>JARZZO010000015.1:15017500-16267500 GCA_030544215.1 Zantedeschia hybrid cultivar
AGAAGCTGTGATCTGGCACCAGTTCATACTTTCTCAAAGAAAACTTCCATTTGAAATAACTCTCAGCAAATGTGGACAGAAACCACCTCTGAGATGGAATGACATACCAGTCAGAAAATAAGTATTATTGTTTTTCCAGTAGATGCACATACATAGAAAGCTTTCAAGTTAGTTGTTAGGTAAATGTTCAATAATGATGCTCTTGAAGTAGATCTGCAGAAGATCCATTTGACAAAGACCCATCAATCTTATGCGACATGTCGATTTCTATAGAGTTGTGAAGTAACTACAAGATAAGTTGCCTTTTGGCTTGGAAATATCACTATGTATTTTATGCAATCTAAAAGGCAGAACCAACATATTCTAGCATCTCAAAAATGAGAGACTTATAAAACACCGTATTTAGTAAACACTTAAGATAAGCAACTAATTTACTGCACCTAGTGCATTATTTAATTGGATACATAGTTTCAATGTTGTGAGTAAATTGTCATTTCTTCCATGGTCTAAAGAAGAAGATGAAATTTTCTCATTAACGCAAAAAAAAAGAGAAAAACAAAAAACACCGAGCCAACTGTTAAACATCAGTTCAAGCACTTTACAGGCGCCTGGCTTATTATCTCAAAAAGAATTTGAAACATTGATGCACATTTTGGTTTCTGTGTTAGAAATGGTAATGTAAATACAGTAGCAAGAAAGGAGGTTAAATTGTTAATTTCTTTGTGGTTATTCCTTGCTTTCAAACCATCACAAAACATACTCCCTAAAATTAGATCCACACTTAAGGCATGGCATAGGAATTGATACCAATGGTCTAAGCATGTTTGCCAAGAGACTGAGAAGCAATCCTTCACCAGGTTTGTGCATTAGTAACTCAGAGAAGCGATTGAGGTAGAAGAATCCGAGGGGAACACCCCAAGCAACATAGTCTGGCACAATCCACCTCTTAGTCCTACAAATCATGGTGCACGGATACCTGTGTCCTAGAATAATGAAATGGAAGCATGTCAAGACTCGAGAGTGAAAAGGGAAACACTCGTGGATAGATAAGTTCTTGGAAGCTATAAAGGAGGTTGTTACCATTTACTTTTGCACACTCAAGTGCAATGTCCACAGCAGATTTTTGGGATCCCACAACAGTGACTCGCTTCCCTCTTAACAATTCAGCTGCATTGGCACTGTCCATGTTGGCATAGTCCATGGCATGTATCACTTTCCCTTTGAAAACTTCTGGGCCTCTCTCGGATGGGAGTATTGGGATGTTCGGTACACCACTGTAGCGTCCAATGCATAGGATTAAAAAATCCACTTTATATACCTGCTTTCAAACAATGTCACACCCTTAGTAATATTAAATGTCAGTGCTAGATGCACCTCTAACCAATCATGAGCTAGTATTAGTGACAGGTCATGGAAAAATAAATAATAGCATTGACAGAGAACAAGAATCTTATACACTAAAACAAGAAGAAACTCAATAAATGGTGGAAACATATACTTTTTCATTTGAAAGAGGACCTCATCATATCCACCCTCTATTTCCATGTTCATCAAGCATTGCACCTGCAGTCAGTTCATTCTTGGGCTTTTCTTTAGACTTTGTCAATTCATTCTTGGGCTTTTCTTTGGACTTTGTCAGTTCATTCTTGGGCTTTTCTTTAGACTTTGTGATGTAAACAGAGTAACTATATGTCCTGCCATACACTGATGAACAGTTTGATGCCTATTTTCAAAGGAGTGACACAACAGCAGGGATTTTTTTTTCTTTCTTTCTTTCTTTTTTCTTTTTTTTGTTGTTGTTGTGCGGGGGTGTGGGACTGTAGATTGGGGCGGAGGGGGATGCATGCCCTGCACATAATATCAGATAAAAGTAAATTAGAGAAGTGTATATCACGTTTTTACCCATAAGCTATGGTCGGGTTTCAATGACGATATAAGCATTGGCAAAGATAATGATATTTCACATACTCATCTTGTCCTTACACATCACATTTCATATGGAAAATAGAAAATTTCCATGCAAAATATGAAGTCAGCACAGCAATCTCATTCTTGCCTTGTTTTATATTATAGCAAACTACAAATGGCAAAACTAGAAGATAATACCCTCCAACAGAATATTATTCCCGATAGGTTATCAGAGCATCAAATGCAAGTTACACACTTCAAAACCCTTATCAAAAGCTTAGAAGTTTGCTAGGGGACCACATTGGCACACATAACTGAGAAGTGAATAGTCCTGTATTTAACTGACTTCTTTATTTGTCATTGCAGGTTAACCATAGTTTCCAAACTATGTTTAAATTAGCTTTTGGTTTGATGCACTTCAGATGAAGTCTAATAGAAGTGGCAAATACCTGAATTCATATTCTAGTAACCTTAAGAAATGATTTCGGCCACACATGAGGTAGCCATTGCAGACCTAGAAAGCATGCAACTTTTGTTGCCTTAACACTAGACAGCATCTAAGAAACTTGAGAAACAAAAGCATATCGTATCAATTCAATAAAATTAGGCTCCAATTTCAAAACCAATTCTTTCATCTTGCTATTGCCATTTCGAGAGAAAGAAACAAAGAATGGGAAGCAAAAAGATAAAGGGGAAGTAATCATGGTGTAGAAGGAAATAGCAGAGGAATTCAAAAATCACCTAAGTGAGACATGGACAGCTGACCACAGCATTTCCAGAAAGATTGAGGACCAGTCAATCAATTTTTTGAATTAAAAACATTTTTTGAATTTTTATTACTCTCAGCCTCGTTATCTTGAAGACAGAATGTTGCACGTTGGAAGCTATGCCTCTGTTTTTTTTGTTTTTTTTTTGGGTCCGGTTGAAAGCTCCAAACTGGGAAAATTAGAATTGTTAGAAAGGAATTGAATCAAATAACTACAAAAAATAACTAGACTCATTTTTATTCAGTAATTTTCATATTAAGTAAACGCTAAAAATGACTCCTAACTTCTACTCCTAAAAATGCTAAAAATTAGATGTTATAATTAAATTATTTTACATCGTAAATTGCCGTATTCTAAAACCGATTGACTCCAAATACTCCTTTCAATTAATTTCAATCTCAGGTTTAAAATCACATGTAAACTAAATTCGGTGATTGTAAAATCCAGCGTCCCTCACACCCAACTTTTTTCAAGTTGGCAAGAGGTCTTCCCTAACTTTCAAAAAAACAAAAAACAAAAAAAAAGGTTTTTTTGATCCTCAACCCTAATAAACATTTGATATTATAAAGAACTTCTCCAAATCTAATTATTTACAAGTAAACCATCGTAATTACACTTTTCTACACAAAAGCCCTTTGTAGGGGCTTTTATGTAACATCTCAGGAGTTTTTCTCTTTTTCTTTTTTTTAACAATCGGATGCCTTACATCAATTCTCGCAGGATTGTGAAGGCATATAAATAAATGATTAGATTAAGAGGACTTATTTATAAGTACACTACATTTGTAAGGGTTCAAACCGTCCAAAAAAAAGCAAAAAAGAAAGGGCTTTTTGTTTTGGGTGTGGTGTTGGGTGCCCATTACCTCTGTAGAGGAGCTCTCCCCGGCGTGACGCACAGTGAGATGCCACTTCCCCGCAGAGCCACCGCCGAAGGCCTCGCCGGTGCCGGCCCAGAGCTCCCACGAGCGCATCTCCTCCGGGGACGCCCCGACGTACTCGACGCCGAGGACCCTGGAGTTGAACCTGACGTGAGGGAGCAGGCCGAAGCGCTCGGCGTAGGCCCGGAGGTACCCCATGACCTGGCGGTGGTCCGGGTACGGCTCCTTCACGTCCTCCGGCCACGGGAAGTCGGAGAAGCGGTAGGACACCTGAGGGCTCTGCAACTTCGTGCACTCGAAGGTGTGGGCCCAGACGCCGCCGATGCCGGCGTCCGCCTCGAAGACGAGGGGGCGGAAGCCCTTCTCCAGGACGTACTTGCAGGCGATGAGCCCACTGACGCCGGCTCCGACGATCCCCACGCTCTTCTCCATCGCGCACTGGGGAGGGAGAGAGAGATGTGCGGTGAGCAGAGCAGTGGGGAAGATATAACATGCATACGACAATGATTTGTTGTACGGTCCTAATAACTCGTTTTGTCCTAAAAAAAAGTTTCAAAATTTTGATTTTCATTTTATATTCACGTCAAAATATTTCAGAAAATACCAAAATACCTTCGAAACCACGAGAGTATCAAAAAATTCTCGAGAATACGACAAGATAAAAGTACATTGACGCTCTCGAGAGCATGACATCAGGATTTACCTAATAAAAGTAATGGGTCATATATACGGTGCCATGTAATAGAGCGAGACAGGGCGACCAGTTCCAAACTAGGGACGGTGCAAATAATTGCCCATGAGTAGGAGTTGTTAGAAAAAGGTAAAAAATCGTCATTAGACTAAGAGAAGTTTACTTGTTTTCTTAATAGTCTATTCCACTAAATCTCTAGTTAATGGAAGAATATTTGGCTTCCAAGTCTAAAATTCTGACTACCCCCTCTATATACGGCCATGCTGGGGAAGATGTTAATAATACGGATAATTTCATATTAATCACTGTTATGTCTATTTACATATTATCATTGATATCCTCACAAAAAGACATATGTATCAAGAATTTTTTAAAGATTTAGTGCTTAAAAATATGAAAAATATGAATATTTTGAAATATTTTAAAAAACTATCTATAACTTTGTATTTAATAAAAGTTCTATGCAATCTCATTTTTATTCAGAAAAGATCTAAAATTGAATAAAAGCTCTATGTGATCTCATTTTTATTTAGAAAAGATCTTTCTAGCATTTTTTGAACTAACATACATAAGGACTAAAACAAAAAAAAAAACATCTATCAAACATATGCCGTTTCAGTGACATGTATAAAACAATGAAACACATCAAGTATGCCATCAAAGTGATAACCATGGAGTCTCTCTCTCTCCACATATATATAGAGGAGTGTTGTGGTAAGGTTTTGGCATGTGTGCCGCCAAATCGCACACTATGTTTAGGGTTTTTTCACATGTAAAAAAAAAAAAAATCAACATAAAATTATAAATATTCACTTACAATTCTCACTTCTTTAAGTTTAAATTTTTCCGTCAGATCGTATCTAAATTGATTGTAGTCATCTAATTTTGTGCAAGTAACTTGGTGATGAATACTGAAATTTCAGACGATGAGAACAACCTTAAGTATAATTTAATATATTTATTATTATTATTTTTAATATTTTTTAAATCGAGATTTACATATACCTGACATTGAGTTTTACGATCGAATTTGATCGGATGGTGAAAATAAAATCTTAAGAGATTAAAATAATACTAAGAGAGGTAATTAAATTTTTAATTTTTATAATTTTTATTTTTTTCAACAACAAGAGGATGGTCAAAACAATGAGTGCATATATTGTAGTTAATCGCATCCCAACATATATATATATATATATATATATAAATATAATTTAACATGCAAGAGTGTGTGTGGTTACTATGGCATCATCCTATCATGGTCAAAGTTGAGTTATTATTGGGGGACCGGTCTTCATCACATGCACATGGGTAACTAGCAGTTTTCTTCGTGCCCATCGTTATGGCCGCAGCAAAATCTTTCTTCTTCTTCAACCCGTCATACCGAAAGAGATATCCAGAGAAGACTATTAAAAAATGTCTCGCCTACGCGCCGTGGCGGGCACGTTTCTCTGGATGGCATTTCACCGAGAATAGAGATCTTTCTATTTGGACTGAATGCAGTCAGCGCACACAAAAAGGAGAAAATTTCAAAAGGTACGATTTTTTCCATTTTTATTGAGAGGTGAATTTAAAAATTTGCCTTTTCTTCTCTTTACACTTTTATGAGTCTTAATCGTACTGATAGGATTTGGATTCTTCACATGATTGTAGTCCGATTGGAATGATCCTCTCTTGAGGAGATTTCTCCTAATGCTCACTGAGCCACCCTGATCAAAAGAAAAGAAAAAAGATTACTAAAAAATGTCCTGTGCACCCTGTAATATAATTAACTGTGTTAAATATTCAGCATATTTAATTTATCCACGAATCAGATGGGGCGTCCTATTTAATTCATCTTATAATGAGTCTACGAATCAGGAAGCACGTCTTATCTATTAATATCCAACAAATATTTCTTCAAAAAAAATATATAACGACTTTCTGGTTTGGCCTTGTTGGAGTGACTATATAAAAGCCTTACTTCGGTGGTTAATTTCAGTTGTGGCCAGTGCTTATGATTTTGGATCCTTCAAATTCCACATCCGAGTTTTGTGGTTTGTAAGATGGTATCAGAGTGTCGATCTTAGGTCTGGCCTCTTTCGTCTCCCCTTTCATTTTCACGGCTCCTCTGTCCAAACTCAGAACAACTTAACTGCAAATGGAGAAAAAGTGCAAGTTTTCACCAGCACAATAGTCAAAATTTTTCTTTTTGGACAACACTTCAAACGGTTAAAGACGAAACCCAACAACAAGTCCACCCGAGATCAACCCCGGGACTCGTTTGGCTGTGTATGGGGCCTATCTGTCTTTAAGATCGATGTACTCGACTATGAGGCTGGTAACCATCTAGAAACGTATACTAAAGCGCCTTTGAGATTTGGTGATCGAGCTCCTCAAGAGGACGAGAGATGGATCTAGAAAGTTTTGTGATGATGAACATCATGGTGCACAGGGCTGTCTATGAGTGTCTAGTTCAACCTAAATCAAATAAGATTTGAGTATTTGAATTTGAACTTCTTAATAGGTTAGACTTGGATTTTGTCAAGTTTGAACCTCAAAAGCTCAATTTTTTTAATAAATATTAATTACACAATATAATAATTAATATGTTATGATGTATATAATGTTTATATTGACAAGAGCATTTTTTTGCGCATATATATACACATTAATTTGTATCAAGTATGAATACTGGATTAATATTCCAATTATATTAAATTTAGAGATAATTACATATAGAATCCTATTAAAAATACAATTATATTTTTGTCTATCATATTTCTATATTATGTTTAATAACCTTATTGCATGTGAGTTATTACACAAAATGCTCTTGTCATTGCCATCTATTAGCATTATGTTAACCATCTCTTATTTAACGCTAAACATAACCAAAGTTAAAAAGATCCAAAATACCCTTATTCTTTCTTCAACACTTTTTTCTCTCTTTTCATCTCTCTCTCTTTCCCTCTCTTTGACACAGTTTGTCAATCAAAAGACTACTTTTTTGTCGATGTATTGTTATCTAAATATTAAATTTAACTGTTAAAAATAGAATATTTGTTGTATCCTTACCATAGGAGTATTTTTGCAAGTATTGTGATATAGTGAGATTATTTATAATAATAGAAAAATAAGATAGAAAAATATATAATTTCATCTTAACAAGGTTTTATATATAATTATCCCTTAAATTTAAGAGAGTGCTCTTTCCGTGTATTTACTAAGAAGTCTTAAACATGAAAATTTCTTTAAAACACTCATCGTATGTACTATTAATTATTATAATATTTTAATGTGAGTTAATTAATATTTGATCTAAGTGCTATAGTAAGTTCTAATTTGTAAAACATGTTTTGATTTTAAGTTAAAAAAAAAAAGATCGAAATATAAATGATTATTTTAATAATTTTTTTATATGTGCTATTTCGTAACCTTGAAGGTTTTATTTCTTTAATAAGTGATGAAGGTACATACTAACATTAGTTCTTATGATCTTGGTAGCTTGCATATTCTAAATAAACAAATCGACTCTTCTCACAAACACAGAACTTAAAATTTGAGTTATTTTGCACTTGACTAGGTTTGTGCTTAGGCATAGAGAAATACGACTAGACCAGATTTGGATCTCACTGTATTCTTGGTAGATTTGGACATGGACTTTACTAAGTCCAATCCAAAGCTGACGCGTTGATACCGCTAATAGAATAAACATATGCAACAGTAACGTTGCTTGTTAACATTAGATTTACAAACAATTATAAAATAAATGTATACACATATATATTAAGTCTAGACGTGAGTACGTGACAAGCTCATACAACTTGTCCAATGCCCTATTTTAGTTGAAAAGCGAAAATACCATTTAAAACGACATTTTCTATTGTGACAATAAGGGATGCAAATGAGTTGGATTTGATGTGGATCTAAGGTAGATTGATGACGGTATTATCTGTTTAGAAATGCTATCTATAAAATTATTCTATAAGTTTGTAATCGATTGAATAATTGGATCTTAATGTGTCATATATATTCAGTCAGAAAAAATTTGTATCCATTACATTATCGGCTAAGCGTATTGGTTTAAAAAGGCTATTTGTCAACTGACCTATAAGCTAATGATAGGTCGATGATAATCGAGCTATTAGTTACCATTTAGGGCTGCGGTCAGACTCAATGTGGATCTAAGGTAGATCTATGATCGTATCCGTTAAGCTATCGGTTTAAAAATGTTGTTTCATTAATTGTCTTTTAAGCTAATAAGTGGATCTTAGTTACCACATGTATTTAGTCAGAAAAAAATTATATATATTACTTTATCCGTTATGTATATCAATTTAAAAAGATGTCCATTAACTAATCTATAAGCTAACGATTGGTCGAATAATTGGGCTGTTGGTTACCATTTGTATCCCTATTACCATTTCATCCCTAATGACAATTGGTTAGCGTTTTGTACCTTTGTTTTAAAAAATGAGACTTTGACACTACAAAATAAAAGAATTGGCTGATGCAACAACTGATGATTTATTATAGTGTCAAATGTCTAATATATTTTTTTTGCATATATTTGATTTTGAAGTTATTTTACATAAAATTTAATATTAACAAAGTCCAATAGTATACAGACATCATCTAATCGATACTGTCAGAGGAAACTAGATCAATATCAAATTAAAACAAAAGTACATGATGCATAGTAGTGTGAGAAAAAACTGTGAGCTCTCATCAACAAGATATTATCTGATTTGGCTTATGGAGATGGCCTCAGTTTTATCCTTCTGCTAGAAAATAGATCTTTATTAGGAGGAAAGTAAGGGACTTTTTTTATAAATTCAAACTTACCTTCTCGACAACGAATGTGAGACTGTGTAGTGCTCATCGTAAGCCTTTACATATAATATATTCGTCTTAGTCAAAGTTAAAAGCACAAAAATGCTAATATTATAGTCTCCATAAACAAATGCATGAGTATATGCTACATTAAGAGAATATGAACATAAGTGCACATATGTACATTGCATATGGTGAAGACCGAAGGTTACCTCTAAGCATGGCTGGCAATAAACTGAGCTGCTCACGAGTTGCTTGAGTTCGGCTCAAATTTAGCTTGACTCGGCTCAGGTCATTGCCATATACGAGCCAAGCTCGAGCTTAAGACTCAGCTCGATCCCTTAAACGAGCTGAGCTTGAGCTTAGTGAAACTCGGCTCAATTGGCTCGCAAGCCGGCCTAAAATACAAAATAATATTTAAATTCTAAATACCATGCTTGCAACCCAAACAACCTGCCTACCTATCCTGCCTACGTCCACCTAAAATGAATGGAGGAAATGTCGTTTATGAGCAATGAACAACCTTTTTGGTAGCCAGTACAGGACTAAAGTCAGCACACCACTGTTGGCAGGCTGAGATGGGGACTTTCAGTCTTACATCGCCAGCTCTCAAAACTTGCCCCCAGGAAACACGTTATAAGCTACTGGACCGGATGGACGCTGGGTTGAGTTTGTTGGTCTTTGAGCTGGGTTTAACCTAGTCAACTCACCAAGCTGGGCTCGGGCTCGACTCGAGCTCAAATAAACTAGGGTTGAGCCGAGCTCGAGCCTCACATCAGGCTTGAATAGAAGCTCGGGCTCGACTTGAGCTCGAAAATTTTTGGACGAGTCGAGTTCGAGTTCGTCAAAGCTCAGTTCGACTCGGCTTTGCCACCCCTACCTCTAAGTTCCAGAGTGCGTAGACATCCCTACTCTCCCCTTTTTATTCGTTGCTCAACATGGCTATGATGAAATTCTATTCTTATTTCTCTATATGGGGAAAAAGGAGTAAAGAATATGAGTTCTACCTTATTTATTGACAAATAATTGCTCTCTGGAGTGAAGAGTAGTTAGACCTCAATTAAAGGACAAGAAGTATCTATTTGTTGATAGCATGAGTGGCAAATATAAAGTAATTGTTAGTCTTAGGTGGCCTACAAGCCAATTAAACATTGTATAATTTGGTTAAGTTATTAATAAAATGGCTTATTCATTAAGTGTAATGTGCTTACTTTCGCTCCATAATGAAATCTTTGAATGTGTACAATAGTTATCAGATTATGATGAGATCATACTAATGAGACTAATCACTTATAAATGTACATTCTTAATTTTTCATAGTCGGGGGATATCTGAGAAGGACATTAGATGTCCAATGAGACTAGTACAGATTACTCTGACTCATATGATGAGGATGACTGGTCTCATAGTCACTTGTGTAGAGACACAAAAGTAAATCTATATGTGCTCATTGGAGAATGAGTTCACTAAACTGATCCGACTTAAATTACTAGATGATAATATACCTAACTGTCAAGTAGTTTGACTCAATTATCGCAGTTGCGTGGACGGTCCTCAGACATGAGATACCAAGGACAACTTGTCAGTAGATTTATGTGCTTTGACCTTGATTGATGATCTCTAAATACGGAATTCTAAATAGTCAAGGATCGGATGCAGCAGAATAACTTCGAATTAGGGAATTAAGTGTTTAATACGGTATCATTCACTCTCGGTATTTAGAGAGAGAATGCTCTAGGAATGATACGCAGAAGTCTCTGACCAAAGCAGACATAATATCAGGAAAGGAGTTTACTGATATTATACAACGGCATCTAAACCATGTAAGTCGACCGGTTAGAGTTTGACAGTACACCATGCCTTGAGTTGACTTGAGAACATTACACGAATGAAAAATTATATCTATGCGGTAGCTGTTGATGGAAAGGTGATAGAATTAGGTGGGCTAAAAGCCAATCACAAACTCAGTTATGTACATTCTAGTTCAGCATTTTAAGAAAGAGATTTCTTTCATTATGTGGATTATGTATGTTTATCTACCGTAATGAAGTCTAGACATATACAATGTATATTGAATCATGATGAGATCATGATAATGAAATCAATCTTCTGTAAATATATGTTTTAAATTGTTTTAGATCATAAGATATTTGAGATAGATATCAAATGTACGAAAAGATCGGCACAAGTTATGTCTGCTCATGTGATGAGGGTGAATGATCTTACATTTATTTATGTGATGACACTAAGACAAATTTGTGGGTGCTCATTAAAGAATGAGTTCACTAGACTGACTTGAATCAGAATCCCTGGATGGTCATTATACATAACAGTCAACAAAGTATTTAGTTGTTGTAGTAGCACAGTTGATCCTTATACCTAAGTTACCAAAGGTACCTTGCTTGTAGACTATTGTGCCTTGATTTATGGCTTATGGACTTTAGCTATGAGGTCTAGGATAGTCAGTCTTTCAGACATAGTGGAAAGCTTGCGAAAGAAATTTAGTGAACAATAGGGAATTACTCACTCTTGGCATACCACTGGAGAGAGAATGCCTTATAGACATGTACTCAAAAATTTCTGGCCAGGGTCATCTGGAAGAAGTGTGTTTCCCGAAGTTAACTGAGTACTAGATACCATCCAGACAATGCTTTAAGGGGTTTGACAGTGAAACCATACCCCTACATTGTTCGGACATTGGATGGGTGAAGAACTATATATGTGTGGCATCTACAGACAGACAGGTTCTATAATGGAAATGGTATCTCTTATATCTTATGGGATTATGAGATAGTGCTTGTTCCATTCATGGTCGGAAGCTCTAGTTGATTCATCATCAGATGATAATATACTAATTTATTAAAATAATTATTTAATATATAATAATTAAATAATTAATTAATAAAAACTAAACTTAAAAAGAAGTTCTAAGTTTAGTGGACCTAAAATCAGACTGATATATGGGCCTAGAAGGTCACACACATATGAGTTCTTGATAGATGGAGAGAGATGTGAAATATGCAGTTATCTGAATTTTTACGAAAAATCACAAGATAACTATGACATATTTACCTTTTTACTAGAAACTTTTATCTTAGACCAAGCTCTAGGATAAATATGAGATATATGTTTTGGAATTCTCTCTCTCTCTCTCTCTCTCTCTCTCTCTCTTAAGAGAGAAATAAGGGACCAAAAGGTGTTGAATGTACAACACCATCTCTCTCCTCCCATCTCTCTCTCTCTCTCTCTCTCTCTCTCTCTCTCTCTTTCCCCCCTAATGTACGGTGCGTTCGCCTCCTCTCTCTCCTCCTCCTCAATCCGCATGGTGGAGATTTTGAGGTATGGTCGCCATTTTCAAGTCAGAGAGAAAAACTCGTCTGCATCGGGAGCTTGTGTGGATACTTCTGGAGATCGTGCGTCTACGCAATTAGCACAACGATACTTCGTACAAGAGATTTGAAACCTTGCTAAGGTGAAGAACTGTTATTCATATCCTTTTTTTATCCCAGCACCAATACTATTAGGAATCGTTTTTTTCCACTGCGTTCTTGTCCGATTCCTAACAAAAGGTTCCCTGAGTGGGTTGTTGAATCCTAATACCTTTCGGGATCATACGGTGTTGCTTAAAATCCAACATAATAGAAGGTCCGACCAATTTAAGTTTGCGAACTTAATTGGATAAGTTAATTAATTAATATGGAGATTGCACGGCTTGTGGCATCACACCGTCGGAACCACACGAATACGGATTTGACTCTGCGCAAGGCGAAATCTGCTCACTGAATTATTAAATTTTCGTTCTTCAAAACAGATAGGGAATGGAAGGATTTTACTTTTTGTTTCCACTGCGCTGCCCATTCCCGCCTAGATTGATCCTTACGGTAAAAGCATGTCAAACCAATCTAACTTTAGAAACAACAGATATGCTCGAGATAGATAAATTGCAAATCTTGATCCCCACGTAGAAGACAACGATCGTTTCAAAACCCCACATAGAATCTTGATATGCATTAGGAGATAAACGGTCATTAACAAAATTTCAACAATGTAGCTGTTATTAGAGCTCTTGTTATTTAGTCCTCATTAGTCATTAGTAAGTTTTAGAAGTTACAATTAAGCAGTGAAAAGAGGTCACAAAAGATTTGATCTTGAATAGTTGTTAGAAAACACTTGCAAAATTCTGGCCCCTTACCGACCACAGTAGTCATGCCATCGAAACATTTGGGAAGATTGAAGAGCATCTACCGCTGCTTCCACAAGCCATATGGTACCATCACCGACACCGATCCTAGGATGCCCAAATCTATTGAAGGATTGGGGAACCTAGCCGAGGTTACATACTGTGACAAATATGTAGTGGAAATTATGAAAAAGGGATACCCTGTCAGAAAATCCCACCAGAACAACTAGCAAGTATAAAACAATATTTCTACAATAAAGTAGATAATCACAGTATAATGGATTAGGAACTCTTAACCAAAAGACATGGTATCAAAATCAATCCAAAAATTGCATGCTATCATAATCTACACAAAGAGTAAATAAACTATCACCATGTTACTAATACACGGTAGGCAGCGACCTCGAAATCTTGCCCTGGGAATATCATATAAAATTAATCCCTTATAACATACTATATCAATGTGAATTTTTTTGGACCTTGCCTAGATCTTTCTTATAATATTTTTTTTTATTTCGTTTGTTGTTTTATTTGGAGAAATATAAGTCGATTTTATTTGTTTTGTTTCTTAAACTATGAGAGCTTGGAATTTAGTCCTCAGGGAGTCTGGAACTTCGGATTAAGCGAAGATCTGAGTATATGACTCCTCTCCATTGACCTCGATCAGTATTAATTATGTCAAGCAACCGCTCGACAACCCTTGATTAATCGTCTGTTGATGTCCTTTTAACATTCCACACTACTACTACATGCGGCACATGCATATGAATACATGCTCTAGATTAAGCCTTTGGCCTCACCCAAGCTTAAGATAGGTTTACGATAGGTTGGGAGACTTTTAGAAGGTTTTGGATTAATTTTAAGTTATATGGATTGATTCCAAATATTTTAGACCTGTAAGGATTTTTTTGTAATTATGCCAAGTTGGAAGGTATAAGGGCATTATGGTCATTTTAGTGTTTGAAATAAGTTTTTTAATGATTTTAAACCTTAGGAGATATTTTTGAGTTGTTTTAAGCACATTTGGATTGTAGGGGTATTTTGATAATTTTTAAAAATTTCAGGTTTTATAGGTATTTATCATGTTTTTAGTGATTTAAGATTTTCTATGATTTTTCTAAAATTTTTAATGATTTTTGGTAGATTAAGGGTATTTTGATAATTGTTCATACTTTTTAGGGTTTTGAGGGCATGTAGGATATACTAAGTGATTTTTATATTTTTTAGAATTTTTTGTGATTTTATAGATTTTTGTCCTGAGGAGGACATTTTGGTCATTTTTTAAAACTTTGGAGGTATTAAGGTCATTTCTAGGGGTCTGGGAGTATTCAGGACATGTTGGCCATCTTGGGTGGTTTTTACATTTTTCTGAGATTTTCTATGATTTATTTATATATTTTTGTCATTAGAGAGGTATTTTGGTCATTTCGGGTTAAATCTATAATTATATGGGTTATTAAGGGTTATAATGATGTTTTGTATGTTTTAAATATTATGAGTTATATAATCTAGGGTTTATGTGAGTGAAATCAAGTTTTATTAATTAGACTTTGTGTATGTTTTACGACTTAATTAGATTTAGGGGAGAGGCCAAGGGCATTTATGTGATTAGGTGTATAATTAGTTAAGCATATGGTTGATTAAGTATAACTAATTACATGCATGCATAAGTAATTTGGTATGAGATTAAGGTTACACACACACAAAATATGCATACATACATTAAGTTTGAGAAATGTCATATTTACAACAAAATTTTGACAGAGTATTCCTTTAAGAGAACCTTAAAAGGAAAACCCCAAAGAGACTCCTCTTCCGCATGTGCTTGAACTTGTGCAAGGTATATAGTTTAGGTCTTCAAATCGGCAGAGCTTCTCTTTGGGAATTCTTGACCAAGTGGGCATGCCCCTTTGTCTTCCCATGGGGGGCTATTTATAGGGTTTTTAGAAAACCCACGGTGGGGGGTGCCACTGTAAAATAATAATAATTAAAAAAAAAAAAAAATGAGAGAGGAGAGTGAGAAAGAGGTGGGAAGGCCCGATGGATACCGCCAATGGTTAGGAACCGATGGGGGTGCCACTGGTTAGCACCCCCCTACTAGTCAAGGAACCAATGGAGGGGGGGCCCACTGGTTAGGAAATTGGTGTGTGTGTGTGTGTGTTGGGGGGGGGGGGGGGCGGGGGGAGCGGGGAGGTAAGGTTTTGTGGGATCAATTAATGCAGCGAAAAATGAAAATAAAAATTTATCCTACAAAAACCGTCGTGATCAGTTGTCTGATTCAATAGAATATAATAAATGAATCTGAGAGAACGGATTCTCACTGTACAGAGATGAGGAATCTCCAAAATCTAATCCGATTTCACGGGACACAAATAGCCGCACACATGCACGGCCTCTAGACGTAGTATCCACATGGATCCTTGCATGGATGACTTTTCCTTCTTGTTCACAATGCCGACATGACGACGACCACCACCACTCAGAGGAGGAACAAAGGGAACGGCCAGAAGAAGACCCATGTGCTGGTTAGGGTTTTCCCTAAGTCCCACTAGCATATATATATTATCTCTGATTTTTCATAAAAATATAAATAATATATAAAACTCTCATTAAACCTTGTTTTATGAGAAACCTTATGTGTATGACCCTCTAGACCCGACAATCAATTTGGTTGCAGACCCATTAATCTTAAAATATCTTTTGAGATTAATTTAATTCATTTATCATCTCATGATTGTGAGTGCTCAAATCGGATGTGTGATTATCATGAAAAATTATGTTGTTTAAGTGACAAATGAACCTATTAAAAACTAGGTGAATGTGATCGTCAGAAACTTTTAACTAAAAAGTTCCAAAAGAAAAGGTTGATCGCCTACCTGATTTAGATGTGGGAGATGTTGAAGTTCTTGATTCCCCTCCTTCAGCCAGCTGAAGAAAGAAAGCCCTTTTGACTTTGTTCTTGCTTTGAATATTTATCGGACTTTGAGGATCGTCCAGATTCATTTTCCTTGTTGATTCTCTCCTCTCGATCTCCTCTTGCACCTTGCAACAAAATAGAAAGAAATGAAGAACAATGAGAACTCAAGCAGAAGTAGTATCCATTCCAAAAGAAATTTTAATCATGCAACTGAACAAATGAACTCACTTGTTTGGTGATTTTTTAAACCCTTTGAAATATGGATTGGAAAAGAATGTTAGTGAGTGTGTGTTACATGGAGTGATGTGATGAAAATATGATGTTAATGTGATGAAAATGTAAGAAAAAGTGTGAGAAATTAATTAAGAGCAAAGTTGAATGGCCCTTGGAAAGCCTTGGTTTTGAATGCTCTTGAATGGACGAAGAAGGGATGAAGAAAGGATGCGGACTCCTGGAAGCTCCTGGAAGTAGCAACACCTCGATCCTTCAACGTTTGGACGTCGTCTTCTTCTTAGATCACTTAAAATTATCACTCGTAATCACTATTATCACTTTCAATAATAATCACTCTGATCACTAACTTTTTAATGACCAAGGGGTTGTGTATTTATAGGCTTCTTCTCATTAATGGATTAACATGAAAGATTTTGAAGCTTATCCAGCTAACAAACAGATAAACACAGATTAATTCATCATTATTTGTAATTATCTAAAACACGTCGTCCATGAGAGACGTTTTTTAGACTGATTAAGATAAGGATAAACATCCGGAAAAAGAGACAGAAATAGCTTAGGAGATCTAAATGGCGTCGTGCCTGGCAGACGTCTTTTAATTAATTAATCAATTAATTAAAAATTAAAATTTAAATATCAAAATAGGAATAAACTCTAAATGGCGTCTACACATGTCGACGTCTTTTAGACTTTTCCATATTTGATTAAAATTTGAGTTTAAAATCAATTTAATTAATTAACTTAAATTATGTCTGTCTGACCCGATACTATTTAGACAATTAATTCAAAAAGATTAATAAAAATTAACTAATGATTAAATATCAGACCATTCTGAGGCATTATTATATGATATGAAATTTACTCAAAATGATGTCAAAATTAGCGTGTCTACAATGATTAGATTAATTAAGCCATTATCATGTAATTAATTACTCACTAGACCTTTTGATCACGAACAGCACCAAATAACACCTCGTGATCGTAGATGATGTTGGAGATCATCATCCCACTATCGGCACCTATATGTCAACAGATTATCATACATAATTAATCATTCGCCTATGCAAATATAATAGGGATAATGGAGTATGGTTAACTATCAAACTCCTTAATCACTAAGTTGATCAGTCGCTCAATGAGATATTATCAAAAAACTTCATATATAATCCCATGAACCCTGACCACGGATTTTATTAACCATAAACAACTACAGGCGATTCCGTCTTGGTAACTCAATCGCCTTTCTACAGATTCCACTATTAACGGTCACTTGAATATTTAGACGCAAATATTTTGCATCCTTAATCAAGAGTCAAGAAATAGTACTCCTCGTATAAAGTGTCCTTAATATCTCAGGTCAAAAGACCTACCGTACTACCGTGACAGAGAATGTCCTGGTTGACAGTTAAAATCATCTAAGAATTCTGAAGCGGATCAGTTCAGTGAACTCATTCTACTAATGAGTACATATGTGTCTATCTTAATGTCTCCACACAAGTGATTATGAGATCAACTACTCTCATCTTATGAGCAAATACAACATGTGCCAGTCTATCTAAATGCTCAATATCTAGTTTGTGCATTCTATGACTGAGAATAAATTAAAACTTATGTTTATAGAGGAATAATCTTATTAGCACAATTTCTTTTGATTTAATCCTCATTGCATAAGTCTATGGACACACACACACACACATATATATATACTATTTCTTGTTGAAACAGAATACAATAACTAAGTCCGTTACATCTAATGTGATTTTTTTTTTTTCCCCTTGTGCGCTCTTGCTTGGACTGATTTTTTTTTTGCACATTCAAGATCAATTTTGAAACCCATTAAGGACTGGTTTTGAGCTGTGCACTTAGGCCTACCTGGAGTGGACATTTAGAGGCCCATTTGAGTTTTTTATCGGACCGATATTGGGTTATCCTTGAGCCCCTATTGAAGACCTATCGTGCTGCACATCTTGCCCTCATTGGAGACATCTTGGGCTGTCAACCAGACCCATTTTTGAGACGTGTTGGACTGCACATCCAGCCCATATCGGAGGAATATTGGGCTATCAATCGACTCAGAGGCACATTGGGCCACGAGCCGGGTCTATTTTGGAGGAGTATTAGACTGTGAACCAGACTCATTTTTTAGACTTATTGGGCTGCATATCCAGCCCATATCTGAAGTTTTTTGGACGGTGTATCCAACCCATATCGGAGGCGTACTTCTTAGGCTATCTTGGCCTTTTTTGAGACAGCATATTAAGCCCCACTCTTGGACCGTTTTGGGCCTCTTAGACGGCACATTGAGACTTCGAGCGAGCTTTCATATTAAGGTATAGTCCTCATTCTCTCTTTCTTATGTACACACCCATACACCACATGATTGCATGCATACGTGCATATCTTTTTCGTATTGCATGACATGACATGATGTGCATGTCACATTATTTTTACCATGCATTAAAAATTTCATAGGCCAACAGAACTATTAGGAAGTCTTTTTGAGCTCATCATAAGTGCTTTTTTAGCTAGGGAAATATATACTTCAAAGCTTGCTTATGCTCGTTTTAGGAAGGCTGCCCATGGACTTCGCTTTCTCCCTTAGAACAAACTTCTGCGTCTTGCCTGTGGAAGTTTTAGGGAGATCCCCAAAAACAACAGTCCTCGGAGCCATATAATGCGGCAACCTTGAACGACAGAACTTGATAATTTCTTCAGCAGTAGCATGCATACCTTCCTTCAATTTGACAAAGGCACAGGGTGTCTGCCCCCAGTGCTGATCAGGTCTTCCAACAACAGCAGCTTCAAGCACTGCCGGATGACTGAACAATACCGATTCAACCTCAATTGTGCTTATATTTTCCCCACCAGAAATTATAATGTCCTTTGACCTATCCTTTAGCTCTACATAGCCATCAGGGTGCCTGACCCCAAGGTCACCTGTTCGAAACCACCCACCAGCCAGTGCTTCATTAGTTGCATTCAAATCCTTGTAGTAGCCATTCATCACAGTGTTTCCTCTGAACATAACTTCACCCATGGTTCTTGCATCTGCTGGGACACTCTCCATAGAAGTAGGATCCTTGACGTCAATCTCTTCCATTCCTGTATGGTGAAGACCTTGGCGTGACTTTATCCTTGCTCTTTCCTGAGGTAGCAGGCAATTCCATTCAGGCTTCCATGTACAAACTACTGCTGGCCCATAAGTTTCTGTGAGCCCATAAGAGTGGATAACGTTAAAACCAAGCTCCTCCATCTTGAACAGGACCTGAGGTGGTGGTGGTGCAGCACCAGTCGTAACACTGACCTTACCAGGAAGTGACTTCTGTTCTGCAACTGGGGCATTTATAATCATATTAAGAACAGTGGGTGCACCACCCATATGGGTAACTTTGTGCTGCGCAATATGATCAAATATGGCCTTTGCCGAGACATTTCTGAGACAAATGTTAGTTCCGCCCTGGGCTGCCATACCCCAAGGAAGACACCACCCATTGCAGTGAAACATTGGTAGAGTCCACAAATAAACAGGCATTGTAGTGATATCATTGGAAAGAATTGTTGCTATAGCATTTAGATAAGCACCTCTATGGCTGTAAATAACTCCCTTGGGGCTGGACGTAGTGCCGGATGTATAATTTAATGAAATAGGATCACATTCATCAGCAGGACATCTTATCTCAAAATTTGGATTTGCAGTGATAAGAAGTTTCTCATACTCCAAATCTCCTGAAGTACCACTTGATTCACAGATGTTTACCAAGAGAGGTACCCTGCTTTTTGTCTCAGAGAGCAGTTTAAGAGCTCCTTTACAAATCTCAAGAAATTGAAGGTCGACAAAAATGACCTTAGCCTCCAAGTGCCTAAGTAGTACCGATAACATGGCTGAATCATGCCGTATATTTAGAGTACAAAGGACTGCACCAACCATTGGGACACCAAAATGCAATTCATACATTGCTGGAACATTTGGAGCCAGCACAGCAACCTGATTTGAGAATTTCAAGTAAGCGATCACAAAAATTAAGATGGGACACCTAACAATCAAACAGGAAAAGCAAAACACAAAGGATAAGCAAATCTAAAAAAAATGATATGCCAGCATGCTCAAAAGCGGAAAACATGTGCATGTCAATGGTTCTGAATCACCAGATGGTTTAGGAACACTGTCTGGTTTTGACAAGCAAAATAACTCAGTTTGGCAAAATGGAGAAGGCTATGGAAAAGCCAGGGAAGATTAGAAAAGGGATGAAGACCTAGTAAACAAGCAGGAAATACCTCTTAGTAATTTGGCTATGCAAGCCCATTGAAAATTGATTAACTAGTCACTGCCATTGCCATATATGCCATCCTTAACCAACGACCCTTGAAAGCAACAAAATATAACAGTTCATCGTGTTACAGTTGCATCATACAATGGTCAATATACACTTTGGTTGTTTTTGATGTTAGTATCCAATCAAGTGATTTGTAACTAGAACAAAATGAAAGTTCAGAAAAGGGGAGTTGATCAATGCTAAATTAATGAAGTAGACATCCATGTAAATTCTGAAAATACAGAGGCAGGAAAAATAGGTTTCGGCATCCTAACGAATCCAAGTGTTTTATGCTCGTCAGTAGCCAAAAAGAACAAAATCACGCTGAAACATTATGCATCTGTGCATTTATTGGAAGTAATTTTATACAGCAGAGCTAATGTGTGAGCAATAGTCATTTTGAGGAACAAAATTACCTTTTTTTTTTCATCTACAGGAACTTTAGGATGTTTTATTCGATAATGTCAAGAATTATCTGTTAATTTCAGAACAATCATCAAGCTTGGAGACATTTTGACTTTTATTGTAATTAGAATAGCTAGATTCACAAAAAGCCCATAATGAAACTATTTTGAACTATGTAGATGGTAATTTTGGTTAAACAACAGGGAAAAATAGGTGTACGGTTAATGATATCAATGCATATTGTTTGCGTTAGTGTTAGGATCCCTATTGTCATGAACGCAATACGGGGAAATTTAATACTTCAACAGTTACTGGGATAAATGAGTTCTTCAATGTGAAAATATCTTAGTTTATCAACTTACTGATTGAAAGCCTTCAATTCAACACACAGGAATTTTGTCTAAACAGCAGAAAAATAGGTATAAGGTTAAGGTAACAATGCATATTTTTTTGGGATTTGTGGTAAAGTCCTTAGTGTTATGCAGGCAATTCTGTTTAATGCCTCAATGACTTCTTAGTGGGATAAATGAATTCTTCAATGTGAAAATGTTCTAGTTTATTGACTTGCTGATTGAAAACCTTCAATTCCATGCACAAAGTGCATGGAAGGGTGGTAACCCTTTTGATTTGCAACCTTGGGGTCCTTGATTCAAAGATCTTTGTAGTTGGAAAAAGTTCACCACTCCATAGAGCATTGCAACCTTGGGGTCTTTGATTCAGAGATCTTTGTAGTTGGAAAAAGTTCACCACTCCATAGAGCAAAAAGCTCAAATAGCAGTTGGAAAAACCTCATTAGGTTTGAATCTGGGGGTTCCCAGATTTCCATATCTCCTTGCATATCCTTGTTGTATGGGTCCAATCTCCCTGCATTAGGTGAAGTAGCTCCTAGCCAAAAGAAGGTAAATAAATAAACCAATTCCCTGACAACTTGTTGCTAACACAGAGTAAAAGCAAGCAACTTCTGCCACAAATACAGGAAAAAGATAAACTCCTTGAGACAAGATAAAAATACACTATTTTTGAGTTCAATGGCATATTTCATTCCTTAGTCATTCTAGTTTTATCCTTCATAAGGCGTAGAAAAACTTCCTCAGATAAAACCTAGACATGAAACTGAGCAGGGATTTCCTTTATTACAAATAGGGATGTAACATCAAATTAATTGAAGATATCAGAATGGTCACATTGTTGACATGGAGTTGGGAGAAAGCATAAAGTCCTGTATACGATGAGGAGTAATCTACTCAGTTTTTTTACCTGTAATCTACTCAGTTTCTTTTTTCCTTTCGATGCGCACCCAAGTAACATAGCTGTTGCATCCTACTTTGTAGATAATACAGGTAAGAAAGGGGCATATCAAATGGGGAAGATCTTCAACCTTCCATTTCATCCTGTCATGCTGAAAGCCTGGTTATGAGAAAGTGGTTCATCTACATGAGACCTAATTGTGAATTAAAGAGCTTATTCTATGGCAAGGACCCCAGCCAGGGGGACTGAGCATACTATAGGTGGAGTCACCAAACCTCATCCATCAGTTAATCCCAATAAGGTGAAACTCTTGACCTCTAGGAAGCAGAACACGGAGTGAGATAACAGCCCTGCTGGGGCCGCATCACTCACTGACAGAACTATGATCGAGAAACCATCCGATGATCCAAAACTATGTTCTTCTCTAAAAGTTGGTATGAGTTTCTATTAATTCCTGATATCATCGATACTGTGATTGGCTATGTGATGATGAGAAAGTAAACATCAATCCTAATCGTTGCTATGAAACATACACGTTGAGTGTTCCGTTCAAACGCACCGAAACATCTACCAAATTGGTCAACCAAACACCCAAAACATCAAACTAAAATTATCAACTTTAAGCTTCAGATAAAGATAAGGGCACTGCATTCCAAAATCGATTAACCATGGAAACCAAAACTGATAATTTTTTAAAAGCCATGATCTTAAAATTAAAAAAAAAAGTTTTCGTTTTGTCGGTTTCAGAACCAGTGATTTCAGAATTTGTCAAACAAACATTTTTATATCACACGACAAAAATCGCCGCTTTCCTGTCGCATGAGCAGAAAAATTATACACCATACAAGAAAGTTTGCAGCTTTTCTCGTTAGATGCGCAGACAAACGCAACCCAAGGTCATCAACCAAAATTTGAAAAAAAAAATATAGATCTTGCAGGAAAGAAGCAGAAGAAGAAAATGAAAGGATCCGCACGGCACAGAACCAAACGAAATATAGATCACACCATCTAGTTTAGTACTCTAGAGAAGAAGAGAGCACACGCTGCACGAGGATACACACGACGTGCCCGCGGGCGATCCCGAGCTGGGCGAGGGCGGAGGCGAGCCTGCGGCACCGCTCCCGCGTCTCCCTCCATGTGTAGGCCTTGGAGCCGTAGACAGCGGCGAGGCGATCGGCATAGACGGCGGCGGCGCGCTCCAGGAAGCTGATCGGGGTAAGGGGGACGTAGTTGGCGGAGCACCGGACCGTGCCCTCCATCCTTCTCGCTTCCCCTGGAGCAGGAGGAGGAACTTGTAAGGAGCTGCGAGAGGTGCCGCTGCGCTCTCAGAGGAGTAGCGGGTGAGCGGTTACAGCAATAATTAAATACTTTCACCACAGAACATACGTACATGTACCGTAGTAGGTGTATTTTCGTGACCCTCATATCAGACTTGCTGCAGGGCTGCAATTTTTTTTTCTTTTTTTCTTTTAATTTTTTTACACCTTCCACAGTTTTTGTACACGCCAATCTCCACTCAGAAGATCCGAAAAAAATTTTAAGTAAAAAATCGAATTCAATAAACAGTAAAAAAGTTATTGTTCATTTAATTTATTTTTTAATTTTTTTTTTAATTTTTTTCTTAAGTTGTCAGATCAGAAATCAAATTATATGAGCATGTAAAACAGAATGAGATTCATCAATAAAAAGCTTTAAAAAATAATAAAAAAAAAATTAGGTTGCATGCGGTGAAATGCACACAGTACAATAAGTCTTACTCATATTATAATATTAAAATAAAAATTATATTTTCCCGCCAAAATTATAACTAAGACACATGGTACCGAAAGAATCTCTCTCTATTCTTTTTTATGCAGAATTGCTATAATAGAATTCTTATTTTTCTGTCAAACTAAAATCAATTGATTCAAATTTGATATTTTAATGCGCATCACATGAATGTAAAACTAGTTTATACTATAAAACAGATATAAAGGAATATTTCCTTGCATTCTATCTTTCTCACTGAAATATCAACCATTAGATTAATTTATCTCATTCATTTTGTACCGTTGGTTTGTTTTCACATTATTTTCCCTTTATACAAAGAGCATTACCTTCTCCTAATTTTATGCAAGCATACCGTCATCTATGGCCAGCATATCCATTTGTACGTCAGCATACCCCCATTTTAACGCCTGCGTATCCATTAACCTTAATGCTCTCTCTCTCTCTCTCTCTCTCTCTCTCTCTCTCTCTCTCTCTCTCTCTCTCTCTCTCTCTCTCTCTCTCTCTCTCTCTCTCTCTCTCTCTCTCTCTCTCTCTCTCTCTCTCACGTTTCTGCCAGTTTTAATACCCCTGCGTTTAACGTTCATAAATGTGTTTTCTATCGTCAGTTTAGATGGTACAGAAATAGGTTTATCGTAAACTCACTCTGAGTTGTGAGTTTACCATAAACTCAACACAACCTCATAAATGCATTTTTAATCAATCTACTAAGAGTTAATTTACGTTGGAGCCTCTCTTGGATTTACCATAAATTCACTTAAATTGTAAAACAACCAAACGTGAGTTTAGAAAAATGCGTTTAGGGTAAACTTATTCATGTTTTCTTAAGTTGCATCCAAACAGGGTCTTAGTGCTTTCATTTATCTATGGCAATAGAGTAATACTTGCTGCAATGCCTCTATGTGTTATACGCAGAGACATTACAACAGGTAAACCAAAAAAAGATATTTTTATTTTTTTTCGGTTGGCCTCGGGGTAGCTTGACCGTCCGTAAAGTGCAACATCCAATCGAACGATCTAAAAAAATTTAAAAATAAAAAATCAAACTCCAATTAACAATATTTTTACTGTTCATTGAAGGTCGATTTTTAATTTTTTTTACATCATCCGATCAAACTTACATTGTACGCATAATTAAGACATCTCAAGGGCCACCTGAAAAAAAATATATTTTCTTTCGCCTAATCACTGCAATATTTCCGTTGCAGTTGAGAGTCAAAAGGCATTACAACATATATTACTCAGTGACGAGAAAATGGTGAAAGGTCTGCACCACAGCGTCAACAACACCCTAGTAGGTCCAGGTTGCCTTCATAGTCTGCAGCTTGGCCTTTGATGGTGTCGAGGGTTGGAGGTAGATGACCTCTTTCCTATCACATTCTCAATATGGTTTTAGCATTTCGTTGTGGCGATCCTATTAGAAACCGCACCTTGTTGCAACAGTCTTGACTCTTGCTGCAGCAATTGGACGGAAACTTTGCGCAGCAAGCAAGACGCCCACGTCCACGTACTCGTGGCAACCAACAAGCTTTACGCATGCGACTGCTTCTGCATGCGCTGGGAACAAACGTAGTAGCCACCAAGACAACAAAACAATTAGATGGAGGAGGAGAAGAAAACAAGCAGGGAAGCTTAAACTATAAACTAGAATCTCATTAATTGTCTTGCCGCAGTTATATGACTTAGGCATTAGGCTATGTATATAGATTAAGATATGAATACTAGACGAACACAAAGACTAACTCTATAATGATAACTACAAGACAAAGTCTTCTATCACTACCTCTGCCACTAACCAACAACTAGACAACCTGTATGACTCCAAGACGAAGTCGACGGTCGACACAGTGGTAACCAGTGACGGATATAGAAATTTTGTCCAATGTAGTCAGTCGGATATTAAGTCAAAAACATGATTGGGTCAGTGAGATTTTGGACTAGGTTATATGGGGTTCTGAGTTGGACCAGTGGAGTTCTAAGATAGATTAGTGGGACCGCAGAGTAGATTGCTTTAAATTGAGTCAATTAATTTGGCAAAATCTAGTAGGGTCCTAGGATCCCACTGGATAAAGTTGGATCCGCCATTGGTGGTAACCATGTGATGAACTCCAAATCGAACTCAAGAGGCGATTTCCGATTTGGATTATCTTCTAACAATGCCAATCTTTATATTTTGGTAAGTATGTTTCATTCGATAACTTAGTAGAATATATAAATTTTCATTAGATGAGTCAAATTTATACTTGCCCGATATCCATCATTGCTATGTTCTCCCTTTAAAAATGTGATCAATATATGTAGGGGTGCAAATTGGGCCAGATCTAACCTAATTTAGCCCAACCAGATGACGATTTTGCGGACGCAGATCCTCTCATATGTTCGAATGGGATGAAATAGATCTAGGGGGTACATCCACATTTGGGAAAGTGGATATCCGTCAGCTATCCACATTTGGTACCTGAAGAAACCCTATCTTCCTCCTTCGCTCCTAGCCATCCCCTCCCAGCCATTGCCTCCTCCATCCCGCCGGTGCAATCATCCTCCAACCTGCCAGCCCGATTGCTCTCCATCCTGTCGGCCCGATCGTCCTCCACCATGCCGGTCCGATCGTCCTTCATCCTGAAAGCCCGATCGTCCTCTACCGTGCTGGCCCAATCGTCCTCCACCATGCTCGATCTTTCTCCACCGTGCCGGCCTAATCATCCTCCACCGTGCTCAATCTTCTTCCACTGTGCCGGCCTGACCGTCCTCCACTGCGCTCGATCTTATTTCACTATGCCAGACTGATCGTCCTCCACCGCCCTCGATCCTCCTCCACTGCACTTGTCCAGGACATTGGGAGTAGCAATTTATTGCACGTCGGTCCCGTTGAGCACTGCGCCCCATCCTCCTCCACCGCGCCATCACCCATTCACTGTGCCATCACAGATATAGCTCTGCTGGCCACTTCCCAGATATAGAATTCTACTATCAAAACACTTTTTTAAGACCGTTTATTTTTTTTATTTGGCCTTGGGGGAGGTGTTAGATGACGAGTGTGTATATTGTCTTTGCCAAAAAACGTATTTTGCTGCAAAAAAGTTGTGATGTTTTTCTTTTTATTAGAAAAGTTAGGGGATTTGTCAAACATTAGTGCAAAAAAAATGCATTTTGATAAAAATAACTATTACACGGACTGGTTAAACGACAGGAGTAGTGTTATTTTTAGGCTGTTAATTGGGATGCTCTGTTTATGTTAATTACCAAAGAGGTTGTTCATTTGGCCATGATTTGATATGATTCTCAGGTAATAAGGCCTCTTCCCTTCAAAATGATTGGTACATCCAGCATAGGGATATGTCGTGTATCTGTTATCCAGAATTTAGCTTCGGTACTTTAATCTATTGACAAATTAGCCGCGGATGCATGCTAGTTAGCAAAGTGACTGGGGGTGTTTGGTGGCACATCTTTCGTGTTTGGGAGCGGATTTTTGGGCTTTGCAGGGCTCCAATTTGGTTTGGAATAGAGTGGTTTTGACTACGGTGGGTTTTTCTTGCATCTTGGTATTCTGAGGCCAATTATGCAACATGAATGAAGTCGATGGGTTGCCATTTGGGCTGCTTCTGGAAAATAGTTGTGGGTAATCCGTGCTTTGTGATATGCATTTCTGGAAATTTATTGCCCGACTTTGATTTTTAAAAACTTGGTCTTGCATGTTCTGCATATATTATTGCACTGTGTAGACCTAGGTGAGAGTTTTCTCTGACCCTCTGGGGTTTGGCCATGGTTCCTCATCATAGAAAGATAAGGAGTAGTCTATTACAGGGTGTTTGGTTGCATTACAATGTAACTTTTTTTACAAATATATACTTTTGTATTGAAAATATATTAAAAGAGGTGTTTGAAGACACTATCAAAATATATTTTGATAAAGATTCTCACAGAACAAGATAAAAATAGAAAGAAGGAGGATCTTGTTTTACTTTTTGTCACCAACGCACGAAAAAAAGCAACCCCCGCCCCCAGCAACCCGCCTTATCTTTGCCTCCTCAAATCATGCCCCTACCTCCTCAAACCAACACACTAAAGATAATTATATTCGTTTTATAATTTAAAAGGTGTTGTACTTTTTATTTTAATATAATTTTTTATAATAAAATTATATAAAATATTCTAGTACAACCAAACACCCCATAAGATAGGTTTGTGAAAAATATTGAGGGGGAGTTTGATCTTGATCGGAAAAAGTAAAAGCTGACCTACATATCCTCTTTGTGAGTCATTGTGAATGATTTCTGATACACATGAGCCTACTTGAATCATTGCAACTACCCTACTTTCTCTTTTCCGTTGGCCAAGGCTCGTCTTACCCTTTTTGTTCGATTTTGGAGTTTTAGATACTTTATGCATTATGGTTCCTTTAATGGTTTCTCCCTCGATGTTCTACCCTGGTGCAACAGTAAAGTTGCTTTATAGATTCTTATTTTAGGAAATGCATAGTGACCTATATTTTGTGTCTAACACGGTCACCCTACCTTATAGATTCTTATTTTAGTTTCTTTTTTTTTTCTTCTATTTAAGCATCTTTGTTGAAATTCAAAGTGTGTTGTTATCATATTATGTTATTTTTTGCCGTTATAGAATTGTGCCATGTAGTATGAGTATTTATTATTTTTTATTTGTTAAATGCTAATTTTCTTCGTATATGATTTCTTGCTATTACTTGACAAAATTTAGGAGATTTGTGTGTTAAAGACATCTAAATCTGTGTGTAAGTATTGCAAAAGATGATAGCAACAGTGGTGTTGTTGATACGGATGATACAAGTGTCAATGTGGAAGTATCACGTGCACATCTTCGAAAGAAGAAAAAATGCACTTCATTGGTTTGGCTGAAGTTTGAGAAGTATATAGATATCGATAGAGTTGAGTGAGCAACATGCAATGCTTATAAAGTAAAGCTCACATGAAGTAGTAAAAGTGGAACCACTCATCTTTGGAAATATATTGACTCTTGCATTGAGAATAAAAGAATGATGAGTAAGGTGGAGGTAAAAGTGACATTGAACCATTTAAATTTGATCAAGCTTTAAGTCATGGTGATTTTGCCCGAATGATGATCATGCATGAGTATCCATTTTCAATTGTTCAACACCATGGCTTTCAAGTCTTTTGTAAAAAATCTACAGCCACAATTTAAGATGGTATCACGAACAATTATTGTACACATCCTATTTTAGATAGACACAGATTGAAGATCCAATAGACATCTATTTATAAATAGTCTAATGTTGAAAATCTATATAGACATATCTAAGACTTGCAAACCCATTCGAATAGCCCAAATGCAAAAAATCCAACATATTCAGATAAATTATTTCATCCACCATAACTCAATGACTTAACTATAGCCCAATAGTCCAATGGCCTCATGGCTCAGTTGTAGCCCAATGGTCCAATGGCTTTATGGCCCAACCGTAGCCTAATGACCCTATGACCTAATAGTAGCCCCATGGCCATCTACAACTCCATCAAATCATGATAAAATAAAACATATGATATGTTGGATTTTTCTTTCACTTCTTTCAAAGAATCAATGAAATGTCGTATCCTCTTTCATCCAAGTCAAAAGTTAAATATGCTTACATGTCCATTTCTTTTAAAGAATTAATAAATATCACATCATATTTCATCTAAGCCAAAAGTTAAATATACCTACATGTCTTTCTCTTTAGACTCTTCTTTCACTTTTTTTAAAGAACTAATGAAATATCACATCATCTTTTATCCAAGTCAAAAGTTAAACATATCTACATGTCCTTCGTTTTGGACTTTTTCTTCACTTCTTTTAAGAACTAATAACATATCACATCTCCTTTTTATCTAAGTCAAAAGTTAAATATGCCTACATGTTCTTCTCTTTAGACTTTTCCTTCACTTCTTTTAAAAACTAATGATATATCACATCTCATTTTTATTTAAGTTAAAAGTTCAACATGCCTATATGTCCTTCTTTTTGAATTCATCTTTTACTCATTTTAAAAACTAATGATATGTCTCATCTAAGTTATATTAACCATTCTCATATATTGATTTTCTTTGATTCAAGCTTGTGTTGCCACATCATCAAAATTACTATGTCATTCATCTACCTATAAATAGAGCACCCAATCTCAATTATTTCTCCAAGCTAGGGAGAGAGTAAACAGACCCCATTTTGCAAGTTTTAGAAATCTAAGAGGAAGAGAGACTCTATTCCAGGTTATAGAGTTCAAGTTCTAACCCTATCCAAATGCTAGCGAAGCATGAGATGGTTGGTGGAAGTTAGCGACATAATCTTCTTTCTTCTTCTTTTTTTTTCTCTTGATTATCTTTTATTTTTCTTCAAATCCTTCAGAAATAGATCTTATCACTAGTTAGTAAGGTTCACTTTGTTAGCAAGTTGGTGCCCCTCCTACAAAAAGGGACCTCATCACAAGTTGATAAGGTTCGTTTTGTTAGTAAGTTGGTGTCTTTACAAAAGGGATCTTATCACTAGTTGATAAAGTTCATTTTGTTAGAAAGTTGGCTAGATTAATAAAGACTAATTTTAGAGGTATGTGAGTACCTAACCTCTTCCACACACTTAACTGAAGTACAAACACATACCCTCTGTTGATACCTAACCATGCAATCAAATTTATTATTATGTTCTTCCAAAGTTTTTAGGTTCTCGAACTTCTATTCGGGTGGCGACTCCCAAAAACTGTTTTTAGTGATCCAAACTTTCAGGTTGGTACAACTGTCAAATCTGATTATATAAAATCTTCAAGAATGAGAAGTAGAAGATTTATGTTATTTTGAATAGGATTCAAGGTAGAGTAAGTATCACAATAGATACTTAGACATCATGACAAAATTATTCTTACATGTCCTTAATAGCTTATTATATTGATGAGCATTGGAAGTTAAACAAGTGTGTCCTTAATTTTTGTTAAAGTTGGTGAAAGACACACAGGTGAGCATCTAGCAAAGTTGCTCATGGAGCACTTGTCTGAATGGAACATTGGAAGAAAATTGTTTAGCATAGTACTTGATAACCATAGTGTGAATGATGTCGTAGTTCGAGAATTGTTGAGTAAACATGAGACATTTGTCACTGAATGGTGACTTGTTTCATCCGCATTGTCATGCACATATCTTAAATTTGATTGTGCAACATAGCATGTAATTTATTCGAGATGTCGTAGAGAGGGTTCGTGAAATTGTCAAATGGGTGAAATCTTCTTCAAAACGGCAAGAAGCTTTTCAAAAATGCATATGGCAAATAAATGGTCATTCAGTCATTGGTTCTTGATTGTCCAACTAAATGGAATTTGACCTATCTAATGATTGAGTCTACTATTAAGTTCAAAGATGTGTTTCCTTACTTGTCTATGATGTATAGAAACTATAAGAATATCTCTCCTCCAACAAATGCAGAATGAGAGCATGTTATTATTGTCCATGAGCATATGAAAATATTTTATGATATGACTGAAGTCTTCTCTAGCATTAGTTATACGACATCAAATCTTTATTTTACTGTGATGTGTGAGCTATTTCTGACATTGAAAGATTGGCTTGAAAGTAAACATTTATATATTGTTTCCATGACTCATAAGATGATAGAGAAATTTGAGAAGTATTGGGCTATTATGAATGTGATTTTGTCAATTGCAAGTATTTTTTATCCTCGTCAGAAATTGAAGTCTATTGAACTATATTTTCTATTGATATATGGAGAGCATGAAGATGAGATTAAAATTGGAGAAATAAAGCAAGTTTTGAAAACTCTTTTTGAAAAATATTCTAAATCGTTCAACACTCAAAATAATATAGTATCTTAGGCTGGAACTGGTTGTCAACCAACACTCAAATGTAGTGGACAAAGTGATGTTCATGCACGTGATTTATAGGTAAGTAGAATGAGAAGACTTAGAAAATATAATGATGAGAGTTCATTAAGGCAGCCCACAAAAATAGAGCTACAGTTATACTTAGATGAACTTGTTGTTCCATTTGAAATGGATGATCTAAATGCAGAAAGTGATGACCTAGATGTTCATTTGTTGGTGGAAAGAGAATGGGACAAAATATCCCATCTTGTCTTTGATAGTACAAGATATATTGGGAGTACCTATTTCCATTGTTGCATCGGAGGCTACTTTTAGTACTGGAGGTCATGTTGTTAGTCATACTAAGAGTTCTTTGCATCCAAGCACTATAGAAGGCCTAATTTGTATACAAGACTGGCTATGGAATGAACTGAAAGGTAAATTATAATATATGTCTAATTGTATCTTATATTTAATAGGTTAAGGAATAAATTGAAACACTAGATTTCTACTTTTAATAGGTCAAGGGAATGACAAGGTCGAGGATGTACTTCTTACTATCTTCTCACCCGAGGTAGAGGAGGATAATATAACTATTGCAAAAGATGATGATTTGGATAATGATGACGATGACGACGACATTTCTCTTTCTCGTATGATTTTATTCATTTATACTCATAATTCTTTTGACTTATTCAATTTTGGATAACTAACATTCTCTAATGATATTTATTGATCAGATATCTGAAATACATACAACACAAGATTTGTTCAGGCTATTCTAAATTTGTGATTAAGAAGGTATATCTATGTCTAGAACATACAAATGCTTCTCTTTAAGAAGGTATGTTGATTGGTAAATGGTTTCTCTTGGCGGAATGATGTACTCAAAATTTAGTTTATTGGATGATCTATTTAAAATTTTAGTTACGTCCTTCTTAATGGCATTGGAGTGATTAGTTTCTTCAATAACCCATGCTCTATTCAAAGAGGATGACATCTAGTTGTGCTTATATTTTCTTTCTCTCTTTCTCTATAATGTGACTAGTCATTTCTATGCATATTCTAGTTATTACAAGTCTATGTGGCTAAGCGTAATATTATGGCATTTCCTATTTCTTAGTATTTTCCTTTTTTGGAGCATATTACCTTATCTACCTTTTGCCCTGTTCATTTACCAAAATTTTTTTGTTCTTTATTTTTTTTGGAAGTAGATGGTACCATATTTATATATTGATAAACAAAATGTCATAGAAAAGTATACAAAATGTCATAGAAAAGCATCCTTGGTGGAGTAGCTTTCTTGAACCTTTGTGAGACCAAACTTGCAAAAGGGAACCTCCAAAGACTTGATCCATGGCACTTGAATACATTTGTTGGGATGGCCCCTCAAAAGAAAAAGCATAATTTTTACTTGTTAGTATATTACTAATAAGTAAAAACTAGCTTATCAAGTCATGGGCCTTTGTGATCACCCATAGACCCCGTCCAGGTAAGTATGGTCCAACCGTCGCAAGGCCTCTCCCCTTGTAGCCTTAGTTGTGTACTTGTTTTCTAGATCACCCAAGATAGGACTAAATGCTAGTTCATGTCTTCCACCATCCAACAGTTGGAAAGTTTGATGTTTTCCACCGTCTGATGAGATGATTTGAACCTTAAATCTTCAGCGTGGCATCGTGTCTCCTCAACCTCCTCATTTTGTTGGTGAATGGGGTGATCCTGTCGAGCCATGATGGACTATATATCCCTTTTGAAGGAGATACTCCACAAAGAACTGATTAGTGGAAAAATCTAGTATTCTTATCACCCCCAACATACCAGTTAAGTTTAGCCCTCTGCCTCCAATATTCATTTTCTTCGGCCACAGCTTGTTTAAGGGATTCATTGAGTTCCCTACATAGATAGGTGTTGAATCAGTAATATTGAGCTTCTGACCCAAACTGTCAATTATCTCTTTCGCATTTGAGAAATTCTTCATCTTCCATCTTTTAAACTGCATATGTAACTATGAAACTTTAGTGTTATAATTTAAGGAAAGGGGAAGAGATGATTTCCAGGGGCACTGCACCACACCTTCAAAGTCCATTCAGAGGATCCAAGCTGATTCAAATCTAAATGAATAATTCTTCTTTCTATTGAGACCTTTAGTGTTAACTAGGATTGGTCTATGGTCACTGGCGACCCGAGGGAGGTGTAACACCTTGGCTTTAGAGAAGTATAAATACCATTGAGGGTTGGCAAGACCAGCCCTATTGATGAATAAGAGAAAATGTCTGACATGGGATGTAGTAACACAGTTGCTTCCCCATTTCTCCCCTTGACTGGTTATGGCATTCATGTCCCCAATTAAGCACATAGGATCCGTTGTACTGGTAATCAAAGTGGAGAGCTATTGCCAAAACCTGTTCCTCTCAGCTAGCTTTGGAGGAGCATAGATGCAGATTAGTTGCCAAGTATAGCCATTTTGTTCCACAATGTTTTCCTGTAATGTAGTTGTTTTCAGTACAAGTAATATTGAGCATAATATGAGACTGCCACAAAATCCATAGTCCACCTGATCTTCCCACCGGATCTACCACATGCAGCATAATCTCGGATACCTCTAGTAGCAAAAAAACTCCCATTGAACTGCTTTGGAGCCTTTGTTTCTGCAAGAAAGAAAATATCAGGGTTCACAACTTGGGTCATTTGAAGAACATATGGAACTGTCGTTGACCTTTTTATACCACGACAGTTCCATGCGACAAGCTTCATCTAGGAACCTGAGGCAAGTTTGGGTCGGCTGCCATGATATCTCATTGGACTGAGGGAGTTGATTTGCAGGGTGCTGGGCACCATTTCTATTTGTTTTAGAGCCCAGAAATACTCTTCTTGGTCTACTTTGATTACCAACATTTTTTTTCAAAAGGCTAATGCTCATATCCAGGCGCAAAACCCATCTTGGTAAGACATATGATTCGCATCCCCATCCAAAAAAGTAGCCAGATTACTCTTGCACTTTTTTACATATTCAAAATGGTGCTGCATCTCTATCAGCTCATCAGCCTTCCTTTTAGAGGGAGTCAACATCACATTTGGGCCAGTTTCACCATTTAAATACTTCAGTTGGAGATCGAGTGGAGCTACTGACATAAAGTGTTTATCCTGTGCTTTGTTCATTTTTATTCTCATGTTGCTGATCATGTTTAACTTTTCCCAGTGCAGGTCCCCTGAAGCGTTCGGCAGGCAGTTAAAGTGTGGGTTTTTGGGATACGTAATATGTTGTTACATGGCACTTTGGATGAATATGGTGTCAGTTAAAGCCTTTTTTGGGGATATGTAATGTTTCATTCTGATTGTATACTACTAGTTTGGAAAGTGTGGGTTTTATTTGGAATATTTAGTTTCAAGATATGTACTCTTATTAGTAGGCTGGCTGTATCATATGGTGCTGGTCCAGAGAGTATGAACTTTTTGTTTTGAGTATTTTATTTCAGGATATGCATTCGGGTACATTCATGGAGTTAGAAATGATCCATTTATGTGGACTATTTTCTACTGCAATATTGTTGTATATTTTTGTTATCCTTATGTATTGTTGAAGTTTTAGAAGTTGTAATGATGATTAGAATGCAAGCAGCAATTGTTTATGACTATTTAAATAAATTGAAACATTAATGACATTAGAATGCAAGCATCAATTGTGTTTGATTATTTAAATAAATTTAAAAGTTAATTAGCATGCTTGTGCAGGAAAAAAATATTTTAAGAATCTAGTCACTTGCAAGCAAATGTTAGAGGATGTTCTTGTATTGGAATTTATTAGAAATAAGCAAATGTAAAAAACAGGGCTTTTTGTTAAGGTCATATCTCTTAGTAGGGCTTGTATGTAAATTTATTTTTAAACTGGGCATCAGACCTGTTTGCCCACTTTTTCTCCTGGATATTAGACGTGTTTGGCAAGCTGCGGCGGACGAACACGTCAAAAACGGAGATCCACGTCCGGCTCCGTAAAGGCCGAGGCGGACCCAAATCTGGAGGTCCATATCTGTCAGGTTAGCATTCGGATCCGAATTTGGGTCTAAGAAATTGGATTTGGATATTGTTCAGATCCGGTCGGATCCCACCGGGTCCGCCCGTTTTGCACTCCTAAATATATGTAGTAATATTCTATGAACTTATGGACAAGCCTCTTAATAAGATTGTATTTTTAACATTGAAAGTTTACTTTCTTTTGATTTATAAAATACGACACTAATTAACTTGTAAATTATTAAATATGTCTTCATAGTCTTGCACATACTATATTTATATAGTTTCCAATGCACAACTCACATTAATGTTATTGGCTTATTGCTAGATCATAACATATTATTTTCAATAAAATTTTATATGCATGAAATAGTAACTAAACATTATAAATTTTTCCTGTCATCAATTAGAAATGTTGCGTTTAAGCTTTTATCAATATTTATATAGGATAAATATTAGGGTATAATAAGAAGCTCAGACTTTGGCATCGTTACATTATTGTAAAATACTTTTAAGATTTTTGGGTTATCAAGTTTCCTATAAAGTAATACTCATAATAAATTTTTTGCATCTTTCAACACAATCTCCTTCTTAACGAGCATTAACATGTTTTCTTTTAAAAAAATTCTCTTCTTAGTCATTTGTTTATTTATATACAATCTTCTATTAAACGTGCATTTGCACGTGCACTTTAACTAGTGATGAGGCAGAATCCGATTCGGCCCATTAGAGCAGGCCCAAACCCCGTTCAGCCCAACAGCAGCAGTACCAGGCCTTCTGGCGGCCTCCAGCCCATCGGCGGCCCAGCAGCCCTTGGCCCAGTAAGCGGCACCGTCGCTCCCGGCCCAACAGGCTTCAGCCCGTCAGCAGCCCACCAACCTTCGGCCCGGGAACAGCACGGCAGCCCAAGGCCCAGCAGGCTTCGGCCCAACCCCCTTCGGCCCGATAGCCGAGTCCGGCCCACTCCGGTGGCGGATCTGGCACTATGGCGGTTTACCTGTAAGCCCAAACATAGTCCTATATCGGCTACCACCGTTAACCAACCTCTATCCTCTGCTATAAATACACCGCTATTTATTGCCAAAGGTATGCAACTCTTTGCCTCCGAGACCCTTAAGGACTACGGTCCAAATAGCATTAAAGCTACTTCTTGCTTTCTGAATCGAATCATCTTCAGAAGCTAACTTGACTGTCGGAGGGGGTTCCTAAGGGCCAGAGCCCGGGACTCCTGCTGACCGGTTTCTTCTTCTTTCCCTCCTGCAGGAGCTCGGTTCGAATCATCGCCAACCTTCCCGAGTCGATCTCGGCCGCCGACCTCGGATTCCCCTCCTTGGTCTCGACGCCGTCCGACGGCTGCCCCGCAACGGGAGGCTCGGCCCCGCGTTGTCCCTTCGTCCGACATAAAAGGGCTCTTGGGCTCACTATCCAAGAACAAACCGAGTCCGAGACCCTTCCGGCTTCGGACCATCGGCTTCGGCTTCATCGCCTGTCGGCCGTATAGCCGGGAAGAGCTTCATCCGCGCCGCCCCTTCGCCCGCCGAAGGAGCCTCGGCCTCGACTTCCCGGAGGACGAGTCCGCACCGACCGAGGCGCCCCTCGGCCTTCGGACCCTCGTCTCCGCCTCCGCCTCCTCGGCCTTCCGGATCCCCGTCGGGCCTCAGCAACACCGATCCGAACCGGCTTCGGATCCTCTTTTCCGGATTCCGGCCTCGAAGTCCGGTCGTGATAGATCCAGTCTACATCAACTAGTATTATTATAAATACTTTTGATATCAAAGGTTGTGGGTATACACCTCTCATCAGTATGTAGTGAATTTAATAAAATTTGTAAAAAATATTCATGTATATATACATGTCAAAACCCTCCATAGAAATAGCAAAAAAGTAAAAATCGTCAATAAATTTAAAATATTTAAATACTCCACCTAAGTTGATTTCCACTCCTTCTAATTTAATTTTCACCATCAGATCACTAAAATCAACTGTAGCCGTCTAATAAAGTGCGTCATTCTTTGAGGTCAAAATTAAAATCTCATGGACAAGATCAACCCTAGGGGTTAACTTGAAGAGTTTCTTATTTTTTGACTATTTTTTAATATTTTTAGATTTTTTTTTTATATACATTTGATTGGATGACTAAGATTAATCGTCAAGATTATATAGTGAAAATTAAATTTTTGAGATAAGATCAACCCCAAGGGACCCATTTTAATATTTAAAAATTATTAGTATTTTTTATTGTTATTTTTTAACATGAGAAGGGTGAGTTTTTAAGAAGTATATCTAACTTAGATATGCCCCACACTCATTTGATCAACTCCCATATTTTTATATAGGTTTATATATACTATCCAAACTTCACTTGAATTTATGAAATTTTATATGTATATATAGGGAACTGTTACTGAGCGGTGTCCTATCTTGGTCTGCTTCCACCGGATCCTCTTTTAGGGTGTTCCGGTGCCTTCGGCTAAAATTCACAGAGGGACTAGGGCGAGGAGAAAGAAAGGGTATGAAAAAATAAAAAATAATAAACAAAAAAAAAAGACCATCTAATCCTCTAATTAGATGGCCTGCGAATTTCCGTGGAGTACCCTGCATGAGCCCACGTGAAATGCGGAGTGCGCGCCCGCGTGGGGCTTTTTTATTATTATTATTAAATAATGGCCACCGGATCTTAATATGGTGTCCCTTGATATAGTCTGCTGCTAGCAGACAAAAACCTAGTAGCGGACTACGGTATCAACTTGCAGGGCAGAGTGGAGTGCCTACAGTGCATGTGGTATTCACACGCATTATTTCAATCACATTCTCATGTTTAAAAAAATAAAAATTATAATAAAATTTTAAATATTTAACTTTTCTTTCAAAATAAATTTTATTCTTTTTGTCTTAAGTTTCACTATTAGATCGTGAGACTTTCGACGTAAGCCGTCTGATTTTTGATGATAAATACTAAAATCCTAAATGATGAAAATAACTTTAAAGGCTAATTTAACGAATTTTTTATTTTTTGATTATTTTTTATAATTTTTAAAAATCAAAATCAACATGTGTCCAATTTAAGATCAAGTTTCAAGATCTAATCACGATCGGACGGTCAAATGAGATAAAAACAATTCTAAGAGAATTATTGAATATTTAAAATTTTATAAAAAAATTATTTTTATAAATATGGAGATGTGGCTCAAAGTAGTCCATGCGCTTAACCTGTACGCAACGTAATGGTTCACATTCTAATTCTAGTATATATATACACATATATAACTTCACTTAAATTTATGAATTCTTTCTTAACATATTCAGTTATAGTCCATTTTGACGGCAACACATAATTACAGTTTTTTTTTTAAGATCTTAGAAGTACTTTTAATAGTACGAGAGAGTCCAAGGTCTACATATAAATACTGTAATTTATAGGAGTACATATAAAAAAAGTCCTATACGACAAGACGCAACTGATCACTGATAACTGGATTATGTGAGCGGTTACTATCTTATACATTGGTTAATGTGAAGTCCTTCTATGACCTATATGCGTGAGGGGGATAAGGCAATGGATATAAATATAATGTATATGATATATCAATAAGTTGGTTATTTGGTCGATTCTTAGTTTGTAAATTAATTAATAGAGTCTTTCTAAACTGATCATGCTGTTATGAGGAGGCATTGAGAGGTACACTAATAGCGAAGTCCAAATGTTAGGGATCCGGATTCGCGTCCCTGCAGCCAAAGAATTGCATGTCAGGAGTAAGTTTATGCTTTTTTTTCTTTGATTAGAAATATTTACGAAGACACCTTAGAGGAGAGAGTATACAATTTCACATTTAAAATAATAATTTTTTTATCAGTAGAAGATTTTTGTGTAATATCACAATAATTAACTTCTCTATACCTCCGGTCATGTGGTTAAAACATCTTGAATCAACTGTTCAATTATCACTATAATTAATTGATTTGTTGTTTACTGTACTGCTGACTCCTTTTGTGACCAGTGATACATGAGAGTGTAAGCTCTTCAATCGTAGTTATTTGTAACTACTTAAGAGTAAGTTTATGCCTTTTGCTTGTTTGACTTTATGCCTTTTGCTTGTTTGACTGGACAATCTTGGTCGAAATGGCTTCTTCTGCAGCAATTGTAGCACATATTGCACTTCTGGTGGTGCTTCTTATCTCAATTCTTGTCTTCATCTTGTTGACTTTACCTCTTATTATTTGCCTTCTTATAAATTAGAAGGTTGGCCTTTCCAGACTTCCAATTTCAGGCAGGTCGTAGGCTCAGGAGGAGGCAACGATGCTGGCGTCAGAGCTGGAGACCGACTCCATAGACAATAGACAACTAGAACACTGCAGTGGTAACTTGCTAATTCTTCTCGATGATCTATATCCGTTCAGAGGCAGTGATGAAGGCGGCAGCATTGCTGTGCCACTACCATAGGTGCACTGGTCTTGGATTTAAATTTTGCAAGGAGGCGGCAACAACAACGAGGCCGAGAGTGTGTGTAAAGAGAGGAGTAGTTTTTCAAGAAAATTTTTCATTAGGAATGGGAAAAGGCAAGTGTGAAGTGATGTTTTAGAAACTTTCCCTCTCTGCAGTGAGTGCAGTCTAAATTTACACTTACCGGATCCCTTCTCCAAGGCCGGGAGGCAAGCAGGATTCGCCGTACTGACTCGACTCGTCCTGATTCGGACGACTCGTACCGTATTAGGACTGGTCCGAGCCATGATATGGGTTGACTCGATCGAACCCCGCGGATCTTTACATCTCGGTCTGGATCAACCTGTCTCGCACGATCCGGCTCGAGATGATCCGGTGCGGGTCGATACCCTAAGGTATCATACCGGACCACCCAGCCTCAGAAAACGAAAACAGAAACCCATTCTCCCCTAAACCCTGCTGGATCCGTTCGATCTGGGCATCAAATTCGAGTTGTTCGTGCAGAAAAACCCTTTGATAGGTAAGATTCTTTGTTCCATCCGATCCGATATGATTTTTTTGATGTATTTTTTTGAAAGTTTTTTTTGTTCTTTGAAGTTTGAACTTTGAGCGAATTTTTGGTTGGTTGTTTTTTTTAGGTGGATCCGCATGAGATCGGTTTGGAAGTTTGAAGAGTTGAAGTTCGAAAGGTTTTAAGTTCTTACAAGGCATAAACTTAGATTTAGGCCTAACTTTTTAAGAATTTTTTGAATGATGTTTTGAAGCAATTCTATGATAGTTTTAAGTAAAATTTTTCTTGTTTTTACTTTTTGGTTCGACTCGCATCAGATCTATGCGTACAGATCGAACTGAAATTTTGAGCTCAAGAGGTTATTTGATAATGTTTGATGATTTAAAAATTTATTTAGTGCTTGATGAATCATTTTAAAATTTACGATTGGAATTTTATTGTTTATGGTTCGATTGGTGCGCAGATTTGATGCGGATCAAATCGGTTACATTTGACGTTTTGAATTTATTGTTAATGTTTGATGGTCTAAAAAATTTATTTAGTGTTTGATGAATCATTTTAAAATTTAAGAATGAATTTTTTTTATTTACGGTTCGATTTGTGCGCAGATATGATGTGGATCAAATCGGTTACATTTGAGGTTTTGGATTTATTGTTATTGTTTGATGGTTTACAAAAACTATTTAGTGCTTATAAGTTATAAGTTTGAAAATTACGTATGAAGATTTTTTGTTTAAGGTTCGATCTGTGCGTAGATTTGATGCGGATCACATTTTAGGTTTTCAATTATTTGATGGTTTAGAAGTTTAACTTTGGGTTTTTTTTAATTTTGCAATTACATTCGGATCAGATCGACGCAGTCGTGCAGGAGGTGCGTGTTGAGTTTTCGGGTTTCTCCAGATCTCCCGCGCAGCGGAAATAAAAATAAAACGGACATCCGATTCCCGTTTCGAAAATTACTAAAACTTCGATACTCGGATTATCGAATCTCACCGTGTGCGGATTCGAATCCGCAACCGTTCGGTTCCGTCGATGCGACATCGCAAGCCGCGCAAGCGTCCGGTCTCTAGCAGAATCCACGCGATCCTCCTCGCGACAGATATCCTCACATTCCTCATTCTTTGCAGCCACGAAACCTCCGCCGATTGCCGCAACGATCGCCGCAACGCGCGGCGATTTCCCTTCAAACGGAAGTCGGAGAAGCGGCGGAGCATATCCGGAGATCTGGATCTGTCTGGGACGCCAGAGAGAGAGAGAGAAACAGAGGAGGGGGCGGCTAGGGTTAGCAGCAGTTTGGCCTACTTAGTCCGTTCGCTACATTTTATACTAACCCCGCAGTTTTTCATAAAAACTCTCGATTTGTATAAAACCCACTTATTTATCCATCGCCTTGAGAATCATTTGCGTGTGACCCTCTAGGCCTAATTACCAGTCCGGTTAATAGCTCAATAAGCCCAGTAACTCCTTACTGGCTTTATTAATTAATTAATAACTCTTTATTAATTAATTAATCAATCGAATTGATGTCGCACATCGAATTCGACCGGGCCTCCGATTACGTTAGGTGCCAAACAACACCGCGTGAACCCGAAAGGTATCGGGGCTAAGTAATCCACTCTTAGAACCTTTCCGCCGATAGTTACCGCGTGGATATAATCTTTCATTCGTACAATGCTCTCGAGTCAACTCAGGATATGGCGTGCTATCAAACCTTAACCGGTCGACTCACTTGGATTGGATGCCGCTGATGAATATCGGATAACTCCTTTCCCGATATTATCGTCCGCCCTGACCAGGGACTTCCGTGCATCCTTCCTAGAGCATTCTCTCTCTAAGTATCGAGAGCAAATGATTCCTTATTGACACACAATTCCCTTCGACGGTATTTTGCTGTACCTAATCTTTGGCTGTTTAGAATCTCGTGGTTAGAGATTCATAAACCAAGGTCAAAGTACAGAAGTCCACCGATAAGGTGTCCTTGGTGTCTCAGGTCCGAGGACCATCTACGCAACTGCGATAATAGAATCAAGCTGGTTGACAGTGAGGTACAATACCATCCAGTGATTCAGTCGAATCAGTTCAGTGAACTCATTCTCCAATGAGCACCTATATATTCACCTTAGTGTCTCCACACAAGTGACTTATGAGATCAGTCACCCTCATCATATGAGCAGGAGTAATCTGTACTAGTCTAACCGAATATCTGATGTCCTTCTCGGATATCCTCTGACTAGGAACGATTAAGAATATGTGTGCTTAAGTGATCAGTCTCATTAGTATGATCTTATTATAATCTGATCACTATCGCACATATTCACGGATTTCATTATGAGACGATAATTAATATGATTACATATAATGAATATTATGCCATTATATTAATAAATGAACGAGATTTACATAGTCGGATTGGCTTGTAGGCCACCTAAGACTAATAGTGCGTGCACGCCGTGCGGATTGATTTCTTGCAAGATTTTAGGTAACATTTGACGACTTTTTGATGATGTATATTTTTGATATATTTTGAGGATTATTAGTTTAACTTTGATATATTTTGAGGAGGTACGTGAACATCGATTCGGAGCTCGATTTGCACTTGGATTTTAGAAAGGTTTAAATTTCTAAAGCCGATCTCAATCGACGATTTCTTTCTTATTCAACTTAAATTGAAAGAAAATAGATGTAATGTGTTTGTCATTTAACTTTGAATGATAAAGAGATGATATAGGATGGCAGCATGATTTTACTTTAGAAGAGAGCAAATTTGAAGAGAGTAAAATTTTAATGCGTTTGTGATTTAATTTTAGAAGAAAACAAATTTTAAAGTCTTAAATTTGATTATCATTTATGATTTTATTATATGGATATGTTTATTTCTGAATTTGGATACATATGATTATGTTGTCTTCATTTAGATGCCTCCAAGAGAACAAACAGATGATATAGGATGGCAGCATGGTGTGATGGTAGATGGCAATAGGCATTGGTTCAAGTGCAACTATTGTGACCATGTTGGTAAGGGAGGTGGAGTCTCCCGATTAAAGAAACATCTTACAATAGACAAAGCAGCTAATTATAATGAAATAACTGGCTGCAAAACTGTACCAAAAGAAGTGAAAACTTTGATGGTGGAGCATTTAAGAGATGTAAAAATTCAGACTGAAAGAAAGAAGGCAGAAAAACAGGCACAAGAATGCATCATAGCCGATGTTGTTGATGATGATAATGTGAACACATTAGAAGGAGATGAACAATGGTTTGATAGCGTTGATGATGTCCAAGAAGTTCGTGAAGGAAGATGTTCTTCATATGACAGAGCCACTCACCAAACCATGTATGAAAGCAAGGGTGAAAGATGGCAACGAGATCAAATTATGCATTCACAAGGTGGAGCCTCAAGCAGTGGGACGTCAAGGCATGCTCGTCAGAGAGGTGAGAGTAGTAACATCAATACTTACTTTACTAACCCGCCTCCTTCGTCAGAACAACCACAGAGGAAGAGAACCACAAGTGTGAATATTGAAGATGTGGACCCTCAGGTATTTTCTAGAGAACATGGAAGCAGACTGGGATAGAAGATGCATACAACCCACAAGGTCCAAGATACAGGTTGGGAAGGGCTGTAACTAAATTTTGGCATCATGCAGGCCTCTCCTTTAATGCAACTAATAGTCCATATTACAAAACAATCTTCCAAGAAGCACAACAATACGGATTGCATGTCAAACCTCCTACAGCAAAAGATTTGGCAGGAAAATATCTTGATGAAGAGGTGGCTGAGCTGAGGCAGTACATTGATTCTTTTAAGAAAAAATGGAAGAAGTTTGGAGTCATATTGATGTGTGATGGTTGGTCAGGAACTACTAAAAGTAGTCTGATCAACTTTCTTGTCTACTATCAAAAACAAGTCTTTTACCACAAATCCATAGATACATCAAACAAAATCCATAACCATGAGTATATTCTACAATTGATAGATAAAGTGGTGACAGAAATTGGTGAATAATATGTTGTACAGATTGTAACAGACAATGGATCAAATTTTAAAAAGGCTGGAGAGGAATTAATAATACAAGGTCGGACCTTTTTTGGACTCCTTGTACCATTGTGTTGACTTAATGTTGAAAGATATTGGTCAGCTTACGCCTGTTAAGATAGTTGTGGAAGCAGCTCAGAGGATAACAAAATTCATTTACAACCGCCATCTTGTGCTTGAAATAATGAGACAATATACACATGGTGAGTTATTGCGGCCAGAAATCACTCGATTTGTTGCAAATTTCATTGCATTGCAGGGTTTATTGAAGCATCAAAATGGATTGAAAGAAATGTTTAGGAGTCTAGATTGATTGTAGTCATCTTTTGCTAAATTAAATGATGGTAAAGATGTGGAAGATTTGATCAATACAACCAACTTTTGGGATAGAGTCAAAAAGATTGTGCAATTGATTAAACCTCTCTATGAAGTCCTAAGAGTTGTTGATGGAGATAGGACACCAACACTAGGGTTGGTGTATGCAAAACTAGAGGCTACAAAGAAGAAAATGGTTGAGGTTTCACCTAAGTATTCTTTAATATTTTTGGAGAAGGTAGAAGAAAGGTGGGATAGACAAATGAGCAGAGATTTACATATGGCAGGTAATTGTCATTCATTAAATATTTATTTTTAATTTTTATAACACTGAGTAGAATTGACAGTTGGAATGTATGGACTATTAGAATTTTGCAGCATATTATCTACATCCTGCATTCCAGTATAACCATGAACTTGGTTATGAAGATCACTTGATAGGAGCTGTCCAAATGGTTGTGGAGTACATGGAAATTACTCCCTTCGTTGCGACAAAAGCAATGAATGAGGTAAAGAATAGAGTAGGCATAAAGAGTAAAAGGTGAAGACATCTTCTTCACTTTACTTATCACTAACAAATTCATGAATCATTCTTATGGTAGATTTAATACTTTCGGGAGGCTCAAGGATCTTTTGCTCAACCATCTGCCATTGCTGGTCGGGAAAGGATGGATTCAGGTATTGTTGGGATTTCACGGGTTTCTCCGGATCGCTCACGCAGTGGAAAATAAAATTTTACAGCGATCCGTTTTCCCGTTTCAAAGAACTAAAAACAACGATTATCGGATAATCGATTCTCACCGAGCGCATATTCGAATCCGCAACCGTTCGGTTCCGTCGGTGCGACATCGCAAGCCGCGCAAGCGCCCGGCCTCTAGCGAAGTCCACGCGATCCTCCCCACGACGGATATCCTCGCGTTCCTCGTTCTTCGCAGCCCACGAAACCTCCGTCGGTCGCCGCAATGCGCGGACGATTTCCCGTCGAACGGGATTCAGAGAAGCGGCGGAGCAGATCTGGATATGTCTGGACGCCAGAGAGAGAGAGAAACTGAGGAGGGGCGGCTAGGGTTAGCAGCAGCTTGGCCTACTCAGCCCGTTCGCTATGTTTTATACTAACCGCGCGGTTTTTCATAAAAACCCCCGGTTTGTATAAAACCCACTTATTTATCCATCGCCTTGAGAATCATTTGCGTGTAACCCTCTAGGCCCAAGTACCAGTCCAGTTAATGGCCCAACAAGTCCAGTGACTCCTCACTGACTTTATTAATCAATTAATAACCCTTTATTAATTAATTAATCAATCGAATTGATGTCGCACATCGAATTCGACCGGGCCTCCGATCACGTTGGGTGCCAAGTGTTGGGTTTTCTTGGTTTCTCCGGATCGCTCACGCAGTGGAAATTAAAAATATATTTACAGCGATCCGTTCCCGTTTCGAAATCTAAAATACGATAATCGGATTATCGAAGTTCTCACCGTGTGCGGATTCGAATCCACAGCAGTTCGGTTCCGTCGATGTGACACCGCAAGCCGCGCAAGCGCCCGGCCTCTAGCGAAGTCTACGCGATCCTCCCCGCGACGGATATCCTCGAGTTCCTCGTTCTTCACAGCCCACGAAGCCTCCGTCGGTCGCAGCAATGATCGCCGCAACGCACGGACGATTTCCTGTCGAACGGGATTCGGAGAAGCGACGGAACAAATCTGGATCTGCCTGGGAGCCAGAGAAAGACAGAAACTGAGGAGGGGCGGCTAGGGTTAGCAGCAGCTTGGCCTGCTCAGCCCGTTCGCTATGTTTTATACTAACCGCGCGGTTTTTCATAAAAACCCTCGATTTATATAAAACCCACTTATTTATCCATCGCCTTGAGAATCATATGCGTGTGACCCTCTAGGCCCAAGTACCAGTCCAGTTAATGGCCCAACAAGCCCAGTGACTCCTCATTGGCTTTATTAATTAATTAATAACACTTTATTAATCAATTAATCAATCGAATTGATGTCGCACATCGAATTCGACCGGGCCTCCGATCACGTTGGGTGCCAAGTAACACCGCGTGAACCCGGAAGGTATTTGGGGTTAAGTAACCCACTCTTGGAATCTTTCCGTCGACAGTTACCGCTTGGATATAATCCTTCATTCGTACAATGCTCTTGAGTCAACTCAGGGTATGGCGAGCTGTCAAACCCTAACCGATCAACTCACTTGGACTGGATGTCGCTGATAAATATCGGAAAACTCCTTTCTCGATATTATCGTCCGCCCTGGCCAGGGACTTTCGCGCATCTTTCCTAGAGCATTCTCTCTCTAAGTACCGAAAGCGAATGATTCCTTATTGACACACAATTCCCTTCGACGGTATTCCGCTATACCCAATCCTTGGCGTATTAGAATCCCATGGCTAGAGATTCGTAAACCAAGGTCAAAGCACAGAAGCCCACCGACAAGGTGTCCTTGGTGTCTCAAGTCCGAGGACCATCCACGCAACTGCGACAATAGAATCAAGCTGGTTGACAGTGAGGTACAATACCATCCAGCGATTCAGTTGGATCAGTTCAGTGAACTCATTCTCCAATGAGCACCTACAGATTCGCCTTAGTGTCTCCACACAAGTGACTTATGAGATCAGTCACCCTCATCATATGAGCAGGAGTAATCTGTACTAGTCTAACCAGATATCCGATGTCCTTCTCGGATATCCTCCGACTAGGAACGATTAAGAATATGTGTGTTTAAGTGATTAGTCTCATTAGTATGATCTCATCATAATCTGATCACTATAGCACATATTCACGGACTTCATTATGAAACAATAATTAACGCGATTTACACATAATGAATATTATGCCATTTTATTAATAAAATGAACGAGATTTACATTGTTAGATTGGCTTGTAGGCCACCTAAACTAACAATCTCCCACTTGGACTGAAGCCAATCACCTTTATACAATAAGCCCATAGACTCTAGATGACGCTCAAACACAATTTGAGCCAACGGCTTTCTCAGTGGATCTGCTACATTGTCGACAGATGGAACTCTTTCCACTACTACATCTCCTCTGGATATGATCTCTCTGATAAGGTGAAAGCGCCTCAGAATATGCTTCGATTTCAGATGAGACCGTGGCTCTTTCGCTTGCGCTATTGCTCCATTGTTGTCGCACAACAGTGGAACAGGCTCAGAGATGCTGGGAACAACCCCGAGGTCGGTGATGAATTTCTTCAACCACACTGCTTCCTTGGCGGCTTCAGTTGCAGCGATGTACTCAGCTTCAGTCGTCGAATCTGCAGTGGTTACTTGCTTGGAACTCTTCCAGCACACTGCCCCTCCGTTCAATGTAAACACGAATCCAGATGTTGACTTGCTATCATCTGGATCTGACTGGAAACTCGAGTCAGTAAAGCCTCGTAGTTTCAAGTCATCTCCTCCATAGACAATAAACATATCCTTAGTTCTTCTCAAGTACTTAAGGATACAGGATACATTTCACTGCCTTCCAGTGCTCTTCGCCTGGATTAGCCTGAAATCTGCTCGTAACACTTAGAACAAATGCAACATCAGGCCGTGTACATAACATGGCATACATGATAGATCCTATGGCAGAGGCATAAGGTATTCTATCCATGAATGCCCTCTTATCAGGAGTCTTAGGAGACCGCTCCTTTGAGAGATTAATTCCATGTCTCATCGGTATGAGACCTCTCTTGGAATTATCCATGCCAAACCTTTTGACTATGGTGTCTATGTACAAGGATTGGGTCATTCCAAACATCCTCTTTGATCTATCTCTATAGATCCGTATTCCCAATACGTAGGATGCTTCTCACAAATCCTTCATGGAGAAGTTTTTCGACAGCCAGATCTTTACTGATGACATCATAGCTACATCATTCCCAATGAGTAGTATGTCATCTACGTAAAGAACTAGAAAAGTGACTGCACTCCCACTGGTCTTCTTGTACACACAAAGCTCATCTTCATTCTTAATGAAGTCATAAGACTTGACTGCCTCGTTAAATCTTATGTTCCAGTTCTGGGAAGCCTGCTTCAGTCCATAAATGGACCTCTGAAGCTTGCACACTTTATCTGGAGATTCTTTGGATGTGAAACATTCTGATTGTATCATATACACCTCTTCCTCAAGGTTACTATTGAGGAAGGCAGTCTTCACATCCATCTGCCAGATTTCATAATCAAAGTGTGCAGCAATGGCGAGTAGAACTCTGATCGACTTTATCATGGCAACTGGTGAGAAAGTCTCGTCATAGTCAATTCCTTGCCTTTGACGATGTCCCTATGCCACCAACCTTGCCGTATAAGTGTCGATCCGTCCATCAGCACCGATCTTTCTCTTAAAGATCCACTTGCAACCGATGGGTACTGATGTATACTGGATCTATCACGACCGGACTCCGAAGATGGAATCCGAAGATAACGGATCCGGAGCAGGATCGGATCCGTATGAGAGGCCCGACGGGGATCCGGGACGAGGTGAAGATCAGAGGCCGAAGGGTACTCGGGCGGAGGCCTGCTGAGTGCGAAGCCGAGACGCCTTCGGATGATTGACAGCCGGCCGGAGAGATATGGAGCCGGGGTTCTTGAAGAAACGACCGGCACAAGGCGGGGCCGAGGATCCTTCGGACGAAGTATAGCAGCCCACGGGAGGCGAAGCCAGAGGTCCGAGGCCGAAGGTGGCTCGGTCGATTGCTGTCTTGCTTTGCCTTCGGATAGTGGGCCGAAGCTCCTTCGGTCGGGGATGCAGCCGGCGCACGGCGTCGAGACCAAGGAAAGGAGTCCGAGATCGGCGGCCGAGACCGACTCGGGGAGGTTGGCGATGATTCGAACCGAGCCCCTTCAGGAGGAAAAGAAGAAGAGACCGGTCAGTAGGAGTCCCCGGGTTCAGCCCTAGGGAACCCCCTCCGACGGTCAAGTTAGCTCCTGAAGAAGATTCGATTCAGAAGACAAAGAGCAGCTTTAATGCTTTTTGGACTATAGTCCTTGAGGGTCTCGGAGGCATAGAGTTGCATACCTTTGGCAATAAATAGCGGTGTATTTATAGCAGAGGATAGAGGATGGTTAACGGTGACAGCCGATATAGGACTATGTCCGGGCTTACTGGTAAACCGCCATAGTGCCTAGTCCTCCACCGGAGTGGGCCGGACTCGGCTATCGGGCCGAAGGGGGTTGGGCCGCTAATGGGCCGAAGCTTGCTGGGCCTGGGGCTGCCGGGCTGCTACCGGGCCGTAGGCTGATGGGCCGCTGACGGGCTGAAGCCTGTTGGGCCGAGAGCAACGGTGCCGCTTACGGGCTGAGGGCTGTTGGGCCGCTGATGGGCCGAAGCTTGCTGGGCCTGGGGCTGCTACCGGGCCGTAGGCTGATGGGCCGCTGACGGGCTGAAGCCTGTTGGGCCGGGAGCAACGGTGCCACTTACGGGCCGAGGGCTGTTGGGCCGCTGATGGGCCGAAGGCTCCCTGAGGGCCTTGTACTGCTGCTGCTGGGCTGAACTGGGTTTGGGCTTAATTTAATGGGCCGAATCGGATTCTGCCTCATCAGGTACAATACCCTCGGGCAAGTCCTCCAAGTTCTAAACTTGGTTGGTGTACATGGACTGGATTTCTGAGTTCATGGCTTCTCGCCATTTCCCCGGCTTCTAGGCCTTCTATGGCCTCCTGGTAGGTTTTAGGATGATCATCCTCATAATATTATACCTTAGACTCACCTTCAGCGATATGTCCCACATATCGTTCGGGTAGTCTAGGTATTCTACCAGATCTACGAGGCTCATCTGTGTGTACCTAAACAGGTTCAGGAATTGATATCTCATCTGATGATAATGTAACTGTTTGGAGATCTGGAACCTCTTCCAGTACTATTTTACTCCCACTGTCCTCCTGGAGAAGGTATTCCTCTTCCAAGAAGACAGCTTTCCTGGCGACAAATAACTTTTGTTCACCAGGATGGTAAAAATAGTATTCAAAGGCTTCCTTTGGATATCCACAAACCTGCATTTATCAGTTCGTGATTCCAGCTTGTCTAGATCATGCCTCTTTACATGAGCAGGACAACCCCAGACTTTAACATGTTTACGTTCTGGTTTCCTGTCTTTCTATATTTCATATGGAGTAGGGGCCACAAACTTGTTGGGAACTCTGTTCAGTAGGTATGCAGCTGACTCTAGAGCATACCCCCAGAGGGACACTGGTAATCCCGAAAAGCTCATCATGGATCGCACCATGTCCAACAAGGTGCGATTCCTCCTTTCTGATACACCATTCATCTGTGGTGTATATGGAGCTGAGAAAGGATACCATTATCCTTTAAGAATTGTGTGAAATTAGTACTCAAGTATTCTCCTCCTCGATCTGATCGAAGAGCTTTAATACTCTTTCCTAATTGCTTCTCCACCTCATTCTTGAACTCCTTGAACTTCTCGAATGCTTCCGACTTGTACTTCATTAAGTACACATAGCCGAATCTTGAGAAATCATTGGTGAACGTGATGAAGTAAGAAAAGCCACCTTTAGATTGGGTGGACATTGGACCACAAACATCCGAATGTATTAGTTCCAGAATATCCTTGGCACGTTCTCCATGTCTAGTAAATGGAGATTTTGCCATCTTTCCCATAAAGCAGGATTCGCATGTTGCAAACGATTCATAATCGAATGTTGTTAAGTAATCATGCTTGTGCAACTTTTGCAACCTGCTTTCGCCAATGTGCCCAAGTCTACAATGCCACATGTAGGCCTGGTTCACACAATTTTTGCTCTTCTTAAGAGCATTATCAATTTGAAGATTGTAATAAGAAACATCTAATAGATATAGACCGTTGACTAAAGATGCTGAAGCTATTGATTTATTACCATAATAAATCGAACAACTTCTACTCTCAATAGTCAACCTATATCCTATCTTGTCCAAATAAGATATTGATATGATGTTCTTTATTATGCTAGGAACATAATAACAATCTTTTAAAAATAAGGCGTCTCCTGATGGAAGTCTGAGGTTTGTTGTTCCAACAGCAATCGCCGCAACTTTTGCGTCGTTTCCTAGCCTCAATTCCACCTCACCTTGTCTCAGCTTGCGTTTACTTGTCAGCATCTGCACATCATGGCAGTTATGAGAAGCACATCCGATATCCAATACCCAAGATGTGGAATCTCTAACTGATAAGTTGATATCTATCATATAGATATCTGAAGCTTCAGACAGCTTCACTCTTCCATAAGCTTTATTATAAAGTAACTCCTTGCAGTTCCTCTTCCAGTGACCATACTGCTTATAGTAGAAGCAGTCACCCTTCACTACTCCTTTGCCTTTATCCTTCGATCTTTTATCGTTAGCTATCATCTCTGCTTCAGGGGCATCCAATGCCGATTCAGCAAGAGGATCAGCTCTAGGGACAAAGTCAATGTGCTCAGATCTGAAGACATTCTTCAGGTTTCTGAACCAATCCGAGTAGATCAGGTAAGTCAAAAGGGCATCAAGTATGCCACGGAGTGGGTTTTCGACGACATAATTCCCTACAGGAGATAAGTAAAATCTATTTAGCAGATGTTCAATTATTAAAATTTAAAACAAGACATGGTCTTTTGTTCAAGTTTAACTCCCACTAATTTTCGACGAACTGTATAACCCTCAGTTATACAGAACGGGAGACGCCGACAGTCTCCTAGTAGAGATCAGAATCTCAATGACTTGCACTACAGCCTTGTGGATAGCACAACAAACTGTAATACAATCAGAGAGCACCCAACTCATGGGACTTGCAACTCCTTGCAATATCTGATCATAGTTTCGGTCCCCAGAGATTTAATGGCCTTGTGGATAGCACAATAAACCATTAATCTTGGTCTAAGTTAACCATCATTACGCGACGAGCATAGATTTGTATGCAGCCCTTGTGGATAGCACAACAAAGCTACATGGTTCCTCTACCCCGATCTATAGGCATCTAATGCCATAGCCACAGTTTCTCCTCCCAATTAAGCAGGCCTTCTGGATAGCACAACAAACCTGCCTAAAGTGATTCGAATCCTATGACTATAACGATGGTGGACCACGCGGTAAGTTCCCAACTACTCGCGTTACAACTTAGAGTTTATCTGAGGGTATTTGGATAACTTTTATCTTGGTCTCTCCTAGGTGATAGTATATTGATATATCGTATATATTTACTAAATACTATAACCTGCTTTGATTCATAATGAAAAGAAAATAATACATCTCATACATGTCATTAGTGTGGTCATAGATAGCACAGTGGGTTTGACTGGAGCCAACAGTCAAACGCACACACAATCTAATCATAACATTTACATTAGATATCCTGCAATCACATAGGCAAGAGATCTCCATCTTTTCGCCTTCCTGGTTGCAGCTGTGGATCGTCCTCGCTCCTTCCTCGGTTGCCTCGATCAGATTACATTTAAATTCTAGAATTTACAAGTAAATTGAAGAAGGCCTTATGGCGAGTACAAAAGAGAGAGGGAAGTAGAAATACATCGGAGTATGAGAGAGAGAGGTGTGCAGACCTCTATTTATTAACAATTAATAAACAATCATACATCCACGATCCACACAATCCATTCATCACATGAATAATAAATTAAGTGCATATCCATGACCACGGTGTGTTTTAAACATCCACACATGATTCAGCGCATCACATGGCTAAAACAAATGAGTTTTCAAAATAAATAATTTTGACTTTCAAAAAGCAGGGATCCAATCAAAATTGGTATTTGAATTTCGAAAACTCATTTTATTATCTTAACATGCAATTAAATCAAAATTTAAAAGCATTAAACACACATCACATGCGCACACACTCCAAATTAATAATCCAGATTATTCCATGCAATTTAGAACAATTCTAATAATCTGACACTTAGATTAAACCCCATCAATAATCTAACATTTAGACTATTTTAAAGACTAATATAACTCTTAGATTAATCCAATGAAGTCAATTAATAATTTAACAATTAAATTAATAATCAACCAAATCAATTATTAACTACTAATCTAACACTTATATTAGCCAATTAATGTTAATTATTAATTTAACTCTTAAACCAATCATTAACACTAACTAATTAATAATTAATTAATCTAACTCTTAGATTAGATAATTAATTAATGTTAATGACTAATTTAACTCTTAAACTAGTAATTAACATAGATTAAATATTTAACCCCTAATCTAACTCTTAGATTAGTTAATTTAAAATCAATTATTAACTCAACACTTAAATTAATAATTAACTTTAATTAATTAATAATTACTAATCTAACTATTAGATTAGAAGATTAATGTTAATCATTAATTTAACTCTTAAATTAATAACTAAAGATTACTAATTTAACACTTAAATTAGTCCTTTAAGTTAATTATTAATTTAACAATTAAATTAACAACTAACTCAAATGTTTAATTAACAATTAGTGGAATTAATAATCATTAACCTCAAATTTAAACTCTTAAATTAGTTAGTTATGGTTAAATCATTAAATTAACACTTAAGTTAATAATTAACCATAATTAGTTAAGAACTAATAGTTAATTAAATTGATTCAAAATCATTAATTAAAAAGCCCAATTTAAATATCAAAACAATTTTGAAATCAATTAAAATTAAAATCAAATTTTAATTCAATTTTTAAATGGGCATATGGGGTTTGAAATGGGGTTTATTAGGATGGAACCGGGCTCAGCCCAATATAGCACCTGGCTCGAGCCAGGTGCGAGCCCTGGCTCGGCCAGGGGCTCGGACCTGGAGCGCCCTAGTCCGAGCCAGGGCGGGCCCGGTCTGGGGCCCCTAGGCCGGCCGGTTTGGCCAGCGAACTGGCTCGGGCCGGCTTCCCCAACCGACGCCCATCACCTACAGAACCCTAACCGAGCCTTTGATGCAGGTTAAGGAGGCGGCTACCGGCGCCGCCGCCGGCCGCCCCCCGACACCGCCGGCCCCGGCCGGCGATGCCTCCGGCGCCGGCAGGGTCGCCGGCGGTGGCCAAACAAGTTGCCGGCCAAGCCCCTTCAAACCAAAAAAATCTGATTTTTCATGATTTAAATCCGATTTGGGGGTCGATTTTAAAGACCTTCAAGGGCACTCCGGCGGCGATCTTGGTGACCGGTGTGTAGTGGTGACTATCACCAACGGATCCGGAGTCTCGGCCGGCCATCCCAACTCTTGGGAAGCACGTACGAAGCCGCCGAAAACACCCCGTTCATCGTCTTACGAAGAACTCTGAAAACCCCAAAATAAAATCCGAAAAATCACAAAAAAATAATCAAATTATTTGTGTTCATCTTATGAACACGATTCCGTTATTTTAATCGGATTAAACGCATAGAATAACTCAAGAAAAAATAATTTCGTAAACCGAAACGGGACGAGAAACAGTGGAACCTGGCTCTGATACCACTGTTGGGTTTTCTCGGTTTCTCCGGATCGCTCACGCAGCGGAAACTAAAAAAATATTTACAGCGATCCGTTCCCGTTTCGAAATCTAAAATACGATAATCGGATTATCGAAGTTCTCACCGTGTGCGGATTCGAATCCGCAGCCGTTCGGTTCCGTCGGTGTGACACCGCAAGCCGCGCAAGCGCCCGGCCTCTAGACAAGTCCACGCGATCCTCCCCGCGACGGATATCCTCGAGTTCCTCGTTCTTCGCAGCCCACGAAGCCTCCGTCGGTTTCCGCAATGATCGCCGCAACGTACGGACGATTTCCCGTCGAACGGGATTCGGAGAAGCGGCGAAGCAGATCTGGATCTGCCTGGGCGCCAGAGAAAGACAGAAACTGAGGAGGGGCAGCTAGGGTTAGCAGCAGCTTGGCCTGCTCAGCCCGTTCGCTATGTTTTATACTAACCGCGCGGTTTTCATAAAAACCCTCAGTTTATATAAAACCCACTTATTTATCCATCGCCTTGAGAATCATGTGCGTGTGACCCTCTAGGCCCAAGTACCAGTCCAGTTAATGGCCCAACAAGCCCAGTGACTCCTCACTGGCTTTATTAATTAATTAATAACACTTTATTAATCAATTAATCAATCGAATTGATGTCGCACATCGAATTCGACCGGGCCTCTGATCACGTTGGGTGCCAAGCAACACCGCGTGAACCCGGAAGGTATTGGGGTTCAGTAACCCACTCTTGGAACCTTTCCGCCGACAGTTACCGCATAGATATAATCCTTCATTCGTATAATGCTCTCGAGTCAACTTAGGGTATGGCAAGCTGTGAAACCCTAACCGGTCGACTCACTTAGATTGGATGCCGCTGATGAATATCGGAAAACTCCTTTCCCGATATTATCGTCCGCCCTGGCCAGGGACTTTCGCGCATCCTTCCTAGAGCATTCTCTCTCTAAGTACCGAGAGCGAATGATTCCTTATTGACACACAATTCCCTTCGACGGTATTCCGCTGTACCTAATCCTTGGCGTATTAGAATCCCATGGCTAGAGATTCGTAAACCAAGGTCAAACCATAGAAGCCCACCGACAAGGTATCCTTGGTGTCTCAGGTTCGAGGACCATCCACGCAACTGCGACAATAGAATCAAGCTGGTTGACAGTGAGGTACAATACCATCCAGCGATTCAGTCGGATCAGTCCAGTGAACTCATTCTCCATTGAGCACCTACAGATTCGCCTTAGTGTCTCCACACAAGTGACTTATGAGATCAGTCACCCTCATCATATGAGCAGGAGTAATCTGTACTAGTCTAACTGGATATCCGATGTCCTTCTCGGATATCCTCCGACTAGGAACGATTAAGAATATGTGTGTTTAAGTGATCAGTCTCATTAGTATGATCTCATCATAATCTGATCACTATAGCACATATTCACGGACTTCATTATGAAACGATAATTAACGCGATTTACACATAATGAATATTATGCCATTTTATTAATAAAATGAACGAGATTTACATTGTTAGATTGGCTTGTAGGCTACCTAAACTAACACCAAGCAACACCGCGTGAATCTGGAAGGTATTGGGGTTCAGTAACCCACTCTTGGAACCTTTCCGCCGACAGTTACCGCATAGATATAATCCTTCATTCGTATAATGCTCTCGAGTCAACTTAGGGTATGGCAAGCTGTGAAACCCTAACCGGTCGACTCACTTAGATTGGATGCCGCTGATGAATATCGGAAAACTCCTTTCCCGATATTATCGTCCGCCCTGGCCAGGGACTTTCGCGCATCCTTCCTAGAGCATTCTCTCTCTAAGTACCGAGAGCGAATGATTCCTTATTAACACACAATTCCCTTCGACGGTATTCCACTGTACCCAATCCTTGGCGTATTAGAATCCCGTGGCTAGAGATTCGTAAACCAAGGTCAAAGCACAGAAGTCCACCGACAAGGTGTCCTTGGTGTCTCAAGTCCGAGGACCATCCACGCAACTGCGACAATAGAATCAAGCTGGTTGACAGTGAGGTACAATACCATCCAGCGATTCAGTCGGATCAGTCCAGTGAACTCATTCTCCAATGAGCACCTACAGATTCGCCTTAGTGTCTCCACACAAGTGACTTATGAGATCAGTCACCCTCATCATATGAGCAGGAGTAATCTGTACTAGTCTAACCGGATATCCGATGTCCTTCTCGGATATCCTCCGACTAGGAACGATTAAGAATATGTGTGTTTAAGTGATTAGTCTCATTAGTATGATCTCATCATAATCTGATCACTATAGCTCATATTCACGGACTTCATTATGAAACAATAATTAACGCGATTTACACATAATGAATATTATGCCATTTTATTAATAAAATGAACGAGATTTACATTGTTAGATTGGCTTGTAGGCCACCTAAACTAACAATCTCCCACTTGGACTGAAGCCAATCACCTTTATACAATAAGCCCATAGACTCTAGATGACGCTCAAACACAATTTGAGCCAACGGCTTTCTCAGTGGATCTGCTACATTGTCGACAGATGGAACTCTTTCCACTACTACATCTCCTCTGGATATGATCTCTCTGATAAGGTGAAAGCGCCTCAGAATATGCTTTGATTTCTGATGAGACCGCGGCTCTTTCGCTTGCGCAATTGCTCCATTGTTGTCGCACAACAGTGGAACAGGCTCAGAGAGGCTGGGAACAACGCTGTGGTCGGTGATGAATTTCTTCAACCACACTACTTCCTTGGCGGCTTCAGTTGCAGCGATGTACTCAGCTTCAGTCGTCGAATCTGCAGTGGTTACTTGCTTGGAACTCTTCCAGCACACTGCGCCTCCGTTCAAAGTAAACACGAATCCAGATGCTGACTTGCTATCATCTGGATCTGACTGGAAACTCGAGTCAGTAAAGCCTCGTAGTTTCAAGTCACCTCTTCCATAGACAAGAAACATATCCTTAGTTCTTCTCAAGTACTTAAGGATACATTTCACTGCCTTCCTGTGTTTTTCGCCTGAATCAGTTTGAAATCTGCTCGTAACATTTAGAGCAAATGCAACATCAGGCCGTGTACATAGCATGGCATACATGATAGATCCTATGGCAGAGGCATAGGGTATCTTATCCATGAATGCCCTCTCATCAGGAGTCTTAAGAGACTAATTCTATGTCTCATCGGTATGAGACCTCTCTTGGAATTTTCCATGCCAAACCTTTTGACTATGGTATCTATGTACAAGGATTGGGTCATTCCAAGCATCCTCTTTGATCTATCTCTATATAGATCCGTATTCCCAATACGTAGGATGCTTCTCCCAAATCCTTCATAGAGAAGTTTTTCAACAGCCAGATTTTTACTGATGACATCATAGCTACATCATTCACAATGAGTAGTATGTCATCTACGTAAAGAACTAGAAAAGTGACTGCACTCCCACTGGTCTTCTTGTACACATAAGGCTCATCTTCATTCTTAATGAAGTCATAAGACTTGACAGCCTCGTCAAATCTTATGTTCCAGCTCTGGGAAGCCTGCTTCAGTCCATAAATGGACCTCTGAAGCTTACACACTTTATCTGGAGATTCTTTGGATGTGAAACCTTCTGGTTGTATCATATACACCTCCTCCTCAAGGTTACCATTGAGGAAGGCAGTCTTCACACCCATCTGCCAGATTTCATAATCAAAATGTACTGCAATGGCGAGTAGAACTCTGATCGACTTTATCATGGCAACTGGTGAGAAAATCTCGTCATAGTCAATTCCTTGCCTTTGACGATATCCCTTTGCCACCAACCTTGCCTTATAAGTGTCGATCCGTCCATCAGCACCGATCTTTCTCTTAAAGATCCACTTGCAACCGATGGGTACAATACCCTCGGGCAAGTCCTCCAAGTTCCAAACTTGGTTGGTGTATATGGACTGGATTTCTGAGTTCATGGCTTCTCGCCATTTCCCGGCTTCTGGGCCTTCTATCGCCTCCTGGTAGGTTTTAGGATCATCATCTTCATTATATTCTACCTTAGACTCACCTTCAGCAATATGTCCCACATATCGTTCGGGTAGTCCAGGTACTCTACCAGATCTACGAGGCTCATCTGTGTGTACCTGAACAGATTCAGGAACTGATATCTCATCTGATGATAATGTAGCTGTTTTGGGATTTGGAACCTCTTCCAGTACTATTTTACTCCCGCTGTCCTCCTGGAGAAGGTATTCCTCTTCCAAGAAGACAGCTTTCCTGGCGACAAATACCTTTTGTTCACCAGGATGGTAAAAATAGTATCCGAAGGTTTCCTTTAGATATCCCACAAACCTACATTTATCAGTTCGTGATTCCAGCTTGTCTGTATTATGTCTCTTAACATGAGCAGGACAACCCCAGACTTTAACATGTTTAAATTCTGGTTTCCTGCCTTTCCATATCTCATATGGAGTAGAGGCCACAGACTTGCTGGGTACTCTGTTCAGTAGGTATGCTGCTGACTCTAAAGTATACCCCCAGAGGGATACTGGTAATCCCGAAAAGCTCATCATGGATCGCACCATGTCCAACAAGGTGCGATTCCTCCTTTCTGATACACTATTCATCTGTGGTGTATATGGAGGGGTCAGCTGAAAAAGGATACCATTATCCTTTAAGAATTGTGTGAAATTAGTACTCAAGTATTCTCCTCCTCGATCTGATCGAAGAGCTTTAATACTCTTTCCTAACTGTTTTTTCACCTCATTCTTGAACTCCTTGAACTTCTCGAATGCTTCTGATTTGTACTTCATTAAGTACACATAGCCGAATCTTGAGAAATCATCGGTGAACGGGATGAAGTAAGAAAAGCCACCTTTGGATTGGGTGGACATTGGACCACATACATCCGAATGTATTAGTTCCAGAATATCCTTGGCATGTTCTCCATGTCTAGTAAATGGAGATTTTGCCATCTTTCTCATAAGGCAGGATTCGCATGTTGCAAACAATTCATAATCGAATGTTGTTAAGTAACCATGCTTGTGCAACTTTTGCAACCTGCTTTTGCCAATGTGCCGAAATCTACAATGCCACATGTAGGCCTGGTTCACACAATTCTTGCTATTCTTAAGAGCATTATCAATTTGAAGATTGTAATAAGAAACATCTAATAGATATAGACCGTTGACTAAAGATGCCGAAGCTATTGATTTATTACCATAATAAATCGAACAACTTCTATTCTCAATAGTCAACCTATATCTTATCTTGTCCAAACAAGATATTGATATGATGTTCTTTATTATGCTACGAACATAATAACAATCTTTTAATAGTAAGGCATCTCCCAATGGAAGCCTGAGGTTTGCTGTCCCAACAACAATCGCCGCAACTTTTGCGCCGTTTCCTAGCCTCAATTCCACCTCGCCTTGTCTCAGTTTGCGCTTACTTGTCAGCATCTGTGCATCATGACATATATGAGAAGCACATCCGGTATCCAATACCCAAGATGTAGAATCTCTAACTGACAAGTTGATATCTATTATATAGATATCTGAAGCTTCAGACAGCTTCACTCTTCCATGAGCTTTATCATGAAGGAACTCCTTGCAGTTCCTTTTCCAGTGACCATACTACTTATAGTAGAAGTAGTCACCCTTCACTACTCTTTTGCCTTTGTCCTTCGAACCATTATCGTTAGCTGTCACCTCTGCTTCAGGGGCATCCAATGTCGATTCAGCAGGAGGATCAGCTCCAGGGACAAAGTCAATGTGCTCAGATCTGAAGACATTCTTCAGGTTTCTGAACCAATCTGAGTAGATCAGGTAAGTTAAAACGGTATCAAGTATGCCACGGAGTGAGTTATTCGACGACATAATTCCCTACAGGAGATAAGTAAAATCTATTTAGCAAATGTTCAATTATTAAAATTTAAAACAAGACATGGTCTTTTGTTCAATTTTAACTCCCACTAATTTTCGACGGACTGTATAACCCTCAGTTATACAGAACAGGAAACGCCGACAGTCTCCTAGTGGGGATCAGAATCTCAATGACTTGCACTACAGCCTTGTGGATAACACAACAAACTGTAATACAATCAGAGAGCACACAACTCATGGGACTTGCAACTCCTTGCAATATCTGATCATAGCTTCGGTCCCCAGAGATTTAATGGCCTTGTGGATAGCACAACAAACTACTAATTCTGGTCTAAGCTAACCATCGTTACGCGACGAGCATAGATTTGCATGCAGCCCTTGTGGATAGCACAACAAAGCAACATGGTTCCTCTACTCCGATCTATAGGCATCTAATGTCATAGCCACAGTTTCTCCTCCCAATTAAGCAGGCCTTGTGGATAGCACAACAAACCTGCCTAAAGTTATTCGAATCCTATGACTATAATGATGGTGGACCACGCGGTAAGTTCTCAACTACTCGCGTTACGGCTTAGAGTTTATCTGAGGGTATTTAGATAACTTTTATCTTGGTCTCTCCTAGGTGATAGTATATAAATATATCGTATATATTTACTAAATACTATAACCTGCTTTGATTCATAATCAAAAGAAATCAATGCATCTCATACATGTCATTAGTGTGGGCATGGATAGCACAGTGGATTTGACTGGGGCCAATAGTCAAACGCATACACAATCTAACACAAAAATTATATTAGATATCCTGCAAACACATAGGCAAGAGATCTCCATCTTTTCGCCTTCCTGGTTGCAGTTGTGGATCGTCCTCGCTCCTTCCTCGGTTGCCTCGATCAGATTACATTAATTCTAGAATTACATGTAATTAGAAGAGAGCCTTATGGCGAGTACAAGAGAGAGGGAGGTAGAAATACATCGGAGTATGAGAAAGAGAGGTGCGCAGACCTTTATTTATTAACAATTAATAAAATTCATACATCCACGATCCACACAATCCATCATTCATCACATGAACAATTAAATAAGTGCATATCTATGACCACGGTGTGTTTTAAACATTCCACACATGATTCAACGCATCATATGGCTAAAACAAATGAGTTTTTCAAAATAAATAATTTTGGCTTTCAAAAAGTTGGGATCCAATCAAAATTGGTGTTTGAATTTCGAAAACTCATTTTATTAACTTAACATGCAATTAAATCAAAATTTAAAAGTATTAAACACACATCACATGCGCACACACTCCAAATTAATAATTCCAGATTATTCCATGCAAATTAGAACATTTCTAATAATCTAACACTTAGATTAAACCCCATTAATAATCTAATAATTAGACTATTAATGACTAATCTAACTCTTAGACCAATCCAACAAAGTTAATTAACAATTTAACACTTAAATTATTAATTAACTCTAATTATTAATTAACTATTAATCTAACACTTAGATTAGCCAATTAATGTTAACTATCAATTTAACTTTTAAACTAATAATTAACACTAAGTAATTAATAATCAATTAATCTAACTCTTAGATTAAATAATTAAAGTTATCATTAATTTAACTATTAAATTAATGACTAACAATAATTAATTAAGGACTGCCAATTTAACATTTAAATCCAGTCATTTAAGTTAATTATTAATTTAACAATTAAATTAATAACTAACTCAAATTAATAATTAGCAATTAGGGGTATTAATAATTAATAATCTAACAATTAGATTACAATTATTGACTACTAATTTTAACTCTTAAAATTAGATAAATTAAGGTCAATAATTAATTTAACACTTAAATTAATATTAACCTCAATTAATTCACAACTAATTGCTAATTAATAAATCCTTAATCAACTTAATGATTCAAAATCTTTAATAAAAGCCCAATTAAATTAAAATTGAATAATAATTTTAAATCTCAAAACAATTTTGAAAATTTTAAAATTAATTCAAATTTTAACTGAATTTCAAATGGGCAATTTGGGGATTTATTGGGGTTAAAACAGGCCAGGGCTCAACCACCTTGGTTGAGCCAGGTGCTCGGACCCTGGTCGAGCCAGGGCGCGAACCAGGCAGGCGCCTGGCTCGGGCCTGGCTCGGCCAGGCCTTGGACCCAGCCCGGCCTGAACCCGGTCGAACCGGTTCAGGGGCTGGGCTGGCCTGCCCCTTTCCCCACACCCGACGCCCTAATGCAGCAGGAACCCTAGCCGGCGGTGGCTGGAGTTGCAGGTGGCGCCGGCGGCCGCCCCCGGCCCTGCCCGGCCCCGGCCGGCGATTCCCCGGCGCCGGCAGTGCCCCCGACGCCGGTAGGGTCGCCGGAGAGGCCCCCAAAGGAGCCGGCCAAGCTCCCAAAGTCCCCCAAAAAACTGATTTTTCAGAATTTTAAATCCGATTTGGGGCTCGATTTTGTAGCTCTTCAAGGCCACCATGGCGCCGGCTATCATGCCCGGTGTGTAGTGGTCACTATCACCAAGAGATCCAGATATCTAACCCGCCATCCCAAACGCTTGGGAGGCATGTACGAAGCCGTTAAAGTACCCCGGTTCATCATCTCATGAAGAACTCCGAAAACCCCAAAATAAAATCCGAAAAATCACAGAAAAATAATCAAATTATTTGTGTTCATCTTATGAACACTATTCCGTCATTTTAATCGGATTAAACACATGGAATAACTCAAGAAAAATTAATTTCGGAAACCGAAACGGGACGAGAAACAGTAGAACCTGGCTCTGATACCACTGTTGGGATTTCTCGGATTTCTCCGGATCGCTCACGCAGCGGAAAATAAAATTTTACAGCGATCCGTTTTCCCGTTTCGAAGAACTAAAAACAACGATTATCGGATAATCGATTCTCACTGTGTGCAGATTCGAATCCTCAACCGTTCGGTTCCGTCGGTGCGACACCGCAAGCCGCGCAAGCGTCCGGTCTCTAGCAAAGTCCACGCGATCCTCCCCGCGACGGATATCCTCGCGCTCCTCGTTCTTCGCAGCCCACGAAACCTCCGCCTGTCGTCGCAACGGGTGGATGATTTTCCGTCGAACGGGATTCGGATAAGCGGCGGAGCAGATCTGGATCTGTCTGGACGCCAGAGAGAGAGAGAAACTGAGGAGGGGCGGCTAGGGTTAACAGCAGCTTGGCCTGCTCAGTCCGTTCGCTATGTTTTATACTAACCGCGCGGTTTTTCCTAAAAACCCCCGGTTTGTATAAAACCCACTTATTTATCCATCGCCTTGAGAATCATTTGCGTGTGACCCTCTAGGCCCAAGTACCAGTCCAGTTAATGGCCCAACAAGTCCAGTGAGTCATCACTGACTTTATTAATCAATTAATAATCCTTTATTAATTAATTAATTAATCGAATTGATGTTGCACATCGAATTCGACCGGGCCTCCGATCACGTTGGGTGCCAAGCAACACCGCGTGAACCTGGAAGGTATTGGGGTTCAGTAACCCACTCTTGGAACCTTTCCGCCGACAGTTACCGCGTGGATATAATCCTTCATTCGTATAATGCTCTCGAGTCAACTTAGGGTATGGCGAGTTGTCAAACCCTAACCGGTCGACTCACTTGGATTGGATGCCGCTGATGAATATCGGAAAACTCCTTTCCCGATATTATCGTCCGCCCTGGCTAGGGACTTTCGCGCATCCTTCCTAGAGCATTCTCTCTCTAAGTACCGAGAGCGAATGATTCCTTATTAACACACAATTCCCTTCGACGGTATTCCGTTGTACCCAATCCTTGGCGTATTAGAATCTCGTGACTAGAGATTTGTAAACCAAGGTCAAAGCACAAAAGTCTACCGACAAGGTGTCCTTGGTGTCTCAGGTCCGAGGACCATCCACGCAACTGCGACAATAGAATCAAGCTGGTTGACAGTGAGGTACAATACCATCCAGCGATTCAGTCGGATCAATCCAGTGAACTCATTCTCCAATGAGCACCTACAGATTCGCCTTAGTGTCTCCACACAAGTGACTTATGAGATCAGTCACCCTCATCATATGAGCAGGAGTAATCTGTACTAGTCTAACCGGATATCCGATGTCCTTCTCGGATATCCTCCGACTAGGAACAATTAAGAATATGTGTGTTTAAGTGATCAGTCTCATTAGTATAATCTCATCATAATCTGATCACTATAGCACATATTCACGGACTTCATTATGAAACGATAATTAATGCGATTTACACATAATGAATATTATGCCATTTTATTAATAAATGAACGGGATTTACATAGTTAGATTGGCTTGTAGGCCACCTAAAACTAACAGGTATCAATTAAAACCTAGAGTATAAAATATTTATAATACTAGTTATGAAGTTCATTGAATAATTTATTTCTGATGCAGCTACATAGTGGGTTAACTATGGGCGCACTTCTGCTACATTGAAGAAGATTGTTATTCGAATATTGTCTCAGACATTGTCTTCTAGTGGTTGTGAGAGAAATTGGAATACATTTGCTTTGATCTACACGAAAGTACAGAACATATTGTCACATCTCAGATTGGACAGACTAGTATATGTGCATTATAATATGAGGTTGAAATTAAAGCATATTCAGATGGATGCAAATAAGGTGGAGGGACGTTATGATCCTACTGATGGTGCATACCTCCGAGATGATGAAGATCCTATATTGGCATGGATCTCCAAAACCACTACCGAACGAGGTTAATATGAGCTAGATGAGGACCCGGTAGAGCCAGGAGAACTACCAAGGCCAAACACTTTCTTAGCTACACTTGTATCAGGTGAATGGTAGTCTGGTAGACATTTTCATCCTATTGAGCAAGAGGAGTAAGATGACGATGATGTCAATTTGGACGGTGATATTATCGTACAGGCCAGCAACATAGGAGGTGATACAATTGTTGATGATGATGCTGAATTTAAGACATTAATGCAGGGCATCCCACAAGCACAACCTCTTGTAAGCTCAGCTAGTAGACATTCCATTTCCTCTCAGTGTGTAACTCCAGCAACTGCACATTCATCTCAAGGGGTCTCACAAGCACAACCTCCTGTAAGCTCAGGTGCTAGACATTCTATTTCCTCTCAGCGTGTAACTTAAGCAACTGCACATTCATCTCAGGGCGTCCTACAAGCACAACCTCCTGTAAGCTCAGCTGCTAGACATTCTATTTCCTCTCACCGTGCACCTCGTCCACCCTTGCCTTCATCTCAGAGGTCTGAAGCTTCTAGGTCAAAAAAGAAAGGAAAAGAGCCTAAAAAAAAAAAGAGTGCACTAGAGCCACAAAAGAAAAAAGGATGGTTTGGATTTAGGTCTAAAAAGAATAAAAAACAACAGGAAGATCCACTCAACATAGCAGATGCAGAAACAGTGGAAGATGATGATGACTCTGACCCATCTACACCTATAGATCCTAACTTGCCTAGGAGTAGTTATGATTCTTCTAGTAGCACAGAAGATGGAACACCTCAACCCCCTATTGGTTATCAGTGAGCAGACAGTGCACGTGGTGGCGCCATCCATTTCACGCTTGAGTCAGAGTTTACACATGCCCATTAAGATGGTCTTAATCATGGTGCACCAGTACCCTACAATAAGAGGAGTGGGGGACAACATGGTACGATGGCATATAGCAGTAGCTATCAAGGAATGATGTCTAATTTTGAGAGAATGAGCACTCATGATTATGCTTCGTCTGAGGCTAGCTATAGACAGTCTGATTCACCACGGCGTATTTTTGATAATTATATCATACAAGGACGTGCACAAGGTGGCCCAGAACATGGGCTCAGGGCACAGTGGGCTGAGTTGGTGGAGACATTATCTGATTATGAAGATTCACTAGATGTCACATTTCCTGCACCACAATCTACATTTCTTGCACCTGCAATTCGCTATGGATATTCTTATGTTGTTAATGGTCAGTCAATGACATATGTTCCTAGTTCTCATCAAGTTTAGTAGCAGGATTGTAAGGATTGAGATTTCGGATCCAGTTATTGGGTCAGTTTCGGTGTCGGGCCCCTTGGTGTGGGCTGGGGGCATAGGTTCTTTATCGCGTTGAGCTTGCTCGACGCGTTCAAACGACGTCCTGTTTGGGGGACGCGTTTTAAAGTGTGTCACGTCGGTGCCACGTGGACGCCACGTAGGCCAGTTTCGGGCCGCGAGAGTACGGCCCTGGTCTTGTCACTTGAATGGCGACGGTATTGGGCAACGCGTTTTAGCTAGGTTCAGTTTAAACCTGCGAACCCTCCCTCCTTTCTCTCATTTCTCTCATTTTCTTCTCTCTCCTCCCTCTGTCTCCGATCTTTTCGCTCTCTCTACCCCTTCTCCTTCCTTTCCTCTCCCTTCACTCCATCAAACCCCCCCTAACTTCCACCACTACCACCACCATTTCCTCTGCGGCGTATTACTCTCCGGACGGCGGCCGACGTCCTGGTGGAGTAACGGTGTCCACGGCGGTACTGGCGGCAGCTTGTGGCGTGACAGTTCGGCGGCTTAGAGCCCGGAGGAGTTCAAATAACTGGTAGGATGACGATCTTCGTTGTGTTTTGATTAAAACCATATTTTTCCTGCTTTGGAGCATGTTTAGGGGATTTTCGGAAAGAAATTCCACTTTTTGTACTCTGAAGGCTGGGGGAAACTTGTTAACGAATGCTAAATGGCGTCTTGGGACAGCGACGCCATTTTGAATGGCGGCTGCCTCTCACGATGCGATTTAGTTCGGATCACCCCGAAGCCTGATTCTGTTTCTGTCGTAATTAGGCGACTAGGGACAGCGACGCCTTTTAAAAGGTGACTACCTTACACGACGCGTTTTAGGCCATTCTGAGGCCAGGTTTAACATGAACCAGTTTAGTAGTCTTAAATGACGTCGGCCACGGGCGACGCGATTCAAGACAGAACTTCATTAATCCATGTAATTAACACGTGTTTACATTGTTAGATAGTTTGGTTAAAATGCATACTTATAATCATACTTCGAAGTCGAGGATTTCTACGTGATCGGATCGCACTGTGACGTGTTTTGTACGATCGTGGACCTAGAGTGACAGTTGTTAGCGCTTAGGTATCCTGTGTCGGTGTAGGAGTGACACGGCGCCGGTGTGGGAGTGGTGGGGTGACGACTAGGGACAGATCGCCTGGTGTACCCCGGGGTATAGCTAGTATCGGTGTGGGAGTAGTACATTCGGAGTGTCACTCGTGCTAGGGGAAGTAGAGCCACCTTGAGCCAGGTCAGGCCAGAGTAGCTAGCGCGCTATCCGAAGGGTTGCTGTTTGGTCTCAGCGGGTCGATGTTTTCTGCGTTCGGCTGCGTGGTTTGCGTGTTTAGCCGAGACATTGGTTGTGGACTCCGTTGTGGAGTGGTTTCAGAGTTGTGTTTACTGCTTTATTTAAATTACCTTCATTCGTGTTGTTGCACTTGTGGGTGCGTGAGTGGGTGGTGGGGATGGAAGGATCCCTACTGAGTCTATTTCGATGAAACTCACTCCCTGCGGTTTTCAGATGAGGGTTCCAGACAGGCATAGCGTGGCGGGTTTTGTCTTGGGTGGCGCGTCAGCAACCATCATTCCGAAGTATGCCCCGATGTAGTTGTTATTTCTTTTTAGGCTTGTACGCTTAATTACTTCTTTTCAGTTGGAATATGTAATTATTTACTGAATCAAGTTGAATTGTAATAATTTTTAATCCCTGCACTTCCTTTACAATTCATTGTGAGGTGGATGTTTAGCTTAATTTATTATTTATTTTTCAGACTTATCGAGATCCTAGTTTGACTCCAAATTTTAATGATGCGGTACCCATTTAGTAATCGAATTCCCGATTATAGAGTGACGGGTTGTTACAAGGATGATGGCACAAGAGATGAGAGCACATCCACTGGCGCACATTATTATCCATATCAACAGTATTGGGATTATTAGTATAATTCAATTTGCTTTGCGCATTATTGCGGTAATTCAATTTCCTTTGTCATTTTTTTTGAAATAATGTTTATTATGTATCATCTAATTTTTAGATGCCACGTGATTGGCGCCACCCGGCTTGGGATCATAGATATATAGTACCAGGTGATCGGAGGATCCATTGCATGTATTGTTCACATTTGATTACTGGTATACGTCGATTTTCAGAGCATCTTACTGGCATTGGGAGAGATTGCATTCCGTGTCCGTCAGTTTCTCAGGCGACACGTGTTCAGTTTCAGAATTTCTTGCATGTAAGCCCCAGGATTCTACCATCTACAGGTGGTTCAGGCTATGTAGCATCTTCTTCTACAGCTTCAGTACCTCCACTACCACAAGTGAGAGCAGAGTTAGTGAATGCAGTCAGAGCATTCTTCACAGAGTTTTATATATCACCGACTGTTGCACATGCACTCTCTTATGTGGAGATAATTAGATGCATACAGAGACATCCAAATATCCCCCCACCCACAAGCATAGAGTTACAATTTGTATCCACATCCTATCATTCAAATGATGACGAGTCTATATTTTCTTCAGACTTTGATGAGGATGACTGACTAAGACTTTAATAGTTTGATGATGAGATTTGATTGTGTGACTTTCTATTTTACATTGTATGTGTATGAGTAGATGTATGGAGTAGATGCGTATGAATTTTTAGTTTGATGATGATACATTATATGTGTATGAGTCCGACCGCTTACTGTAGATGTATATGACTTTCTAGTTTGATGATGAGACAATGTTTAATTATGTATAGAGTAGATATATGAACTTTCAGGTGTATGAATATTAGGTGATCATATTTAATGATATCTATGTTGTTTGGATGAGACAATATTTAATTATGTACGGTTGATATGTATAAGCTTTCAGGTGTATGAATATTAGGTGATCATATTTAATGATATATATGTTGTTTGGACTTTAGAGGATGTGTGGATATTTTCGTTGTTCTTTGAATTCTATAATAATCATGTATGAGTATTAGGTGACATCATGTATTTTAAGATGTAATTATTTCAATTCTTAAGTTTAACTTTTTTAAGATACAATCATTGAATTCTATCATATATTTCCTATTAGGAAAGGTGAGAAATTATTTAATATGTAAAAATTATTGAAACCCATGCAAAAAAATTCAAAAAATGCTCTTTTACATGCGTCTCGGGCCGAGTCAGTACGAGCCGACCCAACTCGTACCGGACCCGAGTCGATCCGACTCGTCGAGCCGGCGAACCTTGGAGGCAAGGTCCAAGAGCTCCCAGAACTGCGGGGACATAAGTACTAGGTGGTTGAAATCCCACATATGGTTACTATCACACCGTCTTATCGGTTTTTTTGTATGTATACCTCTCAAATACACAATATTTACATGTTACCTCCAACTCTTACATATTAGCATTAATATTCTTGAAATCTTTAAGAAGTTGTGCTTATACCCCTCAATTTAATGATTTTGTATAAATACTTTTAAATTTACTAATATTTTGCATATATATTCCTCGATTCACTGAAATTTTGCATTATGTACCCGACACCAGCGATGATATCATGATTTATGCAATATTTTTGACATATTTAGTTGAAATTCACCTAAGTTTGATGGGAGGAGTATAAATGCAACATTTGAAGATTTCAGGAGTATTAATGATAATATGTGAGAGTTGGGAGTATATATGCAAATATAGTATATTTGAAGGGTACATATGTAAAAAATCCATTCTCATTCCTTTTTTTTTCTAGAGAAGAAAGCTTTAAGTCTTTTGATCCAATCCAACATATGCATCGCTATTCTTCCTCCTATTTTATATTATAATTTAAAAATACATCCAAACAGGTTCTCCTAGTTTTTAAAAGATGATCTCATTTTTGCTAAACAAGATAAACAAGCATTTTATATCTAAAGTTATCAAGAAATTCTTGTTATTCTAATTTTTACTATAAAATTATATAAAATATTATAACATAATCAAACGCCCTATTAGTAACAAAAAAATGTAAATTAGCCTGCATCATCTCGGACAGGGATGGTACCCTTAATGGGTGTCAAACAGAAAATTTTTCATGGGTGTCATTGAGAGAAGTCATGAGATTTCCTCTCATAGTCATCTTTTCAATTAATATATATATGACAATCGTTAACAAAATAGAATAATAATATAAAAAAAACCTCCAACAAAATTTGACATACATAGATTCTCATGTCACAAACCGCTTAACGACACATGTGGATCATCCAAATCCAATGGAGATCAATTGACGATGAATAGATATCCTTTACGTCCAGTGTTGAATTGAACTCAGTCCGTAAAAAGAGGAAAATGTTTCAAAGAACCCTTATATAGTATTTTTTCTATTTTCGAGGAGGACATTTTATGATGAACTATCTCGTTTTCTCTTTGTACTGACTGAGTTCAGTCTAAATCAGTACCGAGAGGAACCACACTCATGAACGATGGGCAGCTAGTTAGTTAGCTAGATAACTCTCCCATCTTCTTTATTCTAGCTAGCTAAGTCTCTACGTACGTGCTGGCATACATAAACACGTATGTAGACCTGTGGTAGCCATGCTATCTAATTAAACGCACGACCACATAGAACTGAGCGAGCCAACTCAGCTCAATTCTTGGGCGCACCATCAACGAAGCCAACGAACACCTTTGCATTGATGGTCAACTTCACGGTATGCTGCAGCATCCCGGTCACCACATCCACCACCGGGCCGCCGTGTGGGAACGCCGCTTGCAAGCTTTTGAGGGAGGCGTTGGCCCCGGCGATGACCTTGCCCGCCCAGTCCTGTACGTTGCCGACGCAGAGGCTGGACTCCTGGCCCCCCGGCAGCCCCAGGCGGTCGAGCTCCCCCAGGGACTTTTGGAGAAGGTCCACGCAGGCCCCGATGACCCGCGCGGCGCTGAGGAGCGGGCCGCCGTGTGGGGAGGCCCTCCACAGGTACGCCGAGGCGACCTTGGCAGAGTGGAGGCTGAGGGAGACGGACGCGCGAGCGAGCATGTGGGTGCTGCCGGCGAAGGGGGATAGGACGGGTATGCACTGATAGCAGAAGTCCCGGTCAGGCGTGGCGTCGCACAAGCTCTTCACCTTGTCGTTGTTCGAGGGCTTCTGGTGGTCATGTGCTGCGGAGGAGACGAACAGGAGGGACATGACGAACAGGAGAAGGAGGGAGGTCGGCTGCCGCGTGCTCGTCGCCATGTCTGCTTCTTGCTGCTGCGTTCCCTTACCAACGTACGTGTGATGTGATGGATCCGATTAACAAACCCTCTGGGGCTAGTCGGTCGTGGGTGAGAAGAACATGGAAGAGGAAGAGGAGGATGGCCACGATATATATATGGTCTGGACCTAAGGGTACTGGTCGCATGGACGTATGGCAGCTGGTTGTTTTAGGGCGCCCGGCCGGCTATTCTGGCCCTGCACACCCTAAGCTGCCATCACCACCCCGCGGTGAGAAACGAACCGATCGAAAGAGGAGGAGCATGTGCATGGGCGCCCGGCCATGTGTACGGTTGCATGGGCGCCCAACGGAGCTCGCCAAACCACCACCACACCCCGCCTCCTCCATGGCCTCCCGAATAGCAGGCACCTGAAGGTGGACCGACGTCGCCGCCTATAAAATTTAGTAACTTGTTATTTGTTCTGGGAGGTTGGTTTCTCCATTAATTTCTAGCTAACCAGGACCCGGCTCAGGTGTGGTTGCTACTTGTTCAATGACCCGACACAGCAGTCTTGGACTACTGTGTGGTTGCTATGAGCATTGGTGAGCAGTATTTTAGATTAATGTATTCAATATTATTATCTAATCCTAGTTAATTTTTAACCAAAGTAGAATGTTCAAGAATTGAAGAATATTTATGAATAATATTACTTGTATATGTCAAGAAATATATATAGAAGTCTCAATTCACACTGCAAAGAAGATATGTTTTGTCAGCCAGTATATGTCGACGGATAGAGACACTTATCGACAAAGAATATATTAGTCGACAGCTAAGAAACCATTATTTACAATAGACTTATTTGTCAACGGCTTAAATATCCGCTTACATATACATAATATATGTCAACGGTTGTGCTATAGCCGTTGACATATATAATACATATATTAACGGCTACACGAGTATCGTCGACGTATATAGTAAAAAAAAAAAATGATAAAAATTATATATCTACGGCTGTAAATTTAACCGTTGACATATATGATATATGTCAACGGCTAAATTTAGAGCCGTGAACAAAAACTCTCCAAAACTCCCCCTCCCCAAGCTCTTTCCCTATCTCCCTCTTTTTCCCCTCCTATGTCCTAACACAGAGCAGCCATGGCCGGGATACGTTGGCCTCCGGAGGACTCCAAGCTGCTCGTCTCGGCGTAGGGGGCATAGCAGGGCGTCGACGCCGGCGTCTCCCTACCGATCTGGTCTCGGACGACGACCGTTCTGTGGCAGCGGACTCCTGGTCTATCAAGAGCAACTACGGGAGCACGTTCAACGACGAGCAACACCATGCCGACGCCTTGTTGTGCCCCCCGCGCCGGGACAAACAGCTTGGAGTCCTTCGGAGGCCAACGTATCCCGGCCATGGCTGTTCTGTGTTAGGGCATAGGAAGGAAAAAAGAGGGAGATAGGGAAAGGTCTCGGGGAGGGGGAGTTTTGGAGAGTTTTTGTTTACGGCTCTAAATTTAGCCGTTGACAACGGCTAAACTTACAGCCGTGGATATATAATTTTTATTATTATTATTATTTTTTACTATATACGTCGACGGTCTTCGTGTAGCCGTTAACATATGTATTATATATGTCAACGGCTATAGCACAACCGTTGACATATATTACGTATATGTAAACGGTTATTTAAGTCGTTGACAAATAAGTCTATTGTAAACAGTAGTTTCTTAGCCGTCGACTAATATATTCTTTGTCGATAAGTGTCTCTAGCCGTCGACATATACTCGCTGACAAAACTTATCTTCTTTGTAGTGAAATAATATAAAACTTGCGTTTGATTATCCAAATGGTTATTCTAATTGATACACAATTGATAATATATAATTTTTAATGCATGATGGGGTATTGAGCATTATGAGAGTACGCACTTATAGTTTATTATTTAAGTTAATATACTTTTTAAAATAATATATATTTATATTTGCCCCTCAAAGAAAAATCCTATGACTATCCTAGAGAGGACAGACATACGGCTCGCCCACGACCAACAATGGAGTTACGGGTCCCTCTTCTTGCGCCGATACAACGGATTTTAACACAAAAGTATCTCTGGTCAATGCAGAGGGACTTTTGTGTAAACATTTTTGACAGTCAACATATCTACCTCAGGGTCCGTTTGAATTGCTAACATGATTGCGGCTCATGCATATTTGAGACCTGCATGTTGACGGGAATTTAAAATCTGTTAATTTTTTTCCAAACGAAAAATCTTGACCAGATTCTGTCCGAAATTATGTTGAAAAGGGAAGTCTTTTCAAGTTCTGGGATACCTTCGACAAGAGGGCAGGAAGAAAATCTAGAGATTTGTAAAAGTAAGATCATGCTTCTTTTCACTTTTACTCTCCTAAAAATAAGACCTTGATTACTTTTGAACATAGTTACTTAAACACAACACTGCATGTCTATACGTATAAATATGTTTGTATATGATTTGGTTTAAAATCTAAATAAGACGGTCAAAAATTCAATCAAAAAAATTTAATAAAATATCTATAAAAATTTTATGAAGATTTTTAAATAGTTAAAATAACATTATAATCATATAATAAATATTTATTAATCAAATTATAAGTTTTTGTTAATGAAAAAGTGAAATTTTTATCATATAATCTCATATTCTATGATATTTAAGTAGTAAAACTCCTGTTTTCATTCAAGAATATAGTATATTAAATGGGAAGTATTAAACATTTTTTGTATCATTCGTCAACAAACGGTTGATATCCAAAAACAAGTATATTTCCCTATCTTTCAGTTCGGTACTGTGGCGTAAGAGAGTTTCGTTCTGGAATTCAAAAATATGTGAATTATATGCCTATAATATTGGATTCAACTAATTATGCTTTTGAATGATAAAAGTGTCTTCCCTACTTCTTTCCACTTTTATCCTCCTAAAAGTAAGACCCTGATTACTTTTGAAGGATAGAAGTCTCTTTTGATTTCTTCCAAATATGTTTAAAAGTTGTTCGTACCAAAAGAGATTCAAGAAAATCCATAACTTGACCCCAAAATCTAACTGCTTAACATGATAAGTTGGCAGCATTCAAAATCCAAATTCCTCCAAAATCTATAGTTTCAAAAGTGTTCTCAAACGGAGACTAGCTTGATCCAAAACCCCCATAAAAGGACTTGGCCTAAGTCACATATCATAAGATTAGAAGCCTAGAATTGAAGCGAGATCTGTAGGCCATAAGACCTAGCCCAACTTAAAGGGGATAAAGAAGCTTTGGCCCACTTAAGGACCAGGTGGCCTGCAAGGCTCATGAAAGGCTTATCTTGATGGCCCAAGTGGGCCCATGAAGTTCGAGAGGCTAATTTCACTTAGGCAACGATGCTTTAGTACGAGCCCACCAAAGTGTCAAGAACAATACAATAGTCATCCTAGGACCAAGTGCTCTTGAGAAGACATTTGGCCCCTGTTTGATTGCAGGATAGCCCGCGAATATCCCAATGTATCCCATGTTTAGCCTATTTTTTAATTGATTGTGGGATGCCATTGTCAAGGCTAAAAGGAGGCCAAATGTGGAATAACCGACTTTGACCCGAGCCAATGAATCCCACCGTTGGGACTAGGATACGGATTAACCCTAGTTATCCCCCTCTTGTGAGGAAATTTCTCCCAGTCGTCTTTCCCACAGGTGGGGGGAGTTTCTCAACGTAGGGCTCCCCCCCTCATCTCCCTCTCCTTCCTCTTTCTCCTCCTCCTCCATCACCAATCGCCCCATCCATTCTTCCTCTGTACTGCTGCCCTCACAGATCCTTTGTGCGGGAGGAAACATTTCTCTCAGCTTAGAGGTTCATCCTTGTTGAGAGGTTTTGTCATGTAAATCTTGGGCTTTTTACTTCTGGTTTCTCTGTCTCTAGACAGAGCTTAGTTTCTTCTTGGTTTGATTTAACTATCTACTCTTTTTCTTGTTCAACCTAGCTTTTGATCTCAAAGTTGTCTTTACATTTGCTCCACTTATATTGTTTAGTTCTTGCCTCTTTAGAACTCAGTTGCAACTTCTTTGCTTTCGTTATTTATCCTCCGTTCAGTTTGCTCAACTGTCTGATTGCTTATTACGACTGTTACGTCGTATCCTATGGATGGCATCGATTGCTTGTTTTTATCCTATAGTGCATCTTGTTCGAGTTCTTCTCGACATTTTAAGACCTCGGTTATTTGCGCGCAATCACCATATTCCGGAAAGGGAATGTGTTCTTCAAAGTCCATGTCCAACCAATCATATGCTAATTGAAGCCCATCACTATGTGAAGGAGTTGATCACTTCCATGCGTACAATTTGTTGTCATGTCCGGCAAGTCCTAGTTAAACTCTTTGGAGGTTTAAATCGTTGCAGTATCAAATTTTTTGTTTGCGGGGACATGACTATGTACCGTCCGTATTTGGGGGTATGATTTGGCAGATGAAGAACCGTAAAAATCTTTACGATCTACGTTTCTGTGGTGTGGTTGAATGAATATATATTTTACCGACTAAAAGAAAGAAAACCTAATTATCCCACGCTATTTTTTGCCTTCCCGAGGAGACCCCTACCTCTTGCAGTGCGATACTGCTGTCGTCTTGTAAACTACATTGCCTTCGTCCCCACTTCCCCCTCCAGAAGTTGTGATGGCGATCGTGATCATCACCGTGTTACTCTGCAGATCCTCACCGGTTCGTCTTCTCCCCTTCCTATGATGCTCCACCTACAGATCTGTTCCCCTTGCAGAACTGAGACTGCCATGGTCCCGTCCCCTCCCCCCTTCGTCCCGTCCTTTCCCTTCGTGACGGTGATGGATACCATGATCTACGCTGCCTTCGTTCCGTCCTCTCCCCTTCTCGTGATGCTATAATTCCAAAGTCCTCTTCCTATATCGATATTGGGAGTATGATGGCGGTCCCAAGGAGAGGCAATGATCCCATGTTCTGCGGCAAGGTCTTCATCTACGAGAATCCCTTCTATGACAAGCCCTTCCTCGGCGAGGACCCCTTCTTCTGTGAGCAGCCCTTCTTTCCTTTTTGGAGATTGGAGCATCATCCTTCGGATAGGTAGGTTTGCTACAACTGGGTTTTGGGGATTAGTGTTTCGTTTGCCTCATTCTTTTCCTTTCTTGTGGACCTGTAAGGAGAAATCTTCCATTTTTCTTCCTTCCTCTAGTGGGGTGTTTGGTAATATATTATAATCTGCAAGAAGCCCGCACCTTCGGCACCCTTTCTCATATGTGAGAAAGCCCAGACACTGTCAACTCTGAGCACCATTGTTCTTGTGAGCACATCATCGCCGGCCTTGTTGAGCCTATCGTTGTTGCCGCATCTGCAACAGCCATGTTGTTGCAGTGTAGAGTCCCATGGAACTTCTCTTTTCCTCTTCTTTTTCAACAACCCAACCTAGTCAAGGCCTCTACAGTGGCCATTCCTTCCCTGTTCCTCTGCTTCCACGACGGTGGATTCACCCATGGCACCGCCTCTACACTTTCCGAGATAGTTGTCATTAGGTGAAGGCATCTGGGGCCAATCACCAAGATTGGCATCAACATCCCTACGGATCACCCTTCTTTCAGTTGAGTGCACACCATGTGTTTGTGAAATCGCCAAAGGTATAGACGAGAGAAAAAGAAGTTCCTTCTCCTCCAAAATTTTAAAATCAACATCTTCAACTACTAAAGGTAAATAATGTGGATGAGAATGTGTAACCTACATCTACCCGTGATGATTTTTTCTTCCATGAACAATCATTACTTCTATGTCCTACCCCGGATGTATAGATCTGGTATGTCGTTTCATACGTGATATCGAATTCTATGGTTACTTCTATGTCTTTTGTTATGTGATTTTATGATAACTTTTTATGGTTATGAGTCTCTCCACAGCGTTAATGAGAAATTGGTGTAGAGATGAGTCCTTTTGTAACTTTCACCGTTGTTAAAACTACTACCAAATGGGTTATGACAGTTTTTAAAAATCATCATGTTCTTCCCAAACATAACAATAGAGCATCTTAAAATTTAACAAGAGACATAAATTTTGTTTTATTATTATTTTCTATCATGTATATAAAAATTTATAGTTCAACCAAACACCCATAAATTCCTTCTTTCATGGGTCTTGTGCGTAATTACATGAAATGCTTTGCTATTTTCTATTTACATGAAATCTTTTCCTATTATCTGTTTTCATGGAAGAGTGAGATGGTTTTGCTATGGTCTTTGGTCTGTTTACGTGAAATGTTGCTTCCCTTGTGCCTATTCACCTATGTCAAGGTTGAATATGTAATCAGGGATAGTACCGGGTTGCATATGTTATCTTCCGTTAATCTATTTGGAGGATTATCATGAATCACTTTTTATGTTTATAGATGATTTATCTTATTATATTGATTCCACAGATACATTCGAGATTGAATCTCTTATTTCTTTTTCTCCCAAGATATCCATGTGTTGTTTCTTTCTTTCTTCTGTGCAAATGATTCCAATACAATCATTGTTGCAAATAAACTAAAAATAATTTGATAGTAGGATGCTTGAAATAAAACTTTTTATCCATCCATATGCTATTCTGCTTTTTGGTGTTTTTGTGAACGCACAAAGTTGTATACAATCAATGCATAAAGTTTTCTTCTACTGTTGAAAATCAATGTACAATTTTTTTCTATTCAACATCTGTGTAGATTACTAATGTCAAATCTACTGTTGAAAATCAATGTACAGTTTATTGTGTTTAACTAGGCATATGTCAAGTGCAGGTGTCAATTACGTTCTCAGCCATCATGTGTCACGATGTCTTAGTTTGGTAAATATATAATCTTCTGCATATAATGTCTTTATGATTGGATAAGTTGGGTTTGCGTGCTTGTTTATTTCCTCTACACTTGGCACCGAAACCTCATGTGCTAGTTTAATATCCTAAATCTCATATCTTTCTTTTAACTTAATATCTTAGACTCAAAAGGTAAGGCTCGGGTCTCTAATTGGACCCCAAATCAAGACAGGATACTAGTAAACTTGCTAGTGGATCAAGATCGTAAACATCGTTGTCATCAACACACTTTCAAAAAACATGTTTGGACCGAGATCATGGTCCTCTTTAGAAGCCACACGTCTCTAGATGGACCAAGACAATCTGGCCAATCGTTGTAAGAATATTAAGAGACAATACTGAGAGTATCTACAATTGATAGATCGTAGTGGTTGAGGTTGGGATGACAACACCAACATGCCTATCCCTTCTGACAATGATAGATGGGCAAAGGCTATTGCAGTACCTGAGTAGGCTTCTATAATTTCATTAGTTTAACTTCGTACTTGTGTAATAAACTTTTTTTAAATTTTTTTCCTTGTTTGAACAGTCAAACCTTGATTACAAGAAACTTTTTGGAAAGCCCTTCATTTTCAAAGAAGACTTGGATCTTATTTGTAGGAGGAGCACAACTAGGGGGAGTCCATTCTTTTGTTCAAATCAAACTGTTGAGGTTGAGCATACGAGATCCTTTGGTGATGACGATGAGAGCTAAACACAGACACATACACAAGCACAGGCACAAACACAGCGACAGACACAGTCATAGTTTAGTGCTATGGTCGTAGGTTCTTTCGGCGATGAGTTTAATCCATTCGACTTGTCAGCCACATAACATCAAACTTTCTCCAGTTTGCTAGGGGTGGATGCTCCCACTCCGGGTCATACTCCACAACCTAGTCGCCCGATTGAGGATGAAGCAATGTCCTCTATTAAGAGACAAACCACCCCTCCATCATCCACGGGAGGTAGGAGGCGTGTCAAAAGGATTGACTATGCATCAGACTTATTGAGGGACTATACTGCAATGAACACAGAAATGTTGAAAATGCATGAACTCTTGAGTCCTTAGTCCTCTTCACAATCATTTGTTCAGGAGGAGCATGTAATTTGAGAGTGTATAATTAAATGGAAATCTTTGCTGGGATTTACTCATGACTTACTATACACTACAAATGGTCTATTCATGGAGGCAAAGAATCGGGTGGTCTTCATGGCTTTGGATGATGAGGACAAGTTGTGTAATACCTGACCCTCTATTTTACGATTTTCGAATTGATTCATTGTCTTTGACCAAATTTGACCATGATCGAACTAGATTGAGTTTCTTTAAATTGCTTTAATTTAGGTTAAATGAAATATTGTAGTAGGTTGTGTGTGGTTTCATTCTAATCAAGTGGGTTAGTTGAGACAGGGGATTCTTGCCTCCATTCCACAAGTTTAGTGGATTTAATCTATTTAGAAATATGAGATTGATAACTTTAAAATGGTTTAGATTAATGGGTTAGATTTTGAGACCCAAGTAAGGATTATTGGGCCTTAGAAAGTGAATTTAGATGGTCCATTGGTATAAATGGATGTAGGGACCTATTTTTGAAAGTTTGGGGGTATGGATGCAATTTCTAATGGGTTTATATATGGATGGGAGAGGGAGTATGAACTCAGCCTTCCCTTCTCCTTTCCATCCTCTCTTCCACCTACTAGCTCACTCTCTTGGCTGGTTTGGAGTGGGAATTGGCTGTGCATGTGTGTGAACTTGCTCTTGGAGGCTTGTATGGGGACTTTAGAAGCTTAGGAAATCTTAGAGAGGTGTTCTTGAAGCTTTTTTTGGTGGGAACTCCATCTTAGATGGCAGAATTCGTGGAAAAAGCTTGTGAATTCTCTTCTTCTTCCTCTTTTGAGCTTGGATTGGTTCTTGAAGGCCCTTTAGACTACTAGCATCTCAATTTAAGGTAGGGTGATGCCTATGATGAGATTTTAAAGATTTCCTATGTGCACGATGGTTTTAATGATGAAGTGGACTCACATGTGACTGAGATGATGTTTCTAATATTACTCTTATGATATATAGTCTAGATTTGTCAAATTGATGTGGTTTGAGAGCTAAATTCCATGTGTTTCATATATGACAAGTGTGCAGTCCGAATCTAAAATTTTCCCTTAGTTTCTATGCTTAGTATGATCTCTACAGTAACTTGATTGGCTTGCATACTTTAGAATTTGTAGATATATGTCTAGTTATAAATTTCGTGATAATTGACTTTGAATTAAGTGAGATCCAACTCCATTTTCATAGGTGTGTAGTTGACTCTAAAAATTAGGACAATCAGTTAGTGTTTTATTCACCATGGCTTGTGAAGTGCTCTAATTTGAATGATTTTTGGATTTGTTATAGCCTTTTCGGTCATCTTTCATAAAAAACAATAGACCTCAATTTGGGTGTGTGTATCATGAGATATGGCCCTCCGAAGTGGAGGTGCACACTACAGTCTACTAATAGTTTCTGTCAATTTTGTTGTACTGACAGAAATGGTGGATCGTTTTGACTAAAACGGTCGACTATTTTTGCTTGAAACTCCCGTTTGGCTTCTATTTAGTCAAATGGTCAACCATTTGTACAGTTTGATCAACTATTTGTGCATGTTTTGACCACCAGTAAGTGCGTAATGACTTGTGGTTCATACTTGGTATTTATAATTGATGAAATTGGGAGTATTTGAGATATTCATCACTCATAACCCTATGTTCTCATATCATGTTTTGATCATGCGGTTATTTTATATGATAGGCTTATGTTCTTAAACTTGAATGGATGATCGCCTCACTAGCATAGATGCCGCATTGATGTTAGGAAAGAGATATAAGACTTTTAGCCATATAATGGGGTCAGATCAGGACCCAACTTAGCCATATGATGGGATAGATGTCCAAATCTGACTTTTATTATTTGACTGACCAAGGTTAGTGGCGGAGTTTAACTTATGTGCGCACCTTGGCTGAGGGCTTGGATTGTGTTGGCGATGTGTCTCGTACCTTAGTCGGCATTGCTTCTTTGTCATACCTTCGCAAATTTTTAGATATTCAAGAAGGGTAGAGCGGCATTGATCGGGTAAGAAATCCTTCGAAATATCCTAAACCTAAAGATGATGATGATGATATGATAATACTAGTGTTGTGTTCCATGTCATACTTAGATATCATATTATTATATATAGAATCATGAAATTGACTAAGAACCAACCCTGTAATGGGTTAAAGACATGATTGACGAATGCATGATAAGATATGAACCAACTATGATACAGATGCATTATACATGTGAATGTCTTTGTTATGGAGACCATGAGATTGATGCTATATGAGACGATGTAAGGATAACTATGGCTGATTTTGAGGGATGATTCATGTGACGACCACTAGATAATGGCTTTAATTCATTAAAGATCAATTGATGATTGAATATGAATGTATAGCAATGAAATGGAATTTGAATTCATTTATTGATTTAATTGATTAACTTTTTTTGGCAGTAATTGATTTCGATATTGAATTGATTATATATAGATTTTTGTGTTCAATATAGATTTCGTGGATCATCATATGGATCCCTATTGAGCTCTCGTTTGGATACTCGCCCCCCTTTGTTTTTAGGTTCCGTGAAGCTAGAGGAGTCTTGAGACATTGGTGGCTATAGGCTTGATGGAATTGGACTTAGGTTGGGTGCACCGACAAGGAGTCAAGGCATTTATTTTATTCGATGCAATTATGGCTATGTAATAATTGCATTTCAATCTTAAAAATTTTATGTCAATTCCTGGATATGTACAAATGGTCGAGTGAATGAATTTTTTATCGTACCTATGTGTGATTAAATTCTATCATTTTTAATCCAAACTTATCATCCCTAATGTATGAAGTGATTATGACAGGTCTTGACTCAGTAACACAATGAGCTAAGGGGGCCAGGTTGGAGCCGTCTGGTGTCTTTTGGACCGAGGTGTTATAAGTTGGGTTGAAAATATCATCAAATGAAAAATGATCCTACACCACCCAAATGATATTTCCATAAATTATGCTATTGTTATTTGTATTCCTAATTGACACTTTTTCCTTTTTTTGGACATGCTATGTTTGAGAACTCCCGTAGGACTATAATGTGTGTAGTTGTTTATTTCCATGCATGTTTGGTTAGTCTATTTTCCTATGTAGGACTTAAACTACATATATCTTGCTTTATCGTATGTCTTTACTACAGGATATTGAATATCCTAAAAAATGGGCAAGTATAAATGCTATGTAGTATAGGTTGGGCTTTGTCCAAGTGTGTACTATAGTTGGGTTGAGTGTTATGCCCAAGTATAAATGAGTTACACCCATTCAAGAGGCAAATGATGCATTCAGGGTTGAGACACCTTATATGACTTCAACAGTGGGAAGGAATCCCACATTAGTTCCAATGCACAATGTTGCTATCGTCTCTGTGTGCATTCTATTACTAATCTTGATGATTTTGTTCTTAAGTTTGGTTGGCCTAGTGATCATAGTGGCTCGTGTATAATGACTTGCATGATGTATTGTTATTATTTCATCTTTCTTATTTTGACAACTTTACTGTTCTGTTGTTGTATCTATTATTGACATTGCTCTTAATTGTCATGTCTTTTTGCTCCTTGTGTGACTTTGTTGATTTCCTTTATAACATGCCTTTAATTTAATGCCAAGGACATTGAGGTGGGTGTAAATTTAGGTTCCCCTCATGTAGAAGCGTACGAGATGGTAAGTAGATTATTCAAGAGGAGAATGAAGTCTTCCTTATGTTCAATGAACTTATAATGGAGAAGATTGAAGGGGAGTCTGTTGAAAAATGTGCATGTGCTCAGACCAATGCACATTTTAACTTATACAGGTCAGGTATGGGTAGAGAACATTTTAAACGGTCATGAGATTCATTGCTACAACATGTTCAGGTTGAATCTTGAGATGTTTATTCATTTGAGAGACACCTTAGTGGGGAGAGGTTTAATTAGGGACTATCGAGATATTAGTGCTAGTGAACAACTAGTCATGTTTCTATATGTTTTGAGTCACTGACTTACTATGCAGGCTGCTTGTAAGTCCTTCTAACATTCATCTCAAACCATTAGATAGATCAACAATGTCGTCAAGGCTATAGTTGATCTTAGGTTTAATTATATTCAAATCCTAATAAACGTGGATGAGGTACATCCATTTGTTCATCACAATCCGAAGTTCTACTCATTTTTCTAAAAAAAGTAGTTACTCAATTTTGAATTTTATGATATTAAGGGGAAAAAAGTGTAACTCAATAGTGTTATTGTAGGATGTCGTTGGTGTAATTGATGACACTCACATCTCTGCACATGGTGCTCGGTCGAAGCATTGTCGGTATTGAAATCGTAAAGATGAGATAAGTTAGAATGTCATAGCAATAGTGTCCTTCAATCTATAGTTTCTATATCTCGGTGTGGGTTGGGAAGGTGTCATCGGAGATAAAAAAATTCTTGTATAAGTATTAGAGAGGGGTGGTTTTAGTGTACCGCCAAAAAAGTATTACTTGGTTGATTATGAGTATGCAAATACTGGTAGATTTTTAGGCTCATATCGTAGGGAGAGATATCACCTGCACCAATTGTTATGACTTAAACATTGAATCAATTTTATTTCATTTATAGATTTTTATTTACTAAGTTCATTTAGTTAATATTTAGTTAATTAGGTTTAATTAGAGTTCATTAAGATTTAATTAAATTTATTTATATTATTTAATTAATTAATATGAATTAAATCTAATTAATAAATAATTAGTTATATAATAATAGATTTAGAATGGATAAATTAACAATGAAGTCAAACTAAGCCCATTAAGTGTATTGGTATCCTAATTAGGAAACTAGTTGGTTTTTAACATTTCGTCAAATTTTCGGGAGTGAAAACTATGGTAAAGTGTTGTTTTCAGAACGTAATAACTTCGTGTATAAAAGTTTAAAAATGACAATCATATATGGTTGGAAATAGGATAAAAAATACTGCAACTTTTTCAAAATTACAAAAAACTAATTTAGACGTCTAATAGGTCGAATCTGAGGGGGTTTAAAGGAGAAAATTCATTATACGCCAAAATTTGGGTTCCTAATTTGAATCAAAACACTTTAGTTTGTTGCTTAAACAAGTTATGATTTGAGTTTGACTTGAAAATTTTGAGAGTTTAATTTAGGTAGTATTAGGAAGTTAGAAGAGTATATATGAGGTCTTGGGGTCGTGCATAAAGTCTCTTACATGCAGTTCCAAGTTAAGACATAAGAATTTGATATTCTTTATGAGAAAGAGAAGTGGTTTTATTTAGTTCTTTTTTAAAATAAATTTTAATTGGTGGAATGTTGCTTTTGAGGTTTATAGGTCGTCGGAGAATTTCAAATCACAAAAAAAAATGATATTTGAGTGTTAAAAGGTGATTGAAAAGTATTAGAGGAGAGTGTTCTTCGCATTTTAAAGTTAAGATCTGAAAATCTATTGAATATTTATTTTGTATTATATAAAAAATAATGTTTTACTTTTTAAAAGTGATCAAATATAATTTATGGAATTATAATCTATCAATCCATGACTTTAAATTTTATTTTGATCTATGAATTTTTGAACACATTTGTAAAATTTCATATTCTAAAAATTTGGGACTTATATTTACGGTTTTCTGAAAATTAGGTATGAAATTCATTGCATACCTAAAATGAGTATGCTTGGATCTAAATCAAACTCAATGAACTTGATGAGTAAATCAGTAAATTAGATAGATCTTAAATCTACTTTTAAACTTTTTTTTTTACATTGAGTTATAGGTAATTATTTATTTATTTTGTACTCCAGTATATTTGAGAAATGGGCCCAATTTTAAGCTCAGATTCTTAAAAGTCTGATTATAAATTGGAGCAAATATGATAATAGAGTTACTATTAGATAAATGGATATATGCAGACCCAAAGCTAATAGATCCAAACATGTCTAAGTTTGGCCCCTTTTAATAGACCCTATTCTTAGTTGAGTAACGCTCACAACACCCAGTAGGCGCTACCATCTGATCAAAGAGATCGGACAGCAACTAAACTTTTTTTTTTTTTTAAGTTCTTTTTGCCCTCGTCAGCTCGGCCTTCGCATTCTTTTTCTTGAGAAAAGAAATATTTGTCAATAACATCTTGCAAAATATATGCTATGTGACAGACTTATTCTAGACAGTGCGAGTTTGAGGATCATTTGATAAATTAAGGAGATAAACATAGAGCATAAGTAGATTATGGGAATATTGCTTTCTAAAAGTTTATTTTATTTGACACCAACTAGTAAAAATCTCTAAGCCATTTACGCTCCATCTAACCTGCATACCTTTACGTCGAGATACATTAATACAAGGGTTTTTTTCATAGATACCATTCAAATTCGTAGTATCTGCATGTATACCCTCAATCTTTAGAAAGTTGTACTTATATCCCTCAATCTAATGATTTTACATGAATATCTTTAAATTATATTTTACATATACTTCTCAATTCACCAAAATCTTACATTATGTACCCTTGACATCTCTGATGATATCATGATTTATAGAATGTTTTAGACATATTTTGTTAAAATTCACCTAAGTTTGATAGGAGGGGTATAGATGCAATATTTTAAGGATTTTAAGGCTATTGATAATAATATGTGAGAGGTGGAGGTATATATACAAATATGATGTATTTGAGGGATATATATGTATAAAAACCTTAATAAAATTACAGGGCTAAACTTCCTCGAGGTCCCTTTTCTATAACTTTTGCTAATCGTAACCTACATATTCTAAATATGTAGTTAATAATAATCAACTATTATAAACAATATGTCAATCATAAAAAATATCATATTAATAAGAAAAGAAAATTCTCTCCATCCTTTTTCACCTAACATGCTTTAATACCTATCCACAATATATGATTTATATTGTTAATCATTATAAATATTGATGCTAATTATTTATATATGTAAAAATATATTATAGTCATCACTATTAGACCCTTATCTTAGGTACTCGAGGTTGGCTACATGTCTCCGTATAAACTACGACAAATCCTAGGAAGGGTTAATGAGGGTTTTTGAGTAAAAGTAAAATAAAAATGTCAAAAAATATAAGAAATGAAAGGGAAGAGTTAGAGAAAGAGAGGGCACATCTAAATGAGAATAGATATGCAATGTTTATCGTGGTTCAGCTAATCTTAAGAGCTCATGAGATTTTTTGTCATTATTATTTTAATCTAATTTATGAAAGCTAGTGAATCCTATATCTAGCTCATCACAAAACTAAGTGCCACTGTACCTAGAGCACCACAAAACTAAGTGCTTACTTAACGTTTAAGCATTCAACTAAAATGAGGAGTGGGTCAATTGATTTTAAAATATGATGATTTACAATACTCCAAAGCATGAAGAATAATATAAGATAATTTATAGCAAATAAACTACAAGAAAAGTGCGGTTGTACGGTAGCTTACGATGTTCTACGGCATTGTCGGACACACCAAACGACCAATAACGTAAAAGATTATTTAAGATCAAAGGATTTTTAAGTCATATATAGTTGAGTACGGTTCAATTTTAAGTTAGGATTAGGTTGCGTCAAAAAGAAGTCAAGTTTAGAAAGATCATATTTAAGTTGAGTCTTTTTTTTTTTTTATGAGTGGCCTAATTAGTTATGAGCATATATTCTCCTCACAGACAAAAGAATCCAAAGAGTGATGTATTCATAACCAGTAATCTAATTATATGATCGCTCATTAATTTAAAGAACAATTTTATAATAGTACTTTCACCGCCAATAAGTTAGCAGATGAGAACTATGAACAAATTCAATTTCTTAATGAACACGAACACTGAGGACGACCGTTAAGAATACTTATATTATTTATATTTAAAATGTAATCACTTATATCGAAGTCGTTTTTAATAAACTTGTCTTAGCTTTAGTGCAATTTAGATAGAATGCTATTTTTATTTTATATTTTTACATGACGAGATAGATTTAAATTTAAGTATACTTTTACCTCTCTTAAAGAACAGTTATTTTTTAATGTAAGTTTGATTTTTAAATAAATTTTTTAAATTAATTGATACTTTAACTTTGAGTTTCATAGAAGTCATTTTTTAACTGTTAACTATTCGATAACTTATGAATAACCACTCTTATGCAGTTATGATAAAACAGTTTATACATGCAATATTTTCCGGTAAACGAGTAGTAAATGAGCACATAATCTTCGATTAGGATAATTCTTATTCGCACAAAATATCTGACCGTTGGTACCGAAAGCCATGATCCAAAATAGAATATACACCGTTGGATGATGGATACCCTATGATTGGCTCCTCAAGCTGGAAGTTGTCCGTGCGGGCCCACCATTTCATCGTGCAGGAGAAGTGTCAGGAAAATAAAAATAAAAAGAAGGACTAAAGAGAGAAAAGCCCCCCACTGCTCAGGATGAGGATAAGAGGGGAGCTAACGGACAAAACTTGGACCTGAGAATTTTATATATACACCTTATGTAAACTGAAGTAGGTGAATTGTGAAATTACCTTCCTTACAAACATATTTGTTTATGTAACTTCACTTTTCAAAACTTTATCTTCCAACTCACCACTGGAATATTTCATCCATATTCTCCTTATATTCGTCAAATTATTCCTCTTTAAGAGGAGAGAAAAAAGAGATAAACTTACTATTAATAATATTGTTTTTATTATTGTAAAATCATAATTAATAAATAAGTTGAATATGGTTAGGACTTAGGAGATTCTTTATGCAAGCTTCAGAAGAAAATTTACGGATTTTTACTATTTAAAAATATTGAAGTTGTGAAGAATCCAAAATAAGGGTGGTAGCCATATGATTAGTGTGGCATTCAAAATGTCCAACATACTATTAGGACAGCCAACAACTGTGATTGCAGGCCACCCCATCCCTGTTCCATCAAACGTTTATTGGATATTTAGTTTCCTCCTCATGAAAAATATGATTAAAATATTATCTGAATATAAAACTAATGCTTAAAATTTTATATGCTTTTAGGCTTCCAACCATGTCTCATTTAGGACTATCTTATGAACTCATTTAGATGTTGTCCATGTAAAATACTATAAAATATTATTTTTAATATATAATATAGTAAGTGTTAGATCTTAAAATATAATCACAGCACAGTGCCCTTTTTAAATTTAATATTATATTGAAAACTATCGTAAAATAAAATATGAGAATTTAAACCTTAATAAACGAAAATAGATGTAAAGAAAAGAAAAAGGCAATATATTTATGAGAATGGTAGTTATACAAGTTTTTATAACACAGGGGCATATGCGCACAATCTCCTCTCTCTTTCTCGCGGGAATCCCTGGCCCCTTCCTCTGCGCTCTCCCTCTCGCCGTCGTCCTCTAATGGCGGAATCCCCACCCGTGCCCCGCTTCCCCTCTTCTCCCTGTGATCCCTAAACCCACCCCCTGCTTCCGCGGCGCATAGTTCCCTCTCGTCCGCCATGGCGACGAGGCCCCTCCCTCGTGAGCGCCGCGACGAAGGCGAAGACGGCAGAGTAGGGGAGGAAGGCGGTGCAGAACCTGAGGAGGAAGGGGAACATGGAATGGGCGGAGAAGAGGAGGAAAGAGCCGAGGAAGACGAGGGGGAGGAAGAGGAATCGGCAGAAGAGGAGGAGGAGGAAGAGATGGAGGAGAGAGTGGTGAAGAGGAAGATCGTAATTGTGGTGTCTTTTGGAGGGAAGGGGGAGGAGGGAGAGGAGCAGGAGGAAGAGGAGGAGGGGCGCCGGTCGCCCTCTCCGCGGCAGGACGTGGAGGTGGGGTGCCAGGTGGACGGCTGCAACGCGGACCTCGGGGAGGCCAAGAGGTACCACCGAAGGCACAAGGTGTGCGAGGGCCACGCCAAGGCCGCGGTGGCGCGGGTGGGCCGCGTCGAGCAGAGGTTTTGCCAGCAGTGCAGCAGGTAGAGGGTAGATCCTCGCGATTCTGTTCTTTATCGGTTTCTTTCTCCTTTTGTCGATAATAAGTGATCTTGGTTGTTCTTCTTCCGTGGAAATGATTGCTGTGCTGGGGTTTTGGCCTAGATTCTGTGGGTTTTAGTGGTTGGGTTCTGGGGGCTTCGTGCTTTTGTGTATAGCTGACTTAACCATGTTCGAAGGCAACATGTGCCGTGGACTGTTGTTTCTCTTGCACCGTCACCTTGTTTCCTCGCGAGCCTTGTTGATTCCCTTCGCAGGGACATGAATTTAAGATGTGTTCCTGCTGACAAGCACTCGGCGATTGAGAAAAAAAAAGAAGTGGTTTGAGTGTTTCGAGTTCATAATGCTCAAAATGTTTTATTTTTGTTTTTTCAGCTAGGGCTGCAACCGAGGCGAGTCGAGCCGAGTTGTACTGTGTTCAAGCTTGGTTCGATTAATTTTACTCGAGTTTGAGTTCGAGCCAAATTTTTATAGCGGTTGTTCAAGCTTGATCCATTTAGATATTAAATGAGCTCGAGCCCAGTATCGAGTATGAATTTATGATATATTTAATTTATTTTTTTATTTTAAATACATAAACTCAGGCTAAACTATGGCAAGTAGCAAGTTGTTTGTGCCCTTAGCTATCTGATAGAAAACTCTACAAGATATTAGAATATCTTATTAATTAAGATTATTCATGATTAGAATAACTAAAAGGTAAGATTGGATATCATCTCAAATATCTTAATGTTCCCCTTTTGAATGAGTTTGCTTGGGGTGCAGTGGGGATCAGCGTGAATGTTTTTTATCTTAGTTTCATTTGTTTCTGTCATGCGAGTAGTGTCCATCCACTTCATTTACTTTCCCGGGGTTCACATTTTGTAGTTGAGCAGTCTCTTGGTTATGGAGCTTGTGGGGAGGTAATAATACCATTTTAAACTAACATGAGGGCAGAGTGTTGATTTGGGCAATATCACTTCGTTTTTCCCTTTAATGTGTACAACATGAGCTTAAAGCATGATGCCCTTCTGAAATTTTATCATGAATAGAAATGGGGGCTTCAAATGTCACAAGCAGTGTTGCATGAATCATGTGTAACTAGCATTGTTTCATCTGCAGATGTCAATATTTTGAAACCATGTTCTTCATTAATTTGACATCTGATCCCTATGTTGCCTAGGTAGAGAGTATTCTTTATGTGAAACCTTGGACTTAGCTGTATCTCATCCATTCTTTAGTCTATACAGCATGGGAAGTGGATAAATGAAGACTCCTTAAAACCTTGCTGTTGGAATGGAACATTAGGATCAGTTAATGTTTTTTTTTTAATAGATGCGTTCCTAGGTTCCTTGGAGTTATTGGATTGTAAGCTATTTCCCCTTCTTAAATTTGTTTCTGCTACATTTTTAACCAACAAGTCACTGTTTAATAGTATAAATTTTAATGACCCAAATATAGTTGGAAATCATGATGGAGTTTGTATAACTATTGTCAGTCGTTTGCCATGTTTTCTATCATAAGCTCCACCAAACCTATGTATTGCATTGATTGTGGGGATAAGTCAAACCTAAGAAAGAGATAACTAAATTTGTAACACTTTTTTGAATAATTAATTCATTCTTCTTTTTCATATTGTATCTACAAATCCTATCACCTATAGTGGAGGCTCTCATTCGGCTATGGTCTTCCTTGTCTCTGCTATCATGTGGTGGTTGGTGCTTCACATTACATTGTGGGTCATCTGGACGGAAAAGAACAAGAGGATTTTTAGGAGGGAGGCATCAAATCTGGATAGGGTGGTAGCTTTTGTTTGTTCTAGGATCAGGGAGTGGATGATGTCCTTTTGTAAAGAGCATATTGCTAGTGTAACCTCTTTTGTTCGGTTGGAGTCCATAGGCTGATGCATTTTCTGGGTGCCTTGTATAACGAGATTTTTTAAGGGTTTCTTTCTCTCTACTTTGTAATTCCTTCTTCCATTTTAATACAATACAATGGTAACCATGTCCAAAAAAAAAAATAATCTACAAATCCTGTCTTAAAGAACATTTTTTGAGAATAGCTATTATTTTTAAGCTTATTGGCTTGTCTAGTCTTCCGCTTTATTTTTTATCCTTCCTGACCAATGGATTGAATTTCCTAGGAATGCAAGGCACTGGTCCCCTTTATTGCCTAGCTGACTGTCTAGATACAGGAGATTATGCCACTTCCAAGGCCTTTAACTTATTTTATGAATTTCAATAAATTATGACCATTCAACTGGATGTCTATGAAGATTGAAGAGACAACAATAAAGTATTATGAAAACCAAATGCAAGTAAAGGATCCCCAATGAAGATCACAGTAGTATAAGACCTCAAATTAGACCTTTCATGTGTTCAGAGGATGAGGAGAACCAAAACACAGCTGCAAAACCAAGTGCAAGTAAAGGATCGCCAATGAAGATCACAGTAGTATAACACCTCGAATTAGACCTTTCATGTGTTAAGAGGATGAGGAGAACCAAAATGCAGCTGCAGTAGCAAAAACACTGAGGTTTGACCCCTCGCAGGACAAAGAAGAAAGAGAAAGACTAATCTAGAAGAAGAAACCAGTGGCTGCAGCAGGGAGCAATGAGGAGTGGGTAATTCCCATGTAGTATATATACAAAAGAGAGAGGAGGAAGAGCAGGTCTCTTAACCCCACTTTGGTGGGAATCCTGCTCTCATCATGGCTGGGAAACCCACCCGGTGAAGGTGGAAACGCCCATGGGGAGGATCCCACCTGTGGTGGGAATTCCCACCCTTAGATGCTGAGGGTGAAATATCCTGGGGGGTCATCACCCATAGTGGGTTGGGAAACTTAACCAATGAGGGTGAGAACCCATTAGATGGGGATGATCCCCACCTCTACAAATGAAAGCACCAAAAATTCTCAATTAACCTTTTACATGTGTGATATTGTAATAGAGCACATATACTGATATATAAATCATATTGAATACACTTTGAGGGTGTTTTAAAATCGACTATGGTTCATAAGGGAATTAGGTGAGCTATGATTTTTTAGTACATATGGATTAAATGGAAATTATTTAAATTTAGAGATGTTTTGGGTTCTAAGGCATGATTCTCATGGCTATAAATACCCAATGGGGGAGCCCTACAAGTGAAGGATACCCAACATTAGGTTGAGGTCATGGTCCTACTTGGAATGTTAATATTAGGACTTAAACCCTAATTTCGTTAGGACCTAAGCTCTAGTCCTGCTAGGAATTCTTATTGCATGTAGTTTCAAATACTACTACTCTTAGGATTCAAGTCATGGTCCTATTAAGAATCTTATTAGGACTTAAAACCTTATGTCTATTAGGACATAGATTTTAGTCTCATTGGGAACTTTAATCTTTTTAGATCTCAGATCTCATTTCTACTAGGAATCAAATCCTAATGTAACCAGGATTTAGATCCCTACTCAATTAGGAAATCCAACATATCTTGGAATCATAATTCAATTGGGAATCCTAATCCAATCAAAACTTAGATCCTAACTCGATTAGGTATCCTAGCCTAACTAGGAATCTTAGTCCAACTAGGAATCCTAACCTAATTAGGGATTCCAATTCAACTAGGAATGTTAACTCAATTGTGAATTCAAATTTAATGAGGACTCAACTTCTTGTTTAACTAGGACAGGTATTCTAATTTAGCAAATTGACCCAACTAAGAATCCAGATCCAATAGGACTATGAAATCTAATCCAACTAGAGTTTAAAGACCAAGTCCGACTAGGACTCTAGACTTAATCCATTAAAGCTTGACTCTTAATCCTATCAAGTGTCATGACGTAGAATCCAAATCATGTCTAAATTTAAGTCCATTACCATTCAATCTAAATACACCAAAAAAATTATAGTTACCCTAATTCCTTATAGATGATGGCCGATTTTAAAATACCTTCAAGCATATTGATGTGGAAATATTAGAGGCGTCACACCCTGTGATCCTAGGGCGTCTCACCCCGCATCGTCGCAGGGCTTTTCCTACCCATCTTAGGGTCGTCTTCTCCATCGCAAATAGGAACACGAGAAGATTCACTATATTCTCACCAATATTCATTCATAATTTGAAAAGAGTATTGCATCGCTATTTAAAGAGAAAAAAATCCTAATGACTCTCTAAATTTGACTATAGACCAAGATACCCCTAACATGAAAAAATAGTGTGAAAATCACATAGAAAAGTCTTGAAAAATAAAAGACCCACTAAATGAGCTGCAAATGGGCCAAATAAAGTATCTATGGACTCAACTAAAAGTAAACTATGCATTAAGCAAGCTCTTAACTGTCTCCAAGCCACAAAGACACTGGCTCGGACTTCCGACGGCGGTGAATGCGCTTCATCATATGTGTAGAATAAACAGGGGAGAAATAGGGCAGAATTGGAGGCAACGGTGACCCACCACAGGCCACTCCTTCCTCTCTTTTATAGTGTAAGTTAAAAGAGTTAAAAATATTGGGCAAGGACAAGAATACCCTTTGCTCCAATAAAATACATAATAAACCCTATAAACCCACACGTAAAGAAGAAAAAGGGAGGATAAAAATAAAAATAACATACTTGACAGAATTACCCCTGACTACACTCCCCCTCAAATTAAGTATATATGTCAAAAATGCACAGCTTGGACAAAAGAGAGACAAAAACTTCCTTAGACAACTCTTTAGTAAAAACATCTGGCAGTTGATCCGTTGAGTGAATATAAGAGAGATAGATCTCCCCACTATCCAACTTCTCGCGAATGAAGTGACGATCGATCTCAATATGTTTGGTGCGATCATGCTGAACCGGATTATTCGCAATGTTGATGGCATCTTTGTTATCACAATACAGGCGCATGGGTGTGGAAACTTGAACACCAAAATCTTGAAGAAAGAGCTTAACCCATAACATCTCTGTAACACCATGTGCCATAGCCCGATATTCAGCTTCTGCATTAGAGCGAGTACAAACAGTCTGTTTCTTACTCCGCCAAGTAACAAGATTTCCACTCAGAAGTAAACAATAACCAGTGGTTGACCTCCTATCATCACGACCTGCCCAATCTGCATCAGTATAAGCATTAATGTTCACATGTGGAGCCTGAGTGTACAACATGCCTCTACCTGGATATGACTTGATGTAAGGCAAAATTCTCTCTACAACCCGCATATGTGGAGACCTGGGAGCATGCATAAACTGACTGACAATGTTAACTGCATAAACAATGTCTGGTTGGGTGAGAGATAAATACAAGAGTTTTCCGACAAGACGTTAGTAGGAACCTTTATCAGATTCAGACAGAAGCTCCCCACTTGACTCAAACAATCCATGATTAGTTTCTATAGGGGTATGAGCTGGTTTATATCCCAGCTTCCCAGCTTTTTGAAGTAGATGAAGAGCATATTTTCGTTGACAAACATAGAGACCTTGCTGAGATTTGGCTACCTCAATGCCAAGAAAATACTTCAGCTCCCCAAGATCCTTAATGTCAAACTCATGTGCCAAGCTATTTTGAGCTTCTGTATCTCTGTGATATGATCTCCAATAATAATCATATCATCCACATACACAAGAAGTACTACCATACGACTATCCACCTATTTGGTAAATAGAGTATGATCAGAGTTGTCTTGTTGGTAGCCAAGCTGTACTACGACAGATCTGAACCTGTCAAACCAAGCCCTTGGAGAATGCTTCAAACCATACAGCGCCTTCGTGAGCCGACATACTCTCCCCCTGGTTTCCAGTCCAAGAGGGAGCTGCATATGCACCTCCTCTTGCAGATCACCATTAAGAAATGCATTATTAATATCTAACTGGTGAAGTTCCCAAGAAAACTGAACAGCAAGGGAGAACAGAACTTTGACAGATTTTAGCTTTGTTACAGGGATAAATGTCTACAGATAATCTACACCACAAGTTTGAGTAAAACCTTCGGTAACAAGTCTAGATTTATACCGTTGAATAGTACCATCAGAATGCTGCTTAATAGTGTACATCCATCTAGATCCAACCAAACTCTTCACTAGAGACAAAGCCACTAACTCTCAGGTGTTATTTTTGTCAAGAACTTGCATCTCTTCCTCCATGGCTTGCACTTACTTTGGGTCCTTAACAACTTCTGCAAAGGAGTTAGGAACATGATAGGTGAAAATGGCAGACAAAAAAGAACAATATGATAGTGAGAGACGAGAATAGGAAATGTATTGAGAAATAGGATGCTTGGTACACGTTCGCGTCCTTTTCCAGACAATAATAGGCAAGTCCAAATATGCAGGAGCTGTGGGTGAGGGGGTTAAAGAATAACCTGAAATTTTAGCGGCTTCATGAGATGGTGGATTTATAGGAGGCCTATGCTTGTGCCATGTATACTTGGAGTCCTGGTTGGCAGTATCAGCTGATATGTATCGATATCGGTGGGTACCGATACCATACTAAGTGGACCGATACCGGCCGATACTGGCCCGGTACTGGACCAAAATGGACTCGGTACCGGCCGATACTGGCCGATATGGGTACTGCCATCCTTGCCTGGGGTAAGTGAGAGTATCCATTAGGGACTTGTCAGGCAATCTAGATGTAACACTAGTCGTGTCAGTAATAAGAGGTAGAGGATGAACCAACTCAGGAGGAGGATCACAACAAGAACCAGGAACATCCTCGCCCTTACCAGAGGTCTGAGAGACAAAATAGGACTCTGACTCAAAAAAGGTGTCATCTTTAAGGACATACTTTTTTTCCTCTTTTTGGGTCAAAATATTGTACCCTTTCTGAGTGGGAAAGTAACCCAAAAAGATGCCACGGATGGCCCGAGGATCTAGTTTAGTAGGTCCTGGAGTAAAAGAGTGAATGAAGTACACATAGCCAAAGACCCGGAGCTCCAAAACAAACAAGGGATGGTCAGGACATAGTACTCGGATAGGGGACACAAAGTCAAGTGTTCGAAAAGGAGACACAAAGTCAAGTGTTCGAAAAAGCATACGGTTGATAACATAGGAGGTAGTTAAGACAACTTCTGCCAGAATTTATTGGGCAACTGACGTCCATCCCATTTTGTTGGGGCGAGTAAGCACAAGAGGATTCATGAATGATACCCTCATTTTCCATAAAAATATTGAGGGTCCTCTCAAAGTATTTCTTTGCATTGTCAGATCTGAACACCTTAACCCGCCGTTCAAATTGGTTCTCAACTATTTTGCAGAACACCTGAATAATCCAGAGTACCTCTTAACGGGATTTCATAAGATAAACCCAACAACAATGGGAAAAGTCATCAATAAAACTGATAAAGTAACGGTGACCATCCACAGAGGGAACAGGAGATAGGTCCCAACTATCAGAGTGAACAAGTTGGAAAGGAAAAATATTCTTATTGATAGAAATTTGAAAATTGGTTCTACAATGTTTGATAAGTTGACATACTTGACACTGAAGAATGTCGACTTTTATTGACTTGAACAATGAAGGAAACAAGACCTTTAAATACCTAAATGACAAGTGCCCTAAATGACAGTGCCACAAATAGATCACTTCATGTTTCTTTTCTATGTCCCTACTAATACTGGATTGAAATGCAGTTTTACGACTAGGCTCCAAATGATATATGCCTCCCACTTCACAACCAGTCCCAATCGTCTGCTTGTGTTTCAAGTCCTAAAAAACACAATGTATAGGAAAAAAGGTTACTGAACATTGAAGTGATTTGGTTAAGCTGCTAATAGATCAAAGATTAATGGGTATGACAGGAACATGAAGTATAGAGGACAGAGATAAGTCATCACTGAGATTTAATGAACCTTTACCTACCACTGTGGCATAAGTACCATCTGCAATGGTGATCTTCTCCTGTCTAGAACTCAAGGAATATGAAGTAAAGAGAGAAGAGGTACCAGTCATATGATCTGTAGCACCTGAGTTAATGACCCAAGGATTATTGGGGCCAAGGATTATTAGGGGAAGCAGAGTGAGTCAGACTTAAGGCTGCCCCAGCAGTACCTGGTGTGGAGGGGGTGGATAAAGACGTGCTAAGCTGAGAGAGGATATGCTGAAGGTGTAGAATATCACCAAAGGAGAGAGCAGACACCTGAGGACTAGTGAACCCACCATCCAGAGAGGGTTTGGAAGGGTCATTTGGGCTTTGATTGAAGGCTACATTGCTCTTTGGCTACTGTCCACTCTTAGAATTTTTGAATTTCAACGACTTCTTATCAGGATAGAGGTCCCAGCACTATCAACATTGTGGTTGTCCTTCCCACAGTATGAACAGTGTTTTCTTATCTTTCCTTTCTCCTTTCCCTGACCACTATCACTCTTTATAAACTTGGAATAGGCACTAGCAAGTGCAGACGACTCCACTATGTCTTGGTTACCGATCGTGACAATGCCACCACTTATTGCCTTCTTTCGCTCCTCCTCTCCCAGCACCTTGTGATACACTTGTTCAAGGGATGGCAGATGGCCAATACTAAGTATGTGAACTCTTAAGCTCTCATATTCTGAAGTGAGACCAACAAGAAACTTGAAGATACGGTTCCACTCCACATGTTGCAAATAGACCCTTTGATCTTCAGTACAAGCCCAACTGTATGCAGAGTAGTAGTCCAACTCCTCTCACTTATTTTTTAACAAACCAAAGTAAGTGGTAACACCAGTACTACCCTGTTTCACGTCCTGTATATCAGTTGTCAACTGATATATGCGAGAGACATCTTGCTTTTGGCTATACATCAAGTTCAGAATATTCCACATCTCCCTTGTTGTCCTCTTCATCATGATCAACTGTTGGATCTCTAGACTTACATAGTTGAGAATCCATCCCATAACCAAGTTGTTTTCCTACTCCCACTGGGCATAGGTGGGATCATCATGTGCTAGTTCCTTAGTTCTACCATAAATATAACATGTTTTCCTCGTCCTCCAAGGAAAATACAAACATAGATAGACCAAAGACGATAATTGGTCTCTATAAGCTTCAGTGTAGTCATTTGCATATCAAGCAGGTGGTGCTCAATAGATGAAGAGCCAGTAGGACGCATTAAGGAGGAATTAACTTCTTGATCAGCACCGTTGTTCATAGAAGACTCCATGACAGCCACACACAAGATAACAGAAGGTGTAGGTGACTCCCAAACACCTAGCTAGATCTCTACTAAGGCACCGGCCTGCTCCTAAGGCAAAATAGGAGCACAATGTACTGTGGAAGGCTGCGATAAGACCCCTTACACTGGATAGGCCAGGGAAGATGACCAACCTGTAGAAGGAGGCCCCAGAGATGACCGAACAGAGCATAGGAAGCCCTAAGGGGACCGCCCTGCTCTAATACCATGTAGAATAAACATGGGAGAAATATGGCAGAACTAGAGGCAGTGGTGACCCACCACAGGCCGCTCCTTCCTCTCTTTTATAATGTGAGCTAAAAGAGTTAAAAATATTGGGCAAGGACAAGAATACCCATTGCTCCAATAGAACACATAATAAACCCTACAAACCCACATATAAGGAAGAAAAAGAGAGAATAAAAATAAAAAAACATACTAGACAGAATTACCCCTGACTACAATGTGTAACGCATCTACGGATTGGTCCTAGATCTCCATCACATGTTCAATGACTTATATGTCAGTGCATGAAGTTGTTAAGGTGGTAAGGCCACCTAATGCATGTGTTGGGTTCTCAAGTGCCTAAGCACTTGGGGGCCTGTCTAAGCGGTGGCTAGGTGGCACCTTCGTAGTCGGGTGATATGGAGAGGAGACTTGGCAAACAAAGAGGCAAACACCTGAACAGAAGAAATACGAGAAAAAGCCTTGATCAATCTCTTTTATTTGTCATACTTGCCAAAAGAGATGCACTTTGTCATTTGGCTCATTGAGGGGGCTCATAGGACATGATCTAATGGCCATGGGGGTTCTAAATTTGTCAACATTGATAGGTAGAGCATTTTACCTTGTTGCGGCCATTGTAGCAAGAAAAGAAGCTTATCGTCTATGTAAGAGTGCCTTGTCGCTGATGTCAAGATTGGTTTGCCGAGGATGCATGGGGCTAAAGATGATGAGGAAGTTGAAATGATGAGGTAGATGTGATGAGGTGTTATCAAGAACTATGGCCCAGTCATCCCCATAGCACTATGTGTATTAAGGTTAGGCTGACCTTGTTTGATTTGTCTATGAATTGACCTAGGCATTGCCTCGGCGTGTTAGGCCCGCCTACTTGGCCTGCTTTTTCAAGGCCCAAGAAGCATGCCTAAGTGCACCTAAGCAGTGCGTACGCCCATTTTTTCAAGGCCCAAGAATGCATTCAATTAGTTGGGCTTTGAAAAAGCTTTTTCACCTAGGTAGATGCCTTAACGACTGTGCAGTGTGTGTACTTTATCATAGCATCACTTGTAAGAGGTTAATCAAGGGATTTTTTTTTTGTTGCTTTCATTGATGTAATAACCAGTGATGGTGGTCATTTGAGAGGGGTCCAATTATAGAATTCAAGCTTAATTCAACTTTTACAATTTCAAAGAGGATTTACCCTAAATCCCCAAATATGTTAATCTCTTTATTTATTTTCAATGAAGAGTCTTAATTTAGAAACATTCCCACAATGGGCTATCCTATCACTACCCTCCCGTAAAAGTGAAAAAGCAAGAAATTAATTGTAGGACACCTAACCATGTTGTAAAGGAAAGTCTACATAAAAGCTTCCTCTTTTCACCCACCTAGCAATATTTATAGACAACTTATTTGATTTTGAGGACCTAATCATGTATGACACTTTTTTTTAGAGAACAGTTTTAATTACTCTATTTACAATCCCTGTAGAATTCCTTCCTCTATCCCACGATCCCACGTGTTCTTGTGCATTGATTCATGATGAGATCATGAGATGGGAGGAAGGAAATGTTTGTTATAGAATTGGTGGTCTCTTGTAACAATATGCTATTATGATTTAATTTTGTTATATATTGTCATATGGTTGCATTTTTAATGAACAATGTGAAGGACAGCAATTCTGTGGACCAAACCCACTTGTGATGCCTAAGTGGACATCACTATGGATGGTAAGATAGGTTGTATGAACAATTAAGCTATTCAACTAAGCCTTGTGTTTGTGACCTGATAACCCCCCTATTAGTAAGTGAAGTTTAGGCAGATTTATTCATTGGGTTATTGAATGTCAGATTTGGAAGAAATGAACAGTTCATTAATGTTTCTTTTGTCTGTGACCAATGTAGAATAGCATTGTGGCTCATAATTCATTTACTGTGTTTGATTCTCCATGGCTTAGCAAAGTAAATCCTTAGCATTGGCACCCTTAGGTTTCATATGTGAACCTGTCTTCTTCTCAGCATTGTTTTCTGAACAGCTGGTCCAGATCATGATCAGCCAATTTGAGTCAGAATCTGCACCCCATCCCCCTCTCCCTAAAAAATAATACAAAAGGAGGTCTAACCAAGATTAACCTAAATGGGTCAAATGGCCTTAAATCAGCTGATTTAAGTAGGAGGCCTATGTCCTTTTGATGGGTGTTTTATCCCCTTACTTTTTAGTGACTGAGATTGAGGAGCAGCGGGGAAAGCAGAAGCAGGTGCCTTTGCCCCCATTGCAACCTTTTGAACATTGATGGCCAGTGTATCTGCCTCTGACAAAGCTTTTGTGCACAGAAAAGCTGAGAAGGGGAAGGAAGAGAAGGAGAAATAGGAAGGAAGAAGAAAAACTAAGAATAGGTGTAATTAGTAAAATTTATTCATTAGGGCTTCTCTTTGTATTCTTATTTTCCTTATTTTTCTATTTCTTAAACATTTTTATTTTTATTTTTATCATTTTCATATTTTGTTTAACCAATCCTGAATTGGTTAGGCTCCCCATGAATCAGTTGATCCTACCATCCTGATCTGGTCTAGACCAAGGAAGGCAAACGTGGCATGGATTGGATTGGCCGATCCGATCGGATTTGGGCTGGTCCGATCCGACCCCATGCCATGATCCCCTGATCTGAGCCAAGGATTGGCCGGGTTGGGCTGCATCGGCCAGATCAGTTGATCCTTGGCGTGGATCAGTCTGGATCGGCCCGGGATCAAACTGATCTGCCCATTCAGCGCATGCCCCCAACTGAAAGAAGAAGAAGAAGAAGAAGAAGAAGAAGAAGAAGAAGAACAAGAATAAGAATAAGAAGATGCCGCCGTTGCTGCGTCGTTGCCGCTTCGCCGTTGCAGGCTGTGCATCGTTGCCGTGGCCTTTGCAGCACTGTGGTCTCGCGCCGCTTCTGCTAGGTCATCGCTGCCAAAGAAGAAGAAGAAGATGCGGACGCCGATGCTGCTGCCTCATCGTAGAAGATGACATAGAAGAAGAAGAAGAAGAAGAAGAAGAAGATGATGATGAAGATGCCGCCGCTGCTGCCTCATCGTCACCACCTCGTCGCCACCGCCACCACAGCGTTGTCGTTGTTGCCGCCGCCTTGTTCTTCTTTTTTTTCTCCTCTCCTTCTTTTCTCTACTGAAGGCCACTGGATTAGGGTTGGGAACGGGTTGGGCTCGGGATCCTGGGCAGCATAAAGGATAGTAAAATTACAAAAAAAGTCCATAAAAAGTGATCAATTAACACTGAAAGCAGTAAAATTACGGACCGGCCCAGATTGTTGCAGATCGGGCTGGATCGGATCGGCAATCAGGATCGGCCCAGGCCCAACCGATCCGCAATCCTGCCTTCCTTGATCCAGACCAGGATCAGGCTGGCCTGACACATGTCCTTGCTTCTTAATTCTAAAAAAAGTTGGGCATGGTGTGAATCTGTTGGGCTCTTTTTTTAAAGAAAAGGGGGGAGGAGAAGCCCCCCACCGGTTCCCAAACCGGTGGGGGTCCAACCGGTCCCCCCCCCCCTCTCTAATCTCTCTCTCTCACTTGGATAATCGGTGGGTACCCCCCCACCTCCAAAACAAACGTTGGGTACCCCCCACCTCAAAGTCCCACGGTGGTACCCCCACCGGTTGAGGCCCCCATGGCCTATAAATACCCCCCCCAAGGGGGAGGAAGACTCCATGCCTCCTTGGCCCAAAAATTCTTAGGGGAAATTCTGCCCATTTGAAGACCAAATCCGGTGCTCTTGCCCGTATTTGCTGCGTTTGGAGGATATTTTTCGTCTTGGAGGGCTCTCTTCCTAAGGTTTATTCCTAAGGGGAAGCTCTGCCGAATTTATATTGTAAAATCACCGTTCTATAAGACGGGATTATGCCGAAATGATGAATGAAATACTAATATTGTTCTTTGAGCATATGTGTGTGCATGTGTGTTTATGAATCTACTACTTAAGTAACACTATGTTATTATATTTTCACATACATAATTAATTAGTTTAATAACTAATTAAAATACATAAATACATAATTAAATATTCTAAAATATCATTGGCCTCACCCCATACATAACTAATCCTAGACTCATAATCAAAACTCAATAATGAAACATAGACTCATAAAATAATATACTTAAGTTAAAAAATGACTTAAATATCCCTCATGCTTAATTAATTAATAAAATCTGCAAAAATTATTTAAAATCAGTAAAATGAATATAAAAATCAGTAAAATTCAGTAAAAAACAGAGAACCAAATTTGAAAACATATAAAATTTCCGAAATGACCAAAATGCCTCTAGAACTTAATAAAATTACAAAAATACCCTCACCCATGATAAAAATCTGTAAAAATCACAGAAAATTCTTAAAAAAAAAAAATCTCTCCTATGCCCAAAATACCCTCCAAATCTTAATAAGATGGGTAAAATTATCAAAATACCCTCAACATGATAAAAAATAAATAAAAATCTCAGAAAAATATAAAAATAGACTCTAAGTCTAATAAACCTGATTTAAGATAAAATTACCAAAATACCCCTATAACTTAAATATGTCTAAAATGATCTTAAAATACCTCTTAAGGGTTTTCAAGTTTCCCTAAAATGCTAAAAAACTTAATTACAAAAATACCAAAAAAAATAGACTTTAAGTCTAGAAATCCAATTTGGATAAAATTACCAAAATACCCTTACAATTCAAACACACTTGAAATAATTCTAAAATACCTCCTAAGGTTTTGAAACCTTCCTCAATCATTAAAACTCATTTCACACACTAAAGTGACCATAATACCCATATACTCTCCAACTTGACATAATTACAAAAATATCCTTATGGGTCTAAAATACTTGGAATCAATCCAGATAACTCGGAGTCAATCCAAAATCTTTTAAAAAGTCTCCTAATCAATTATAAACCCATCCTAAACTTGAGTGAGGCTAAGAACTTAACCTAAAACATATCTTCATATGCATGTACTACCTGTAGTAGTAGTGTTGCATCTTATAAGGGTATCAACGGACGGTTAATCAAGGGTTGTCAAGCGGTTGTTTGACGTAATTAACACTGACCGAGGTCAGTGGAGAGAGGACATATACTCGGATCTTCGCCTGATCCGAAGTCCCGGACTCCCTGAGGGCTAATCCCAAGCTCTCATAGTCCAAGAAATAAAATAAATAAAACCAACCTATATTTCTCCAGATAAAAACAAAAAGACCCAAAAAACGCCAGGACTTTTTAAATAATCCGATAGGAGAGATAGCTAGGTTAGGTTCCAAACAGAATCCCAACAAGCAGGATACCTCAGTATGGAGATAGCAAGGGAGTGGGAGAATCACAGTGAGATCAGCATGCAAGCTTATTGGCTATGAGGGAGTTCTACACCCTCTGGTGAGCCATTTTTGGTCTTTGACGAGCCCATTTGAATGTCTTGATGTGAAGTATCTCACATGGTAGGCTTCGTACTTGAGATAGGTTCAGGGTTTCTCGGAAGACATTAGTGGCACGTGCTGTGCTCACGCCTGATAGGCGGCTCAATATTGTTTGTATCTGCTTCAAATTCAGAGAGTATCCAAAAGCTCATATCTGGGACATCAGGATCATAGATGGAGCAGATACAAATTATCTGCTTAACATAAGCAGACAGATGTGAGAATGTCATATCTGCTCCATTTGTAGCTTCAGTGGAGACAAAAAAGAGGTTGTTGATCATTTGTTTGTCGGCTGCTCCTTTGCACTGGAGGTTTGGACCCTCGTTCTTCAAAAGGTTCGCATCATTTTCTGCTGCAGCATATAGTTCAGTGGTTGATGTTTTCGTGTTGCCACCAGTGGAAGTCTAAAGGGGATCATATTTTTTGGTGGCTGATCCTGCATGCTACTCTTTTGAGAACTTTGGAATGAGAGGAATGTGAGAATCTTCAGTTAGGAATCCAAAAGTTCCTAAGACAGTGGTCCCTGGTCTCTTTTATTTGTAACTGGGTCTGTGAATGGGCCAAAATTCCTAAGACAGGTGTGGGCCTATTACTTTTGTATATGGGGATTTTTGTGAGCTCTCACTCTTGTACATTCCCTTCTCTTATATGAATGGTATTGCAGTACTATCCACTTTTATATATATATATATATATATATATATATATATATATATATATATATATAAATCTAAGAACCATTTCTCTCTCTCTCTCTCTCTCTCTCTCTTTTCTGGATTGTAGACCTGTTATCTACATTCTGCATTTAATTGACTGGATGCTCGTACCCTTTTGAGTTTTTTTTCCCCTCCCCTGGAAATGGAAATAGGAGCATCAATCCACCGAGCTGAGGTCATCCCCACTCAAGTAAACTTACGACCTTATTAAACCTAGATCTTTCTTATACGGATAATTAGGGAACGTGTTTTTTTTTTCTAATGAAAATGAAGGGACTTTTTCTTGTATTATTCTATTTTTCAAGAAACATCATAAGTTGTTTTTTTGCTTCCGTCTATAAACTGAATCATTCTGAAGCGGTGAATATAATTTTGAATTATCAGCATCAGCTGTTGTGGTGAATCAGTGAATGAGCCTGTCCAATGGCCTGGGAAGCTACCTGTGCTCAAATTTTCAGAAAAGCATGCTGAAGGTTGCAGTCTTAGATTTACAAAGTGTATGTTAGCACTAAATGGGCTCGAGCAAGAGTCAGATGTAGCTGTTTCTGATTCCGACTCAAATCCATCAAGAAATCATCAGAAACTTGTAGAAAATGCACCATAAACTTTTTCGAAAACATATCAGAAAACTTAACAAAAGCTCATGTTTAAAGTGAAAGCTAAAATTAGAAGGAACAATGGTAATCAGTTGTAGACTTTGTCCATCTATTGTAAAGTATTGCTTTGACCTCTAGACCTTTAGAAGGGTTTTAAAATTTTGGTGGGAATATCTATTCTTGTGTTGCCATGTGAGGTCCTTGGGTCACTTTAATTATTTTTTTCTAATTTTCTGCCACCTTATCTCAATCATCTCTTGGAAATACTCCATCTTGTGGACTTGGTTATCTTGTCACTTTATAGTAGGTTGTAATAATATAATGGGGTTTTTAATCATTGGTGCCTATTGACATTTGTTTTAAAAGGGATATTCTCTTGATATTTTAAAGAATATTCCATTCACATTTCAAAATATCAAGAATATCCTCATTTTCAACCATCCACATCCCTCTCGAAATCCTAAATCTTTAACCACTCACATCCCTCTCCAAATCCTAAATTGAAGGTCCTGTATCCATCTTCCCTAGCCCCTCATCCCCCAGTGTTCACCTTCTTCGTTTTCTGATGCCCCAAATTTCCCCCCACCCTTTCTCTCCTCTTCTTCTTCTCTGAGCCCTAACCTTCCTGTCCTTGTTCTGGGAGCAAACGTATTCCCTTCATCCTTTTCTCTCTTCCTCCTTTCTGGTGTCCCCCTTCCCAACAAATTCCCATTCTTCTTTTCCTGCAATGCCTACAACCCTCCTCCTCTTCCTTTTCCCCCACCCTCCCCCTGTTTGGAGCTGCAGCAGTAGAAAACAACAGCTCCAAATTGGGTATGGAAGCAGCGGCAACAGCCTCATTAAATGGGACTTCTTCTGTGTCCACAGCAGATGAGTGGCAACCCAGCCTTCTTTACAGCTGTGGGGCTGGGAGCTTTGGCACAGCCCTGATTAAGGATGGCGAGTAGCAATGCAACCCTGTTGGAGCTGTGCAGCATCAGCAGCCCAATCTGGGGGTGGGCCACATCCCAAATGGAGCTTTCGGGCTGCTGTGGCACAAATCAACACCACCCTAAATGGTGCTGCTCTACTATGCTACCATCACTTGACACCTGGCACAATGCACCTTGTTTACAACTGCCTCATGAGCTGGAGTTCGACAACATCAATGAAGGCTGACGATTGCACCTCCAACCTCTCTCTCTCTCATGGTTAAAAAGAAGTAATTGGAAAATGTCCAAAAGAGGCAACTGAAATTTTGAAATATTCAAGAGGTTTATGAAACATCAAAATTTTGATATCCCTATTATAATTGAATTACCTGGCTCTCGTTTTCCCATCTGTTGTCAAGTTAGCATTCTTCTGTTTTAAATGATCTTTAAGGAGGCTTATAGGTGCTTAAGTGGACAGTCCTGCCTCTGCAATGTACGTATGTATGTGTAGCTATAGGGGCTGATATCTGAATATCTCTGTTATAAATGAATTGCCTGAATTTTCTTTTCCCCATCTTTTGTCAAGCTAGCATTCTTCTGTTAAAATGATATTTAAGGAGGCTTATAGGTGCTTAAGCGGGCAGTCCTGCCTCTGCAATGTATATGTATGTGTACTTGTGACTCTGATCTTGTCTTATGGAAGGTGATTTAAAGGCCACAATTTACTCTATATAAGGAGAAGAACAAAAAACCTTGAGCATGGGCACAGGGCTAAGTGTATCTACTAAGATAGTAGCTACACAAGAACCTGAAACCCCATTAGGTGAGGGAAGTCTTTCAGTTTCAAAATGGTGATAACCTTTTAGTATCCTGTTCCCTCTCCCTATCTACACGTCAGACAATACCTTAACAAATGAGTTGAATGTCTGATAATGTAAAGGGCCTAGAGAACAATCTGATAATGTAAAGGGCCTAGAGAACAATCTACTATTCCTTCCCTCCAAGTTTCCTCTAACAGTGCGGCGAGGAGCAGAAACCATGTTTCACTGTCATATTTAAAAGCATTCCAATCCACAATCAAGCTAGTACTGAAGAATATATGTCAGGCCTAGTCGCCTCATGGTAATAATGCCAAAACGAAGAAATAGATGGATGGGGATTTCCATAGCCAATAAAAAACAGATCTTTGTTGGCCGTTTCTACACATGCTTGGCCCAAAGGGCACTATGACCCCCTTTGTTCAACATATTTGTCAGGAATTTAACTGAGAAATTCCACCTCGTTCCCACCTCCATCTTCTGTCCTCAACACCTACTGAGATCTTTGCAGAGCTGAGTGTTCCAGGAACTCAGAATTCCTCATATTTTGAGATTTCTTCTAACTGAAGATTCCAATCATTGGTAGTGGCCTCTTGAATCATATTCTTGGATGCGTATAGAGTACAAATCCTGTGAATTCTTTTTACTGGAGGGAACATGTCATGTCAAACCATCCTTCCAAAATCTAATAACTGAAACACTGATTCAAGGTCATCAACCATAACTGGGTGGCCAAGAATCTAACTAGTATTTTCATGCCCTAGGAAGGATGTGAAGATGGCCTTGGTTCTGGAGTGCATCATACGGGACTCTGACTTATAATTTATTCTGTAGGGATGGACTTTCTTGGAGCTATTTTCTCCATGGTATGCAGAATCGGCCGATTCTGATCCGGATCAGCCGAATCGACGGGTGGCGTCCGATTTCAAGGGAGAAATCCTATCCCCTAAAGAAAATTAAAAAATAATAACATTAGGGGCTAGAATCGGCTTGGAATCGGCCAGAATCGGGTTGAATCGGCTTGGATTGGCCATGAATCAGGCCGATCGTGCCCATATCATCTGATACAGGTCCGATCCGGCCGATAGGAGTTCATAACTTTGAACTTTTATCATTTATATGTTTAATGATGTGGTATGTATTAGGTTTCTCATATTGAAGGGAGTAATTAGTGTTATTATATTGTATGTTGTTGTGCCATTAAAAATTTGATCATTTATTAAAGTTATATGTTTAATCTTGAACCCCAATTGACCATTACCAACCCATAATTACATTAGATTTGATTGTTAGTATGTCATTTTCACTTTTTTAGCTTCTTTATTTTTTTATTTTTTATGATTTTTCTTTATTTTTTCTCATTTTTCAGAATTTCTTTAATTTAAAAATTCAGGCCAATCTAAGGATCGGCCGGTTCTACCAATTCGATCTCGATCCGGATCAGATCGACACCAGGTGATTCCTAGTCCGGATTGATTCTACATACCTTGATTTGTTTTGATCTTTGGCTTGACAACCAAATGGGACAGCCATTGCAAGGGAACTAATAGAGTGCTTGGATACTGTTTAACCTATTTTTTCTTTCACATTTAAAAATTAGAGGCGAAAAGTGTAGGAGAATTGTTTGGTAAGATTGCTTCTTAATTTTAAGAAGGCATCTCACTCTTCATTAACCTTTTCCGAAAAGAAACCACCCAAGGGTTGTTTTTATTTTGAGGAAACACACACACACTCTCTCTCTGTGTACATTTTTCGAAAAGAAACCACCCAAGGGTTGTTTTTATTTTGAGAAATCTCTCTCTCTCTCTCTCTCCCTGCCTTTTTAAAAAAGAAACCACCCAAAGTACTTTTAACCAGAGGTACTATAAGAAGAAGTCCAGCAACCACAAGAAGCAGGAGGTAACCTACTATGAATGTAAGCAGCTGGGACATATTGAGGCTGACTGCCCCTAATTGAAGAAGAAAGAGGAGAAGCACAAGAAGGAGGACTTCTCTAAGAGATTTTAAAAGGGTTATAAGAAAAAGGCTATGGCCGCAGCTTGGGATAGCGAGGATGATTCCTCATGTTCCTCCAGCTCGAATGAGCAAGCGGAAGCTAACCTCGTATTGATGGCCAACAACAACAATAAAGAAGATCAGGTAAAATCTGACACTTCATTTGATTCTTTATCTGTAATGAGGAGTTCTTTTTAGAAGAAGCATTCAAAGAGCTTTATAAAAAGTTTAAAATTGCTTTTAAGGAGCTCAAGCTGATAAAATTGGAGCATGGTAAATTGAGTACTATAAGTGACTCTTTAAAAATTGAGAACACAGTTCTAGTTGTTGATAATGCTAGATTAGAATATGGTAACCAACAACTATGTGAGGATAACAAAATGGAGGATCTAAAGCTTGAAAAAAGACATACTGAACTCTCTATGCTTAAAAAGGACAAAATGGTGATTGATGATAACACTTCAGATAACGAGGAGGATAGTGATTTAATGAAAGAGAACCTCTATTTAAAATCTTCACTTGAAAGATTGGTTAGGGTAAAACATCACTCTAGCTTGTGTTGAAAGCACTTAGGGGTAACTTTAGAAAAGAACGAATTGACTTTGTTTCCCCTAAGGCCTCTAAACTTGTTTAGCTCCAAGACAAATATCCTCTCCCTAGATTTACAAAATCTTCCAATGTACTAGGCTCTTGCTCAAATGCTCCTACTATTGATTGTTGTTTACACTGTAGCAAGTTGGGTCACACTCTTAAGACTTGCAAGTCTAAGCAGATGACCTACCTAAAAAGATTTAGGTACTTAAAATCAAGAAATGAATTTCTCTGTCTTGCAGGATAGCCTTACTGCATCCAAGTGGTACTTGGACAGTGGGTGCTCAAGACCCATGACAGGTAACTGGACCCTTTTTTTTCAAGTTTATGCAAGCTAAAGGAGGGACAATCACTTACGGAGACATTGGCAAAAGTAAGGTTATGGGCACTTGAACAATCGGTAGCAAGTCTTCCAATTTGATAGAGGATGTTCTATGTGTAGATGACCTTAAGTATAACTTCATCAGCATTAGTCAGCTATGTAACAAGGGCCACAAGGTCATCTTTGAAGTAGCTAACTGTACCATCACAAACGAAGATGATGTGATATTCAAAGCACATAAAGAAATAAATCTATATGTCCTACATTTGAATGAGTTGAAGGATCAAGATCTGTGCCTAGCAATCAAGCAATTAGAAGAAGTAGATCTTTGGCATAGAAGACTGGGTCATGCAAGCTATGGAGTAATTCAAAAATTGATCAAACATGATGTAGTTGAAGGTTTGCCTTAGATGAAGCTAAAGGATGCATCTATATGTGTTGCATGTGTTAAAGGAAAATAGACCAAAAATAACTTAAGTTTAACACAGTGATCACTACCATAAAGTTGTTGGAACTTATTCTTATGGATGCGTTTGGGTCTATGTTGAAACATTTTTTTTTTATGAAAAAAAGAAGAAAAGAAAAAGAAAAGAGGGGCATGTGCATAAAAAAATGTAAAAGAGAGGGGGGCAAGAAGGAAAAAGGATAGAAAGGAGGGGGAAAGAAAGAAAAATGGGAAATCCTACTGTGTGAAAATCTGCAAGGACGCACATGCAAAAGTAAGAAGGAGCTAGCCTTGGCGAAAACCTGTGAGGGCGCTAAGGTTAGTAAAAAGAAAAAACAACCCATTGGGGAAACGACTCGCAAAAGCACCCTAATGGGGGGAGAATTCTCCTCACCTATCCTTGGTGAGGGTTGAGTTTTCCACATCCTTACCCAGAGAGGATGTTAGGGTCGTCAATGACGAGAAAATCTTGAGCTCACTCTATAATTGGCGAGGTGACATTCAATAAAGGGCTGTAACCGAGACGACGATGCCGACGTCCTCCCGATTCATAAAGAGGTGGAAAATCCGATCTTCACCTTAGATAGGTTCAAAAGATTCTTCCATCCAAAATCGCTTGTCCCTCCAAGCAAAATCAAAATTTTGCAAAGTTTCAGGCCCTAGGAGCCATTGTATCCCAAAATGTAAAATTTTCCAAAATTTTCAGTCCGGGGAGCCGTTGTATCCCAAAAGTCAAAATTTCCCAAAATTCTCGGCTTGGTGAGCCGTTGTATACCAAAACTCAAAATTTTCTATAATTTCCGGCCCTGAGAGCCGTTTTATCCTAAAATCCAAAATTTCTCAAAATTTCCGGCCCGATGAGCCGTTGTATCCCAAGCCCAAAATTTTCTAAAGTTTCCGATCTGAAGAGTCGTTATATCCCAAAACCCAAAGCATCCTGAAGTTTTCGACGCGAAGAGCCATTGTATCCCGAATCCCGAACCCTTCTAAAGTTCTCGGCTTGGAAAACCATGGTATCTCAAAGCCTTAGAAATCCAAAACACCTCGCCCCACCTAAAAAGAAATTTTCATCAACAAACCTAAGGTCCATGGTTATTTGGAGCCTTTATCCCCTTGAAAACCCAAAATCTATAGCTACTTGGAGCTTTTTATCCCCTTGAAATAACCCAAAAGTCCATCCCGCTATCTGGAACTTTCACTTTCCAAGAAAATCCCCTAGTCTTCCGTTCCACGGGAAAAGGTCCACCAAAAAAAAAATCTCGGCCCGGAGAGCCATTATGTCCCAAAGCTTCACAAATCCAAAATTCCTAATCCCATAACAATCTTGAGTCTCACCACTTTGGCCCACAGGGAAGCCATAATTTCCTACCGAACAAAATTGAAAACTCTATCCAAGTCTGGCCCGAATAGAAGCCATAATTTCCTACTGAAAAAAAGGAGCTTAAAATTGAGGTGCTCCGATGGACTTAACTATTTCCTCCTAGAAAAGAGACAATCAAGGGTAAAAAGGTCCGAAAATCTGGCTAAGGTGAAAATCGGAAAGGGCGCCTAAGCACAAAATGGATAACCATGTTACATGAAAACCTGAAAGGACGTGTATGTAAAAGTAAGAGGGGGCTAATTTTTGTGAAAATCCAAAAGGGCGTTAGAGTTAGTAAAAAAAAAGAAAGGATGAGTAATTACACAACATTGAAATGATTGAAATCAAGGTTCCACTAATGGATAAATGTGTTGCCCGAGACAGGCTCTCGGGGCAACCAAGTCACAGAAAGTTATCCGAGACAAGCCTTTAGGATAGTCGGATCACGAAGAGAAGGAAGACAGAATCATGAGAAGTCAAAATCAAAGTCAACTTCGAAAAGACAACGATATAATTACAATAAGAACCTGTCAAAGTTCTAGTCTCATGAATAGACCTGACATCGTGCTTATGAGTCAGGTTGTTTTAGAAGCTCTTAAATGCATCTAAGGAGCCGAGGTGTTCGATACTCGAAGAATTCGAGATAGCAGAGAATGGAGCAAGTTAAAGTTGTACCAAATTCACCAAAAAGTTTTCAGACGCCGTCCAGGAGCAACAAAAATAGGCCTCCTGCCTCAGCCACGACGTAAAGGAAGAAAGAAGCAGGCTACGTGCAAAAGGAAACAAAGAATTGAGAGCAGTTTACCATCAAAAGTTTGAAGGGCAAAGAAGCAAAATGAAGGCCTATGGATTGTGGCAAAGTTACAAAGTTTGGCTCATTAAAGTCAAAGCTTCGGCCAATTAGGGTTACTTTTACCATGTGCCCTAAAATGTCAGAAAAGGGTTATCCATATTCAAAGATTGGCTTATCATAGTCAAAGTTCTGGCCAATTAGGGTCACTTTTATAATGTGTCCTAAAATGCCAAAAAGGGGGTTGTTCAAACCGAAAGAGGGGTTATTAGTACTCGAAGATCGGCTTATTACAGTGAAAGCTTTGGCCAATTAGCGTCACCTTTGCAATGCGTCCTAAAATGCCAAGAGAGAGTTGTTCATACCCAAAGATCGGCATCTTACAGTCAATTCTTCGGTCAGTTAAGGTCACTTTTGAATGTGACTTAAAATGCCAAGATAGAGTTTTTCATACCTAAAGATCGGCTCATTGCAGTCAAAGTTCCAGCCAGTTAGGTTCATTTTCACGGTGTGCCCTAAAACGTCAGAAGATGGTTGTTCACACCCTAAGATTCAAGCCTGGATTCGCCGAAGAAGCACAACATGGTCTGACGCGAAAATCACAAAGATCGGTTTACCCCTAAAATCTCAAGGAGGTTTGGGTAGGTTGCCATTCAAGTCGTCTGATACTGAAGTTGAGGTCTGTGAGCCCTCAGTCGAATGCAAGATGATTGCATGTGACGAAGCCAACCAGAGACTATGAAGTGGATGCACGGGACACATGCCTTTGCTCCGGCTTCCGACACGTGTCGTGTGGGGGGCATTTGTTGAAACATTTTTTTTTATGAAAAAAAGAAGAAAAGAAAAAGAAAAGAGGGGCATGTGCATAAAAAAAATGTAAAAGAGAGGGGTAAGAAGGAAAAAAGATAGAAAGGAGGGGGAAAAATATAAGAAATAAAAGAGAGAGAGAGAGAGAGAGAGAGAGAGAGAGGGGGAGGAGCCACATATACCCCCCCTACCCCCTAAACCGGTGGGCACCTCCACCGATGGAGGGCTGCCTTCGGTGGGCACCCCCACCTGTGGGGAGTGCCACCGCACCCCCCCTCTCTCTCTCTTTTCTCGCCTCTCTCTCCCCCTCTTCCCACTCTATAAATACTCCCCATGGAGGGCTACTGCTAGGGGAGAATTTTCTGAAGACGTGGAGGCTTTGCCGGCAGAGAAAAATATGTGTAAAGAATCCATCCAAGACTTCGAATCCCCGGGGATTCGCCATGCGTGGCATATATTGGACATGACCTTTGGATAATAATTTGTATCAATTGTAATCATGTTAATTAGTTAAATGGCTCATTCATATTGATTGAATGGCCAAAATTTCAATTAATCAATTAAGTGGTTCATTCTTATTGGTGGAATGGCCAATAAATTTGTGGTTCACTCTTATCGGTAGAGTGACCGAAGTTCTTTTCTTAGTTCATTCCTATTAGTGGATTGGCCATAAAGTTTGTGGCTCACTCTTATTGATAGAGTGACCAATAATCAATTTTCTTAGTTAATTCCTATTAGTGGGTTGGCCATGAAGTTTGTGGTTCACTCCTATCGGTAGAGTGACTAATAATCAATTTTAGTGGTTCATTCCTATTAGTGGGATGGCCATGAAGTTGGTGGTTCACTCCTAATTGGTAGGGTGACCAAATCTTTGATGATTCATTCATATTGGTGAATGATCAAAAATTGATGTAACTTGGTGTATGCACAAAGTCGTTTTAAATGAATTTTGCATGTAGTTGGTGCTTGTCCAATTTTCTTTATTCGATGCATATTCAGTTTCATTTGTTTACACGATGAATATATTGACCTAGTTAAGTGTGTTTAACTTAAGATAAGTTTGTTGAATGGTCGATAAAGTTATTGGTTCCTTCATATTGGTTGAAAGACCATTAAGTTTTAAAAGGATATTCTTAGTTATGTGGTAGTCATTATACCCTATTAGCTAAGTCTTTTCCTTAGAAGTTCCTAAAAAAGGAGCAAAAGAAAAGAGAGGATGCTATCCAAATCCATCTAATCTTAATGATTTCCTTAATGGTTTCTCAAAGATTTTTAAAAGGATACTTAGAGGACACTGTCAAGTTCTCTAATGACCTCTAAGGATTTTAATGGGGATTTTGCTTGAAAACATATTCTCTTAAAACTTTTTAAAGTTCATTAGCTCACATGCCTTCATGCAAGTCTAAGTTCTTTAAATATCCTTTACAGTATCCTTTAAGATTTTTAAAGGGATTCTAAAAGATAGACACCGAACTCACAAAATCTATGAAAGTGTCTAAAACAAAGATTGTTTCCTTTATTGTGTGTGGTGCAATGTCTAACTTTCTTGTTGTGCATTTTTATTTCAAGGGCATTAAAGGACGGTTAATCAAGGGTTGCCAATCGGTGATTGACATAATTAACACTGATCGAGGTCAGTGGGGAGAGGACGAATTCACGGATCCATTCGCTTGGTCCAAAACCCTAGACTCCTTGAGGACTAATCCTAAGTTCTCAAAGTCTACACTTAAAACAAAGAAAAAAGATTCTTTTGAAAATTAAAATCTTTTAGGGGGACTCTCAAAAGAAAAGATTGATTTCAAAAATGAAGTCTCACAGTCTACAAGAACATGTTTTGGTGGAAACAACTATGGATTTGTAATAGTGGCTGATTACTCAAGGTTCACTTGGGTATCCTTTCTTGGGAATAAGTCTGACACCTTTGAAACCTTTCTAAAATTCAACAGAGTTGTCTGTACGGATTAGACGTTCACAATTATACTTATCAAATCAGGTTATAGAAAAGAATTTGAGAATGCTGAGTTCACCAAATTCTATGATGAGTAAGGTATCCAACATAACTTCTCAACACCAAGGACTCCTTAATAGAATGGTGTAGCAAAGAGGAAGAACAGAACATCGCTAGATATGGTCCGGACAATGCTATCTGAGAACAACCTTCCAAGGTAGTTTTGGGTAGAGGCAGTAAATATAGCCTGATATATCATCAATAGAGCTATGATCAAGCTATACTCAAAGTGACCCCATATGAGCTCTACAAAGGAGAGAAGCCCAAGATCAACCATCTCAAGCCATTCATTATGTTTTCCACAATGACAAGGACAACTTTGAAAAGCGTGATTCTAAAAGTGATGAAGTTTTGTTCATAGGGTACACTTTAATTGTTGAACAAATTGTACATGTTTTGTTTGATGATTAATCCATCTTTGAAAGAAAGAGAAGGATATGTTGATGATGATGATGTAAGTGAATTGATTAAGAGGATTGATAACATCAACATACAGGATGAAAAGACCAAGGATGAGCAGCCACCTTTGGAAGAGCTAAAGGAGAAACAAGATCAACATGAAGACCTACCCAGATCATCCACAACAGGGAGTAAGAATCAAGAGTAACACTATTCTTTGTGATTGTTTAGCTTTTGTTTCTTAAATTGAGCCTATAATAGTCCATGAGGCACTGGCAAATGAATCATGGATTATAGTCATGCAAGAAGAACTTAATCAGTTTCGGAGAAACTAGGTTTGGTCTCTTATGTCTAGGCCCTCAGACTATCCAGTAATTTGCATTAAATGGGTGTTCAGAAATAAGATGGATGAGTCTGGGGTAATCACTAGAAACAAGGCTAGATTGGTAGCTTAAAACTAGTTATAGGAGGAAGGCATAGACATGATGAAACCTATGGCCCAGTTGTTAGACTTGAGGCTATTCGAATTTTGCTTGCATATACATTTGCATTGAATTTAAAACTATTCCAAGTAGATGTTAAAAGTGCATTTTAAAATATATTCATTGAGGAGGTAAGTTTATGTTGAGCAACCTCTTGATTTTGAAGATCATGTTTTTTCGAATCATATTTTTAAATTGCATAAGGCTCTTTGTGGTCTGAACCAATCCCCGGAGCTCAGTAATAAAAATTAGGTGCCTTTCTCATTAAGCATGATTTCAGTGGGGGAGTAGATAGCACTTTATTCCATTAGCAAGCATGTTATTTTAATTGTTTATATTACGTAGATGATATCATATTTGGTACTACTCATGAATCTTTGTACAAGAAGTTTAAGAAGTTCATACAGGGTGAAGTCAAAATGAGCATGATGGGGGAGGCGAGTTGCTTCTTTCAACTTTAAATCAAACAAATGAAAGAAGGAACTCATGTCTGTCAAGTCATATACACTAAAGACATATTGAAGAAGTTTGGCTTTGACAAGGCAAAACCCCTATCTACACCAATGAGCACATCCCAAATTAGATAGTGATCTATAAGATAAGAAAGTGTACCAGAAGCTTTACAGAGGTATGATTGGGTCCCTTTTCTACTTTACTGCTAGTAGACTTGAGTGCCAAATTTTATGTAGATCCCCAAGAATTCCACTTGATTTCTATCAGAAGGATCTTTAGATATCTAATTGATACATGTGGTATTGGTTTGTAGTATCTCAAGGGATGTGATTTCGATTTACTTGGTTACTCTAGTCCTGACTATATTAGCTACAAGATAAATAGAAAAGCACCAATAGTACTTATCAATTTCTTGTAGGTTGTTTGAGTTTTTGATCTTCCAAGAAGCAAAATTCAGTAGCCTTATCAACATCTAAAGCTGAGTATGTAGTGGTTGGAAGTTGTTGTGCTCAACTACTATAAATCAAGCACCAACTAGAAGACTATAGATACAAGCTTCAAGGAATTCTAATGATGTGTGACAACACAAGTGTTATAAACCTGATAAAGAATCCCTTTCAGCACTCAAAGATCAAACATATTGAGATTAGACATCATTTTTCTAGAGATCATATTATATGTGGTAACACATGTCTTCATTTGGTTGATTCATTGCATCAATAGGTTGATATTTTCATAAAACCTCTTCCTGAGGATAGATTCACTTCTATTCGAAGGGAATTGGGCATATGCAATCTAGTATAAATATTAGTTAGATTAATTAATTTTATTATAGTAAAATAGATATATTTCTAAGAGTTCAATCAGTAAAAGAGTTGGTCACTTAATTGATTTAATTTGCTCACTCTCTCACTTAATCGCTTCATTGTTATTCTTATCGATTAAGTGCTCCATTTATCGATTAAGTTAGTTTATTGTTTGGGAAGGACCTGGCCTAGATCTCTCCTATCGGATTCTTTATTGTTGTTTATTTGTCTTATTTGGAGAAATATAGGTTGATTTTATTTTATTTCTTGGACTATGAGAGCTTGGGATTAGTCCTTAGGGAGTCCGGGACTTCGGATCAAGCGAAGATCTGAGTATATGACCTCTCTTCACTGACTTCGGTCAGTGTTAATTACGTCGAGTAACTGTTCGACAACCTTTGATTAATCGTCCGTATGATGCCATTTAAACCATCTATACTACCACACAACGTGCACGCAAGTGGTTTTTAAATCCTTGGCCTCTCCTAAGTTTTTTAGGGTATCTGGATTTCCAATGTCTTTTAGAGTAAACCCTTAAGGGTTACGACTCATTTTTAAGGGTTTTGGGATTAATTCCTGATTGTTTAGGATTAATTCCAAGTATTTAAGACCCCTAGGGATATTTTGGTGATCATGTTACATTAGGGTTATTAAAGCCTTTTTAGGTTTTAATACCTTATTAGAGGCTTGAAAACCCTCGGGATGTATTTTTAGAATCATCTTGAACATACTTATGTTACAGGAGTATTTTGGTAATTTTACCTCAAATTGAGTTTACTAGTCTTGGAGTCCATCTTTATATTTTTCTGGGATTTTTATATATTTTTATCACATTGAGGGTATTTTAATAATTTTACCAATCCTATTAGGGTTTGGAGGGTATTTTAGATATAGGGAGCATTTTGATATTTTTTGAGATTTTTCTGTAATTTTACAGATTTTTGTTGCGAGGGAGGGTATTTTCGTAATTTGGTTAAGTTCTGGGGCATTTTGGTCATTTCGGAAATTTTACATTTCAGATTTAATTCTTTCAGTTTTTTACTGAATTTTGATTAATTTTTATGTCTATCTTTAGTATTTTATTAATTTCTTAAGTGGGTAAAGGTTATGTAGTGTATTTATGTGTTTGAGTATTTTCAGATTTTTGGTTTTCTGGTTTTACTGATTTTTATTAATTTTTACTGTGTTTTCTGATTTTATTTACTGATTTTTATTAATTACCACATATTTTAATAATTAATTAGGGTTGAGGCTTTGTTTAGATTATTTTTAACTTAATTATATTGTTTTAAACATTTATGTTTCATAATTAGGATTTTTATTATTCATTCTATATTTAAGGGTGAGGCCAAGGTTAGTTAGTTAGGTGTTTATATGTTTTAATCAGGTTTTGGGGTATTTAAGAAATTAATTATGTGTATTATGAAAATAATACATGATATTATTTAATTACTAACTTTGATGATACACACATGCACACAATTTGCACAAAGAAATGCTCTTTCATTATTTCGGCAGAGTTTCGCCTTATAAGGAAGGCATTTTTACAACAATAATTCGGCAGAGCTTCTCCTTAGGAAAACCTTAGGAAGAGAGTCTTTCGGAACGAAAATCTCCTCTAAACACAGCAAACCTAGGCAAGAGTACCAAATTTGGTCTTCAAACCAGCAGAATTTCCTCTTTTGAACAAGGTGGTCTAATATGCCTTTTGCCTTGTGTGTGTTGTGGTGTGTTGAATGGGGGTGAGATGGGTCCTATTTATAGGGCCCAAAACTAGGCTCGATGGGGGGTGCCACCGGGGAGATTCACGGTGGGGGGTACCCACCGGTTTGCTCATTTTTGTTTTCTCCTTTTTATTTATTTTTTTGATAGAGGGAGAGAGGGGGGGAGATCCGGTGGCCACCCCCACCGGTTCTCAATCGATGGGGGGGGGGGATGGACCCCCCACCAGTTTTGGGCAACCGGTGGGGGTGCACCGTGTATCCCCTTCTCCTTCCTTCTGCTTTTTGCTCTTAATGAGCCTTTGCCCATTAATTCTCCCCTTGGCCAAGTGTGAATGGGGGTGAGATCTCCTTTAGTGAAGAGTTAATGGAGGTTTAGTGGAGACTCCACTAACTAGGGGAGGGTTTAGGAACCATTAAATGGCCTCCTCCCCTAATTAATCTCCCCCTCCCCCCTTTTTTTGAACTTTAAATTTGGAGGAGAGAGGGAGAGAGGACCCCCCACCGGTTCCTCCCTTGAACCGGTGGGGGTCCACCAACTGGTGGGGGCCCTGCACCGGTTCCTCCTCTCTCTCTCTCCCCTCCCTCTTTTTTATTTAAACAAAGGGAGAGAGAGAGAGGGGGCCACTTGGCCATTTTTGCTCTTTTCCTCTTTTGGACTTGTGGATTTTTCCTCCTTTGGGCTGCAGATTTTGAGCTCTGCTGGACTGATTTTAGGCCCATTTGGACCTTTTATTGGGCTTCCTTGTTGGGCCCCTATTGGACTTCTTATTGGGCCGTTGTGGGCCTAATATTGGGCCTTCTTTGAAGGTGTTTTGGGCCCACCTATTGAAGACATTTGGGCTGTTTTAGGGCCCCCTTTTCGCCACTATTCGGACTGTTTGCTGCAGCATTTTTGGGCCTCTTATTGGGCCCATTTGGTGAGGCTTATTAAGTCGTTTGTGGGGCAGCATATTGCGGATTTTTGGGGCTATTTTGGACAGCACCCAAGGGTTTTATTGGGCTATTTTGGACACCTTATCGAAGCCATTTCGAGGCGCTCTCGCCTAGGTATATCTTTGCCCCTTTATCTCCTTAATGCATGCATATGTGTTCATATGTTCGCATACATATAGGAAGGGTCTTTATTGACATGAACCTTTATACCGTAGGTACATGTTCATTTTTTCTTTTCATAACATAGGCTCATATGAATGCGAGCATATGTCATGCATGAGTATTTTCATTGCACAATCATGTGCATATGTATATTTGAATGATGTCATTATGAATGAAATTTTTTCGGGTCAACATTTATCCATCGACTAATTGCTTCACTCTTTCGATTACTTGCTTCACTCAGTTGAATAGCCGAACCGCTATTCAGCTAATTGATTGCTCACCTCACTTTGATTATGTATCAGTTAGTCAATTCTTTAATTACTTTGATCCCACTTCAATTGCTTACTTTATATATTTCAGTTAATCGATACCTCACCGACTCAGATCAATTAACTCCTCTAGTTAATCGATATCCTGGCCAGTCAAACTTACTTTTTGACTGACCCTTAATATAGTCGATTTGTCTTTGTCTACCTCACACCCTAATTAATTTCTCTGTACTTTGAAAATCCTCTTTGTTCTCCGCTACTTCCCACGCGACCTCAAAGTCTTGATCCCTTGATTCCACAATCATCTTAAAGGTAAAAACCTTTCATTGATTCTTGACCTTTTCTACATTTGCCCTTATCTCATTCATCCTATTGATCCTTACTTCTTGATTTGTTCATGCTTTATCACCTTTTCGAAACTCTAGTTCTTCGGTAGCAGCACCCATAACATAGGCAGCAACACCAATCATAGTTTCGGGTTCAGATAGAAGCTTCTTCCAATTTGATGAAGAGTATATGTGGCTTAAAGGTATGAATGTCAGATTCTGTGACTGCAAGGCAGTGGACTTCGACGAACTGAAGAGCAAGGGATTAGAATCAGTAGTACAATATCTGACCAAGATGACCTAGAAGCAAATCTGTGGAGTCAGAGAACCATTCTATAAAGATCTAGTGAAAACCTTCTTCCTCACCATGGTTGCGCACACAGATACTCATCTATCAACCAGAGTGAGAGGGGAGGTGATCCACATTACTCCTGTATTACTGAAGATTCTGTTTGGGTGTGAGACAAAAGGGATACGCACCAAGTAGGAAGGAGGATATGGCAACCAAGGCTCAGTGCATTGTTGGGCCTTAATATAGCCTTAACAAGAATGGCATCGACGTGAACCAGTTAAGTGCAGACAAGAGGATGTTGCATATCATCATCAACCACTCTTTGGTAAGCAAAGATGCCAGCTTTCATCTGTCACCAAGGAGGATTTTGACATGCTATATTAGATCCTTGAAGGGAAGGAAGTGAACCTGCCTAGCTTCGTTCTCCACAGCTAATTTGTGTAATGAACAAGAAGCTATACCAGGTCTCCATAAACAAATAATGGCTCATACGCAGGCTATGCCTACCAAAACAGTGTGAAGATTATAGGAGGCAAGTTTGTACCCAAAAAGAAAACCAAGAAAGATCAGGATGGTGAGAGTAGTGAACATGCTTCAAAGAAGAAGGGTAACAAGAACAAAGTTTGGCTACCATATGTCCACCCTCTCAGTTATTTTTAGACATTTTGGGGTGGACGTAACACATGAAGAAGCTTCGAAGAGAAGCCACTTCTCTTATAGTGAGGGTGTGTGGACAAAGTCCACCTCAACTTTAGTAGTTGTAGAAGAAGAAGAAGAGCCAACAGCTATAGCAGTTCAAAAGAATCTCCCTTGGGAATAGTCTGAGGTTGCTGCAGTAGTTCTAGATGATGTACCTCAAGAACAGCCTGAGATAATGACAGAGATTGTCTAAGACAACCTCAAGGGGTAGCCTGAGAAAGTAGTCATGGAAGAAGTGGATCAGGGACAGCCTGAGTCCCCATTGACAGAACAAGCAAGACTTCAAGATCAGCCGGAGGAAATAGAAGTGGACATAGCCAGGGAACCCTTACTCTCCTAACCTCCAATGGATGAGCACTCTCAACCATCCATCAGACCGGCTGAGCGGAACCTAAAATGGCTGAGGAAGGGGCCAATATAAAAGCATAGACAGTCCAAACAGTTGTAGATTGTATGAAAAATTTATTTAGCAGTAGGGTGTTTGATGTAGAGAATCTTGGTGATTGGGACAGATGGAATGCATCTTTATCTGCACCTCTATCCCCTACATTCAAGAAAGAACAAGTAAGGAAAAGGAGAGAGGACATTCCTATCATTAATTCTCCAATGGCTCAATTTGAAGGAATCTTGAAGAAGATGGATCAGCATCAGGCTGATCTTCATGAAGTTAAGAATGTGGTAGCTCAGTTGGAAGATAATATGGCAACCATGAAGAAAATGATTGAAGAATTAGGGACTGCCAGATGTGGACCAACTATAGCAGAGGAAGCAGCACCAACAGTAGCAAAACAGGCAGAACGAGCTACAGAGAAAGTACGCACTGTAGAGGCATCCACAGAGAAAGGATCACACTCCACCGTCAGCAGCACCAGTAAAGCTTGTAGATGCAGCAGAGAAGAGCAAGAAGAGAGCAAGGGAGATCCACTACTCAAGAAGGAAGAAGCTAGCCAGGAGGTCTAAAAGGTCAGGGATGACTCCACCTTCTGCCTCTTCTCCTTCTCCTTCTTCTACTAGACCATCCTGTCCCTTCTCGAAGGATGATCAACCCTTTTCTCCTTCCCTTTCTCTTACCCGTCCTTCCTCTTCCTTATCCAAGGATGATCAACCCTTTTCTCCTTCTCCTTCTTCTACCCCTGGTACACAAGAAGCTGAAACCCTTCCTACCACTTCTACCTTTGAACCTACTTCTCAACTAGCGCCTAGCTTTGCTCCTATCTCTTTACCTCCATTTAGTGAATTCATCAATATTGATGCTATTGAAGCACTCAATGCTATTCATCTCATTTCTATTCCTTCATCAGCATCACCACCTCCACCTTCTGAACCTTCTCAAGATGTACCTACTCTGAAGATACATCTTCACCACCTCCATCCTCAGCCCCCTTCCGAGTGTGCTCCTCGAGCTATTATAATTCTTGAACCTTCCACACTTGCTCAGCCAACCACCAGAACCACCTCCTAGTGTTTCTGTACCTCCTCTAGTTTCATCTCCTCATACTCCTGAGCCTCCAACTACCATCACCTCAGAATCAGCCCCTTGTGATTCTAAGGCGTCCACAACCAAACCCAAAAGGATTAAGACTCCTCCACCTCCTCCCTCTTGGAAAGCACCTAAAATATACCCTACCATCATCATTGAGTCTTCCGTGGAAATTCGTAACATGTTGGACCAACTCCTAGCAAATATTTTTGGATTCCTGAAGGCTCTAGTAATTGATCTCCTTGTTGAACTACTCTCTAGACCTCCTGTGCCTAAAAAGAGGAGAACTCGGAGAGGTGGCAGGCCAATTGTTAGGGAACCCGCAGTCCAAAATGAAGAGCTATGTGCAGTTAGAAGCAAAGGTCCTGGAATAACCAGATTATAATAAGGTGATTTCCAGAGTCGAAGTGATAGACCTCAGAGATTACACCGCCTCTTCCAAGAGAACTACCACCTTAGGAGAAGTATGAACCAGGACTATTGCAAATAAAGTAAAATATCCCTTGTTCGAGATGCATTCATCAGCACAAAGAACGGGAAGAAGCTAAATGCAGAAATGAAGTAAAATATCCCTCGTCTCAGAAGGGAAATTATCTCCTTGTATCATTACGTTGACTACTTTCTAGAGGAGAAGAAACTAAGGCAAGCTGATCTAACTAGGATCAAGAGCAAAGCTCATAAGCTAGAAGGTGAGGCGTACTGTACAGAAAATGAAAAGCTGACTGTAAAGTTCCTTACCTATAATGCGAAGCTCACTGGCACTAAGGAAGATTCCACTGTTCCACTGGATGGCCATTCATGCTGAAGAAGAATTCAAGGATGTCAAGAGCAAAGCTATCCAGGAGGCAAAAAGTTACTTAAGAGTTCAGTATTACTAAGATTTTGGATGGGCGTAAGCCATGCACTTTTGTGGAGTACGTGAAGGTTGTAGAGGAAGATACTATTCCACTCAGATATTGCCCCATTGCCAGCACCTAAAGCCTCCACTAGTGGACCTTGTGAAGATGAGTTCCCCTCTCTGATCAATCTTGTCTGCAAAAATTGTTGTATGGTCATGATCTTCTGGAACAGTTTGTGAAGTATAATGCAAAATCTATGGCCAAGGTAAATATGTAAATGGCCTTCTCAGAGTTCATGGATACGACAGTCAGGAAAGGCTGGATCTCCAGAAGAAAATTATGCAAACTCATGAAGAAGAGTTATCTGTGCACAGTTGAGGAGTGGATGCCACTATTTCTAGATTTTAAAACGGCCTTCCATCAAAACAGCAAGGAAAGAAAAGCTGAGAAGTTAAGACCTCTCGCATTCTTTGAATTTGACTCTAAGCTAATTGTAGAGGATTGTGAGAAACTGCAATAGATGTGGCTAGACAGATGGAGGGCCTACTATGATGTAGACAGAGTTCCATAAAGCCAAGTTCAACAACCCGATCAAGCCAATGAAGTTCTTTCGATATGAGGGACAACAGTTCTGCTTTCACTATGTTAAGATGGGATACAATCTGATAGAGGAAGAATACAATCTGATGGGGTTCGAGCCCCACCCCGCGGTGTGCGGGCGGGGTTTTTGGCCTCTGGATTGTTCCACCTCAGGCGGGAGCTCTCACTCTCACATGGAGTGGCTTCTCTTTGTGCTTATCTATCAGTTTAATTTGGGAATTCTTCGGTTTTGGCTGGCTTCAAACCTCTCTCTGCGGAAAGGGGGCTCTTGTGCCAAACCATTGGGCCATTCGTTTAAAAAAAAAAAGTTTCCAACCTTTGTCAAACTACAATAGAAGGGTGGAGGCAGAGTTCTTGAACATGCTTAGGAGTTCAAGACCATGTATGAACAACGACAGTAAGATTTGTGAACTGTTGTCAGGGATCATGTTTCTTTGTTACCTCGAGAACACCCCATCTCCATACAGCCTGTTCTTTATTAAATCAATCTTATCTTCCTTCCACTCCTTTATCTGGTCTCACTCCCTTCTTCATCCCTTTTGGATTATTGACAAGAAGGGGGAGAAGTATATCTATCTGACATTCCTCATTGTAATGTTTGATCTAGTTGCATATTTTGAGTTGAATGCATATCTATATTTGCTCTGATATCTTGTTTATCTTTGATGCTCTTATGACTTTTTTTTTTTTCTTTGGGGAGGGGTGTGGGGCGCTTCGACATTGAATTTATCTTTACATCTCTTTGTTGTTCTGATGCTGAATTTATCTTTAGATCTTTTTGTTGCTTCAATATTGTATTTTCAAAAGTTTTGTCATCACCATAAAAGAGGAGATTGTTGAACCATTGAATTTGAGTCTTATTGAAGTCTCTATATTTTGGTGATAACAAATAATGAAAAATAAATAAATCAGATCAACTGTTAATATAGTTAAATGAGTGAATTAATCAATTATATTATGGCAAATTCACTATATAGTTCAATCCTAATCACTGTGTTCTAGGACTTAGCCGATTTCAAGAGTTACAAGAGTGAACACTCTTATTTCATATTAACTAAACTCCCTAGATCTTTGATCAAGTCTCACCACTGAATCAATTATATAGTAGATAGGCCATTCTAACTTAAAAGCCACTTATTGATCCCTGATCCCTACATCGGTTAAGTCTCTCTTATCAGGCCATCGAATCGTAATTGTTATCTTAAGTATGCCGCAAGGCTCATTTAGTCGATCAGTTATATCGATTAAGTTGCCCTATAATCGATTAAGTCTATCAGTTAGCTTATCGCACTCTATCGATTATGTGAATCCTCTAATCGATTGTATACATCGATTTCTTTTTTAAGGCATGGTCATCGATTAATTATTAAGTTACTGATTAATCGCACACCTCTCTTCTAATTGATTACAATGTCACTGAAGTGATTAGTTTCTACGCTTTACTTCGATTATTTTTCTTAGTTATTTTGATTATTCATTTGAGTACATTGATTATTTGAATTGTGCTACATGGAATATTCTTTTCATCTTATTTGTTTAAATATTGATTATTTGAGCTTGTTGAATCGATTAAATAATTGAGTTTTCTTTTGCTAATCAATCCTCTGATCGACTACCTTGGACCGAATCGATTCCTCAGTCTTTCTAATTGATTATTTTATGCGACGCTGTTTATCTTTTTCCTACCACGTGCAGGTGTTGTCTCTCACTTGTCTGATCTACTTTTGTAGATCCTCTGCGACTCATCTACCCTCTTGTCGGAAAATTATATGAGAATTTTTTGTTTTAGTATTTTTATAGGGTTAGGTGGGATTTGTACAACCGAAGAGAGAACCTTGGAGACAAAGAATAGAAGCTTCCATCGTATCAAGAAAAATATATGTTCAAGCTCTCTCTAGCATGGAATTTCGGCACAGATCGGGAGGCCGGATCGGGACCCACTGATTCCGATCCGAATCGGGATTGGATTGGCCGAAATCGTCTGAAAGCCTGAAATTGGCCACAATTGGCCAGGATCGGCCGATTCTGGCCGGATCGGGACCCGCCGATCCCAATCCTCCGATTCTGCATTCCACACTCTGTAGGCAAGATTCAATCTAGTTAATATTAAACTCATGGAGGACTCAGAGAGATAACGGGAGGAAGCTACGACTTAACAAATCAATTTGAAAATCGTCTATAAATCCAAGGCCTCGGGCATAAGAAGAAGATATCAACTAAGTTGAATTCAAATTCAAGCACTCACTCTGTGCGCTCAAATTCCTTCTAGCTAACAGAAAGAAAAGAGAGAAGAGCTAAAAGAGCCTGCTTCGACCCTAAGCACTGCGTCTACTGTTTCTACTTCCGCTATGCTACCTGAAGCTCTCAGGCCCTCTTCACGAGCAATCTCTATGCATTCTTTCTTCCTCAGTCTTGATCTATTTTCTGAGCTTATTATATATATTGTAGCATTTGAGAGGCATCTTGTTGTGTAACATTTAATCAAATGTAATCTGGTTGTGCCTCTTCCTTGAAAGAAAGAGAAGACCTACTGAGGCAGGGTGTTTGCCTCTTTTTGAGGGAAGGGAAGACTAGTTGAGGTTGGGTGTTGGGTTATGAGACCAGCAAGGAGTCTATACCTTGTGTAGCCGTTGAGTTAGTGAAACTCTCAAGAGGTTGCTTGGGGACTAAACGTAGGTCTGTAGGCCGAACCAGTATAAATCTTGGTGTTCTTGTATGATTGCTCATTGTCTACCCATTCATCCCCTTAGGTTAGTCCATAGCTTGGGCACTAGGGTGCCGTGGAACTCCCCTCCTCGGGAGTGTAGGGTGCACAAGTGCCCGATCACACCCATGGGCGTGCGTGGGAGCGTGAGGCACCCGAGCACACCCATGAGTGTCCGATCACATAAAGAGAGAGAGAGATGGCACATTTTCTACAGTGCGTGCAGTCAAACCACATGCACTGTTTCAACCACATCCTCGTAAAAAACATAAAAATCATAATAAAATTTTAAATATTCAATTATCTCTCTAAAATTATTTTCAGCCTTTTGGCTTAACTTTCACTGTCAGATCATAAGGCATTCAATCTAAACCGTCCGATTTTACATGCGTAAATTGATGATGAATACTAGAACCCCAAAGGATGTGAACAACTTTAAGGGCTAATTTGACGAATTTTCTATTTTGTAACTATCTTTTCATGATTTTTTTAAATCGGGATTTGCATGCACCTAATGGATGGCTAAGATTGAGTTTCAAGATCGGACACAATTAGACGGTCAAAATAAAGCTCCAAGATGTGGAAACAACTCTAAGGAGGGTTATTGAATATTAAAATTTTTTTGAAAACTTTTATTTTTTTATGGGATGGGGTCGAAAACAATGTGGGCGTTTGAGCAGCACGTACTGCGGCGAACCGCATTCTAACGTATATATACAACACAGAGAGAGAGAGAGAGAGAGAGAGAGAGAGAGATCTGCCTGCTGATTGGAGGAGGAGCACTTGGAATAAGATCAATGTTTGATGTGGTCACGGTTTGCAAGCTAAAGCTCTGTTGGAGGCTTGTCTCTTCTGATTGTATATGGAGTAATTTTCTAAGGCAAAAATACTTGAGGAGGAATTCCCTGCAGTTCAGCAATGCTAATTCTCATCACACTCTTATTTTTGCTGGTATTATGGGTGTTAAGGATATCTTCTATTCTCAGGTTCATTATCATGTTAGGAAGGGTGATGTTAATTTCTGGTTGGAACCTTGGTCTGAGCTGGGTAGCTTACAAACACTTATTAATGATGGTATTTGAAGTAATTTTACATCCTCGAAATTTCCTGTTCTTGACTACCATCTTGTACCAATGGAAGAGCTTCAGTGTGTGCCATTTGTTGTTACTCACTTTATTAATAACATGAAGCTTCAGATTACATTAGGTGAGGATCAACTTACTTGGCGGCCATCCAAGACTGGTTATTTCACATTCCATTCTGCTTGGAATCTTATGCGAACCAGAAAACCGCCTATGGAAATTTTTTCGAAGATCTGGAATGACTTTATTCCAACTAGGATGTCTTTTGTTGCTTCGCGGTGTGTTTCATCTAGGCTGCCCATGGATGATGCTGTTATGGCGGTGGGGGTATCTGCATGCTCTAAATGTTCATGTTGCTTGGATCCCATTGTGGAAACTAGAAACCATATTTTTATTCAAAGTGATCTTGCTAGAAATCTATGGCAGCACTACGCGTCCATCTTGGGTGTCACTCTGGATAACTCTTCAGTTACATGTTTAGGGCATGGATGATTGGATTCTCACATCACTATGATCTTGGTTTGGTGCGTATCTCTCTTCCAGTTCTAATTGTTTGGCATATTTGGTCATACTGCAACAAAAGGAGGCATGATGAGAGGGTGCCAATATTTGGTGAAATTATTACTGATATTTGAAGTTTTTTGCTTGTGGCACTAAACTGAGTTAACTTGAAGGCTCATCCTGGTAACGGTGTGCTGAGTGCTTTTCATGTTCCTTTTAATGCTTATCAGTATAAGAATGCAAAGCTGGTTTTCTGGAAATCTGTAAGGGATGGTGGGATGGTACTGAATTGTGATGGCGCTTATAAAAGCACCTCTGGATTAGCTGGCAGAGGAGGAGTTATTAGAGATAGGTGGGCAAGGTGATACTTGCATATGCTCACCCTTATCCAGTGCAGTCAGCAATTTGTGCGGAATGCAGGCTCTACTGGATGGATTGAGATGCTTTAGAAAGTTTAAACCAAGGGTGTCTGAGGTTTAGCTGAATTCTATGGTTCTTGTTCAATTACTACAGCTTAATAGGAAGCCACCTTGGCAGCTTTGGCGGTGGTTTGAGGAAATTAAACAGCATTTGATGGCTCTTCAACCACGGATTATACATGTCTTCACGGAAGGAAATGCTTTTGCCGATTGTTTGGCAAATCTTGCCTGTGATTCTCTAATGGCCGCTTTCTATACTAGCCATACTCTTCCTCGGCGATCCAAGGGCATATCAACTCTTGATAAAACTGGAATTCCATACCTAAGACTAGTATAGCTCTGATTGTTTTCCTTATTTTATTGTGTTCGTTCTTATTGATAATTTTGTTTACGCATGGGTATGTCCCGTAGACATTGTAATCATATTTTGAGTGGAGTAAAATTTCCTCCTAGGGGACAGTGCTAGTGGAGTGAGAACATTCTTTTCCTGTTGGTGCACTCTCCTAGTTGCTCATCCTAGGTTTTGTTAAGAGAGAGAGAGAGAAAGAGAGAGACTGACCTTGGATGTTGATCCAATGGTCTGATTTTTTTTTATAAAAAGGACAACATTTCTGTGTGGGTGATTATGCCGCGCGGAAACCTGCTTGTGTGAAATGCGGGCACGCGGGGTGTCCTGTGTACCCCGCACCCTAGGCACCATTTGATTAAAAATAAGACGGTGCAGGTTTTTTTATTTTTTATTTTAATTTATTCCTTTCTCTTCTTTGCCGGGTCTACCCGTCCCATGAATTTTGGATGCCGAAGGCAACGCAACAGTCCTAGAAAATAGGATCTGCTCCCAGGGGATGGAAAAAGGGGGAGCGCATAGTATCACAACACTCTCTCTCTCTCTCTCCCTATATATATATATATACACACACACACACACACACACCCTGTCTGATCAGTCACTTTTTTTAATAAGTTTTTTATTTTTTTTAATGTGTTCCTTCCTTCTCTGTTATGCCTTACCTCCCGTGAATTTACAGCACTGAAGGCACCACAACTCCCCTAAGAATTAGGATCTGCGCCCAACAACTGTAAATAGAGGAGCACATAATATCCGCTCTCTCTCTTGATCTCGATCTCGATCTGATCCAGATGCGCCAATCTCCCCTCCCTGCCACCATTCAATATTAGCAATTTTAAAACAAATTTTGGAAAGTGCCGCAAGGGTGCTGGGTGGGAGGACACGCTAATCACTCAGACCGTTTCATCACGATCGGATGGCATGACGCTTTGTTGGGTGCTGCGCGAGATGCACAAATCTGCACACCATTCGATTGTGTGATCGGATGGCCCACTTGATTCCTGCCCAGTGCTCTGGGCACTTTCAGCTTTTCTTGTAAGGGGTCGCAAAATTAAAGTTCTTTTATCATTTTATGTTCTGGAATAGAATCGTCAAAATTGAGAACTTTTGAAATGATGATCTACATAGCCTATAGTTATGTTTTTAATCTAAAGTACATTTGTGTAACTAGTTTGTGTATGAGCTGCTTTCATATCCTTCTTCTGATGTACCTCAGGTTCCATGAAATATCACAGTTTGATGGTGCTAAAAGGAGTTGCCGTAACAGATTAGCAGGTCACAATGAAAGGCGAAGGAAGGTACCATCCGATATGAAGGCAGATGTTTCAAAGCAACAAGTTGCGGTTCCATAAGTGATGAGAGAACGAAGATGTCTGAGGGAACCCATGTGCATTTCTAGATGAGTGACATGCCAGTTATTATTTTTCAGATATGTCTTAAGGAGATGGAGATGTATACATCCAAACTCTTGGAAGAGATTCCCTACCATAGTTCCTTAATTGGAAATGCAATACAACTTGGGGTAATCCTTATGCAAGTGCTGCCAATAATGAAGAAAGCTGGTGTTGTTAGTGGCATGTTGTCATCGTCATCATCGTCATCAAGCTTTTTCCCAATTGATCAGATCATAGAAGAGCTCAGGACTAAGTGAACTCTTTGTGTAATTGAGCAGTTTTTGTGGCCGATTGTTGAGCTGAAAGCCGGAAACCCAGGATTTCCCAAGTTCTAGTCTGTCTCATGTTGGGTAGGTGGTACCATACGGTTCTGACCTTTTTTTGGCAGTGCTGTTAGTGTAGCTGGTTCTTTGACATTGCTTGATATTCAGAGATCTTCGGTGTTTGTTATTTGGGCATGAATTATTTTGTCTAGGATATTCTGTGTGATGTACAGTTGTAATCAGATTCTGAACTGCCAAGTTCCTCATTCCAGATTTATATTACAGATGAACTTCTTTGAATCCAATATTATTCTTCTAAGCTTTTCACATCCGAGAACATCAGTAAACCATCCTGATCAAGGATTGACAAGGTCGTTGGAATCATGTTGTAATGCACATTGTTGTCTGCACTTGAGCATTCAATTTATCCTTGATTGTTTTCAACGTATCAACAATCAGATGCCTGTTTTTTGGTAGTTTATTTTCCTTTATTGTGGAGACATTGGTGAATGAACAAAGCCAAGTAAAGCAAAATTATTTTCATGTTTAGAGTCTAGACCATGTTTGACACAGCCTCTGGTCATATATATATATATATATATATATATGCAATCATGTCCTACAAGAGTTATTTTTATGAGTGCACTGTAATGATATCTTTATGTACGCTTCTCGCATAGTAACGTGTCAATACATGCCCTTACCGAATTCTACTGTCCTCCTTGAGCACCCTTTGTTAGTGCTTGATCAAAACTAGACATAATGTGATGATGTTTCTTAGCGATGAGGCATAGGTTTTTTTTTTTTTTCAAACTACTAATAAGATAACATGGAGTTGAGACTGCAGATCAAGTCCCACATCAGAAGACATTGGGCGACTTTGGTCGTTTGGCCAGTGGGACCTCCTTGGCCATAAAAATTCCTTCTACAGACACCTGATAGTTGAGAGGAAATATTCTAGGCATCACATAGCTTACACTCAAGAAGCCGATGTGACGGAAATTGTTGAGTTTTAGTCCCCATAGCCGAAAAAGTGTGGGTGCCTTCCCTCTAGATATGTTGAGGATTCTCTCAACTTAATGCCTAAGTTTTGTATTTGAGTTCGGATCTCTAACATGGTATTATAGTTGGGTCTATCTATTCAACTGTAGTATTTGGATTGCACTCTATGTTATCCATTTAATAATGTCACTTATGCCATAATCATTCAGATTCGGCACTGGGGAGAAGTTGTTGAGATTTAGGGTCCGTTTATTTTCATGTAAAATAGGTCATATGAAAAGTTTTTTTTTTTGAAAAACAAATCACAATCACTTATTTGGTAATTCGTAAAACTCTAGTTAATTCATTGACTTATCTTTTTCCCATTTTTGACATATATGGGATAAGACAGAATACTCTTTTCCAAAGGAGCTGAAAAGTATTTTCATAAATATCATTCATTTTTTTGGTAAATATATTTCTTTAAAAAATCTTTTCCATCCGATTATGTTTCACATAAAACGAAATGGACCATTAATCTACTATTATAATTTGGAAAGATTATGGATAGGTTTCCCGAGGATTTTTTTCAACTCAATACTTAAGTTTTAGACTAGACTCCGGACTTTTAATAGACCCAACGGGGGTGCATATGTTCAACAACTTCTCAATAAGTGCAGAGAGAGGAAATGTTTAAATAGGATCTCACATGAAAATTTTCCTAATCCCCATGAGGGGTCTTCTTGAAAAATTCCCTCCCTACCTTTGCACTCATCTAATTCCCTCCTCATCTGCACTTATGGGAACTAGACTAATGTTCGACGGTCTTAATTCTCGACATGATAGTGAGAAATAGTACTCACAATTGAAAAGAAAAGGATTTTTCGCAGGTATACCCATGGAAATGAGTATATTTGTATTTATACCTCCAACTTCTTTATATTGTATGAGATACCCCTGAAACTTTAGAAACATTGCAGCTATGCTCCTCCATCAAAATACCCTTAGCTCCAACTAAATATGCTAGAAAGATTTCATAAATTTTGATAAAGCTAGGGGCATGTATGCAAAGTTTTAGTAAATTTAGGGGTATATATCTAAAAATATATGTATTCTTTTTAGCATACTCTGTTGGAGTTAACGGTATTTTAACGGAAGAGTATAATTGCAACGTTTTGAAATTTCCAGAGAAATTTCCTATAATATATGAGAGTTAGAAGTGTAGAGATACAAATACACTAGTTTTCCCAGGCAAAAATCCCAAAAGAGAACTCATAATGGGCAATCATCCTGGAAGCATACAGGGACTACTGGTAGATTGGAACGTCGATAGCAACTCCACATGTGTCTGGAATAGTTGCCTTTCGCAAATGCATGCATCCTGGATGGTCTCCTGCAGCTATAGAATCGGCTAGAGTAATCACTGGTGTGTTCCTAGATCATCATCATCACCTTCAAGTGGGCTTCAAATGCACACCTATCATCTCCAAGTGAAATCTTTGAAATTTGAAATCATTAATTTCAGCACCAGTGAAGATAAAATCTTTATTTTCTAATCTAGAACTATTTTTTTTAATGAGGAAAAGCAAGCATTTCTTTTGGACAATGATTTTAATCCCGACTTAAAGTTTAGTATATATTTTGCATCAATTGAAATAACCGGATTCTACTCGTCCCAATTGAGTCAGTTTGATTACATGAGATGGAATAAGGATGTGTAGAGTTGGAAAACTTGTGCAATAGGGGTGCAAACTAGTCGAATCAATTTGACTTTTTCCTTGTTCAAGCTTAATTCGACTAATTCTAATTGAGTTTGAGACTTTGAGATCAAACTGAGTATATGCTTGTTTGGATATTGAACGAGCTTTGAGTCCAAGTACCGAGTGGCTCATTAATTAAATGAATTCATGAGAAATTCAGTCTAAAATATTTTAAATTTAAATTTATAAATCCAGTCAAACTATGGAAAGTATCAATCTGTTTGCACCCGGCCCCTAGTTATTTGATATAAGTCTTGTAGACTTTAAGTATCTTGTTACAAATTTACCATTAAACAAAATAATTAAATGAATCTCTTTCAAAAAAATAGTAATTAAATGAGTATTTAAAAGAGCTTTTAATGAGTGTGCAAATGAGTTGTTAATGACTATTTAAACGAGCGTTTAATGGGCACTTAAATGATTTGTTCACGGGCAAAATTAAGTCGAGCTCACCTATATGCAAGTTTAATTTATTTAATAAATTAATTTTTTATTTAACTTAATAAATGAGTTGAGGAGAACTATTATCAGATTGTTTCGTAAACAATTTTCTTTTTTTTTTTTTACCAAGTTGATGAGCACGTTAGTTGGTTGTCAGTCCTATCAAACAAACAATATTACCGGTGGACACCGGACAGCCTTGTTATGTTTCAAGGGGTACCTCGGTCAAAGTCCACGCACGCACGGAGAGAGCATCCACGGCCGTAGATTACCGTAAATCCAACAGCCAGGAACAAAACAAGGGCTCAGACGGGGATCGATATCCTCCACCGTCAATACACCTCCATCTAACGGCCCCAAATCCCCTCATCGTCCCAAGGGACAAAAAATCAAATTAGAAAGAGAAGAGACCCCCGCCAACCAAGCCGGGCAAGAGCGCGCACCCGCGAAGCCAAAACTAAAATTTCAAAAAAACCCCACCCAATCCGATCTTCCTCCTCTTCCTCGCCATTTATATAAACAGAAGAAACAGATCACCCAGTCCACCCAATCACAGCTCCAAATCGCATCTTGGCTACGCAGTTGTGCTCTGTTCTACGAAGAGAAGAGAGGAAGAAGAAGAAGAGAAGATGTCGGGGCGTGGGAAGGGAGGGAAGGGGTTGGGGAAGGGCGGGGCGAAGCGGCACAGGAAGGTGCTGCGGGACAACATCCAGGGCATCACCAAGCCCGCCATCCGCCGTCTGGCCCGGCGCGGCGGCGTTAAGCGCATCAGCGGCCTCATCTACGAGGAGACGCGCGGGGTGCTCAAGATCTTCCTGGAGAACGTGATCCGGGACGCCGTCACCTACACGGAGCACGCCCGCCGCAAGACCGTCACCGCCATGGACGTCGTCTACGCCCTCAAGCGCCAGGGCCGCACCCTCTACGGCTTCGGCGGCTAACTAAACACCACCGGAAGAGCACACATTGATCCCTGGTGTGGGAATCAAATGGAGAGAGAGGGAGAGGAAAAGAGCTGGTGATCTGAACATTTCTTCTTGCTATATCATATGGTTCGGTGACAGCTAATTTGTTGTATCTATGATCTACCTTTTGGTATCAGCAAGGCGTCTTTGCTCTGTTTGAATGCAAGATCTCACAGAACTTTTTTAGGTTGAGTCATTTATTCTCAAAAATAAATAAATAATAATAATAATTGAAAAATATAGTATACTTACAAGTGAGTCCTCCAAATTTATTGTGAATTGATGAAAAATTCTTAAATATTATAAGTAAGTCATTGAGGGTTTTACAAATATGCTTTTTAAAAAAGTTTATTAGTAAAAAAGTTGTGATTGTGAAGATTTATAAATAAATAATTTGATTGAAAAGATGTGTAATATCAAAAATGTCGAGCGGTTGAAGAATAAAAGCCTTGTTTGGATGCAAGCATAAACACGGTTACGTGTTTCTTATTATGTTCTTAGCTTGGATGGTACAAAAATAGGCTTATCATAAGCTCATTTGAGTTTACTATAAACTCAAAATAACTCCATAAAAGTATTTTTTATACATTTATTAGAAGTTGGTTTCTGTTGGACCCTCTCTTAGGTGTTATATAAACTTATTTAAGGTTATGTAAAACAATTAAATGTAAGTTTTAAAAAATATGTTTATGATAAATGGGTTTATGATAAATGTGTTTATGATAAATTTATTTGTATTTTCTTAAGTTGCATCTAAATAGGGCAAAAAATGAATGCAAAGGTTTTTAAGATGTCATTCCTTCAAAAGGTTACATACGGTGCCGAGCTTGAAAAGTAGCGAGGAAAGTATGGATACTCCACCCTAATTCTACTTTTTTGTGTGCAATAGCTATTGCCTATTGGTGAGGAAGTTCCAATTTGTGTACAATAACTTTTTTTTTAATGTACAATATTTGTCAAGGAAGTGCCAATTGGGTAATATGTACAATATTTGCATGGAGATCCAATATGTCTCGAGATTTGGTCAATCACCTCATCGATGGATCATTGAATCATTTGAACGATGCGCAGTGTGTCACCTTTTGTGACGACTCTCTAAGGAAGCTTCTTAGCCATCTGAACCTTGATGTCTCTACTAGATGGCTCTATGGGAGTAGCAGAACATCAAGGTACAGTTCAGTCCTACTCGACTGAGTGATTCCAAAATCCTGACAGATCTAGTCACCTGTCCAGACACTTTAAGACACTCCAGAAGCCCCTTAATATTGAGGGCATTGGCTCTTCCAAAAAGAAAAATGTAACACCACAAATTATGACGTCCACTCTTTTATAGACTCTGTCCAGCTGCTTAAGACAGTTGGTTTATCACTTGCCTTCCAAATAAGAGGTTTCAGATTTGAACTTAGTTGGAATCTAAAAACTTCTCAACCATGTAACTTAAATAGTGCTGTTGGGAACTTGATCCATGGGATTACTTCTTTGAAAAATTAGGCGGACTTGGAACGTTTGCCTAATTAGGCGGACTTTTCGACCGGTGCAGAATTATCTCCAATTTTAGAGGACATCTCGAATGTAGGAGTGGGCAGCCTTAGTGGGAGTTACATAACTTGTGGCTTCGACATTGATAATAATGGAGTGCGAAGCATGAATTGGCGCATGCCATAATAAGGGAGATAGTTGTAGGAGAAAAACCAAAGCAATTAAGAACAGAAGAAATCAACTTCCATTCGAGGCTGTCATAGGCTTTAAATATGTTGAACATGAGACCAAAATAATTGTTAGGGCCTTTCTTGAGGTTCATGGAATGAAGAACTTTTGGACAATAACAATACAGTTAGGTAATAATAAATTACGATTGGAAATGAATAATGGTCCTTGATGGAGGGAGATGATGGAAATAAGCATGGGTTCCAGTAAAAAGTTCACAAATAAGTTTATAAACAATATTGGTAAGACTGATGGGCTGACAATTTACAAGAGAGACCACAGTGTCTTTTTTGGGAATCACAGTATTAAGTGTGAGATAAATCTAAGGGGAGCAAATAAGGGAACGATAATTATAGGGGAGCAAGCCATCTAGTCCAGAAGACTTCAGGGGGCTTCATGCTTCAAATGAGCTTCCAAGGTCGGTCAGATAAGAAAGTCACTGTTTGGACCCAATGTTGGGTGAAGCATTGGAATTTGAGATTAGGAATAGTGCCTCATGGCCGTCTTGTGCTGGGCAATAGAGGCTTCTTAAGAAGGTGACGTGTTTTGATGTTAGTGCCCATGTGGCAGTAGAGACGATGGCATTTGGGTCGGTATTAGGTGCTTCTGATTGACTTGACATGCTTGGTCCATACACATTTGATCACGTGGATGCGTTTGACCGTCAATTGACCACACTAGTACTCTTCCTCCCTTGCCCAGGTGCACCCTTGTGCTTTCTTCCTCTTGTCCCCTCTGTTTCTCCCTCTTCCTCCCCTCATTGTAGGGCTTGGGATATTTGGCTATAAATATGGCTGAGGGGGTGGATGTGAATGGGAAAGGCATATGGGTGCCCATATATATGCATGTTTCCTTCCATCCACTTTGGCAAACGCCTCACGTAAGTTTATGAACCCTACTTGAGGGTACTTGTTTTGCTATAGACATGTCCTTGGAGGTGAATGCATTGAAAGATAGGCATTTGGGTCCCCAGACACATATCAAGTCTCGTGTCCACTTGAGCAGACGATTCACAGCAATCTGCCCTAGTGACAATTATGATGTCCCATGTTGTCTCAAAAGGCATACTCAAGACTTGGGGCGATAATTTAGCATGTGTGTCACATGTGGTGGTGAGAGGCTGTGTGGGTGTGACTGTTGTGGTTCTTGTGCCATAGGCTTTGAGCATGTAGAGTGACGACTTACATTTGTGTACACCTTATACCTTTGAACATGATCTGACCCATGAGGACATAGGGTCACAGGTAGCCTCTTGCACTTTGGTGCAATTGGATTTAAGCTACTTTCTAGAGCCTCATGTTATTGTTAGCTAGAGTTTGGGCACAAGGGGAAACCAACCATTTAGGATAGCGGTGGAGTCCACTTGTACGTACACGTGGTTGGAAGAACAAATAATTATCTTTGTTTGCTCAGGAAAAAAAAAAATAGACAAGATGTTTTCTGTTATTGCATCCAAGTTTTAAGATGGATATAAATGGACGTCGTTTTGCATTATTGCCTCTACATTTTAGGATGGATATAAATAGAGGAAAAATGAATAAAATCTGGCACTGTTTACATCCCTAAATCTACCCCCATTCTAAACTGCAGTTACGAGTGTATGCAAGTATTTACATTTGATCCATTTCAGGAATAATATAACAAATAATGGGGTAGCCAAAGTGATCATCTCCTAGTAAAACGAGATGAAGTTCTTTAGACTTCGTCCTCTGCACTTCGCTGAATCCCTACTCACATGAGTTTAAGGTTATATTTGACTCATTTGATGTCTTACCCACTTCGTATGATCAAATGACTAATTCATGTCTTGTTCTTTCTAGGTGCGCAGCTGAAAAAGATGAACTTTAGAAAATCTCGTCTCTCTTAATAAAAAGGATTTTTTTTAGTTTTTAGTCCCTCCAATCTATTTATTTTAAGATAAACTTCTTATAATATATTTAGTAAAATTTCTTTATAATCTCATTTTTATTTAGAAAAGACTTAATTCACGTGAGCTAAAAAATCCTACAATAAACTTCCTACAATATATTTAATCAAAATTTCTTTATATTTTAAGATAAACTTCCTAAAATATATTTAGAAAAGCTAAAAAATCCTAATTCACGTGAGCAAGGCACCAGGGGACGGTTTCAGTTTCCTAAGAACAAGAACAACAAACAAAAGGGAGTTTGGGTTGATTTGATGCAAAATATTGGAATTCTTTGACTGAAAATTATTGCTGTTAAAAATTAAATAAATACACATAAAACCTTTGTTTTTTAGTACAGCAGGCCTCAAAGAAAAATAAAACTAGGATACTTTTGTAAAAAATAGAATTCTAAAAAAGAATTTTTATAAATACAATTTATTGAAAGTGTCTATGCAAAAATTTCTTAACTTCAAGAGCATTTACTTTTCTAGAACTAATTTATGTAAAAAATAATAATTTTTGCATATATGTCCCTAAAAACAAGGGTATTTGTATTTGTACCCCCCATTCCTATATGTTGCATGAAATATTCCTGAAAACCTTATAACCATTGTGACTATGCCCCTCTGTCAAAATATTGTTGACTCTAATCGAATGTGCCAAAAAGATTATGTAAATTATGCTAAAGTCAAGGGCATATATGTAAAATTCTAGTGAATTTAGGGGTATATATGTAAAATATACGTAATATTTTTTGTAAATTTATGTTCGGTTAACGATATTTTGACAGAGGGGTATAACTGCAACATTTATGAGATTTTCAGAGATATTTCATACAATATATGAGAGTTAGGATACAAATATAAATATGTTAGTTTTTAGGAATATATATGCAAAAATCTAAAAAAACCATTGGCGCACACCTCTCGTATCTACTTTCTCAAAGTTTTAAAAGGATTAGGGAAAGGATGAGGATACAGACAAGTGATCCGCAACTGTAGGTTCTTGCAATCCAACGGGTAGGAATGTAATGAAACCCCCTTCCCGTGGATCACCATCTCTGGCATCGTCGATAAGCATCCACGGTCAAAACTTCCTTTCACGTCGAATGTAACATAGAAGCATCTTATTCGCTCGCGAGCGGAGCCAAAACTGAAATTTCAAGAAAGCCCCGCCTAATCCAATCGCCCACCACCCTAGCCGAATCTCTTCTTCACATCGTCATGATCTATCTAGTCCACCACCCATGCACAATAGTAGATCTCTTTTGTTCTAACAAGAAGGGAAGAAGAAGACGTGTCGGGGCGTAGGAAGGGAAGGAAGGGGTTGTGGAAGGGCAGGGCAAAGCGGCACAAGAAGGTGCTGCGGGATAACATCCAGTGTAAGGATTGAGGTTTCGGATCCGGTTATCGAGTCAGATTTCGGGGTCGGATCCCTTAGTTTGGGTCATGGTGGAGATGAGACTTAGTTTCCTTTCCGCGTCGAGTTTGCAAGACGTGGTTTAAACGGCGTCCATCAATGTGGACGTGTTTTAGGTTGTGCCACGTGGGCGCCACGTGGGCTGGCCTTGGGGCGCGAGAGTACGGTCTCGGTCTTATCGTCTGAATGGCGCCTTGTATGGACGACGCCATTTAGAGTACGACCCTGCTTTGTCGGTGTACGGTCCGGTCTTATGATTTGAATGACGTCGGGTTTGGACGACGCGTTTTTCTCAACTTCTGTTTGACCCCGCGAATCCTCCTTCATTTCCCTTATTCTCTCATTTCTCTTCTCTCTCCTCTCTTCCCTCCGATCTCCGGCGAGTCCTTTCCCTCTCCTTACTTTCCTCTCCCCATTCCTCTTCTCCCTCCACTCCAGTAACCTCCTAACTTCCTCCACTACTATCACCACTTCCTCCGCGACACATTTCTCTCTAGACGGTGGCCGACGTCTCGGTGGAGTAACGGCGTCCACGGCGGTACCGGCGGCGGCGTGTGGCGAGGCGGGTTGGCGGCTTGGAACTAGGAGGAGTTCGAGTAACCGGTAGGGTGACGATCCCCGTTGTATTTCGTTTAAAAATCATGTTTTTCCCGCTTTGGAGCATGTTTAGGGGTTTTTATGGGACAAAAATACTAATTGCATGTAATGAGAATTTGAGTGTTTTAATGGGTAATTATGTTCTTCTCCTCCTTCTCCACTTTATTTGTGTTTTACACGATTTGGGGGAGGAAATCCCACTCCGTGGATTGGGAGATGGCGGAGGAAGAACCTGTCTGTGAGGGTTAAATGGCGTCGGGGGACAGCGATGCCTTTTAGAAAGGCGGCTACCACCTGCGACGCGATTTAGCCCAAATAACATACTTTATCTATGGACTGATGAGCGTCTAGGCACAGCGACGCCTTTTTGAACGGCGACTTCCATACCCGGCGCATTTTTAAGTGAAATCACCCGAGGTCTGTCTCTGTTTCTATCGTTATCATGCGACTAGGGATAGCGACGCATTTCAAAAGACGGCTACATATGATGACGCGTTTTAGGTCATTTTTCAGGGCTAGTTTTTATATAAACCAGTTTAGTAAGCTTGAATGACGTCAGCCTTGGGCGACGCGATTCAAGTCAGAATTTTATTAATCCCTGCAATTAACACGTGTTTACATTGTTAGATAGTTTAGTTAATTGCATACTTAGAAATGTACTCAATGACGATGGGTTCTATGTGATCGGATTGCACTGTATTGTGTTTTTTGCAATCATGGGTTTAGAGTGACAGTTGTTAGCGCTTAGGCACCCTGTGTCGGTGTGGGAGTGACACGGCACCGGTGTGGGAGTGGCGGGGTAACGCCTAGAGAAAGGGTCACCTAGTGTACCCCGGGGTATAGCTAGTACCGGTGTGGGAGTGGTACATTTGGAGTGTCACTCGTGCTGGGGGAAGCAGAACCACCTAGAGTCTGTCAGGCCGGAGTAGCTAACACGCTATCCGAGGGGTTGCTGTTTGGTCTCAGCGGGTCGGTGTTTCCCACGTTCGGCTGTGTGGTTGGCGTGTTTTGCCGAGACGCTGGTTATGGGCTCTGTGGTAGAATGGTTTCAGAATTGTGCATGCTATATTTCGAATGCATGTGTTTTATATCGAATCTAGGAATTGTGTTTACTGCTTTACTTGCTTAAATTATCTATAATTGTGTTGCTATACTTGTGGGTGCGTTAGTGGGCGGTGGGGATCGAATGATCCCTACTGAGTCTTTTCGATGAGACTCACCCCTGCGGTTTTCAGGTGAGGGTTCCAGGCAGGTGTAGCAAGGAGAGTGTTGCTTTGGGTCGCACGCCAGTAGCTGTTGTTCCAGGATATGCCCTGATGTAGTTGTTATTTTATTTTCTGGCCTGTATACTTAATTATTTCCTTTCAGTTGGAGTATGTAATTATTTGCTGAGTCGAGTCGCATTGTAATAATTTCTAATTCTTGCACTTCCTTTTTAATTCAATGCGATGTGAATGTTTAGTTTAGTTTATTATTTATTTCCCAAACTTATCAAGATCCTAGTTTGTTTCCAAATTAATGATTCGGTACCCATTTAGTAATCGGATCCCCGATTATAGGGTGGCGGGTCGTTACATCCAGGGCATCACCAAGCCCACCATCCACAATCTGGCCCGGCATGGTAGCATTAAGGGCATCAATGGCCTCATCTATGAGAAGATGTGCAGGGTGCTTAAGATCTTACTAGAAAACGTGATCTGAGACGCCGTCACCTACACAGAGCATGCCTACCGCAAGACCGTCACTGCCATGGATGTCGTTTACTCCCTCAAGCGCCAGGGCCGCACCCTCTACGACTTCAGCGGCTAACTAAACACCACCAAACCCCAACAAAAACAAGCACACATCCATCCTTGGCTTGGCCTAGGGAGTCCAAACCAAAGGGGTGTTGGGGGGAGAGGGGGTTGCAGATCTTGTGATCTGGGAATTTCTTGTTATATATATCAGGGTATGATGACTCATCAATAGTTTATGTTTAAGATCTATAGAAACTTATATGAATTAGCTACTGGTATGTGCTTCACTTGGCTCTTGGATGATAGGCTAATGTGTTAGCTTTTTCACCGTGGTGGGTTAGTTTTGGTTGCTAAAGGTTTATAATGGATGAGCTGAGTTAATGTGGCTGAACTTTATTGAGCCAAGTGGCCGGAGCGAAGGAAGAACCTAAGCCATAACGAGAGGGTGGGACACTACATGGCCTATTGCCACTTGCCAGTCTAATCCTTATGATGGTCTCTTCTCCAACTTTTTTAGAAGCAGTTGCACTCTTGCAACTTTCTCCTATGGCTAGCTTTCGTTTTCTCTGGGTGTAGGAGCTTGTAGGTGTGTTCTTTTCATGTTCGTAAGAGTATCTAAAATGTAGAACTTGGTCACTTCTAGGCTGGGGTGGTCATTGTCTACTTGAATAACATGGGCTTTAGGGTAGGCACCCTTTAGGGGCTCTACCGACTAGTTGACTTTTGGTTTCTTCTTGCCTCCTCTTCTCTCTATAACCAACGATCTCTAAGTGCCCTTGGCTGGAGCTGTTCTAATCTTCTTAGAGCATCATTTGGTTCATCCACCTTCTTTCAAGCCCCTCCTATGGAGTTCTCGGCTCTGACTTTGAAGCCTGTTCATTTGTACATCATATGTTATGCTCTTGATCTAGTTCAGTCATTTGGACTCACTTCAAATACAAGCTACGTAACTACGGAACCAAATAATATACAAATGAGAAATGAATGATAGAGACAAATAACCAAAACAATAATAATACCATTTACTATCAAATACTCAAACATAAATTTTCATTGTCAATATTATGATTCCATAAATCACATTATTAATACCAGGGTCTTCAAATACCCAACGAAAATAAAATCACTCAACTCACTAAAGAAATAGAAAAGTACATAACTCACTTATTATCCCTACTATATCAAATGTAAGAAATCAGTAAATATAAACCTAGATAACCTACTGAAGAATCTAAATCAAAACTCCTCACAAGCTAACTCCTCTCCAGACTTTGAAAATGTTAATAAGTTTATGAGTACAACTACTCAGTAGGCAATCAAACCTACCAAATACTAAACAATATAATAGTTGGAAAATGATGATAACAAATATATATGATTAACAGTTCTACATATATCTCAAATAAGAATATAATACAAAAAATAGTCAAATACAAACTTATCAAATCATATGTGTTTTCTAATAGTATGAACATATCGATTAACATATAGTATATATGGTATGACTGAATAAATTCTACTAACTATGAACTCAACAAATCATATATCGAACACATATCAAATTAATATGACATAGTAGCTTATCATATTTCAAATCAAATCTTACTTACGAATAGGTCAAAAGATCACATGGGCATAGCTAGAACAAAGGATAATTGAGCATGAAATTCAAAGGGACAAACTGAACAAAATATAAGCTAAATTCAAATAAACTAAACATCAAGTTATGTTTCTTAGCGAACATATAAAATAGACATATATCTAATCACCATATAAGAAGCCGACCAAAACATATACCAAAGTATAGAGACAAATATGCTACGATAATGGTATATGCATAGCCGAAAAGTCTATTGTCCCACTTCGGATGACTGATCACAAATTCACAATCATTGGAATTTTATCTTGTTGTATATGGGTAGACTCATCCAACGGATACTTAAGGAATGAGCCCCAAATCTCCTTAAAATGCTAATATATCAAACATATCAAACAAATATAACATAAACATATTTTTACAGATTTCATAATGATTATAAATCTAGAAATTAGATTGGTAAAGTTGTACGTACATATACAAGTCAAAATATATTGAAATAGCCACTTTATACGTCAACATAGTCATACAATGTGAAATTTTTTGCATCAATAATCAGATTTTTTAGACATTAAACCAAATTTTCAGAGTTAAAAATTCAATAATTAGATCTAAAAATAGCAAACAGATTTGAAAAATAGTCCAACTTTGTAAACATGACAAATAAGTCAAACGAAACATATGGACAAAGTTTTATATAATTTGGACAACAAATGAGAGATTTAGAGTATCAAGTAGCATATGAAGAACTTGAGTATATTTTGGCCGATTGAATAAATAGCAGAATAATAACAAATAAATTTTTAAACAAAATTGTGGGTAAAATTTCAGATTATTTGGACAAATATTTATGGAGTTATGGCCAATCGAATTGCATTCAAAAGTCCAAACTGTCACCCGTCTGAACAAACTACATAGGTTGATAAAATATTTATGCAATAGATATTAAATCGATTCATAAAAATCTAAAATTTAGTGAACGACAAATTAGACATCACAATCAAACTTTGGTCAAAATTTTAAGTCAATCTGACATCCGACGAGTGAGAACGGATATCAAGAAGTTCAACGAGAAACTAAGTGTTGAACTAGTTCACTGTTACGATAGGTCGACCGACCCTGTCATATAGCTTGACCAATTCTAGCCAGAACATGTTAAAACATGGGGTTTTAAATAGTTTATGATCTCTTCTTTGAGTCTAATGGTTTTCAATCAAATCTAATGATGCTCTTAACATATTTAACCTTTGAAAATCTTAAAAATAATAAAATTTTTGTATAATACAAATTATTCATATGATGAGTTATCATAGTCTACCTTTTGAAGGAAGAACAAATTAAGAACAATGCCCTTTTAATTCTTTTCTTGAATTCTAATCACGAAATTCTCTTACTCTAAAACTTCTTCCACATCCTCTAAACACCCAAGAACACAATTCGCCTATTACAATTAATTCTCAAAAGATTAAACAAAAAATTCTTCTAGATTCTTGATGAAGAACACATATCACTTATCCTAAAATTAAGGCTGCTTGCGAGAGGATCCAAACACAACCCCAAGGCCTTGTTTATGGTCCCTTCTTTTCCTAACGCAATCCCTAATATCCCCTCTTTCTGTTGGAGTCAAATCTAACTCCACTTAACTTAATCTTTACGTCAAAATTACTTCCTAATGTAAGTGAAAACCAATTTTCGCACTCAAATGTTTCCTAAATCTTAATTTCCTAAAATTCGACTTAGTTTCTATCAGATTTAGTAAAACCTCTTTTCTACAAAATTATGGAGCTTAATTTTTCCTTTCTAATTATACTAAGATCACAATTTTTCGTCAATCGAGCGAAACGATATTGTTGAGTTATCTAGTTGTTGTCACACTACTGCGTCAAACAACCTAGTTTCCTCCTATAAACATTAGTTGTTATGTCCTTGTTCCGGTTCAGTCACCTAAACTCATTTCAGATTCAAATTACGCAACTACGGATCTAAATAACATACAAATCGAATATAAATGATGAGAGATAAATAATCAGAACCCATAGACCAAAGTAGACAATATCTTGTTGGTTAGAATTTAGATTCCTTCCTACAACATTAGTACTGTCTTTGAGAACTCTAGTTCAAATACACACGCTTGCCTTTTCAACAACAAAAAATGAGATTATTTAGCCCCCATTTCTATGCATCTACAAGGTCAAATGAGAAAAGCTATCAGTTCTGATTTTTTCCAATTAACCGGCTGAGTCCATCTAATTTTCTGTTATGGCATATAACAAACGAAGAACTTGTAAAATATTGAACGTGAATATATCACATGAAATAACAAGCAGTAAGTGAATAAATGAGACAAAAAAAGCTACAACCTTAGAACACAAAGTTCTATCCCCAAGCTCTCAATTTTTAATATATTCCCTCTATTTTTTAGAGGATGGTTCGGCTGATTTGGTTCAATTTTCTGCTATGCAATATAAGAAATGAGAAACTTGTGAACTATTGAATGCTATTACCTCACATGAAACAAGAAGTACTAAGGGTCTATTTGGTAGCCAATAAAATGACAGATAAGAAAAGATTTGAGGGAAAATCTGATCCAAGGGTTCATTTGGTACCACTAAAATGTTAGTCAACGGAAAAGCTAATTTGTTTATCCCTCTAAATCACGATTTTGGCATCCATTAAAAAAGTCCGAACGCCGTTTTCCCGGAGTCTTCTAATGCCTTCAATGCGTGGCGGGATGCTGCAGAAGGGCAGCCGTCATTTGAAAGATTACAACTATATTCGAGTAGTCGGTGTTTTAAAAATTGCTATCTTTATCTTTGTCATAATTTTATTTTTAAGAATCAATTGAAGCTCCTCTGTCATTTACATTTTGAATTTTTATATATATATTACTATAAATTATCATATTTATATGTATACCCTTGACTCTCATTTACTATTATGAATATCCTGACTGTCTTTAGAAAAATTACAGTTATACTTTTTCATCAAAATAGTATGAACTTCAACTGAATATGTTAGAAATATTTTGTAAATTATGACAAAGTCAAAATGTATATGCAAAAATACAATAAATTTAAGAAAATATATACAAACATATCCATTTTTTTTTGGCACATTCCCTTAGAGCCCATAGCATTTTGATGGGAGAGATATAACTCCAACCTTTTTGAGGATGTTAGGGGAACTTATAATAATGTGTAGGAGTTAAGGGTATATATACAAATATAATATTATACAGAGATGTATATATAAAAGTTTTTTTTTTTTTTTTCATTCCCTGTCAGTTTGCTTTTTCTCTAATATTATTTTCCAAATAAACGAAGTATTAATGTAACAATGCAATAATGCAATGATTAAAATATTAATATATTAAAATCTCACCAAATGAAGACTTTAACCTTACTACGTACATTGTCACGTTAATCATTAATATTGGAGGAGATAGTGTTATTATATTACCTTTTTATAAGAAAAGATTACATTACTTCGTCAGTATTCTACGTAGTACATTATTACATTAATATGTTAACAGTCTATTACGAATAGATAAGGAGAGAGGTTGAAAAATAATACTAGACAAAAAAAGGGTGTAGAATATTAGCGAAATGTTGACAATGGATAGAAAATAATGTTGATAGACTTCTAATAGGAAGTTGGATAAAAACAAATATACTATATTTTTAATTATATATGAATTATTAAAAATAGTTTATTATTTATTATTTATTTTATATATTATTTTAATTGTCATAGATTTTTTTCACTTGTAATCCTATTATAAGCAATGTAAAATTCTTTTACAAATAAATAGCCAAGTAAACTGTTTCAGGAAAATGTTTTACTAGAAGACAAATAATGAAAAGATTTTCAAGAAAATAATTTCATGAGTACCAAATAACAGATTTTGATTTCATTTTTCATGTAAATCTATTTTCTTAGGAAATCTTTTTCGTTCAAAAATTGTTACATGAAACCAAATGCACCCTTAGTTGAAATTCAAAGTAAACTCACACAGTTAAGGGGGTTATATACAAATAACACTATCGTTAAGGGAGTTATACATGAATATGAATCATATAGGGAGTTATTTATAAATATGAAATTGTTGAGGGATTATTTGTAAAAACTCTTAAAAAATAATGTCTCTGTGTCATATTAGCGATTCTACGATTAATTTTTTTTTCTAAAAGACAAATATATGAAATCATTTTCAGAAAAAAGTTTTACGTGAAAATAAATAAATGGAAAGGTCTTCAAGAAAATATTTTGAGAAGTACGAAATGACTGATTCTGTTTTTAATTTCCTAATAAATTAGTATCCTTAGAAAACTATTTTCACTCGAATCCAAATTACATGTAACCAAATGGATCCTATGTGAATAAATTAAACCAAAAGAACTTACAACCTTAGGACACTAATTTCCATCCTTAAGTTCTCTCAATTTGATGCTTAGCTTAGTTCCACGTTTATTACAATTAAGCTAAATAAAGAAACAAACATGACCCTTAGTATAGATTCATAAAAAATGTAAATTTTTATTTTGATTTAAAAAATGAAAGATATTTTATTTAATTTAATTCTCACAAATGCATGGATTAACTATGTGCTCGTTACAATCCTTATTGGGTGTCTGTGTTCTCTAAAATTTCTCCAGGAAATATTTTTCTTACTAACTTTTATATATTTTGCAAACACGAGACAAAGTTAACTGGAGAAATATTTTTTATATTTTCAAAATATCTTATTTGTTCTAAGATTTATTTTCCCAACCAACTATGACTCTATTTTCTCTCTCTTTTGGCACATATGACTTTCTCTATATTTTTTAATTTTCACTTGTTTTCTTATAAATTTACAAATATATATATAATATTTATTATTTGAAAATATTGTAATTATTTCTTTTTAAAGAAGCTCTTTCCGAACACCCTCTTATCATTCTCAATCAACCGCGTTTGTTACGGCACGTCCACGGTGGCGCGGATACCCTTCTCGAGTTCGCTGTGGCCAGGTGGCAAAACGTCCACCACGAGACGACAGCCCAGGTGGCCACCCTTGAGGAGACGATCAATCTCTGGCACGACGCCTCGACACGTTTCTTCCGGTCCGACGTTCACTGCCGCCTTCTTACACTGGAAACGGAGGTACTGGTGGCTTGCACGTTGACACGTCACCAGATGCGGGGCCCACTTGCCGCCGCTCCCCAGCTCTCTTATAAGCTAACGGCGAAGATATTTTTCTTTCGCAAAGTGGACGGCGTCGCAGTGGCACAGAAGTTGATCTGCCCTGTGAAGAAGATGGTAGGGTTAGGGTTCTGATCGTTGCTTCTTCCTGAGGTGGAATGGGGGAGGAAGCAGCGGGCGGCGGGTGGACAGAGGAGAGAAGGGAGTCAGGGGTGGCGAGCGGGAGGGCACAGCGGCCGCTGGAGGCGGAGGTGGGAGGGCCTCGCAGGTGCCCTTGAGGGTGCTGTTGGTGGAGGCCGACGACGCCACCCGCCACATCATCGCTGCGCTGCTCCGCAAATGCAGCTACACAGGTTTCAATTCTTCTTTCTTTCCATCTTTGCTCCCCTGCTCGTCGAGATCCTTGTGTTTCGCGTTTCTCTGGGCAGTTTTGGGTTGCTCCACATGGTGGATAGATAACCTCCTCTTCCTCTTTTTAATTTGTCGTATTAAACTCTTTGGAATTGTCTTGTTTGGGTATCTCATTCGCTAGGCTGCACAATCATTTGTTAGTTCTTTTCCTCCCTTCTAAGGGCATACCAATGCATAATTCTTGATTTCTTTCATTTGTTCTAAGAAATGGGGGAAGCAGTCCTGTCCCGTGCTGCGATTCGTTTCTTTAATTTCATTGTACGTTTCATCATATAAGAGGGTTTTGTTGTGGACAAGAATCCCCGATAGGTTAGTTATATCTTGCAGGCATTCCAATCCAAATCTTGATGTAAGGTGCAATAGTTGTTGTCAAGATGTATTTTGCACCAGCTTTCCCAAAAAAGATGTATTTGATGATACAAATTGGTCCATGTTGTGGAATTGTGTACTTGAGATCAAAATTAGTTTCGTTCTCATCTTTCCATATTGTCTTGTCTCCCATGTGTTGTTTCTATGTGATACATATTTTAGAACATTTTTTTACACTCTCTACATGATTTTTTGTTAACAAAAGATGCCTTCCTTTTGTGTTTTTTTATGAATAGTTGCTGCTTTTGCCGATGGACTGGAGGCATGGGAGACATTGAAGGAGAAATCCCAGTACATAGACCTTGTTCTAACTGAAGTAGAACTGCTCTCTATCTCTGGATATGGTCTTCTTACAATGATAATGGAGCATGAGACATGCAAAAACATCCCCATTATAAGTATGTCATACGTTGACTACAGGCCACTTAGCTTGCATTTTAGGTGCCATGCGTCCTGAAATTCACCATTCTGATGATGAATGCAGTGATGTCTTCAGATGATTCTATCAACATTGTTTTCAAATGCATGTTAAGGGGCGCATCAGATTTTCTTATCAAACCCATCACGAAAAATGAGCTCAGAAACTTGTGGCAGCATGTGTGGAGAAGGCACTTGGTATGTTTGATTTTTGGATCTTGTTCTGGCCTAATCATCATTGGTCTCCTGGCATTTGAAGTGAACTTTAAGCTTGTTTTGTTTCTGTTGTCAGTCTCATTTCCCCAGAGTTAGATACAAGCATCAAGATGAAAACCTTAACCAGCGAAAGAATGGGAGAGATTCAGAGAACAATGCTTCCAGTAATCATTCTGGAGATTATATAGTTCCTCTTAGCACTAAGAGATGTGATACTCAAGTAAGTGATCCTCCTAGGATTGTTATGATACATGATTGTGGTATGTGCGTTATCAGTTTTATGCCTTCTATTCTGTAAGTGTGAGATAGCATCTTAAGATGAGAGTTGCGACTATAATGCACTAGAGTGGTTGCCTTCTTATATCTATCATGCTGACGAATTGAGTTTTAGTGTAGACTATGCATATGTGACTTATGTAGACCCTGCATGTTTTGCTGCCTCTTGTGCAGACCTCTTGTACAACTACAAGGTCAGATATGGATGGTAAGGGTGAAAAGACAGAAAACATGCAGGACAATATTCATCCAGATTGTATTAGCTCCTCTGTTGTAAATTACATAAGAAATCACGAAGATGATGTGTGTGAAAAATTGGCTGAGAAGTTACCTATGCATGAGAGTGAAATAGAAGGTATATATCTTATCTTTAATTCTCTGTTTTAGTTTTGATTTCCATTTTATCTTATAGCTGAGGCCTTTGGGACATGGACGGTGTGTTATTCGTCGCAATGGTTACATGTGTTCATCACAGTTAACACAGAGAAGTATGACACGAGGACACAAGAATGGTATACATTAATATATGCATCTACTCTATATGCTAGACTAAAATCAGCTGAGCCATGCTAGAGATTGATGGAGAAATTTGCTGTTAATTTCCAGAAAAAAAATTATCACCATTCATTTACGGCACTCTTAACATTGATAGACTTGTTGGTTCCCATAACAGGTTTATTGTATTCAAAATTAAAATAAAAAATTAGTGATGCTTGACATATGTGTCCAACATGGGCGTGTGCCAACATAGCCATGGATGGTAGTATTGGCCGATATACCAGTCTTTATAGTTAAAAAAAATAAAAGAATAATTTGTATTGGCCGGTACCAAGCCAAAATGGGCCAATACTGGCGGATATGGCTGATACCGATACCGTCACGTATCGGTATCGGTACCCACCAGCATTGGTACCGATAACGAGATTGCCATCCTTGAACATAGCTGATCTGAAACTTTCAAAGGTGCACTTTAAATCATAAAGCATAGCCTTAAATCATTGACTTATTGAGGTAAAAGCATTCCAAGTTACTTGTTGCGGAGAAATCAATCAGGCAGACACTGTATGCAGTATACTATAATTGGACAATTAAGTTCATCCATTGCATCTTAGAGAAGAAAGATCCTGGTTCTGAAACAATTGCTCTGAAAATTTTGGCATAAACAGGTTACATAGTGGATGCTAATTTCCAGCATGAAGAAAAGAAACAAAGAAATTGTCAGGGCAAGCCCTCCAGAGAAGTTGATCTAGTTGGAACATTGGATGAGCACCTATGCAGCAATCATGGGCCTAAAAGCTTCAATGAACTTCAAGATGGCATTTGCAATAATGCAGAAATTGTTGATGATGCCAAGGATAACAAATCTCAACCTTTATTGGAGCTTACTTTGAGAAGACATGAATCTAATAGCGCTGTTAACCAAGAGAAGGGTGAATCCAATATGCTGAGTCATTCAAATTCATCAGCCTTTTCTAGGTGAGTGTTCTCTTATTTTGGGTTTATCAATTTACAATAGTTGCGCTTTGTGTGTCAGCAAATTATCAGATCCAGTCTGGTTGGGAATGTGGTCACCCTTTATCTGTTCATTACTTAGTAGCTAGATCATTTTTTCCTTATATTTTGGCTATTTTATCAACATGATGCATTTGGCATCTTCATGCATTTGAATGTTAACTGGTTCAGTTTTAATAATCAGTGTTAATATTAAAATAATCCTAGATGAAATTTCATATTTGGATATGTGGTCAAGCATATTTTGATATAAAATTTAAAGATCAATGTGAATTTATTGTTTATGGGTTGTGACTGAGAAGTAGATAGTTGTATGCTCCCATGCTGCCCTTTGGGAGTCGAAATATATCATCTATAAACTGCACAGTTAAAGGTGAGAGATGAGCAAGGCAGTCATGTATGCATCTTAGCCTCAAGATGCCTGGGCAATTTCTTGTACAGTCTGGGTGAACAAAGGTCTATTTAATAATAGCAAGTGCCCATTTCTTCAAGTTGCCTACCCTAGTACATTTATGCCTTGGGGAGTCTGCAGCCCTCCGCCATCCTCCAATATGGGAATATCTGTTGGCTGTTGGAAGAGGTGCCACATACCATGAGGAAGTGGGCTGTTTAAGCATGAAAGTGGATAAACCTGAGCTTGGTTGTGCACTATTGGGCCAGCCATAATAGGCCAACCAAATTGGGTCGACCATATGGGTTGAGCCATTTTGGCATGTGCAATTATAGAGGGCAGAGTGCAATGATGTGGTGGATTTGGGTGGTCCTTTGTTTGTAGGCCAGGCTCTGTGGATTTGGGGCTCAATGTGGATTTGGGCCTAGTAGTCATAAGTTACCAGGATAGGAAATGAAAGTATGATTGAAGAGTGAAGCAAAAATAAATACGAGAAATGGGAAGCAAATTCAATATTTTTCGAGGGGAAATGAGTTTCCCGGTCATTATGTGACAGGATGTCGATATATAAATCAGGTTTACTTTTGTTTACCAGGTGATATCAGTGGATCCTTGGAGAGAGGAGTTACGTCTGGACGTCAATACTGTAATAAGCTTGTACCGCATGGTAGAAGCCGTGGATTTGAGTTTAGGATTCCATGACAAGGTCTTGACTAAAATTCATGATCAGAAGAGGAATAATTGAAATAGAGGATGGTGCAAAAGCCAAACCCTTTCTATTGGGCCCGAGTCCCAGGATTTGCGGAAACCTCAATCTTTGTTCAGCTTTTATATCCTTGTTCCTCAGTAAACTTTTGAAGTAATTTGAAATACTTGGTTTCCCTAAAGCTTTTATTTTCCTTTTTCGCATGATATTCTTTCACTTTGGCCTTATAGTATCAACTCAGTAGAAGAATGCATCATTGAAACAAAATTATATCAAAGTGACATCAGAAAGATAGCTCAGGATTTTGAACCTTTTTGACAGTCAGAATTGAACTTTTTGCAAGCAGTCAAAGAATTGTAAAGTTTGCTGACTATCTGCTTGAATTTGGCTTTTCTTCACTGGTCAGCTTTTGTTCTGCTAATATCTAATGAACATCATTGTTTTTTTTTCTCTTTTTCTGGGGGTTTGGGTGGGGTGTAGTGTTAGTAATCATTCATGCAAACTCAATGACTCTCTTACCTTATGATCTTGTTCATCTATTTTCAGGTACAATGGGACTGCAGCATCTCCTTTCTTGATATCGAATAGTTTTAGAAGAACTGAAATCCAGCCATCTAGAGATCAGGGCTTTTTCAATAGCAGTACCTCTTGGTGCAATGGTACACCATTAGACACGTATCTACAAGGTTTCAAATCCCCAATGGGTAGCCTACCCAATCAGTATGGAAGAGTTCCATGTTCACCATTTGGCCTTCTTCCCATCCCAGTCCCCATCTCTGGTACAACTTATGGTTCATTTTCTAGCTACGGCCCTGTAATCCCTCCCCTATTTTATACACAGTCAGGTACTTCAGTGTGTAGTTTAGAACCAACTAACCATGAAGCACCCATTCAAGCTTGTCACACCGATCTGACCAAAAAACTTTCAGCTCCTTACAGCATGGGGATCCTCATGGTCAAAATGTTCAAAAGCATTGTTATCAAATGCAGAAAGAGAATGCATGCAATATTCATGTTGCATCTGTCGTGGGTCAGAGTAGATGTACCTGCAAGAGCGGTAAAGGTCATGCTAACTCCAGTGGATGTGGAAGTGTCTGTGATGGCAGCAATGAGAATCTTACAGTAACTGATGTTTCCAGAAGCACTCTGGAAAATAGTGATGGAAATGGTGTCTTTACTAAGCAAGCAGATTCTCAATGCTCAATCCTAGGACAAGAATTCTTTTTTTTTTTTGAAGGTGATCAAATAGATCACTGATTCATAGATAATTAAATACAGAAATTACACCAGAGAACAAAAAAAGTTCTCAGAAAACACAGAACTCCCTTACAAAATAGGATAAACAGAAAAAACCCTCTCCCAGGAAGAATCCCACACAGTATCTTATCAAAGATAAAAAGAAATTACATCAAGAACACCAAATAACAATATCAGCCAAACAATCTTGTCCACTGCCGCAAATCAGTCAAGACAGGAGATGAATTCAGATCCATCAAAATCCTTGCAACTTTACCCCATTCAAAAATTCATCTAATAACTCTGCGCATTATGTTGTAGAAAGTATCAAACTCATTCCTGAACCTTCTATAGTTTCTTTCAGTCCAAATTCTCCATAAAAATGCAGGAAGGATTAAAGACCATATCTCCCTCTCAGTCGGAGAGGGACATAGTTTAGCCCATCCTTCCACCATATGAAGTACAGAGGAAGGTTCCTCCCAACTCAAATTATGGCACCTGCAGCATGACAGCCACCACACATGTACAATACCACAGTTGCAAAACAAATGATCTGCATCCTCAGTAAAACTACCACAGAAATAACAACTGAGCTTCTGCAAAGGAAGGAACCTGCTGAGCCTGTCCATAGTTGGTAACCTTCCTAAAGCAATCTTCCAAAGGAAAAGGTTGATCTTACAATGTAAGATTTTAGACCACACTACAGGTTCCCAGGGCACTCTAACTCCTCTGTCATTAATCACTCTTACCAATGCATTTACAGAGAAGAGTCCTTTAGCACTCCAAACCCATCGTCTTGTATCATTACAATTCCTTTGTAGCTCAACACTGTGTATGATGTTCAACACAGCCACCAACTGTTGAAATTCATGACCTGTTAAGTTTCTTCTAAATGTCAAATTCCATGGATTGGAATGCCCATATGAATATAACTCAGCTATATATTTGTTTCTATCCTCCGAAATAAGAAACAGATCCGTGAATTCCATTGCCAAAGACTTGGATAAAAATTCTTTTCTTTGCCTCAATGTTCGCCTACAAATAAATGTCAATGCTTACATGTAACATAAAAGAGGTAATCTCACCATGCCTGCATATTGTGTTTTGTTCATTCTAAAAACAGGTTTACTGCCAGAGCAGGAAAAGACTTGCAGGGGAGCATCCTCCTGCTAAATAGACAACTTGCTCCCCAGACACCAGGTGCAACATGATCCTGGACCTACACTGGCAGGTAGATATGCTGCAGTCAACAACCGTATGCTCATCCAGACACAACATTCCATCTTTTAGGGAATGGCTAACAGAAGATAACCGAATTACACTTCAGTCATGTGTAAATACCCCTTTGGAACTATTAGGTTTGGTATTGAAGCTTGAGAAGTCTCTGTTTGATAACTTCCAAGGTCGTGCCTATGTGAACAGCTGTCGTTGGTAATATATCGAGACTATGGAAGTTAGTACATTTTTCTCCCCATGTACTTATGGTCGAATTACCTTTTTCGCTGTAAATAAAAGTTTTGCAGTTTCGCTGTAAATAAAAGTTTTGTAGTTATGTACTGACAGAAGATTGTACTTACTGACAGAAGATTGTGCATGCTGATGTAACCTATGCAATACTTTTGTAAGTCATGTTGCCAAATACCCTTTCTGCTGTGAAATAAACTTTCTGGCAGTGACCTCTTTAAGTCATCAGGCAGAGATTTGAGTCTGCTTCCTTCGTGTAGTTAGCCTTCCACTATAACTGCTTAGAACACTCTTGTCTATGGTTTTTCCTTTATTGTCCGGGTATGATCTCTTCCTGTGGTTCTGCTGATCCCCATGAAATTGGGACTTGTGAATAATCTATTTCTTCTGCATATGGGTTTGTTCATTCCTCATTCTCAATAGATCTAGTTTCTAGCAAACTGGCCTTTTCTTGTAGCTATTTTAGTATTTGAATCAATTATCTAGGTGAAAACTCCTGGTTTTGCTAATCCATCATTGCCTGCTGTTCATTGGTTTGTTGTAATTTTTAAATTGTCTAGATGAGCTTGTTGCTATTAAGAGCTTACCATAGCCTTCAAAATCAAATTGTATTGACCAAAGTGCATTGACGGTCCATGTGACCATGCCTGATATGTTGGCCAATCATATGGTATCTGTGGTTCTTTCCTACGTTTTGAAATTGCTATTGTGGATGTTTGAGAAGTACACCATTTGCAGTCAATCGCTTACCTTTTCTTGTTATTTAGAGACTAAATCAGTTCCTAGGATGGTGTTGGTCGCTTGTTACTGTATTGGAAGGTCACTCATGAATGGTGCACTGTGTTCCTCCAACATCAGCTACAATATTAATATCATAGATCTCAAAATTAATACTATGTCAAAACCAATGCTCCAATCAAACAGAATAAAAGATACCTGAAAATACCGTGAGACTAGGGCTGTAAATGGTACGAGTCTAAGTAGACCCATACCAAAAGCGAGTATATCTAGAGTGGCAGACCCAATAAGCTTCATGGGAAAATTGTTAAAATGGTCGGATCTTGGTCCACTTCTTTCTTATTCGTTTGACATCAAATGATAAGCAGGGCTAATAAAACATCTATCTCAGATTCTTATGTACTTGAAAAATGGGCTTGATTTTAGACTCATATGCCTAGCCATCTGGTCATAAATTTGTGCAACATGTGACAACAGAACTTCCAGATCCAGCTAATGGATACAAACAGGTCTGTTAACGGGTATGGATGCATTTTGCTAGCCCTGTGTGAGACTATATGGGAGACTATGACATGATGAAATATGTGCGAGGCTCATTTGAAAATGAGGAATCGGTCGAAGCGACACTTTTGGTACGCGCAGTGGGAGTAGTGATGCTACCGGGGTGGTGATGGCAGTGGTGGCATAGTTTCTTAAAGCCAAAGCAATCAAATACTCTATACTTGATTTTATGCACTAGAATATCTCGTGGAACTTAGAGATAACCAGTGGCGGATCCAACATTAATCCAGTGGGGTCCTGAGATCCCACTGAATTTTGCCAAGTCCACTGGTCCAATTTAATGCAGTCTTGTCTAGGATTACATTGATTTAGCCCAAAATCCCACTGACCTAAGTTAGGAACCTATATGGCTTAGCTGATCCCACTGACCCGGTCATACTTGTGATTTAATGTTCGAGTGATCTTACTGGATAAAATTTCTGCGTCCGTCACTGGAGATAACATCTTCAATATTTAAGTTCTATTCTGGACTTAAATTTGAAGGAGATTTTTAAGATATATTTAAACAAGATTGTTTATCAAACGGTCTGAATTGGACTTTATTTGCTGCACTGCAGAGAAGTTTTACTAAACACAACTGAGTGAACCTACGTTTGGCATAGACTTCCCTGATTCACCTATGTTGAATGAGTAATATTTGCTGCACTGCATGGAGTACGGCATAATAAATGAGGAATCTTTTTAAATTTTTTTTTTTATGGTTGGTCTTATCATGTCTTATATGTTCTACAATCTAATCTTTGATCCGATGATCCAAAAAAAAATCTATACAATAAAAAAACCCAACCCTAACGAACAGTGAAAAAATCCTTAATGGGGTCGAAATCACGAAATTGGAGTTTGGTATTTGATTTTTCAGAATTTTTAAAATTGTAGATTGGAGATCGGATTGTAGGAATATGTAGGATACAGTGGGGCTTACCATAATTTTTTTTAAAAAAAAATCTTAATTTTTTGTGCTGCATCCTATGCAGCGTAGTGCAGCAAGTATTACTTATGCTGAACAAGATCATTAATGGGTCCTAGTGGGTCCAGCATAAGATGCCATTGTCCAAAGTGTATTATCCATTGCAACTCACGTTCCCTACATCTGATGAAGTGATACAGAGATCAGATAATCAGATTGCATGCAGATGCAGTTGCACACACAAGTTTTTTAATTATAGTTGTTTGTTCAAAGAATAGATAGTATGGATGACGAGTTCAGTTAGTCACCGAACTTAGTAATTTTTAATTTTTTATATGGACATGGACAATTTTATTTATATGGATGTGGATATCTTGTTGGATATACAATGTAGAGATCTAAGATCTTGTACCTAAAGTAGAAGTGGTATCCCAGACATATGCACACATCAAGATCTGTTGTTGAGAGCGAATGGGGACCAAGGACTACATAATCTTGTGAGGTCCGCCACTTATTTTCTCTCTCTATTAGCCTCTGTATGCATACAACTATATGGAAGGTTGTGTTACTTATATATAGAGAAGGGACCCGTTCTAATTTTGACCTGAATCAGATGCCACCTACAACAAGACTCCAGAAGACAATGCATTGGTTATGCCCTTATTACAAGTTATGTGAGTCATATACTCTCACAACTATACTACACGTGTGTCTAAATTGTGCAGCTTAAAACTGTGATGGACGTTTAATTTTGAACATTAAAATCCACATCAAATTGCAACATGTGAGGGTTGAAGCAAATACGTTTATTATCCAAATCGGGTCTGTTAAAAGTGGATAATGGAACTTAGTAGGCATGACAACAGAGGCTAGTTGGCCTAGCAAATGGTTCACTTAAGAGCAGATAGATATATCAGTTACACATAGTTAATGGGTGTCGAGACTCAAGATTTATGATAACTGAATCAAATTATAATAATAACATAAGTAAAAAGATAGTACGAAGTAAACACGTATATGTCAAATATTATCAAATGAAGATATTCTTAAGCAAATATATAGATTTGTAAGGTAATGTTCACATTGTCAAATTTACATGTTTCATGTGTCATATTTTATATTCGCATATATAATTATCTAGCTAATGAATATATCTACAAATAATAAAAGAGATTCATATGACAAATGTCAAATCTCATAGACTACCAGCAATTTTACTTATCAGTATGCTCATTGTTTTCAAATTCATAGAGAAAAGTTATGTCAAGTTATATCATAGTTTCATACTTATATTAGACATGGAACCACAATATAAGAAGTACCTATATAAATACTAAAGCATATAGGTAAAAACTGCTAAGCTAGCTATCAATGATCCTTATCCTACCACAAATCAAAGTTTGACATTCAGATGTTACCTATTGCTCGTGAGTTCTAACCTTATGCATACATACTTGCGAGATCAATTCAAACTCCTTTTATGATGGTACTATCTATACATATTTTTTCATATATATATAGTACATATCTTACGCATATTAAGAATGTTATGACAGTGAAATTTCATGATCAAATAATGTCAAATAGATTTAACATTATTTAATTTTAGAAGTCCATGAAAAATACTATTTAAAATAATTTAGAAGCGCAAATCATGTAAAATCTATCCTAGCTGGTTTGATCTACAGGTGTACGATCCATTCTTTTTTTTTTTGGAAATAAATGATATTTTTTAAAAAAATTAGCAACAAAAAATAAAATAATAATAATAGACAATGATTAATTACTTTCAATGCAATGTGGTAATTATAAATAGTTGATAAGCATGTTCTAAAGTCAAATATAGTGCTTTTCAGGATTTTTGTACATAAAGTATCATAAATATGTAAATTAGTCGAACGTTCATAGTTGACTATTTTATTCAAATTGGTCAACTATTTATGGTTGTAGAAATGACTAACCTTATAAATTCAAGAGATTCATGGTCTAATCTAATTCAACTCAATTTTATTTTAAGTTATAAAACTTCAAAATGAAGCAAAAGAAATAAAACACCAAGTAATCATACTTAGAGTAATCATTGTCTACCTCTCGATGTCAAAAATCCTCTTTAGGATTCTTTGGGTTCTCTTGGTAATCCCCTTTTTATCCTCCTCCAAGTCTCTCACCTCATCCTCTTGCTCTCTTGAAAAAGGCCTTTGAGTTAGCAAGATTCAACCGAGAACAACAACAAACTCCTCTCTCTGTCTCACAAATTCTCACAATTTCTCTCTCTTCAATGCTCAAAACCTAATTAGGATTTATTGCACAGATTATGAGCCATATACACAGAAAATTTCCCTTCTCTCAATCTTGAACCTAATCCCAAATGTTTCTCCAGCAACTTCCAAGTCAAAGTTGCCAAAGGAGAAGTCTTTGCTATCCTTCTTGGTTTGAACCCTAACATGGTTAAAGACTATTTTGCATAAGAAAAGTCTTTTTTGCATAAAACTTTACATATTTGATCTCCAAACATCCAAATTAGGAACCGTCTGCAGGTCTCTTAGTCTTCTTTCCAACTGTTCTCAATTTGCATTAATCCAATTTTTTTACAAAGAGATATTTGCGAAATACTAGATTTGTGTCTTGTGAGCGGTGTATCTACAACTTAATGGGCTATAACAAATTGTTTAATGGGTCACACGGATTCATTTTAAATAGGCTAAGTGTGTGCAAAGTACTCGATATAATACATTAACTCTTCTCTTTACATATTAATGAATATTCAACTATTACGTGAGATATAAATAGACTTAAAATGAAAATATTATTGAATAAATATCAAAAGAACATTAAAATCATAAAATTGAATAAAAATTAATTAATTTTATTTATGTTTATTCCTTAAACAAATGAATTTAGAATTAAAAATTTTCACTATGTTTGTTCATCGAGTTATTTACCTTCCAAACTAATTTACCTACTTATGGCCCCCAATACAAACTCACATGTGCAGGTTAGAGGATGTGATGGGCTCACATCTAAGCAAACAAAACAACTTAAAGGATAGCCCCTAGAAAAATGAAAATGGGTCGAATTTGGTGAGGACCTAAAGTGGATGTTGGACTTTATTCATTGCGCTATCAATCTCGAAAAACTACCATTAACTGACGTTAATAATCAAATTGTGAGCATATCATACACATTCAGTTTAGAAGAAATATGTATATATTATCTTATCTGCTATATATATCTATAATTAAGGGTGGAACTTGGGCAGGTTGGGTGGGTCAATGTTGAATTTGGGCCAGCCCAAATTCAGGAACAACCCAGCCTAGGTTTAGCCCAGCCCATGCTTAGTAAAATTAGGTTGGGTTGGGGTAAGTTAGGCTTGGTCCGCCCGTCTCATAGGCTATTATAATTATCATAACTAAAAATTATTAAGAAAGGAAGGATGGAAGGTGGCAGCTAGAATGAACCATTTATGATAAGTTTATATGTCAATAGGACCCCTCTTGGGCTAGGGTGGCTGAATATGGGCTAGTGTGATTTCAGTCCAAGTTAGCTCAGGTCAAATTTAGCTCAACCCATATTTAGCCCAACCCAATTTAGTCATTTTTGGGTCAATCCAATTTTATGAACTTAGGTTGAACTAGGCTAGGCCATTGACTTGTCCACCCAACTTACACCCTTATCTATAATTATAATTATACTATATAATTTTGATATAATGGAATATCCATCAGTCTAAAAGAAATAATATGAATTATTAGATGACATATCCTCATCACTACCGTTTAATTTTATTGTCTTTTTTATTCTTTTATTAAACTTAGTATATATAATTGTCCACTCTCTTTAAAAACAACGATATTAGAGGAAGTTTTATTGCTGATCATTCTACATGGAGGTGACTTCATGTGTCCAAACCAGTCACTCCTCTCTCTTTTCTATTTATAACGGGTAACTGGAAGACGCTCCATTAGATAGCATAAACATAAATTTTCACCGTTATATTTTCTTCCTCCTCTCCCCTAGCTCTTCCATATCCTGATAACGGATAAAATTAAATGTTCCATTAAATAGCATGACATAAAATTTCACATCCTCTTTATCCTAATTTTTTCTTGCCTAACATAGAAAACCTTCCAAGGTGGGCACATGAAACATGAGGGTTCCTGCTGTGCCTGGAAACTTGGCAAAGATCCCTTCCTGTCTTCTCATCCTATGCCCCCACGTTTGAAGAAGGCCATGCAAAAGGGTGTACATGACCTTTGCGTGGTAGATGCTTCCCCCCCCATGGAGATGCCTTCACCAAATTTGGTGCCTAACCTAATTACTTCCCTAGCTTCCTATGTTTCAGCTGAGAAGCCCAAGCCCGAGGTGGAGGATGAGACCTTTGGCACGTTAGGCTTCAGCTTCACCGTTCACCAAGCAGAGCGAGGTCTTCGTCGGCCGGGTGCGGGCTACCATGCACGGCTGGTTTCGCTATATATAGTTTCAGTACGTCTTCTCTTCTTGCCGATCACTTTCTCTGTTCTCATTGTTCTCAAATAATTACAAGATATGGTGTGTGGAAGGGAGACTTATGAATTGTGGCGTCTTCACAGTCTGTATGCAGATAAAATAAGATCTATACTAATACGGTGATGTGCCATATTTCTCACATTTTCTTCTCATTTGGCAATCGAGTCGATAAGATTTGTACTGTCATGTACCAAGCAAGAGGAAGTAAGTGAAAAAAGAAGCAAGGAACTTGAAGTTTGCTGGTTCGGTTCAATTTTTCTCCCCCGTTAATCATGTCTAAGGATTCCAAACAAGTTTGGAATTAACGTTTTTATCGCTTTCTTTTTTTTGCATATTTAGTCGTTACTTTTCCACCAAGAAATTTAGTAATAGGTTCTACTTGGAGACAATTGAGCTATCATCTTTGTATTCTATATTAGTTTCAATTGAGCTATCATCTTTGTATTCTATATTAGTTTATTATTATTAGTTTTGGTACACTCTACCTCCACTCTTAATTATTTCTAATTAAGGGGTATGGAATTGGGTTGAAGTGCAAGTGACAAAGGTAAGAGATGAGATGAAGAGTATAAGAAAGAGTTGCTCTTGGAGGAGACACGAAATGCAGCCTCTCCCATTAAATAAAAACCTTGAACGTAAAGCAAAGGCATATATATATATCCAACTTCGTCTTATTAAAACTAAATCATCTTCAAGCATGCTCATTTTGGAGAAGTTAAACATTGTTTCACTCATGAGGAAGCACAAAAGAGATGATGTTTGAATTGAAGGCTGACCTCTTTTAGAGCTTTTTTATGGTCAAAGATGTTGTTGCCGCTATATTTTCCACTTTAGGTTTTTGGAGTGAAAGACACCTTTTAAATATTGACAAAGCAATTAAAAAGTGAATCCGCATAAACTGACTAATTCATTACGCTAATATTATAACTTTCATTCCTTTATATATATATAGGTCTCGCCGAAACTCTCATTTTTTTCATCTTAAAAATAATAATAATTATCAAAAATTTTAAAAATTCAAATACCTCCATTTATGTTGGTTTCAACACTTTGAGATTTAATTTTTATCGTTTGATCGAAAAACTTAACATAACTGTCCAATTAAATATATCGTTGTTTGAGGATCAAAATTAAAACTCGAAAGAATGAGATAAATCCCGAGGGCTAATTTGATGAAGTTTATACTTTTTGACTATTTTTTTAGTACTTTTTTATGTTGATTTTTTATACTTATCCGATCAGATGGATATGATTGATCGCCAAGATCGGGCGGTGAAAATTAAAGATCTAGAGATGGGAACAACCCTATAGGGTCTATTTGGATATTTAAAAGTTATTGACAAATTTTGTTATATTTAAAACATGAAGGGAAGAGGTTTTTGAGGGGGCCCCGAAGCTCATTTGATCTGTTCCCCTTCCTCTCCCTTATCGTTGGAAAATAAAATAAATCATCAAACATTTTAAATATTCAAATAGTCTGGGAGTTCATCATCTGACCGGGAAAATCAATCCTAGTGTTCGATTGAGTGTTCATAAAAATAATATTTAAAAATAATAAAAAAATATAAAATTTGTCAAATTAATCCTTATAGTTAATCCCATTCCTTAGAGTTTTAGTTTCGCCCCCTATAAAGGATGCACTCAATTGATGGCTATAGTTGAGTTTTTCAATTAGACAGTAAAAATTGAACCTCAAAGGGTGTGAACAAATGTAAGGGTATTTGAATGTTTTAAAATTTTTAAAATTTTTGTTTTTTTCTTGACATCAGGAGGGGAGAGATGCGTATCTGGCGCACTATAAAGGAGGCAGTGATACGGCTATTTGAGAAGAGTTTAGGTTGTTCAAAATAGAAGCCGATGTAGTTGTCGCAAAGATTATATTACAAAATAGTTAATATATAAAAATTTAAAAGAAACGTGTGATGATTAAATTGAGGAAAACATAACTGTTCAAACAAAAAATAATCCATAAGAAATGTATCATATAATCAAAATTTTAAAATAAAATAAATATTATCAATTGATATTATAAAATACATTGATTAAATACATTGTTTATAATTGGAGATTTTTAATTTATGACATCATATTTAAGAAATATGTACTTGCTTTTAATAAACTTGTTTGGTTGTTAGTAATATTATTGCTTTCTAATAAAGCTAGTAATATCATTGTTAAAACTATTGAATGATTAATCATATGCTATCTTTTATTTATTTTGTTATATATAGAGTTTTTAATAAAACTAATGAACATCAAGATGGATGATTCCTTTTATAATACACAACTGTATTTGTTAAAAAATTTCTGTATTTACGGATACTTCAACTTACATCGAATCTGTGATCTTTAATATGCAGTACTTGGTAAAGTTCCATGAGAATATCATTTTGAACTTCTTGTGAAGTAATAACACTGTGATATAATCATTGTTTTTCTTAATTTAATGTAACTTTTGTGGTGCATTTGCACGTCCATTTTAAACTAGTATGTATTAATTTTTAAAAACATTACCCTCTAACACAAATATAAAATTAATAATTAATCAGTAGAATAATATGCATTGTGGGTTACCATTTGCATCCCTAGTCCCTGGACCAAAACCTAGCAATAGCATTATAGGACACCTTTTCCTCCTTGTCACTAAACGCATAACCTCCTCAACCTTTATTCTTCTTCCTCTCCTTCGTGAACAACACTCTTCCCATTACACCACCTCCCCCTCTCCACTGACTTCCCTGGTTCAGCTCTCTCTCCCCTTGCTTGCAGGCGCCTTTCCCCTCGTCATTCCCTTCTGCAAATCCCCATCACCACCTCCGGCGTCGTCATGTCCACCGGCTCCGAGGAGACCCCAAAGACGGCGGCGTTGCCATCACAGATGAGCAAAGAAGGTGGCGTCGTCGACAGTGGCGCCATGAAGGCCAAGGCAGGCCCGTTCTACCGCCGAAGCCCCGCCCCCGCCACACCCTGCGCCATCTGCTTCGGGTTCCTGGCCTTCCTCCTCCTGCTGGGCGGCATCGCTCTCGTCCTCTACCTCGTCTACCGCCCGTCCCCCCCGCGCTTCGCCGTGGTCGGCGCCGCCCTCTACGAGCTCAACGTCACCTCCTCCCCCTCCGTCGCCACCACCGTCGCCGCCAGCATGCAGTTCACTGTGCGGGTGCGCAACCCCAACGAGCGGTCGTCGGTGCACTATGACCGGCTGTCGGCGTACGTGGTGTACCGGGAGCAGGCCATCACGGCGGCGGCGCCGCTGCCGGAGCTGTACCAGGAGGAGGACAGCACGGTGGCGGTGTCGCCCATGGTGGGGGGCGGGGCGGCCGTGCCGGTCTCGGCGGAGGTGGCGGGGGGCCTGGCGGCGGACCAGGCGTACGGGGTGGCGCGGATGCGGCTGGTGGTGACGGGGCGGGTCAAGTACAAGGCCGGGCCGTTCCACAGCGCCTGGAGCGGGCTGTTCGTGCGGTGCGATCTGCTCATGGGTCTCAAGAAGGAGACGTACGGGCGGGTGCCCCTCCTCGAGGGCCCCGTCTGCGATGTGGACGTCTGAGGGGAACGCCATGTCCACCTCCACCTCCGGCTGTGCTTGTTAATCCTGCAGGCATGCCCATGGGTGTAGCAAGCGCAAGTGAGGAGATGAAGGATGAATCATGAAGCAAAACGGGGTGAAGAGCAAGAGGGGCATGTAGATACATGCATTCGATATTCTTACTTTGTTTTTTAAGGAGACTTGATGTTATATATATACGAGTTCGGATCCCGTTAGTACAGATTTGATTGTGACTCAGTAAATGCAGAGAGCGGGAAGTGAATTTTTTAAATTCACCTCTCATTGAAAATGGAAAAAGTTAGGTCATGAGAGAATTTTTTTGAAATCTTCCTCTCTCTGCAACGACTGAGTTCAGTCTAATCTTATATTTAAAAAATCTTTATTCTATATATATTATGTGGTTTAGTCTGGTGAGCTTGGTTGTAAGCAAGTTTATAAATGATGTAGAGAACATGAGAAAGTGGGGTACGTGGAATGGCTCATGAAGGTGTATGGTGTTTAAATGTATTAAGGGAATAATTAAGAGGGGCTTGCAAGTCTCTCTCTCTGTATGTTATTTATGCTTTCTTAAGATACAGTTTTAAACTACTCTCCTTATGTCTAGATTGATGAGAGTCGAACTTTCTCAGTAATGAGTACCTATTTGGTGCATGTTTGATTGGTGAGAGTAGGGTTATTTTTTCTTATTTCTAAAGTGAGTCGTACTAATGAAGTTTAACTCCGTGTTTCTTTCTTCAATAGCTAACGAGTAGTGGGATAAATAAGAAAGAATTCAAGGTTGACCTGGGATAACTCCTACTTAAACATAACATATTTTGCTGCAACTTATTCTCTTTGTCAAAGAAAAAACTTTGTACAACCCACGTAATAATCTTAGAGATAACCCCTTACTAGTTAAGGGGCTGTCAGGAGAGTAAGGATAACACTATCCTCTTCTTTTCTATGTTGTTCTCTCGTCTACTAGTATGCCACTACCACCTTCACTCCCTCTCACCCCGAGATCATGATCTATCTGGTTTTCCTGATGGGTTCTAACACATTCTAATATCTCTTATAGTTTGGTTTCCTTCTGGATGAACGAGGGCCTCAGTGATTCTGGTCAGTCAAACTTTTCATGGCAACAAAGGTGAAAGAGGAAAAAGGACAAGAACCTTCCTTGTACTTCTCCACAGTCTCTTTTGATTCATTACACTCTTTTCCTTTTTTTTATTTAACGATAAAGGAGAGAACAACCTCTCGCCGAAGCAAAGTCCTTGGGCTACGTTCCCATAGTATGCATTATGCAAGCAACGGATAACGATAGCATGTGATCTTTTTCTTGCTTTTGTTTTTATGATTCTTTGTATATATACTCCTCAAAAACATTATATTTACATATATATCCTCAACTCTCTCCTATTATCAAGAATACTCCTAAAATCTTTAAAAAGTTATATTTATACCCCTCTATCTAAAGAATTTACATATATACTCCTAAATTCACTAATATTTTGCATATACATTGATCAATTCACTAAAATTTTGCATATGTTCCCCCGACGCCTCCAATATTGTCATGATTTATAGAATCTTTTTGACATATTTCGTTGAAATTCACCTTAGCTTGATGGAGAGGTATAAATGTGATATTTTAGAGTTTTTGGGAGTATTCTTGATGATAGGAGAGAGTTGAAGGTATATATGCAAATGCAGTATTTTATATTTATATATATATATATATATATATATATATATATATATATATATATATATATATATATATAACCATTTTTGTATGATTGGTGGCTCAGCCACTAAGCCAGGTCGTGCTCATGTATGCTTAATTTCCTTCTGATGTAGACTGGATCTATCACGACCGGATCCCGCAAACGGGGATCCGAAACAAGGAGGATCCGGAGCCGGTCCGGATCGAGCGATGACGAGGGGACCCGACGGGGATCCACTACAGGGCGAAGCCGAGGCTGTTTCGGAATGAAGAGGATCCGTCCGCGGGGGGCGCGATCTGCCGCCGGAGCTGCTCTTGGATAGTGAGCCGCTGCTCCTTCGGTCGGACGAAGGCGCGGCGCGAGCAGGAGCTCCTGTCGGCGGAGCTGTAGACGAGCGTCGGAGCGGAAGCCGGAAAGTCCGAGATCGGACGGGGGGACGGCTCGCTCTCCGACGAGGGGGTCCGAAGGCACCTTCAGCGCGAGGCCGAGTCTCCTGGCGCGGGGCGACCGACGGGATCGCCCTCGGACGGCGAGTCCGAAGGCTACTTCAGCGTGAGACCGAATCTCCTGGCGCGGTGCAGCCGGCGTTCGGGGTCGAGACCGGGGAGAGGAGTCCGAGGTCGGCGGCCGAGACCGACTCGGGGAGGTCGGCGATGATTCGAACCGAGCCCCTGCAGGAAGGAAAGAAGAAGAAGAACCAGTCAGCAGGAGTCCCGGGCGTCAGCCCTGGGGAACCCCCTCCGACGGTCAAGTTAGCTTCTGAAAAAGATTCGATTCAGGAAGCAAGAAGAAATAGCTAGAACCCTATTCGGACAGCAGTCCTTTAAGGGGTTTCGGAAGCTTAGGGGGGCATCCGTTTTTCCCACCCCCCTCCTTGGCCACAAGTAGCAGGATACTTATAGCGGAGGGTAGCGGATGGTTAACGGTGGCAGCCGATATAGGACTAAAAGGAGGCTTACTGATAAACCGCCATAGCGTCTGATCCGCCACCGGAGTGGGCCGGATTCGGCTACCGGGCCGAAGGGGGTTGGGCCGCTGACGGGCCGAAGCCTGCTGGGCCCTGGGCCGCCGTGCTGTTCCCGGGCCGTAGGCTGATGGGCCGCTGACGGGCTGAAGCCTGTTGGGCCGGGAGCGACGGGGCCGCTTATGGGCCGAGGGCTGCTGGGCCGCTAACGAGCCGAAGGCCGCCGGAGGGTCTAGTACTGCTGCTGTTGGGCTGAATGGGGTTTGGGCCTGCTGCAATGGGCCGAATCGGATTCTGCCGCATCACATAGCCCCCCACTCTTGTCTTCCTCAGTTCTGAGATGGCAAGAGTATAGCCTGAAACTGCCAGAAAAGAAAGAAAATCACAGCAGGCGTCTTCCTGGGAGTTGTATTCCCCTTCTTCTGGAAGAGGAGGCCCTCGGTCGGCCGAGGGCCGTGCGGTCGCTTTGTCCTTGCTCAGAGGGTCGGCGAAGGCTGAGGGCTGAGAAGCCGAAGGGTCGGTACCTCTGACCCGTGTCAGGCCTCATTAAACGGACGGGACGGCGCGTCGCCTCGCGAGGAAGCACGGGACACGCGTCGCGCATCCAGCCGCTCTGGAGAAAACACAAACGGATCCCGACCGCCCGTGGGTCGCGGATCGCCCCGGCTCTCTGCCCGAGGCTCCGCTCGGATTGCCGCCGCTCCCTTTGTCGCCTGCGGATCGGGACGCGTGGCGGGCATCCGAGCGGTTAGCCGAAGGGTCGGAGTGCTGTCAGCCGCTGATCGCTCTTGCCTCAAGTCCCGGAGCCGGTCCGCCATCATTGCCGAAGGACGGCACACGTGGCGGGCATCCGGAAGGAGCGACGGGACGAGCGGGATGATCTCGGCCGCAGGCTTCGGCGGGAGGCGTATTGACCGGGCTCTATAAATATAGGCCCTCTGCGGGGTACTGTTCCTCTTCTTGCTGCCGCGCTTACGTTCCCCCCCGCAACTGCCTGAGCTCTTCTCCCTTCTCCTGCGAGAGGCCAGTTTCCTGAAGGCTTCATCCGAGCTTCGTCGGCTACCGGGGGAGGCTCTTCGTCCCTCAGAGTGCATTGCCTGTGGAGTCTGGAGGTTTGAGGCGACGCCTGGTTCAGGAGAGATCCTCTCCTTCTTTCTGCGAGTAAGCCTCAGTCTTCTTTCCTCCCTCCGCGGCTTTATGGTCCGGAGCTCTTCTAGTGAGATTACCCCTTCGGACGAGGAGTACACTCCCCCCTCCCTGTCGGACCCTCTTGCCTCGGGATCTCTCACTTCCGCGATGTCCGGGGAGTCTGAAAGCTCTGGGTCTGAAACTTCCGGGACTGAGGTTTCTGGAGCCGAGGCTTCTGGGACCGAGGCTTCTGAGGCCGAGGCTCCTGAGGCCGAGGCTTCCGGGGCCGAGGCTTTTCAGGAAGTTCGGGACTCGGGCCAGGCTTCCACCTCGGAACGCCGCCTCCCGGATGTTGCTTCGGGGGCTAGCTGTGCCCTTTCGGATGTAGAGGTGAGGAACTTAGTTTCTTACTTTCAGCTTCCCTCTTGGACGACACCCCTTCGGCCCGATTCCGCCACTAGGGCAAATACCGTTCGCCCGGGGTCTTTTTCTATTTACGTCGATAGCTTTGAGGCGGGATTCCGTCTCCCTCTCCCCACCTTCGTCGTCAATCTTCTTAGCTTCTACGGGCTGGCCCCTTCTCAGCTCTTCCCAAACTCTTGGCGCACTGTGTACGGATTCCTGAGTGTCTTCGCTCACGTGAGAATCCGCCCCTCCCTCAATGTCTTTCGCTATCTCTTCAAGATCCAGACGCAGGGGAAGTCGGAATGGTACTGCTTTGTCCTCCGGGTTGGCCGGAGGATTTTTTCTGGGAAGCCTTCGTCTATCCATGGCTGGAAGAGGAAGTTTATCTTCGTCTCTCTGCCGGAGAAGGAGAAGGGTGTGTGGCCCTTCCCCACCGAATGGGTGCCGCTGGCCGAAGGACTCTCGGGACCTCCTGTTCTGTCTCCCGTTCAGAGTACCATCGTGGGTCACGTTCAGGCGAAGGCCCCTTACGATGTCTCGGTGCTTCTTTCCGACGCGGAGCGGTTGATAGGTGCCGGGGTTTGGCCGGACCCTAAGCGTGATCCGGAGCGGGTCTTTCCGTACCTACCTCCCGGTGGGACTCCGCGGGACCGCGGGGGAAGGACTGCCGCTCCTCCGGCCGAAGCTCTTCCGGCTTTGGAGGCTGACGAAGTTTCGGCCGAGGGTAAGTCGGCTCTGAGTCTATTACTCGATCGTTGTTTTTGGCTTCTGATATCCCTCTCTTGCTTTGCAGCAATGGCCCAGCTCGATGCCCTCCTCGACCAGCTATCGGATCAGCGCGCTTCGCGCCGGGCGCCGGCCCCGCAGGCGGTGAGCAGGCCTGTCCGAGGTACCGGGGGTCCGAGGACAAGAGGCGGGGGCCTTGGGACTGCGGCCTCCGCCGAGGGTCGTGCAGTCGCCGCTGCTCTTGAGAGGGAGCAGAAGACTAAGTTTGCCTCTCGGGGAGGCGGCCGAGCGTCGAAGCGCCCCCGGGTAGAGGAGGCCGAGGGAGAGGTGGAAGTCCAGCTAATCAGGAGGAGCGCCGGGGCCCGAAGGGCTGCAAGGTTGGCGTCTCCTGAGATGCCGAGGGGTGACTCCCCTCCGGCCGTATCGGCAGGAGCCAATGGAGGAGATGCCGAACCGCGGGCGCAGCTCGAGCGGCGGCACCCCGCATCGGGGGAGAGCATGGAGGACCCGTAGACGTGCCTTCGTCTGCTCAAAAGCCTCACTCTCCCCTCGATCTTCGAGGAGCTGAAGGCCCACTCCATCACCGATCTGACGGAGATGAGTGCCCGTCTGTCGGTTCAGGTGAGCACCCCGAAAGTGTTTCAGCTCATCTTCAGCTTCTTCTTTTGATTCTACTGGCCCTCATCTGCCCTCGATCCGCAGGCTTCGATGATGACCCGTGTCCTGATGCATCGTCAGGAGCTGCTTCAGCGTAAGCTTCTGGAAGTCGAGGCGCATCCGGTTGGTTCGGGGGAAGGCACTTCGGCGGCTCCTCGCATCGAGCCCCTAGTTGAGGAGCTCGTGACTGCGAGTGCCCGAGCGCGGAAGCAGCTGGAGAAGAGGGCAGCAGAGGCCCGTGCCGCCGCCGAGGCCAAGGAGAAGGCCGAGAGCGATCTTGCGGCGGTCGAGTCCGAATTCCGGACTTTCAAAGCTCAGACCCAGGACAGGGAGGCTCGGCGAGCTTCGGAGAAGCGCCGCCTCGTCGAGGAGGTGTCGACCTTGAAGCGGGAACTGGAGAAAGCAGCGGAGTCGGCCGTGGCCAACTATAAGGCCGGGAACGACTATGCCCAGGAAATCCTCCGGGCCCAGCTGCAGGCTTCTTCCGCGGTTTTTGACCTCGGACTAGCAGTCGCCCAGCGGGCCTACCCGAGCGTCGATCTGACCGGGGAAGCCATGCCAAGGGGCGAGGAAGCCCGGGAGCTTTTATCCTGGTGGGAGGAGCTCGTGGCGGAGAGGGCCCCGCCTCCAGCTGACGCCGAGGAGGCCGGTGCCGAGGAGGCCGAGACCGAAGAGGCCGATGCCGAAGAGGCCGATGCTGAAGAAGCAAATGCCGAAGAGGCTGCTGCTGAAGATGCCCTTGCCGAAGGCGCCGCTTCTGAAGCGGTGCAGGTCGTCGACTCTCCCTCTCCTTCTCCTGACCGAAACGTCGTCGAGGTGGAGGAGGAGGGGGTTGTCGAGGACTGATACGAGGGTTCCCCTCGGTTTTCTTTTTGCTTTACTTTTGTAAGCTCTTGGCCGGGCGTACGGCTGAGCTTTGTATCTCCCTTTACTTTAAAAAATGGAAGGAAGGTTTTTGGCTTTACCTGGCTGCTTGCGTACGATCGACCGAATGTAGCCCTTCAGGAGCCTTAGATCCCGTCGTCGTTCGCTATAGTTTGTAAGGCCGAAACCCGATGCCGGTTCGGATAGAACGTCGTCACAGTATTCGGCTGGGGCCTTTACTATGGTGGTTCATATGATCCCTTAGGGGCATCTTGCCGCTTCTTGCGCTTGTCGGATGGCCGAAGCCCTTTACGCTTCCGCTCGCGCGAACTTAGATATGCCTTGGCGCCTCCGGAATCGGTATACGTGGCCAGAGCCATTCCTGGAACGATTTACACGGACTTTCAGAGAAAGCCATGCCGCTCCCGATACGGTTTGCATGGCCGAAGCCACTCCCGGTACGGTTTACACGGACTTAGAGAGAATACCATGCCGCTCCCGATACGGTTTGCATGGCCGAAGCCACTCCCGGTACGGTTTACGCGGACTTTAGAGAAAACCATGCCGCTCCCGATACGGTTTGCATGGCCGAAGCCACTCCCGGTACGGTTTACATGGACTTAGAGAAAATACCATGCCGCTCCCGATACGGTTTGCATGGCCGAAGCCACTCCCGGTACGGTTTACACGGACTTAGAGAGAATCTTGCCGCTCCCGATACGGTTTGCATGGCCGAAGCCACTCCCGGTACGGTTTACACGGACTTTAGAGAAAACCATGCCGCTCCCGATACGGTTTGCATGGCCGAAGCCACTCCCGGTACGGTTTACACGGACTTAGAGAGAATATCATGCCGCTCCCGATACGGTTTGCATGGCCGAAGCCACTCCCGGTACGGTTTACACGGACTTAGAGAGAATACCATGCCGCTCCCGATACGGTTTGCATGGCCGAAGCCACTCCCGGTACGGTTTACACGGACTTTAGAGAAAACCATGCCGCTCCCGATACGGTTTGCATGGCCGAAGCCACTCCCGGTACGGTTTACACGGACTTAGAGAGAATATCATGCCGCTCCCGATACGGTTTGCATGGCCGAAGCCACTCCCGGTACGGTTTACACGGACTTAGAGAGAATACCATGCCGCTCCCGATACGGTTTGCATGGCCGAAGCCACTCCCGGTACGGTTTACACGGACTTTAGAGAAAACCATGCCGCTCCCGATACGGTTTGCATGGCCGAAGCCACTCCCGGTACGGTTTACACGGACTTAGAGAGAATATCATGCCGCTCCCGATACGGTTTGCATGGCCGAAGCCACTCCCGGTACGGTTTACACGGACTTTAAAGAAAACCTTGCCGCTCCCGATACGGTTTGCATGGCCGAAGCCACTCCCGGTACGGTTTACACGGACTTAGAGAGAATACCATGCCGCTCCCGATACGGTTTGCATGGCCGAAGCCACTCCCGGTACGGTTTACACGGACTTAGAGAAAACCATGCCGCTCCCGATACGGTTTGTATGGCCGAAGCCACTCCCGGTACGGTTTACACGGACTTAGAGAAATCCTTGCCGCTCCCGATACGGTTTGCATGGCCGAAGCCACTCCCGGTACGGTTTACACGGACTTAGAGAAATCCTTGCCGCTCCCGATACGGTTTGCATGGCCGAGGCCACTCCCGGTACGGTTTACACGGATTTAGAGAAATCCTTGCCGCTCCCGATACGGTTTGCATGGCCGAAGCCACTCCCGGTACGGTTTACACGGACTTAGAGAAATCCTTGCCGCTCCCGATACGGTTTGCATGGCCGAAGCCACTCCCGGTACGGTTTACACGGACTTTTTAGAAAAACCATGCCGCTTCCCGATCGGTACGGGTTATTTGCGGGCTTAGAAAATATCCTGCCGATCCGGTACTAAATGGTCGGAGCCGCCCTCGGATCGGGTCGACGCGGTCTTTGAATAATGCCGCTCCGATCCGATACTAATGGCCAGAGCCGCCCTCGGATCGAGTTCGCCGCAGATTTTGGAGAAGTCTGTTGTCGGACATAGTCCTTTCAAAAGAGACTTCATTCATAAAACCCGGGTCTAATTACATAAGGTGCCGAAGGTACTCCGTATCTTTAAATACAACGGAGGGTGCGTGTCCGAAGGGGTCCCGACTCTGTGAGCCCCCCGGTCGCTTTTGTTTACAAACACTTCAGCTGTTTCAGAGGCATAGCCTTGGAGAAGAGGATTTCCTTGGATGTTACCTCACCGCTTGTGAGGTCATCGAGTTGCGCCCCTCTCGAGGCCATTCCTACTGGTATTGTGGCAGTTGGCCTTCTCTGACGAGGCGATCTATCTCCTCCCGAAGGTACCGGCATTCGTCAGTCGTATGGCTGATCGCGCAGTGATATTCGCAATACTTGCTAGGGTCCCTTCGGCGAGGATCAGTTTTCATACGCGGTGGCGGCCGGAGCATTGACTTTATCTCCGTAAGCATTCGGGAAGGGGGAGCAATCAGCGGTAGGTGTCGTGGCTGCAGACCCTGTCGCTTGCCTCGGCCCCATTCCTTTCGATACCGCCCATGTGAAGGTTCTTGATTGGTAGGTTGAGGATGAGCCGCGGGAGGGGCTAGTGGTGCTGAGGGCTCGTTTGCCGAAACGGCTTCGTCGGCAAAGGCTTGCGGGGACGCTGGCCGAGGCTCCTCGATCTGTATAGGGAAAAAGGGAGGCGCTTGACCAGGGAGTTGGCTCAGTATCCCAAGATACTGGGCCATGGCGGATACCATGTCCGCTAAAGATGCGACCGTGGCAGTCAGTGCGGTCATTTGTTGCTGAAGTTCCTTTACCCGGTTGTCTTCAGCTGTGGACCCGGGCGCAGCTAGCCGAACCGTACTCGAAGGGACGGACGGGGTGCCTTCGGAGGGTGGTAGCCGCGCTGAGACTTCCCGTGCCTCTGTTTGGCTCTGTCCGGATCGCCGGGTGACAGGTTGTCGAGACATGACTTGTTTGTTTGTTTCCCACAGACGGCGCCACGTGATGTAGACTGGATCTATCACGACCGGATCCCGCAAACGGGGATCCGAAACAAGGAGGATCCGGAGCCGGTCCGGATCGAGCGATGACGAGGGGACCCGACGGGGATCCACTATAGGGCGAAGCCGAGGCTGTTTCGGAATGAAGAGGATCCGCCCGCGGGGGGCGCGATCTGCCGCCGGAGCTGCTCTTGGATAGTGAGCCGCTGCTCCTTCGGTCGGACGAAGGCGCGGCGCGAGCAGGAGCTCCTGTCGGCGGAGCTGTAGACGAGCGTCGGAGCGGAAGCCGGAAAGTCCGAGATCGGACGGGGGGACGGCTCGCTCTCCGACGAGGGGGTCCGAAGGCACCTTCAGCGCGAGGCCGAGTCTCCTGGCGCGGGGCGACCGACGGGATCGCCCTCGGACGGCGAGTCCGAAGGCTACTTCAGCGTGAGACCGAATCTCCTGGCGCGGTGCAGCCGGCGTTCGGCGTCGAGACCGGGGAGAGGAGTCCGAGGTCGGCGACCGAGACCGACTCGGGGAGGTCGGCGATGATTCGAACCGAGCCCCTGCAGGAGGGAAAGAAGAAGAAGAACCAGTCAGCAGGAGTCCCGGGCGTCAGCCCTGGGGAACCCCCTCCGACGGTCAAGTTAGCTTCTGAAGAAGATTCGATTCAGGAAGCAAGAAGAAATAGCTAGAACCCTATTCGGACAGCAGTCCTTTAAGGGGTTTCGGAAGCTTAGGGGGGCATCCGTTTTTCCCACCCCCCTCCTTGGCCACAAGTAGCAGGATACTTATAGCGGAGGGTAGCGGATGGTTAACGGTGGCAGCCGATATAGGACTAAAAGGAGGCTTACTGATAAACCGCCATAGCGTCTGATCCGCCACCGGAGTGGGCCGGATTCGGCTACCGGGCCGAAGGGGGTTGGGCCGCTGACGGGCCGAAGCCTGCTGGGCCCTGGGCCGCCGTGCTGTTCCCGGGCCGTAGGCTGATGGGCCGCTGACGGGCTGAAGCCTGTTGGGCCGGGAGCGACGGGGCCGCTTATGGGCCGAGGGCTGCTGGGCCGCTAACGAGCCGAAGGCCGCCGGAGGGCCTAGTACTGCTGCTGTTGGGCTGAATGGGGTTTGGGCCTGCTGCAATGGGCCGAATCGGATTCTGCCGCATCACCTTCTTTTCCCCTTGTAGACGGTAATTTTTGAGACAAAATAGAAGCCTGCGCTCCTGCAGTCCGGCCTGCCTTATGAGAGGGGAAATGTTTCCCTTTTCTTCTTCATACAGAGGTGCTGATGATCTATCTCTGCCTCAGTGCAGCCCCAACATCTGGTCTTTTGGATGTGTACTGGAGGAAAAGAGACGAGGTCCTCAAAGTATAGATTTGGATTATACTCGACTAGTATGGAGAGACAAATTTTTCAAAAAATTCCTTCTAGTAGAGCATTTCTCATTCCCAATGGGAGGGAATTGTAGGAAATTTTTTGTAACGGTCCCGTTTCGCCATCTAGGATGAGTTGAGATCCTCTACGTCCCTTGGCGGACCTTAGAGAGTCAATAAAGAGAGGAGGAGGGGGGCCAAAATTCCTCTACCACGTCAGTTGGTTCCATCTCGCTCGGCAATTCTATAATCGAAGACTACACACTTTCAAGTGATAGGTAAAAGACCCACTAGTTTGCGATAGGGGACTAGGTCAGGCTTGGTAAAACTCAGTCTACTCTCACTAGAAAAGTTAGGCCTTGGTGCCATTCCCTATCCCACATCTTGTGCCCAGCTCAAGTCTAGAATAAATTGCCAACATAAATCGAGCATGAGGTTTTGGACTAGAGCTGCCATTGATAGTTGCATGATAACTGGATTATTTGATCGATTATTAACTTCGATCAGAACGACATCAGCTGGACAACCTCGACGCCATTGCTTAGATCACCTCAAACACAGGGAAATTCGAGCACTACCCCAACCTAATTACCTACCCCTTCACATGGCCATGCATGCACAGCTTCTCCTATCCTACACTTGCATAAAAGAATAGGGGAGCTGCTGAGTGCTACCTGCCTCGCTGACATTCTGCTAGTACAAATGGCAGTCGCGGGGAGAACCACCTTGGAGCACATAGCCCAGGAGAAGGTTTCCAAGGGCTCTAGACGAGGTTGAAGACGATGGGGTTGAGGAGAGCCGGGGTGGCACTGCTGCTGGCCCTCGCATTGATGCTCTGCATGGTAGCCCCGTCGGAAGCGATGCTTTACCACAGGTTTTATAGGGGAAGCTGTCCTCGCACCGAGCACATCGTAAATCGAGTGGTGCAGCATGCCCTCAAGAAGGATCCCGGCTTGGCCGCCGACTTCGTCAGGATGCACTTCCATGATTGCTTCATCAGGGTAAGCCGTAGAAGTAGAAACCCTATATATGTATATACCAAGGCAACTAGCTTGCTTTGGTTTGATCACGTCTATATATAGCTCTAGTTCTCATCTATTTATTCTATGTTGCTTTGTCTTCACCCTTCAGGGCTACGACGCCTCCATTCTTCTCGACTCCACTGCCCACAACAAGGCTGAGAAGGACTCTCCCATTAACAACTTGTCATACTTTTTTATTGTACATATTATCTTTTTTTGGATTTTAGATTTGTATTTGTGCGCTTGACCTGAATCACTCAGATGATTCCATTTGTTTGTTTAACCCGATCCCACTACCCATAAATAAAATAGTATTAATTACATCTTCTAAGGAGGAGAACCCTTGATTAATTGTCGGAAGAAGTAGCGTAACACCCTTTAAAATAATTTGAATGAATTGACAAGAATTTATTCAAAAAATGAATGAAATTCAGTTTTACATTTGAGTAAAAAACTCATTTTTTGGTTGTAAAGTTGAGTCTACGTAGGAATGCGCAGACTCATCTGTCACCAATGAATAATGCTTGAGTTTGTTTGATTTTTTATTTGTAAAAGGAGGAAAATCCTTATTGGTATTTTTTTATTGATGAGAGGTGATGTTTTCCATTGGAGTCATGACTTAATGCTTGAATGCCAATTTTTTGTTGTATTTTTTATGGTAAGAAAGACTCATATTATCATCTTTTGTTGTGTTTTTTCAGATTTGAAGTGAAGATGCTTTGGATTCAATTTGCAAGGTACGAGAAAGTGATTTTTTATACTTTTTAGTTGATTTTGGTGAAAAATAGCTCAGAGGTTTGAGCCTTTTACCTTTTGAATTTGCAGGTTTTGAAAGATGAGTCTGCGGCAGGGGTGCGCATACACAATTGTCATGAGACTTATTTTAAAACATTTTTTATTTTTCATAAAGGCAACTTTGCGTTTTATTTGGATTTTTTATTTTCATGAAATATATAGCTTTTATTAGAAATTTTTAGTTTAATTTGAAGGGAATTTATGGTTGAAAACTCAGATTTTGAGAATTTGGGGTTGAGTTTCCATAGGAGTGCGCAGACTCATCTGTCACCAGCTTGTTTTTGTACAAATTGTTTGTTTTCTGAAAAGTAGCTTGGGATTTCATTTGGTTCTTTGATGTGTATGATAAGACTTGATTTTTTATGAGCTTTAGATCACCTTAGAGGAGATTAAAGTTTGAATTAAAAATTTTGTAGATTTAAGAGTTGAATCTGCGCAGGGGTGCTCAGACTTAAGTTTTAAACAGAGATGAGTCTTAAATAGATTTTTTATTAAATGACTGATCAAATGACTTCGTTTCTTATCTTTTTTTATAATGATTTGCAGGCTTGAAGATGGACACATACTCCAGAGGGCATAGAGGAAGAGTTGAGCCTTTGGCTTGAGGCACAGACTCCAGATTTGAAGAAGACTTCTAAAGGGTTGCAAGGGATTTCTTGTGGGGATGAAACCTTCTGGAGTTAAGAAGATGCTTAAGGCTTCTAGGGGACAAAATGAACCTGCAACAAAAGTTTCTTCAAATATTGGAGGCTTTGATGCTCAGGAGCAATGTTTATGTAAAGGGGGGCTTGAGTCTGCACAGGGGTGTGCATACTCAACTGGCTTTATAATTAAATTGGTTTTGAAAGAGTTTGGATCTTTGTAAAAGAGACTTATGTAATAAAACATTTGATTGATTACTTGATGATCTCGGTGTTTCTTTTGAAAAGCATATTTGGTTATTTATTTTATATTTTTTCTTTTGTTTTTTCTTTGAAATGAGTCTACAAAGGGTTGTGCAGACTCAAGAATTGTTTCAAAAAAAAAAATTATTCACATTTGATTTATATGCTATAGAGCATCATTTTTTTTATCAAAGAGCTTGCATTGTTATTATTTAGACAGTTTTTTCATCTTTTAAGTCTAAGGGAGGCGCAGACTCAACTAGTTTTTTATGATTTATGTTCATTCAGCGAGGAAGATGTTGATTTCAGAGCCTCTTTAAGTTGTTCATATGTTAATATGAATTATTTAAGTGATTTTGGGTAATGAACAAGGTCTTTGGCCCATGCAATCCACTGTTTGGTGTTTTAGGCTGAGTCTGCGTAGGGGGGCGCAGACTCAGATCTGCAGATTTGAACAGAGGTTGAGTCTGCGCAGAGGTGCACAGACTCAGAATGAGAGGCGTAGACTCAAGTCTAAAAACTGGTTTTTGACATATCCTGCATAGTTCAAGTTGTAAAGTTTCAATTAGTAAAATTAAGGCAAGAAACCCGGAGTCGGAGAAAACGATTTATACCCTATTCCCAGAAGAACCTCCATAGTTATAGAAGCGCAGACTCAAAATTCTGAACTCATTCTTAGTTTTATATTTTCTTCAACTTGAAGTGATTTAAGAATCACTTCAAATTTCGAGAGTATAACACTGAGAAAATCTCAGAAATTGAGTATGGCTACATAGAGCCTTTTCAAGGAATGTTCCTTATATTGGGTTCTTTCAAATGACATAGTTTCGCCATGTCTATCCCATCCTTCTTTAATCATTTTATGAAACATTGAAATACTTAATAAAATGACTTTAAGATGAACCTCAACCTTCCATTAGGAGAACCTAACAAGGGTTTAGGACATTCACGAAGAACTATGACATGAAAGGACCCGAAGGACCAATTCCCTTAAAGTGATCATGTATGGCCAAAAATTATGGGGGTGGCTGCCAAAGGGAGCGTGCCGAACACAAGCTACTCACCCAAAGGGTGCCCTCGATGCCTTCAAAATGTAAGAGAAGCCCACAGGGAGCAACCCAATACACTTTTACATTTGGAGAGCAAGGAACTCCAATTAATCTTGTCGAAACATTTAAGACATACTATCTAAGTGAACCCATCGAAATGAGAACATAAGAATGCCATTTTTTCTATATAAGGGCCCTTTGTAGGTCAATCCAACATTTGAATTGTTGGTTGCCCTTTGATCAGGACATATTTGATGAAAACATCGGAAAAGACTTAAAATCTTTAAATATGTAATATAATTTCAGTTTAAACATCAAAGACTCGATAAAACACAAAATTCATGCCATTTAATGCCTTCATTGAGCCTTAAAGAGACAGCCCTAAGTATGAGGATCCTATGGACAAGTTGGGAGAGGATCAAAACATCACCTCCTATCAAAGCCAAGAGCCAAAAGGTGCGCAAATTCAAATGTGTGGGCCATAACAGGAGAGCGTAGACTCAGCACAGTAAACGCAGACTCAAGTCTGAAAACATAATTTTGATCAAATATGAGCTTGAATGTAAACTTTATCTCAGAAAATAAAGAATAGAAGGTATGAAATCTAAAATATATATTTAAAATATATTTTAGATGTATCTTTTAAAGAAATATCATGAAAAACTCAAACATGGAAACCATGAAGAACTAAAATGGAAAATGGAAACATCTTTTGATTTTCAGTGGATCTTTTCTTTTGGCTCCATGTTAGTAGAATTATAACCGCAGAAGCCGATCTCCAACTGATGGGGATTCTCCCTTGGGAACCTCTAGGATCGAAATCCTTAGCCATTTTAGGAGAAGATCAAAACAAAATCGATTCGGTTGTGAAGCTTAAAACATAGACTTGGAAGGCCAAATACATGGGGTTTGAGGGACTTCTTTATGATGTTTGGCCATAGGGGATCATCATCCATAGAGTGGACATCCTCCCCAAAGGACATAGAGGGCCAAAACATCTAAAAGATCCCTGAAGACCCAAAACAAAGAAAATAATGCAAAGTTCAGAAAACTGGACAACAACGTAGACTTCGGATCATATCTCCTCATTAAGCGGTTTCAAGGCTTGAGAAAACCATTTTTATGAAGTAGAAAGGTCCCTCTACCCATCCCTAAAGACAAATGTGTTAGTTTTAGGTGGCCTACAAGCCAATCTGACTATGTAAATCTCGTTCATTTATTAATATAATGGCATAATATTCATTATGTGTAAATCGTATTAATTCTCGTTTCATAACGAAGTCCGTGAATATGTGCAATAGTGATCAGATTATGATGAGATCATACTAATGAGACTGATCACTTAAACACACATATTCTTAATTATTCATAGTCGGAGGATATTCGAGAAGGACATCGGATATCCGGTTAGACTAGTACAGATTACTCCTGCTCATGTGATGAGGGTGACTGGTCTCATAAGTCACTTGTGTGGAGACACTAAGGCGAATCTGTAGGTGCTCATTGGAGAATGAGTTCACTGAACTGATCCGACTGAATCGCTGGATGGTATTATACTTCATTGTTAACCAGCTTGATTCTATTGTCGCAGTTGCGTGGATGGTCCTCGGACCTGAGACACCAAGGACACCTTGTCGGTGGACTTCTGTGCTTTGACCTTAGTTTACGAATCTCTAGCCACAGGATTCTAATACGCCAAGGATTGAGTATAGCGGAATACCGTCGAAAGGAATTGTGTGTTAATAAGGAATCATTCGCTCTCGGTACTTAGAGAGAGAATGCATGCGCGAAAGTCCCTGGCCAGGGCGGACAATAATATCGGGAAAGGAGTTTTCCGATATTCATTAGCGGCATCCAATCCAAGTGAGTCGACCGGTTAGGGTTTGACAACTCGCCATACCCTGAGTTGACTCGAGAGCATTGTACGAATGAAGGATTATATCCACGCGGTAACTGTCGGCGGAAAGGTTCAAAGAGTGGGTTACTTAACCCCAAATACCTTCCGGGTTCACGCGGTGTTGCTTGGCACCCAACGTGATCGGAGGCCCGGTCGAATTCGATGTGCGACATCAATTTGATTGATTAATTAATTAATAAAGGGTTATTAATTGATTAATAAAGCCAGTGAGGAGTCACTGGGCTTGTTGGGCCATTAACTGGACTGGTACTTGGGCCTAGAGGGTTACACGCATATGATTCTCAAGGCGATGGATAAATAAGTGGGTTTTATATAAATCGGAGGTTTTTATGAAAAACCGTGCGGTTAGTATAAAACATAGCGAACGGGCTGAGCAGGCCAAGCTGCTGCTAACCCTAGCCGCCCCTCCTCTGTTTCTCTCTCTCTCTGGCGTCCAGACAGATCCAGATCTGCTCCGCCGCTTCTCCAAATCCCGTTCGACAGGAAATCGTCCGCGCGTTGCGGCGACCGGCGGAAGTTTCGTGGACTGCGAAGAACGAAGAACGAAGAACGCGAGGATATCCGTCGTGGGGAGGATCGCGTAGACTTCGCTAGAGGCCGGGCGCTTGCGCGGCTTGCGGTATCGCACCGACGGAACCGAACGATTGCAGATTCGAATCCGCACACGGTGAGAATCGATTATCCGATAATCGTAGGTTTTAGTTTTTCGAAATGGGAACGGATCGCTGTTTAATATTTTATTTTCCGCTGCGTGAGCGATCCGGAGAAATCCAAGAAAATCCAACAAAATGCAAGCGTTATGAAGCAAAAAATGGCATCTAAAATAAGAAAATCAGTAAACTCATAAGATAGAAACAGAAATCTGAACTTCATTTCTATTGCAATATAGACTTTAATGAAAGAACATTATGAGGGAGATAGAAGTTTTTATGAACATTTAATAAAAAAGATGCTAAGAAAGTAGGAAGAACAAGGATGGATCCATCATCTATCCACACTCTACCTTGGAGAGGAGATGAGGAAGGAGGAATGGCTTTAAAAGCTCTCTCTCTTGCTCTCTTCTTCTCTTTTTCTCTTTTCTTCTTCTTTTCTCTCTTGGATTGTAGAAAATGGAGGGGAGGGGAGGGGGGAGACGTCCTCCTTCTTTTTCTCTTTCTTTTCTTCTTCTTTTTTTTTTTTTGTGGATTTTTGTCTCCAACTTTTACTTGGAGAAGGATATGTTTCTTTTATAGATAGACTTAGATTACTTTAGGGGGTAGTTTAGGCATCTTTAACCCCTTGGATTAGAGCTAATAAACTCCACTTAAGAGTCATCCAATAGGGTAGTAAAACTTGTAAAAATCCTATTGGCTACTTTTTACTTTTCACCTACTCCCTTCTAGAAGCATATTGAAGGAGGGACCACTCTTTTCCTTCTTATCTAATCTTGAGCAGAATTGGATATGTGCTGAGAGATGTAAATAGGGGGGGGGGGGGGGGGGTCTATCACGAAATGGGCCAGTCCACTTCCTTTTTGGGCCCAAATCGGTTGCATTGGGGGTCTTTTGGGCTTGAATAAATAAGTCGATTTTCCCCTTCGTGTTTCTCTATACTTGGGCATTCTTAAAAGTCTTTGGGCCTTCTCTTGCTCATATTTTTGGTGACAACACAACCCCAGCCTCGAGGGCTTCGACGTCATCGACGCGGCCAAGGCAAAGTTGGAGAAAGGGTGCAGGGGGGTCGTCTCCTGCGCCGACATCATCGCCTTCGCGGCCAGGGACAACATCACACTAGTCCGCCATCTCCTCCTCTACCTGCACTCTTTGTTGCAGTACTGTCTTTGGCTACATTTCTTATCACGACCTTCCATATTTTCCGCACAGAGGGGGGGGGGGGTCTATCACGAAATGGGTCAGTCCACTTCCTTTTTGGGCCCAAACCGGTTGCATTGGGGGTCTTTTGAGCTTGAATAAATAGGTCGATTTTTCCCCTTTGTATTTCTCTATATTTGGGCATTCTTAAAAGTCTTTGGGTCTTCTCTTGCTCATATTTTTGGTGACAACACAACCCCAGCCTCGAGGGCTTCGACGTCATTGACGCGGCCAAGGCAAAGTTGGAGAAAGGGTGTAGGGGGGTCGTCTCCTGTGCCGACATCATCGCCTTCGCGGCCAGGGACAGCATCACACTGGTCCGCCATCTCCTCCTCTACCTGCACTCTTTGTTGCAGTACTGTCTTTGGCTACATTTCTTATCATGACCTTCCATATTTCCTGCAGAGTGGAGGGTTGTCCTACGAAGTCCCTCCGGAAGAAGGGACGGGAGGATGTCCCGGAACTTGGAGGCGGACGCCATTCTGCCTCCTCCAACGTTTAACCTCTCACAGCTCACGGAGAGGTTTGCCAGCAAGGGGTTAACCCAAGAAGAAATGGTCACTCTCTCTGGTATGATCAATCAGTACCTCAAAACCAACTATGCATGGCTCCTGCTGATCAAAGGCCAAAACGTACCGACATATATATGTATAAGAATTGTTGTTCATGGTAAAATTTAATTTGACTGGTGAACACGAATTCACCCTTAAAATTATTGGCACATCAAAAAAATTTTGATGACCGAGTCAAATTCATGTTGGATACTCAAATTTTATATATATTGGACTGAGTTAAGCTCAGAACCTTTGACTAAATTTGTCTGAATCCACTGAAAATTTTTGACTTTGAACCGTCTTGTGACCTGAATAAGAATATGAATCATACAAATCTAATATGACGAAGAAACAGGAGATGGGTCGGATTAGAGTCACTATTTTTGTTAAGTTTTCATTACATGACCTCATCAAAATTCAATCTGACCCGAACAATGACTACCTCTAAGAACCGCATGCTGTGTCGCCCGTGCTGCATGCGAATACAGGAGTGCACACCATTGGGATATCCCACTGCACTGCCATCAGCGACAGGCTCTACAACTTCAGCTCAACGGCGAGCACGGACCCGACCCTGGACGCCTCCTACGCGCCGAAGTTGATGAGGAGGTGCCCTGTGCCCGAGAGGGAGCAAGGATGCCACCCTGACGCTGCCAATGGATCCCACCACCCCGCAGGCCTTCGACTCCAGCAACTACAAGGGCGTGCTGCTCGGCCGCGGGCTGTTCGAGTCCGACCAGGCGCTCCTGTCGAGCCCCGCCACGGCCGAGCTGGTGGCCGCCCACGCAGACAACGAAGGCCTCTTCAAACGCCATCGTGAAGATGGGCCACATCCGGGTCACGGGGGAGAAGGGGGAGATCCGCCACCACTGCCGGGTCGTCAACTGATGCTGCATGGATCCGGATCCGATTTCTTGTCTACTATCCGAACCCTTTTTGAGATAGTAGAGTTTGCTTCTTCTTTTTTCCCCCCTCTTCTCTTTAGTCTTCTATTTTATTTTCTTTGCTTCTGTGTGCTGTTTTTAATGTGTATTCGTCCGGTGTAAGCAAGAGCATAATCTGATGCACACCAAATAATAATGATAAAGAATTAAATGTGAGGTACAGCTGCTAGCCGTAGCATCTGAGAAGCACGGCTCCAATAATTAACCATCGTCAGTAATGTATTCTTCTTGGTTAAATGGCACAGAGATCCAGGGACTGAAAACTAAAAGATTTTTCTTGGTAGAGATTAAAAACTAAAAGGTTTAAGTATATAAAGATTAATATTAAATTATGCAAGATATATGGACTTATTTTGAATTCTTTATATATATAGAGATGAATATAAAAAAATCCCTAATAAATTATAACTTTAATACATTATTTTGGATAAATTTTAGACTAGCAGGGTTAGCGTATGTCTGGTTTGAGCACGGGTTAGCCAACGGAAGTGGACGGGAGATGGATTGGGCCCTGTGCTGCCACATGCAGGCCTGGGTCTGGGTGTAAATCTGGCCCAGGCCTCAGACAATCTGCATGTTAACTTGGGATTTTTTGTTTCAAGAATAATATTATTCTATTAATATTAACTAAATACCTGAGTTGAAAATATTTTTAAATGTATACTTCTTTATATACTTTTGATTTAGAATACTTATTTTCAATTTATAAGGCACATTTTAATTCCAAAATATACATTTATGAATCTTGCGCACTTTTAACAAAAAAATGCATTTTTAATAACAACGGAACATCAGCCTGTTCACATATTAGAATGCATATTTTTACATCACAGTGCACATGTTTGAATTATAATACGCATTTTTTGCCAGAACACATGCTTTTAATTCATACATATATGTACACTTTCTGAAACATGGTCATTTCACACACTCCATCTCTATAATAGATAGTTATATTCTATATACATTTTATTTTTAGAATAGTACACACTTTCGAGACAAAGTACAGAGGTTTGAATAAAAAATACAAACTTATTAGTAACAGTACAACTTTGGGTAGAAGATGTATAGATTGGAAAATATTTTCAAAACAAGTGTGCTTAGCTAAAAGTACACATTTTCTTCTTCTTCTTCATCTGCTTCACTCTTTCAATTGACTCCACTGGGCAGCATGCGTAAAGCATATATTATAAATTCTAATACTATAGATTAAGACATCCAACTGAAAATTTTGAGATAATAGATCACGTAAGTGCCATAGTGTATTTGCTTGGTTCGGAGAGCACTAGTTGGGTTAAGGATTTGTTTGTTGCTAAATGTTGGGGTACATTGTATCTTTTGTTTTTACCTAATATTAAAATAATTTTAACAGCATGCAAGCTCCAGAATTAATGTAATCTGCTTCCTAAGAGGAAGAAGAATTAACATAGTTTGGTCCAACTTTACGTTATTGAGTTGAGATAGTTTTGATAACGACTATACCTTAGTCCCCAAGCTTTGGTTAAATATGCAAGTTGCTAAAGTTGTCCAGTTAAACTATAGAAGTTTGCTAGTCACTGTTTATCCTGTAGAGTAATACTTGCTGTATCGAGGATGTCTATTAATCAGTACAGTGGGTAAATAAAAAAATTTATTTTTTTAAATTTTTTAGGTGGACTCCGAGGTGTTTTATATGTCCGTACAGGCCGATCTCCGATTTAACGACTCAAAAAAATATGAAAAATAAAAAATTTTACCTAACAAATAGTATAAAAATACTCTTAATGGGCCGAGCCCAATAACAATTTTTTTTTAATTTTTCATATTTTTTTGAGTTGTCCGATCGGAGATCGGCCTATACGGACATGTAGGATACTTTGAGACACACCTAAAAAAATTCAAAAAATAATTTTTTATTTATCTACTGCGCCGAGAGTAAGTGCAATACGTACCCTCATTGTAACAAGTATCCCTTTACCCTGTATGGACCTTCTTTATTTAATATTTGCTTCCTAAAGTTTGTGTATGTGACATCTGCTATGTATAGCTCAAGGACACCTCTACAAAGAATGGGTGGAACACGAGAGGGGGTAAGGCCTCTTTCAGTATTCACGTTTTCATGGTATCAAAGCAGAATTGCTTCACTACCTGACTTGGTAACTGTTAGAATAGTTCTACATCGGAAAAAGTATAAAATTAAAAAGTGTTTAGTAGACGGTGCCTATTTCACTTATTGTTTTAAGATTTTGAGTTGAATGGTCAAATAACTTCAACATGACGTTAAAATCCATCGTTACAAATTGGGTCACATACCCCTTGTTTGTGGTCTACGTGACAGTCTAAAATCGGTCTGCACGTGAGGAGGTGTGTTAGAATAGTCTTATATTAGAAAAAAAAAAATCAAAAAATATTTAATAGATAGTATTTATTTTACTTATTGTTTTAAGATTTTGAATGGGATGACCTAATAACTTCAACAGTAATGCACTGCCTACTGCTCACCTCTCTTTTTTATCTTTCCTCTATCCACTCCGTTTACCACGTGGCTGTCTCCAGCGAGATCAGTCAAGACACTGCGGCCAGCCCTGCCAGGAATAATATCACCAATCTTGTTCCTGTCACGTTAGAGGCAATAAATACATCATTTGGAGTGGTCTTTTTGAACCGATTTTGCGTGGCCATAATCGCTATGACCACATTGATAGTACCGACCCAGCTCCTCCGACTTCGTCTCCAGGGTACGAAGAATGGTAGAGAAGGATCAAATGATCCTCTCATGGTTCAATGCAACTTTATCTTTATCTGTTCTTTTATGTACAATTAGGGATGTAAATTGGATGGATTGGGCTGAACTATATAATAATTTAGATCTAATCCAAATATAAGTTAGTCTGTCCAATTTTAGTCTAGTCTAAATTGAGTTCAAGTTTAACTCAAATTTAACTTAAATTCAGTCCAAATTTAATAATAACTAGGTTGAGCTGGACTGATCCTATTTATAAATGATTTATTAGAAGTATTTTGTGTTTTGTATGAATTATTGTAAAAGTCAAAAATTAAACTGGGTCAACCCGTTTTCGGTCCAACTCAACTTAGATTTAATTAATGTCAACCTAATTTATATAATTTGGACCAATCTAATTTCATTTGATATAAATTAGATTGAATTGGATCGGAGACTGGTCCGCCCAATTAACATCCCTGTATATAATCGGCTTCAAGTCCGCGAAAGCGGCCTGGGATGCGCTTGCTCGACGATATGGCATGCGTTTGCACGACGTTATGGCACCACATCTCCCTCCCTTGTTATGAATCTCCGTCACCAGCTCCGTAGCATCAAAAAGGACAACATATCAATGCAAGACCCTATGTCTTGTTTTGTACGTGCTTCTGTGATTTGTCCATGGTATGTTCTCGTCCCACCAAGCTCACCTAAGTTTACTGGCAAAGCCAGGTTTCCTTTAGTTACTGTCTGTAAAGTGGTGCGATTAATCTTTAGGATCTTGCTCTTCTTATTAACTCTTTAGTTCTTCCACAATGGGTGGAAGTTGCTGGGTATCTTCCAATGGGTTGTGGAGGTCCTGAAGGATTTTGTAGGTGAACAAGTCCGTAAGATGGCAACATGGGTTGTTTGAATGAGAACAGCTCACCAGCTTTTCTCCCAAGTAGCGAGACACTGCGATCAGGGGAAGCCTCAACTACGCTTCTGTGAACCATCTCTGGGTATATGTTTCCTCTATCTCAGCCTAAGGAAAACACTACGTGTTTCCCGTCAACACGACCTCGGCCCTCAGTCGTCTCTGAGGTGCTCCGGAAATATCAGTGCCCTCCCTGGAGGTTTACTGGAACCCTCGTCCCTCCGTTCCCATCCCACTCCCTTCTCCCCCCCCTTCCTTCGTCGCCGGAGCTCAGGAATCCCCAAGCTCTCCACATTCCCCAGTTACTAACCACCTCACTACTCACCGATATGTAACGCAGCTATTGTGTCTTCTCCCGCCTTGCGAGTTTTCAAAAACTTCGTACCCACTGCTGCTCACTCTGTTTTCCCTACTTTCTCCTACCACTCTATTACATACCCTTTTGGTGGTTCTCAGGTCGACCATACTGATGTTACCAATCCCCTCAGCCGAAACCCATTCTAAGTCTCCGAAATAGTGGTTGATTTGTCAACTTCTGGTTTCTTACACTCTGTCTCCTGTCATATCCTCTTAATCCCCATCATGGAAGGAGACGAACAGGGCGAGGCCCCCCTAGATCCACATGAAGAAGAAGTTCTAAGAAGTTTTACTACATTGATGAGCAATGAAGATAGAAGGAAGATCTCAGTCTTGGGACCTGTCGTAGCAGAAGAAACAAATCAGTGGTAGCACTCTGTTATTGTGAAAGTCCATACTGATTCAATAGTGCGACCGGCTGGCTTAAAGGAATGGATGCAGAAACTCTTGAATCCAGTAGGCCATTGGTCTTTGTTGGACTTCCCTGACAACAAATTCCTGGTCAGATTCTCCAACTATGAAGACGTGGATAAGGTATGTCGAAGATCTCCCTGGTTTTTCAATAATGATTTAATTCTTATCCAGAGAGGCAAACCAGGCACCCCACCATCACAATACGAGCTTAATCAAGGAGAGCTATGGGTTCGGATTTATGACCTACCGGTGGAGTATCTCACTAGTCAGGCAGCCATGATCCTAGCCAAACAAATTGGAACTCCTCACCCACCTTACCTAGAATATGTCAGCAATTGGAGCACTCATGCTCGCATCAAAGTCACTCTGAATGTTGAAAACCCCCTGACAAAAACTGTTCATGCTAAGGTCTCTAATGGGAGCATTAAGAGTTTTGCTGTAGCTTACGAAAGATTACCAAAGTTCTGTAAATTATGTGGCAGATTGGGTCATGAGGTTGAGAATTGTAAAGAACTCAATAATGTTAGGAGCCAGTTTGAAAATTACTCCCCACAACTGAAGAACATAATGGAGAAAGCGATCAAATTCAAATTTGATGATAATCTCAAAGTCTCAAATCGTGTTATACCTGCTGTTGATTACAATGCTCATCCTAATACCCAACAGGAGAATCCGGGAGGCAAAGAACCCACTGGTAAAGAAGAACATCTCGCCATTGTCCAGTGCCCACAGGATAATAGCTGGAAAGATGAACACACGCATCCCGCCATGCCTCCTCCGCATACGGACGACACCACTCTGCATGCTCCCCATACCAAGAACACACTGCAAGAGGTACCTATCCTGCAGATCCCACCTATCAAAGAATGCAGGAATATGGGCTCACAGGATGTTCTTGAGCCCATGCTTTGTCAGGTTAACATTACTCTGAATGAGGCCATTACTGGGTACGAGCAGAAATCCACAACACCCACTCCTCCATCAGCCTTACTGCCCACTTCACCCACCACTCCCCATCACCTTTTCAATGTACCTGTCAAGTTTCAGAAACTCTTCTCCCTCGAGCCACTCCCCCCACATCCCATTCATTCTGAGGGTACCTCTAAGAGAAAGTTGATTTGAGAGGATTCTCCCAGTAAGAAAGCTAAAACTAGTCCACATTCTGCTACATCCTCTCCCCTGCCCCTTACTAACTCATACCTTAGTAGATCGAAACCTAAATCTCATGCCCCTCTCAAAGCCAAAACTAGTAATCCCAGCAAAGACAACCGATACCCAAAATCCAAAAACCTCTGTATCAAGGTCGAGGCGGTGGACCGCAAACCACCGCCAAGTTCCAAATGAAAATCTTATCTTGGAACTGTCGTGGTTTGGGCGGGAACCCGACAGTTAAATTTCTAGACCAACTTACCCGCTCCCTCAATCCAGATATTATCTTCCTGTCGGAAACAAAAACCAATCAGAACAAAGCCAACAAGTTCTTTCACTGCAGAAATATCAAGAATTCTTATGTTTGTAACCCTGTGGGCAGAGCTGGTGGGTTATGGTTATGGTGGAGTACCAGTATTAATCTGCATATTCTTCAAGCAAAACATAACTGGATTCTGTGTGTTGCTGATCCCACCTCCCACAATCACAGGTGGCACATCCTATTTCTGTATGCCCCTCCACGGCCTAAAGAAAGACAGAGGTTTTGGGAAGAGATTTTGCTTGTAATGAACAAAATCAATGGACCCATTGTAGTCATGGGAGACATGAACTCTGTTCTCAATCCATAGGATAAAGATGGGGGCAGTAGGGCTGACAATCGACAACTGAAGCATTTTAGAAACTTTGTGAACAATGCCAAATTGATGAACTTGGGTTTTGTGGGGCCTCTATACACATGGTCTAACAGGAGATCAGCCAAATTTCACATTAGAGAGAGACTTGACTGGGCTCTGGTCAATGCAGAATGGAGACTCAGATATACCTCTGCCACAGTGCACCACCTCCCCAAATGTTGCAGTGATCATAATCTAAGTTTACTCAATACATCAGGATTCAGGAAAAACAGATGCTTGCCTTTCAAACTAGAATCTATGTGGATCAAGCACCCGCAATTTGAAGAAGTGATTAAGTCAGCTTGGAACTCCAATCTATCCTTCTTTGAGCAATATCAAGATAAGATCTATCACTTCCAGCAGCAAATTCGAAAGTGGCACAGAAACAATTTCCCTAATGTGGTGAAAAGAATTGAACAAATCAAGCATCAACTCACCCTCCTCTCAAATACCTCAATTACCCAGGAAAACATCATTAAAGAACAACAACTCCAACAAGAACTTGAGGATCTATTTGATAAGCAAGAGGAATACTGGAAACAAAGGGCTAAATCCCATTGGCTTATTGAGGGGGATTGGTGCACACGTTACTTTCATATTAAGACCCTCAATAGGAGAAAGGCTAATGGAATTGCCTGGATACAAAAAGGTAATGGAGATTGGACTGGTAATCTGGAGTCCATCAAAGCTGAATTTGTGGATTACTTCACCAAACTATTTAACTCCTCCAATCGTCCGCAATTACTTGCCAATTTCCAAATGTCCAACCCCAGAATTTCCAATGCTGATATTGAGAGCTTCAACAAACCACCATCTGACGAAGAAATCACAGAAGCATTTAGGAAGCAAGCCCCCCTCAAGGCACCTGGGCCAGATGGATTACCACCTATCTTCTATCACAAGTATTGGCATATTGTCCAAGAAGATGTTTTTGAACTTATCAAACAAATTTTCCAGAATGGCACACTCCCGGCAGGTATGAATCATTCTATCATTTCTCTAATCCCTAAGATCTTGACTGCCAGTAATCCCTCCCAATTCAGATCCATCAGCCTTTGCAACACTGTATACAAGAGCATTACAAAGATTTTGGCATCCAGACTGCAGCCTATGCTACATAAATTATTATCCCCATACTAAGGAGCTTTCATCCCTAGGAGGCAAATCACTGACAGTATTGTAATTCTTAAAGAAACCATGCACTCTCTCCATAAGAAGAAGGGGAGAACAGGGGTATTTGCTATGAAACTGGATATCTCTCGAGCATATGATAAAATTGAATGGGCATTTATAAAGAGTTTGCTATCAAAACAGGGATTCAAAGGAGAAAACTTTAATCTTGTGATGAAGTGTATCACTAGTGCAACTCACTCAATCAATATCAATGGTGAACCAACTGGTTATATATACCCTAAGAGAGGAATTCGGCAGGGTTGCCCCATTTCACCATACATATATATTCTATGTGCTGAAGCTCTCTCTTCATTACTCAAGAGTGCACAAGAACAGGGTAAAATCAGAGGCTTCAAAATTAATGCTCAAGCCCAAGCAATCAATCATCTCATGTATGCAGTGATGTCTTCCTCTTTGGTAGAAATACTGAAGCCGAAATGACTGAAATTATGCAATGCCTCAATACCTATCTGCAATGCTCTGGTCAGGCTATCAACAAAGAGAAATCTGGCATCATTTTTAGTCCCAACACTCCTAATGCCATCCGTAAGAAACTCTGTGAGTTGAGTGGCATTGAACCTCTGAGATCTGAAGGTCTATATCTTGGAGTACCTATCTGGTCCAGTAGAGTGAAATGTAAACAATACCAGTATTTGGAGAACAGGCTGAGGCAACGGATGGCTAACTGGAAGACAAATACCCTATCTTCTGCAGGGAGAACAGTTTTGATAAAATCCACACTCAGTGCAATTCCAGCACATATAATGGCTACCAGTTTACTCCCCAAAACTACCCTTAACAATCTCAACAGGATCCAAAGGGAATTCTGGTGGGGTGAGAATAGAAAGCTACACCTAATCAGTTGGAGTAAAATTACCATGTGTAGGTGCTTAGAATGACAGTGTGATTAACATGAAAAATCTATGTTGTTTAGGTGCAAAATAAACCTATTAAAAACAGTAACTATGTGAAGTAATCGCCAGAAACTTTTGACTTAAATGTTTCAAAAGAGGTTTGATCGCCTACCTGTTTGAACGCGGAAGATGTTAAGCTCTTGATTCCCCTCCTTCAGCCGGCTGAAGAAAGAGAGCCCTTTCTTTGTTCTTTGTTCTTACTGTTGAATTTGAAGTTGAGGATCGTCCAGAGTTCTTGTGTTGAGTGCTTGATTTACCCCTTTTGACTCTCTTTGTTGTTGAGTACAGCAGAAAGTATAGAAAGAAAAATAAAGAAATGATGAGAACTTAAGCAAAAACAGTATCCATTCTAATCATGGTTTTAAACATGCAATTAAACATAGAACTTACTTTTTTAATGGCTTTTGAAACCCCTTAATCAAGTAGGTTTTAGAAAGAAATGATGTTGTGGTGTGTGTTGCATGAAGTGATTATGAAGAATAAGATTAATGAAATGAAAATGAAAATGCAGAAATGAAACACTTATGTCGACTGGATGAAGCCTTGAAAGGACGCCGACTTCTGGAAACAGCAGCGCTTCGACGTTGTTGTTTTGATCTTCAACTCGCTATCGCTCAATTAACTCAAGATTACGCTTCTCTCAAGATCACGCTTAACTTTTTAACTCTTCAACATGTAAGATATTTATAGACTTTTTCTGCGTCCGCGATTAACATAGAAAAACTTCGGATTTATCCATCTTAACCAACAGATAAATACTTATTAATTTATCTTTATCTGTAATTATCTAAAACGCGTCCACATTAGCTGACGCCTTTCAGATTAATTAAGATAAAGATAAACATCCGGAAAAACTTATCTTTATCTGTATTAGATAAAACGCGTCTACATATGCAGACGTCTTTTACACTAATTAAGATAAGGATAAACATCCGGAAGAGAAGTAGAAATAGCCTAGGAAACTTAAAACGCGTCAAGTCTCACAGACGCCTTTAGCTAATTAATCAATTGATTAAAATTTAAATTTAAACGCTAAAATAAGAATAAACTCTAAATAGCGTCAATATGGATCGACGTATTTTAGGATTTCTTCATATTTTAACTGAAATTTGAGCTAAAATCAATTCAATTGATTAACTTAAACATGTCTGTTTGACCCGACACTCAAAAATATCAATAAAAATTAATCAATGATTAAATATCAGACCATTCTGAGGCATTATTATATGATATAAAATTTACTCGAAATGACGTCAAAATTAGCGTGTCTACAGCTGCCTCACCTTGGCATCGTCTTTGCAAGGGAGTGAAATGGAATGAAATGTACTGAAAAGGTGATGCCAAGGTGTGATGAGACACGCTCTTAACATCATATGATTGGAATTTTTCTCGAAATTATCAATGAAAATAGCTCAAGGAGATCAATGGAATAAATCCTGTCTGGATGAGGTAGACAAGGAAATAAAATAAAGTCGATCAACCTCCTCGGAGTGGGAAGTACCCCAGGTCATAGACACTGCAGGTTTCATCATGGGGAGCGTTTGCCAGCCAATGTGGACGTGCTGCAGCCATGATGGATATTAAAAGAAAACAAGAAATATTGGATAAAGAAAGGATAGAATTCCAAGGATATCTTCAAGCGAACCTCAAAGATAATCAAGATACTCAATTCAGAACGGAATATTTCATATCATGTTGAAATTATTTTGATTAATGGTCTGAAACTTAATCAATAATTAATTCTTATCACAATGATTTCAAAATCCTACATGATGCATGATAGACTAAAAGAAAAATATAAAGTCAAATAAAATATAAATTAATCAAGGATAATATTGTTAAATTGTCATTAATGAGTCAAGATACCAATTCTTGTAATTCAGTGCTAAGCCGAAGCTCGTTTATCCACGCACCGTTTCACAAAAGTGGAACCATCGTCCTCACTAATTAACAATCCAACGGCCTATCCGTGCGATTAAGAATTCTCTGGAATTATCACTGTTTTTTTTTTTTTTTTTTAAAGGGGAACTCAAATTCCAGTTTCATCAGAACCACAAGGTCCTTGATATACTCTAATAAATATTTAACATATAGTAATGATGATGTACACTGAATTACATGGAATTACATGAAAGAGTACAAGGATAGAAATAACCGTCTTTTTAGCCACGGTCGGACTTCATAAATTCCACAGTGAGATCTTCTTGATATTTTCCAGCTCTACTTGAATTTTCTAATTTTTCCTGCAATCAAAATTATTAGTAATTCCAAATAAATATTCAATTTAAGCACCCAAAACATGGAATTTCGGGAAAATAACAGAAAGGCTAAAACGCGTCACATCGCGTAGACGCTAGTTAGTGTTGAAACGCGGCAGTGCTCCTCGACGCCTTTTACTCACAGAAACAGGTTTCTGGCTGTTCTCTATTCGGATTCCAACTTTACCAATGCCTTGTGTCCTGTATACAACTTGAACAAACATGTTAAGTATCTATTTAGGCTTAGCCCCTTGCCTGGTTAAGTAACCGACTACTTGATCCTATCCTTGATAGAAGGGTCAAGGGGCATAGCCTTTATTAACAAAGGTAATGAGGATAATCAAACTTAAGCAAAATGCGACATGCAAGCAGACAAATGCTCACTAAAAATAAAAGGAATAAAACATACTGAGTGCAACAAGCAGATGCTAATTGAAATATTTTTGTTGTTTTGAAATATTCATTTTTGTTTGGGTTTTGAAATATATGCCTTTTTTTTTTTGAATTTTGACATATATATATTTTTTGGATTTTTGACATATGTATATTTTTATTTTTGACATATGTATTTTTTTTGGAATTTTTGACATATGTATTTTTTTGGTTTTTTGACATAAAGACCAGCATGGTACTCAGATCAAAAGATCATATTCATTTATTAACTTAATTCCCAAATTGTTCTTTAACAACTTAACTTAAAACCCATCGTGTTTGAATTTGTGTTTCCATTCGTGATCCCATTTGATGATTTGATCCTTAGTCAATCTAAGCCATTCCTTAAGTTTGGAGTACATCTCTTTAGAAGGAAAGGAAGAATAAGTTTAGAAAGCCCATGAGAAGGTTCCGGAGACTTAAAAAGATGTTCCTTTCCTACCCTAATATCCGTTAGGGTTCGGTCATTTCATTCCGGGGTATTTATCGACCTTGCGTTCCCTTTCATTTCATTTCATGGCCTTGATGTAACGTTTGTAATGTAATGGCCTTTTGATTTGACATTTTGATTTTGCCTTTTTGCCTTGTTTTTCTATTCCCTTTTTTTTTTCTTTGGGACGGATCTCCCCCTTTTTTTTTATGACGGCCTCCTACTAAGATGGCGGGTATTCTTGGTAGTCTATTCTAAGCCTCGTTCCGACATCATGGGCCGAGTATAAAACCTAATTTTTTTTGCTTTAAAATGAATGATTTGTACTTTACACTTTTGGTCAAGCTTCGGTATTCTTTAGGACTTGGCATCTCTTGTTACTCACGAATCAAACGTGTCAGTGTGTGTAGTAATGGGCTTGAGATTAAGTTATCCAGACTAATAAGGAAATTCGAGTTTATAAACTTTCTGATTCTACTGGTCTTTGTACCATACTGATCGACTCTTTAACCTAAGGGTAGTATTTCTTAAGCTGTAAACCATTCTAGGGACGATTTAGTTCTTCTCCTTCTGCATTAACAAGACGATAAGCATTACTAGGAAAAGCGTGCGATACAACATAAGGTCCCTCCCAGTTGGGTTGGAGCTTAGAACGCGGACCACCAGGTTTTACAAAAATCTTTTTGACGACCATTTCACCGACTTTTAACTTACGTTCAATGACTTTCTTCTGATAAAAACGTGCTAGTCTGTTTTGATAAACTTTTGCATGATTAGCAGCTGACCATCTTTTCTTGTCTAAAAGTTCCAATTGAGCAAGGAGTGCTGAACGATGTTCATCAATGGAAAATTCCTTATTCAATTGTACTCTTAATGACAGTATAAGGATCTCGTATGGAACTACCGCCTCCATTCCAAATGTTAAGGAATAAGGAGTTTGCCCAGTAGGCGTGCGGATTGAAGTTCGGTAGGCACATAGAGCCTCAACCAATTTTTCTGGCCAGTCTGCAAATTTATTAGATTTGCACGTCTTTTTGATGATTTTTATCAAAGTCTTATTTGTTGCCTCTGCTTGGCCATTGCCTTGCGGATAATAAGGAGATGAATGATGCAATGCAATTTTGTACCTGTTGAAGAGGTCCTTCAATTCCTGTGACACGAACTGCGGTTCGTTGTCGGTGACGATGGTGCTTGGAATTCCAAATCGGGTGATGATGTTCTTCATGATGAACTTGCAGACGGTTGATGCTTTGATCTCCACGTATGCTTCAGCTTCTGCCCACTTGGTGAAGTATTCCGTTGCCGTGAGAATGAAAGATTTTTGCTTGATGCTGGAATCTGGATTACCAAGGGGTCCAATAATGTCGAAAGCCCACATGGAGAAAGGCCATAGGGAAGAAACAGGATGGAGTGAAGATGCAGGAGAATGAATTTTGTCGGCGTGAAGTTGACACTTAGCACATCTACGGACATATCCTATACAGTCTTCTTCCATGGTTGGCCAATAGAATCCTTGTTTAAGGATCTTCTTTGCTAGCATCTGTCCATTGACATGGCCACCACAAACTCCACTATGAGCTCCTTCCATAACCTTCTAAAGCTCATCTTCGTCTAAACATCTCAGAAGAACTCCATCAAAACCTCTTTTGTACAATGCTCCCCCAACTAAGGTGTATCGTTGAGCAATTCTCCTGATAGCTCTCTTCTCCTCAGTTGTAGTTTCCTCAGGATACGATTGATCTTCACAATATTTTGCAATTTCATAATACCATGGCTTCTGTTCATCATCCATCTCTTCTAACAGCTCCATTAACATGATTTCGCTTTTTTCAATGATATCTCCGTCTCTGACTTTCTTCAGTAACTTCTCCTTAGTTCTAAGAAATGAAGGGTCTTTTACGGCGGGTGAAAGACGCCTATGAACTATGATTGATTCGGATTGCTTGCTGATTGGAAAATTAAGAGAAGATGCCAATGAAGCTAGAGCGTCAGCTAAGATGTTTTGATTCCTAGGGACATAGACAAAGATCAATTTCGTGAAAAGCTTTGAGTAAGCAGAAGTAAGTTCTTGATAAGGCTTGAGCTTAGGATCAAGAGTTCGATACTTGGTCAGCACTTGGCGAAGAATTAGTTGGCTATCACCCACAATCTTGAGTTTGGTGGCACCATGAAAATGAGCAGCCTCGAGACCAGCAAGAAGTGCCTCGTATTCAGCTATATTGTTGGTGATTGAAAAATCAAGCTGAAAGACTTGTGGAATGGCGACACCTTCAGGTGATAACAGAACAATACCGATCCCCTTTCCATGAGAATTCAGAGCTCCGTCAAAATGCAGAGTCCACATATCATCTCTGATTTGATTTACGGACATCAGTTCCTCATCCGGAAACTCTGATCGTACTGGATCGAATCGAGGAAGGGGATGATGAGCGAGATGTTCTGCTATGGCATACCCCTTGATCGCTTTCTGCTGAATATAAATGATATCGAATTGAGATAGAAAGCTTTGCCATCGCACTAACCTATCAGTAAGAACAGATTTCTCCAGAAGGAATTTGATCGGATTCATCCTAGCGATGAGATGGACTTCATGGGCCAGAAAATAATGCTTCAATTTCTACACAACCCAAACTAATGCTGCACATGTTTTCTCCATCGCCGTATATCTCTGTTCAGCGGGGTTGAGAAGTTTAGAGAGATAATAGGCTGCCCTCTCTTTTCCTTCTTCATCCTCTTGTGCTAGGACAGCCCCCACTGCATCATCCAGGACCGAAATGTAAAGTATCAATGGTTTGCCTGGAGATGGTGGTCTCAAAACAGGAGGACTTCCTAAATAGTTCTTTAATCCATTGAATGCCTCCTGACACTTATCATCCCAATAGAATTTGACTCCCGGCTTGGTAAGCTCGTAAAACGGCTTACACCTTTGTGAGTGCTGGGAGACAAAGCGGCGAATAAATTGCAATCTCCCGATTAATCCTCTCAACTCTTTCAAGTTTTTGGGAGGTGGCATTTCTCTGATAGCCTTCGCCTTATTAGGATCGATCTCAATTCCCCGTTTGCTGACGATAAATCCAAGCAATTTTCCTGAAGATACCCCGAATACACATTTCTTGGGGTTCATTTTTAACTGATATTCTCTCGATCTCTCTAATACCCTTGCCAAAACTTTGGCGTGCTCAGCCTTTGTCTTAGATTTAACCAATAAATCATCCACATACACTTCTAGATCTATGTGCATCATGTCATGAAATATTGCCATCATAGCCCTTTGATAAGTGGCTCAAGCATTCTTTAATCCAAATGGCATGACGACATAACAGTATGTTCCCCAAGGTGTAGTGAATGACGTTTTTTCTTGATCTTCTTCTGCCAGCTTAATCTGATTGTATCCTGAAAATCCGTCCATAAACGATAGAGTTTCATAGCCAGCGGTATTGTCGATGAGTACGTCAATGTGAGGCAATGTAAAATCATCTTTAGGACACGCCCGGTTCAGATCGCGGAAGTCAATGCAAATTCTGACATTCCCGTCCTTCTTCATAACCGGGACTATGTTAGCCACCCATTGTGGATAAAGGACAACTCTAATAAGTTTGGCTTTATGCAATTTGTCGACCTCTTCCTTATCTTTAGAGCCATTTGTGGGTGGAATCGCCTTAATTTCTGCTTGACCGGGCTAGCTCCATCCTTTAATGTTAATCTGTGTTCAACTAAAGATGAGTCTAACCCTGGCATATCTTCATAACTCCAGGCGAAAGTATCCTTATAGTCCTTAAGTACTTGTACCATTGCCTTCTCATCCTCTGTAGAAAGATTTTTGCTGACGAGGACAACCTTAGGTTCGTCTTCAGTCCCTAAATTGATTTCTTTGGTGGGCTCTCCTACGGCAGCTGAGGGTTCATCGAATCTCTTCACTCTACTGGCATATGCTTCAGCTGCGTCATCGTCATCTTCCTCATTTTCCATAATGGGGTCCTTTTCATGCACTAACTCATATACCCCGTACCCATTATTGACTGACTCATCATTCATACAGTCTTCTGACATCTGAATTGGATTTTCTAAAAACTGAGGGATCAGAGAACAAGAAAAGCATCTATCAGCTAAGTCTTGGAGGTATCTATCTGGAATTTGCCTACCCTTAGGCTTCCTAGACTTCCTAACCTGACTAACCTGCCTAAAACTAGACTGCCTAACTTCACTAAACTCCCTATTATAACCTAATGAAGATGAAGCAGGATAGAAATCCTGGGATACAAGTGGAAATACAAGAGAATCCTCCCGAGGGGAGGGGCAGAGTAGGTCTAAGAGAGAATCTTGACCGAAGGACTCGCACGATGGGGTGCGATCGGACAAGTAAGAAGTTTCCTCAATGAGGATCTGAGAAGAATTTGTTGTAAAATTGGCGTTTTTTTTTTTTTGGATATCAGAGGAATTAAACATGAAACAGGAGTGAATACAGATAGAAGGAGAATTAGATGGAGGAAGTGGCACCAAGGCCAGAGGATTAGGGGGATCATATAGCAATATGTCCCAGATCAAATCATACATCCTCTCTAGATCGAGAGGAGGTTGTTGAATAAGGTCCCGAGGGGACAGAGTAATCATAACGGGCGGAGCCCGTGGAATATCTTCAATAATGACCTACGACCAAGTCGGGGTCAAGAGCAGTGTGCGAAATAGAGTATGGAGCATGAAGACATGTGAAAGATATGTCCCCCTCCAGAGCAGATCTGTAGTGTAACCAACTTCATAGGGGTCATCTGGCTCCCCTTCGTCGGTCTCTTCAGACAGCAATATCCGCTTATCAAAGATGGTATCAGGGCTTTCAATCAGCTCATCAATCTGCGGCGGCCACTTGGGTTCTGCAGGATCTAGGAACAATCTGTTCAGTGCAATGTAAAGGTCTCTCAAATCGAACCACCTGTACCATTCGCATTCAGGATCATGAAATTTTCTCCTTTTCATAGGCCGCAGAGCCTCCAAGGATTGGTACGTAAGTAGTTCTGAGCAATGCCTGGCCAAGTCCCTCCCATATATGTCATGGAAGTCAAAACACGAAGTAATGACCACCGTGTTGTCGTGGCTAAGTATGGGCCCTTTCACAAAGTGTGTATACAGGGTCCATGTTAGGGGATCTCGGCCTTCCTTAGGTGGTGTAGACATTGTCTCAAGGATTTTTCGACCTTCTTCAATCTCTGCTTGCTGAATCAGATCTTGCTTCAGCCTTCTTGGCCTATAGCTCAGACCACTTCCAGGTGCTGCTCGATGATCTTTAACAGGAGTGGTCCTGCCTTGCAACTGTGTGCCCAGACCTTTCCCAGGCTCATAGCCGTTCTTCATCATAATTCTCCATCCTGGGGTACTCATGCACTTCCCCCTTTTTATAGCATTTAACGGGTATGGAGAAATAGTGGTGGCTTTCAGAGGATCAGCCACTGGACGGTAGACCTGTAATACCGACAGAAAATGTTGTCGGCCAGGTAAAGCAGTAGATTTAACATTCAAGGTATGAGCAGCAGCAAGGATCGGCATGCTCGTCACTTTAATAGTTCGTCCTTTGAAAGGGAATTTGAGGCATTGGTGATTCGTAGAAGGAATCGCCTCAAGAGTTTTAATATAAGGACGACCCAAAATGACATTTATAGAAGGGTCGATTTCTAGGATGTGAAATTCGACCTCTGCATGACTTACAGGGCCTAGCTCCACCTTGAAATAAACCATTCCCAGAGGGGAACGGGTAGAATTGTCATATGCTGTCACAGAGATGGGGCTAGGCAGCCATTTTTCTTTGGGCACACCGCACAGCTCCAGGGTCTTCGGAGGTAGAACATTGATCGAGGCCCCTGTGTCAACCAGGCATGCATCCACGGCCTTCTTACAGATGTTGACCGTGATGTTCAGAGCCATGCTTCTGGCTACTAGCGGTGCTAGTTCCGATGTGTGAAATGTAATGGAGGGCTGATCCCCCTGAGGAACTAGTAGTGCTACAATTTTTTCTACCGGCACGTCCTCGTTGACCATCACCTTCTGTAGATATTCCATTAAGGCTTCTTGGTGACTCTTTGATCTCTTGATTAGTTCAAGTATGGAGATCCGTGCCGGTGTTCTATCCAAATGTTTCAACAAATCATATTGAGTGCCTGGTGCACTCTCTTCATTATGGGCTTCCTCAGTCGGCTGTGATGGGCCGTCTCTAACTGTGGACTGAGGAAAGACTTTGTTGAAAATCCTTCAACTTCGGAGCGCATGTTCCTCAACCGTGGAGGATCCCGGTGACACCTTAAGTACCGCAGGGTTGGATGGTGCGGATGATGTAGGTGATGGCGTAGGGTTAGGTGGTGATGGCATATGGTTAGGTGGTGATGGCGCGGTGCGGATTAAAGGCCTAGAGGGTTGGATGGTGGATGGGTAAGTGGTTGGTGAAGTGGGGAATGGCACGCGTAATAGCGGTCTGGATGGTAAGGGGGTATCTGGGTAAGCAGTAGTGGTAGCGGGCGAAGTAGGGAATGGTATGCGGAGTAATGGCCTGGATGGTAGGAGGGGCGCGTAGTTGGTTTGTGGTGGGTTATATGATGGAGGCGTAAGAGTGTGGGGCGTAATGGGCTTAAGGAAGGCGGGTGGTGGTAATGGGTTATTGGGTGCAGGTGAGTGATATGTGGGTGTCGGTAGAGGGGTGATGGTAATGGGTTGTGGCCTAGGTATGTGGAGGGTACGGCGTGGTGGTCGTTCTACGGTACTTGGAATATGACCCGTCGAATAGAGAGAGGAAGAGTCCCCTATTCTCCACTGTTGCCCACGGTCAGCCTCAGACTGGCTGTTCGTCAAGATAGGGGCAACTTGGTTTTGGTTCTGATGCTCTGGGAGTGGATTCTGCACTATGCCCATGTTGGGTGGTGGTGCTGCTTGTGCTGGTGGTCTTGCTTGCTGCTGCTGCTGCTGCTATGGTCTTCTCGCCTTCAGGGCTGATATATACTTTTTCATCTCCTCCCAGTCTATGCCGCCCTGCTCGTTGAGATCATGGATATAATCTCTGAATTGGAAGCATGTGTCGATGGTATGCCCAGGTTGCCTATGGAAATAGCAATACCTGGACGTGTCGACATTTTGAGGCCAGACGGCCTTTTCCCTTGGCAAAACTAAGGCATTGGCTGCCATTAGAACACTGAAAATATCTGCCAAGGATTTTGGGAGGGCCGGGTATTCTGCCCTCTTAGGGCCTGGAGGTCTTCTCTGCTGATTATAGTCAGCAGGAGGAGGGACATTATGGTATGCCGGCGGTGCGCGCGGCTGATATTGCTGCTGCTGTTGCTGATATTGCTGTTGTTGGGGTTGCTGGTACTGTTGTTGCCGTTGCGGCGGCTGCTGTAGCTGTTGCTGTTGTTGGTTCTGGTTCGGGTGCTGGGGCCGTTGATACTGTTGCTGATAATGGGGGTTCTGCTGCTGCCTGTACCCCTGCTGGTTTGGCTGCGGTGGCCTCTGGTAGTGCTGCTGGTTCCTCACGAACTGGGGCGAATTATTATTCATGCTACTGACTTGCTCGTGAGAGAGCGTGCCCTCAGTAGTCGGACCTGTGCTAGGAGAGTTTGGCACTGCAGGCTTCCGAGGTGGAGGCCTGCTAGGTCTGTGAGGATCAAAGACGCTAGAGAACGTAGCGTCCTTGAAGGCATTTTGGCAGTACCGTGCTCTTTCATAGAGCTCTGCCATGTTGGTCAGATTGTTCAAGGAGAGGACTAGCTTGAACTGGGGCGTGGCGTTGGAAATTAACATCTTCACTTGCTCAGATTCAGACAAGTGATCCTTCACCTTTTCGGCCAGGCCCCGCCACCTGTCAACAAAACTGACAAACTCTTCATCAGGTTTCATCTTTTCTGCTATGAGGTCAGTGATGGACAAGGAGGGTGCAACTCTGTCTTGGTACCGTTGGATAAATTTACGTGAAACGATACCGTAATCCTCTACTTCGGAGGGTTCCAGAGAAAAGAACCACTCGAGGGCTGGTCCCTCTAGAGATCTCCTGAACAAAAAGGCCAACGACCTCTTATCGTTCTGCTAGAAAGATGATTCGTACATAAACTCCTTCAGATGTGTGAAGGGGTTACCAGTACCGTTGTACTTCCGGTACACTGGCATCTCAGAGGGTGGTAGGTGGAATACCGGCAGGCTCGGCAAATTGATCTCTGGCACAGCTTTAACCCCTATCATCTTCTGGAGGTTATTAAATTGCTCATCCATGCGCTCCATCTTGGCCAGCAACGCTTGCGTGGTCAGATCTGCATGGGGAGGAGGAAGAGGTGGAGGTACTTGATAGGCCTGCTACCTAGAGTACGTTGGACAGGGGGGACAATAAAGAGGAGGTCCGGCAGAGCTTCCGCCATGCCCGAGGGCATTTTGATAAGCAGGCGTTTGCGGTCTAGCCGGTTGCCTAGAGGATGAAAGTTGCGGCCCAGTTGGCCGAGAAGTGACATGAAGGCCTTCCATGGCCTGATGGATGTAAGGAGGGTGAAGAGGAGGTTGTTGAGTAACAACAGGGGGAGCCACAGGGTTCGGCTTAGCAGGCTGTATGGGTGCCTTCCCCTTCAGAATAGACTGGATCGCCTCGAACTGCTGAGGGTCCAGTCGGGAGGCAAGAACTCCCAAAGCGTTGACGAGATCCACAGGATCAGAGGATGATGGATCATTCTGATTCATGTCCCCCTCAAGATTGGGATTAGGAATCGCATATTCATGCGGGGGAAGATCAGGATATCGATCATGGGGATGAAAGAGAGGTGTCCGGACATTCCCATCATGTCGATAGGGAATGGGGGCAGAATTACGAGAGGCATCAGCATCTCTCTCGTTCTCATAGTTGTAGTCCGAATCGCGAGGGGCATTAGCATCTCCCTCGTAGTTGATGATGGCGTCTTGAGCCATACTCAAGTCCCTGCCTGATCGCAGCAGCATGATGTTAGATTCTTTTTTCAAAGATTTGACAAACAAGTTGCACATAGATTAATCAAACAAGTGGATGCTTAACGTGATTTTGAGATTCCTTGTTGAGTTATTTGAATTGGATTAAACCACAAATTCGCTCAGGAAAAGGATCCTAGTTTCAGTTCAATTTCCACCGTTATTCTCTAGGGCTTTCTCTCACAATGCTTTTGGAATCTAGCCGGGACTTCAATTGGGACAACCAGCCCGATGATCAAGGAGGAATACCTTGATTTTGGGGACTTATGGAGGCCTTAACGTCAACTTCTCTAGTCTGATCAAGGGACCAACCCAATCAGAGAGAGTTGCTGACGTCAAGTAGTGTGTTCCTAAGAAAAGGAGGGTATTCGCCTCAATGCGTATGTCCTACGGCCTGGATGGCCTCTAATGCTTAATAATAATGGGTAGCTAGCACTCAAGCCACAAAAATCTGAAAACTGAAAAATAACTAAGAAACTGCCTGAATCGCGTCGATTGTAGTCGACGCTATTCAAAACAGAACCTTAATTTTTCCGCAGAAACAGATGCAGACAGCAGAGAAAAGATGAAGACTGAAAGGCGTCTGGGTGTGTTGACGCGGTTTTGAAACGCGTTAGTGCTCCTAGACGCTTTTCAGTTCGCAGAAACAGTTTTGCAGGAGGATTTTCTGGGTTGAATCCTCCTCAAACAGGATAAAAGTAGTAAATAATCAACTCATGCAGATTTTTTTTAGTTCCAGATTTTAACAGGATGATTTACTAACTAAACAACTAGAAAATCAATCAATCACACATCATTTTCATCACAAAAACAACTTTTTAAACTAATCAAGGGGAGGGCAAGATCTTGCCACTGGGGTGTGCACATGGTGCACGAGGGAAATTAACTAAACTAAAACACTCACCAATTGGTGAAGACGTGTCGAGAGACACAAATGGTGCACCGTGGGTGCCCGATTGATGATAGCAAGAACAAAAAACTAAAAGATGGCGAGACCAAGTCCCACCGTGATCGCCAAAAAAGCTGTAGGTGCTTAGAATGACAGTGTGATTAACATGAAAAATCTATGTTGTTTAGGTGCAAAATAAACCTATTAAAAACAGTAACTATGTGAAGTGATCGCCAGAAACTTTTGACTTAAAAGTTTCAAAAGAGGTTTTGATCGCCTACCTGTTTGAACGCGGAAGATGTTAAGCTCTTGATTCCCCTCCTTCAGCCGGCTGAAGAAAGAGAGCCATTTCTTTGTTCTTTGTTCTTATTGTTGAATTTGAAGTTGAGGATCGTCCAGAGTTCTTGTGTTGAGTGCTTGATTTACCCCTTTTGATTCTCTTTGTTGTTGAGTGCAGCAGAAAGTATAGAAAGAAAAATAAAGAAATGATGAAAACTTAAGCAAAAATAGTATCCATTCTAATCATAGTTTTAAACATGCAATTAAACATAGAACTTACTTTTTTAATGGCTTTTGAAACCCCTTAATCAAGTAGGTTTTAGAAAGAAATGATGTTGTGGTGTGTGTTGCATGAAGTGATTATGAAGAATAAGATTAATGAAATGAAAATGAAAATGCAGAAATGAAACACTTATGCCGACTGGATGAAGCCTTGAAAGGACGCCGACTTCTAGAAACAGCAGCGCTTCGACGTTGTTGTTTTGATCTTCAACTCGCTATCGCTCAATTAACTCAAGATTACTTTTCTCTCAAGATCACGCTTAACTTTTTAACTCTTCAACATGTAAGGTATTTATAGACTTTTTCTGCGTCCGCGATTAACATAAAAAAACTTCGGATTTATCCATCTTAACCAACAGATAAATACTGATTAATTCATCTTTATCTGTAATTATCTAAAACGCGTCCACATTGGCTGACGCCTTTCTGATTAATTAAGATAAAGATAAACATCCGGGAAAACTTATCTTTATCTGTATTAGATAAAACGCGTTTACATATGCAGACGTCTTTTACACTAATTAAGATAAGGATAAACATCCGGAAGAGAAGTAGAAATAGTCTAGGAAACTTAAAACGCGTCAAGTCTCACAGACACCTTTTAACTAATTAATCAATTGATTAAAATTCAAATTTAAACGCTAAAATAAGAATAAACTCTAAATAGCGTCAATATAGATCGACGTCTTTTAGGACTTCTTCATATTTTAACTGAAAATTGAGCTAAAATCAATTCAATTGATTAACTTAAACATGTCTGTTTGACCCGATACTCAAAAATATCAATAAAAATTAATCAATGATTAAATATCAGACCATTCTGAGGCATTATTATATGATATGAAATTTACTCGAAATGACGTCAAAATTAGCGTGTCTACACTATGCAGAAACGACAGGGTGGATTAGGCATCAGGGATTTTATTCATTATAACAAAGCTTTGGTTATGAAATTAGTATGGAGATTTTTAAATGATTTCCATAGTCCTTGGAGTTGTATGCTCAGAGATAAATATATTGGAGGATATTCTTTCTGGGAAATTAACACACCCTCAGCCTCATCTGATGTCGGGTCTACTATGCTTGCTGTCAGAAAAGATATGGTAAACCGAGTGCGATGGATTATCAGGTCAGGATATAGCATAAATATTTGGACTGACAGATGGATCCCTGGACTATTTGCTCCTCCTAACATGAACAAATCTTATATGGACTACATTCCTCAGAAAGTATCCGAATTGATCAGTAATGGGAAGTGGAAGACGGATCTCATTCAAGATCTATTTGATACTGATTCTCAAGAAGTGATACTTAGCATTCTCTTGCCTCAGACATATAATGATGGAATTGATTTGGTAATCTGGCCTTTTACCACTGATGGTCAGCTTAACACTAAATCTACATATAGATGTCTGTTGGATGGAGCCACCACATCCATGTCTGGAGATCACCCTATATGGAAGTTGCTATGGAGCCCCAAGGTCACTCAGCTCATCCCCCCTCGAGTTATCCATTTTCTGTGGAAAGCCCTACATCAAGGTATTCCTACTAATGACAGAGTGGGACTATTATTACATGGCATTGACAGAATGTGCCCAGTGTGCCCCCAGCACAAGGAAACTATCCAACACATTCTCTTCTCTTGTCATATTGCGAGAGCAGCTTGGTTTGCCTCCATTTTCTCCTTTCATTCAGACTCTCCTACCAATTGTCTGGAAGAACTCATACCTGGTTGGCTAAATCCTCATATGGTGAATGATCAGCCATTTTTAACAGTTATGCGAATATCAATCATCTGGGAGATATGGAAAGCCAGATGCAAATTAATTTCGGAGGGCATCAACACTCACCCCATCAGCATTGTGATTAAGGCTACCGGTAATGCTAATTCCTGGATTAAGAACCTACCTATTGGCAGTACTAATTTGAATGTCTCGGCTGTGAATCCCTATTGGCAACCACCTCCGGTTAATCATTTCAAAATCAATGTTGATGGTGCTGTGTCTCCCACACATATTGGTGCTGGTGTTATTATCAGAGATTCGATGGGAAATCCTGTCTGCTGCTCCACCCATATCTGCAGAGGATCCAATTCTCTCCTTAGCGAAGCTATGGCTTTCTGGCACGGATTGAGTGCGGCAGCATACTACGACTTCCCTGCTGTGGTTGAAGGAGATGCACTGTCCACTATCCGTGCTATTCAGGGCTCTTGCCCTCCTCATTGGGTGTGTTTGTCCATCATTTTGGACTGTCAACAACTGTTAGCTCAGCACCCCAATTTATCGTTATCGTTTGTTCTCCGATCTGGTAATTATGTTGCTCACTCGTTGAGTAAGCTGGCTATCTGCTCCAACGATTGCACAAACTGGATCGGCCCCCCTTTCCCTGCTTGTATCTCGGAGCCCCTCGCTGTTGACAGACTCTGATGCTCTGTTTCAGACTCCCCTGTTTCCGCCCCTGTGTTTTCAGCGGGTGATTAATGAATATCCTGTTTGATTTCAAAAAAAAAAAAGCCTAAGGAAAACACAAAATATAATAGGAAAAGACTCTACTGCAATTACAAATATATATCAACGGGTTCTTATGACTTGTATTCTAGTGTTTGGAGAAGAAGAGAAAACAGAAAATTGCCTAGCTCCTCGGGAATTAATACAGAGGATTTGAAGAAATGGAGGCAACTGTACCTCTGCAAAACTGCAGCTGAAGAAAAACATGATGGAGAGACCTTGCTGAACGGATTTGGTGCTAGGAATTCACTTGTCCATGCCTCCACCCCCTAAACAGAACTACTACTATCTTAACTCAGATGGTTGGGTTTCTGCCTTCCTGATTCCATTTAGATAGCTGGAGAAGGTGTTCGATTGCATTTAGGATCATTTGATTGTGGGCCTCTCTGTGTGCTCTTAATTTGTCACCCTCCACCCGTGTCTTCTGCTAAACAAACTTCTTGAGAGATCTCCCACATATGAACTCATCAAGTCTGCCTCAGAGATGCAACAACTGAATAACGATCATCTGGACTTGTATACTGAAGAAATTCTGGCTGCCACAGACGCACCGATACAGGGACTGCACTGTTTCTGTACTTTCTTGTAGTAGGAAGAGTTTCCTATGATTTTATTTACATTTTTAACAAAACTGTTGCATCCATATTGTGGCTGTTTCAGGACATGTGCATTATTGACTTGTGCTGTTGTCAAACTGACCACCTCATTCTATGTAGGATGGACATGTATTCTCATCAATTTTAGATAATTGATTTTAGTGCCATCGTATCTCTTATTAATTTTTTTCTCAAATCATAAAGCAGATATGGATGGGAATAGTGACATGGACCCCGAGTATTATGATCGAATGGTGCGTATAAGAAACTGTATACTTAGTGGGAGGACTTATATCCAAGAACTACTAGATGGTGCGGAATCTCGTTGTCGTAAAGTATGTGGACTTGACAAGGATGTGTTCTTATCCTTATGTGATTTCCTTAAAAGTGGAGAGCTCTTAACACTAATAGAATGAGTGTAAAAGAAATGGTTTTAATTTTTCTTTTCATTATGGTTGGAAAAGAATCAAATAGAAGAGCACAAGAAATGTTTCAACATTCAGGAGAGACAATTAGTAGGAAGGTCAATGAAGTAACTAATGCGTTAACATCAGTCTTATATGAATATATCACTTTGCCACCTACTGATACCCTAACATACATCTTTGAAAGGTGAAAATATCGATTCTTCAAGATATGAAATCATTTAACGCAATATTTTTTTACAATATTTTTACTAATTTTTAAAAATTTTAAATATTATTTTGTATAGGATTATATTGGTGTAATAGATGAAACTCATTTCCTTGTTGAAGTTCTTGATGAAGATCAAGTACGTTATCGTAACCGAGAAGGATAATGTGTCACAAAATGTTATGGCTGCATGTGACTTCGATATGAAATTCTTATATGTGACTGCGGGTTGGGAAGGAGGGGCACCTAATACTTATGTGCTAAATGGAGCACTACAAAGTGGATTTTATGCTCTTGAAGGTAATTACTCTTTAATTATTAATGTTGACATCTGTATTATTGATTTATAATAATTAATATTTTATTTTTATAGGTAAATATTCTCTTGTGGATGCCAATTATGCTAACACCGGAAGTTTTCTTGCTTCATATCAAAATGTGAGATATCATTTGAAGGAGTGTAGCCTAGATCATTCGAACCTTCAAAATTACAAGGAATTGTTTAATCTTAGGCATGCTTCTCTTCGAAATGTTATAGAAAGCATGTTTAGTGTCTTAAAAGAGCGATTTCATATGTTCCAATCACCCATGGAGTATCTATTGGAGACGCAAACAAAAATTATTTTGATCGGATATTTTTTGCATAATTATATACGAAGTATTAAGAGAGGGGTAGATGAATTGTATAGGTACCATGATAGATGTATTATTCATGAAATAGAAAATGAAATCATTAGAAGGAGGTGAACGATTAGAGATGGGCCTTAATTTCTCAACCACTGTAGATCGTCCTCGTGACAAATAGCTTCTAAATGCAATTGCTCAAAAAATGTGAGAGGATTATCATAGGAGATATTAGATGTACTAAGTATGTTTGTAATTAAGAACATTGTGTATAAATTTTTTATTATATTGTGTGTTCGTATTTGTTTCAATGTTTAGTATTTTTAATGTTTATATTTTGTTACTAATCATTTTAATTTTTAATTTTTAAATAAAATTTATAAGATTTAAACTTAATTTAATTTAATTTAATATGAAGTAATATATTTTTAAAATTAATTAATTTTAAAATTATAAAATATAATATATTTGTAAAATTAATTAATTTTAAATTTACTACTACTAAAATCCCTGAATTGCTTTTTAAGTATTTGAACCAAGAATAGGATAGAACGATGCTAATTTGAACTCAATGTTTTGTGATATTTCAAGTTTTTAATTTCAATATATTATTTTTAAAAATAATAATATAATAATTAAAATTACATAAAATAGATGTTAACCATTTTGAAAATATCATCTAAACACCCTCTTATGTTACTTTTGAAATTGTTACAACTTCAACCAAACACCTAACACGTCGTATTGTCAATTTTGATATTAAAAATATCAATATCAAAATTGATACTATATCAAATTAAATATTTTAATGGAACAGGCCGTTAAGTATCCTAGATTCATCATTCATCTATCCTCTTCCGTTATGCACTACCACATGGGGTCTAACAGTGATAAAAATTATTTATGAATATCACCCTCAATCATTCTTAAAAAACATTAAATTTCCAACGTATTAAGAGATTATACATAAATTTAAGAGAGTAGATAACAGATAGGCGAAAGTATTATTAAATGGCACCTTAATCTTTTTAAACTCCACCTTCACTTTGTCTCAAAATTGTGGGCTCCACCTGATAACATTGTCGTTCCTCGGGCCTGGTCCACCGACGAAACGGGTCCGGTTGCTTGGACCCAAATGGGATCGAACCACAGCAAAAGCCATTGCCCTCAAGCCATGTGCCGATCCAAGTCTGAACGGTGGCGGACGACTGCGCGCGACCTTGGCGGCCTATCCTGACCGTCCATGTGGCTTCCCCATTGTGATTGGTTTATCGGATCTGATGAGTGTGGAACTACCAGGGTTATCCGATCTATTGGCGGGATTGGGGGGTTCTGGCGTACTGGTGGTGAGGTGACCGGATCTCGGTGGTCTTCATCAGTGCAATGGGCCTCAGTTGGACTGCTCGACCCCAGCCCGGTCTGCCTGGAGATCAACCCCAGTAAGACGGGCCGGCGGACCTTCGCGATAGGCCCATAAGGCTCTGCCCTTGTGGGCCTTGCGGATCACCACCAATACTGCATTACCGTAACCAGAATATGTAGAGAGTACACTAATTTAATTGTTTTTGGCTTTGGCGATAAAATCCCCTGAAGGACTTTCTAGGTGAAGCAGCGTGGAGCAACAACAATTAATCACCTTTTGTCAATGGCCATAATAGGATAATATGACACAGGATATAAATATACAATCCACAGGAGCTAGTTGAATAGGTGGATATCCTATTGATTAATTTATATTCCTACACTGTCTATAATCTTTGGAAAAGGATGAATTTTCTTATTGTTGGTAACCCATTTACATCCGTAGCCCATTTGAAGGGGGTAGGTTGGTTACTGAGCTCATACGCAAGCTAAGATAGGAAACAATGCTAACTGATGTGAATAAGTGCCTATTTGAGCCTATGTGGTGGCATAGCTCTCATCATCTTCCCTTCCTAAACAAAATTCCACTTTGATTCGAATCATTGTTCTTGTACTTACTGCCATCTTCGAGATAGCCACCTTTACATCCATTGGGTCCAAAGCCTACTTCTCACCTCTCGGTCACATGCTAACTCACACGTAATGGCTAGGAAGCTGGATTATGAGCATAAATAGTAGTGCTGTTGGTGCCCGAATGGCATCACAGAAGCATTTGGGAAGAAGATGGTGCTGAGAGACGAGGCGATGTTGCCGGCCATGGTCCTCGTCCTGTGCCTGGCTGCTCATTTAGAAGCTAAGCTACAGGTAGGGTTTTACGGGGAAACATGTCCCCTTGCAGAGATCATCGTGAAGGAGGTGGTCAGGAATGCCACGAGGAAGGAGGCTGGGTTGGCTGCCGACTTTGTCAGGATGCACTTCCACGATTGCTTCGTAAGGGTGAGTTTTATGAGCCGATCGACTTTGAAAAGCGAATCAGGATCCTCTCAGTACATCCGACCTTTAAAACCAGGATTCACTCATTTTGCCATCGTTTTTGTTCTGAAAATTGCCCACCACAAAGCCAATTTATGTTCATAGCATGCATCGGCACTGCATGGAGTTGAGACGTTTGAGAAGAGTGCATGCATGCATGCATCACTTGATGTTTTGACAGGCTTACTTGTGAGTTGTTCTCCTCCATGCATATTTACAGGGCTGCGATGGGTCGATCCTCATCGAATCCACCGAGAACAATGTGGCCGAGAAGGACTCCGCCATCAACAAGCCCAGCCTCGAGGGGTTCGACGTCATCGACAGAGCCAAGGCGAGGCTGGAGGAGGCATGCAGGGGAGTCGTCTCCTGCGCCGACATCGTCGCATTCGCAGCCAGAGACGGGGTAGAACTGGTAGGATAAGCCTGCTCGATCCAACTGTGGAATTCTTCGGAGCATTTCTACAAACACCTTGGTCTCCAGCAAATTTTAGCCAGGAATTTCTCAAGATTTCATCGTTTCTCTTTGTCGAGCAGAGGGGAGGGTTACGCTATGAAGTCCCCTCCGGGAGGAGGGACGGGAGGATCTCCCGGAGCTCCGAGGTGATGACAAATCTGCCGCTTCCCTCCTTCAACTTGGCGCAGCTCAGTCGCAACTTTGCCTGCAAGGGCCTTACGCAAGAGGACATGGTGACCCTTTCCGGTAAGAGTAGAATAAAACTTGTTTGGTTAATTACACGTGTACCCAAAACGAATTGCAATTCACTGGAAGATTATTTTACATGTTTACCACTATAACATTGCGTCATCTAATTGTAATCTGGACCTGTTCTTGGCATCAGCTAAGATCACATACCCTACTCATGCTGGTAGTAGTGATCAATTTTATCAAAATTTATTTCAGTGTTTGCGATGTTAGACGTTAGAGATTTTTGCGAATGTATCCTTCTTGGGAGTTGAGTTGAGAAATTATCTATCTTAATTTTATATCATTTCTTAGTAACCACAATAAATTAAAATAGACGCTAAAATAGCTGTGTTTAACCTCCAGCCAACATGCAGAGGACATTTATTTATCCTTGTCCATAAAACTAAGTGGTTGGAGAAAAAAATATCTTTATGAAAAGAAGTCTTTTAGACTTTAGAAAGGTACGCCAATGTGAAGATAGAGGGAAAGAAAGTTTATAAGAGATTAATTTTCATAATTTTGAGATTTTCACGAAGAATACGCTAAAGAATCTTGTATACATAAAAGACCCTATATTATACATATGCAAAAAGTTCTTAAACTTTCCTTTTATTCTAAAATAATTCCTACTCTATAAGTGATGTGACTGATGATAGATTTGACGAAAAAAATTTCTGTTGTATACAAATGAAAGAATTGTCACGATTGTGTAGAAGAATTCCATACGCAAAGAGATTTAGTAAATACTTACTTATATTACCTCTACTATACCCATTTATATTATTTCTACTATAGCGGCCTTGTAAATATATGTGACAAAAAAAATCCGAGCAGTACCCTTAAACACTTACACATCCAACATGATCCATTGTCATCTCTACATGATAGCATTTAACTCAAACGGATACACACTCTTCTTTTTTTGAAAGGGTGACTAAGTTGATCAGGTATATATGTATATATAAAGAGAGAAGATCAAGGTCCTATTTCAAACGAAGCTTAATATTTTCTCTTAAAAGGAGAATATTTCGAGTAATTCTAATTATTTCATTTTGCAAGGCGATTATTCTGGATCCAAGTTGATCTCTGGAGAGAAGTAATCTTATAGACAAGAAAAAATAATCTTACAATGCACTAAGGCCGAACTATAACTTGAACCTGTAACCTCTCAAAAGGGGCCAAGGGTGAAGCCAACCCTCTATGCTCCTAGGATACATGCTCTATTACCCATCAAAGATATATAGGTAAATATATTAGAGAATGACTTGCTGCACCGGCAATCGGTATAGTAGTTGCGAGAGATTTTTAATTTAAGTTTTGTTTTTGCATTTCTTTTTGGTGAGTTCCAACCCAATGTATATGCTTGAACGGTTTGATCTTTGATCAGACAACTCAAAAAATTTGAAAATTTTAAAAAAGAATTATAAATATATTTTTTGGGTCGTCCAATAAAAAAATAAATTATATAGACATATAGAACATAATAAAGTTCACTTAAAAATTCATAATTTTTTAACATGTAGCAAGTCATTCTCAAATATATCTCCTCCTGATTAAGAACTTTAACCATCAAACGTACCCTATGAACTTTTTTCACTGGCATGGTTAACTCGCCTGTGTGTGTGTGCAGGCGCGCACACCATTGGGGAGTCTCACTGCACCAGCATCACCAGGCGGCTGTACAACTTCAGCTCGACGGCCGGCACCGACCCCAGGTTGGATCCCCTCTACGCCGAGAGGTTGAAGAGGACGTGCCCAAGGGCGAGCGTCGGCACGAACGTGACGGTGCCGATGGACCCTGCCACCCCGTTGGCGTTCGACTCCAGCTACTTCAGTAACCTCCTCGCCAGCCGCGGCCTGTTCGAGTCCGACCAGGCGCTGATGGCGAGCGCCGAGACCGCCCAGCTGGTGAGGAGGAACGCCGGCAGCCGGAGGCACTTCCACAGGACGTTCGCCGAGGCCATGGTGAAGATGGGTAGCATCGGTGTGCTGACAGGAGAAGAAGGGGAGATACGCTTAAACTGTAGGGTGGTGAATGAGAGCTAGAGTTGCAGATGGGGCATGCGATGCTGGTGCTTTGGCTGCCATCAGAAGGGAACAAGTGACCCCTACCTATTACATTTGTTTGGTTGCTAGCTATTAGAGTAAGAGTTGCCAAAGTTTAAACTCAAACTCGTACGCATATTTGCATCTAGCTTTATTCTTATCTTCTTTTAGGTACTGTTTATTGTGTTGCAAAATAATGTAAAAGTTCATAAATGTTACATTTCAGTGTTTTTTTTTACATGAGGTGTGCTATAAATATTTCGAGTTTTAGACATAATTAACCGTACGGCAACTCGGGCCGGGTTAGCCAGGGTTAATAACCCAACCCATATATAAAAGATCTCAATTCTAACCTGACCCCTATCAATCCTAACTCAAGCCGTTGATAAATCCTTAACCCAACCCGACCCATGTAATCCGACTCTCATCGGGTTGGGTCGGGTTGATCGGGTTGAACCGGGTTATAACTCACATTTCTAAATATATTTCCTGTCATAATATTATCCACCTTAATCACATAACGGAAAAAGAATACATAAGAACTTATTTACACGATTTTTTATAAGAACCTCTCTACATACACATTGTCATTTAAGGTACTAGAGTTATAAGATAGTTTTTATGGTAACGATATTTAGGTTGGTCAGAGTTATCGGACCCATTAGTCCAACCCGGCCCGTCTAGCTTCGGATTGGTGACTGTCATAACTCTCACCCAACCTAACCTGTCATTTGTTGTGTCAGTCAGATTTGTGAGTCGTATTTATCCGTGAGGGTTCAAGTTAATCCGTCCAATGTTGCAGCCCTAGTTAATCATCTTGGCGCTCACTTTTCTCTGGTTTCAGCTTTTCTTTTATCATGTAAATCAATTGTCGAATATTTTAAAACGGGCGTTTCTAAAATTGGAAAATTATGACATTTACGGCATACCAAACACGCCTTAAATGTTATCTTCTCCAAGACGTTAGCCAAGGCTGGTGGTTTAGGACACAAATCTTGAGAACGATTGGGATTGCTTGCTAAAGTAGGTTATCAGTGCACCTCACACTCTACGGTCCCTCCTCGTGAAAGCAAAAAGGAGGGCAACTTCGAGCTAACAATCACTACAAAAGGAAATCTGGAGTGTGGAAAATCATTTTTATTGTTTTTTTTAGCCAACATTCTTTTTTGATTTCTTCTTGTGCTCCATCACCAAAATCTTATGATCATTGTGTCATTATGCGCTGCACCCATTAGTAGAACATTGCTACAATGGTCCAGATTATTTGTGTTGTGCGGCTAGGCTTTTCGTTAGTTGATGCTCCTGCATGTATAGAAGAACTACCATAATCTAACCACCAACCAAAATATTTCATTGCATTTTGTAAACAATGTCCATCCAGCTAGTCCAATTTCGTTCTCTCGGCGAAGTCGGTGCCCCAAGATAGATAGAAGGGTCTAGTTCTCAAGGTCTCTTCCATCTAGCAAGCATTCTGAAGCACTAAATTCTATTTGGGCATACACTTTTTTCGTGCTATACTAAAGAAAAGGTAAGCTAGCGAAGTCACTAGAGTAGTGGAGCTATTATAAGAATAAATGCATCACTGGAACCTTAGTTATTCGCAGTGTACTTGATTCATTCCTTCCACTTGAACGAGTGGTGAGTGGTTGCTGATGAGAAGTTCTTGATTCGGCTAGAGGCACCTAATCATATCCATCACTGATCTCTATCTGTGGCCCGACTATTGTCATCATACTGAGTAGAGAGTAACCTGCGTTTAGCTTGGGGTTACCACCTACTGTTATGTCATGTAGTTTTACAATCCACAAATAAATTTAATTAATTTAAATTGAATCAATTAACTAATTATAAGAGTCTATTAACGAGTTTTAGTAATTTGATTTGGTCAAATTAATTTAATTATAAAAGTCTATTAACTCAATTATATTATTAAGAACAGTCTATTAATTTAATTAAAATTATAAATTTGATGTATTAGACAATAACACAGTAAAATAATGATAATTTTCTGTGAAAAATTCAGATTAAGACATGATTGGTATCATTGGAAAGAATATAAAAAGATATATAGTTTTGTATAAGATCATTTTTACTAATTCAAATATTTTGGAAGATAAAAATATCGATTATTAGTTTTAGAAAGAAGTCCTAAACGAGTTGTTCAAAAGGATTATTGTGGGTAAGATTTTCTCAGCTTGCAATATTTAGAGCTAGTTTGTTGTTGCTTCTGAAATATGCAATGCAACTGTGGGTTTGTTTGGTTGTACAGTTGGAAAAGTTTTTCTAAGGAAACAAATTTACAAGAAAAATGAAAATAGAAATCACTGTTTGGTACTCATGAAAATATTTTCTTATGCTTGTTTCTTCAAATTATATTTTCTTGAAAACAATCTTATTCATATGTTTCCTTGCAAAAGAATTTTGAGCTTTTTATTCAATCTTCACATTTCTGAAAGGAATTTTACATATATATCCTCAAAAATTAGCATATTTGTATCTAGACTCCAAATTCTCATATATTGTATGAAATACACTGAAAAACCTTAGAACTATTACAGTAATACCTCATGGTCAAAGTGTCGTGAATTCCAATCGAACGTGCTAAAACATTTCAGTTATTTTTGCATATGTACTCTTAATTTCACTAACATTTTGCGTATATGTCCCAGACTTTATTAGAATTTATGGAATCTTTCTAATATATTCAGTTGATATTCACGCACTTTGACAAAAGGATATAAGTGCAACACTTGTGAATTTTTTGGGAGTATTCCATGCAACGTATAAAGCTTGGAGGGTATAGATACAAATATTATAATTTCTGTTGAATGGGTGATGTGTAATTCCATCTTACTCACTGTGGTCAATTGGGTGAGAACAAAATCTAATGGTCGAGTCCGGCGGCCAGCTAGCAAAATTGCCTCCATTCTCATCTGCCAGATGCCAAAATCGGGATTTTCACATGCTCAATGTATCTATTTTTGTTGACTGAGCTTTTTAAGTGCAACCAAATAACTCCTCGTTGGAAGGTTTCTCCGAAAAACGGCTCCTACACGACCTTTTACGTCCTTCCAAAATCCAAACGGACCCCATGAGTGGCACTTAGAATGGGCCTGCAATGGCCCAGCGCAATCCAACCCAAGTTACATCAATTTGGACTGTGACCCAAATCGACTGGTACGAGTTAAACTTGGCTGACTTAGACTAAACTTAGACCGGCCTAAGTTGGCCATATTGTATCTAACATATCATTTTTTGATTAATTAATAGTAGAAAGTGGGTCACTTCAGACAAGTTACTAATAAGAATGTCTAAAAAAAGGATTTAGTGATCCGTACTCTCTCATAATTACTAATTTTTATGTTTTGAAAAATTGGGCCATTCGACCTCAAGCCAGCCCACTTAAATGCATCATTTTGAATTGGACTGGGTTCGGACGACGTTACTTTTGGTTAAGAATGTGTTGATCTGGGCCATGTTAAATTTGGGCCAAACCATCACGGGGACCAGCCCCAGCCGCTCAAATTCACAGATTGACTCAATGAAACTTTATAGAACACTTAAAATAGACAGGGATCCTAATCAACCCGATCTATATGTTGGAGTACTAGAGTTAATTGGTCCCAGAGATTGGACGCGCGAAGGCAGAGCAAAAATTTTTGGCCTATAACTGGAAAGTAATATTTGCTGCACAGTATGAGATGCACTCTTGATTTCTTTCGATTCTTTGTATTTTTTAAAGTCAGACCTATTATGTCCGGCATGTCTGCACAATCCGATCACTGATCGGACGAGATCCAAAAAAAAAAAATTGAAAAAGCAAAAACTCAATCCCTTTTATTGGGCTTGACCCATTAAGGACGTTTTTTTCACATACTTTTCAAAAAATATCATACTTTTGGAGATGACTCACTCATTTTCATTATAAATATTTATATCATATACTAAAAATATTTTATATATATATAAAAGGTTAACATTTATTTTACAAATTTTTCATGAAATTTTCAAACCTTTTGTCGGCCTGAAATTTTCTCCTCGGACCGAATTTTCCCTTAATCTTGACTCGGCGTGTGAACCAAAACCAACAAGCGAAAATTTCAGGTAAATTCTAAACTAGTTTCCTTCTAATTTACCCAGTTTCGACTCAATATAAATATTATTTTCTTATATTTAATTACATTTCAATTCACGTTATTAACATTTTGGCCAGATCTTTATGTTGTTTGAAGATATTTCACAGTGCTTGTTAACATGCTGGCCTGTAAACACTTTTATAAGTAAAACTCGAGTAGATTATGGTTCTTGGATTATAATTAAGGCTGAGCTGAATTAAGTTGGCCTTTTACAACAGTTTACATGATTTAGTCGCCTCTTGGGCACGTGGCTCACCCTCAAGTCCGTATTGCTCTTTTTGGGCTGGTAGACCCTTCTAACGATCGAATTCAATTTTGTGAAGTATTATCTACTTTGGTCGTGTTCGTATAATTTTATCTTTAAAAGGCATCTCACAATTTATAAATTTTAAATTTTACATATATAGTCTAATAATTTTTTCTATTTTTTGATATGAGACTAATCTAATGTATTCTTATCTCAGCCTCCAAATATAGTGGTGGCTCCTCATTGCGATGACTTCACTCCAGAGTAACTGTATGGATAGCTTTTTCCTATGTCGTTGAACCAGTCCATATAAAACTACACAAATCCCACTTTGATACCATTCTATAAAAGTATGATCTAACTGTTGTAAAGTATTATCTACTTTGAGTCATGTTCGATGGTTTTGTCTCTAAAAAATACATAAGTTATAGATTCAAATTCCTCAGATATGCCGTAATATTTTTTTGTTTGTTTTCTGATATAAGACTAATTCAATTCATTTCCATCCTAGTCTTCAGACATAGTGGTGACTCCACTCTGTGATGGCTCTACGTCGAGTTACTCTGCAAGTAACTCTTTTCTATAAATAACTCTTCCTTCTGACTGGCTTATGATTGGGTCACTCCATACCTAAAACATAATAGAAGTAGAGATCATCCATGTCAACGTGGTTGGCTACCAACTATCCACAATACTCCATATGCCATATCCAGGAACTATAGTGATGGTTCTAAAGAGAGATAGGGGTGAGAGATAAAGAAAAGATTTTTCTCTTGGTCGCGACTAGCAAGGGAGTAGGAATGGGGTCTTTTATAGACTCATCCTTTTGAGAGTCCTCAACTCATTGAGAAGATGCTGGTCTATCTCTTCCTCTTGAGTAGTACTTGTTGCACCGCCACAGATGTAGAAATGGTGAGTTAGAATGAGCCCAACGGTGAGTTGGAATGAGCCCAACGAAGCCCATTTGCCACCTAAAAAGTCTATAAAGGGTTTGTCTCTCGTTAAATACACGCCGACATCATTTGCGCATCAACATACATGTATAGGTCTAGATTAAAAAATTACCTGTCAGACTACTCTTCACAAGCATAATGAAATTTTTGAGAGCTTCGTGATGCTTTCACAGCATCGTGATGCTCTCAGATGATCTTGACAACATGATATTCTAGAGAAATTACAGAACATCATGCTTGTGAGAGCATCATGATGCCCCCATGCTATCGAGAGCATGATGCTCTGAGCATCATCAGGTTATCGACAGTTTCAAGATGCTCTCGAACAGTTTAAGATGCTCTTGAGATTACAGTTTAAATATATATATATATTTTTATTATTTTTTAATCTGACATCTCCCATTTGCGTTAAGGTGTAGATGTCATCGGCACACATTTAATCGTGAGACAGTTCCTATGTGAGCATTCCATATGACAATTGAGCATTGGAGGACTCATTCTAGATTACTATTTTTACGTCTACAGTGGTGCAACAAACAAGCATTACTCCTCTTCCTATTGAGATAAGAGTTTATCCCAACCATCCAGTGTAGATGTGTATCACACAGAGACCTTGATCACGTTCAGCAGTCCACTCAAGAAAAAGGTGATTCTACTTACCGTCCTAATTTACCCATCCCTGCCATTGCTCTGCCCATAGTTAAATAGGCGTATTATATGTGCATGAACTTTTGAATAAAATTCTCACGTGAGATGTTGAATTGAAAGATAGAAAAAAAAGAACATGTTTATTTGACTACTTCTCATTTAATGAGTCATATCAGTGACTAAAGTTGAAAGTGGAATCACTTAAATCCAATAAGGCATGATATTATATGATCAAAAGATTGTCTCTACATTAAGATAAGTTCATAGTTTGAATAAGGAATAATTATACATATTTTTTCAAAATCCCCATATTCCATATATTGTCATATACACCCTCGCACTAAGCAATGTTCCTCTATATATTTATTTGGTTCCAGTAATTGTCTAAACTGAAAGAATATTCAGTTGAGAATATAATTCAGGTGTAAAATATGAGAGTTTAACGGATGAATAGTAAAATATGAAAGACTTTGGGACTATAAATGCAATCATTTTGCTTTTGTGAGGATAAGCGCAAATTAGTTTTTCTTTTTGTTTCCTAACCAGCAATGAGACAAGATAAATAAATAGCCAATGACAGTAGATTACGAAATAAGGTCTGCAAATGATAAAATAAGGTTATTACGAAGGTCTACGTGACAAAATAAACGATATGGGGGTATACATGTAATTATTATTTTCGACTAATATCTACTTATTATATAAATCATACCTTTCGTTTCAAAAACTTTTGTATGTTCTTAAAAGCAAAAGCCTATATAGCATTCTTGTTATGCCCTTTTAGTACTATTCTTTGATTGTTTTGCTGAATATTGACCCTCTAATTTCGAAGTTTAGGCCATCGATATCTGAACGAAATTTTGCTGTATTTTATCAGTACCTTATTTAATTAACTATGGTTCTTCTACTTAACTTCCCAACAGAGCTTGGTACGCTCACCTATGTTTCACGTATCGTTCAATTAGATGTGCTTTGGCCTTTCACAAGTTTCACTCCAATTATTTTGATAAATTTTAGAAATTTATTTATGCACAATAATCTTTTTGTAGCCTTCATTCAAAAGTTCTAAATTGAAGTTTCTTAAATTGAAAGAAAATATAGTTATTAAATAAACGTTTGACAAACGAATTGCCTAAAATTAGCTGACTGCTATCATTGTATTTTTTGACCTTGAAGTTAGAAGGTAACTTCCAACTAAAATTTTTAGCCCAATAGACCCTGATTCCTTGTATTACAGGAACGATCAAATTAAATAGGTATATCTTAGGATCTCTGCCTGGGAAAAATGTTGTATTGAAGCTATAGAGAGAGAGAGAGAGAATTCTACTTTCTCAACTGTCCTAACCAAGCCTAGCTGATTCTAGACAGGTGCAACAAAGTGAAATTTTAAATTTGTCCACTGTTTTTTTTTTTTTTTTTTTTTGGAACCAAAGTTGTCCACTGTCGAGGCAACTGTAGCTACCTGCAATGATTTGTTTTTGTTAATATGGTTAAAAAGTTCAGAAATTTAAACGAAGTATGGAGCGCATACAACCTTCATAGTACTGCTACATAAAGCTACCTGTAGCTTTTACTTGCTACAATGCTATCCGTCTTTCCCTCTTTCCGGAGGAAGACCAATATGGGGGCATTTCCACAATGTGCAGAATAAACAAGATCTTTATAGATTAAGGAACTATATTGGTTTATAAGTGCTATTATCTAACAGCTTTGTTGACACATCAGATCAGCGAAAGTTGGGATGTGATACCAAATATCTCTCGACACAACTTAATTAATTGGTCACAAGTGGAGAGGTTCCTTTTCTTATCAATTCATAGTAATATTAAGGGAAGGAATGTTGAACTCTCTCTACTTAGGTATTATCCACTTTGATCTATAGAAGTGGTCTCATAATTTTATTATTTTACTAAGAACATAATTTTTGTTGAGAGAAAGATGGAGAATCTTTTTTCTTGTTTTCTTCACAACCAATGTTAGACCTGAGGAGTCCTCATGCTATGTTTTATATAGCCTCCTGAGAAGGTAAACATGTGCATATGCAATGAGATTTCCTCATAGACAGCACTAATGTTGAGGGAGGAAATTATGTACTTTCTTCAACTAGATATATCTACTTTGACTTAAACCCACTTGGACCCATAGAGGGAGCCTTATGATTTTATCCTTTTATTAGGGAAAAGTCCTTATTGGGAAGAAAGTGGGTGACATTCTCTCTAACGTCTAAGTCGAAATCTCAAATTTTGGACATAAGGAATATTACGTTGTGTATGGCTCAATTATGATAATATGCTAGAGTATCTAACCCAAAACCAAGTAATCACGAGTGAAGCCATTTTATATAGTTCATAGATCACCCTGACATAATTGTGTGTGGGACTTAGTGGAAAGGAGTCGACGACGATGACTTCAACGTGTACAAATACTGTGATAGATGTGCATAATCAAATACGATTTCACTCTTTTGCAAGTAAGGATGTAAATGTTACTTGAAAATTTATTTATCCGTCAGTTTTCAGAGCTTAAAGGTCATAAAAAGACATAGATTAAAGGATAAGGATAAGAATATTATCCACATTCGAATGATTTAAGATAAGGATACACCTTTTTCCGAGTCCGATCATCCAAGCATCCGTCTGTTTTCTTTAGTTCATCTTATCAATTAATCATATCTTATATAGAACTCTCAACTCTAAATGAAATCTCCAATTTCATGTACTTACATAATTAGAAAACTTATTGTCCACACCATTCTTTTAACCTATTCTCTTTCTCATTCACTAGTTTGCAAGGTTCATTCTGAAAGATGTCACGTGATTTACAACTAAACTTATAAGAATTAATTATAAAGAACTTCTACATATGTATATTTTGAAAGTAGAATTCCTTTATTCCCTATAAAAACAACAGAAAATTAAACTTATGTTCACACATAGTATTATTTGATAATTTAACTTTTTTATATTTTTTCCGATAACTTTAAAGGATAATAATGCAAGAGGATAAGAATAAAGATAAAGATACACACGTTGGTTAAAAGATAAAGATAAGAATAAAACCACTGTTTAACTCGATGTATATCCTTTTAGATCCCTATTTGGAAGAGCTCTTTTCTTCTTTTAGAAGATTTCTTCTCTCCAGTGTGGAGAATCTTCCTCCATCTTGATGAGTATTCATCCAACTACTGGAGAATCTTCCTCCATCTTGATGAGTATTCATCCAACTACTGAGACGAAAAAGGAAAATAGAAAGCAACAAACGGCAACCTTTGATAGTCAGTACAGCCATCCCATATGAAACATATTGAAGTAGACGTGTTATTATTAAGATTGATTCCTGTTTTACTTATTCAGGTTGATACAAATAAGGGCTTAAGTGGGTCGAAGCAAATCAAGGATTAAGTTGATTTGCATGTGAGATTAAAATGTCAATTCAATCCATTTGTGTTATTGGTAGAAAGTATCTCAAAGATGTACTTCAAGCAAGTAAAAGTAATACATTTTGACATGTTGAGGTTATTGGAAGTCTAATTCAAAATCTTAAGAAATTGAGTGGAGTAAGCGTCATGTATTTGAATATTGTTTATTTTATCCATTTTCTTCTAATATGGAACTATAATAACATGCTCCTCACATGCACATGCCGATATATAAGGTTTTGTCACGTGGATCAGAAAGACAAGGTATGTTGCTTAGTTTACAATCATAAGTTGCAAGACTATGTTGAAGTTATCGGACCATCCAACTCAAAATCTTAAAAAGTATTGAGTGGAGTATGGACCATATATTTAAGTATTGTTTATTTTGTTTCTTTTTCGATGTATGACTATTTTAAGACTACTCGAACTTGGGATATATTTGACTATACATTTAGAGAGAAATCATTTTATCTTTCACTTTGAACACGAAATATGTTGATTGGAAGTAGTTTAACTGACTCGTGGTAGGTACACGAATCAATTTTTCTTAAACAATATGTCAGAAGAAGAGAATATTATAATTTCAGTTTTAGGTTAAAGTAAAAATAGCCAATAAATGACTTCTAAAGCGTCATGTTCCCATTCAAAATAACGAGTCAAGTTTTCTTAACAATATGTCAGTCAAGAATATTGGAATTTATGTTTCAGTTTAAAGTAAAAATAACCAATAAATGACTTAATGTTTCCATTCAAAATAACTAAGCTAGAACGCGCAGAAGGTAAAGTGTTTGGAATTTGAAGTTTTTGTCAAACAACCCCGCAGCTCTCTCTCTCTCTCTCTCTCTCTCTCTCTCTCTCTCTCTCTCTCTCTCTCTCTCTCTCGTGTGCATCCATCACGGAGGGAGAGACGCCAACGACACGTCTGGAGAGAACAAGGTCACGGGAAGCTAGCCTTGCTTCAATTAGCTCTGAAATATCTACGTGGTCCATGCAAGAGAGAAGCAATCCGCTGCAACCTTTAGATTCCACGCGCTCCGCCTCCAATAAACTTTTCTGCAGGAGGAGGCAGGAAAAAAGAAGAGAAAAGAAAGAAAGAAAGAAGGAAGAAAAAGAGGAATCCATGGAAGCAACCAGTAACCACACTAGCTAGAGGTAGGAGTGGTGATCATGGAGATAGAAGAGGACAAAATTTAAACTGGCAACTGCTGAACACTACTGTACATGTCTATCTGCTACCCTCTGGATTTCCTAAACTCTCTCTCCCCTTCTCCAGCAAATATTATATATGTCTAGAATCTACAAAGTACTGTGGTATCCTTACCCTCCAGTGTGGGGTTCTGGGTGGAGATCTCGTTGAGATCTCATGAAGCAGTCCTGTGGGAGGGAAACGAGCAATTGTCTGATTCCTTTTTATCTTCTTCCTCCTCCACTCTTATCCATCCACACATACCATGAAAACCTCCACTGCATGGGAGGATACCCACGTCTCAACTTCGCCCAAGAAGAGGGACAGGGAGCTCGTGGCTGTCATTTTTGCAAACAACTTCGTCAAGGTTGGCAGTGATCTCAGTCCAGATTGTGCTCGCTAGGGTTACCACAAATCTAACAGTGGGTCAGAGGTGGGGTCTCGATCAGCTGTCTTGCTCACATGCTAACATGTGCTCGGTGGGTGGGGGGGAAGGGAGGGTTCCAGGGCAGCTCCGGGTGGCGGGGTGGTCCTCCTCGCCCGTGGACGGGGCTGGTCACATGGAGTGCAACAACGACGTCTCCTTGAAGTGGACGGGACGGCGGCAGCTAACCTGAGATAATACAATAAGAATAAGGGTTATATATTATACGGCGATCACCGAGGACTGCTTGCCAGGACCACCTTGGTGGCGACGACAAAGGCGACGTGTGCTTACTCGTCTGGTAGGAAACAACACATTCGACCCTGCTTTTGTACGTGTGAGATACTAATATCTTGCATGTCCTCTCCTCTCCCTTATTATATGACATCAGACGAGCCGTATGATGTGTGTGGACGCGATGTTGTGTGCATTCCGCCTGTTGATACCATTATGGGTGGAGTTGCCAAAATCCATTCCACCCACGTCCCGCAATCTCAAACTTTTGGCCTCTCTCCTTCTCTTTTTACTGACTGAGTCCAATTTAAATTTAGATCGTAAACGATCTCAGCTCTTATGGGTGTGTCCTCTATTTTCACACGAAAAAGATTTAGGAATATATATGCTACGGTAACATATTTTCCAAGTTTCAAAAATATTTTCTTATTGTGATACTGTGTCTCCCTCCTAATCAGTTGGCCGGCCATTCTTTTTTATAAAATATTTTTCTTATTTATAATTGCAATGTGCTGAACATCGATCTAATTATGCATTAAATATCATGTCATTTTGACATCTTCTGTAAAAATTGGAATTCGGTTTTGTACTATGTTAATTAGTGGATCTTACCATGCCTTGTGATTGTTGGCATGATGCCAGCACAGATGCTCTTTCGTTAGACTAGACAGTTCGTACGCTTGGCCACACGTACCTGCAGCAGTCATGGCAGCCTTCCACTTCAGTGCATGTGCAGGAGTGAGGCAGACTATTTTGATTAGAGAATAGGAGAAGAATAAGGGAGAATAAGGGGAGAACAAGTTTAATTTAATTTTGACAAGCAGAATAGCTTATATCGGTAAAGAATAGCCTATTCAGAGAATAAGGAGAATAAGTCATTCCATACTAGACCCAAGAATTGTTTATTCTTCTTATTCCGTCAGTGGCCCTACAAAACTATCAGACCGAAACACTTCTTATTCTAGTATACATTGTTCCATCTGTGGACCCCATGTAATGACTTATTCCCCACACAAAGTGAGGCCCTAGGAACACGAGATCGTGGACCCAGTTCTTGGGCCACCCTACACCCCAAGACACATCAAAGGAGGCTGTACTAACTCTGGGCTATCATTTCAAAGGTAAATGACATATTCACCCTCTCTTTGATGTGTCTTGAGGAGCAAGTACTACAAGGAAAATAGGATTTGTCAGCGACTAAGAGCCGCTGACAAATCATAAACAACCGCTGACAAATTATAAACAACCGCTGACAAAAATTTATGTCAACGGTTAAAAAGCCGCTGACAAAACCGTGGACAAAAGTCTCGTTAGCATATATTTGTCAACGGTTACTAAAAGTCGCTGACATATAATATATATGTCTACGGATAGAAGTCGCTGACAAAGAACGCATATGTCAGCGGCTTCAAGAAGTCGCTGACAAAAACGGTATTTGTCAACGACTGATAACTCGCTGACATAAACTTTTGTCCACGACTGCTAGTTGCTAACAAAAGTTTTTGTCAGCAACTTGAACTGCTGACAAATGCTGTATGTCGACAACTGCGTAGCCGCTGACAAAGACTTTTGTCAAAGACTTACCAGCCGCTGACAAAGGTTTTGTTAGCAACTAAAGCTGCTGACAAATGTCGCATATGTCCACGGTTTGTAGCCGTGGACATATGTGCACAGAAAATTTTGTTAGTGGGCTAAGCCACTGACAAATAGTTACTAACTAAATTTTTTCTTTTAAAAATAATATACAAAAATCTGTAGATATATAGACTTCTACATAAACATCCATACAAACATGTACAAATAAACACATCCACATGTACAAATAAACACAAGCTCTCCCTAAAGTGACCAGAATACCCAAACATGTTAATGGAAACTTTTTTTGGGCAAGTCTCGTAATGTCAGCTCTAGAGACCAAACTGTTAGGAACCTTATTGTGCACATAATAAGCGCTTTTGGCTTTGTTAATAAGCTTCCCCACTTGACTGTTCCTAACAAATGGGGTTATTAACATAATAAGAATGCAAGAAAGCATAAGGTTATCAAAAGAAGAATTGCTGCCATTACCAAAAATGAGGATATCATCGGCAAAAAGTAAATGTGATATTTTTGGACATCCTCGCAGAGAATAAAAATAGCCAACCTTTTTATTTAAAAATAAAAGTTTCAATCCCCTGCTCAATGGCTCTTCAGCCATAATAAATAATGTAGCAATAGGATCACCTTGTCGAATGCCTCTGGAAGATTTGAAAAAACTAGTGAGAGAACCATTGAACGTAACTGATAACCAAGAATTTGTGATAAGCTTGTTAACCATAATGATAAATGTCATAGAAAAATCAAATCTATAAAGAATAACAAACAGGTAATCCCATTCCAGTCTGTCATACACCTTGGCCATATCCAACTTAAAACTAATATTTTGGCCCAACTTTTTTCCCAAGACCATTAACTAGCTCCTCGGCAAGAGAAACATTCTCAACAATATTCCTCCCCTTCACAAAAGCACCTTGCTCATCAGAGATAAATTTAGACAGTAATGTGGACAGTCGGTCAATCAAAAGTTTAGAGATAATCTTCACTAAAACATACACAAACTGATAGGTCAAAACTCCGCATAAGAAGAAGGTTTAGAAACTTTCGGAATAAGAGCAATAATAGAAGAAGTAAACGACCTAGGAAGATCATAGCCAAAAAATAATTCTCTCACCACACTACAAGCATCCTAATGAATAAATTTTCAGCAAGACTGGTAGAAATAGCCAGTCAGTCCATCTGGACCTAGAGCACTATTAAGAGATATGGAGAAGACCACATTTTTAATTCATCATCTGTAGGAATATCACAAAGCATGCTATTATCCCTATCAGTCACAAGCTTTGAACACACGATAACATATTAGCTGAAATAGAATGTGGCTGGCATGTGAAAACCTTGTTAAAATGATCAACTGCCATTCTTTTTAGATCAGCCTCCTGGTGAATTAAGTTGCCAACATCATCCTTAAGAGATATATATATGACTCCTTGCTTTTATCAAGGACAGATTCATGAAAAATTTTTATGTTGTAATCCCCATCTCTTAACCATTGGATTTTAGATTTTTGCTGCCAAAAAATTTCCTCTTGATTATAGAGGATACATAACATTGACCTCTCAGATTCAAACTCCTCTCAGATTCAAACTTGTTAAAGTGCTCCTCAGAGGGATTGTTATCAAAGTCATATTGAGTTGAAATGACCTTAGCTTCAGTATCTTTGACATTCTATGAAATAATTCCAAAGACCTGTTTGTTCCAGTAAAGGAAAATCACCCACTTAGTGTTCATAAGGATGCGATCAAGTCTAGCCCATATAGCATTGGGACCTTGCTGACCATTGTACCATGTGAATTTACTGCCTTAAAATCTTGTATCATGGAGGCCCATATGAGACATGAAATCATGAAAATCAGTAACTGATACTAAATTTGCTAGCCTTCCACTGACACACCCAATTTGTATAATGCACCCATACTCCGTCTACCTTAAGATGGGTCTCAACATCTATCCGGATCAACTTCACTCCGTTAAGGCAATTCCGACATGGACACTGTATCAATTTATTGTTTTGTCCATGCCTAAAACTTATTCTATCTTCATGAAAGGCAAAGTCTAAAAACTCAGCTACCCCTCTCTCATATCTAGGATCTCCTCGATTATGAACAAACTTCATCCAACTCTTATCAACTCCAGTCATTTCTATGTATCCTTTAACCTACATATTAACAAATGTGATTGATTAATAACTTATACATTATCCACGCACGCAAAACACAAACACACACAGTGGCCTCTCCATAAAGTTTAGGAGAGGGAAGACCGAAGGCTCAGATGGAAAATGTTTTTAGCCCCTAGGGGCTTCCATATGCTTCAGCGATCTGCACAAACGACTGCAACCCGATTGTCCACCAGGGCCGTCCAGGGCTGCTATGCCGTTAGCAGATGGCTTGCAGTGGCCGCAAAGCCAAGTGCATCATCATCGCCTCACACAACACAAGAAACTCGATCCTCTCATGTCCTCAACGTACTCCTTCACAGTATGAACTTAGCCAATAAGTACACAAGCCGCGAGGAAGCGCATCGATTACATAAAGGGGTCCAATTTTTTACAATAAGTACATTTCACACATTGCACACGTACGCAAAACACAAACACACATAATGGCCTCTCCATAAAGTTTAGGAGATGGGAGACCGGAGGCTCAAATAGAAAATGTTTTTAGCCTCTAGGGGCTTCCGTATGCTTCAGTGATCTGCACAAACGGCTGCAACCCGGTTGCCCACCAGGGCCGTCCAGGGCTGCCGTGCCGTTAGCAGATGGCTTGCAGTGGCTGCAAAGCCAAGTGCATCATCATCGCCTTACACACAATACCCAAGACACATACACAAAGAACCTGCAAAGATAAATGCATCGTCATCATATTCAATTAATTCAAAAGTGCTACTAACAAAAGTTAAATTCATAAATAGATAGATAAATATATTTATAGATATAGATATATACATTTCTAAAAAAAAATTGGCAACATTTCTCCTAAAAGTTGTACATTTTTCACATTTGTACACATGTCTGTGTAGGCGCCCGGAACGTCCCCCCGCCGCGGCTGCGGGCCTCGGAATCGAGGATCCCTCCGTTCGTCTTAGCACTGTGGCGATTTAAAGGGGGTTTAGAAATTGAGGTGTGATCGCCAGGAGCATTACCTTTTGGTCCCTGTGCTCCGCAGGAGTGTGAGGTGATCGCGCGTTCTGTGGGAGCGGGAGATGCTGGTTCCTCCTTCTCTTCCTCCGGCCGGCCAGAGGAGGAGAGCCTGGAATTCTGCACGCGGAAATGTGGTAAGGATCCCTGGAAAGAAAAGACAAGACAGAAAACAACTCGATTAGAACTATAATATGCAGAATCTATCCATGAAGATGTAAAAAACTAGCTAAAATCGGAGGGAAATGCACCGGATGGGTGGTGGGGGAGGGAAGGTGACCATATGTTATGGCCACCCACCTCCCGCTTATTTTTTGTTGGAAACTTCTGGTGGGTAGGAATTACTAGGTCATTTTAATGTGCATGCATGCAAATGAGGGTGCTCGTGCGTGTGGAAAGTGAAGTAATATGTCAAAAGTGAGAAAGAAAAAGTGAGAGGGAGAGAGAATGCTACGGCATGGATGGAAATGAGGATGCAATGAAATGAACAAGAAAAAAGTGAAAGGAGGTTAAGAAGACAAGCCCATTGCGGAGTGCGGAGGGTTCCCCTTGAAGCTAACTTCCTTGTCTGCTCGACTCCTCAAAACGGACTCACTTGCCAACCTCGTCTGAGCCTTCCTTCCGGAAAACTCCTCGTTAACCTCTTCGAACCTCTCACCAAAATCCTCCTTTTTAACCTCTTCTTCTTATCCCCTGCTCGAGAGGATGTGGGGGGGGGGGGGGTTTAAATAGGTGAAAGGAAAAAAAGGGAAAACAGGGGTCTAAATCCCCGTAAATCAACCTACAGCCAATAGGAAGTGGTCAAGGGTCGGAGGTAGTGCGCGCGGCAGTCGCCGGAGTGGAGAGTGGTCGGAGTAGTAGGGACGAGGGCGGCGAGTAGAGGAGATCGTGGGGAAGACGCGGTCAAGGGGGTGGTTAGGGAGTGGACGGCCAGACAACATGTCTTCCACTCCCGTGGAAGGCCAGGTAGCTGGCCTTCCACGAAGTGGTGGAAGGCAGCCCGGCTGGCCTTCGAAGGAGGTGGAAGGCAAGGGGTGGCCTTCGAAGGAGGTGGAAGGCAAGGGGTGTCCTTCGAAGGGTGGTGGAAGGCGGACTGGCTGGCCTTCCACGAAAAGGTGGTAAAAAGTGAAAAAGGTGGCCAAAAGGTGGAAGGCAAGGGGTGGCCTTCGAAGGAGGTAGAAGGCAAGGGGTGGCCTTCCACGAAAAGGTGGGTGGAGTCGGGATTTGGTTAATGGGCCTAGTTGTTAGTGGGCTGAGATGGCTAAATGAGGGGATTGATGATGATGGGCTAATGATGGAGGGGATTTATGAGCAAAAAGGGTGGTCCAAAATTGGTGTCTACAAATGTCCCTCCGGGACACCTGTTTTGCAGTGGAGTGGAACGGAATGATAAATAGGTGTTCTGAAAATCGAACCAGATTTTGGACAGCCCGGAGAAGGGATGAGCTATATCCAAAGATGGCATGAGAGTGCGGAAAATGCATGAAAGGTAGCTATTTGAGTTGCAAGAGTGGTTTGAGAAAAAGGACCAAGTTCAGTACTAGAGAATCACAGTCCGTGGGACCCTCGGGTGCTGGGACCGCAAGGCCTTGGCGCACCAGAATATAGCGATCTGGTCCAAGGGGATCTCGAGCATGAAAGGTGTAGGAGTGTGACTTGAAGAACTCTCGACACAACGGGCGCGCGGTGGCCTGGCGCATCATGGGATCGCCAAGTGAGAGAATCTTAAGCACACGTATTGAAAAAAAGGAAGAGATCTTGCGATTCAAAGGGCTAACAGACGAACAATCGCCAAACTCACAAATCAACAATAGGTCAAGCATAGTGATAAATTATGGTCATTGCCCCTAGGGCGAGGGTGGATGCTTATGCAAATGCATGCTGGTTTAAAATTAAAAATAAATTCCTAATGCAAACAGGAGGGATTTAATGGCCAATCGAATAACTTGGGGAATATAGACTCCTCATTGTTTTGTTTAAAGAGGAACTTAGAGTCTATACGCCCGAAGTTATTAGCCTCCTATGTCTTCAATCCTACTTGCCTCCGATTTCCTGCAGCTGCAAAAACACACATTAGCAACGTTCACATATTCAATGATCACAACATTAAACATTAAACTACAGGAGGATAAGAAGCAAATGTTTAGTTTCGAGTCGAAGCCGATATGGAAGATATGGCCATTCTGTTGGTAGAATGCCAATCCGATATGGCTTCGACTCGAATTCCAGGAAGAGGCATTAATTTGTTGATATTGATCAAGGTGGTCTCTTAACACTGGGGTGAGGTTACCTCCTCGAAGTAGAGAAGGGAGAAGGGCACTTTACCTTCTCGTGGATGGGCTTTTCTTTTAAAGTGGTCGAAGGCCAGGTGGCTTGCCTTCTACGAAAAGGTGGAAGGCCAACTAGCCTGCCTTCCATGAAGTGGTAGAAGGCCAAGGGGCATGCCGTCCACAAGAGGGGAAAAGAAAAGGATATGCATGCCCTTCCGTCTCTTATGAGACGTGGAAAAGTTTGTGATTATCCCGTGGCCTTAAAGGGGAGGGTTGTCGCGGGGCTTTCTTCTAGAACTCCAGTTTTCTGTGAAAAGATGGCTTCATCTTCTGCTCGCACTACTACCAAAGAACCTCAAGTTCTATCCGATGTGGAAGGCCACCTCAGCAACCTGGTGGCCCACGGACAGGTATGCTCGAACCTTTGTGTTGTCCGTCTCGACTCTCTCACCTCTTTCTTGACTTTTGGTTATCCTGCAGCCTCTTCCCAAGTTCCCTGACGCTAGGCATACCCGCAAGTATGCATGGCTTGCGGCCTTGCTAGACGTGATTACCCTGGGTATGAGGGTCTATATGCATCGATGGAATTTGACCCGTTCCATTGTATTTGCAAAGTGGTTCTCTTTCATCCACTGGCACTGGGAAGGGCTGGGTGCGCTGCTGGAGTTGTGGCATCCGGAAACACACACGTTCGTGTTCCGAGAGTTCGAGGCAACGGCCTTGCTAGAGGAGGTAGAGACCTTCTATGGATGGGAGGGCCTGGCCGCCGGTGATCCCTCTGGTTTGCCTGCATGGGAGGAAATTTTTGCTGATATTGTGCAGGACAAACGGGAGGTATGCCGCATGACTAACAGTCGAGGGATCCTTATCGATCGCCTTGCATACTGGTTGATCCGGGAGATTAAGCGCAAGACGGTCGAATCTGAGAGGCTGATGCGAGGCTTATGCCTAGTTCTTGGGGGAGTCTTATGGTTTCCCACTACAGGCTCGGTGCTAGAGAGGGAGTATGTGAGCGTGCTGAGCTTGTTGTGGAGAGGCCATTCTCTTGCCCCGGTGATCTTGTCACACCTGTATGGAGGGCTCAGCCACATGAGCATGGGGCGATCTGTGAGGGGAAGCTTGTTTACCTTACAACTGTGGATGGAGATGCATGTATCCTTTGATTTTGATGAAAAGGTAACTTCCGCCTCCAGGATTTTTCAGCACAACGCATGGTATCCTGCACGTTTGCTCCTTGGCCCCGAAGATCAAGTCAGGTGTCTCACGGCTCATCTCAAGACGAGGGAAGACTAGCGTGATTACCTGAACTTCCTGCCCGTGGAGAAGTTTATCTTTGTCCCGATGATCCTTCGAGACATGGAGTTCACCACAAGGGCTTCTCGTGAGCGTGAGTTGTGGCTAATTGGCCCTGACGAGTTGGCTGTGTACCAAGGACATCGTTGCCATCTTCAGATCGGAGTTCCCAGACAGGTACCGCTCCCTGCCTTGCATGACACACTAATCGTGCCGAGACACACCGGGTACACGAGAGAGGCGCAAGCAATAGAGCGGTTCCGACGTGCATGGCGCCGTCACTCCAGGTTCACAAAATCCCGTCTTGACGTAGCAGAGACTTCTGAGGAAGTCAAAAGATATGTAGACTATTTAACCAATGTACGACCTGCTGTCTGTGCCTTTTTCATGGGCCGTAGAGCATTGGAATAATGTAGCCATTCAATTTTTAATGAATAATACCAATTTTATTTTGAAATTCCCCTCCAAGAACTTAAGCAAATTGCCCCTATGGCGAACGCGTGGGACGGCCACGGCCGCCACTCTGGAGGACGGCCAGCACTCTGGCCGTCCACGTGGCGGCCGGCCGACACGCTGGCCGTCCGCGGCGGTGGACGGCCAGCACGTGACCGTCCACTCGGACGGCCAGCGCGTGGCTGTCCGCGGCGTCGGATGGCCAGCGCGTGGCCGTCCGTGGCGGTGGATGGCCAGCGCGTGGCCGTCCACTCGGATGGCTAGCGCGTGGCCGTCCACGCCGGCGAACGGCCAGAGCGTACCCGTCCACGCCAGGGGACAAGCGGGTGGCTTTAAGAAGCCCCGGGGTTCTTTTGTCCTCCACTCTTACCCCTATTCTTCTTCTTCTCTGTTTCCAAAATCTTCCCAACCTTCCAACCTTCCATCCATGGCGAGAGTATGGCTTCCCCGTTCCCTTAGGAGGAGGAGGACAGGCGGCGGCGATGGAGCAAGCTCCAGTGGTGGTGGCGGCAACGAAGATGTCCGCGGCGGCGGCGACGAGGACGTCCGCGGCGGCGAAGAAGAAGCTCTTCGCGGCGGTGACGAGGGGGGTCTTCGCGCCGGAGAGGAAGAAGAAGAAGGAGAAGAAGAAGGGAGGACGACGGCGACAGAGGAAGATGAAGAGGAGGATGACGGAGCTGATGGAGATGAAGAAGAAGAAGGAGAAGGTGATGGAGAAGGCGGCGGCAACGGGGAGGTACCCCCGAAGAAGAAGGTGAGTTTGTTTTTGTTCTTTGTTTTGGAAACGCAGGGGAGCCTGTCCGAGCGGACGGCAGGCCGCCCCGCCGTCCGCCCGTACGGATGGAGGCTCGCTGCCTCGCCTGCTCCAAATCTCTATGTATATGCTCATGCCCCTAACCTCTCTGATTTTGTTTGGGATTTTCAAGGTCCACAGAGAGTCTGAGGCTGGGTTTCATGGGAGCTGGTCTGGGCCTGGTACCATACGCTGCCCGATCGGCTCCTGTTCCAGGTGGACGCGTTTGGGTTCGGACCGTTGTTTCGGGTCCGACCGTTCATGGTGGATGCGCCCTTCTTAGTGGCTCTGCGGGAGCGCTGGGACGACCGATGCAGGGCCTTCATCATGCCGTGGGGACACATGCTGCCCACACTGGAGGACGTCTCCTTCTTGACGGGCTTGCCGGTTATTGGGGATCCGGTAGTGGGTCCCGAGCTTAGGGACTACAGGCAGCTGTCCGATCGACTCCTGGGCGAGGGGTACTACAGGGTCCAGGGAGCGCTATCTTACATACCCCTTGGACACTTCGCCCGATCTGTGGGGTTGAGCCGGGTACGGCGGATGCCGAGCGAGACTTTGGAGGCTTTCGCCGAGAGACTGGAGGCGCTCTTGGACTTGGATGGCCGCTCGGATGACGAGAACCTACGGATCTTTCTTTTGTTCCTCTTCGGGAGGTTGCTATTTGCCACAGCTTTAGATAAGGTCAATCTGAAGTACCTGCCGCTGTTGGAGGACCTTCAAGCGGCGAAGAAGATGGCGTAGGGAGCTGCAATGCTGGGTCATCTTTTCTCCCACCTAGTGGGCTACCGCCAGGGCTCTGGCAACTTGGGTGGGTTCACCCCTTTTCTCCAGGTAATCCTCTTAGCTGTGGATCTCCATCCTCACTTATGTTGATTGTCACTGACTGTGTTGTCTCTTGCAGATCTAGGGTTACACTCGCTTCCCTATCGGCCGGGGGACTGTTTCTGCGGACCGTGAGGGATGGACCCCCCTCATGGCGCGGTGGGAAGTGATCCGGGATTATCGTCCCGTGATGTACCGCGTGGAGGACATCCGCGCCCAGCTCGACACATTCCCTCCTCATATGGTGAGTGATTTGAAATATATGTGCATCTGAACGAATGATTAGGTCTGACCCTTTGTTTCATTCAGGTGGTATGGATGCCATATGCAGAGGAGGACCTGGCCGATCATCCATGGGTGTCCCAGAGCCTCTCTCAGTTCCGGCGGGAGGTGCCCCTACTGTGCGTGAACATTTGTGACGACCTCTTTATCTGGATGGCCTACCGCACATGGGGATGGCATCAGCCTCTACTTGCCTATCCGACCTATCCTGATATGAACCGCGGTCGTTGCCGGTCTTCTGCTATAGGTCAGGATTGGCGAGTAGTGAGGCAGGCTGAGATTGATGTGTGGCACCGCACTGGAGATGCCCTGCAGGAGGATAAATCCTTGCGGAACAGCTTCAGATACATGGGGGATTATGCCCGGCGGTACTCGAACCGTATGTTTCTGGATGCGCGGCGGGTATGTCACTCTAACCCTTCAGTCTATTTCACTTAAGTTTTCCATGGACTAATCTTAGTGATATCCCTGCAACAGATGCCTGAAACTGAAGCCGTGCAGACCCTAAAGAATCAGAATGAGATTCTGGTTCTGCAGACGAGTGATCTGCTTCTCCAGATCAGGGAATTGGTAAGAAGTCTGATTTCTAAATTAGGGTGTGAGATTGTCCATCTTATCTTTGTGAAAAAAACCTTGTGACGCAGAGAGAGGCGCTAGCCCGTTATGGGTTACGAGGGGATCCAGGTGCGGGCTCATCATCCCAGGGGCCAGCTGCCCCTACTGATTGGGAGGCGAGACTGCAAGACGCTCTCTGCTATGCAGAGGCCCGAGAGACGGATTTGGTACAGCAGGTGAGACTTGTTCTGCTCCTGTGTTATAATGATTGAGCATGTTTGACCCTGAGTTTCTATTACAGCGCCAGGAGTTAGAGACTGCCTTAGTGAGGGCGCAAGAGTTAGAAAGCCTTAATCAGTAGTTGAGAGACCAGGTTTTAGAGGAGCGGACAGCTCGGGCCAGGGCGAGAGAAGGATCCCACCCGGACGTGTACTGAGAGGGTAAGATGGCTGGCTTACGGGAGGAGCTGATGAGGTCGCAGACAGAGGTGCGGGAGCTTGATTTCAAGTACCGAACCCTGTGGGACCAAGTGATGAAGAAGGGGCGAGAGCGAGCTACGAGATCTAGCACGCAGAGCCCAGGAGCTCGTCCCCCCATTCCTGCCCCGTCAGCTGGCCAAGCACCTGCTGGGAGCTCCATCTTCAGAGACCTCGACTCTCTTCTAGCTGAGGATGCGTGGAGAGCATTGCGACCCGCTGGCTCATCGGGGTCTATGCGTCCAGCGTCAGGGCATCGTCGTGCTCGTGAGGATGACGCTGAGAGCCAGATGAGGCACCCCTCTCGAGATAGGAGAGATGACGATGCGGAGGGAAGGAGGAAGGATTGAGAGGAAGAGGGATTGGGAGCTGATGCAGGGGTATGCCCCTGTGTTGTGATGATGTATGATTATGATGTTATGCTTACATATTTCACTATTTATATCTAGGCACTTCTTTGTTCTACTTTCTGTCCGTACCTATTGTTCCTGCATGCACAACATTGGGGAACCTGTTAGTAGTATCTATTTTCGGCCCCTTGCCCAAAAAAGAGCAACTACCTTTTCCCTAGCCTTCACATAGGGTCAAGGGGCCGTGTCCTACTAACCGGACAAATGAAAGAATATTGAAACTATTGCGGCAAGTAAATATGCGAATGCTGGTAGATATTAACAAATGAGATGTATGATGAAAAAACATGTTTTTTATTCCATCTATCTGGTGACTGCCCAGACTTAGCCTGGTCGAATGATGAAAGGGAAATGCACACTCAACTTCCCAGATATCCTAAGCACGCATCTAGATTGATTTGGGCCTCTAGACTCCTCAAACTAACCTTGACCGGCTAAGACTCATACTGATGACAATACCGTCATGCCATGCTTAGGCTCCCAGCTGCTTCCGACCACCAAGTTTGCCCAAAAAGTTTTCGAGGTAAATGATTTGCCCGACCCGGGTCTCTTTCCTCACAATCTAGAAGGTATATGATGGAACACCTTGGAACCCTAACGGTCAACCGCACGACGCTGACCCGGAATCAGACGCCGTCGCACCGATTGGTGACGCGCATGCATTGACCTAAGCCCGAAGTTTTCGATGGTACACATTGAGATTATGGTTAAGAAATTAGTTCATCAGAAACATCGACATTACTCTTTACCCATTTTAGACTCCTGTGATCATGTGAGCATGTGACGATTTTTGAAAAACGAACCATTTTAAAATGATATTCGGTCTTTAGATAGCTACCTCGTGCTAAACCTTGAGGGGGAAAAAAGTGAAGAAATTTTGGAGATAAACCTCACAGGAGGATTGGCAAAACCGTTAAAAGGACGAGCTGTGACAAAACGGACTCCTTTTGACCTCCTAGATGCCCCTATTTTGACTTTTCAGGCCTTTATTAGATTTCATGGCTAGGCACGGTCACGACCAGGCTTTTTTCACGATTGCTTGAACCCCTTTTTCTTTTTTGTATTTCTTTTCCGCTCTTGTCATTTTTTGGGGTTATTTGATATTCCGCCTGCGGGGACACTGCCCTCTTCACGTGCTCTGGTCCTTTACATTTCAATTTTGGGCCCTTTTGAGGAGTTACATCTATCGGGTTGTGGAGGAACCGCAATTTGTTGAGCTCAACCGTTTAAGGGCGTCAACTGTCCTGATCGGTCGAGAGACGAAGAGCAAAGGTTGCATTTTGACAGTGTACTAAAGACTCGGAACTCATTTTAAAGGGTTCTCTTTTGAAAAAAACGTGTAAGTGTGTGCATCTCAGGATGATCATAGGGATCCGTATGAAAATAAAGTAGACACGTCCAAGGTTCTGGTGGACCAAAATCTTAGCCAAACCTTAATGTTAACCCAATCTATCATGCAACTAGACCTAGACAGGGGGTTACATGGCAGTCACCAGACAGTTGGATTTTGTGTCTTTTCTGATTTTTTGTCATTTTCATTGGAGTATGTACATATTTACAAATATTTTTGATGCTTTTTGGATATTTGATTTTTTTGAGATTTTTGATTTTTTGATTTTTTGTGTTTTCACGGATAAAATTTTATCAGATACACCCCATTCCATGGGTGGAGCAATTCCTCTCCTTTCTCATTGATTAAGCGGTATGCATTATCTGAGTATGCCTCCTTGATTACAAATGGACCTTCCCAATTTTCTTGCAATTTGCTCCTGAGACCAGGAATTTTGATCATTTTTCTTTTAAGTACCATTTCCCCAATTTCAAACTTTCTTTCGAGAACTTTCTTTGCATAGAATCTTACGATCCTATTTCTGTAAACTTGAGCATGGTTTGCCGCCATCATCCTTGTTCGTCTAATAGTTCCAGTTGGGTTAACATGGCCTTACGACGCTCGGCGTCGCTAATTCCATTGTCCAACTGCACTCTTAGAGAAGGGAAGAGAATCTCATATGGAAGTACCGCATCTGTTCCGAATGTGAGTGAATAAGGTGTTTGTCTGATGGGGGTTCGGACAGAAGTACGGTATGCCCAAAGAGCTTCTACTAGGCGATCCGGCCAGTCAAAATAATTATGAGATCTGTAAGTTCTTTTAATGATTCGAATGAGAGTTTTATTGGTGGCTTCAGCCTGACTATTTCCTTGTGGGTAGTAAGGCGAAGAATGATGCAAATTGATGCCATACTTACTGCACATGTCCTGGAGCTCTTGGGAGATAAATTGTGGTCCATTGTCGGTGATGAGATCGCGCGGTGTCCCGAACCTGGCGAGAATGTTGCGTTTGATGAACTTCACCACCGTGGATGCTTTAATTTCTGCAAATGCTTCCGCTTCAGCCCATTTAGTGAAATATTCAGTAGCGGTTAGGATAAATGATTTCCTTTTTATTTCACCCGATCGATCCTCCAAAGGTCCTATAACGTCGAATGCCCACATGGCGAAGGGCCACGGGGAAATGACGGATTTGAGAGATGACGAAGGTCCATGAACCTTGTTAGCATGTAACTGGCATTTCAAACACCTCTGAACAAATATGGAACAATCAACCTCCATTGAAGGCCAATAATAGGACATGAGGAGTTTCTGAGCTAAGGCACGACCATAGATATGACCGCCACAATCACTGGCATGAGCTGCTTCTATGACATGATGATTTTCGGCATCATCTAGACACCGAAGAAGCACTCCACTAAAGGATCTCCTGAAAAGGTGGCAGCCTAAAATAAGGTATCGTTGAGATGCACAGCGGATAGCCTTACGGTCAGAAGATGTGGCATAAGATGGGAATGACCCATCGCGGAGATAGTTCATGATATCAAAATACCACGGATTCCCATCATCCCAATCGGGGGTGAGTTCATCCGTGATAGCAGAGATGTGCTCAGATGGACGGAGGAATTGTTGGAACCAGGGGTCCCGGAAGGAAGGCGAATCTTGCTTGTGCAGAGTGATGGTGGCTGAACCTTTGGTGATAGGAATCTCTAATGCTAAAGATAGGGAGGCCAGGGCATTTGCTAGGATATTCTGAGACCTAGGCACATGCACATAGGTGACCCTTCTGAAATGCCTGGCTAGTGACTTTACTAACTCCTGATATGGCTTCAATTTTGAATCCCAGGTTTGATACTTGCCCATGGTTTGGCGGAGGATTAGTTGAGAGTCTCCAATTATTCTCAATTCCAAGACATTAAGAACCAGCGCCAATTTTAAGCCAGCTAGGAGAGCCTCATATTCAACGACATTTTTGGTCACTGAGAAGGAGAGTTGGCAAGCATGCGGAATACTTACCCCTTCTGGAGATACGAGGACCACTCCTATCCCACTGCCTTGAGAATTAAGTGCCCCGTCGAAATGAAGGACCCAGGATAGAGTATCATCCACTATTAGACCCAACTCCTCATCCGGGAATTCCTCGTTGACGGGTAAAAATGTGGGCAGTGGGTGATGAGCTAGGTGCTCGACAATTGCTTGCCCCTTCACAGCCTTCTGATTTACATAGGTGATGTCAAATTGGTTCAAGAAGGTCTGCCATCGCACCAGCCTATCTGTTACAACTGGCCGCTCTAGCAAACATTTGATCGGGTCCATTCTTGCTAGAAGTTTGACCTCGTGGGCGAGGAAGTAGTGCTTCAATTTCTGCACTACCCAGACGATGGCCGCACATGTCCTTTCCATGGCAGTGTATCGCTTTTCGGCATCGTTGAAAAGCTTGGAAAGATAGTACACTGCTCTCTCTTTCTTCTTGTCGTCAAGTTGGGCCAATACTGCTCCAGCTGATTCTTCAGTGGTGGAGACATATAGTAATAGAGGCCGCCCCGGGATAGGAGCCATAAGGACTAGTGGATTGAGGAGGTAGCTCTTTAATTCATTGAAGGCCTTTTGACACTTATCGCTCCAAATGAACTTTGCCCTTCCTTTCAATAGATCGTAAAAGGGTTTGCATCTCACAGAGTGTTGAGATATGAACCGTCTGATGAATTGCAAACGACCGATGAAACCCTTTATATCCCTGACATTCTTAGGTGGGGGCATTTCCACTATCGCCTTCACTATGTCTGGATCAACCTCAATCCCTCTTCTGCTCACCATGAACCCTAGCAATTTTCCAGAAGAAACACCAAATACGCACTTTTTTGGGTTCATTTTCAGTTGGTGCTCCTTTGATCTCTGCATTACAACCCTAAGGATTTGAGCATGTTGCTTCCTGGTTTTAGACTTCACCAAGATATCATCCACAAAAACTTCCATGTCAATGTGAATCATGTCATGAAAGATTGCCATCATAGCCCTATGGTAGGTGGCTCCAGCATTCTTAAGTCCAAATGGCATGACCATGTAGCAATAAGTTCCCCATGGAGTTATGAAAGATGTTTTCTCTTAATCTTCCTCAGCTAATCGGATTTGATTATATCCTTAAAAACCGTCCATGAAGGATAACATCTCAAATCCAACCGTGTTATCAATCAGCAAGTCTATATGAGGTAGTGGGAAATCATCCTTTGGGCAGGCTTGGTTGAGGTTGCGAAAGTCTATGCAAACTCTAACATTTCCGTCCTTTTTTGCCACAGGGATAATATTAGCTACCCACTTAGGGTAGATCACTACCCGGATGAACTTGGCCTTGTGTAATTTGTCGACCTCTTCTTTTACTTTAAGTGCTAATTCCGGTTGTAGCCGTCTCAACTTTTGTTTCACGGGTTTGGCGTCAGGTTTGAGGATTAGCCGATGTTCTACCATTTCAGTGTTTAATCCGGGCATGTCCTCATATGACCAAGCGAACCCATCACAGTGTTCTTGGAGCACGGCTATTATGGACCCTTCTTCTTCTGGACTCAAACGGGCACTAATTAGCACTATCTTCGGATCCTCCTCTGTTCCAAGGTTGACTTCTTTAGTGGGTTCGTCGATAACTGATGAAGGTTCATCAAACCGTCTCGTCCCACTCACAAGTGGTTCGACCAAGTCATCCACCTCTTCTTCTTCACTAAGCTCAAACACTCCCAGACCATCACTGCAAGACTCGTTTTTCACTAACTCCAATGGTTCGGAGATGACCCCTGTCTGAAGAAACTTATCCAACTTTTTCAGACCTTTGCACCTATTTGCTAATTCCTGAACTAAGAATAAAGGAACTTGCTTAGTCCTACGATTTCTAGACATGGAGGAAGCTAACCTAATTCCTAAATTGCTATGTACATGTCTTGGAGAATGGGTCAATTCTGTCCTGGACGGGACAAGGGTAGACCCTTGGGACAAAGATTCCATGACGGCGGGGTTACCCCACCACGTAAGCTCCTCGAAAGTGACTTCCCCTCCTTCAGGATGGGAATTGAACTTTTTTTTTTGTGACCTAACGCCTGTAACACGAAACATTCAGAAGAAATGGCGTCGATTGGAGCTGAGAGCATCGGAACAGAAGGTGGGTGGAATAAGAAAGGAATGAACGTAGTTGGAGCTGGTTCATTCCTGGCCAAGAAAAGTCCTACCGGCGGGCTGCTTGATTCACAAAACAAGGATAATATGCCAAAGTCTTCTTCTTGACTACCCTCATGATATTCTCGCACTTCTTCCTCTATCTTGGGCAATTCCTGCCTCTTTCTTACAAAATGATTCATGAGGGACCATCCCTTTGCTTCTTTTGGTGGTTCAGTAAACTTATAACCCAGGCCACATCCCCCACTGACAGGGTTCTCTGAGATGGGGTCACGAATGCCTTGTTCTTCTTTCCCTAACTCGGAGCCTGAGCTATATCCCATCTTATTCATGAGCTGCCAACCTATGCCCGACCTAGGCCTTAGGTGGGAATTCACTGATGAAAGAACAAGCTCTTTGCCTTTCCTGGAAGTTATCATGGACGGAATTTGCTCTGCTGTCACTGAGTCCAATGACTCAATGTAGGAGAGTGCTTTTGTAAGGACTGAGGTTTTCGGATCCGGTTTTCGGGGTCGGACCCTGTAGTTCAGGCCCTAGTGGGGCTGAGACTCTGTTCTGTTCTGCGTCGAGCGGGCTCGACGCGGTTTAAACGGCGTCCAGCATTGCAGACGCGTTTTAGTTTGTACCACGTGGGCTGGCTTTGGGCCGCGAGAGTACGGCCCTGTCGTGTCGTCTGAACGGCGTCCGCGAGGGACGACGCCTTTCAGACTGCGACCCTGGGTTGTCAGTGTACGGCGCCAGTCTTGTCGTCTGAACGGCATCTTGGATGGACGACGCGTTTCAGAGTTCTGTCAGAGCGGCCCGTCATGTCAACTGATAGGCGTCCGTACAGCTCGACGCGTTTTAGCCAGTTTCTGGTTAACCCCGCGAATCATCCTTCCTTTCCCTCATTTCTTCCTTCTCTCTCTCTCTCCTCCCTTCCTCCGGCGATTCCGGCGATGCCTCCTTCCCCTCCCTCTCTTCCTCCCACCATTTCATCTTTCCCTCCACTCCATCGACCTCCTAACTCCCACCACTACCACCACCACCTCCTCCGCGGCGTTTTCTCTCCGGACGGCGGCCGACGTCCCGGTGGAGTAAGGACGACCTCGGCGGTACCGGCGGCGGCGTGGGGCGAGACGGGTGGACGGCTTGGAGCTTGGAGGAGTTCAAGTAACCGGTAGGGTGACTATCCCCAGTGCATTTTCGTTTGAAAATCATGTTTTCCAGCATTTGAAGCATGCTTTGGGATGCTTTTTGGGGTGAAAACGCTAAGTGCATGTATGAGAAATTGGGTGTTCTAACGGGTAGATGGATTCTCCTCCTTCCCCTCTATATTTTGTGTCTTTTCTACGCATTTTGAGGGAGAAATCCCACCTCGAGGATTGGGGGAAGCAAGGAGAGAACCTGTCTGTCGGGGCTAAATGGCGTCGAGGTGAAGCGACGCCTTTCAGAAAGGCGGTGCCCACACACAACACGATTTAACCCATTAACAGACCCTGTTCCCGGACTGATAAGCGTCCAGGGACAGTGACGCCTTTTCAATAGGCGACTGGCGTCGACGACGCGTTTTAGTGAAATCACCTCATTTTCCTGTCCCTGTTACCGGTCGCTAAAAGGCGACGAGGGACAGCGACGCCTTTCAAAAGGCGGCTGCTTGTGGCGACGCATTTTACGCCAGGTTCTGTGGCCGAGTTTCTGTGAACCAGTTTAGGAGACTTGAATGGCGTCGGCCTTGGGCGACGCGATTCAAGGCAGAATCACACTAATTCATGCCATTAAAACATGTTACACGGTTAGACAATTGTTTAATTAGTTAAATGCATGCTTTAAATTATACTCTATGGTGATGGATTCATTGTAACCGGATCGTACGTATGGTGTTGCATGCGACCGTAGACTTCTTACTGTGTTGTGTTTTGAGCTACTGTGGACCTAGAGTGACAGTTGTAGCGCTTTATCACCCTGTGCTGGTGTGGGTGGAGCACAGCGCCGGTGTGGGTGTGGCGGGGTGACGCCTAGTGAGAGAGGGTCACCTGGTGAACCCCGTGGTTAGCTAGTACTGGTGTGGGTGTGGTACCTTTGGAGTGTCACTCGTGCTGAGGGAAGGAGTAACCACCTGAGCCAGTTGGGCCGGAGTAGCTAGAGTGCTATCCGAGGGGTTACTGTTTGGTCTCAGCGGGTCGGTGTTTTCCCCACCTTCGTTTGTGTGGTTGGCGTGTTCTACCAAGACGTTGGTTGTGGATTTCCTGGTAGATTGGTTTTAGAAATATGCATGTTAAATATATTTCGAATGCATGTGATTCATATCGAGATTTAGGAAGTAGTAATTACTGCTTTACTTGTTCACTGGACTTTTAGCTGCATTTTACACTTGTGGGTGTGTAAGTGGGAAGTGGGGATCGAAGGATCCCTACTGAGTCTTTTCGTTGAGACTCACCCCTGCGGTTTTCAGGTGAGGACTCTAGGCAGACTTAGCGAGGGGTGTGCTGCTGTGTGTTGCGCGCCGTCAGTTGTTGTTCTGGGGTATGCCCCGACGTAGTTGTCATCTTTATTCCTGGCCTGTATGCTTAATTATTTCTTTTCTGTTGGAGTATGTAATTATTTGCTGTATCGAGTCGCATTGTAATAATTTTTAATTCCTTCTTTTTCCTTTCAATTCAATGCGATGTGAATGTTTAGCTTAGTTTATTATTTATTTCCCAGACTTACTTAGATCCTGGTTTGGTTCCAAATTAATGATTCGGTACCCATTTAGTAATCGGATCCCCGATTATAGGGTGGCGGGTCGTTACATGTTATCACCTGAAGGTGTCACCATTCCACAAGCCTTTCAGCTCGACTTTCCAGTCACCAACAATCTTTCCAGTCACCAACAATATAGCTGAATACGAGGCACTCCTTGCTGACCTCGAGGCTACTCATTTCCATGGTGCTACTAAACTCAGGATTGTGGGTGATAGCCAACTGATTCTTCGCCAAGTGCTGACCAAGTATCGAACTCTTGATCCCAAGCTCAAGCCTTATCAAGAACTTACTTCTGCCTATTCAAAGCTTTTCACGAAATTGATCTTTGTCCATGTCCCTAGGAATCAGAACATCTTAGCTGACACTCTAGCCTCATTGGCATCTTCTCTTGATTTTCCAATCAGCAAGCAATCTGAATCAATCATAGTTCATAGGCGTCTTTCACCCGCCGTGAAAGACCCTTCATTTCTTAGAACTAAGGAGAAGTTGCTGAAAAAAATCAGAGATGGAGATATCGTGGAAAAGAGAGAAATCATGTTGATGGAGCTGTTAGAAGAGATGGATGATGAACATAAGCCATGGTATTATGAAATTGCCAAATATTGTGAAGATCAATCATATCCTGAGGAAGCTACAACTGAGGAGAAGAGAGCTATCAGGAGAGTTGCTCAACAATACACCATAGTTGGAGGAGCATTGTACAAGAGAGGTTTTGATGGAGTTCTTCTGAGATGTCTAGACGAAGATGAGCTTTGGAAGGTTATGGAAGGAGCTCATAGTGGAGTTTGTGGTGGCCATGTCAATGGACAGATGCTAGCAAAGAAGATCCTTAGACAAGGATTTTATTGGCTAACCATGGAAGAAGACTGTGTAGGATATGTCCGTAGGTGTGCTAAGTGCCAGCTTCACGCCGACAAAATTCATTCTCCTGCATCTTCACTCCATCCTGTTTCTTCCCCATAGCCTTTCTCCATGTGGGCTTTCGACATTATTGGACCCTTTGGTAACCCAAATTCCGGCATCAAGCAAAAATCTTTCATTCTCACGGCAACGGAATACTTCACAAAGTGGGCAGAAGCCGAAGCGTACGTGGAGATCAAAGCATCAACCGTCTGCAAGTTCATCATGAAGAACATCATCACCCGATTTGGAATTCCAAGTACCATCGTCACCGACAATGGACCACAGTTCGTGTCACAAGAATTGAAGGATCTCTACAGCAGGTATAGAATTGCATTGCATCATTCGTCTCCTTATTATCCGCAAGGCAATGGCCAAGCAGAGGCAACTAATAAGACTTTGATAAAAATTATCAAAAAGACGTGCAAATCTAACAAATTCGCAGACTGGCCAGAAAAATTGGTTGAGGGTCTATGGGCCTACCGAACTTCAATCCGCACGCCCACTGGGCAAACTCCTTATTCCTTAACATTTGGAATGGAGGCGGTAGTTCCATACGAGATCCTTATACCATCATTAAGGGTACAATTGAATAAGGAATTTTCTATTGATGAACATCGTTGAGCACTCCTTGCTCAATTGGAACTTTTAGACGAGAGAAGATGGTCAGCCGCTAATCATGCAAAAGTTTACCAAAATAGACTAGCACGTTTTTATCAAAAGAAAGTCATTGAACGTAAGTTCAAAGTCGGTGAAATGGTCGTCAAAAGGATTTTTGTAAAACCTGGTGGTCCACGTTCTAAGCTCCAACCCAACTGGGAAGGACCTTATGTTGTATTGCACGCTTTTCCTGGTAATGCTTATCGTCTTGTTAATGCAGAAGGAGAAGAGCTAAATCATCCCTGGAATGGTTTACATCTTAAGAAATACTACCCTTAGGTTAAAGAGTCGATCAGCATGGTACAAAGACCAGTGGAATCAGAAAATTTATAAATTCAAATTTCCTTATTAGTCTGGATGATTTAACTTCAAACTCATTACTACACACACTGACACGTTTGATTCGTGAGTAACAAGAGATGCCAGGTCCTAAGGAATACCGAAAGCTTGACTAAAAGTGTAAAGTACAAATCATTCCTTTTTAAAATAAAAATTTGTTTTACACTCGGCCCATGATGTCGGAACGAGGCTTAGAATAGACTACCAAACATACCCGCCATCTTAGTAGGAGGCCGTCATAAAAAAAATGGGGTAGATCCGTCCCGAAGAAAAGAAAATAGAAAAGCAAAAGCAAAAGACAAAATCCAAATGTCAAATCAGAAGGCCATTACATTACAAACGTTACATCAAGGCCATGAAATGAAATGAAAGGGAACATAAGGTCGATAAATACCCCGGAAAGAAAATGACCAAACCCCAACGGATGCTAGGGTAGGAAAGGAACATCTTTTTAGGTCTCCGGAACCTTCTCATGGGCTTTCTAAACTTATTCTTCTTTTCCTTCTAAAGAGGCGTACTCCAAACTTAAGGAATGGCTTAGATTGACTAAGGGTCAAATCATCAAATGGGATCACGAATGGAAACATAAGTTCAAACACGATGGGTTTAAGTTAAATTGTTAAAGAATAATTTGGAAATTAAGTTAATAAATGAATATGATCTTTTGATCTGAGTACCATGCTGATCTTTTAGTCAAAAATAATAATAAAAAATATATATGCCAAAAATCTAAAAAAAATACATATGCCAAAAATCCAAAAAATACATATGTCAAAAATAAAAAAAATACATATGTCAAAATAAATAAAAAAACATATATTTCAAAACCCAAACAAAAATGAATATTTCAAAACAACAAAAATATTTCAATTAGCATTTGCTTATTGCATTTGGTGTGTCTCATTCCTTTTATTTTCAGTGAGCATCTGTCTGCTTGCATGTTGCATTTTGCTTAAGTTTGTTTATAGTTCAATTACCTTTGTTGATAAAGGCTATGCCCCTTGACCATTTATTGAAGGAAAAAATTAATCGACTATTTGGTCAGGCAAGGGGCTAAGCCTAAATAGATACTTAACCTGTTTGTTAAGTGATGTACAGGATGCAAGACAAACACAGGAACACAAGATTGGAGCCCAAAAGTTTTATGTATATCATCAAAAGGTGTTTTGTATATGATACACAGAAGAAAAGAAAATACATGAGCCCTCAAGGCTGGCTCTCCCCTCTGCCCTCATCAAGCTGGCTCTGTGCCTCGTCGGGCGCATCCGGGGCTGGTCCTCGGCTGGGAGGTGGAGGTGGCCCCATCGTGCTCGGCCCTGCCTGGCCGGAAGACATGGCGACACTGGCGGTGAAAGCACTCGTCAAACCACGCTCCTGAGCACGCTGTCGAGCACGCCTGTACCTCTCCTCTACACTCCGGCGCTCGTGCTCAGCAATGCCCAACTGAACTCGGAGGGAGGCCATCTCCGAATCCATCTTTTGCCGCTGCAACCGCTCTCTCTCCCTCTCCTCGGTAATGAACCCCAGTCGAGACTGAAGGTGCGAAAGCTCTCGAGGAAGATCTCCAGTGGAGAGACGGGCCACCTGCTCCTCCAAAGCTCGGATATGCGCAGCATCAGCTTCGGCACGAGCAGCTGCAGCACGGGAACGCTCCAGCTCCGCTTCAGCCCTCTGAAGGGCTTCATGAAGCTCAGTGACCTGAGGAGAAGCCATTGTTAGTCCAAGGCAATCAAGTAATCAAAATCAAATTCAGAAGTCAAAAGGAAAGAACTTACCCGAGCAGCGCGATCCTCCTCCACAAGAGAAGCTCGGTGGATAGCGGAGGCAAGCTGGCTATGGAGGTCAGCCAGAGCAGCCTCGTGAGCAGTAGAAGAAGACGAAGGCGCGCCTTATGGAAGTCCGGGAGTCCACGGAAATTCAAGAAACCCGAATAAAGCTGGAAATATCAAGAAGATCCCATTGTGGGAGTTTGTGAAGTCCCGACCGTGGCTAAAAAGACGGTTATTTCTACCCTTGTATTATTCCATGTAAATCATTTGCATTACTATACGTTAAGTATTTACTAGAGTATGTCAAGGACCTTGTGGTTTTGATGAAACTGGAATTTGAGTTCCCCTACAACAAAAACAGTGATAGTTCCAGAGAATTCTTAATCGCGCAGATAGGCCGTTGGATTGTTAATTAGTGGGGACGATGGTTCCACTTTTGTGAAACGGTGCGTGGATAAACGAGCTTCGGCTTAGCACTGAATTACAATAATTGGTGTCTTGACTCATTAATGACAATTTAACAATATTATCCTTGATTAATTTATATTTTATTTAACTTTATATTTTTTTTTTAGCCCAGCATGCATCATGTAGGACTTTGAAATCATTGTGATAAGGATTAATTATTGATTAAGTTTCAGACCATTAATCAAACAATCTCCAACATGATGTGAAATATTCCATTTCTAATTGAGTATCTTGATTATCTTTGAGGTTCGCTTAAAGATATCATTGGAATTTTATCTTTTCTTGGACTCTTTATCCAATATTTCTTGTTTTCTTTTAAGATCCATCATGGCTGCAGCACGTCCACATTGGCTGGCAAACGCTGCCCATGATGAAACCTACAGTGTCTACGACCTGGGGTACTTCCCACTCCGTGGAGGTTGATCGACTTTATTTTATTTCCTTGTCTACCTCATCCAGACATGATTGATTCCATTGATCTCCTTGAACTATCTTCATCGATAATTTTGAGAAAAAAATTCCAATCATGTGATGTTAAGAGCGTGTCTCATCACACCTTGGCATCACCTTTTCAGTACATTCCATTTCATTTCACTCCCTTGCAAAGACGATGCCAAGGTGAGGCAGCTGTAGACAAGCTAATTTTGACGTCATTTCGAGTAAATTTCATATCATATAATAATGCCTCAGAATTGTCTGATATTTAATCATTGATTAATTTTTATTGATCTTTTTGAGTGTCGGGTCAAACATACATATTTAAGTTAATCAATTAAATTGATTTTAACTCAAATTTCAGTTAAAATATGAAGAAGTCTAAAAGACGTCTACCCGTATAAACGCCATTTAGAGTTTATTCTTATTTTAACGTTTAAATTTGAATTTTAATCAATTGATTAATTAGCTAAAAGGCGTCTGTCAGATACGACGCGTTTTAGGTTTCCTAAGCTATTTCTACTTCTCTTCCAGATGTTTATCCTTATCTTAATTAGTGTAAAAACGTCTATACATGTAGACGCGTTTTAGCTAATACACATAAAGATAAGTTTTTCCCGGATGTTTATCTTTATCTGAATGAATCTGAAAGGCGTCAGCCATAGTAGACGCGTTTTAGATAATTACAGATAAAGATGAATTAATCTGTATTTATCTGTTGCTTAAGATGGATAAATCTTAAGATTTTTCCATGTAAATCCGCGGACGCAGAAGAAGTCTATAAATACTCTACATCTTGAAAGTTTAAAAAAAAGAGAGAAGTTAGAATCAGAGTTAGTGATTGAAGATCGAAGAAACGACGTCCAAACACTGAAGTGCTGCTGTTTCCAGAAGCCGGCGTCTGTTCTTCGTCCATTCTTCATCCAATTCAAGGCTTCATCCATTCGGCATAAGTTTTTTTTTTCAATTCATTTCTACACCTTTTCATATTTGCATCTTCATCAATTTTGCATTCTTCATCACATCACTTCATGCAACACACACAACACAGCATCATTTTCAAAACATATTTGATAAAGGGGTTTCAAAGACCAGCCTAACAAGTGAGTCTTCTGTTTAGTTGCATGTTTAAAACTTTGATTAGAATGGATACTATTTTTGCCTGAATTCTCATTGTTTCTTCATTCTTCTTTCTGTTTTCGTGCAAGCTGCAAAGAAGAGTCAAAAAGGGGAGAGAATCAACAAGCAAATCACAAAGAACTCTGGACGATCCTCAACTTCAAGACTCAACAGCAAGAACAAAAGAAGAGGAAGGGCTCTCTTTCTTCAGCCGGCTGAAGAGGGGGAATCAAGGACTCAACATCTCCCACGTTTAAACAGGTAGGCGATCAAAAACTTTCTTTTAGAACTTTTAAGCCAAAAGTTTCTGACAATCACTTCACGTAGTTTCTTTTTAATAGGTTTATTTTGCACTTAAACAATATAGATTTTTCATGATAATCACACACTCATTTTAAGCACTCACATCCACCTGAGGATTCCCACTCGGGTGTGACTAGTCCTATCCTGTTGGGAACCTTCGTCAGTCTCCGCGAGCCAGAGATTCCCACTTGGCCGCCGAGCAGGTTGTACCCGAAACCACCCTGTAGGAACCTCGGGTTTGTGTGAGAAATTAATTCAACGTTTCCATCTACAACCATCCACCTATAGGTGTCACTGAGAGAATTTTTTCAAAATTTAAAGACACCTAATTGAACCTTGGTGGAACAAGCTTTGAAAAGTGAAGGGTCGTTAAGGGTTAAACTTGATTTGTTAGAAACCAACTCTCATAAAACATTGTTAACATTTCAAGTGAAATATAAAATCATTTAGGGTCTGTGTTTCATAATGAACCGAATGTATGTTAACGCTGTGTATGATGACATGGACCAGTTTGGTAACAATGTTATACACAACCCTTTGTTTGAAATTGAAGAGGATCCACAACAGACCTTCATAGGAATGCTCCAAGCATCCAGAGAAGGCCTTCAGATGAAGGATTCTGATGAATCTTCTACCTCGCAGGGAGAAGATGAGCCAGTGATTTCCAGTAGGACATTCCAAAACCCTAGAGAAGATCCGGAACTCATTGCTGTGCTATCACACTATACTCCGGATCAACTCATCCAGTTGGTTTCTCATGGCAAAATTCAGGATGCCACTCCTCGGAAAACCCAATTCCAAGGATCTTCTAGCAGACTCCAGCCAAGTCAAGCTATGCCCACTCACACGATCCCATTCAATCCCATCAACCAGGTCACACCTCCCAAGCAGGAGGAGTTCATTTATAAGAATGAGGTTGAGACTTGTGTGCGGCAACTCATGGCCGAGAATCTCAACCTTAGGCAGCCTCATTCTCTCTTGAGTTACTGTAAGCTCCCCCCAGCCTATTTTCCACCAGGGTTTAAAGTACCTAAGTACAGGAAGTACGATGGTACTACTGACCCCCATCATCATTTGTCCGGGTTTCTCATGGATTCCCACCAGTGGCTCTTCGATAGGGTCCTCCTTGTCCACCTTTTTGAAAAGTCTCTCGAGGGAGAGGCCTTGAGGTGGTTCTCCTCTCTACCAACCACTGACCTGATCAACTTTGATATGGTCTCTGAGAGGTTTATTACCCACTTCAACCACATGGCAGCCTTTCCCCCCACCTTGTTTGATCTGGTAATGGAAAAAATGAAGTCCGATGAAGACTTCACTCATTTTGCTAATAGGTGGAGAGCTATGGCTTCTAGAGCGGAGGTCGTTATCCCTGAAGCATAAGCAGTCACCATGCTTGTTAACAATGCTACCCCTCATCTTCGAGCAATCCTTATGCTTAGCGAACTTCAGACATTCGCTCAGCTATACAATCGAGCTAGGGTAGTTCAGTCCCAAATCCGAGACTCCACTCTGCCTTCATTCTTTGAAAACAGAAACATGAACAAGAAAGTCACACCAGCTCCTACCACAGAAGGAGTTACCATCAATGAACAGGTCAGCATGCTGGCACCACCAACCAGGGTTCCCAATCCTCATCCTAAGTCTGACACTCAGCCCAACCAGAAGCAATATTCAGCTGTTCCTCCCCCGACTAACTACAGTCGTCCTATGGCTAAGCGAGCTTCATATCCACCTCTGTCGGAATCATTGGCAGACATCTTTTATGCTTTGCTAGCCTGTAACGCCATTCAACTCCCACCTCAAAGAGAAGGTGTCCCGCACAATACGGACACGTCCAGGTATTGCCCCTACTATAGGATCACGGGACACACAATCTACAATTAATTCACCTTCAGGGACTGGGTATATGACTTGAACGATGAAGGGTGGATAAACTGGGAAGACATGAGAAAAGCCATTGAGGCTTTGAAGGCTAAGAAGGAATTGGGAATTGTGAAGGTCTCGTTACCTTCTCATCAAGTAGGCCAAGATTCCTCCAGCTCTCAAGGAAAGGTCAACACTTTGATCAAAGACTTGGAGCCCGTAACAGTTCGCAGGGGAACAATACTGGGAGTATGAAGGGTCCGGGATGAGACACCAAGATCCCACTTGGTCGCGTGAAACTAAAGGAGTTACTCCGGAAGTCTCCACGCTTTCCCCTAATGAGCCTTTGGTCCTAATCCGACCCAAAGAGCAACCGGCAACCCTCAAGCCGGTCACTCTCATTCAGATCCCTCCGATCACAGTCGAGGGGCCCACCCTATCTATCTTTTGTCCAACTAGGAACCAGGGTTCGATAATTGGCTTCAATCCCATTAGGTCACCCTTAGAAGCAGATCCAATCTCGGTAGGGGTAACGCTCAGGAATCGCATCATTCCTCCGAGCCAGCCCGTGGACTCTCAAGGTAACTCACTCCCTACCATGGGGAATGCCCAGTCTGAGTATGACATCCTCCAGCATTTAGAGAAGACCCTACCTAAGATCTCTATCCTCGAGCTTATCCGGAAGTCTCCCACATACAGGGAGACGTTGTTTAATTTCCTACAACAAATCATAGTCAATGAGGATCTTCCTAGTGGTGGGGTCACTAATGCTATCCTCTCAGTTACTCAGACTCCCATGATCTCCTTCCCGGAAAAGGATCTAGCTCCCCCTGAGTGTCGATACTTCCTCTGTGCCTAACCGCCATTCTCAATGGCCATTCAGTAGATTCCATGCTACTGGACACCGGTGCCTCTATCAATGTCTGTCCCCTTAAGACCCTCAAAAGGATAGGGATAGACCCATAGAAGGTTGAGTCCACCTCTATGATGGTCTCAGCTTATGACAATTCCCAGAGACTAGCAGATGGGAAGATCTTCCTGCAACTAGAAATCAGTCCGGTATCCATGATCTCGGAATTCTACATTCTGGACGTTAAGCCAATCTACAATGCCATTCTAGGGAGACCATGGATGGACCAAACTTTGGGAGTCCCATCCACCAACCACCAGTGCTATAAGTTCCCGTATAACGGGAAGATTATGAAGGTCAAAAGCTGTAACGACCCGCCACCCTATAATCGGGGATACGATTACTAAATGGGTATCGAATCATTAATTTGGAACCAAACCAGGATCTAAGTAAGTATGGGAAATAAATAATAAACTAAGCTAAACATTCACATCGCATTGAATTGAAAGGAAAAAGCAGGAATTAAAAGTTATTACAATGCGACTCGATACAGCAAATAATTACATACTCCAACAGAAAAGAAATAATTAAGTATACAGGCCAGGAATAAAGATGACAACTACGTCGGGGCATACCCCGGAACAAAAACTGACGGCGCGCGACACACAGCAGCACACCCCTCGCTAAGTCGGCCTGGAGTCCTCACCTGAAAACCGCGGGGTGAGTCTCAACGAAAAGACTCAGTAGGGATCCTTCGATCCCCACTGCCCACTTACACACCCACAAGTGTAAAATGCAGCTAAAAGTCCAGTGAACAAGTAAAGCAGTAATTACTACTTTCTAAATCTCGATATGAATCACATGCATTCGAAATATATTTAACATGCATATTTCTAAAACCAGTCTACCAGGAAATCCACAACCAACGTCTCGGTAGAACACACCAACCACACAAACGAAGGTGGGGAAAACACCGACCCGCTGAGACCAAACAGTAACCCCTCGGATAGCACTGTAGCTACTCTGGCCCAACTGGCTCAGGTGGTTACTCCTTCCCTCAGCACGAGTGACACTCCAAAGGTACCACACCCACACCAGTACCAGCTAACTCCGGGGTTCACCAGGTGACCCTCTCTCACTAGGCGTCACCCCCCCACACCCACACCGGCGCTGTGTTCCATCCACACTAGCACAGGGTGATAAAGCGCTACAACTGTCACTCTAGGTCCACAGTAGCTCAAAACACAGCACAGTAAGAAGTCCACGGTCGCATGCAACACCATGCGTACGATCCGGTTACAATGAATCCATCACCATAGAGTATAATTTAAAGCATGCATTTAACTAATTAAACAATTGTCTAACTGTGTAACATGTTTTAATGGCATGAATTAGTGTGATTCTGCTTTGAATCGCGTCGCCCAAGGCCGACGCCATTCAAGTCTCCTAAACTGGTTCACAGAAACTCGGCCACAGAACCTGGCGTAAAACGCGTCGCCACAAGCAGCCGCCTTTTAAAAGCGTCGCTGTCCCTCGTCGCCTTTTAGCGACCGATAATAGGGACAGGAAAATGAGGTGATTTCACTAAAACGCGTCGTCGACGCCAGTCGCCTATTGAAAAGGCGTCACTGTCCCTGGACGCTTATCAGTCTGGGAACAGGGTCTGTTAATGGGTTAAATCGCGTCGTGTGTGGGCGCAGCCTTTCTGAAAGGCGTCGCTTCACCTCGACGCCATTTAGCCCCGACAGACAGGTTCTCTCCTTGCTTCCCCCAATGCTCGAGGTGGAATTTCTCCCTCAAAACGCGTAGAAAAGACATAAAACATAGAGGGGAAGGAGGAGAATCCATCTACCCGTTAGAACACCCAATTTCTCATACATGTACTTAGCGTTTTCACCCCAAAAAGCACCTCAAAGCATGTTTCAAATGCTGGAAAACATGATTTTCAAACAAAAATGCACTGGGGATAGTCACCCTACCGGTTACTTGAACTCCTCCAAGCTCCAAGCCGTCCACCCGTCTCGCCCCACGCCGCCGCCGGTACCGCCGAGGTCGTCCTTACTCCACCGGGACGTCAGCCGCCGTCCGGAGAGAAAACGCTGCGGAGGAGGTGGTGGTGGTAGTGGTGTGAGTTAGGAGGTCGATGGAGTGGAGGGAAAGATGAAATGGTAGGAGGAAAAGAGGGAGGGGAAGGAGGCATCGCCGGAATCGCCGGAGGAAGGGAGGAGAGAGAGAGAGAAGGAAGAAATGAGGGAAAGGAAGGATGATTCGCGGGGTTAACCAGAAACTGGCTAAAACGCGTCGAGCTGTACGGACGCCTATCAGTTGACATGACGGGCCGCTCTGACAGAACTCTGAAACACGTCGTCCATCCAAGACGCCGTTCAGACGACAAGACTGGCGCCGTACACTGACAACACAGGGTCGCAGTCTGAAAGGCGTCGTCCCTCGCGGACGCCGTTCAAACGACACGACAGGGCCGTACTCTCGCGGCCCAAAGCCAGCCCACGTGGCACAAACTAAGACGCGTCTGCAATGCTGGACGCCGTTTAAACCGCGTCGAGCCCGCTCGACGAGGAACAGAACAGAGTCTCAGCCCCACTAGGGCCTCAACTACAGGGTCTGACCCCGAAAACCGGATCCGAAAACCTCAGTCCTTACATAACAGAACGATACCGATCTCCTTTCCATGAGAATTCAGAGCTTCGTCAAAATGCAGAGTCCACATATCATCTCTGATTTGATTTACAGACATCAGTTCCTCATCCGGAAACTCTGATCGCACTGGATCAAAACGAGGAAGGGGATGATGAGCGAGATGTTCCGCTATGGCATAGACCTTGATTGCTTTCTGCTGAATGTAAATGATATCGAATTGAGATAGAAAGTTTTGCCATCGCGCTAACCTATCAGTAAGAACAGATTTCTCCAGAAGGAATTTGATCGGATTCATCCTAGCGATGAGATGGACTTCATGGGCCAGAAAATAATGCTTCAATTTCTGAACAACCCAGACCAATGTTGCACATGTTTTCTCCATCGCCGTGTATCTCTGTTCAGCGGGGTTGAGAAGTTTAGACAGATAGTAGGCTGCCCTCTCTTTTCCTTCTTCGTCCTCTTGTACTAGGACAGCCTCCACTGCATCATCCAGGACATAAATGTAAAGTATCAATGGTTTGTCTGGAAATGGTGGTCTCAAAACAGGAGGACTTGCTAAATAGTTCTTTAATCCATCGAATGCCTCCTGACACTTATCGTCCCAATCGAATTTGACTCCCGGCTTGATAAGCTCGTAGAACGGCTTACACCTTTGTGAGTGCTGGGAGACAAAACATCGAATAAATTGCAACCTCCCGATTAATCCTCTCAACTCCTTCAAGTTTTTGGGAGGTGGCATTTCTCTGATAGCCTTCGCCTTGTTGGGATAGATCTCAATTCCCCGTTTGCTAACGATGAATCCAAGTAATTTTTCTGAAGATACCCCGAATACACATTTCTTGGGGTTCATCTTTAACTGATACTCTCTCGATCTCTCTAATACCCTTGCTAAAACTTTGGCATGCTCAGCCTTCGTCTTAGATTTAACCAATAAATCATCCACATACACTTCCAGATCTATGTGCGTCATGTCATGAAATATTACCATCATAGCCCTCTGATAAGTGGCTCCAGCATTCTTTAATCCAAATGGCATGACGACATAACAGTATGTTCCCCAAGGTGTAGTGAATGACGTCTTCTCTTGATCTTCTTCTGCCAGCTTAATCTGATTGTACCCTGAAAATCCGTCCATGAATGATAAAGTTTCATAGCCAGCGGTATTATCAATGAGTACATCAATATGAAGCAATGGAAAATCATCTTTAGAACACGCCCGGTTCAAATCGCGGAAGTCAATGCAAATTCTGACCTTCTCGTCCTTCTTCATAACCGGGACTATGTTAGCCACCCATTGTGGATAAAGGACAACTCTAATAAATTTGGCTTTATGTAATTTGTCGACCTCTTCCTTCATCTTTAGAGCCATTTGTGGGTGGAATCGCCTTAATTTCTACTTGACCGGGCTAGCTTCTTCCTTTAATGTCAACCTGTGTTCAACTAAAGATGAGTCTAACCCCGGCATATCTTCATAACTCCAGGCGAAAGTGTCCTTATAGTCCTTAAGTACTTGTACCATTGCCTTCTCATCCTCTGTAGAAAGATTTTTGCTGACGAGGACAACCTTAGGTTCGTCTTCAGTCCCTAAATTGATTTCTTTGGTGGGCTCTTCTACGGTAGCTGAGGGTTTATCGAATCTCTTCACTCCACTAGCATATGCCTCAGCCGCATCCTCGTCATCTTCCTCATCTTCAATAATGGGGTCCTTTTCATGTACTAACTCATACACCCCATACCCATCATTGACTGACTCATCGTTCATACAGTCTTCTGGCATCTGAATTGGATTTTTTAAAAATTGAGGGATTAAAGAGCAAGAAAAGCATTTATCAGCTAAGTCGTGGAGGTATCTGTTTGGAATTCGCCTACCCTTAGACATCCTAGACTTCCTAACTTGACTAACCTGCCTAGAACTAGACTGCCTAACTTCACTAAACTCCCTATTACAACCTAATGAAGATGAAGTAGGATGGAAATCCTGGGATACAAGTGGAAATACAGGAGAATCCTCCCGAAGGGAGGGGCAGAGTAGATATAGGAGAGAATCTTGACCGAAAGACCCGCGCAATGGGGTGTAATCGGACAAGTAAGAAGTTTGCTCAATGAGGATATGGGAAGAATTTGTTGCCAAATTGGCGTTTTTTTTTGGACAGTGGAGGAGTTAAGCATAAAACAGGAATGAATACAAATAGAAGGAGAATTAGATGGAGGAAGTGGCACTAAGGCCAAAGGGTTAGGGGGATCATACAGCAGTATGTCCCAGATCAAATCATACATCCTCTCTAGATCGAGAGGAGGTGGTGGAATGAGGTCCCGAGGGGACAAAGTAATCATAACGGGCGGAGCCCGTGGAATATCTTCAATAATGACCCGCGACCAAGTCGGGGTCAGGAGCAATGTACGAAACAAAGTATGGAGCATGAAAACACGAGAAAGATATGTCCCTCTCCAGAGCAGATCTGTGGTGTAGCCAGCTTCATAGGGGTCATCTGGCTCCCCTTCATCAGTCTTTTCCGACACCAATATCCGCTTGTCAAAGATAGCACCAGGACTTTCGATCAGCTCATCAATCTGCGGCGGCCACTTGGGTTCTGCAGGATCTAGAAACAGTCTGTTCAGTGCAATGTAGAGGTCTCTTAGATCGAACCACCTGTACCATTCACATTCAGGATCATGGAATTTTCTCCTCTTCATAGGCCGCAGAGCCTCCAAGGACTGGTACGTGAGTAGTTCTGAGCAATGCCTGGCCAAGTCTCACCCATATATATCATGGAAGTCAAAACACGAAGTAATGACCACCGTGTTGTCATGGCTAATTATGGGCCCCTTTACAAAATGAGTATATAGGGTCCATGTTAGGGGATCTCGACCTTCCTTGGGCGGTGTAGACATTGTCACCCAGACTTTCTGACCTTCTTCATTCTCTGCCTGTTGAATGATGTCTTGTTTCAGTTTTCTTGGCCTGTAGCCCAGGCCGCTTCCAGGTACTCCTCGGTGATCTATGACAGGAGTGGTCCTGCCTTGTAATTGTGTGCCCAGACCTCTCCCAGGCTGATAACCGTTCTTCATCATTATTCTCCATCCTAGGGTACTCATGCACTTCCCCCTTTTTATGGCATTCAACGGGTAAGGAGAAATAGTGGCGGCTTTTAGAGGATCAGCCACTGGATGGTAAACCTGTAATACCGACAAAAAAGGTTGTCGGCCAGGTAAAGAAGCAGGTTTGATATTCAAGGTATGAGCAGCAGCAAGGATCGGCATGCTCGTCACTTTAATGATTCGTCCTTTAAAGAGAAATTTGAGGCATTGATGATTCGTGGAGGGAATCGCCTCAAGAGTTTTTATGTAAGGACGACCCAAGATGGCATTCAAAGAAGGGTCGATTTCCAGAATATGAAATTCGACCTCAACATGACTTACAGGGCCTAGCTCTACTTTCAGGTAAACCATTCCTAGAGGGGAACGGGTAGAATTGTCATATGCTGTCACAGAGATGGGGTTAGGCAGCCATTTTTCTTTCGGCACACTGCACAACTCCAGGGTCTTCGGAGGTAAAACATTGATTGAAGCTCCTGTGTCAACCAGGCATGCATCCACGGCCTTCTTGCAGATATTGACCGTGATGCTCAGAGCCATGCTTCTGGCTGCCGGCGGTGCTAGTTCCGATGTGTGAAATGTAATGGAGGGCTGATCCCCCTGAGGAACTAATAGTGCTGTAATCTTTTCCACCGGCACGTCCTCATTGACCATCACCTTCTGCAAATATTCCATCAAAGCTTCTTGGTGACTCTTCGATCTTTTGATTAGTTCAAGCACAGAGATCCGTGCCAGTGTTCGGTCCAGATGTTTCAACAAATCATACTGAGTGCCTGGTGCACTCTCTTCATTGTGTGCTTCCTCCGGCGGCTGTGATGGACCGTCTCTAACTGTTGATTGAGGAAAGACTTTGTTGAAAATTCTTCCACTCCGGAGCGCATGTTCCTCAACCGTGGAAGATCTGGGTGACACTTTGAGTACCGCAGAGTTGGGTGGTGTAGGTGATGCGGGGTGTTGGTATGTAGGTGATGGCGTGGGGTTAGGTGGTGGTGGCGTGGTGCGGATTAAAGGTCTAGATGGTTGGATGGTGGATGGGTACGTGATTGGTGTGGACGAAGTGGGGAATGGTACGCGTAATAGCGGTCTGGAAGGTTGGATGGTGTCTGGGTAGGTGGTAGTGGTAGCGGGTGAAGTAGGAAATTGTACGCGTTGTAGCGGTCTGGATGGTAAGAGTAGTGTATAATTGGTTTGCGGTAGGTTATATGGTGGAGGCGTAGGAGTGTGGGGCGTAATGGTCTTGAGGAAAGCGGGTGGTGGTAATGGGTTAGTGGGTGTGGGCGAGTGATACGCGGGTGTCGGTAGAGGGGTGATGGTAATGGGCTGTGGTCTGGGTATGTGGATGGTGCGGCGTGGTGGTTGTTCTGCGGTACTCGGAACATGACCCGTCGGATAAATAGAGGAAGAGTCCTCTATTCTCCACTGTTGCCCACAGTCAGCCTCAGACTGGCTGCTTGTCAAGATAGGGGCAACCTGGTTTTGGTTTTGGTGCTCCGGGAGCGGGTTCTGCACTATGCCCATGTTTGGTGGTGGTGCTGCTTGTGCTGGTGGTCTTGCTTGCTGCTGCTGCTGCTGCTGTGGTCTTCTTGCCTTCAGGGCTGATATGTATTTTTTCATTTCTTCCCAGTCTATGCCGCCCTGCTCGTTGAGATCATGAATATAATCTCTAAATTGGAAGCAGGTGTCAATAGTATGCCCAGGTTGCCTATGGAAGTAGCAATACCTAGACGTGTCGGCATTCTGAGGCCAAACTGCCTTTTCTCTTGGCAAGACTAAGGCATTAGCTACCATTAGAGCACTGAAAATGTCTGCCAAAGATTCTGGGAGGACTGGGTATTCTTCCCTCTTTGGGCCTGGAGGTCTTCTCTGCTGATTGTAGTCAGCAGGAGGAGGGACATTATGGTATGCCGGCGGTGCGCGTGGCTGATACTGCTGTTGCTGCTGGTACTGTTGTTGTTGTGGCTGCTGGTACTGCAATTGCCGTTGCAGCGGCTGCTGTGGCTGTTGCTGTTGCTGGTTCGACTGCTGGGGCCGCTGATACTGAGGGTTCGGCTGCTGCCTATACCCCTGCTGGTTCGGCTGCGATGGCCTCTGGTACTGCTGCTGACTCCTTACGAACTGGGGCGAATTGTTGTTCATGCTATTGACTTGCTCATGAGAGAGTGTGCCCTCAGTAGTTAGACCTGTGCTGGAAGAGTTTGGCACTGCAGGCTTCCGAGGTGGAGGCCTGCTAGGTCTGTGAGGATCAAAGACGCTAGAGAACGTAGCGTCCTTGAAGGCGTTCTGACAGTACCGTGCTCTTTCATAGAGCTCTGCCATGTTGGTCAGATTGTTTAGGGAGAGGACTAGTTTGAATTGGGGCGTGGCATTGGAAATCAACATTTTCACTTGCTCCGACTCAGACAAGTGATCTTTCACTTTCTCGGCCATGCCTCGCCATCTGTCGGCAAAACTGACAAACTCTTCATCAGGTTTCATCTTCTCTGCTATGAGGTCAGTGATCGACAGGGAGGGGGCAACTCTGTCTTGGTATCGTTGAATAAATTTTCGAGAAATAATACCATAGTCCTCTACTTCGGAGGGTTCCAAAGAAAAGAACCACTCGAGAGCCGGTCCCTTTAAAGATCTCCTGAACACAAAGGCCAACGACCTCTTGTCGTTTTGCCAGAAGGATGATTCGTACATAAACTCCTTCAAGTGGGTGAAGGGGTTACCAGTACCGTTGTACTTCCGGTACACTGGCATCTCGGAGGGTGGTAGGTGGAACACTGGCAGGCTCGGTAAATTGATCTCTGGTGCAGCTTTGACCCCTATCATCTTCTGGAGGTTGTTGAATTGTTCATCCATGCGCTCCATCTTCGCCAGCAACGCTTGCGTTGTCAGATCTGCCTGGGGAGGAGGAGGAGGTGGAGGTACTTGATAGGCCTGTTGCCTAGAGTACGTTGGACAAGGAGGACAGTAAAGAGGAGGTCCGACAGAGCTTCCGCCATGCCCGAGGGCGTTTTGATAAGCAAGCGTTAGTGGTCTAGCCGGTTGCCTAGAAGATGAAAGTTGTGGCCCAGCTGGCCGAGAAGTGATATGAAGGCCTTCCATGGCCTGATGAATGTAAGGGGGATGAATAGAAGGTTGTTGAGGGATAGCAGGGGGAGCCACAGGGTTCGGCTCAGCAGGCTGCGTGGGTGCCTTCCCCTTCAGAATAGACTGGATCGCCTCGAACTGCTGAGGGTCCAGACGGGAGGCAAGAACTCTCAAAGCATTGACAAGATCCGAAGGATCAGAGGACGAGAGATCATTTTGATTGTCTCCCTCGAGAATGGGATTAGGAATCGCATACTCGTGCGGGGGAGGATCAAAATATTGATTATGAGGATGAAAAAGAGGGGTCCGGACATTCCCATCATGTTGAAACGGAACGGGGACGAAATTACGGGAGGCATCAGCATCTCTCCCACTCTCATAATTGTAATCAGAATCGCGAGGGACATTAGCATCTCCCTCGTAGTTAATCATGGCATCTGGAGCCACACTCAAGTCCCTGCCCGATCGGAGCAGCATGATGTTAGATTCTTTTTTCAAGGATTGGCAAACAAGTTGTACAGAGATTTAAACAAACAAGTGGATGTTTAGCGTGATTTTAAGATTCCTTGTTGAGTTATTTGGATTTAATTAAACCACAAATTCGCTCAAGGGACGGGATCCTAGTTTCAGTTCAATATCCACCGTTATGCTCTATGGCTTTCTCTCACAACGTTTATAGAATCTAGCTGGGGCTTCAACTGGTACAACCAGCCCGATGATCAAGGAGGAGTACCTTGATTTTGGGGACTTATGGAGGCCTCAACGCCAACTTCTCTAGTCTGATTAAGGGACCGACCCGATCAGAGAGAGTTGATGACATCAAGTGGAGTGTTCCTAAGAAAGGAGGGTATTAGCCTCAATGCGTATGACCTGTAGCCTGGATGGCCTCTAATGCTTAATACATAATGGGTAATTAGCACACAGGTCACAAAAATCTGAGAACTGAAGAAGAAGTAAGAAACTGCCTGAATCGCGTCGATGGTAGTCGACGCCTTTCAAACAGAGCCTCAATTTTTCGCAGAAGCTCAGATTGCAGACATCAGAGAAATGAGACTGAAAGGCGTCTGGGTTGGGCGACGCAGCTTGAAATGCGTCGCTGTTCCTGGACGCTTTTCAAGTCGCAGAAGCAGTTTTCCAGGAGGAATTTCTGGGTTGATTCCTCCTTAAATAGGATAAAAATGGTAAATAATCAGTTCATGTAAGATTTTTTTTGTTTCAGATTTTAACAGGATGATTTTAGCAACTAAACAACTAAGATATCAATCAATCACTCAGCATTTCATCACAAAAACAACTTTTTAACTAATCAACGGGGAGGGCAAGATCTTGCCACTGGGGTGTGCACGTGATGCACGTAGGAAATTAACTAAACTAAAAACACTCACCAATTGGTGAGGACGTGTTGATAGACACAAGTGGTGCACCGTGGGTGCCCGATTGATAACAGCAAGAACAAAAGAATTAAAAGATGGCGAGATCAAGTCCCACCGTGATCGCCAAAAAAGCTGTGAGTGCTTAAAATGAGTGTGTGATTATCATGAAAAATCTATGTTGTTTAAGTGCAAAATAAACCTATTAAAAAGAAACTACGTGAAGTGATCGCCAGAAACTTTTGACTTAAAAGTTTCAAAAGAAAGTTTTTGATCGCCTACCTATTTAAACGTGGGAGATGTTGAGTCTTTGATTCCCCCTCTTCAGCCGGCTGAAGAAAGAGAGCCCTTCCTCTTCTTTTGTTCTTGCTGTTGAGTCTTGAAGTTGAAGATCGTCTAGAGTTCTTTGTGATTTGCTTGTTGATTCTCTCCCCTTTTTGACTCTTCTTTGCAGCTTGCACGAAAACAGAAAGAAGAATGAAGAAACAATGAGAATTCAGGCAAAAATAGTATCCATTCTAATCAAAGTTTTAAACATGCAACTAAACAGAAGACTCACTTGTTAGGCTGGTCTTTGAAACCCCTTTATCAAATATGTTTTGAAAATGATGCTGTGTTGTGTGTGTTGCATGAAGTGATGTGATGAAGAATGCAAAATTGATGAAGATGCAAATATGAAAAGGTGTAGAAATGAATTGAAAAAAAAAACTTATGCCGAATGGATGAAGCCTTGAATTGGATGAAGAATGGACGAAGAACAGACGCCGGCTTCTGGAAACAGCAGCACTTCAGTGTTTGGACGTCGTTTTTTCGATCTTCAATCACTAACTCTGATTCTAACTTCTCTCTTTTTTTTAAACTTTCAAGATGTAGAGTATTTATAGACTTCTTCTGCGTCGCGGATTTACATGGAAAAATCTTAAGATTTATCCATCTTAAGCAACAGATAAATACAGATTAATTCATCTTTATCTGTAATTATCTAAAACGCGTCTACTATGGCTGACGCCTTTCAGATTCATTCAGATAAAGATAAACATCCGGGAAAAACTTATCTTTATCTGTATTAGCTAAAACACGTCTACATGTATAGACGTCTTTACACTAATTAAGATAAGGATAAACATCCGGAAGAGAAGTAGAAATAGCTTAGGAAACCTAAAACGCGTCGTATCTGACAGACGCCTTTTAGCTAATTAATCAATTGATTAAAATTCAAATTTAAACGTTAAAATAAGAATAAACTCAAAATGGCGTCCATACGGGTAGACGTCTTTTAGACTTCTTCATATTTTAACTGAAATTTGAGTTAAAATCAATTTAATTGATTAACTTAAATATGTCTGTTTGACCCGACACTCAAAAAGATCAATAAAAATTAATCAATGATTAAATATCAGACCATTCTGAGGCATTATTATATGATATGAAATTTACTCGAAATGACGTCAAAATTAGCGTGTCTACAGTGGAGAGTCAAATCCTGCGGGAGAGGTGACTAAAGATGTGATGCCGGCTCTTTCTTAAAACCCCCGCGGAGAACACCCAAAAAAAAAACCCAGCAAGTTAACAAGCAGCAGGTCAGAACATCTAACAATTCAACAAAACAGGTAGCAGTGAACAGCAATAGCAAGTAGAAAAAGGACGGCCAGATGTTCTGCCGTCAAGGGCAGTGGACGGCCAGTGGCTGGCCGTCCAAGGGGTCGGACGGCCGGGTGCTGGCCGTCCAATGGGGTGTCGACGGCCAGGTGCTGGTCGTCCAAAGGGTCCGACGGCCAGGGCATGGCCGTCCAAGGGTCAATGGACGGCAGGAGGGCGGCCGTCCAGGGGGTCCGACGACCAGGGGCTGGCCGTCCAGGGGTCAATGGCCGTCCAGGATCCTTACCTTCTTCTCCTTTGATCGCAACGCTTGCAGCGGGCTACAGATGTCCCACCGTGATCGCCAAAGGGCTGTAGGCGCCCGGAACGTCCCCCGCCGCGGCTGCGGACTTCGGAATCGAGGATCCCTCCGTTCGTCTTAGCACTGTGGCGATTTAAAGGGGTTTAGAAATTGAGGTGTGATCGCCAGGAGCATTACCTTTCGGTCCCTGTACTTCTCAGGAGTGTGAGGTGATCGCGCGTTCTGTGGGAGCGGGAGATGCTGGTTCCTCCTTCTCTTCCTCCGACCGGCCAGAGGAGGAGAGCCCGGAATTCTGCACGCGGAAATGTGGTAAGGATCCCTGGAAAGAAAAGACAAGACTGAAAACAACCCGATTAGAACTATAATATGCAGAATCTATCCATGAAGATGTAAAAAACTAGCTAAAATCGGAGGGAAACGCACCGGATGGGTGGTGGGGAGGGAAGGTGACCATATATTATAGCCACCTACCTCCCGCTTTTTTTTTGTTGGAAACCTCTGGTGGGTAGGGATTACTAGGTCATTTTAACGTGCATGCATGCAAATGAGGGTGCTCGTGCGTGTGGAAAGTGAAGTAATATGTCAAAAGTGAGAAAGAAAAAGTGAGAGGGAGAGAGAATGCTACGGCATGGATGGAAATGAGGATGCAATGAAATGAACAAGAAAAAAGTGAAAGGAGGTTAAGAAGACAAGCCCATTGCGGAGTGCGGAGGGTTCTGTGAGTGCTTAGAATGATTGTGTGATTATCATGAAAAATCTATGTTGTTTAAGTGCAAAATAAACCTATTAAAAAGAAACTACGTGAAGTGATCGCCAGAAACTTTTGACTTAAAAGTTTCAAAAGAAAGTTTGATCGCCTACCTGTTTAAACGCGGAAGATATTGAGTCCTTGATTCCCCCTCCTTCAGCCGGCTGAAGAAAGAGAGCATTTCCTCTTCTTTTGTTCTTGCTGTTGAGTTTGAAGTTGAGGATCGTCCATAGTTCTTGGATTTGCTTGATTTCCTTCCTTTGATTTCCCTTTTGTAGTTTGCAAGAAATATAGAAAGAAATGAAGAAACAATGATGAGAACTTAAGCAAAAGCAGTATCCATTCTAATCATAGTTTTAAACATGCAATTAAACAACAAACTTACTTGTTGGGATGGCTTTTGAAACTCCTTGATCAAATAGATTTTGAAAAGAATGCAAGTGTTGTGTGTTGTATGGATTGATGATGAAGAATGAGAGATTAATGAAGATGTAAAATGATAATGCAGAAATGAAACACTCATGCCGAATTGGATGAAGCCTTGAATTGGATGAAGAATGGATGCCGATTTCTGGAAACAGCAGCGCTTCGGCGTTTGGACGTCGTTGCTTCAATCTTCAATCACTAACTCTGATTCTAACTTCTCTCTTTTTTTTTTTTAAACTTTCAAGATGCAAGGTATTTATAGACTTCTTCTGCGTCCGCAGATTTACATGGAAAAATTTTAGGATTTATCCATCTTAACCAACAGATAAATACAGATTAATTTATCTTTATCTGTAATTATCTAAAACGCGTCCACATTAGCTGGCGCTTTTCAGATTAATTAAGAGAAAGATAAACATCCGGAAAAACTTATTTTTATCTGTATTAGATAAAACACGTTTACATGTGTAGACGTCTTTTACACTAATTAAGATAAGGATAAACATCCAGAAGAGAAGTAGAAATAGCCTAGGAAACCTAAAACGCGTCGTGCCTGACAGATGCCTTTTATCTAATTAATCATCTGATTAAAATTCAAATTTAAACGTTAAAATAAACTATAAATGGCGTCCACAGAAGTCGACGTCTTTTAGACCTTTTCATATTTTAACTGAAATTTGAGTTAAAATCAATTTAATTGATTAACTTAAACATGTCTGTTAAACCCGACACTCAAAAAGATCAATAAAAATCAATCAATGATTAAATATCAGACTATTCTGAGGCATTATTATATAATATGAAATTTACTCAAAATGATGTCAAAATTAGCGTGTCTACAGCTGCCTCACCTTGGCATCGTCTTTGCAAGCGAGTGAAATGAAATGGAATGTACTGAAAAGGTGATGCCAAGGTGTGATGAGACACGCTATCAACATCACATGATTGGAATTTTTCTTAAAATCATCAATGAAGATAGTTCAAGGAGATCATTGGAATCAATCATGTCTGGATGAGGTAGACAAGGAAATAAAATAAAGTCGATCAACTTCCACGGAGTGGGAAGTACCCCAGGTCGTAGACACTGTAGGTTTCATCATGGAGAGTGTTTGCCAGCCAATGTGGATGTGCTGCAGCCATGATGGATCTTAAAAGAAAAACAAGAAATATTGGATAAAGAATCCAATCAAGGATAGAATTCCAAGGATATCTTCAAGCGAACCTCAAAGATAATCAAGATACTCAATTTAGAATGGAATATTTCATATCATGTTGGAGTTATTTGATTTAATGGTCTGAAACTTAATAAGTAATTAATCCTTATCACAATGATTTCAAAGTCCTACATGATGCATGCTGGGCTAAAAGAAAAATATAAAGTCAAATAAAATATAAATTAATCAATATAATATTGTTAAATTGTCATTAATGAGTCAAGATACCAATTCTTGTAATCCAGTGCTAAGCCGAAGCTCGTTTATCCACGCACCATTTCACAAAAGTGGAACCATCGTCCCCACTAATTAACAATCCAACGGCCTATCCGTGCGATTAAGAATCCTCTAGAATTATCATGGTTTTTGTTGAAGATGAACTCAAATTCCAGTTTCATCAAAACTACAAGGTCCTTGATATAGTCTAGTAAATACTTAACATATAGTAATGCAAATGAATTACAATAATTACATAAAAGAAGTACAAGGGTAGAAATAACCGTCTTTTTAGCCACGGTCAGGACTTCTTGACTCCTACAGTGGGATCTTCTTGATATTTTCCAGCTTTACTTTCTTGAATTTCCTGCAATCAAAATCATTAATAATTCCAAACAAATATTCAATTTAAGCACCACAGAATTCCGGATAAATCACAGAAAGGCTAAAACGCGTCGTGTCGCGCAGACGCCATTTAACATTGAAACGCGGCGGTTCTCCTTGACGCCTTTTACTCACAGAAACAGGTTTCTGGTTGTTCTCTATTCGAATTCCAACTCTATCAATGCACATCCCTTTTTCAATCCGGAAAAGTCTTCCTAAGATCGTAATTCCTTCTATATAAACACCCTTAGGTTGTTCCCAAACAATCCTACCATAATCCAAAGATCCTAAGTTGAGTTTTCTTTCAAAGTTTCAAGGTTTCTTCAAAGTTTTCAAGGTTTCTAAGTTTCAAGAAGGAAGAACTCCAAAAAAGAGGATGGATTCTCCAAACAAGAGGATGAAGATGTCGCTAGAGAAGATTTCAGACGTGGAGAATCACCTCAACGGAAGGGATCCTAATCTTCAAGTAAGTTAAATCAACTTCCCTTCAATTCTTGTTCTTGTTCTTCGTGTTCTTCATCTTGTTCTTTATGTTCTTCGTCTTTTGTTTCCAGAATTACCCCATGTTTCTTGGCCCAAGAAAGTTCACCTCTCTTCCTTGGATTCGTAAACTTGCAAAAAGTGTTAAGCTTTCCATGCAAGTTTTCATATCCAAGTGGAATCTTTAAGGACTAGTGGTGCTTGCCAAACATTACAAGAGTGCAAACGTAGATTGGGCGGCTATGAGTGCCTTGATCGAATGGTGGCATCCTCAAACTCATACGTTCTTTTTCCAAGACTTCGAGTCCACGATCCTTTTGGAGGAGGCGGAGCTTCTATTGGGTCTCCCAAAGACCAAAGATAACAAAGATAAGATGACTTTAACAAGAGAGAGAATCACCGGTCAACAATTGTTGACATCAATCATGAAGGATTCTTCAGAAGCTAAAGGATGCCTTCCCAAGAAGAGAATCAATCTTGCAAAGCTCGCTGAGTGGACCCTATATGAAATTGATGATCTAAGGGAGGATGAAGCGGAGGATGTGACGAAAGCTTTCGTCACATGCCTTGCCAGTGCCTTGTTCTCCCCTGCGCAGGACAACATCTTGGAAGATGATCAGGTCAGTGCCATCTGCGCAATCTTCGAAGGTAAATCCATTAGCACTGCACTTTTGGCATATCTTTACAGCGGGCTTTCTGCAGCATCTGTGGGTCGTCCTCCCTATGGGTGTATGTTACTCTTTGCCTTGTGGGTTGAACTTCACTTCAAATTCGAGTACTGCAAGAAGAGGCCTCAAAGACCATCTCAAATTTTCTTGAATAGCCCAATCCATTGCATTACTAATATTGTAAAGTTCAACGAGCATATGGTCAACAAGGTTCCAAAACTCAAGACCCGAGCCGATTGGAGGGAGTATCTGAAGCTCATGACATCCGACGTATTTGACTCGTCTCCACTCGCTCTTGTTGGAAAACCTGTTTGGGTGCGCCGTGCAGCGGGGGCAGATCTCAAGTTGATTGGAGCCACCGAGTTCGTGTTATACAACCCTCATCGGTGTCTTACTCAGCTTAGCTTGGGCCATCGTGAATTCCACGAGTTCTCCTTTACATCCCCGATCAAGAAACGTGCTTTGGAATCCGACGAAGATTATGAAGCCATAGAAATCATCACCACTTTGTGGATCCTTAGCTTTAGTTACCGTGTAAAATCCTCTAAAGATAGAGATAGAGGATTGAAATTTCTATATCTTAGAGGTCTTCATGAAATTCTCCCTTAAATGTCCTCTTTCTCTTTTTAATTTTGTTTTATAATGTAATAAAAGACTTCATTGAATAAAGAACTATTTTTCATGCCTTGAAAATCTTTCCTTAACTTCCTGTGATGTGCCCATGATTTTTCCTTTAGTAAAAACTGGATTTTTCCTGAAAATTTGGCTGTTCGGGTTCTGTAAAATACAAAACGCGTCCACTCAGAAAGACGCCTTTAAACCATAATTCAATTTAATCCTCAAAAACTGATTAAACCTTAAATTGCGTCTACCATATAAGACGCCTTTCAATTATCTCTCCTACTTTTCCCAGGATTCTGCCATTAATTCCGTAATTAATCTCCTAAAACGCGTCTAGTAACTCAGACGCCTTTCATCATTATCCTCTGTACGGCCCTGACCAAAACTGGCAGTAACCTAAAACGCGTCAACCCACATGGACGTCTTTCACTGATTTTCAAACAGCTGTCCTTGCCGCCTCAACTTATGCGCCCTAAAACGCGTCAATCTGAGTCGACGCCTTTTACCTTTTCATTTACAGACCCGCGAAGGCCCCCTTTCTTCCTTACTTTTCCCTTAGCTTTCTCTCTCTTCACCGAGCTCCGGCGACCGGCGATCTCGCTTTCTCTCCCTCAAAAACTCCCTTTCTTGATCATGGAACGCGCTGAGGGCTCTAGGAAGATGAAGGCTTTGGCCAAGAGGCGACGGAGGCACGAGGAAGAAGTTCCAGAGGAGGTACCGACGACTCTAGCCGAGGCGGAGGCCTTCTTGGAGGAAGAAGAAGCTCCTCCGGCACCTATAGCCATGGAAGAAGAAGAGGAGGGCGACCTCCACATGGTAAGCTCTCTATGGAATGAGTGGTGTGAAGAAAAGAGGGAGAAAGGGGTTCTGTTAAGAACCCGGAATCCAGTGTTGAAAGGCGTCCAGACCAGGTGACGCCATTCAAAAGGCGTCACACTGGGCTGATGTCTTTTAAGATTAATTCCGAAGTTTTAGTGAATTGCGTCAGTCCCTGTTGACGTGTTTCAAAAGACGTCCATAGGTGCTGACGCCTTTAAAAACAGAAGTAATTTTTCTGTTTTTATTTATTACTGACCCTATTTTTTATGTTTTTTTTATTTGCAGGGAGTGATGAGGTCCAGAAATCTCGTGGGACTTGGTAGTAGGGGCATATAGAGGGCTCCCGGACTTCCAGAAGGCGCGCCTGCGCCGGATGGGGTTCGGTGAGGTACTAGATATCGAGCCATTTTGGCTCGATTTGGTCCTCCTGCAGGCGCTGCGGGAGAGGTGGCATGCGGAAAGCCGTGCTTTCCTAATGCCGTAGGGACATATGGTCCCCACCCTAGAGGACGTGGCCAGGATCACTGGCCTCAGGGTAGAGGGCCGACCTGTGAGTGGGGTGACTTACCCCAACTACCAGGGACTGGCAGAGGCATTACTAGGGATAGAGGTGTCCAGCCTAGGCAGAGGGTCTAGGATGGTCCCTAGGGTGGAGGTAGAGGCCGCCTTAGGATTAGAGGAGCCCCGGCGTCGGTCAGACGAGACCCGGGAGGGGTTTAGGGATAGGCTAGCAAAGTCATCCTCCCTGGTATACTGTAGTGACCCTAGTCAGGGGGAGGAGGTAGATAGGCAGCTTAGGGTCTTCTTAGTTTTCTTCTTCGATCGGTTGCTCTTCGGTACGAAGGGCGTGATGGATATAGGTGTCCTCTAAGCCAATCATAAGGCACCTATTTCAATCTGGTTCACTAATAAATGGCATTAAATTCATTATGTAGATTGGCATATTTATAATTGCGCATAATGAAGTCCATGAATATGTGCAATAGTCATCAGATTATGATGAGATCATAATAATGAGACTGATGACTTATAAACACATATTCTCAATTGTTCCTAGTCGTAGGATGTTTGAGAAGGACATCAAACATCCGGTTAGACTAGTACAGGTTATTCCAGCTCATATGATGAGGGTAATTGATCTCGTTAGTTACTAGTGTGGAGACACAATGGTAAACCTGTAGGTGCTCATTGGGGAATGAGTTCACTGAACTGATCCGACATGAATCGCCGAATGGTAATTTACTTGACTGTCAATCGGCTTGATTCATCGTCACAGTAGCGTGGTTGATCCTTGGACTTGAGACACCAAAGACACCTTGTCGGTGGACTTCTGGACTTTGACCTTGACCTACGAATCCCTATCCACGGGATCTCTAATAGTCAAGGATCGGGTCCAGCGGAAGACCTTCGAAGGTGATTGTGTGTTCAATAGAGGATCGTTCGCTCTCAGGTAACTGGAGAGAGAATGCTCTAGAGTAGATCCGCAGGAGTCTCTGGCCATAGCAGAAACAATATTAGAAAAGTGGTTTTCGGATATTGTACAGCGGAGTCTGATTCAAGTGAGTTGACCATCTATGGTTTGACAGTTGACCATACCCTAGGTTAACTCGAGAGTATTGTGCGAACGAAGGATTATAGCCACGTGGTAACTGTGGACGGACAGGTTCCATGAGTGGGTTACTGAACCCCATTACCTTCCGGGATCATGCGGTGTTGCTTGGCACCCAACTTGATCAGAAGTCCGACCGAATTCACATGCAATGTCAATTCGGTTGAGTAATTAGTTAATATATAGATATTAATTAATTACAATAAGTCAATAACTAGTTATTGGACTTAACGGGCTGAAAACCGGACTGGTAAATGGGCCTAGAGGGTCACACGCAATAAGATTCTCAGTCGGTGGTACATAAGTGGGATTTATATTAACTCGGGGACTTTTGTGAAAAGTTGCGCCGACTTAATATATATACACGCTGTTGAGAAACCCTGGGCCAAGCTCCAGGATTTCCCTTGCTGGCCGTCATCCCCCCTTTCTCTCTCCTCCTCTGGGCGTCCCGTTTGACGTGCCAGAACAGCTTCCGTCTCTGCCGCGTGTGATTCCCGAAAGTCGGGAATTCCCGTCGGCGGGATTTCCGCAACCGTTGCGGCGACAGATCTTCAGCGAGCGAGCTGTAACGGATGAGGGATCGAGGACGAACCACCGCGGAGGATCGCGTGGATACCGCTGGAGGCCGGACGCTTGTGCGGCTTGCGGCATCTCCTCGATGGAACCGAGACGGAAGCGGATTCGAATCCGCGCACGGTAATCGGATTACTTCTCGTAGTTTTCGGTTTGTGTTTTTCGTTCCGAATCGGATCAGCGGGCATCGGGCGGGATAAATTTTGTTCTTCGTTTCCGCTGCGTTCTTCGCGTCCCGCCCGGATCCCAACAGGGCGACCACATTCATTGTAGGTTCCTTTATATGTTAGATGATTTAGATAGCCTAGGAGAGTATGCATGGGGTGCGGCCCTCCTGGCCCACCTCTTTGCCGATCTGTCTGCGGTCACGCCGGACCGTGAGACTACCGTCAACGGCTTCTCGCCGTTCCTTCAGGTATTAATTGTTTTATTATTTATTTATGCAATGCAACATGATATGATGCTTTACTAACCTATATGTTCATGAATGCAGGTTTGGACCTATCATTACTTCCCGCTCGGCAGAGCGCGGATTGCACGGCCTAGCGCTGTTCCATTGGCCTGCCATTGGCAGCCAATCGTGGACACCGCTCCTCAGCACCATCAGCTGACGGCCCTCCGCCGTCAGTTCCTTGATTACCCCGAGCTACTGGTGAGTCTTCAATTTTATTAAATGCAATCTTTTATTCATTAAATGCAAATTATTTATATGAATGCACTTAACCTATATGCAGGTGATCTGGCGCCCGTACTTGGGCATGGGCGAGGAGGGTCAGCCGTGGGTGACGGCTGGCAGGAGGCGGTTCGGGAGGCAAATGTGGGTGCATTGCCTTAATGAAATCGAGCCCCTCCGCCTCCGACTTGTGATGAGGACCCTGGGCCTCCACCAGGAATGGATAGACGAGGAGGTCCCGGAGGGAGTCGGGAGGAGCATGAGGGGCAAGCAAGCCCTCACCGATTGGCGAGCAAAATTCCCGGAGCAATATGAAGACTGGCATCGCCGGGGTGTCAGAATGGAGTCACGGGCGGAGAGTAGCGAGGCCTACCTCCAGCAGTACCGGGCCCACTACGCCGATCAGCTTCGGCTCCTCCGACCACTCGATGTAAGTATGCATTTATGCGTCTTTAATTTCATTATTATCTTTTCTTACATTTGGTGAATGAATGTACGTATGTGTGATATGCAGGATGCACGTGACGCGGTCATCATCGACCTCCGGGCCCGCCTACATGACGCGGAGGCCCAGCTAGAGCAAGTCCAGAAAGAACTGTTCGATCTGGTATGTATGTATGTTTATGAATGCATGTTTTAATTAATTAATTGTTTAGGCGACTAACACTGACGGTTGTCTCTTAGTGCAGCGAGCCGTCTACACCCAGGCGGCTCCCCCTTCCTTCGGAGCTTCATCATCTTCTTCCTCTGCCCATGATGCTTCCTTGGCGGACCTCCAGAGCCAGCTCGCCTCCGCCATCCATCGAGCTTCTCTTGCGGAGGAGGACTGCGTTGCTCGGGTAAGTTCTTCTCTTTTTACTTTCTGAATTTGATTACTTGATTGCCTTGGACTAATAATGACTTCCCTTCAGGTTGCTGAGCTTCAGGAAGCCCTTCAGAGGGCTGAAGCGGAGCTGGAGCGTTCTCGTGCAGCGGCTGCTCGTGCCGAAACTGATGCTGCGCGGATCCGAGCTCTGGAGGAGCAGGTGGCCCGTCTCTCCACTGGAGATCTTGCACGTCTCCAGATTCGCCTTGAGGTCGTGACCGAGGAGAGAGATCGCGACTGCCTTCGACTGGAGAGTCTTCATGGTCGCTTGTTGGTTGCAGAGCACGAGCGCAAGATGGTGGAGGAACGGTATCAACAAGCTCGACAGCGTGCCCAGGAGCGTGGTTTGACGAGTGCTTTCACCGCTAGTGTCGCCATGTCTTCTGGCCAGGCAGGGCCGAGCGCGATGGGACCACCTCCACCTCCCAGCCGAGGACCAGCACCGGAGGCGCCTGACGAGGCCCAGAGCCAGCTTGATGAGGGCGGAGGGGAGAGCCAACCTTGAGGGCTTATGTATTTTTATTTTCTTCTATGTATCATGTACAAAACACATTTTGATGATATACATAAAACCTTTTTTGGGCTCCAATCTTGTGTTCCTGTGTTTGTCTTGCATCCTGTACATCACTTAACAAACAGGTTAAGTATCTATTTAGGCTTAGCCCCTTGCCTAACCAAATAATTGGTCGATTAATCCTTTCCTTCAATAAATGGTCAAGGGGCATAGCCTTTATCAACAAAGGTAATTGAACTATAAGCAAACTTAAGCAAAATGCAACATGCAAGCAAACAGATGCTCACTGAAAATAAAAAGAATGACACATACCAAGTGCAATAAGCAAATGCTAAATGGAATATTTTTGTTGTTTTGAAATATTCATTTTTGTTTGGGTTTTGAAATATATGCATTTTTTTGGATTTTGACATATGTATTTTTTTTGGATTTTTGAAATATGTATGTTTTTTTGGATTTTTGAAATATGCATGTTTTTTTGGATTTTTGAAATATGTATGTTTTTTTTGGATTTTTGAAATATGTATGTTTTTTTGGATTTTTGAAATATGTATGTTTTTTTGGATTTTTGAAATATGTATTTTTTTTTTTTTTTGAAATATGTATCTTTTTTTGGATTTTTGAAATATGTATTTTTTTTACTAAAAGATCAGCATGGTACCCAGATCAAAAGATCATATTCATTTATTAACTTAATTCCCAAATTGTTCTTTAACAACTTAACTTAAAACCCATCGTGTTTGAACTTGTGTTTCCATTCGTGATCCCATTTGATAATTTGACCCTTAGTCAATCTAAGTCATTCCTTAAGTTTGGAGTACGCCTCTTTAGAAAGAAGGGAAGAATAAGTTTAGAAAGCCCATGAGAAGGTTCCGGAGACCTAAAAAGATGTTCCTTTCCTACCCTAATATCCGTTGGGGTTCGGTCATTTCTTTCCGGGGTATTTATCGACCTTGCGTTCCCTTTCATTTCATTTCATGGCTTTGATGTAACGTTTGTAATGTAATGACCTTTTGATTTGACATTTGGCTTTTTTGCTTTTTCTTTTTCTATTCTTTTCTTTTTTCTGGGACGGATCTTCCCCATTTTTTTTTTATGACGGCCTCCTACTAAGATAGCGGGTATTCTTGGCAGTCTATTCTAAGCCTCGTTCCAACATCATGGACCGAGTATAAAAATAGATTTTTGTTTTAAAACGAATGATTTGTACTTTACACTTTTAGTCAAGCTTTCTGTATTCCTTAGGACTTGGCATCTTTTGTTACTCACGAATCAAACGTGTCAGTGTGTGCAGTGATATGTTTGAAGTTAAATTATCCAGACTAACAAAGAAATTTGAGTTTATAAATTTTCTGATTCCACTGGTCTTTGTACCATGCTAATTGACTCTTTAACTTAAGGATAATATTTCTTAAGATGTAAGCCATTCCAGGGATGATTTAGCTCTTCTCCTTCGGCATTAACAAGACGATAAGCATTACCAGGAAAAGCGTGCGATACAACATAAGGTCCTTCCCAGTTGGGTTGGAGCTTAGAACGCGGACCACCAGGTTTTACAAAAATCCTTTTGACGACTATTTCACCAACTTTGAACTTACGTTCAATGACTTTCTTTTGATAAAAACGTGCTAGTCTATTTTGATAAACTTTTGCATGATTAGCAGCTGACCATCTTTTCTCGTCTAAGAGTTCCAATTGAGTAAGGAGTGCTGAACAATGTTCATCAATGGAAAATTCCTTATTCAATTGTACTCTTAATGACGGTATAAGGATCTCGTATGGAACTACCGCCTCCATTCCAAATGTTAAGGAATAAGGAGTTTGTCCGGTAGGCGTGCGGATTGAAGTACGGTAGGCCCATAGAGCCTCAACCAATTTTTCTGACCAATCTGTGAATTTATTAGATTTGCACGTCTTTTTGATGATTTTTATCAAAGTCTTGTTAGTTGCCTCTGTTTGGCCATTGCCTTGCAGATAATAAGGAGACGAATGATGCAATGCAATTCTATACCTGTTGCAGAGGTCCCTCAATTCTTGTGACACGAACTGCGGTCCGTTGTCGGTGACGATTTTGCTTGGAATTCTAAATTGGGTGATGATGTTCTTCATGATGAACTTGCAGACGGTTGATGCTTTGATCTCCACGTACGCTTCAGCTTCTGCCCACTTGGTGAAGTATTCCGTTGCCGTGAGAATGAAAGATTTTTGCTTGATGCCGGAATCTGGATTACCAAGGGGTCCAATAATGTCGAAGGCCTACATGGAGAAAGGCCATGGGGAAGAAACAGGATGGAGTGAAGATGCAGGAGAATGAATTTTGTCGGCGTGAAGTTGACACTTAGCACACCTACGGACATATCCTACACAGTCTTCTTCCATGGTTGGCCAATAAAATCCTTGTCTAAGGATCTTCTTTACTAGCATCTGTCCATTGACATGGCCACCACAAACTCCACTATGAGCTCCTTCCATAACCTTCCAAAGCTCATCTTTGTCTAGACATCTCAGAAGAACTCCATCAAAACCTCTCTTGTACAATGCTCCTCCAACTAAGGTGTATCGTTGAGCAACTCTCCTGATAGCTCTCTTCTCCTCAGTTGTAGCTTCCTCAAGATACGATTGATCTTCACAATATTTGGCAATTTCATAGTACCATGGCTTTTGTTCATCATCCATCTCTTCTAACAGCTCTATCAACATAATTTCTCTTCTTTCCACAATATCTCCGTCCCTGACTTTCTTCAGCAACTTCTCCTTAGTTCTAAGGAATGAAGGGTCTTTCACGGCGGGTGAAAGATGCCTATGAACTATGATTGATTCGGATTGCTTGCTGATTGGAAAATCAAGAGATGAGGCAAGTGAAGCTAGAGCGTCGGCTAAGATGTTCTGATTCCTAGGGACATGGACAAAGATCAATTTTGTGAAAAGCTTTGAATAAGCAGAAGTAAGTTCTTGATAATGCTTGAGTTTGGGATCAAGAGTTCGATATTTGGTCAGCACTTGGCGAAGAATTAGTTGGCTATCACCCACAATCCTGAGTCTAGTGACACCATGGAAATGAGCAGCCTCGAGGCCAGCAAGAAGTGCCTCGTATTCAACTATATGGTTGGTGACTAGAAAATCAAACTGAAAGGCTTGTGGAATGGTGACACCTTCAGGTGATAACAGAACGATACCGATCCCCTTTCCACGAGAATTCAAAGCTCCGTCAAAATGCAGAGTCCACATATCATCTCTGATCTGATGTACGGACATCAGTTCCTCATCCGGAAACTCTGATCGCACTGGATCAAATCGAGGAAGAGGATGATGGGCGAGATGTTCTGCTATGGCATAGCCCTTGATCGCTTTCTGCTGAATATAAATGATATCGAATTGAGATAGAAAGCTTTGCCATCGCGCTAATCTATCAGTAAGAATATATTTCTCCAGAAGGAATTTGATCGGATTCATCCTAGCGATGAGATGGACTTTATGGGCCAGGAAATAATGCTTTAATTTCTGAACGACCCAGACCAATGCTGCACATGTTTTCTCCATCGCTGTGTATCTCTGCTCAGCGGGGTTGAGAAGTTTAGAGAAATAGTAGGCTGCCCTCTCTTTTCCTTCTTCATTCTCTTGTGCTAGGACAGCCCCCACTGTATCATCCAGGACTGAAATGTAAAGTATCAATGATTTGCCTGGAGATGGTGGTCTCAAAACAGGAGGACTTGCTAAATAGTTCTTTAATCCATCAAATGCCTCCTGACACTTATCATCCCAATCGAATTTGACTCCCGGCTTGGTAAGGTCGTAAAACGGCTTACACCTTTGTGAGTGCTGGGAGACAAAACGGCGAATAAATTGCAACCTCCCGATTAACCCTCTCAACTCTTTCAAGTTTTTGGGAGGTGGCATTTCTCTGATAGCCTTCGCCTTATTGGGATCGATCTCAATTCCCCGTTTGCTGACAATGAATCCAAGTAATTTTCCTGAAGATACCCCGAATACACATTTCTTGAGGTTCATCTTTAACTGATACTCTCTCGATCTCTCTAATACCTTTGCCAAAACTTTGGCATGCTCAGCCTTTGTCCTAGATTTAACCAATAAATCATCTACATACACTTCCAGATCTATGTGCATCATGTCGTGAAATATTGCCATCATAGCCCTCTGATAAGTGGCTCCAACATTCTTCAATCCAAATGGCATGACAACATAGCAGTATGTTCCCCAAGGTGTAGTGAATGACGTTTTCTTTTGATCTTCTTCCGCTAGCTTAATCTGGTTGTACCCTGAAAATCCGTCCATAAACGATAAAGTTTCATAGCCAGCGGTATTATCAATGAGTACATCAATATGAGGCAATGGAAAATCATCTTTAGGACACACCCGGTTCAGATCGCGGAAGTCAATACAAATTCTTACCTTCCCGTCCTTCTTCATGACCGGGACTATGTTGGCCACCCATTGTGGATAAAGGACAACTCTAATAAATTTGGCCTTATGTAGCTTATCGACCTCTTCCTTCATCTTTAGAGCTATTTGTGGGTGGAATCGCCTTAATTTCTGCTTGACCGGGCTAGCTCCATCCTTTAATGTCAACCTGTGTTCAACTAAAGATGATTCTAACCCTGGCATATCTTCATAACTCCATGCGAAAGTGTCCTTATAGTCCTTAAGTACTTGTACCATTGCCTTCTCATCCTCTGTAGAAAGATTTTTGCTGACGAGGACAACCTTAGGTTCGTCTTCAGTCCCTAAATTGATTTCTTTGGTGGGCTCTTCTATGGCAGCTGAGGGTTCATTGAATCTCTTCACTCTATTGGCGTATGCCTCAACTGCGTCCTCGTCATCTTCTTCATCTTCAACAATGGGGTCCTTTTCATGCACTAACTCATACACCCCATACCCATCATTGACTGACTCATCGTCCATACAATCTTCTGGCATCTGAATTGGATTTTCTAAAAACTGAGGGATTAAAGAGTAAGAAAAGTATTTATCAGCTAAGTCCTGGAGGTATCTATCTGGAATTCGCCTACCCTTAGGCTTCCTAGACTTCCTAACCTGACTAACCTGCCTAAAACTAGACTGCCTAGCTTCACTAAACTCCCTATTATAACCTAATGAAGATGAAGCATAATAGAAATCCTGGGATACAAGTGGAAATACAAGAGAATCCTCCCGAGGGGAGGGGCAGAGTAGATCTATGAGAGAATCTTGACCGAAAGACCCGCGCAATAGGGTGTGATCGGACAAGTAAGAGGTTTCCTCGATGAGGATATGAGAAGAATTTGTTGCCAAATTGGCGTTTTTTTTTAGACAGTGGAAGAATTAAGCATAAAGCATGAATGAATACAAATAGAAGGAGAATTAGATGGAGGAAGTGGCACCAAGGCCAGAGGGTTAGGGGGATCATACAGCAGTATGTCCCAGATCAAGTCATACATCCTCTCTAGATCGAGAGAAAGTGGTGGAATGAGGTCCCGAGGGGACAGAGTGATCATAACGGGCGGAGCCCGCGGAATATCTTCAATAATGACCCGCGACCAAGTCGGGGTCAAGAGCAATGTACGGAATAAAGTATGGAGCATGAAGACATGGGAAGGGTATGTCCCCCTCCAGAGCAGATCTGTGGTGTAGCCGACTTCATAGGGGTCATCTGGCTCCCCTTCATCGGTCTCTTCCGACAGCAATATCCGCTTGTCAAAGATAGCATCAGGGCTTTCAATCAGCTCATCAATCTGCGGTGGCCACTTGGGTTCTGCCGGATCTAGAAACAGTCTGTTCAGTGCAATGTAAAGATCTCTCAAATCGAACCACCTGTACCATTCGCATTCAGGATCATGGAATTTTCTCCTTTTCATAGGCCGCAGAGCCTCCAAGGATTGGTACGTAAGTAGTTCTGAGCAATGCCTGGCCAAGTCTCTCCCATATATGTCATGGAAGTCAAAACACGAAGTAATGACCACCGTGTTGTCGTGGCTAATTATGGGCCCCTTTACAAAGTGTGTATACAGGGTCCATGTTAGGGGATCTCGGCCTTCCTTGGGTGGTGTAGACATTGTCTCCCAGACTTTCTGATCATCTTCATTTTCTGCTGGCCGAACGATATCTTGTTTAAGTTTTCTTGGCCTGTAGACCAGACCGCTTCCAAGGGCTGCTGGGTGATCTTTAACAGGAGTGGTCCTGCCCTGCAATTGTGTGCCCAGACCTTTCCCAGGCTTATAGCCGTTCTTCATCATAATTCTCCATCCTGGGGTACTCATGCACTTCCCCCTTTTTATGGCATTCAACGGGTAAGGAGAAATAGCGGCGGCTTTCAGAGGATCAGCCACTGGATGGTAAACCTGTAATACCGACAGAAAAGGTTGTCGGCCAGGCAAAGCAGTAGATTTAATATTCAAAGTATGAGCAGCATCAAGGATTGGCATGCTCGTCACCTTAATAATTCGTCCTTTGAAGGGAAATTTGAGGCATTGGTGATTCATGGAAGGAATCGCCTCAAGAGTTTTTATGTAAGGACGACCCAAAATGGCATTTATAGAAGGGTCGATTTCCAGAATGTGAAATTCGACCTCTGCATGACTTATAGGGCCTAACTCTACTTTCAAATAAACCATTCCCAGAGGGGAACGGGTAGAATTGTCATATACTGTCACAGAGATGGGGCTAGGCAGCCATTTTTCTTTGGACACACCGCACAGCTCCAGGGTCTTCGGAGGTAAGACATTGATCGAAGCCCCTGTGTCAACCAGGCATGCATCCACGGCCTTCTTGAAAATGTTGACCGTGATGCTCAGAGCCATGCTCCTGGCTGCTGGTGGTGCTAGTTCCGATGTGTGAAATGTAATGGAGGGCTGATCCCCCTGAGGAACTAATAGTACTGTAATCTTTTCTACCGGCACGTCCTCGTTGACCATCACCTTCTGCAAATATTCCATCAAGGCTTCTTGGTGACTTTTCGATCTTTTGATCAGTTCAAGTATGGAGATCTGTGCCGGTGTTCGATCCAAATGTTTCAACAAATCATAGTGAGTGCCTGGTGCACTCTCTTCATTGTGTGCTTCCTTAATCGGTTGTGATGAGCCGTCTCTAACTGTTGACTGAGGAAATACCTTGTTGAAAATTCTTCCACTCCGGAGCGCATGTTCCTCAACCGTGGAGGATCCGGGTGACACCTTGAGTACCACAGAGTTGGGTGGTGTAGGTGATGCGTGGTGTTGGTATGTCGGTGATGGCGTGGGGTTAGGTGGTGATGGCGCGGTGCGGATTAAAGGCCTGGATGGTTGGATGGTGGATGGGTAAGTGATTGGAGTGGACGAAGTGGGGAATGGTACGCGTAGTAGCGGTCTGGATGGTTGAATGGTGGATGGGTAAGCGGTAGTGGTAGCGGGTGAAGTAAGAAATGGTACGCGTAATAGCGGTCTGGATGGTAAGAGGGGCGCGTAGTTGGTTTGCGGTGGGTTATATGATGATGGCGTAGGAGTATGGGGCGTAATGGGCTTGAGGAAGGCGGGTGGTGGTAATGGGTTATTGGGGGCAGGTGTCGGTAGAAGGGTGATGGTAATGGGTTGTGGCCTGGGTATGTGGATGGTGCGGCGTGGTGGTCATTCTGCGGTACTCGGAATATGACCCGTCGAATAAAGAGAGGAAGAGTCCTCTATTCTCTACTGTTGCCACGGTCAGCCTCAGACTGGCTGTTTGTCAAGATAAGGGCAACTTGGTTTTGGTTTTGGTCTCCGAGAGTGGGTTCTGCACTATGCCCATATTTGGTGGTGGTGCTGCTTGTGCTGGTGGTCTTGCTTGCTGCTGCTGCTGTGGTCTTCTCGCCTTCAGGGCTGATATATACTTTTTCATCTCCTCCCAGTCTATGCCGCCCTGCTCGTTGAGATCATGAATATAATCTCTAAATTGGAAGCAGGTGTCGATGGTATGCCCAGGTTGCCTATGGAAATAGCAATACCTGGACGTGTCGGCATTCTGAGGCCAAACTGCCTTTTCCCTTGGCAAGACTAAGGCATTAGTTGCCATCAGGGCACTGAAAATATCTGCCAGGGATTCTGGGAGGGCTGGATATTCCGCCCTCTTCGGGCCTGGAGGTCTTCTCTGCTGGTTGTAATCACTAGGAGGAGGGACATTATGGTATGCCGGCGGTGCGCGCGGCTGATACTGCTGCTGTTGCTGATATTGTTGTTGTTGGGGCTACTAGTACTGTTGTTGCCGTTGCGGCGGCTGCTGTAGCTATTGCTGTTGCTGGTTCTGGTTCGGCTGCTGGGGCCGCTGATACTGTTGTTGATAATGGGGGTTCTGCTGCTGTCTGTACCCTTGCTGGTTCGGCTGCGGTGGCCTCTGGTACTGTTGCTGACTCCTCACAAACTGGGGCGAGTTATTGTTCATGCTACTAACCTGCTCATGAGAGAGCGTGCCCTCAGTAGTCGGACCTGTGCTGGGAGCATTTGGCACTGCAGGCTTCCGAGGTGGAGGCCTACTAGGTCTATGAGGATCAAAGACGCTAGAGAACGTAGCGTCCTTAAAGGCATTCTGGCAGTACCGTGCTCTTTCATAGAGCTCTGCCATGTTGGTCAGATTGTTCAGGGAGAGGACTAGCTTGAACTGGGGCGTGGCGTTGGAAATTAGCATCTTCACTTGTTCAGACCCGGACAAGTGATCCTTCACCTTCTCGGCCAAGCCCCGCCACCTGTCGGCAAAACTGACAAATTCTTCATCAGGTTTCATCTTTTCTGCTATTAAGTTAGTGATGGACAAGGAGGGTGCAACTCTGTCTTGGTATCGTTGAATGAATTTACGAGAGACGATACCGTAGTCCTCTACTTCAGAGGGTTCCAAGGAAAAGAACCACTCGAGGGCTGGTCCCTCTAGAGATCTCCTGAACAAAAAGGCCAACGACCTCTTGTCGTTCTGCCAGAAAGACGATTCGTACATAAACTCCTTCAAGTGGGTAAAGGGGTTACCAGTACCGTTGTACTTCCGGTACACTAGCATCTCAGAGGGTGGTAGGTGGAACACTGGCAGGCTCGGTAAATTGATCTCTGTTGAGTTTGAAGTTGAGGATCATCCAGAGTTCTTGGATTTACTTGATTTCCTTCCTTTGATTCCCCTTTTGCAGCTTGCAAGAAATATAGAATGAAATGAAGAAACAATGATGAGAACTTAAGCAAAAGCAGTATCCATTCTAATCATAGTTTAAAACATGCAACTAAACAGCAAACTTACTTGTTGGGATGGCTTTTGAAACCCCTTGATCAAATAGGTTTTGAAAAGAATGCAAGTGTTGTGTGTTGTATGGAGTGATGATGAAGAATGAGAGATTAATGAAGATGTAAAATGATAATGCAGAAATGAAACACTCATGCCGAATTGGATGAAGCCTTGAATTGGATGAAGAATGGATGCCGATTTCTGGAAACAGCAGCGCTTCGGCGTTTGGACGTCGTTGCTTCAATCTTCAATCACTAACTCTGATTCTAACTTCTCTCTTTTTTTTTTTTTTAACTTTCAAGATGCAAGGTATTTATAGACTTCTTCTGCGTCCGCGGATTTACATGGAAAAATTTTAGGATTTATCCATCTTAACCAACAGATAAATACAGATTAATTTATCTTTATCTGTAATTATCTAAAACGCGTCCACATTAGCTGACGCCTTTCAGATTAATTAAGAGAAAGATAAACATCCGGAAAAACTTATCTTTATCTGTATTAGATAAAACACGTCTACATGTGTAGACGTCTTTTACACTAATTAAGATAAAGATAAACATCCGGAAGAGAAGTAAAAATAGCCTAGGAAACCTAAAACGCGTCGTGCCTGACAGATGCCTTTTATCTAATTAATCATCTGATTAAAATTCAAATTTAAACGTTAAAATAAACTATAAATGGCGTCCACAGAAGTCGACGTCTTTTAGACCTCTTCATATTTTAACTGAAATTTGAGTTAAAATCAATTTAATTGATTAACTTAAACATGTCTGTTAAACCCGACACTCAAAAAGATCAATAAAAATCAATCAATGATTAAATATCAGACTATTCTGAGGCATTATTATATGATATGAAATTTACTCAAAATGATGTCAAAATTAGCGTGTCTACAGGTTCCCCTTGAAGCTAACTTCCTTGTCTGCTCGACTCCTCAAAACGGACTCACTTGCCAACCTCGTCTGAGCCTTCCCTCCGGAAAACTCCTCGTTAACCTCTCCGAACCTCTCACCAAAATCCTCCTTCTTAACCTCTTCTTCTTAACCCCTGCTCGAGAGGATGGGGGGGGGGTTTAAATAGGTGAAAGGAAAATAAGGGAAAACAGGGGTCTAAATCTCCGTAAATCAACCTACAGCCAATAGGAAGTGGTCAAGGGTCGGAGGTAGTGCGCGCGGCAGTCGCCGGAGTGGGAGTGGTCGGAGTAATGGGGACGAGGGAGGCGAGTAGAGGAGATCGTGGGGAAGACGCGGTCAAAGGGGTGGTTAGGAAGTGGACGGCCAGACAACATGCCTTCCACTCCCGTGGAAGGCCAGGTAGCTGGCCTTCCACGAAGTGGTGGAAGGCGGCCCGGCTGGCCTTCGAAGGGGGTGGAAGGCAAGGGGTGGCCTTCGAAGGAGGTGGAAGGCAAGGGGTGTCCTTCGAAGGGTGGTGGAAGGCGGACTGGCTGGCCTTCCACGAAAAGGTGATAAAAAGTGAAAAAGGTGGCCAAAAGGTGGAAGGCAAGGGGTGGCCTTCGAAGGAGGTAGAAGGCAAGGGGTGGCCTTCCACGAAAAGGTGGGTGGAGTTGGGATTTGGTTAATGGGCCTAGTTGTTAGTGGGCTGAGATGGCTAAATGAGGGGATTGATGATGATGGGCTAATGATGGAGGGGATTTATGACCAAAAGAGGTGGTCCAAAATCGGTGTCTACAGTCTGATTTCATACAATCTCATAAAAAAATGATATCTACATTACATAATATACACATATACATCCACATGCACATCCACATCCACATCCGTACCTGTAAGGAAAGTTACTTGTATCCGCATGTAAATATCATATATAGATAGATAGATATATGCATAGATAGATAGATAGATAGATAGATACGTACATAACTTGCAAGACATATAGATAGGTTGGTAAAATAGTTACATACATAACTAGATAGGTAGGTATATAGATAGGTGGATAAATAGATATGATATCTAGATAGATATAGATTTATAGAGATAGATACATAGATAGAAAGATAAGATAGCAAGATAGATAGGTGGATAGATATGATAGCTACATAGATATAGATTTTTAGAGACAGATAGATAGATAGAAAGATAGGATAGCTACATAGATATAGTCTGATAAAAAAAAAATATGTATCTACTAATCATCCACCTTTGCCAAAGTTACATTTAATATAAGGAATCATATGAAAACATATTACCTCATACTATTTATAACAAACACATTTATAGTGAACGGAGGAGGATTTACATAAACTAATATTTTGAGTAACAACATCATCAGTTGGAACAGCTTTAAACAAAACCTTCTAGCTAAAAGCGGTCATTCTTGGGAGAATAATCTTGGACCATAATTTGCTGAAATTGTGCATGACCGTACCCCTACTTCTTACATCATCCTAAGCACTTTTGAGGTCAAAAAGTCCACTCTAAAACTTAGCTCGACCATATCTTGACCGAAGTGAATTTCCATGAAGAACATTCTAGATTTGTTTCAAAGCTAATGATTGCTATATAGAACTCAAGCTTCTCAGACCTAAGTCTCCCTCAACTATTGGCCTAGTGACATTGTACCCATTGCTGCCGTCTACAACCATCAAGACTGCATCAAAAAAAAAGAAAAGAAAAGAACACAACCTATCTATTGCTGAAATTGTACATTTAGGTAATGAGCAAGCCGAGGCCACATGTAGAGGGATAGAGCACAATTAATACACTTTTGATTAAAGCAATCCTGCCTGCTTGAGAAAGAAATTTTGCTTGCCAACCATCAATTTTGTTGAAAATTCGGTCCACAAGATACTTAAACTGCTAACACGCCATCTACCAACTTTTAAAGGCACCCCCAAACAAATCATAGAAGATTTATGTCGAAAGTCCGTACAGTCTACGAAATTATGAACACCTACAACTAAAGAATGTCCGGGCACTGCTCCGCTGCCAGGTTGTGGGAATACTTGGAACTACTGGGAGGCCAAGACAAGTAGATTTCTCTCAAACATTACCTCAAACAGGTCAAGTGCTTCCCCAAGCAACCAAGTTTCTCTCAAATATATGCTATGCATATAGACATACCTTTTTTTTTATAAAAAAAAAAAAAGAAAGAAAAAAAGTTAGAAAAGAGTCATGAAACAAGGCATTGACATGGTTGAGAACTTAAGATAATATTATACTAATCATCATTGAGATGGCTGCCACCTCAACTTCCTGAACCACTCTAGAATGAGTCATGACTGTCAGCTCATAAACATTTCATAATGCAGGAATAACCACGAACAACAGCAAACCAGTGTAACAATCAACTATCAGGAAGCAAAGGATCCACAAAAATTAAACAAATGGCTGAGACGAACACTATCAATCAACACTATTATATGGTCCCTAAGCATAGTCTCCGTCATCATTCAATCAACACTGTTATATGCTCCCCAAAATAATGTGTTGCCTTGTTGCGCACGTGTGTTTGTGGGTATGTGGAAGAAATTTTTTACCTTGCCAAGAGGCTGCCGCGGGGGGGGGGGGAACCTGGCAACGACATCCTCTTCTAGGGACGACTCGAAGAGGGAGCAGTAGGCCTACCGCACCGCCACCAAGTGATCTGGCAAGGAAGCACAGGCGATCTCTATGATGGGGTCGGGTGGTCCCCGTTCCTCTTCACGGTTGGAGGCGGCGATGGGGTTGACCGGTTGGAGGCAGCTATGGGGTTGCCAGCGGCTTGAGGCAGCGATGGGCTCCCTAGTGGCTAGAGACGGTGATGGGTCGAGTGGCTGGAGGCAGCGATGGGTTCGAGCGGCTGGAGGCGGCGATGGGATCGCCGGTGCCTCTATGAACGAAGGGGGCGTAGGTTTGAGGGGGGAAAGGGCGTGGGTTTGGGGGCACCCGATGAACGAATATGATTTAGGGTTATGCTTTTTGTCTGCGGCTAGAAACTTAGCCGCTGACATATAAGAGATATGTCAGCGGCTAAACTTATAGCCGTCGACATATCATTTTAATTAAATTTATTTTTCCTTTTTATTACTTATGTAGACGGATCCCTTGGAGTCGTTAACATATACGCTACATATGTCAACGGCTGTAGTCTAGCCGTTGACATATATTACGTATGTGTAAATGGTTATATAAGCCGTCTACATATAAGTCTATTGTCAACGGTTTGCTTTATTCCGTCGACTAATATACTCTTTGTCGATAAGTGCTCATAGCCGTCGACATATACTCGCTGCCAAAATCTATCTTCTTTGTAGTGAGGATGGTCTCTCTTCACTTAAGTATTCGTATTCCACCTCTCTTCACTTAAGTGCACTTAGAGGATTCCTTTTAATTTATTCCTCACTCTCTTGTTGTCTATTAAAATCTACATCCCTCAGGTTAGACCGTGTGATGAAAGATAATCATCTGATGATGATGTAAACGAGAAATAAGAGGATTTAGCTAGGGAAAATTATATATAAACCCTTAACATTTATCAAATTATGAAGTACATTTTCATGTTGTCAACTATACTCCCATCACAAACCGTTTGCGTACTATCATTGGCGCTTGTATATATATCATCATCTCCTATTTATTTACGTAAAATTTGGGTGAGTGAAAAAAACAACTCATAGTAGTTTAACTCCATGGCATAATTAAAATTGAGTACATATATATATATATATCCTCAGAATTTATTGTTTACTTTATAGAACATTGAATTAGTTATTTTTTATGAACAATATTCCATCCGATTGTAGTAGGACTGGAATTAACAGGGGGCGTATCCGGAGCGATATTATTTATTATGAACATGCACATGACAATGACAAGACAAAGAATATGACAGTACAAATACAAAATTAATGAGGAGGTACATAACTATATATACATTCTTAAGAATTCATTCCATCGGACCAAGAATCTAATAATCTTTGGTGATTCAGTTCAAACCCAAGTGGGCCAACCTCATAGGTGTATAAGTTGAATTTGACCGAACTAAAGTTGAGCAGATCAAGGTTAAGATCTAAGTGGATTAACCTGGCCTCAATTGAGCTGGGCTGCGGGTTGAAAGTTAAACAACGTGACTTAATTAGCCAGTCGTCTTATAAGTCTACACGAAAGATAATATAAATTTTCTAAATGTGTTTTATTTAGTTACATTATAGTCGATTTATCAAGATAGACGGATGATTTTATTTATTGCTTCAAATAGGAAATTTTGATAATGAGGAGAAATTGAGAATGTGGGCGATTAAGGTTATTATAATTCAATGCAATCTGATTATACTCAATCCACCTCGTCAAAGATCAGCTTATACGAGCAGTGTTAATTAATTAGAATGAGACGACACTAATTAATTATTAAATGAGTTGGATCGGATCAAGGTTAAGATAATTAAGAGGGTTGCATTATTGAGATTCGAGTTGGATTAAGCTAAGTTTGATCGGGTTTAAGGCTCAAGATGAATTAGGTTAAGGTTGACCCATCCACGTACGCCTAAACCGATCCTGGTTGCAGCCATACATACCTGTTAGATTCGTTAAATTCAAACGACATGGCAGCTGCCGAACCTGCCCTCCATAAAGACTGTGCCATATTGGCAACGCTTGGTGGTGGGCGCGATGGCAGAGGATTCGCTGTGGAGTTGCAGGGTTGGCTGTTGGGGATCCCATGCATGTACCACCTACGTTCCGACCGTACGTGTCACCACGCAACGAGTGACGTACGCATGCATGCCCTGCGAGGCTGAGGGCAATTTGTGCGCATGTTCCGCAGAGTACCTTCTGACCACCAACGGACGAGTTGCTGCCATGTCTACAGATTCGCAGTGCCCGAGCTGGCAAGCTGCTCTTGTCCTCCCAGAGTACTGCTTTCTTAAGTGCAGTGCTGGAGACAACAGCCCGGCTGCTGCCAGTGCGAGCTGCCTCACTAGTCTGCAAGTTGCCATGCAGTGGAACGGGGCCGAGCAAGCAATAGGCCACACAAGTGCATGCCCGTATGTGTGTCTGAACGTGTCAACCCTTCACTAGCCAGGCGCAGTGTGCCAAGGCACACTTGGTATGCAAAGAGAAAAATAGAGATCCTCTACATTCAGATTTGGATTGAGTAAAGAGAGGGAAAAGTTTCAAAAAATCCTCTCCCATGTTGCTTTTCTCATTTCCGAAGAGGAGTTTTTATGAAAGATACCTCCCTTCTTTCTCTATATTCACTGAGTTCAGCCGAAACCTGTACTGAGAAGAACCGCACTCGAGAAGAATCGTACAGAAAAAGGAACCCACCGTCGTGTGAGCCGTCCATCTCATTCTTTTCGATCGGATTCTCTCGAGATAGGCAACGTTCTGGTGAGTCGGATGGGTATATATGCTGCTGTCTACAGATTTTAGAGCCCTTTAACTCTCTCTACCCTAATTTGCATGCTTCGTTCGGAAGGAAACGTAGCTGGGGGACGTACGGGGACCTCGATCTCATTTGCCACCATGAGAACTCGATCGAGTGGGAAGACGCGTCAGAGAGGGATGCACCACTCGGAAAGCCTCGGCCAACCGACATGTAAGACCTATTTCTTGTCTTTTTGATCTTTCATTCTCATGTATACATGTCCCTCTCTATTAATTGTTGTCTTTTTTTCTTTCCTTAATTTTCGTCTGAGGGAAAAGAATATATAGTTGCAAGTTCGGATGAGGGGTGAGAAAGAGACTGGGGATCAAGTTGGGGGTTTCTAGATAGATGAGAGAAATCACAGCCGTCTATGAATGTTTTCATCGTGATTAGTACTACACTCCATGATATCACTCAGCATCATTAACAGCATATTCTCTTATGCCTATTATTACTGGCTATATACATAGGTAAGCCCACAAACTTAGCTCCGAGGGGAACTTACTAGCTAGAAATATCCTCCCCGGCCCTCGATCGGTAACTTGCACAGAAGGGTTAATTGTACCGTGTCCGCAAATTTTAGGGGGACATTTATCTATGAAAATAGACTACTGAGAATAAGGTAAAGAGAAACTTGGAATGTGGGTTTCATTAATTGTTAATGTGGTAAAGGTAACATTTAGTCTACAATCTTGCAAATATGGTCCCCGCCTAACAAGAAGAAACTTGGAAGATCGGTGTGAACAGGTACGTAGTTACAGGTCAAGGCAACATGAATGCTTAATTGATTTTGAAGGATTAAAGATGATTAATGTGCAACAGATGTTCTATATGAATTGTTAGGAAGGCTCAAATTCTAAGAACTATTGCAATTATGGAGAATCTTGGCTCTTAAGCTTTTGACTTTATGGTTACTTTAGAAAACCAAAATTGTGTCCTTATGATCATGATCCCACACTTGAAAACGGAAGACAGCAGTTCCATGTACGTACGTAGGAATAATAAATCATGAGCTAGCCCACGAAAGGGACAATGGTGGGAGGTATGATAGCAAGAACATAAAAAGAAAAGAGATGGGTAAAGGAGAGGACTAATTGGGAAATAGAGAATGGAGAGAAACATAGAATAGAAACAACAACCACAGTTATCATCATCAACAATAACAAAAACAGCAACACGACGAAAGTTGAAAAGAAAAATGACATCAAGAAGAAGGAAAATAATATTTTCCACTTAACTCTGCCTTTGTCTGAAGAAAAAATACAATGTACGGGAGTATTGTGGCATCTAAAGCACTGAGTAGTAATATATAATAGTAACGACAAGGAGAAGCAAGAAGGAAAAGAATGCTTTACTATAAGTCAAGTTCTGTCTGAACAAAGGAAACAACAGTAGGAGTACAGGCAATAATATAAATAACGTAGAATCATTGCAATAGGCAACAATGCAAATAGATGCATTAAGGAGGGGCATCTTGTTACCCTCCCACTTTTTTCCTTTTTTCTTTTTCTTTTTTTTTTTGCTTTTGTCAGCTACAACTATTTTCAACAACTTCATTTGCTTTCATAAAGATTTGAAATGGCAAAATTAATGATTATCTACTGAAGTTAGTTTCCGAAAACGTGAGCAAAGGAAAATCCTAATCATTTGTAGGAGGCCACAAAAGCACACCTATTATCGAAACAAAAACAAGCTTTAGAAGTTATAAAAGTTCTTTGAGATAGACAAGATATTTCATGCTAGATTTACCATCCTTCAACACCTCAGCTGGGCAGATACCTAAATCTGATCCAATCCTGGTGTTTTGTGTCTAATACAAAAGAAGGGCTTTTGCATATATATCCCAAAATCAGCATGTTTGCATTATATCCCCAACTCTCACGTATTATTTTCTACACCCCTAAATGTCATAACTATTGTGGTTATGTCCCTCCATCAAAACAATGTAAACTTTAACCGAATATGCCAAAAAGATTCCGTAAATCTTAAAAGCATGAGATGTACATATCACAAATTCTAGTGAATTTAAGGATACATATGTAAAATATTAGTAAATTTAAGGGTATAAATGTAAGATATTTTAATTTGATTTAACGGCATTTTGATGGAGGGTATAACCACGGCATTTTTTTTGAGATTCCAGAGGTGTTGAAAACAATATGTGGGAGTTAAGGATATGTATGTGCAAATTCCATGGATATATATGCAAAAAACACTAAAAATAAATAAATAAATCCAATGTTCATTAGTTGATGGGCATTGATCCCCTAGAAAGTGATTGATGTCTAGAACCAAAAGCAATAGTCATCGAAAAATATTTAGGAAGAAAGAAAGCATGTTGTTCATTTGCACACGTGCGGTATAAGGACGACTAAAGTAGTTGATCCTATCAGCTCATCAAAACAATGTAAACTCTAATCGAATATGCCAAAAAGATTATGTAAATCTTAAAAACATCAGAGGTACATATCACGAATTCTAGTGAATTTAAAGATATATACGTAAAAATATTAATAAATTTAGGGATACATATGTAAAATATTTTAGTTTGATTTAACAGCATTTTGACGGAGGGTATAACTACGACATTTTTGAGATTTCAGAGGTATTGAAAACAATATGTGGGAGTTGAGGGTAGGTGTGCAAATTCCAGAGATATATATGCAAAAATCCCTAAAAAAATAAATAAGTCCAAAGTTTAGTAGTTGATGGGCATTGATCCACTAGAAAGTGATTGATGTTTGGAACCAATTAAAAGCAATAGTCCTAGACAAATATTTAGGAAGAAAGAAAGCATGTTGTTCGTTTGCAGTACGTGTAGTTGATCCTATCAGCTCGTCAAAAAAGAGGAAATGATGCTCATGACAAATTCAGATTTGCAGTACATGTGTCGGATATGTGAGCTCGTGATTGATCAAACAGACATATGGTAAAGAAATTCAAATAATAGATCATTGAGAAATACCAAAATATTGGTGGCCTTAACGCGCGCAGGATACCATCCTTAAGCAAATATTTCTTTTGAAGCACCCACTTGATCCAGTGGAATGCAGTATGCATCCTATGGCCCTGCGATAATTACAAGGGAAAAAGAAAGTTAAGTTCGACCATTATCTTTCTAGAAACATGATATATATTTGGAACCAGGAATTCTTGTTTAATTTCCTTTCACATAAGAGGCAACATTCAAAAGATAGGCACTTAAACCCGTGGCCATCCTTGAAATAAATTTATACATACAAGCGAATTTGCTCATAACTATATACAAGCTAATAATTTATAGCACTGTCTTCTACCTCATGATGCAACCAGTTAATCATCGATCCGTATGGAGGCTTGAGAAGAACAAAATCCACAGCACTAATCAGCATTTCTTTCCCAAACCATGCTGGAAAACAGAAATGCAGCAAATAGTTTAACATTGACTTTCCCCTTTTCCTGTTGCTGATTTGCAGCTAAATTCTTTAATCTACTTTGTAGGGATCTCATCTGGAGGGTGTCATGCTCCTTTCCTTCTTTAAATTTCTAATGTGTATATATGTACAGTAAGGAAGAGATTTGGTTTATGAAATATGTACACAGATGATTAATAAAAAAGATAATAATACATGTACGCCTTCATGTATAAACTCCAAAATAACTACATACATATCCTTCGAATGTTCCATATTCTATTGTAGACTCCTTAAAACGTTATAATTTATGCCCTAGTGACGTTTTTCAACAGAATACTCATCCAGTTTCAGGTAGTAAATTAAATCTGAGGGGTATAGCTGAGGCAATGTTGCTTAGTATGAGGGTACATAAGGCAATACAAAGAAATTAAATGTATATAATAAAATATGAAAGACTTTGATGGTTCATGTGCAATGATCCCTTAATATTTTGTTCACCTCTCACAGGAATTCTACTCTTTGGTATATAGACCTGGAAAAAATTAACTGCTTGGTAAGTTTATGATCCGGTAGTAGGTCGTTCTTCTCACATCGAAATAAGATGGAGAGATTTAAAGATTTGAGCATCAATTGCAAACCTTGCTGGAACATGGTTGAAGCCGAGAACAATGCAGCTTATGGAAGGGAACAAATGATCAAATCAGAAAACCAGTAAATTATATGTGGATTTTTAATGGCAAAAAACAAATGATCAAAGCAGAAGACTTCATTAAATTATGGAAATTATCACAATGAACCTACACTCCTGTTTATAATCCTTCTCATCGTCACAGATATAGCCTCCATTTTATTTTTAAACGATGATATTCTCATTTCTCAATGAACCTGCACATCTGTTCATAATCCTTCTCTTGGTTATTGCTGATCTCAACCTTTCTAAGCTAGCTTAGTACCGTAAATGATCAAGCATATAAGACAGTTTTTCCTTACTTCTTTGCAAACCATGTCTAAGGTGATTCAAAAAGTAATTTATACTTACCAGGGAACATACGTATGTTTTCTGCATATTAACAGCGCAAAAAATATTGATCCAGATAATTTTAAATTTTCCATGAAGAACATAATGATGAGATGAACATTGTTGATAAGCAACTTTGCAAGTGTAACTAAATGCAATTCATAATCTTGGGGCGACTAAAGAAACATTTATTGCAGATCATAGAGAGGCCTCAGGGATGCATGCTTTGGAAATTTTGGCAAAGTTCTAACCTAAATTTTATCTGACGGTATGGTTTATTGATATATCTTAAGCCTAAAGAAACATTTGTTGGAGATCATGGGGAGGCCTCAGGGATGCATGCTTTTGGAAATGATGGCAAAGTTCCAACCTAAGTTTTATCTGACGGAATGGTATATTGACTATTATATCCCACCTTATAGACAAAGGCCTTGTAGACCCTACTGAAGTTTGATTGATCACTTTAATTTTCAGACATTTCAGCAAAACAAATCAGCATCATCCTCCCTCAGATTGCACTCTTTTTGGATAGAGTAAGACTGTTCTTACTCCCAAAAAGTAACCTCTCAAAATACTCCTCTCATCATCACCATTTATCCAGTGTTCCAAGATCATGGTGGGAAAAAGTTCACCCCAAAAAATAGGAAAATGCTACTTGTACTTTCCTAAGTTACTCGGTTAAAGTAGTTCTCATATCTCGATTATCCACTTAACTACATTTACTGCAGTGAACTTTTTTCTATGATGATCTTGGAACACTCAATGGAGAGTGATGATGGAAGGAGTACCTCAAGAGTATGTTAAGACAGCAAGAATAGCATCGCTCAAAAAATACAGGTGATCAGTGGCTGAGACATGAGGAGTAACTTAAAGGAAGTTATTAGAAATGAAGTACAAGTAACACTCCTCTTTTGGATGTTTGTATAGCCTTCAATGCGATGGAAAGCACAATTCAACCAAAATTCAGTTTCCAAAGCATTATCTCTCAAGTAGAAGACGTTAAATAATGGATCAAATAACTTTCATTATAATTTGCATTCATGATCGAGCCAGCAATTAGAACTAACCTTGTTGTTTCAGCTGCTTATGTGGATCTAGATTTTACTTCCCATTGGAAGACATGTATCATAGGTTTAATCGGGTTAATTTGCGCCTATAATTAAACCTAGGTAGATTATAAAAAGTATTAGCCATCCCTCCGCCATTAATTTTGCTGAGCCATGCATGGGCATACGACTGAAAAGCGACTTAATACTGTTAATAAATTCTTGATAATCCTCATCCCCAAATCCTTAAACAAAAAAAGGAACAAAAGGAAAAGATGAAAGGGCGGGCTAATCCTTTCTATGGCATCTATTTTAATCTCCTTCCCTTTTGTTATGTTTTCCCTTTAATAATCTATGCTGTCAATCTTAATGTCCTCGCTCTTGACGTCTGGTTCTATGGGTTCACCAAAAATTATAAATGAGTCATTGTTCTAACCTACCTGCTGATGACATTCCGATGAATACAGCAAAGCTAGCTAGCTACCTGCTCAGGCTAAAATTTCTCCCTGATCATATAAGGATAATTTAGCTTTCCCTAATGGTTCATCAGTTAAACAGCTCCTGTAATATTACACCACACACACGACAGTCATTAACAGCAGTAGCTAGACTATAGTGATATGGTAACTAGAAAACAATGTCTTGATTTCTATTGGCTAGCTGTCTCATGATTTGATTCTTTAAACTGCATGAACTAGGCAATCGTTATTGTGCCAATGATAGATTTTCTAGTGTGAGAAAACGAAAAAGTGGTGGCCAAGTTCTATTCTTCTATCATGAGCATTCTTACCTACCGGTTTAAAGAGAAAAAAAAAAGAACAAATCATATATCTTTTTTTCCTCTTCCTGCTCTAGAAAGCAATACATATGAGGTGGTACAAGACCTGCATCAGCCCTTCTAAAATGAATAAGTTTTCTGTAGAAACTACCCAGAAAAATCTCAAGTCAATATAGAAACTAGCAAAATTTCGAAGAGTTGTCTCCTCCATTTCTTCTCATATAATGGAGTACTGTAATGGAGTTTGGAGATCTTAGGTCAATATATAAACTAGGTAGAGTACTGAAAGCCAAACCAATAATTGAAGTAAGATACAATCACGAGAATCATATTTACTCACTGATCAGAATATCAGAAGCCGGCTAGCATTCATATCGACTCACCAGACCTACGATCCATTGCATTCACATGGCCTTGCGCACAGTGTCAGCTACCTGTGGGGTCTTCAAAGTTAGCTGCTCAAGGCCGGCCCTGTCATGCACACAGACAACCATGGCAACCAATGAGTAGATACCAACAATGTCTCATCTGAGGTCCAACCTTTTAAGTTCCGTAAATCAAAGCTTTCTTCTCCCAGACCAGATCTATGTATCCGTTCAGAGATCAGAAATAACCAATTTCAGATGGACAGGACCCGGTTAGCTAGATAGCTACTGATGAGGTGAAGGGATCCTGCTAAAGGTTTCAGAAGAGGGGTACCACGTAGCATATGGTGATCATTAAGCAGCACAGAGATCTGTTATTGACGAGCAAGGAATTTAACTCGATGGGTAGCTGGCCGAAGGACTAGAGAAAGAGAGCAGAAGAGAAAAGACAAGAACTGGAATGGCGTAGGATAGAGACCCGACCTTTTGCAGCCTGGCCGTTTGCTTGGTGACATGCTCCAGGCCTGCCTGCCTCAGCCGCAGCGCGTTCGATCCATCTGAAAAGGTGCTGCAACCAGCTAGCATGGAGTAATAAAGGTAACAGGCAAGATGGCAGAAACAATTTGGTCTGCAGGGAAAGAAATTAGAATTTCAAGTATTCCATGGATAGCATTTAATTTGGTCCTCCTTAATATTCTTCTTCTTTCCCCTCCGTTGTTGGGTTTGGAGAGAGTATATATATATCACAAGCACGTAGGGGATAAGCGAAATGGTAAAAGAAATCGTCCAAACTAGTTCACGATCGAGCTAGCTATATATATATATATATATATATTTGTGTGTGTGTGTGGTCGATATATTTTACTATCTATGAATAAGTATATGTATGTGTACAATTGAAGGATGAACCACCACCGCAGGAGAGATCCAAGAGAAATGAGAAGGAAGAGAAAGAAACAGAGAAATTAAAAATTAAAAATGCTTCCAATCTCCCGCTAAAGAATTATTCCGCGGTACTGTTCAGCTCAGCTTCTATTTTATTCATCATGGATGGAAATCACAAGCGGAGATCATCTTGGTTTATGTAGGAATTAATTGAGAACAACTTAAATATTCCCTGGCCTTCATCACCATCAAACGCTTCCTGTTTAGACCTTGTTGATCTCGAAGGCTTAATTGGCCTTCTACATGGCGCCAATTCTTTTTGGACCTTCTTGATCTCAAGGCTTGGCCACTCTACATAGCCAAGTCCAAGAACCCTGCTGGCTGCTGATCTCTACCTGCAGGCGGCTCCACTACATCTGGTGCGCCTAGCCGCATCTGGAGAGGAGCCAGCGCGGGCGGCGGTGCATGCCCATGGGTCGCTGCGTGCACGCCCGTGTTGGCTTCGGACGGCGAGCAACCCAAGTTAACCCCGAACAGCCTCACTGTCCTCGCCGCAGCGTTGCTTCGGGCAAGCGGCACCGAGTCGAAGACCATAGGAGCGGACGTCTCCTCCTCCTCGCCGGCTGATCCGCTGCCACGGCCGATCCCAAGTTGCACCGCGACTTGCGACGGGTTCCCCGCCGATCTCAGGTACGGGTTGGAGAAGCCAGCAGAATTGTGGCCGTAGACAAGATGGTCGTACGCCGCCATGGCGGGGAGTACAGAAGGGCCAGATTGCGGCACGACGAGGCGCCCCCATGGGACGGCAGAGCGGGCGAAGGGGAACACCGGGGAGGGTACGTGGCCGTGGACGCGCAGGGGGAGGCAGTGGAGGAGCGGGTGGCTGGGGAGGGCGTCGGGGCGATGCCTCCAGTCGATGAAGAGGCGGTGGCGGGCGGCCTCGCCGACGCCGCGGCCGAAGGAGACGGTGTCGCCCGCGTCGAGGCGCTTCTCCTTGACGAAGCGGCTCCAGCCCTTGGTCATCACGTAGCTTTGGCTGCTGTTCCAGTAGGAGTAGCGGAAGCGCCACTGCTTGCCGGTGCGATCCTCGAAGCTGAGCAGCAGGCCCTTCTCGCCCGCGGACGCGTCGAGGGGAAAGTACTTCTCGGCGTGCTGCTTGGGGATGACCAGCCGGTTGAGCTTGCCCACGTCGCTGGGGGTCACCACCTTGTCGAACATGTGCTCTTTCTCCACGAAGAGGGCCGAGGGGCTGCCGCTGTCTGCAGGCGGGTGGTAGTGGTCTTCTTCTGTGGAGTATTCCATCTGCCGGGGCCCGCCGCCCCAGCGCACGGAGGAGGACGAGGAGGGAGAGGAGGAAGGGGGAGGCGGGAGAGCAGTGGGTTGCCGCTGGCTGAGGGGCTCGTCGCGGTCTTCTTCGTCCCAGTAGTAGTTACTTTCTCTCCTTCCTGGTAGAGGCTCCATGATCGTCGTGGTGTGGGTCAAGGAGGTCTTGATGAGTTGGTGACCAAGACTGTGATGATGGTTATGCAGATCTTAGGCCTCGTTGGAAGAGGAACCCCACTTCTGCCACTGCATTACCTCACAGCTCCGGTGTAAAGTCTGTCTATTCCTCCCTCTACAACTGCAAGATGAGGAAGAAAGGGGAACGCTGGCGCCCACCATCTCCCTTTGAATTGCTTGGCAGATGTGAGGGATGAGAAAGGAAGAAGGGGTGTGGAGAGAGAGAGAGAGAGAGAGAATTAGGCAGCCGACATGGAAAGGGGTGGATCGAGACCTTCTGTTGGAAGGACTACCTTGTTAGAGAAGGGTCGGGAGGAGAAAGAGGGGAAAAGATAAAGCTTGGAGAGAAGAAACAGAGAGCCGGGGAAAGAGGAGGTGGGAAGCAGGCCCATGTATCATCTGGCTGAGCTCTCATGTGAACGTGTACTGTTCATTATTTTTGGGGAATAATTCCATATGTATTCTTCGAGATCTTTTTCTAAAATAATATTATTTCATTTTATCAAAATATACTTGAGTTGAAATATTTTTAAATTTATACATTTTCCTGCTAAAGTTTTATTGTTTTCGAGTCTTTTATTCCAAAGTGTGTATTCTAATTCAATCATATATTAGGTAAATTGTATACTGTGATTTAAATATATATGTGCACTGTGATGGTAAAAAAATGCATTCTAGTATGAGTATTACAGTTATTAAAAGTGCGTCTTTTTATTTAAAAGTGTGTAAGATTTAAAAATGTTATTCAAGATTTAAAGTGTGTATTAGAAGTGGTGTACCCATGAAATAAAAATATGTATTTTTGTTTACAATTATAGGAAATTTCAATTCAAGTATCTATGGCAGAATGTTTACTAAAACAATGCTATTCTTGACAAGTTCCTATATTCTTTTTTATACAATTTATTCTCTTCCATGAAGTATAGCTGTGAGGTCTGACAATTGTGTGTGCCAGCGTGCTGTACTGATCTCAGTGTGTCACTCTCTTTTACTCTGTTGTCCAAATCTTCACATCAGATAAAACTTAATATATATTCCATGCATGTTCTTTTCTATGTAATATAATATTCTGTACTCCTGGAATTTAATCGTGAAGAGTAAATTACGTGCTAGCTTGTTATCGTGCTCTCAGCATATGTACTATACACAATATTATACACTCTCTTTCCCGATTCTGAAATTTACACATCAGATAATATAAAAATGTTGAACTTCAATTAGGTCCAGATCAAGTTCTCTATCATCTAATTAATGTAAAGATTGGAATAGAAGAAAGTAAGATATTACACGGCGTTGTCTCGATCTTTAATGATAGAAAAATGTGTTGAGCTCGACAAGATTCTTTTTTTTTAATCGTAAGAAGGGAAGTTTTCAGTACAGTAAGATACTATAACACCAAACACTTTCTTTACAATAGAGCAATCCTATACTACGAGAGTAGTTAGGACCATATCCCGCAAGAACACAAAACACAAAGATAGAGCACAGCAAATACATATTAAAGAGATAGCTAGCAGCCATTAGGTGTCGAAAGAGCCAACCTAACTTACCTATGGGATTCATAAGCATATCTAATATGGAAGTCTTCAACAAATGAAAGAGGGACTGCAAACGTGGAAGCAGCTTGTTCAAGAACTAAGAGAGCTCGGAGGACTTACTCTTAGCAATGGAGTAGGGGGATACGCACACATTCTCGAACCTCCATCTTGAGTTCGACATTTCGTCGAACATGTGGTAAGCAGCACAACAAAGCATATACAAGAAATGGCAATAGCAAGACTCCAACCGGTGGGAGAGGAAATCACAACCCGTGACAACAGATTGAACCAACACACAAGGAAAAACAAGTATTTGCTGAGAAGATAGGGGAGATTAAGGAAGGTAAACCAAAAGGGTACAATACGAGTCGTTAAGAATGAAAGTTAAGAGACAAGAAAGTAGAGAGAGGGATAGCCGCAGTCGATGAAAGAGAAGATCCTCCCCAAGGAGACCATTCCAGAAGAATGAAAACTCTCCTGAGCAAAACCTTCCACAAAAGAAGGAAGAAAAAACACTCCTCGAGGGAGAAGAAAAGGCCTCCAATAGGGAAGAATATACCCTCCCACAGGGGGGGAGGAGGGATCCGATCTTCCTATCGGAAGAGGAAAAAATCCCCTCCCCCTCCCCCTCCCCTTGGAGATGGCCGAACCCGAGGCCGCCGGAAACCCTTGCACCGCCGCGCAGCTCGCCCTACCCTGCCCTAAGCACCTCCAGCCAGCCACACCCCGCTCGACAAGATTCATTAGGTTAGCAACATACCGGATTAAATGAGCCCGAAGGCTTGTCTGATTTAGATGAACCCATTTATCCCTCCCGAAATCTTCTTCTCCTCGTGTTTAAAAAATAATGAAATTTATTAATATTTTTTAAATATTCAAATAGATTCTTTAAAATTTTTCTGATTTTTAGGATTTTAATTTCACCATCTGACCTTAAAAATCAATTAAAGGATCTCATTTCTTGGGATTTCTGTTTTAATATCCAATAAAAGACACATTTGGTTGAACGGCTATAATTGAGTTTTTTGATTTGACAGTAAAAATCAAATCTCAAGAAACAGAAATCAACCTAAAGAGAGATATTTAAATATTTTAAATTTGTTGATAATTTTTTGTTTATTTTTTAGATGAAAAAGAGGGAGTTTCAGAGAGACTCATCTAATTTAGATTAGCCTCGAGGACTCATCTAACTCATCCATCCGATCACGCCGTGGGCTTGACTGGACACCCACGGCACGCTTGGAGCGCCCCGCGCACCCACATCACGTGAGAGCTCAGGGCACTTCAGCGAACCTGTGTTAAATGTGGTGTGTGCTCCACATTTCACGAGGGTACGTCCCACGTGCGCGATGGTTTTCATCCACGCAGGGCATCGGCCCTCTTTTTTCTTTCCTCAACTTTCGTGATCAGATGCTAAAATCGGATGGCCTTAGATATAGTCTACTGCCAACAGACTGAACTCTAGCAGCAGACTATATATATATATGAAGTTGATACGATATATTCCTCTATATAAAATCATTGGGAGCATAATCCAAATTTTTTGGATATTACAATACCCTAAACCCTAAATTCATGGAGTATAACATGTAATAGAAAAAAAAGATTCTAGAAAATAAAGCAAAAAATAGATTGTGGGTTGATCCGACGGTCACTAATATCGTTGAGTGCACGAAGAGAAAGCACACACAAGTGCATGGGGGGTAAGGTAAGCCTCTTGAAACGCAATGCCCTCCGCATTTCACAGGGATGCCTATTATCGCACACGCCAATAGTTTCTCCAAAGTGTGTGGGCTTCCACGTTTTTTTTTCTTTTTTTTTTGGATTTCTGGTTGTCGTGAGATCGAAATCAGATGACTGGTGATACAATCTACTACTAGTAGGCTGAACTGCGACAGTACGTTATATCATTTTCTTATACATATGTGTATATGTACACAAATATGTGTATACATATACATATTACATACATAGATAATATTTGTTGTACCACACGTAATGCAGCTCATAAAATAAATAAAAAAATTTAAATTTTTTTAAGGCTGGGTTCACTTTGTCCAACATGTCCTACAATTGGGTCTTAAAAATTAAAATTTTTTTAAGGATAGATCCACAATGTCCAACATGTCCTACAATTAGATCTCTCGTATTACTCAAAAAGTCCTGAAAAACCAAAAGACGATCCTCGGTGAACAGTAAACAGACGCCCTTAATAGCCCAAGACTAATAAAATGAGACTCTTTTTTTAGATTTTTGAGTCATCGGGTGTACAGACATGTCAGACATGCTAGGTCGAAATTTAAAAGAAATTTATTTTATTTTTTTACTTTTTTAGCTATATCTCATATGGTGCATCTAACATAGATGCACCTCATCCCAAATCTCTTCTATTCTCATATTAAAAAAAACACAGAAAATCCATTAGAGATCTTGTCCTTGCACGTGATGCACATTGCATGCTCGGCTGTCAAATCTGATAGCCCAATGCACTTCATCCGGACAAAGATCGTGTTAGGCGTGCCGTGGAGGGTTCTACCGTACATGGGTGACGTAAGACTGTATGCCCTGCTGAATGGGCAATTTCGGATGCTAAAGAATATTTTTATCTGGGTTAGGTGGGCTAATGTGAATTAAGGCGGTCTCTCCCATTTTATTTTAATGATTCAATTACTGTGAAAATTAAGAGAAATGTAAGAAGCTGAGAGGTTTTTAAATTTTTAATTTATAATTAAAGATTAAAATAAAATATCAGTCACATTAAAAAAAAAAAAAGAAAATCTCAATATGATTAATGCAGCTCTATCTTGTGCATTGGTTTCTGATCCCGAAAGATGGAACCAATGGTAGCCGTAGCTGCATCTCTCAGTGGGGTGGGACCGTCACACTTAATCCAATGGCCCACGATCTAGCTAGTAAGCCTTCTGCGAGGTGTATGCATATACATGTGGAGCAAATCAAAGGTCTCAAGTTTTATGTAGGTTAATTACATGACCTACTTCTAGTTCTGGCACTTATCAACCTTTAATTGTCAATTGAACCCTGCTAAATAAAATTATCAGTGTTTAAATAAACTTGCAAAGACACATGCACATCTTGGATTGTCATAAAGAATTCTGTATACATATAATCATGCATATATACTTGTTGTACCATAAATATACTCGATCCTTTTAGCTATCGTTTAGGTAAGAGCTATGAGTTCGAGCCAAGTACCAATGTTAGTTAGCTAAAATTGCATTAATTTTTAAAATACGCTTCGCAAAACTTTAGTTGAAAATCACTTTGAAATTTTATTTTAGATATTTAAAATATTGAGTGAAACGAATTATAATTAATCTTAGATGGGATAGAAGTCAAACTTTTGTGAACATCCCACTTTGTTCCCAACCTAGGAAGTTCTAATTTAACTTTTAGTTGAAAGTCAAATATTAATAAAAAAGTATACAAATGACTTTCAAGGTCTTAATCCAATTCGACCATTTTTAAGCACAAGTGCATCACAAAGCATAATTTGGACTGAATAGGACAGGCCCAAATTTAATTCAATTTGTTAAATTGGCTAGAGTCACTGTAATTGCTTATTTCATAGCAAACACAAAATGAAGAAAGATGTTTTAATTGTATTGGTAAACTATTATGCTAGTTTGCAGTACGTAACGTCCATGCACACTATGTATATATGTAGCTCGAATTCATAGTTTTTAAGTCTAACTTAAACCAACACATTTTATTCCAACATGTTAAAATTGAACTAAAAGTTGGGCTTAGCCGAGTCAAGTTTGCACTGAAATTTTACTATATGGAAGAAAAATAATATTTACTGCACTGAGAGATAGTGTAGTAAGTTGAGTTATCTTACGATCACTACAAGGAATATAAGATTTGTCAGCGGCTAAGAGCCGCTGACAAATCTCAAACAGTCGCTGACAAAACGTTATGTCAACGGCTAGACGGCCGCTGACAAAGTCGTGGACAAAAATTCCGTTAACATATATTTGTCAACGGCTACGACAAGCCGTTGACATATAATATATATGTCTACAGATAGAAGCCGTTAACAAAGAATGCATATGTCAACGGCCTCTAGCCGCTGACAAATGAAAATATATGTCAACCGTTGGTAGCCGCTGACAAATAAACTATTTGTCAATGGCTGCAAATTTGCTGACAAATACCTTTGTCTACGGCTGAGTAGCTGCTGACAAAAGGTTTTGTCAGTAACTTGGACCGCTGACAAATGTTGTATGTCGACGGTTGCATAGCCCCTGACAAACACTTTTGTCCACGGCTTCTTAACCGCTAACAAAAGTTTTGTCAGCAACTAGGACCGCTGACATATGTTCAACATAAAGTTTTGTCAACAATTTAAGCCGCTGACAACTGTTAATAATTTTTAAAAAGATAATAACATACACTTACTGGAAACACCAGTTCACTTACACAAAAACCATCGATAATTGCCTCGGGGACGTTGGCAAATAAATTCTCCCAAGGCATCATATATGTTTGCACAGGTTTTTCTGTTGAAAATACTAAAAATAACATCTAAAAAAATAGACACTGATGAACAGTTGCAATAGATATAGGATTTGTCATGTGAAAATTAACAAAATGAGCACGAATATAATCCTATCAAAATAGCGACTCTAAGAATGTTGAATCCATTGCAATGGAATCCCTCGCAACTGCATTGAATTCTGCACATCATGGCGTGCCCAAGAAATGTCAGAAACTTAAAGTCAGAAATTTAACCTACCAATGGAAATCAGTTGTTGCCATCTAAGATTATCAGTACACAAGTGAAGCTTATAACAAAATAAGTTAATTGTCTTGCAGAAACATATCCTAATTGTATATGCAACCAATGATCTTTAATTCACAAGTGAAAAAAGAGGAAATTTCGGAAGTCTAGGGGGCGACACTACATTTAGTTACTAAACCCCTTTACAAAACGCATAAAGCACTGTGAAAGTGACACTATGAAATGAATCATACAAGGATAGTTTGGAAATGTAGGACCGGTAAATTTACTTCACAGGAACATACCAACATGGGACCATCATGATAGTATTCTCAATGTGATTCCATGGACAATCAACTTTATCCATTTCTTCTCGTGTTGATGTACCAAGAACCTGAAAGAGTTCACTTCATCAAACACTAAACAAAATTTGCATTATTCTCAGTGTAAAGGCACAGAGACAGCATCTGATACCTTGATTATTTCAACAAGTTGGTAAACAACGCTTTCTCCTGGAAACAATGGCTGTAAAGATGACCAAAACACAAAGGGGAAAAAATCAGCCTTACATAACTATGACTAGATTCTCCATTATGCTATTTTTACTCTTATACAAACAATATAATTAACTTGCTAGACTCCATCACGTCACAGACATGCAAATAGTCTAAAAGAGATGCTTGAAGCGTTTGACAAACAAAAGTGAAGAACTAAACTATTTAGACATTTATAATAAGTCGATTCAACTTTAACTCAAAAGCAGTACTTATGTTAGATCAATCACTTGTGACATCTAGTGAAAAGATGAGCAGCTCGAGAGTTCGTTAAATTGCACTCTCTGTTTCAAGCTTGATATACATATGACGTTATTTAGCACTTACAAACAACAAATTAAAAGCCAATTTAATGTTAAGTCCAATCATCAGATCACTTACGACGATCCTATATCATATAAAAGAAACAATTTAGCATTTTAATTCACTAAGTATTTTATAATTTTCTTATTTTAACATAGTAATTTTGCGTTCATCGGTCACTTTGTGACAAACTATTTCTAAATGCGTTCCTCAGGGATACTTAAGATGTATGCGAAATCCCGAGAACTTGCATTTCGCAATACCATATCTACAGCTCTCAAGTAAACATATTTTGCAAAAAATTACAATGGGAGAAAGAAGGAACAAAATGAAAGAACATACCAACACTTTGGCACTACCAAAGTCACAAAGCTTCACTTGGTGGATAAGAAGATCAACCTGCAAATCACAGATGTAAGTGACAAATGAAAAATATTTCTCCGAGAAAAAGATAAAAATCAAAGATTAATCAACCAAGACTTTCTAATAGAAAGATATAATTCATAGGACAATACTAAGAGATTTTGTGGTTTTACGTCACGATGACAAACACCTTAGACGGTGTGGATATATGCCAATCCCCTAAAATTCTGCATAAACAAGTAGATATCTCAGCCTGGAACCACATAGAACAACATAATATTATAGTATTTGAAATTCTGAATTAGAAATCTATCATATGAAGGATAAAAAATACCCAACAAGAAACTGTACCTGATAAGTATAGAGTTTCACATAAATAAGTGGCATCCTCTGGTTCACATTGCTATAATGCTTCAAGACCCGATATAGAGTTTCAAGTACATATTCTATGACCAAATTAAGAAAAGCTCATCTCTGCTAGTGGTCGAAAAGAAACAACGCTTCAAACATATCACATTTGGATGATCCATTGAGCGCATCAATTGCAACTCACGGTTCTTGTATCCATAGAGGCCGGGATCATCTTACTAAACATAAATCAAAATTATAGAAGTGGGGAATCCATGAAATAGTAATCAGGGAACAACTCATAAACCTAAAAAAAAGGAGATTAGGCACGAGTAGACACGTTTCTTCTCCAATTACCGAATAAAGCATAGTAGGGAAGAACTTGGAATCCCTAAATCATGTCCAGATCGGCAAAAAGGAAAAATCCATCCAGCAAAGCACCTACAAACTACAGATCTTGCCGCGAAAGGAGAAATCCCGAACGGCAAACCCATAGAAAGCGGCGAAACCACACGCGGGGACCCCAACCCGGCGAGAGCAAGTGAGCAGATACCTTCTCGTCACCCATCTCCGGCTGTTGTGGGATCTTTGCCAGCGCCTCGTGCGGCTGTTGCTGCTGCGGCGGCAGCGGCATCGGCTGCGGGTGTTGTTGCTCCGCCACGTGGTGAGGCCCCAACAGCAGTGACGACGCCATTGGAGAACAAGCACCGGAGAACCCCCTCCCCAGTTCCTCACTACTATCTCCCTCTCACCTCCACCATTCCCTTCTCTTAGGTCTTGTTTCAGAGCAACACTACCGGAATAAGGAGCAAGCGCCGGATCTAAAGAACAAGAGATCCAAGGAGTTCCATGGACAAGCAAACACATACCTTGGAGTCTCTGTAGTTGATGATGACCTTCCCGGTGCCTTCCTGGAGGACGACTCTGGTGATGGAGCACTTCCTCCGGCTAGTCCCCCAAATCCTCTGCGCAGCGAACCGCCCGGGAATGCGTATTCGACCAGCAGATTACGTGAACATGGATTCCAGTCTTTGTCCACATTTGAACAAGCAGATATTTATAGCAATTTAGGTACTTCACTATATATAATTCTTATCAAACTCTCATCCGAAATAAATTTAATTTGTTATCAAAGATTAAGATTAATCTTTTATTCAACCTAAGAAAAGATCTGAAAAGCTAAACTATACAATTAAAATAGGAAAATTCAAACATGTATTCTATGTTAAGCATACTCTTATTCTAACTTTTTGCATTGCACCAAATTTAGGCTAAATGAGAGTTAAGCGGTACACTGGATGGCGTGTCTGAAGCCCTTATACACACACACACAGAAATCTGCGCTCCTGTTCTTCCTACAATGAGATCACAGGCATGTGAGCTCACTTCCATCGTCCGCAGCAGAGCTCCTCAGATGTGTTACTTCCTTAACCTTTTCGTCGTGGGCGCCCTCTTGGTCACCTCGTCAAGCTGGGTAGTGGCATGGACTTCACTTGGAGAAGGAGACCGGGTCATGCAGTGAAGGGAACTGAGATCTTCTAGATTCTATTCTTCAGATCAAAATATATTTTTGATCACAAGACACAGAGGTAAATCTAGTAATATATCAATTTTTTAGGTCAAAACTAATCTTTCATCGGTTTTTGTGGGTGGGGCTACACTCTTAGGACCGGTTTGTTTTGTGAATGTGGTATCTTAAATTTTTTGTTTTCAAATCTTTTATTATTAGAATAAAAAAAATTCACTTTAAATGGAATAAGTAATTCAGTAGAATAAATAATTCTTATTTTTTAGGTGGAATAATTTATTCTACTTGTTCAAAGAATAATATGTCCATACTCAGAATAACAAAAAAAAACACACTCAAATTTTCAAACTGAATAAATGGAATAACGAGGAATAACATGTCCTATTCGACACTTATTCTTCCCTAACGTAAAGTGTCTCATCTCTGGTGCGGGAGGGGCTTCCCCCAATTGTATGTCCGACGGACAATCATATTATTTTTTATTTTGGGGTCAACAAAAGAGGAAATTATTTCATTTCAACCATTAAAGGAAGATGTAAGTACTTAGAGACATCTACCCCATTCTGAACCGTATCAACACCATAACCACAGCCATATGTCCTTACAAAGATTTTGACTTTCAAAGAAGAAAATTAAGCACTGTGGACATTTTGGCTGCTGGATTTGCACTGTGGATATCCTACTCTATCATCATCTACTAACCATAAAAGAGAACCACCTGATCAGGATCATGTGGCCCCTGTTAAAAGGAAAAAGATCAGAAAGGTTAGCAAGAGGACCATTTTTAACTAGCAGAATCTGATCAATGTCACCATGATAATTTAACTTTATAATAGATGCTGCAGTATGCTATAAAAATGGGACACTATCAGGTGCCCTGCTTTACTTTGCACGTTTAAGCTCACATGCACATACGTGTCAAGGAAGAAATGTTGTCCTCAAACATAACTATGTTTAAATAGAAATATTATTTTATAAGAAAGTCGTTTGTCCAACATTTTTTAATTTTTTTCATACTAATGGAATAATATGACCCAAAATGACTATGATGTCTACTTCGTATACTATAAAAACATAAAGACAACGAGAGCACCCACAAGATACATCATCGCATTTAAATGGGCTTGTAGAAGATGAAGTACATGGCCCCACCACTCATCAAACAATTCAAAGCCTTACCGGTCTGACATCCTCGCTAGAGAGGAGCCACAGGAAGGACACCTATCCAGCAAGAAGAGAGAATACTAGGCCCAATAAGTCATGTTTGATCAGCCCATTAAGAAAACTATCTCACTAGGTTTGGGAGTATGATATACAACAGTAGTACTTTGGCCATTACTTTTTGTCAAAAAGTTGGGTTAGGCTCGTTGAAAAAGTTGATTCAAGATCTATGTTGACATTGAAAAATTAACATAAGAATTTTCATTGGAATCCAAATGTTATATCACAAGGAAGGTGACCTCGATAATTGAACATAATCGTCAGGAATCGATTTATTAGTTAAATCTATAATCGAAGGATCATATAATTCTTGAAATCGACTAAGTACATAACTGAATATGCAGTCATGAAATTGACAGCATGAAAACACATTTAATTAAGCTATCAAGATAAATGTAAATAGTGCTTATTGATAACTTTTTCATTATTTGTTATCACCAAAATATGGTAGGTAACTTGAAAATCATAATTCTTCAGGTACTCCAACCACCTCTGCCTCAAGTTAAGATCCTACTGTGAAAATAAATACTTCAAACTCTTATGATCTGTGAATACTTCAAACTTTTCTCTATATAACTAGTGCCTCCAAAGCTATAATGCAAAGACAATTGTTGTAAGCTCCAAATCATGTTTAAGATAATTCTCTTCGTGAGTCTTCAATTGACGTGAAGCATAGGACACAACTCTACCATGCTATATCGGGACTATACCCAAACCAATCTTAGAAGTATCTATAAACACTACAAATCCACCTGATCCTAATAGTAATGCCAACACTGGTGCTGAGGTCAAACGAGCATTCAACTCTTGAAAACTCTGTTCATAACTTTCATCCCATACAAATCTTACACCTTCTGAGTCAAATTTGTCAAAGGTGCTGCAGTAGAAGAAAAACTTTGAATAAATCACCTGTAATATCCAACCAACCCAAGGAAACTAGGAATCTATGTTACTAGCATTGGCCTATTCAATTCAAAACTGCTTCAACCTTTTGCTGGATCAACTGCTACACTATCTTTGGAAATCACATGACCAAGAAACTGAACTTCCTTCAACCAGAATTCACACTTTGAAAACTTGGTAAAGAATCTATTTTCTATCAAAAGTCTATAAGACAATCCTCAAATGATAGGCATGCTCCTCCTTACTAGTAGAATAAATTAGAATATCATCAATAAAAGGTCTAACAAACTGATCTATGTAAGGATGAAATACTCTATTCATCATGTCCCTAAATGTTGCAAGTGCATTCGTCAACTCAAATGACATCACTAAGAACTCATAATGACCATATCAAGTTCAGACTACTATCTTATAAACATCTCCCTCCTGAATCTTCAACTAGTAGTACCCAGATCTCAAGTCTATCTTTGAGAAAACTAAAGCCGACTGAAGCTGATCAAATAAGTCATCAATTCTAAGCAATGGATATGTATTCTTCACTGTAATCTTATTCAACATCATGTAACAATATACAACCTCAAGGAACTATCCTTCTTCTTTACAAACAACACTGGAGCTTCCCACGGTGATCTTACATAGTAGGTTGAATAAAATTGCGATCCAATAAACCGTACAACTAAGTCTTAAGCGCTTTCAATTCTACTGGAGCCATCCTATATGGTGCTGTAAAAATAGGTACTGATCTAGGTATCAAGTCGATATGAAACTCTACTTCACAGTGCGGAGGTAGACTAGAAAGATTATTATGTAAAACATTAGCAAACTCTCAAACAAACTACCACTACATCATGAACTCTAGGATTTTTCAAAGTCATGGAAGATCCTGATAATCCAACTAACTAAGCTAAGTAAGCAACACAATCCTTCTGCACTAACTTCCTAGCCTTAAGGACAAAAATAATAGCATATCAAGGTAAGTCAGATGTACCTATAGATGTAAAAGAAGCCTCTCTTTCTTCGCTAAAAGTAACCTTCTTGTTTACACGGTCAACATCTGTAACGACCCGTCACCCTATAATCGGGGATCCGATTACTAAATGGGTACCAAATCATTAACTTTGGAACCAAACCAAGATCTCGATAAGTCTGAGAAATAAATGATAAACTAAGTTAAACATCCACATCACATCGAATTGTGAAAGAAGTGCGAAAATTAAAAATTATTACAATTCGACTTGACTCAGCAAATAATTACATATTCCAACTGAAAAGAAATAATTAATCATACAGGCCAGAAAAGAAAATAACAACTACATTGGGGTATATCCCGGAACAGCGGCTGTTGGCGCGCAACCCAAGGCAACACACTCCTCATTACGCCTGCCTGGAACCCTCACCTGAAAACCGCAGGGGGTGAGTCTCATCGAAAAAGACTCAGTAGGGATTCTTCGATCCCCACCACCTACTCACACACCTACAAGTGCAATAACACAAATATAGGCAATTTAAATAAAGCAGTAATCACAACTCACAGATTTCGATATAAAACACATGTATTCATAACGGTAACATGCACGACTCTGAAATCACCCTACCACGGAGTCCACAACTAGCATCTCGGCTAAACACACAAGTCACACAGTCGAACGCGAAAAACACCGACCCGTTGAGACCAAACAGCAACCCCTCGGATAGCGCACTGGCTACTCTGGCCTGACCTGGCTCAAGGTGGTTCTGCTTCCCCCAGCACGAGTGACACTCCGAATGCACCACTCCCACACCGGTACTAGTTATACTCCGGAGTACACCAGGTGACCCTCTCTCTAGGCGTCACCCCACCATTCCCACACCGGCGCCGTGTCACTCCCACACCCACACAGGGTGCCTAAGCGCTAACAACTGTCACTCTAAGCCCACGGTCGCACAAAACTCAACACGATGCGATCCGATCATGTAGAAATCACCGTCCTCGAGTATGTTTTCAAACATACATTTATCCAAACTATCTAACAATGTAAACACATGTTAATTGCATGCTTTAATGAGATTTTGTCTTGAATCGCGTCGCCCAAGGCAGACGTCATTCAAGACCCCTAAACTGGTTCATGCAAAAACTGGCCTCGGAAGGGGGCCTAAAACGCGTCGTACAAGGTAGTCATCTTCTAAAAGGCGTCGCTGTCCCTAGTCGCCTAATCATGACAGAGACAAAATCAGGCCTCGGGGTGATCCGAACAAAAACACGTCGTGCACGGGAGTCGCCATTTGAATGGCGTCGCTGTCCCTAGACGCTATTCAATCTAGAGACGGAATATGTTATCTGAGATAAATTGCGTCGTAGGTGGAAGCCGCCTTTTAAATGGCGTCGCTGTCCCCAGACGCCAGTTAACCCTCACAGACAGGTTCTCCCTCCACCTCCTCCTCAATTCACAAAGTAGGATTTTCTCCCCCAAATGGCACAAAAACGCTATAAAATACAGGAGTAGGAGGAGAACCCAAATACCCAATAAAAACCCACCAATCCTAATTTTGTGATATTAACATTTTCACCCCAAAAATCCCCTAAATATACTTGAAAGTGGGAAAAAACATAGTTTTAAACAAAACATTGCGAGGATCGTCATCCTACTGATTACTCGAACTCCTCCGAGCTCCAAGCCGCCGAATCGTCACGCCACGAGCCGCCGCCGGTACCGCCATGGACGCCGTTACTCCATCGGGACGTCGGCCGCCGTCTGGAGAGAAATGCACCGCAGAGGAAATGGTGGTGGTAGTGGTGGAAGTTAAGAGGTTGATGGAGTGGGAGAGGAGGAATGGGGAGAGGAAAGGAAGGAGAAGGGGAAGGGAACATCGGGGGTTCGGAGAGAAGGAGGAGGAGAGAGAAGGAAGTTGAGAGAATGAGGGAAAGGAGGGAGGGTTCGCGGGGTCAAACCGAAACTAACTAAAACGCGTCGTCCAAGGTTGACGCCAATCAGACGACAAAACGGGTCGTACGCTGACATACCAGGGCCGTACTCTGAATAGTGTCGTTCATTCAAGACGTCATTCAGACGAAAAAATCGGGGCCGTACTCCCGCGGCCCAAAACCAGCCCACGTGGCACAACCTAAAACGCGTCCACCTCACCGAACGCCGTTTGAACCGCATCTCACAAGCTCGACGCGAAAAAGAACACAAGCCCCAGCCCCACAAGGGCCCAAAACGAAGGATACAACCCCAAAATTGACCTAATAATTGGATCCGAAACCTTAATCCTTACATTCTCCCCCCCCCGCCCCCCTTTAAAAGAATTTTGTCTCCGAAATTATTGCTATAAAATAATAAAATTGCACAGGTAAAAAGAAGAACTTACGAGAAAAGGTAGGAAAATTGTTCCCGCATCTTATCCTCGCACTCCTAGGTCGCCTCGCCTCCAGAGCGTTGCTGCCAAATCACCTTTACTAGAGGAACAATCTTGTTTCGAAGAACATGTTCCCTGCGATCCTCAATACGCACTAAAAATTTCGGAAAGGACAAGTCCTCAGCGACTTCCAACTCCGAAAAGTCCAAAACATGAGATGGATCATGAACATATTTCCTCAGCAAAGAAACATGGAACACATCGTGGACTCCTGCAAGACTAGGTGACAAGGCTAGCTGATACGTTGTTTCCCCAATTCAAGCAAGAATGGGAAAAGGCCCAACATATCGCGGACTCAGCTTACCTCGCTTCCTAAATCTCATCACACCCTTGGAGGGTGAGACTCGGAGAAACACGTGGTCCCTAACCTCAAACTCAAGCAGTCTCTTACGGATATCTGCATAACTCTTCTACCTGCTCTGAGCTATAGTCAACCTCTGTTGCACTACTCTAGCAACCTCAGCACACTGCTGTACCAACTCTGGCCCTGCTATCTGCCTTTCGCCAATCTCAGACCAATTCACAAGAGATCGACACGGCCGCCTGTACAATGCCTCATATGGCGCCATGCCGATACTAGAATGATAACTGTTGTTGTAAACAAACTCTACTATAGACAAGTGTTGTTCCCAAGAACCTCCCCAGTCTATGCAACATGCCCTGAGCATATCCTCCAGTGTCTAAATGGTCCTCTCCGACTGTCCATTAGTCTCGGGATGATAAGCTGAGCTGAAGGCTAACTGCGTACCCAAGGCCTTCTGAAAATTCTTCCATAACCTAAAAGTAAATCTCGGATCCCGGTCCACAAATAACTTAGCCAACTTACCGACTGACCAGTCCTTCCTAATAGCTAGAAAGTGCGCAGACTTGGTCAATCGATCAACAATGACCCAGATCACATCTCTTCTGCCGAGTGACATGGGTAATCCCATCACAAAGTCCATGGTCACATATTCCCATTTCCATTCTGGAATCGGTAATGGATGCAACAACCCTCCTGGTCTCCGGTGTTCTGTCTTAACTTGCTGACAAGTCAGGCACCTTGCCACATAATCAGCTACGTCCTTCTTTATACCAAGCCACCAAAAGTGCCTCCTCAAACAATAATGCATCTTAGTCGTTCTGGGATGCACTGCATATCTAGAACGGTGTGCCTCATCTAGGACACTCCTGCGCACCTCTTCCTCAGCTAGAACATAAAGCCTGCTATGAGTGCTTAAAATGATTGTGTGATTAACATGAAAAATCTATGTTGTTTAGTGCAAAATAAACCTATTAAAAACAGCAACTACGTGCAGTGATCGCCAGAAACTTTTGACTTAAAAGTTCCAAAAGAAGTTTTGATCGTCTACCTGTTTAAACGCGAAAGATATTGAGTCATTGATTCCCCTCCTTCAGCCGGCTGAAGAAAGAGAGCCATTTCTTTGTTCTTTGTTCTTGCTGTTGAATTTGAAGTTGAGGTTGAGGATCGTCCAGAGATTCTTGTGACTTTGTGTTTGATTTACTCCTTTGCTCCGTGCAGCAAAAATAGAAAGAAAAGAAATGAGGAAACAATGATGAGAACTTTAAGCAAGAATAGTATCTATTCTAATCATGGTTTTAAACATGCAATTAAACAGCAAACTTACTTGTTGAGTGGCTTTTGAAACCCCTTAATCAAATAGATTTTGAAAAGAATGAATGTGTTGTGTGTTGCATGGAGTGATGATGAAGAATGTAGAACTAAATGAAATGAATGAAGAAAATAAAGACTTATGCCCAATGGTTGAATTCTTGAATGGATGAAGAATCTTGAAAGGATGCCGACTTCTGGAAATGGCAGCGCTTCGGCATTCCGACGTTGTTGCTTCGATCTTCAACTCGCTATAGCTCAATGATAATCAACTCAAGATTACGCTTAACATTTTTTTTAACCCTTCAAGATGTAAGGTATTTATAGGCTTCTTCTGCATCCGCGGATTAACATAGAAAAACTTGAGATTTATCCATCTTAACCAACAGATAAATACATATTAATTCATCTTTATCTGTAATTATCTAAAACGCGTCCAGAATGGCTGACGCCTTTCAGATTAATTAAGATAAGGATAAACATCCGAAAAACTTATCTTTATCTGTATTAGCTAAAACGCGTCTACATGTGCAGACGTCTTTTACACCAATTAAGATTAGGATAAACATCCGGAAGAGAAATAGAAATAGCTTAGGAAACCTAAAACGCGTCAACTCTTACAGACGCCTTTTAGCTAATTAATCAATTGATTAAAATTCAAATTTAAACGTTAAAATAAGAATAAACTCTAAATGGCGTCCATACTAGTCGACGACTTTTAAACTTCTTCATATTTTAACTGAAATTTGAGTTAAAATCAATTCAATTGATTAACTTAAACATGTCTGTTAAACCCGACACTCAGAAAGATCAATCAATGATTAAATATCAGACCATTCTGAGGCATTATTATATGATATGAAATTTACTCGAAATGATGTCAAAATTAGCGTGTCTACAGCTGCCTCACCTTGGCATCGTCTTTGCAAGGGAGTGAAATGGAATGGAATGTACTGAAAAGGTGATGCCAAGGTGTGATGAGACACGCTCTTAACATCACATGATTAGAATTTTTCTCGAAATTATCAATGAAGATAGTTTAAGGAAATCAATGGAATCAATCATGTCTGGATGAGATAGACAAAGAAATAAAATAAAGTCGATCAACCTCCTCGGAGTGGGAAGTACCCTAGGTCATAGACACTGCAGGTTTCATCATGGGGAGCGTTTGCCAGCCAATGTGGACGTGCTGCAGCCATGATGGATCTTAAAAGAAAACAAGAAATATTGGATAAAGAATCCAAAAAAGGATAGAATTCCAATGATATCTTCAAGCGAACCTCAAAGATAATCAAGATACTCAATTCAGAATATAATATTTCATATCATGTTTGAGATTATTTGATTAATGGTCTGAAACTTAATCAGTAATTAATCCTTATTACAATGATTTCAAACTCCTACATGATGCATGCTGGACTAAAAGAAAAATATAAAGTCAAATAAAATATAAATTAATCAAGGATAATATTGTTAAATTGTCATTAATGAGTCAAGATACTAATTCTTGTAATTCAGTCCTAAGCCGAAGCTCGTTTATCCACGCACCGTTTCACAAAAGTGGAACCATCGTCCTCACTAATTAACAATCCAAAGGCCTATCCGTGCGATTAAGAATTCTCTAGAATTATCACTGTTTTTGTTGTAGGGGAACTCAAATTCCAGTTTCATCAAAACCACAAGGTCCTTGATATTCTCTAATAAATATTTAATATATAGTAATGCAAATGATTTACAATGGAATAAGTACAAGGGTAGAAATAACCGTCTTTTTAGTCACGGTTAGGACTTCTTGACTCCCACAGTGGGATCTTCTTGATATTTTGAATTCTCTGATTTCCTGCAATCAAGATCATTAATAATTCCAAACAAGTATTCAATTTAAACCACAAAAACCACAGAATTTCGGGTAAATCACAGAAAGGCTGAAACGCGTCATGTCGCGCAAACGCCATTTAATATTAAAACGCGTCGGTTCTCCTTGACTCCTTTTACTCACAGAAACAGGTTTCTGGTTGTTCTCTACTCGAATTCCAATTGCCTTGTGTCCTGTATATGACTTGAACAAATAGGTTAAGCATCTATTCAGGCTTAGCCCCTTGCCTGACCGAGTGAACGGTCGATCAATCTTTTCCTTGAGTAAATGGTCAAGGGGCATAACCTTTATCAACAAAGGTAATCAAACTATAAACAAACTTAAGCAAAATGCAACATGCAAGCAAACAGATGCTCACTGAAAATAAAAAGAGTGAGACATACCAAGTGCAATAAGCAAATGCTAAATGAAATATTTTTGTTGTTTTGAAATATTCATTTTTGTTTGGGTTTTGAAATATATGCTTTTTTTTTTATTTTGAATTTTGACATATGACATATGTATTTTTTTTGGATTTTTGACATATGCAATTTTTTGGATTTTTAACATATGTATTTGTTTGGATTTTTGACATATGTATTTTTTTTGGATTTTTGACATATGTATTTTTTTTGGATTTTTGACTAAAAGATCAACATGGTACTTAAATCAAAAGATCATATTCATTTATTAACTTAATTCACAAATTGTTCTTTAACAACTTAACTTAAAACCCATCGTGTTTGAATTTGTGTTTCCATTCGTGATCCCATTTGATGATTTGACCCTTAGTCAATCTAAGCCATTCCTTAAGTTTGGAGTACGCCTCTTTAGAAGGAAAGGAAGAATAAGTTTAGAAAGCCCATGAGAAGATTCCGGAGACTTAAAAAGATGTTCCTTTCCTACCCTAATATCTGTTGGGGTTCGGTCATTTTCTTTCCGGGGTATTTATCGACCTTGCGTTCCCTTTCGTTTCATTTCATAGCCTTGATGTAACGTTTGTAATGTAATGGCCTTTTGATTTGACATTTGGCTTTTGCCTTTTGCTTTTGCCTTTCTATTCTTTTCTTTGGGACGGATCTCCCCCTTTTTTTTATGACGGCCTCCTACTAAGATGGCGGGTATTCTTGGTAGTCTATTCTAAGTCTCGTTCCGACATCATGGGCCGAGTATAAAACATAATTTTTGCTTTAAAATGAATGATTTGTACTTTACCCTTTCGGTCAAGCTTCGATATTCTTTAGGACTTGGCATCTCTTGTTACTCACGAATCAAACGTGTTAGTGTGTGTTGTAATGTATTTGAAGTTAAGTTATCCAGACTAACAAAGAAATTCGAGTTTATAAACTTTCTGATTCCACTGGTCTTTGTACCATACTGATCGACTCTTTAACCTAAGGGTAGTATTTCTTAAGATGTAAGCCATTCCAGGGATGATTTACCTCTTCTCCTTCTGCATTAACAAGACGATAAGCATTACCAGGAAAAGCGTGCGATACAACATAAGGTCCCTCCCAATTGGGTTGAAGCTTAGAACGCGGACCACCAGGTTTTACAAAAATCCTTTTGACGACCATTTCACCGACTTTGAACTTACGTTCAATGACTTTCTTTTGATAAAAACGTGCTAGTCTATTTTGATAGACTTTTGCATGATTAGCAGCTGACCATCTTTTCTCGTCTAAAAGTTTCAATTGAGCAAGGAGTGCTGAACGGTGCTCATCAATGGAAAATTCCTTATTCAATTGTACTCTTAATGACGGTGTAAGGATCTCATATGGAACTACCGCCTCCATTCCAAATGTTAAGGAATAAGGAGTTTGCCCGGTAGGCGTGCGGATTGAAGTTCGGTAGGTCCATAGAGCCTCAACCAATTTTTTTGGCCAGTCTGCAAATTTATTAGATTTGCACGTCTTTTTGATGATTTTTATCAAAGTCTTATTTGTTGCCTCCGCTTGGCCATTGCCTTGCGGATAATAAGGAGACGAATGATGCAATGCAATTCTGTACCTGTTGCAGAGGTCCTTCAATTCTTGTAACACGAACTGCGGTCCATTGTCGGTGACGATAGTGCTTGGAATTCCAAATCGGGTGATGATGTTCTTCATGATGAACTTGCAGACGGTTGATGCTTGGATCTCCACGTACGCTTCAGCTTCTGCCCACTTGGTGAAGTATTCCGTTGCCGTGAGAATGAAAGATTTTTGCTTGATGCTGGAATCTGGATTACCAAGGGGTCCAATATTGTTAGTGACTGGAAAATCAAGCTGAAAGACTTGTGGAATGGTGACACCTTCAGGTGATAACAGAACGATAACGATCCCCTTTCCATGAGAATTCAGAGCTCCGTCAAAATACAGAGTCCACATATCATCTCTGATCTGATTTACGGACATCAGTTCCTCATCCGGAAACTCTAATCGCACTGGATCAAAACGAGGAAGGGGATGATGAGCGAGATGTTCTACTATGGCATAGCCCTTGATCGCTTTCTGCTGAATATAAGTGATATCGAATTGAGATAGAAAGCTTTGCCATCACGCTAACCTATCAGTAAGGACATATTTCTCCAGAAGGAATTTGATCGGTTTCATCCTTGCGATGAGATGAACTTCATGGGCCAGAAAATAATGTTTTAATTTCTGCACAACCCAAACTAATGCTGCACATGTTTTCTCCATCGCTGTATATCTCTGTTCAGCGGGGTTGAGAAGTTTAGAGAGATAGTAGGCTGCCCTCTCTTTTCCTTCTTCATCCTCTTGTGCTAGGACAGCCCCCACTGCATCATCCAGGACTGAAATGTAAAGTATCAATGGTTTGCCTGGAGATGGTGGTCTCAAAACAGGAGGACTTGCTAAATAGTTCTTTAATCCATCGAATGCCTCCTGACAGTTATCGTCCCAATCGAATTTGACTCCCGGCTTGGTAAGCTCGTAAAACGGCTTACACCTTAGTGAATGCTGGGAGACAAAACGGCGAATAAATTGCAACCTCCCGATTAATCCTCTCAACTCTTTCAAGTTTTTGGGAGGTGGCATTTCCCTAATAGCCTTCGCCTTATTGGGATCGATCTCAATTCCCCGTTTACTGACAATAAATCCAAGCAATTTTCTTGAAGATACCCCGAATATACATTTCTTGGGGTTCATCTTTAACTGATACTCTCTCGATCTCTCTAATACTCTTGCCAAAATTTTGGCGTGCTCAGCCTTTGTCTTAGATTTAACCAATAAATCATCCACATACACTTCCAGATCTATGTGCATCATGTCATGAAATATTGCCATCATAGCCCTTTGATAAGTGGCTCCAGCATTCCTTAACTCAAATGGCATGACAACATAGCAGTATGTTCCCCAAGGTGTAGTGAATGACGTTTTCTCTTGATCTTCTTCTGCTAGCTTAATCTGATTGTATCCTGAAAATCCGTCCATAAACGATAAAGTTTCATAGCCAGCGGTATTATCAATGAGTACATCAATATGAGGCAATGGAAAATCATCTTTAGGACACGCCCGGTTCAGATCGCGGAAGTCAATGCAAATTCTGACCTTCCCGTCCTTCTTCATAACCGGGACTATGTTGGCCACCCATTGTGGATAAAGGACAACTCTAATAAATTTGGCTTTATGCAATTTGTCGACCTCTTCCTTCATCTTTAGAGCCATTTGAGGGTGGAATCGCCTTAATTTCTGCTTGACCGGGCTAGCTCCTTCTTTTAACGTTAATCTGTGTTCAACTAAAGATGAGTCTAACCCCGGCATATCTTCATAACTCCAGGCTAAAGTGTCCTTATAGTCCTTAAGTACTTGTACCATTGCCTTCTCATCCTCTGTAGAAAGATTTTTGCTGACGAGGACAACCTTAGGTTCATCTTCAGTCCCTAAATTGATTTCTTTGATGGGCTCTTCTACGGCAGCTGAAGGTTCATCGAATCTCTTCACTCCACTGGCATATGCCTCAGCTGCGTCCTCGTCATCTTCCTCATCTTCAATAATGGGGTCCTTTTCATGCACTAACTCGTACACCCCATACCCATCATTGACTGACTTATCATTCATGCAATCTTCTGGCATCTGAATTGGATTTTCTAAAAACTGAGGGATTAAAGAGCAAGAAAAGCATCTATCAGCTAGGTCCAAGAGGTATCTATCTGGAATTCGCCTACCCTTAGGCTTCCTAGACTTCCTAACCTGACTAACCTGCCTAAAACTAGACTGCCTAACTTCACTAAACTCCCTATTATAACCTAATGAAGATGAAGCAGGATAAAAATCCTGAGATACAAGTGGAAATACAGGAGAATCCTCCCGAGGGGAGGGGCGGAGTAGATTTAAGAGAGAATCTTGACCGAAGGACCCGTGCGACGGGGTACGATCGGACAAGTAAGAAGTTTCCTCGATAAGGATCTGAGAAGAATTTGTTGTAAAATTGGTGTTTTTTTTTTGATATCAGAGGAATTAAACATGAAACAGGAATGAATACAAATAGAAGGAGAATCAGATGGAGGAAGTGGCACCAAGGCCAGAGGATTAGGAGGATCATATAGCAATATGCCCCAAATCAAATCATACATCCTCTCTAGATCGAGAGGAGGTTGTGGAATAAGGTCCCGGGGGGACAGAGTAATCATAACGGGCGGAGCCCGTGGAATATCTTCAATAATGACCCGCGACCAAGTCGGGGTCAAGAGCAGTGTGCGAAACAGAGTATGGAGCATGAAGACATGGGAAGGATATGTCCCCCTCCAGAGCAGATCTGTAGTGTAACCAGCTTCATAGGGGTCATCTGGCTCCCCTTCGTCGGTCTCTTCAGACAGCAATATCCGCTTATCAAAGATGGTACCAGGGCTTTCAATCAGCTCATCAATCTGCGGTGACCACTTGGGTTCTGCAGGATCTAGGAACAATCTGTTCAGTGCAATGTAGAGGTCTCTCAAATCGAACCACCTGTACCATTCGCATTCAGGATCATGAAATTTTCTCTTTTTCATAGGCCGCAGAGCCTCCAAGGATTGGTACATAAGTAGTTCTGAGCAATGCCTGGCCAAGTATCTCCCATATATGTCATGGAAGTCAAAACACGAAGTAATGACCACCGTGTTGTCGTGGCTAAGTATGGGCCCTTTTACAAAGTGTGTATACAGGGTCCATGTTAGGGGATCTCGGCCTTCCTTGAGTGGTGTAGACATTGTCTCCCAGATTTTCTGACCTTCTTCAATCTCTGCTTGCTGAACCAGATCTTGTTTAAGTTTTCTTGGCCTGTAGCCCAGACCACTTCCAGGTGCTGCTCGATGATCTTTAACAGAAGTGGTCCTGCCTTGCAATTGTGTGCCCAGACCTTTCCCAGGCTTATAGCCGTTCTTCATCATAATTCTCCATCCTGGGGTACTCATGCACTTCCCCCTTTTTATGGTATTTAACGGGTATGGAGAAATAGTGGCAGCTTTTAAAGGATCAGCCACTGGATGGTAGACCTGTAATACCGACAGAAAAGGTTGTCGGCCAGGTAAAGCAGTAGATTTAACATTCAAGGTATGAGCAGCAGCAAGGATCGGCATGCTCGTCACTTTAATAATTCGTCCTTTGAAAGGCAATTTGAGACATTGGTGATTCGTAGAGGGAATCGCCTCAAGAGTTTTAATATAAGGACGACCCAAAATGGCATTTATAGAAGGGTCGATTTCTAGGATGTGAAATTCGACCTCTACATGACTTACAGGGCCTAGCTCCACTTTCAAATAAACCATTCCCAGAGGGGAACGGGTAGAATTGTCATATGCTGTCACAGAGATGGGGCTAGGCAGCCATTTTTCTTTGGGCACACCGCACAGCTCCAGGGTCTTCGGAGGTAAAACATTGATCGAAGCCCCTGTATCAACCAGGCATGCATCCACGGCCTTCTTACAGATGTTGACCGTGATGCTCAGAGCCATGCTTCTGGCTGCTGGCGGTGCTAGTTCCGATGTGTGAAATGTAATGGAGGGCTGATCCCCCTGAGGAACTAGTAGTACTGCAATTTTTTCTACCGGCACCTCCTCGTTGACCATCACCTTCTGTAAATATTCCATTAAGGCTTCTTGGTGACTCTTCGACCTTTTGATCAGTTCAAGTATGGAGATCCGTACCGGTGTTCTGTCCAGATGTTTCAACAAATCATATTGAGTGCCTGGTGCACTCTCTTCATTATAGGCTTCCTCAGTCGGCTGTGATGGGCCGTCTCTAACTATGGACTGAAGGAAAACTTTGTTGAAAATCCTTCCACTCCGGAGCGCGTGTTCCTCAACCGTGGAGGATCCGGGTGACACCTTGAGTACCGCAGAGTTAGGTGGTGCGGATGATGTAGAGGGATGGTATGTCGATGATGGCGTTGTGTTAGGTGGTGATGGCGCGGTGCGGATTAAAGGCCTAGAGGGTTGGATGGTGGATGGGTAAGTGGTTGGTGAAGTGGGGAATGGTACGCGTAATAGCGGTCTGGAAGGTTGGATGGTGTTTGGGTATTCTGCCCTTTTAGGGCCTGGAGGTCTTCTCTGCTGATTATAGTCAGCAGGAGGAGGGACATTATGGTATGCCGGCGGTGCGCGCGGCTGATATTGCTGCTGTTGTTGGTATTGCTGTTGTTGGGGCTGCTGGTACTGCTGTTGCCGTTGCGGCGGCTGCTGTAGCTGTTGCTGTTGCTGGTTCTGGTTCGGCTGCTGGGGCCGCTGATACTGTTGTTGATAATGGGGGTTCTACTGCTGCCTGTACCCCTGCCGGTTCGGCTGCGGTGGCCTCTGGTACTGCTGCTGGTTCCTCACAAACTGGGGCAAATTATTATTCATGCTACTAACTTGCTCGTGAGAGAGCGTGCCCTCAGTAGTCGGACCTGTGCTAGGAGCATTTGGCACTGCAGGCTTCCGAGGCGGAGGCTTGCTAGGTCTGTGAGGATCAAAGACACTAGAGAACGTAGCGTCCTTGAAGGCAGTTTGGCAGTACCGTGCTCTTTCATAGAGCTCTGCCATGTTGGTCAGATTGTTCAGGGAGAGGACTAGTTTGAACTGGGGCGTGGCGTTGGAAATTAACATCTTCACTTGCTCAGATTCGGACAAGTGATCCTTCACCTTTTCGGCCAGGCCCCGCCACCTGTCAGCAAAACTGACAAACTCCTCATCATGTTTCATCTTTTCTGTTATGAGGTCAGTGATGGACAACGAGAGTGCAACTATGTCTTGGTACCGTTGAATGAATTTACGAGAGATGATACCGTAGTCCTCTACTTCGGAGGGTTCCAAGGAAAAGAACCACTCGAGGGCTGGTCCCTCTAGAGATCTCCTGAACAAAAAGGCCAACGACCTCTTATCGTTCTGCCAAAAAGACGATTCGTACATAAACACCTTCAAATGTGTGAAGGGGTTACCAGTACTGTTGTACTTCCGGTACACTGGCATCTCAGAGGGTGGTAGGTGGAATACCGGCAGGCTCGGCAAATTGATCTCTGGCGCAGCTTTAACCCCCATCATCTTCTGGAGGTTGTTGAATTGCTCATCCATGCGCTCCATTTTGGCCAGCAACGCTTGCGTGGTCAGATCTGCCTGGGGAGGAGGAGGAGGTGGAGGTACTTGATAGGCCTGCTGCCTAGAGTACGTTGGACAGGGGGGACAATAAAGGGGAGGTCCGGCAGAGCTTCCGCCATGCCCGAGGGCATTTTGATAACCAGGCATTTGCGGTCTAGCCGGTTGCCTAGAGGATGAAAGCTGCGGCCCAGCTGGCCGAGAAGTAATATGGAGGCCTTCCACGGCCTGATGGATGTAAGGAGGATGAAGAGGAGGTTGTTGAGTAACAACAGGGGGAGCCACAGGGTTCGGCTCGGCAGGCTGCGTGGGTGCCTTCCCCTTCAGAATAGACTGGATCGCCTCGAACTGCTGAGGGTCCAGTCGGGAGGCAAGAACTCCCAAAGCGTTGACAAGATCCGAAGGATCAGAGGATGAGGGATCATTCTGATTCATGTCCCCCTCAAGATTGGGATTAGGAATCGCATATTCATGCGGGGGAAGATCAGGATATCGATCATGGGGATGAAAGAGAGGTGTCCGAACATTCCCATCTTGTCGATAGGGAATGGGGACAGAATTACGGGAGGCATCAGCATCTCTCCCGTTCTCATAGTTGTAGTCCGAATCGCGAGGGGCATTAGCATCTCCCTCGTAGTTGATGATGGCGTCTTGAGCCATACTCAAGTCCCTGCCTGATCGCAGCAGCATGATGTTAGATTCTTTTTTCAAAGATTTGTCAAACAAGTTGCACAGAGATTAATCAATCAAGTGGATGCTTAACGTGATTTTGAGATTCCTTGTTGAGTTATTTGGATTCAATTAAACCACAAATTCGCTCAGGGAAATGATCCTAGTTTCAGTTCAATATCCACCGTTATTCTCTACGGCTTTCTCTCACAACGCTTTATGGAATCTAACCGGGACTTCAACTGGTACAACCAGCCGGATGATCAAGGAGGAGTACCTTGATTTTGGGGACTTATGGAGGTCTTAACGTCAACTTCTCTAGTCTGATCAAGGGACCAACCCAATCAGAGAGAGTTGCTGACGTCAAGTAGTGTGTTCCTAAAAAAAGGAGGGTATTCGCCTCAATGCGTATGTCCTATGGCCTGGATGGTCTCTAATGCTTAATAATAATGGGTAGTAGCACACAAGTCACAAAAATCTGGGAACTGAAAATTAACTAAGAAACTGCCTGAATCGCGTCGAGTATAGTCGACGCTATTCAAACAAAACCTTAATTTTTTCGCAGAAACTCAGATGCAGACAGCAGAGAGGAAATGACTAAAAGGCGTCTGGGTGTATTGACGCGGTTTAAAACGTGTCAGTGCTCCTAGACGCTTTTCAAGTCGCAGAAACAGTTTTGCAGGAGGATTTTCTGGGTTGAATCCTCCTCAAACAGGATAAAAGCAGTAAATAATCAACTCATGCAGATTTTTTTTAGTTCCAGATTTTAACAGGATGATTTTACTAACTAGACAACCAAGATGCCAATCAATCACACAGTATTTTCATCACAGAAACAGCTTTTTCAATTAATCAACGGGGAGGGCAAGATCTTGCCACAGGGGTGTGCACGTGGTGCACGAGGGAAATTAACTAAACTAAAACACTCACCAATTGGTGAGGACGTGTCGAGAGACACAAGTGGTGCACCGTGGGTGCCCGATTGATGATAGCAAGAACAAAAGAATTAAAAGATGGCGAGACCAAGTCCCACCGTGATCGCCAAAAAAGCTGTGAGTGCTTAGAATGATTGTGTGATTAACATGAAAAATCTATGTTGTTTAGTGCAAAATAAACTTATTAAAAACAGCAACTACGTGCAGTGATCGCCAGAAACTTTTGACTTAAAAGTTCCAAAAGAAGTTTTGATCGCCTACCTGTTTAAACGCGGAAGATATTGAGTCCTTGATTCCCCTCCTTCAGCCGGCTGAAGAAAGAGAGCCATTTCTTTGTTCTTTGTTCTTGCTGTTGAATTTGAAGTTGATGTTGAGGATCGTCCAGAGATTCTTGTGACTTTGTGTTTGATTTACTCCTTTGCTCCGTGCAGCAAAAATAGAAAGAAAAGAAATGAGGAAACAATGATGAGAACTTTAAGCAAGAATAGTATCTATTCTAATCATGGTTTTAAACATGCAATTAAACAGCAAACTTACTTGTTGAGTGACTTTTGAAACCCCTTAATCAAATAGATTTTGAAAAGAATGAATGTGTTGTGTGTTGCATGGAGTGATGATGAAGAATGTAGAACTAAATGAAATGAATGCAGAAAATAAAGACTTATGCCCAATGGTTGAATTCTTGAATGGATGAAGAATCTTGAAAGGACGCCGACTTCTGGAAATGGCAGCGCTTCGGCGTTCCGACGTTGTTGCTTCGATCTTCAACTCGCTATTGCTCAATGATAATCAACTCAAGATTACGCTTAACATTTTTTTTAACTCTTCAAGATGTAAGGTATTTATAGGCTTCTTCTGCGTCCGTGGATTAACATAGAAAAACTTAAGATTTATCCATCTTAACTAACAGATAAATACAGATTAATTCATCTTTATCTGTAATTATCTAAAACGCGTCCAGAATGGCTGACGCCTTTCAGATTAATTAAGATAAGGATAAACATCCGAAAAACTTATCTTTATCTGTATTAGCTAAAACGCGTCTACATGTGCAGACGTCTTTTACACTAATTAAGATAAGGATAAACATCCGGAAGAGAAGTATAAATAGCTTAGGAAACCTAAAACGCGTCAACTCTCACAGACGCCTTTTAGCTAATTAATCAATTGATTAAAATTTAAATTTAAACGTTAAAATAAGAATAAACTCTAAATGGCGTCCATACTAGTCGACGTCTTTTAAACTTCTTCATATTTTAACTGAAATTTGAGTTAAAATCGATTCAATTGATTAACTTAAACATGTCTGTTAAACCCGACACTCAAAAAGATGAATCAATGATTAAATATCAGACCATTCTGAGGTATTATTATATGATATGAAATTTACTCGAAATGATGTCAAAATTAGCGTGTCTACACCTGCCTCTAAATCTGACCGTGCCATCATCCTACAACTCTACCTCTGATATCTGGAGAATCTGCGACAGCTCTACATCTGCCATCTGAGCCTCGATTACTCTATGGTACACTACTGGCCTCACAGTCAAGCTGGCCAACACGGCTCTATCAGCCTCTCGAGGAATCCTAAAGGAAGATTCCACAACCTACTCAAATAACCTCCATTCTTGAACCATAAGATATGATACAACTGTCTTCCGACTCAAGGCGTCTGCCACCATGTTTGCCTTGCCCGGATGATAAGAAAGGTCAAGATCATAATCCTTGATAAACTCCATCCACCGGCGCTGCCTCAAGTTCAAATCCTTCTGCGTGAATACATACTTCAGGCTCTTGTGATCGGTAAAAACCTGAAACTTCTCTCCATATAAATAGTGCCGCCAGATTTTCAGTGCAAATACTGCAACTGCCAAATGTAAGTCATGAGTGGGATAGTTCTCCTCATGCTTCTTCAACTGTCTAGAAGCATAGGCCACAACCTGACCATGCTGCATCAAAACCGCACCCAAACCTCTACGAGATGCATCCGAGTAAACCACGAATCCACCAGAACCTGATGGAAGCACCAAAATTGGAGCCGAAGTGAAACGAGTCTTCAACTCAATGAAGCTCCGCTCACACTCCTCCGTCCACACGAAACGAACTCCCTTACTAGTCAACCTCGACAAGGGGGTCGCTATCGAAGAAAAATCCTGGATGAACCATCTGTAATACCCTGCTAACCCCAGGAAGCTCATGATTACAGTTACTGTTGTCGGTCTGCCCCAATCCATCACTGCCTCAATCTTGGCTGGATCCACTGCAATGCCATCTCCAGAAATGACATGCCCTACGAAATGCACCTTATCTAGCTAGAATTCACACTTACTAAACTTAGCATAGAGTTGGTGCTCTCTCAGAACCTGCAACACCACCTGAAGATGAGTGGCATGCTCTTCCTTAGAAGAAGAATATACCAAAATATCATCTACAAACACTACCACAAACTGATCTAGGTAGGCCCTGAAGACCCGGTTCATCAAATCCATAAAAGTTGTCGGAGTATTGGTTAAGCCGAAAGGCATAACCAAAAACTCATAATGTCCGTACCGAGTCCTAAAAGCCATCTTACTCACATCAATCTCACGGATCCTCATCTGATAATACCATGATCTCAAGTCAATCTTCGAAAACACCTTCACAAACTACAACTGATCTATCAGATCATCGATCCTCGGAAGTGGGTACTTGTTCTTTATTGTTACCTGGTTCAGTTGTCTATAATCAATGCACAGCCTCAATGAACCATCCTTCTTCTTAACAAACAGAATTGGAACACCCCACGGAGAAGTACTAGGACGGATAAAATCTTTATCCAGCAGTTCCTGCAACTGCGCTTTCAACTCAGCGAGTTCGGCTAGAGCCATCCGATACGGGACCTTAGACAAGGGCACCGTACCTGGTGCAAGCTCAATAGTGAACTCAACCTCCCGCTGAGGAGGAAGGCCAAGCAACTCCTCAAGAAATACATCAACAAAGTCACAAACTACAGGCACCTCCTAAGGACTGGAATCACTACCAACACCAACTATAACAACAGAGGGAAGGAAAGCCTCACAGCCACTAACAAGCAACCTCCGGGCCTTAAACGCAGAAATAAGAAAACTATGAGAGGAGAGCCTAATACCTTGGAAGTAGAAGGCCGGGATGCCCAGAATAGAGAAATGCACCCTCTTCTTGTGGCAATCCACCTCGGCATAATAAGCCACCAACCAGTCTATGCCCAAGATGACATCAAAGTCACAAATGGCAAGCACAACTAACTTGACAGGTAACTGATGACCCTCAATGGTCAAGGGAACCTCACTCAAGCAATTATAAGTCAACATGAAATCCCCAAAAGGAACCTCAACCATCAGTCCATCAGATAACTCATCAAGGGCGCAGAAAGAATATCTACGAACTGCTCAAAAATAAAAGAATGCGAAGCACCCGAATCAATCAACACATGTGTAGAGTTCTCAAGGACAGAAAGTGTACCTTCCACCAAGTTGGACATACGAGCCTCCTTTCTGGTGATAGCTAGAACTCTTCCATGGGTCCTCAGCTTCTTCTGATCACCTGGTCCCTGCCCTTGACCATACTCCTGCGGGCAATACCTCGCCAAATGGCCCTGCTGGCCACAAGTGTAACACCTCCCATAAAATGCAGGACACCAAGTCCCACTGTGAGTACCACTACAATGACGACAAGCTGCCGGAAGCCTCTGAGTTGCCTCCTGCTAAGCACTGGATACCGACTGACTCTGCTGGCTCTGCCTGGGTCTGCTACTACGACTGTTGCCACTACTGCCGCCGCCGCCACCGCCTCGAAAGAACCTCCTGAACCTGGAGCCGAGTGAAGACGATCCTGATCCGAACGAAGGTGCTGCTGTTGTTGCTGTCTTTCCCTTGCCATAAGCTGGCCTTCTGGACATACCTAGGGAAGTACTGCGCATTGAATTCCTTCACAAATGTCTCCCATGGAATCTCCCTGATATTCCTATCTGCATAAGACAAACTCTTCAAAGTGGTCCACCAGTCGTAGGCATCATCCTTCAACATGAAGGTAGCCAACGAAGTCCTCTCAACTGCCGCACAATCCATGGTATCAAAAGTCTTCTCCAACTCCCTCAGCCAATGAACGGCCTCATCACGGTTGGGACGACCGGTAAAATGAGGCTAAAGGCCCTCAGCTTTAGGAATATCTCCAGAGCAGCTAAAGGCCCTCCCCGAGTACTAGAACTCTCACTAGGGTCTCGAGTCTGATATCTAGTCATCGTGTCTATCATAGCCTCTATAAAATGCTCCATATTCAGCCTACCGGCCTCAGATCCACTAGGAACATCACCCCGCTCCCTAATAACTGGCACTCTCTTCCTATGAGCCATCTAATTGCCTACAATCACAAAAATCGAAAAAATTCTAATTAGAATCCCAAAACCTAACCGCCGTGCATGTACCAGATAATGTAATTATTTGCCGAAATTACAATATTTAACCTAGTTACTCATCTATTTGCCAGACCGAATGCTCTGATACCAACTGTAACGACCCGCCACCCTATAATCGGGGATCCGATTACTAAATGGGTACCGAATCATTAAATTTGGAGCCAAACCAGGATCTCGGTAAGTCTGGAAAATAAATGATAAACTAAGTTAAGCATCCACATCACATTGAATTGTGAAAGAAGTGTAGAAATTAAAAATTATTACAATTCGACTTGACTCAGCAAATAATTATATACTCCAACTGAAAAGAAATAATTAAGCATACAGACTAGAAAAGAAAATAACAACTACATCAGGGCATACTCCGGAACAGCGACTGCTGGCGCGCAACCCAAGGCAACACTTTCCTCGCTCGCCTGCCTGGAACCCTCACCTAAAAATCGCAGGGGGTGAGTCTAATCGAAAAAGACTCAGTAGGGATCTTTCGATCCCCAACACCTACTCATACACCTACAAGTGCAATAACACAAATATAGGCAATTTAAATAAAGCAGTAAACACAACTCCTAGATTTCAATATAAAATACATGCATTCATAACGGTAGCATGCACGACTCTGAAACCACCCTACCACGGAGTCCACAACTAGCGTCTCGGCTAAACACACAAGTCACACGGCCGAACACGGAAAACACCGACCCGCTGAGACCAAACACCAACCCCTCGGATAGCGCACTGGCTACTCCGGCCTGACCTAGCTCAAGGTGGTTCTGCTTCCCCCAGCACGAGTGACACTCCGAATGCACCACTCCCACACCGGTACTAACTATACCCCGGGGTACACCAGGTGATCCTCTCTCTAGGCGTCACCCCACCATTCCCACACCGGCGCCGTGTCACTCCCACACCTACACAGGGTGCCTAAGCGCTAACAACTGTCACTCTAGGCCCACAGTCGCACAAAACTCAACACGGTGCGATCCGATCATGTAGAAATCACCGTCCTCGAGTATGTTTTCAAACATACATTTATCCAAACTATCTAACAATGTAAACACATGTTAATTGCATGCTTTAATGAGATTTTGTCTTGAATCGCGTCGCCCAAGGCAGACGTCATTCAAGACCCCTAAACTGGTTCATGCAAAAACTGGCCTCAGAAGGGGGCCTAAAACGCGTCGTACAAGGTAGTCATCTTCTAAAAGGCGTCGCTGTCCCTAGTCGCCTAATCATGACAGAGACAAAATCAAGCCTCGGGGTGATCCGAACTAAAACACGTCGTGCACGGGAGTCGCCATTTGAATGGCGTCGCTGTCCCTAGACGCTATTCAATCTAGAGACGGAATATGTTATCTGAGATAAATCGCGTCGTAGGTGGAAGCCGCCTTTTAAATGGCGTCGCTGTCCCCAAACGCTAGATAACCCTCACAGACAGGTTCTCCCTCCAACTCCCCCTCAATTCACAAAGTAGGATTTTCTCCCCCAAATGGCACAAAAACACCATAAAATACAGGAGTAGGAGGAGAACCCAAATACCCAATAAAAACCCACCAATCCTAATTTTGTGATATTAACATTTTTACCCCAAAAATCTCCTAAACATACTTGAAAGCGGGAAAAAACATAGTTTTAAACAAAACATTGTGAGGATCGTCACCTTACCGGTTACTTGAACTCCTCCGAGCTCCAAGCCGCCGAATCGCCACGCCACGAGCCGCCGCCGGTACCGCCGTGGACGCCGTTACTCCACCGGGACGTCGGCCGCCGTCTGGGGAGAAATGCGTCGCGAAGGAAATGGTAGTGGTAGTAGTGGAAGTTAGGAGGTTAATGGAGTGGAGGGAGAGGAGGAATGGGGAGAGGAAAGGAAGGAGAAGGGGAAGGGAACGTCGGGGGTTCGGAGAGAAGGAGGAGGAGAGAGAAGGAAGTGAAGAGAATGAGGGAAAGGAGGGAGGGTTCGCGGGGTCAAACCGAAACTAACTAAAACGCGTCGTCCAAGGTCGACACCAATCAGACGACAAAACGGGTCATACGTTGACATACCAGGGCCATACTCTAAATGGCGTCATCCATTCAAAACGTTGTTCAGACGAAAAGACCGGGGCCGTATTCCCGCGGCCCAAAATCAGCCTACGCGGCACAACCTAAAACGCGTCCACCTCACTGGACGCCGTTTGAACCGCGTCGAGCAAGCTCGACATGAAAAAGAACACAAGTCCCAACCCCACAAGGGCCCAAACCGAGGGATCCAACCTCGAAACTGATCCGATAACCAGATCTGAAACCTCAATCCTTACAACATCAGTCTTTTATCTCCTCAGAAAATCCATACCTAAAATGTGATTAAAATCAAAGAGGCCTAGCAAATGCAGATTCACCTCCTAGATGTGACCTCTAATCTGAATAGAAATATTATCCAAGCACCAAGAAGATAACAACATGTCATCACAAGGGGTGCCTACTGCTAACTCAGAAGATTGAGGAACAACAAAATTACCAAGATCATCAACAAATGCTTTAAAAATAGAACTATAAGATGCATCTGAGTCAATCAACACATGAGTTGCATATCCAAGGATAAAAATTGTACTTTCTACTACATCATTTGATGGTTGAGCATCTAACTTAGTAAGACGAAAAACCTTCCCTTATATATTAGGCTTTTTCTATTCATAATTAAGAACTACCTCCACTACCACCACCATTAGGACAACCCTTCGCCATCTGGCCCTGCTGACCACCAGTGAAGCACTTCCCAATAGTCAAATAAAAAACACTAGTAGCATGAACATGTCCATAACATCCACAATTCTGGGTCACACTTTGTTTTGCTTGATCTTTCTGTCGTTGTTGTTGCTGCTACTAAATTGATCCTCTACCTCCACTCTTATGAAATCCCCCACGGAATCCACCTTTAAACAAGCCTTTCATATTGGAACTGATAGAAATAGAAGAAAATGATGATTTATTGGAGGTAGTTGACATTGATTTACCGTTACTAAACAATGATACTTTATGTTTCTGCTCCATCAAAAATTGTTCACGTTCTGCTTCTACTACACTTGCCACATCTACTGCTACTGCTAAGATCTTGCATCTAATGGGAACCACCTAATCCTTCAAGTTTCTCCAAAGTTTAGAACAAATTTGTTGGTCCTTCTCTTCTCATCTCCAGTGATATAAGGGGGGGGGGGGGGGGGGGGGGTGTTGTGAGGGGTGCGCAAATCTGCTCAGTCCAGTAAACTTCCTTTCATATTCTAACATAGTCATAGTCCCATGCACAAGCTCCATGAATTCTATTTTCTTGCGCTCCTACAGATATGGAGGATAATATTGTTCGTTAAGCACTTTCACAAATTTGCTCCACTCTATCTCCCTTCTAAATAATCCTGCAAAATGATGCCTCTTAGCTATCTACCACCATTCATCAATATTTTCCTTTAGTAACTAAGTTGTTAACACCACCTTCTCTCTTTCTTGACATTCTACTAACTCAAATATTTTCTCCATTTCATTGATCCAAAGGCCCACTTCCTTGGGTCTTCAATAATCTTTAAAAATTGAAGGTCAAAGTGCAAGAATTCTCTCCACCAGCATAGTCTGTCAGTGACTACTTCCTTCAACTTCACCTTCATACCTTTGCTGATAACGAGTCATGGAATTACACATGGCTTTCATAAACTGTTCTATTCGAGAACGGGGCCCATCCTCTCCACTATGAGCATTACTAACTCGGCGACTAGGCGACATATTCTACAATACAAACAATACATAAAAATTAAATGGGCTAGGACAACCTAATGGCTGGTGCATGATAATGGCTATGTAAATTAAACATGTACTTAGTGGTCTCACTGCATGTATATCTTTCTTTCCTTTCACATTCATACAAATCTTACCCAATTATGCTATGATACTAATACTGTAACACCCTAGTCCAAATGACACTGCACCACTCTAAATTGGCTCACTTGGCTCAGCATGTTGCTAGGTTGGAACCCAATCGATAAACAATTCATATATTGGAGATGATAAGTACTAATTAGAAAGAAAAGAATAATGCACATATAGGTATGAAAAGAGTCTCATATGTTAGACCATTCATATATATCTAACAGATAAGCAAATGCAAAGTTCAAATAAAATTATTACATAGCTAAACATTCATCACAAAAAAGAAGATAATAACATAATCCTAGTTGGCACACCTAGCCAAAGTCCACTACAAGCAAAGCCAAGCCCAAGAGTCACCAGCTCCTCATGATTTTTGCTTCATGGAACCTGAAAATGAAAGAGCTAAGTCTCCAAAATAGAGAGCTAAGTAGGGATCGTACAACTATGAAGTCCCAAGAAATCACTACTGAACACAAATCATAATAATCAATCTTACAAGAAATAAACTACTCACAACAATGATCATGTTTGTCTGATTCTATCATCAGGTCATTAAATCATCTGCAAAACTACTTTCCAACCTTCACAGCATCTACCATAGTCCTCTTGCCTTATTTTATGTGTTGATCAATGTAATGATCTAAGGTAAGAGTAGGCAATCCTTGGACATGCAGTCTGGCATTTCTCTCTAACATGTCAATCTATGGTTTTCTGAACTTGGGTGTCATGGTGTCACAGGAAACTAACCTCTGTACAATGGGTATCTGATTTCACCTACCATTGTCCCTATTTCAAATCTAACTGTGAGAGAAAGAGCTTGATCGCCAACTGCTTGCTTAGGCTTTCTCTTTTGCCTTTTTCCTTTGCCTTGAGACTTACCCACAATTGTCTCTTATGCTATCTCATTCCTCTTCTTATGAATCCCAAAAAGATTGGCCAGAGGGATGTTATGTTCTTCTCGTTCAGACTTCGGCATTTCTCTCTTAGGTACGGCAACATGAAAGCAAGGAGGAGGACGTGCTTGAGAAGAGCTGGCAACAGGAGGGAAAGGAGTAGGGATGGAAGGTGGAATCGAAACAGATGGTGGAGCTTCTACAGTAGTGGCAGGAGTGGGTGTGGCTATTGGAATCCGAGTAGAAGAAGAAGTTCCGATAGGTGTAAGTGTAGAGGTGGTAGGTACAATAGGTGGAGATGAGGTGGTAGTAGGTTCAGCAAGGACATCTTCAAAAGGGACTAAGCATGGTGGTGGAGAAAGAGTAGTGTCAAGATGAGGTATACTATGAGAATCTTCAGATTGCGGTGGTGGAGCACCTGAAGAGGGTTGAATGGATGAAGGAGGAGGAATATATGTGTCCTCAGAAGCAGGTACATCTAAAGTAGGTTTGGTGGAAGGAGGAACTAAGAGGGTGATGATGATTAGGTAGTATAAGCAAAAATTACCCAGAGTGCAGTAACTGCATCAAGGATATTTACAAATTTGGAAATAGATGGTATAGAAGATGTAGGAATAGAAGTAGAGGATGGAATCTCTTTAGTTTGAATGAGAAAGGAAGGTTTGTATGGAGAAGGAGAAGGTGATGAACTGGTTGGAGGAGTGTTAGTAGTTCTCCTTCTCCTCTTTAAGATCCTCTTTCCTTTCGAATACTATTGATGTGATGTCTTCTTGTCCTCAATTTGAGTGCCCCCATCAGTAAATGCTACTTGAGCTGCTTCTGGCACTGTACAAGGTTCTTCTTATGGTTCCCTTGGTGTTTCATAGTTGGTTTGGATATGGCGGCCGTAATCTCTTACAGCATAGTCTTGATGGCTGCCATTGGCTTAGCCGTATGCACCACTATATTTTTTACCATAGTAAAATCAGCCTAATGTTGATACAATCTTCTCAGTATAGAGTTGTATTGTTCTTGTAACAGGGGTGCTAAAGAGGCTTATTGTTGTGGCTCTATTGTGCACTCTTCATGTGGCAGCTCTGCATGTTGTTGTGCAGTAGAAAAAGGAGGAGATGGAGTCTTGTTTAATATGCCCCAATCACCATATTGTCACTATCAAGCATTCCAACCAATCAAATTGACAATGTGCCTTAATGTGTCTTGGAATGGGATGGACTCTACTGAAGCCTTCCCCTCGGTCGATGCTAGCTAGCTCCCCCTCAACAAGTGCTAGTTGAGGAGGTTCTTCTGCATGTGATTGTACTACTAAGGATTCTCTAGCTAGCTCTTTAGCTGTAATTGTTATCTCAGGTTAATCCTGAGACTCAACTAGAGATTCTACTGCTTTACTTCCTCTATTTCAACTACCTCAGGCTAGACCTAAGGTGCATTCTTTGGGGCACCCTTAGGTTGTTCATGAGGAGCAATCTTTGATGCTGCTATTGCTAGTCCTACAATTTCCGCTATAGTAGCTACTAATGGCGTAGTAGATTTAGTCCACACATCATCCTAACATGTAAAGTGGCTTCTGTTCAATGTGCTGGAGTTGTGGGGTATATGATGAGACTCTGTCTCCCTGAAAGATCTACTCTAAAGTATTTGAAAATCATTATGAATAAATGACCATAAGATAGCCAAACTTTCTTCTTGGACACCTGATCACCATCTTCATCTTCCTTTTCTTTTTCTTTCTTTCCCTTCTTCTTCTTGTTAGGAGAGAAGTTGTCTCCTACCGACTTCATTATGCTAGATATAAAAGATGCAAGTTGGCATCTTTTTGTTGGAAGATTGATTATAACAGTGTAGACACGCTAATTTTGACATCATTTTGAGTAAATTTCATATCATAGAATAATGCCTCAGAATGGTCTGATATTTAATCATTGGTTAATTTTTATTGATCTTTTGAGTTAATTATCTAAATACTGTCGGGTCAAACAGACATGATTTAAGTTAATCAATTTAATTAATTTTAACTCAAATTTCAGTTAAAATATGAAGAAGTCTAAAAGACGTCTACCTGTAAAGACGTCAATTAGAGTTTATTCCTATTTTGATGTTTAAATTTGAATTTTAATTAATTGATTAATTAGATAAAAGACGTCTGCAAGGTACAACGCTATTTAGGTTTTCTAAGTTGTTTCTATCTCTTTTTCGGATGTTTATCCTTATCTTAATCAGTCTAAAAGGCGTCTTTCTTGGGTGACGCGTTTTAGATAATTACAGATAATAATGAACTTTTCCCGGATGTTTATCCTTATCTTAATTGGCTAAAAGGCGTCTCCTATTGGCGACGCATTTTAGATAATTACATATAAAGATGAATTAATCTGTATTTATCTGTTTGTTAAGCTGGATAAATTTCAAAATTTCTTCATGTAAATCCATTAATAACCGCGGATGTAAAAGTCTATAAATATCCAGCTCCTTGGTCAATGAACAGTTAGTGATGTTGATGCAAGTGATCTGAGTGATAGTGAGAGTGACAATAGTGATAATTGGCGACGACGTCCAAATGCTGAAGGAGTGAAGTGCTGCTTCCAGGAGTCGGCATCCGTTCCTCGTCCATCCAAGAGCAAGGCTTTCCAGGGGCCATCCAGCTTAACTTTCAATTAATTTCTGCATATTTCTCACACTTTCATCACATTAGCCTCACATTTTTGTCACATCACTCCATGCAACACACACACACACTAGCATTATTTTACAAACCTATTTGTTAAAGGGGTTTAAAAGACCATCATACAAGTGAGTTCAATTGTCTAGTTGCATGTTTAAAATTTCTTCTGCAATGGATACTACTTCTGCCTGAGTTCTCATTGTTCTTTATTTCTTTTCATTTTCTTGCAAGGTACGAAAGAAGAATCAAGGGGAGGGAATCAACAACAAACAACAAGGAATCTGGATGATCCTCAAAGCTCAATAATCAAAGTAAGAACAAAGACAGAAAGGGCTCGCTTTCTTCAGCCGGCTGAAGGAGGGGAACCAAGAACTCAACATCTCCCACATCCAAACAGGTAGGCGATCAAATCTTTCTTTTGGAACTTTTTAGTTAAAAGTTTCTAGCGATCACATCACCTAGTTTCTTTTTAATAGGTTTATTTTTCACTTAAACAACCTAATTTTTCATGATAATCACACACCCAATTTGAACACTCACAGCTTTTTGACGATCACGGTGGGACTTGGTATCGCCATCTTTTTAATTCTTTGTTCTTACTGTTATCAATTGGGCACCCACGGTGCACCACCTGTGTCTCTCGACACGCCCTCACTAATCGGTGAGTTTTTAGTTTAGTTGTTATTCTTACGTGCACCACGTGCACACCCCTGCGGCAAGATCTTGCCCTCCCCGTTGATTAGTTGAAAAGTTATTTTTGTGATAAAAGATTGTGTGATTGATTGATGTTTTAGTTGTTTATTTGATAAAATCATCCTGTTAAAATTTGAAGCAAAAAAAAAAAAAAAAAGATTCGCATGAGCTGATTATTTATCGCTTTTATCCTGTCTGTGTGAGGGGGAGTCGATCCAGAAATTTCTCCTATAATACTGAATCTGTGACTTGAAAAGCATCCAGGAGCAGCGACGCGTTTCAAACAGCGTCGCCCATCCCAGACGCCTTTCAGTCAACTTTCTCTGCTGCCTGCTGCCTGAGCTTCTGTGAAAAATAAGGTTTTGTTTGAATAGCGTCGACCAACAGCGACGCGATTCAGGCAGTTTCTTATTTCTTCTTCAGTTCTCAGATTTTTTATTTGTATTCTATTACCCATTATGTATTAAGCATTAGAGGCCACCCAGGCTACAGATCATATGCACGAAGGCTAACACCCTCCTCTTCTTTGGAACACTCTTCTTAACGTTTTCAACTCTCTCTAATTGGGTCGGTCCCTCTATCAGACTAGAGTGGTTGGCGTTAAAGACCTCCGTAAGTCCCCAAAATCAAAGTATTCCTCCTTGTTAATTGGGCTGGTTGTACCAATTGAAGTCCTGGTTAGATTTTCATAACGTTGTGAAAGAAAGCCATAGAATATAACGGTGGACATTGAACTGAAACTAGGATCCTACCCCTTGAGTAAATTTGTGATTTAATTAAATCCAAATAACCCAACAAGGAATCCTAAAATAACGTTAAACATCCACTGGTTTGCTTAATCTCTGTGCAACTTGTCTGTCAATCTCTAAAAAAAAAAATGTAACATCATGCTACTTCGATCAGGTAGGGATCTAAGCATGGCCCCATATGCCATAGTCCACTACGAGGGAGATGCTAATGCCCCTCGTAACTCTGATTACCACTTTGAAAGCGGGGGAGATACTGATGCCTCCCGTAATTCTCATCCTTGTCCAGTTCGCTATGAGGGGAATGTCCCAACCCCTCTTCATTGTGCTCACGATCAATATCTTGATCTTCCTCCGCATGTGCACGCGGTTCCTAACCCTATTTTCGAGGGAGACATGAATCCGAATGATCCCTCGTCTTCCGATCCCTCAGATCTTGTGAATGCTTTGGGAGTGCTTGCCTCCCGTCTGGATCCTCAGCAGTTCGAGGCGATCCAGTCCATTTTAAAGGGGAAGACTCCCATACAGTCTGCTGAGCCGAACCCTGTGGCTCCCCCTGTCATCCCTCAACAACCTCCTCAACCTCCTCCCTTCATCCACCAGGCCATGGAAGGCCTCCATGTTTCAGCTTCTCGGCCAACTGGGCCACAACTTTCCTCTTCTAGGCAACCGGCCAAGCCGCTGATGCCTAATTACCAAAATGCCCTCGGGCATGGCGAAAGTTCTGCCGGACCTCCACTCTATTGTCCTCCTTGCCCTGCATATTCTAGGCAACATGCCTATCATGCACCTCCACCTCCCCCTCCTCCCTAGGTTGATCCGACCACGCAAGTGCTGCTGGCAAAGATGGAGCGCATGGATGAACAGTTCAACAACCTCTAGAAGATGATAGGGGTCAAAGCTGCACCAGAGATCAACTTACCAAGTCTGCCTGTGTTCCACTTACCACCCTCTGAGATGCCAATACACCGAAAGTATAACGGTACTGGTAACCCCTTCACTCACTTGAAGGAGTTCATGTACGAGTCATCCTTCTGGCAAAATGACAAGAGGTCGTTGGCCTTTTTGTTCAGGAGATCTTTAGAGGGACCAGCCCTCGAATGGTTCTTTTCTTTAGAACCTGCTGAAGTAGAGGACTACGGTATCGTCTCAAAAAAATTCATTCAACGATACCAGGATAGAGTTGCCCCCTCCTTGTCCATTACTGACCTAATAGTAGAGAAGATGAAGCCCGACGAGGAGTTCGTCAGTTTTGCTGACAGATGGAGGGGTATGGCAGAGAAAGTGAAAGATCACTTGTCTGAGTCAGAGCAAGTGAAGATGCTAATTTCCAATGCCACGCCTCAGTTCAAGTTAGTCCTCTCCTTGAACAATCTGACCAGCATGGCAGAGCTCTATGAAAGAGCGCGGTACTGTCAGAATGCTTTCAAAGATGCTACGTTCTCTAGCGTCTTTGATCCTCACCGACCTAGCAAGCCTCCACCTCGGAAGCCTGCAGTGCCAAATTCCCCTAGCACAGGTCTAACTACTGAGGGCACGCTCTCTCATGAGCAGGTTAGCAGTATGAACAACAACTCGCCCCAGTTTGTGAGAAGTCATCAACCTCAGTACCAGCGGCCACAGCAGCCAAACCAGCAGGGTTACAGACAGCAGCAACCGAATCCACAATATCAGCAATCCCAGTATCAGCGGCCCCAGCAGCCGAACCAGCAACAACAACAGCAGCCACAGTAGCAGCCGCAACGGCAGTTACAGTATCAGCCCCCGCCACAGCAGTATCAGCAACAGCAGCAGTACCAGCCGCGCGCACCGCCGGCATATCACAATGTCCCTCCTCCTGTCGATTACAATCAGTAGAGAAGACCTCCAGGCCCGAAGAGGGTAGAATACCCAGTCCTTCCAGAGTCCTTAGCGGACATTTTCAGTGCTTTGATGGCAGCCAATGCCTTGGTCCTGCCAAGAGAAAAGGCAATCTGGCCCCAAAATGTCGATACTTCCAGGTATTGTTACTTCCACAGACAGCCTGGACACACCATTGACACCTGCTTCCAATTCCAAGATTATATTCATGATCTCAACGAGCAGGGAGGCATAGACTGGGAAGAGATGAAGAAGTACATATCCGCCTTGAAGGCGAGAAGACCACCACAACAGCAGTAGCAGCAGCAACAACCAAGAGCACCAATGCAAGCAGCAACGCCGCCAAACATGGGTATAGTGCAAAACCCACTTCCGGAGCATCAAAATCAGAACCAAGTTGCCCCTATTTAGACAAATAGCCGGTCTGAGGCTAATTGCAGGCAACAGTGGAAGATAGAGGACTTTTCTTCTATTTATTCAACGGGTCACATCCCAAGCACCGCAGAGCAACCACCATGCCGCACCATCCACATACCTAGACCACAGCCCATTACTATCACCCCTATACCCACACCTACATATCACTCACCTGCACCCACTAACCCATTACCACCACCCACCTTCCTCAAACCCATTACTCCCCAAGCCACTACGCCTCCATTAAACAACCCCCCACAACCCAATTACGCACCCCTCATGCCATCCAAACCACTACTTCGCGTACCATTCCCCACTTCACAAACTACCACTACCGCTTACCCAAATCCCATCCAACCATCTAAACCCCTACTCCGCATGCCATTCCCTACTTCATCCGCACCAACCACTTACCCTTCCACCATCCAACCATCTAGGCCTCTCATCCGTACCACGCCACCACCGACTAACCCCACGCCATCACTTGTATACCAACACTCCACACCATCCATTAACCCTACGGTGCTCAAGCTATCACCCGGCCCTTCCACAACTGAGGAACATGCGCTCCAGAGTAAGAGGATTTTCAACAAAGTCTTTCCTCAATCAACAGTCAGAGACGGCCCATCACAGCCGTCGGAGGAAGCACACAATGATGAGAGTGCACCAGGCACTCAATATGATTTGTTAAAACATCTGGACCGAACACCGGCACGAGTCTCCATACTTGAACTGATAAAAAGATCGAAGACCCATCAAGAAGCTCTGATAGAATGTCTACAGAAAGTGATGGTCAATGAAGACGTGCCAGTAGAGAAGATTGCCGCACTACTAGTTCCTCAGGGGGATCAGCCCTCTATCTCATTCCATGTTTCGGAACTAGCACCGCCAGCAGCCAGAAGCATGGCTCTAAGTATCACAGTCAACATCTGCAAGAAGGCCGTGGATGCATGTCTGGTTGACACAGGGGCTTCGATCAATGTTTTACCTCCGAAGACCCTGGAATTGTGCGGTGTGCCCAAGGAAAAATGGTTGCCTAGCCCTATCTCTGTGACGGCATATGATAATTCCACCCGTTCCCCTCTAGGAATGGTCTATTTGAAGGTGGAGCTAGGCCCTATAAGTCATGCCGAGGTCGAATTTCACATTCTGGAAATCGATCTTTCCCTGAATGCCATTTTCGGCCGTTCTTACATAAAAACCCTCGAAGCGATTCCCTCTACGAATCATCAATGCCTCAAATTTACCTACAAAGGACGGATTATTAAAGTTACGAGCATGCCGATCCTTGTTGATGCTCATTCTTTGAATATTAAGCCCACTTCTTCACCTGGCCGACAACCTTTTCTGTCGATATTACAGGTCTACCATCCAATGGCTGATCCTTTAAAGAACGCCACTCTTACTCCTTATCCATTAAATGCCATAAAGAGGGGGAAGTGCATGAGTACCCCTGGATGGAAGATAATAATGAAGAATGGCTATCAGCCTGGAAAAGGTCTGGGGACACAGTTACAAGGAAGAACCACTCCCGTCAAGGACCACCGAAGGACACTTGGAAACGGTCTGGGCTATAGGCCAAGAAAAGTAAAGCAGGACATTGTTCAGCAAGAAGAAAATAAAGGCAGCCAGAAAATCTGGGAGACAATGTCTACACCACACAAAGAAGGTCGGAACCTCCTAACATGGACTTTATACACACATTTTGTAAAGGGGCCCGTAATCAACCATGACAACATGGTGATCATTACTTCCTATTTTGACCTCCATGATATATATGGAAGAGACTTGGCTAGACATTGTTTGGAACTGCTCACATACCAGTCCTTGGAGGCTCTACGGCCAATGAAGAGGAGAAAATTCCAAGACCCTGAATGTGAATGGTACAGGTGGTTCGATTTAAGGGATCTTTATATTGCATTGAATAGACTGTTCCTTGATCCCTATGAACCTAAGCGGCCGCCACAGATAGATGAGCTGATCGAAGGGTCTGGTGCTATTTTTGACAAGAGGATACTGCTGTCAGAGGAAACTGATGAAGGGGAGCCAGATGACCCTTATGAAGTTGGCTATACCACGGATCTGCTCTGGAGGGGGACTTATCCTTCTCATGTTTTCATGCTTCACACCTTGTTCCGCACTTTGCTCCTGACCCCGACTTGGTCGCGGGTCATTATTGAAGATATTCCATGGGCTCCGCCCGTCATGATTACTCTGTCCCCACGGGACCTCATTCCACAACCTCCTCTCGATCCAGAGAGGATGTATGATTTAATCTGGGACATATTGCTGTATGATCCCCCTAATCCTTTGGCCTTGGTGCCACTTCCTTCATCTCATTCTCCTTCTATTCATCTTCATTCTTGTTTTATGTTAAATTCTTCTTTTGTCCAAAAAAAAAACGCCAATTTGGCAACAAATTCTTCCTAGATCCTCATTGAGGAAACTTCTTACTTGTCCGATTGCACCACACCGCGCGGGTCTTTCGGTTAAGATTCTCTTCTAGATCTACTCTGCCCCTCCCATCGGGAGGATTCTCCTGTATTTCCGCTTGTATCCCATAATTTTCATTCTGCTTCATCTTCATTAGAGCAGAATAAGGAGTCTAGTGAAGTTAGGCAGTCTAGCTCTAGGCAGGTTAGTCATGTGACGAATTCCAGATAGATACTTCCAGGACTTAGCTGATAAACCTTTCTTGCTCTATGATCCCTCAGCTATTAGAAAATCCAATTCAGATGCCAGAAGATTATATAGACGATGAGTCAGCTAATGATGGATATGGGGTGTATGAGTTGATACATGAAAAAGATCCCATTGTTGAAGATGAGGAAGATGACGAGGACGCGGCTGAGGCATATGCCAGTAGAGTAAAAAGATTTGATGAACCCTCAGCCGCCGTAGAAGAGCCCACCAAAGAGATCAATCTAGGGACTGAAGACGAACTTAAGGTTGTCCTCGTCGCCAAGAATCTTTCTGTAGATGATGAGAAGGCAATCGTACAAGTTCTTAAGGATTATAAGGACACTTTCGCCTGGAGTTATGAAGATGTGTCGGGGTTAGACTCATCCTTAGTGGAACACAGGTTGATATTAAAAGATGGAGCTAGCCTAGTCAAACAGAAGTTAAGGTGATTCTACCCACAAATGGCTTTAAAGATGAAGGAAGAGGTCGACAAATTACATAAAGCCAAATTTATTAGAGTTGTCCTTTATCCACAATGGGTGGCCAACATAGTCCCGGTTATGAAGAAAGATGGGAAGGTCAGGATTTGCATTGACTTCCGAGATTTGAACCGAGCGTGTCCTAAAGATGATTTTCCATTGCCTCATATTGATGTACTCAACGATAACACTACTGGCTATGAGACTTTATCATTTATGGATGGATTTTCAGGATACAATCAGATTAAATTGGCAGAAGAAGATCAAGAAAAGACATCATTCACTACACCTTGGAGGACATATTGCTATGTCGTCATGCCATTTGGATTGAAAAATGCTGGAGCCACTTATCAAAGGGCTATGATGACGATATTTCACGACATGATGCATATAGATCTAGAAGTGTATGTGGATGACTTGTTGGTAAAATCTAAGACTAAGGCTGAGCATGCCAAAGTTTTGGCAAGAGTATTAGAAAGGTCAAGAGAATATCAGTTAAAGATGAACCCCAAGAAATGCGTATTCGGAGTATCCTCAGGAAAATTACTTGGATTCATTGTTAGCAAACGGAGAATTGAGATCGATCCCAACAAGGCGAAAGCAATCAGAGAAATGCCACCTCCCAAGAACTTGAAAGAGTTAAGAGGATTAATCGGGAGGTTGCAATTTATTCGCCGTTTTGTCTCCCAGCACTCACAAAGGTGTAAGCCATTTTACGAGCTTACCAAGCCTGGAGTCAAATTCGATTGGGACGATAAGTGTCAGGAGGCATTCGATGGATTAAAGAATTATTTGGCAAGTCCTCCTGTTTTGAGACCACCATCTCCAAGCAAACCATTGATACTTTACATTTCTGTCTTGGATGATGCAGTGGGGGCTGTCCTAGCACAAGAGGATGAAGAAGAAAAGGAGAAGGCAGCCTACTATCTCTCTAAACTTCTCAACCCCGCTGAACAGAGATATACAGCGATGGAGAAAACATGTGCAGCATTGGTCTGGGTTGTCCAGAAATTGAAGCATTATTTTCTAGCCTATGAAGTCCATCTCATCGCTAGGATGAATCCAATCAAGTTTCTTCTTGAGAAATCTGTCCTTACTTATAGGTTAGCACGATGGCAAAGCTTTCTATCTCAATTCGATATCACTTGCATTCAGCAGAAAGCGATCAAAGGCTATGCCATAGCAGAACATCTCGCCCATCACCCCCTTCCCCGTTTTGATCCAGTCCAATCGGAGTTTCCGGATGAGGAACTGATGTCCATAGACCAGATCAGAGATGATATGTGGACTCTGCATTTTGACGGAGCTCTGAATTCCCATAGAAAGGAGATCGGCATTGTTCTGTTATCACCTGAAGGTGTCACCATTCCATAAGCCTTTCAGCTTGACTTTCCAGTCACCAACAATACAGCTAAATACGAGGCACTCCTTGCTGGCCTCGAGGCTGCTCATTCCCATGGTGCCACCAAACTCAGGATTGTGGGTGATAGCCAACTGATTCTTCGCCAGGTGCTAACCAAGTATCGAACTCTTGATCCCAAACTCAAGCCTTATCAAGAACATACTTCTGCTTATTCAAAGCTTTTCACGAAATTGATCTTTGTCCGTGTTCCTAGGAATCAGAACATCTTAGCTGACGCTCTAGCCTCACTTGCATCCTCTCTTGATTTTCCAATCAGCAGGCAATCCGAATCAATCATAGTTCATAGGCGTCTTTCACCCGCCGTGAAAGATCCTTCATTCCTTAGAGCTAAAGAGAAGCTGCTAAAGAAAGTTAGAGATGGAGATATTGTGGAAAAGAGAAAGATTATATTAATGGAGCTATTAGAAGAAATAGATGATGAATAGAAGCCATGGTACTATGAAATTGCTAAATATTGTGAAGATCAATCATATCCTGAAGAAGCCACAGCTGAGGAAAAAAGAGCTATCAGGAGAGTTGCTCAAAGATACACCTTAGTTGGAGGAGCACTATACAAAAGAGGCTTTGATGGAGTTCTTTTAAGATGTCTAGACAAAGATGAGCTTTGGAAGGTTATGGAAGGAGCCGATGCTGGAGTTTGTGGTGGCTATGTTAATGGACAGATGTTAGCAAAGAAAATCCTTAGACAAGGATTCTATTGGCCAACCATGGAAGAAGATTGTGTAGGATATGTCCGTAGGTGTGCTAAGTGTCACTTCACGCCGATAAGATTCATTCTCCTGCATCTTCACTCCATCATGTTTCTTCCCCATGGCCTTTCTCCATGTGGGCTTTCGACATCATTGGACCCCTTGGCAATCCTGATTCCGGCATCAAGCAAAAGTATTTCATCCTCACGGCAACGGAATACTTCACCAAGTGGGCAGAAGCTGAAGCATACACGGAAGTCAAAGCATCAACCGTCTGCAAGTTCATCATAAGGAACATCATCACCAAATTTGAAATTCCAAGCACCATCGTCACCGACAATGGACCTCAGTTCGTGTCACAAGAATTGAAGGACCTATGCAACAGGTATAAAATTGCATTGCATCATTCATCTCCTTATTATCCACAAGGCAATGGCCAAGCAGAGGCAACTAATAAGACTTTGATAAAAATCATCAAAAAGACGTGTAAGTCTAATAAATTCACAGACTGGCCAGACAAATTGGTTGAGGCTTTATGGGCCTACCGAACTTCAATCCGCACGCCCACTGGGCAGACTCCTTATTCCTTAACATTTGGAATGGAGGCGGTAATTCCATACGAGATCCTTATACCGTCATTAAGAGTACAATTAAACAAGGAATTTTCCATTGATGAATATCGTTCAGCACTCCTTGCTCAATTGGAACTCTTAGACGAGAAAAGATGGTCAGCCGCTAATCATGCAAGAGTATTAAAATAGACTAGCACATTTTTATCAAAAGAAACTCATTGAATGTAAGTTCAAAGTTGGTGAAATGGTCGTCAAAAGAATTTTTGTAAAACCTGGTGGTCCACGTTCTAAGCTCCAACCCAATTGGGAAGGACCTTATGTTGTATCACATGTTTTTCCTAGTAATGCTTACCGTCTTGTCAATGCAGAAGGGGAAGAGTTAGCTCACCCCTGGAACGGTTTGCATCTTAAGAAATACTAACCTTAGGTTAAAGAGTCGATCAGCATGGTACAAAGACCAGTGGAATCAGAAAATTTAGAAACTCAAATTCCCTTATCAGTCTGAATAATTTAATGCAAACACATTACTGCACACACTAACACGTTTGATTCGTGAGTAACAAGAGATGTCAAGTCCTAAGGAATACCGAAAGCTTGACTAAAAGTGTAAAGTGCAAATCATTCTTTTCAAACAAAATACTATTTTTTACACTCGGCCCATGATGTCGGAACGAGGCTTAAAGTAGACTACCAAGAATACCCGCCATCTTAGTAGGAGGCCGTCATAAAAAAAATGGGGGAGATCCGTCCTAAGAAAAAGAGAAGCAAAAGTAAAAGGCAAAAGCCAAAAGTCAAATCAAAAGGCCATCACAATACAAGCGTTACATCAAGGCCATGAAATGAAATAAAAGGGAACGCAAGGTCGATAAATATCCCGGAAAGAAAATGATCGAACCCCAACGGATATTAGGGTAGGAAAGGAACATCTTTTTGGATCTCCGGAACCTTCTCATGGGCTTTCTAAACCAATTCTTCCTTTCTTTCTAAAGAGGCGTACTCCAAACTTAAGGAACGGCCTAGATTGACTAAGGATCAAATCATCAAATAGGATCACGAATGGAAACACAAGTTCAAACACAATGGGTTTAAGTAAAATTATTGAAGAACAATTTGGGAATTAAGTTAATAAATGAATATGATCTTTTGATCTGAGTACCAAGCTGGCCTTTTAGTTTACATCATATTTCAAAAATCCAAAAAAAGTAGATACTCCAAAATAAATAAAAAATACATATCCCAAAATCCAAAAAAAGTACATATTTCAAAACTCAAACAAAAAAAAGATGAATATTTCAAAACAACAAAAATATTTCAATTAGCATTTGCTTATTGCATTTAGTATGCTTCATTCCTTTTATTTTCAGTGAGCATTTGCCTGCTTTTATGTTGCATTTTGCTTACAGTTCGATTATCTTTGTTAATAAAGGCTATGCCCCTTGACCCTTCTACTAAGAAAGAGATTGATCGACCGTTCACTTGGTCAGGCAAGGGGCTAAGCCTAAATAGATACTTAACCTATTTGTTAAGTAATGTGCAGGAACGAAAGCTAAAGAGTTTACACAAATGTCAAGACACAAAGTTGAAGGCCAAAAGTTTCATGTATATATCAAAGATGTTCCTTACATGATATACAAAAGAAAGGCAAAAATACATGTAGCCCTCAAAGCTGGCTCTCTCATGCCCCCTCATCCATCTGGCTCTGAGCCTCATCCTGGGCGTCTGGCGGTGGAGCTCTAGGAGGTGGTGGTCCCATCAGACTCGGACCAGCTTGACCTGATGATATAGCCACACTCGCGGTGAACGCACTCCCGTGCCCCCTCTCCTGCGCTCGCTGGCGGGCACGCCGGTAACGCTCCTCCACGCTGCGTCGCTCGTGCTCTGCAACGCCAAGCTGGACCCGGAGAGCAGTCATTGTAGACACGCTAATTTTGACGTCATTTCGAGTAAATTTCATATCATACAATAATGCCTCGAAATGGTCTGATAATTAATCATTAATTAATTTTTATTAATCTTTTTAAGTGTCGGGTTTAACAGATGTGTTTTAAGTTAATCAATTGAATTGGTTTTAATTCAATTTTGAGTTAAAATATGAAGAATTCTAAAAGACGTCGACCCAAGTGGACGCGATTTAGAGTTTATTCATGTTTTAACGATTAAATTTGAATTTTAATTAATTAATTAATTAACTAAAAGGCGTCTTGTAATGTCGACGCGTTTTAGGTTTCCTAGGCTATTTCTACTTCTCTTCCGGATGTTTATCCTTATCTTAATTAGGCTAAAAGACGTCTACACAGGTGGACGCGTTTTACCTAATAAAGATAAAGATAAGTTTTCCCGGATATTTATCCTTATCTTAATTAATCTGAAAGGCGTCAGACAAGGTGGACGCGTTTTAGATAATTACAGATAAAGATGAATTAATCAGTATTTATCTGTCGGTTAAGATGGATAAATTCGGGATTTTTCTATGTTAATCTCGAACGCAAGAAATGCCTATAAATACCCTGCATGTTGAAGAAAAAAAAAAAAAGAGAAGAGAATTAAGTTGAGTTGAGCCATAGCGTTATAGCGAGTTGAAGATCGAAGCAACGTCGTAACGCCGGAGCGCTGCCATTTCCAGAAGTCGGCGTCCCTTTCAAGATCTTCATCCTTTCAAAGCTTCAACCGATTGGGCATAAGTTTTTCATTACTGCATTTGCATCTTTCATCTTCATTAGTTTCATTCTTCATATTCACTTCATGCAAACACACACCACAGCATAATCTTTCAAAACCTACTTGATCTAAGGGGTTTCAAAGCCATTTAAAAAAAGTAAGTTTGCTGTTTTAAATATGCTTAACATCATGATTAGTTCAGATACTGCTTCTACTTAAATTCTCATCATTGTTTCTTCGTTTTCTGTTTCTGTCTCTGCTGCACTCAACAACAACAAGAGATCAAAAAGGAGAAATCAAGCATAACTTCTGGACGATCCTCAACCTCAAATTCCACAGCAAGAACAAAGAAGCAAAGAAAGGGCTATCTTTCTTCAGCCGGCTGAGGAAGGGGAACCAAGGACTCAATCTTCCGCATTTAAAAGGTAGGCGATCATATCTCTTTTGAAACTTTTTAGTTAAAAGTTTCTGGCGATCACTGCACTTTAGTTGCTGTTTTTAATAGGTTAGTTTACACTAAACAACATAGATATTTCATGTTAATCACACGGTCATTCTAAGCACCTACAGCTTTTTTGGCGATCACGGTGGGACTTGGTCTCGCCATCTTTTAGTTTCTTTTGTTCTTGCTATCATCATATCGGGCACCCACGGTGCACCATTTGTGTCTCTGGACACGTCCTCACCAATTGGTGAGTGTTTAGTTTAATTAATTTTCCTCGTGCACCACGTGCACACCCCAGTGGCAAGATCTTGCCCCCCCTCTTGATTAACTCAAAAAGCTGGTTTTGTGATAAAAATGATGTGTGATTGATTGTTTTTCTAGTTGTTAGTTAGTAAATCATCCTGTTTAAAATCTGGAACTAAAAAATTTGCATGAGTCGATTGTTTACTGCTTTTTACCTTGTTTGAGGAGGATTCAACCCAGAAAATCCCCCTGGAAAATTGTTTCTGCGAACTGAAAAGCGTCTAGGATCGCTGACGCGTTTCAAAACCGCGTCAACACCCCTAGACGCCTTTCAGGCTTCACAGTTTCTCTGCTGTCTGCATCTGCTTCTGCGGAAAATTAAGTTCTGTTTTGAATAGCGTCGACTACCATCGACGCGATTCAGACAGTTTCTTAATTTTTTTTCAGTTTCCAGATTTTTGTGTTTTGAGTGCTAGCTACCCATTACTTACTAAGCATTAGAGGCCATCCAGGCCGCAGGACATACGCATTGAGGCTAATACCCTCCTCTTCTTAGGAACACATTACTCGACGTCAGCAACTCTCTCTGATTGGGTTGGTCCCTTGATCAGACTAGAGAAGTTGACGTTGAGACCTCCATAAGTCCCCAAAATCAAGGTATTCCTCCTTGATCATCGGGCTGGTTGTACCAATTGAAGTCCTGGTTAGATTCTGAAAGCATTGTGAGAGAAAGCCCTAGAGAATAACGGTAGAAATTGAACTGAAACTAGGATCCTTTCCCTGAGCGAAATTGTGGTTTAACCCAATTCAAATAACTCAACAAAGAATCCTAAAATCACGTTAAGCATCCACTTGTTTGATTAATCTCTATACAACTTGTTTGATTAAATCTTTGAAAAGGGAATCTAACATCATGTTGCTACGATCAGGTAGGGACTTGAGTGTGGCTCCAGACGCCATGGTTAATTACGAGGGAGATGCTAATGCCCCTCGCGATTCTGAATACAACTATGAGAGTGGGAGAGATGCTGATGCCTCCCGTAGTTCTATCCCCATTCCATATCGTCTAGATGGGAATCTTCGGACACCTCTTCTGCCTCCACGTGATCAATATCCTGATCCTCTTCTGCATGAATATGCGATCCCTAATCCTGATCTTGAGAGGGACATGAATCAGAATGATCCCTCATCCTCTGATCCTACGGATCTCATCAATGCTCTGGGAGTTCTTGCCTCCCGACTGGACCCTCAGCAGTTCGAGGCGATCCAATCTATTTTGAAGGGGAAGGCACCCATGCAGCCTGCCGAGCCGAACCCTGTGGCTCCCCCTGCTGTTCCTCAGCAACCTTCTTTTCCTCCTCCTTATATCCATCAGGCCGTGGAGGGCCTTCATATTACTTCTCGGCCAGCTGGGCCGCAGCTTTCATCATCTAGGCAACCGGCTAGACCGCAAACGCCTGCTTATCAAAATGCCCTCGGGCATGGCGGAAGCTCTGCCGGACCTCCCCTCTATTGTCCACCCTGCCCAACGTACTCTAGGCAGCAGGCCTACCAAGTACCTCCTCCTCCTCCTCCTCCTCAAGCAGATGTGACCACACAAACGCTGCTGGCCAAAATGGAGCGTATGGATGAGCAATTTAATAACCTCCAGAAAATGATGGGGGTCAAAGCTGTGCCAGAGATCAGTCTACCGAGTCTGCCAGTATTCCATCTGCCACCCTCTGAGATGCCAGTATACCGAAAGTACAACGGTACTGGTAACCCCTTCACACATCTGAAGGAGTTTATGTATGAATCCTCTTTCTGGCAGAACGACCAGAGGTCGTTGGCCTTCTTGTTCAGAGATCTCTAGAGGGACCAGCCCTCGAGTGGTTCTTTTCCTTGGAACCCTCAGAAGTAGAAGATTACAGTATTGTTTCACGCAAATTTATTCAACGATACCAGGACAGAGTTGCACCCTCCTTGTCTATCACGGACCTCATTGCAGAAAAGATGAAACCTGATGAGGAGTTTGTCAGTTTTGCTGACAGGTGGCGGGGTCTGGCTGAAAAGGTGAAGGATCACTTGTCCGAGTCCGAACAAGTGAAAATGTTAATTTCTAATGCCACCCCCCAGTTCAAGCTCGTCCTCTCCTTGAACAATTTGACTAACATGGCAGAGCTCTATGAAAGAGCACGGTACTGCCAGAATGCTTTCAAGGACGCTACATTCCCTAGTGTCTTTGATCCTCATAGACCTAGCAGGCCTCCGCCTCGGAAGCCTGCAGTGCCAAACTCTTCCAGCACAGGTCCGACTACTGAGGGCACGCTCTCTCATGAGCAAGTGAGTACCATGAACAATAACTCGCCCCAGTTCGTGAGGAGTCAGCAGCAGTACCAGAGGCCACAGCAGCAAGGGTACAGACAGCAGCAGAACCCCCAGTACCAACAACAGTACCAACGGCCCCAGCAGCCGAATCAGAATCAGAACCAGCAACAGCTACAGCAACAGCCGCAACGGCAACAGCAGTACCAACAACCCCAGCAGCAGCAGTATCAGCAGCAGCAACAGCCACAGTACCAGCCGCGCGCACCGCCGGCGTACCACAATGTCCCTCCTCCTGGTGATTACAACCAGCAGAGGAGACCTCCAGGCCCGAAGAGGGCAGAATACCCGGCTCTCCCAGAATCCTTGGCCGATATCTTCAGTGCTTTAATGGCAGCCAATGCCTTAGTTTTGCCAAGGGAAAAGGCCGTCTGGCCTCAAAATGCCGATACGTCCAGATACTGCTACTTCCATAGGCAACCTGGGCATACCATTGACACCTGCTTCCAATTCAGAGATTATATTCATGATCTCAACGAGCAGGGCGGCATAGACTGGGAGGAAATGAAAAAATACATAACAGCCCTGAAGGCGAGAAGACCGCAACAGTAGCAGCAGCAGCAGCAAGCAAGACTACCAGCACAAGCAGCAGCACCACCCAACATGGGCATAGTGCAGAATCCACTCCCGGAGCACCAGAACCAGAACCAAGTTGCTCCCATTCTAACGAACAGCCAGTCTGAGGCTGGTCGTGGGCAACAATGGAGGATAGAGGACTCTTCCTCTCTCTATTCAACGGGTCACGTTCAAAGTACCGCAGAGCGACTACCACGCCGCACCATCCACATACCCAGACCACAACCCGTTACCAATAACCCACTACCACTACCCACCTTCCTTAGACCCATTACGCCCCGCACTCCTACGCCTCCATCATATACCCCCCCGCAAACCAATAACACGCCCCTTTAACCATCTAGGCCACTATTACGCGTACCATTTCCTACTTCACCCATTACCACTACCACCTACCCAGATATGCCCCAACCATCCAGACCGCTATTACGCATACCATTCCCCACTTCGCCAACCACTTACCCATCTACCATTCAACCCTCTAGGCCTTTAATCCGCACCGCGCCATCACCACCTAACCCAACGCCACCACCTACGCATCAACCCTCCGCACCGCTTACGCCACCCGACTCTGCGGTACTCAAGGTGTCACCCGGATCCTCCACGGTCGAGGAACATGCGCTCCGGAGTGGAAGGATTTTCAACAAGGTCTTTCCTCAGTCCACAGTCAGAGACGGGCCATCACAGCCAACTGAGGAAGCCCATAATGAAGAGAGTGCACCAGGCACTCAATACGACTTGTTGAAACATCTGGACAGAACACCGGCACGGATCACTGTGCTTGAATTGATTAAAAGGTCCAAGATTCACCAAGAAGCCTTAATGGAATACCTACAGAAGGTGATGGTTAACGAAGACGTGCCGGTAGAGAAAATTGCGGCACTACTAGTTCCTCAGGGGGATCAGCCCTCAATTACATTCCACACATCGGAACTAGCACCGCCAGCCGCCAGAAGCATGGCTCTGAGCATCACGGTCAATATCTGCAAAAAGGCCGTGGATGCATGCCTGGTTGATACAGGGGCTTCAATTAATGTTTTACCTCCGAAGACCCTGGAGCTATGCGGTGTGCCCAAGGAGAAATGGCTGCCTAGCCCCATCTCAGTTACGGCATATGACAATTCTACCCGTTCCCCTCTGGGAATGGTTTATTTAAAGGTGGAGCTAGGTCCAGTAAGTCATGCAGAGGTCGAATTTCATATTCTAGAAATCGACCCTTCCATAAATGCCATTCTGGGACGTCCTTACATCAAAACTCTTGAGGCGATTCCTTCTACGAATCACCAATGCCTCAAATTCCCTTACAAAGGACGAATTATTAAAGTGACGAGCATGCCGATCCTTGCTGCTGCTCATACCTTAAATATTAAATCTGCTGTTTTACCTGGCCGACAACCTTTTCTGTCGGTATTACAGGTCTACCGTCCAGTGGCTGATCCCTTGAAACCCGCTATCATTTCTCCATACCCATTAAATGCTATCAAAAGAGGGAAGTGCATGAGTACCCCGGGATGGAGAATCATGATGAAGAACGGCTACGAGCCTGGGAAAGGTCTGGGCACACAGTTGCAAGGCAGGACCACTCCTGTTAAAAATCATCGGGCAGCACCTGGAAGCGGTCTGGGCTATAGGCCAATGAAGATAAAGCAAGATCTGGTTCAGAAAGCAGAGACCGAAGACGGTCAAGAAATCTTGGAAACAATGTCCACACCACTGAAAGAAGGCCGAGATCCCTTAACATGGACTCTATATACACATTTTGTGAAAGGGCCCATACTTAGTCACGACAACATGGTGGTCATTACTTCCTGTTTTGACTTCCATGACATATATGGGAGGGATTTGGCCAGACATTGTTCCGAATTACTTACGTACCAATCCTTGGAGGCTCTGCGGCCTATGAAAAGGAGGAAATTCCATGACCCCGAATGCGAATGGTACAGATGGTTCGACCTGAGGGACCTATACATAGCACTGAACAGACTATTTCTGGATCCTGCAGAACCCAAGTGGCCACCGCAGATTGACGAGCTAATTGAGAGCCCTGGCGCAATCTTTGACAAGCGGATACTACTGTCCGAACAAACTGATGAAGGGGAGCCAGATGACCCCTATGAAGCTGATTATACAACAGATCTGCTCTGGAGGGGGACATATCCTTCACATGTCCTAATGCTCCATACCCTATTTCGTACACTGCTCTTGACCCCGACTTGGTCGCGGGTCATAATTGAAGATATTCCACGGGCCCCGCCCGTTATGATAACTCTGTCCCCTCGGGACTTTATTCCACAACCTCCTCTTGATCTAGAGAGGTTGCATAATCTGATCTGGGACATATTACTATATGATCCCCCTAATCCTCTGGCCTTGGTGCCACTTCCTCCGTCTGATTCCCCTTCCATTTGTATTCACTCCTGCTTCATGTATAATTCCTCCGATATCCAAAAAAAAACGCCAATTTTACAACAAATTCTTCCCAAATCATTATCGAGGAAACATCTTACTTGTCCGATTACACCCCATCGTGCGGGTCCGTCGGTCAAGATTCTCTCCTAGATCTACTTTGTCCCTCCCCACGGGAGGATTCCCTTGTATTTCCACTTGTATCTCAGGATTTTCATCCTGCTTCATCTTCATTAGGTTATGATAGGCAGTTTAGTGAAGTTAGGAAGTCTAGTTTTAGGCAGGTTAGGAAGTCTAGGAAGCCTAAGGGTAGGCAAATTCCAGAAAGATACCTCCAGGATTTGACTGATAAATGTTCCTTTTGCTCTTTAATCCCTCAGCTTTTAGAAGGTCCAATTCAGATGCCAGAAGATTATACAGATGATGAGTCAGTCAATGATGGGTACGGGGTATATGAGTTAGTACATGAAAAGGACCCCATTGTTGAAGATGAGGAAGATGATGAGGACGCAGCTGAGGCATATGCCAGTGGAGTGAAGAGATTTGATGAACCTTCAGCTGCCGTAGAAGAGCCCACAAAAGAAATAAACTTAGGAACTGAAGACGAACCTAAGGTTGTCCTCGTCAGTAAAAATCTTTCTACAGAGGATGAGAAGGCAATGGTACAAGTGCTTAAGGATTATAAGGACACTTTCGCTTGGAGTTACGAGGATATGTCGGGGTTAGACTCATCTTTAGTTGAACACAGGTTGACATTAAAGGAAGGAGCTAGCCCGGTCAAGCAGAAATTAAGGCGATTCCACCCACAAATGGCTCTAAAGATGAAGGAAGAGGTCGATAAATTACACAAAGCCAAATTCATTAGAGTTGTCCTTTATCCACAATGGGTGGCCAACATAGTCCCGGTTATGAAAAAGGACGGGAAGGTCAGAATTTGCATTGACTTCCGCGATCTGAACCGGGCATGTCCTAAAGACGATTTTCCATTGCCTCATATTGATGTACTCATCGATAACACTGCTGGTTATGAAACCTTATCGTTTATGGATGGATTTTCAGGATACAACCAGATTAAGCTGGCAGAAGGGGATCAAGAGAAGACTTCATTCACTACACCTTGGGGAACATATTGTTATGTCGTCATGCCATTTGGATTGAAGAATGCTGGAGCCACTTATCAAAGGGCCATGATGGCAATATTTCATAACATGATGCATATAGATTTGGAAATGTATGTGGATGACTTATTAGTTAAGTCTAAAACGAAGGCTGAGCATGCCAAAGTTTTGGCAAGGGTATTAGAGAGATCAAGAGAGTATCAGTTGAAGATGAACCCCAAGAAATGTGTATTCGGGGTATCTTCAGGAAAATTGCTTGAATTCATTGTCAGCAAACGGGGAATTGAGATCGATCCCAATAAGGCGAAGGCTATCAGAAAAATGCCACCTCCCAAAAACTTGAAAGAGTTAAGAGGATTAATCGGGAGGTTACAATTTATTCGCCGTTTTGTCTCCCAGCACTCACAAAGATGTAAGCCGTTTTACGAGCTTACCAAGCCAGGAGTCAAATTCAATTGGGACGATAAGTGCCAGGAGGCATTTGATGGATTAAAGGACTATTTGGCAAGTCCTCCTGTTTTGAGACCACCATCTCCAGGAAAACCATTGATACTTTATATTTCTGTCCTGGATGATGCAGTGGGGCTGTCCTAGCACAAGAGGATGAAGAAGGAAAAGAGAGGGCAGCCTACTATCTCTCTAAACTTCTCAACCCCGTTGAACAGAGATACACGGCGATGGAGAAAACATGTGCAGCATAGGTCTGGGTTGTTCAGAAACTAAAGCATTATTTTCTGGCCCATGAAGTCCATCTCATCGCTAGGATGAATCCGATCAAGTTCCTTCTGGAGAAATCTGTTCTTACTGATAGGTTGGCGCGATGGCAAAGCTTTCTATCTCAATTCGATATCATTTATATTCAACAGAAAGCAATCAAGGGCTATGCCATAGCAGAACATCTCGCTCATCATCCCCTTCCTCGATTTGATCCAGTACGATCAGAGTTTCCGGATGAGGAACTGATGTCCGTAAATCAAATCAGAGATGATATGTGGACTCTGTATTTTGACGGAGCTCTGAATTCTCATGGAAAGGGGATCGGAATCGTTCTGTTATCACCTGAAGGTGTCACCATTCCACAAGCCTTTCAGCTTGACTTTCCAGTCACCAACAATATAGCTGAATACGAGGCACTTCTTGCTGGCCTCGAGGCTGCTCATTTTCATGGTGCAACCAAACTCAGGATTGTAGGTGATAGCCAATTAATTCTTCGCCAAGTGCTGACCAAGTATCGAACTCTTGATCCCAAGCTCAAGCCATATCAAGAACTTACTTCTGCTTATTCAAAGCTTTTCACAAAATTGATCTTTGTCCATGTCCCTAGAAATCAAAACATCTTAGCTGACGCTCTAGCTTCACTTGCATCTTCCCTTGATTTTCCTATCAGCAAGCAATCTGAATCAATCATAGTTCATAGGCGTCTTTCACCCGCCGTGAAAGATCCTTCATTTCTTAGGACTAAGGAGAAGTTGCTGAAGAAATTCAAAGGTGGAAGTATTGTGGAAAAAAGAGAAATCATGTTGATGGAGCTGTTAGAAGAGATGGATGATGAACAGAAGCCATGGTATTATGAAATTGCAAAATATTGTGAAGATCAATCGTATCCTAAAGAAGCTACAACTGAGGAAAAGAGAGCTATCAGGAGAGTTGCTCAACGATACACCCTAGTTGGGGGAGCACTGTATAAGAGAGGTTTTGATGGAGTTCTTCTGAGATGTCTAGACGAAGATGAGCTTTGGAAGGTTATAGAAGGAGCTCATAGTGGAGTTTGTGGTGGCCATGTCAATGGACAGATGCTAGCAAAGAAGATCCTTAGACAAGGATTCTATTGGCCAACCATGGAAGAAGATTGTGTAGGATATGTCCGTAGGTGTGCTAAGTGTCAACTTCACGCCGACAAAATTCATTCTCCTGCATCTTCACTCCATCCTGTTTCTTCCCCATGGCCTTTCTCCATGTGGGCTTTCGACATTATTGGACCCCTTGGTAATCCAGATTCCGGCATCAAGCAAAAATCTTTCATTCTCACGGCAACGGAATACTTCACCAAGTGGGCAGAAGCTGAAGCATACGTGGAGATCAAAGCATCAACCGTCTGCAAATTCATCATGAAGAACATCATCACAAGATTCGGAATTCCAAGTACCATCGTCACCGACAACGGACCGCAGTTCGTGTCACAGGAATTGAAGGACCTCTGCAACAGGTATAAAATTGCATTGCATCATTCATCTCCTTATTATCCGCAAGGCAATGGCCAAGCAGAGGCAACTAATAAGACTTTGATAAAAATTATCAAAAAGACGTGTAAATCTAACAAATTCGCAGATTGGCCAGAAAAATTGGTTGAGGCTCTATGGGCCTACCGAACTTCAATCCACACGCCCACTGGACAAACTCCTTATTCCTTAACATTTGGAATGGAGGCGGTAGTTCCATATGAGATCCTTATACCGTCATTAAGAGTACAATTGAACAAAGAATTCTCCATTGATGAACATCGTTCAGCACTTCTTGCTCAATTGGAACTTTTAGACGAGAAAAGATGGTCAGCTGCTAATCGTGCAAAAGTTTATCAAAACAGATTAGCACGTTTTTATCAAAAGAAAGTCATTGAACGAAAGTTCAAAGTCGGTGAAATGGTCGTTAAAAGAATTTTTGTAAAACCTGGTGGTCCGCGTTCTAAGCTCCAACCCAACTGGGAAGGACCTTATGTTGTATCGCATGCTTTTCCTGGTAATGCTTATCGTTTGGTTAATGCAGAAGGAGAAGAGCTAAATCATCCCTGGAATGGTTTACATCTTAAGAAATACTACCCTTAGGTTAAAGAGTCGATCAGTATGGTACAAAGACCAGTGGAATCAGAAAATTTATAAACTCAAATTTCTTTGTTAGTCTGAATAATTTAACTTCAAACCCATTACCGCACACACTGACACGTTTGATTCGTGGGTAACAAGAGATGCTAAGTCCTAAAGAATATCAAAAGCTTGACTAAGAGTGTAAAGTACAAATCATTCGTTTTTTAAATAAAATTCTGTTTTACACTCGGCCCATGATGTCGGAACGAGGCTTAGAATAGACTACCAAGAATACCCGCCATCTTAGTAGGAGGCCGTCATAAAAAAAAGGGGGAGATCCGTCCCGAAAAGAAAAGAAAAGAATAGAAAAAAAAAACAAAAAGAAAAGGCAGGAAAAATCAAAAGGCCAATACACTACAAATGTTACATCAAGGCCATGAAATGAAACAAAAGGGAACGCAAGGTCGATAAATACCCCGGAAAGAAAATGACCGAACCCCAATAGATATTAGGGTTGGAAAGGAACATCTTTTTAGGTCTCCGGAACCTTCTCATGGGCTTTCTAAATCTATTCTTCTTTTCTTTTTAAAGAGCTGTACTTCAAGCTTAAGGAATGGCTTAGATTGAGTAAGGGTCAAATCATCAAATGGGATCACGAATGGAAACACAAGTTCAAACACGATGGGTTTTAAGTTAAGTTGTTAAAGAACAATTTAGAAATTAAGTTAATAAATGAATATGATCTTTTGATCTAAGTACCATACTGGTCTTTTAGTCAAAAATTCAAAAAAAAAATGTATATGTCAAAAATTCAAAAAAAATTGCATATGTCAAAAATTCAAAAAAAAAATTGCATAGTCAAAAATTCAAAAAGAGTACATAGTCAAAAATTCAAAAAAAGTACATATTTCAAAAATTCAAAAAAAATGTACAAAACCCAAACAAAAATGAATATTACAAAACAACAAAAATATCTCAATTAGCATTTGCTTGTGACATTTAGTGTGTTTCATTCCTTTTATTTTCAGTGAGCATCTGTCTGCTTGTATGTTGCACTTTGCTTAAGTTTGATTATTCTCATTACCTTTGTTAATAAAGGCTATGCCCCTTGACCATTTATTGAAGGAAAAGATTGATTGACCATTTATTTGGTCAGGCAAGGGGCTAAGCTTAAACAGATACTTAACCTGTTTGTTCAAGTCATATACAGGACACAAGGCATTGGTAAAGTTGGAATCCGAGTAGAGAACTACCAGAAACCTGTTTCTGTGAGTAAAATGCGTCGAGAAGCACTGACGCGTTTCAAGAAAGCCTGAGCAAAGCTGGAAATGTCAAGAAAATCCCATTGTGGAATTCATGAAGTCCCGACCGTGACTAAAAAGACGGTTATTTCTATCCTTATTCCATGTAATTATTTGCATTCGCATTATTATATGTTAAATATTTATTAGATTATATCAAGAACCTTGTGGTTTTGATGAAACTGGAATTTAAGTTCCCCTACAACAAAAACAGTGATAATTCCAGAGAATTCTTAATCGCATGGATAGGCCGTTGGATTGTTAATTAGTGGGGACGATGGTTCTACTTTTGTGAAACGGTGCGTGGATAAACGAGCTTCGGCTTAGCACTAAATTACAAGAATTAGTATCTTGACTCATTAATAACAATTTAACAATATTATCCTTGATTAATTTATATTTTATTTAACTTTATATTTTTCTTTTAGCCCAGCATGCATCATGTAGGACTTTGAAATCATTGTAATAAGGATTAATTACTGATTAAGTTTCAGACCATTAATCAAATAATCTCAACATAATATGAAATATTCCATTCTGAATTGAGTATCTTGATTATCTTTGAGGTTCGCTTGAAGATATCCTTGGAATTCTATCCTTGATTGGATTCTTTATCCGATATTCTTGTTTTTCTTTAAGATCCATCATGGCTGTAGCACGTCCACATTGGCTGGCAAACGCTCCCCATGATGAAACCTACAGTGTCTACGACCTGGGGTACTTCCCACTCCGAGAAGGTTGATCGACTTTATTTTATTTCCTTGTCTACTTCATCCAGACAGGATTGATTCCATTGATTTCATTGAGCTATCTTCATTGATAATTTTGAGAAAAATTCCAGTCATGTGATGTTAAGAGCGTGTCTCATCACACCTTGGCATCACCTTTTCAGTACATTCCATTCCATTTCACTCCCTTGCAAAGACGATGCCAAGGTGAGGCAGCTGTAGACATGCTAATTTTGACGTCATTTCGAGTAAATTTCATATCATACAATAATGCCTCGAAATGGTCTGATAATTAATCATTAATTAATTTTTATTAATCTTTTTAAGTGTCGGGTTTAACAGATGTGTTTTAAGTTAATCAATTGAATTGGTTTTAATTCAATTTTGAGTTAAAATATGAAGAATTCTAAAAGACGTCGACCCAAGTGGACGCGATTTAGAGTTTATTCATGTTTTAACGATTAAATTTGAATTTTAATTAATTAATTAATTAACTAAAAGGCGTCTTGTAATGTCGACGCGTTTTAGGTTTCCTAGGCTATTTCTACTTCTCTTCCGGATGTTTATCCTTATCTTAATTAGGCTAAAAGACGTCTACACAGGTGGACGCGTTTTACCTAATAAAGATAAAGATAAGTTTTCCCGGATATTTATCTTTATCTTAATTAATCTGAAAGGCGTCAGACAAGGTGGACGCGTTTTAGATAATTACAGATAAAGATGAATTAATCAGTATTTATCTGTCGGTTAAGATGGATAAATTCGGGATTTTTCTATGTTAATCTCGAACGCAAGAAATGCCTATAAATACCCTGCATGTTGAAGAAAAAAAAAAAAAAGAGAAGAGAATTAAGTTGAGTTGAGCCATAGCGTTATAGCGAGTTGAAGATCGAAGCAACGTCGTAACGCCGGAGCGCTGCCATTTCCAGAAGTCGGCGTCCCTTTTAAGATCTTCATCCTTTCAAAGCTTCAACCGATTGGGCATAAGTTTTTCATTACTGCATTTGCATCTTTCATCTTCATTAGTTTCATTCTTCATATTCACTTCATGCAAACACACACCACAGCATAATCTTTCAAAACCTACTTGATCTAAGGGGTTTCAAAGCCATTTAAAAAAAGTAAGTTTGCTGTTTTAAATATGCTTAACATCATGATTAGTTCAGATACTGCTTCTACTTAAATTCTCATCATTGTTTCTTCGTTTTCTGTTTCTGTCTCTGCTGCACTCAACAACAACAAGAGATCAAAAAGGGGAAATCAAGCATAACTTCTGGACGATCCTCAACCTCAAATTCCACAGCAAGAACAAAGAAGCAAAGAAAGGGCTCTCTTTCTTCAGCCGGCTGAGGAAGGGGAACCAAGGACTCAATCTTCCGCGTTTAAAAGGTAGGCGATCATATCTCTTTTGAAACTTTTTAGTTAAAAGTTTCTGGCGATCACTGCACTTTAGTTGCTGTTTTTAATAGGTTAGTTTACACTAAATAACATAGATATTTCATGTTAATCACACGGTCATTCTAAGCACCTACAGTCATCTCAGCATCCACTCGCTGCCGCTCCTTCCGCTCCCGTTCTCGGTCCTCGGTGAGCATTTCCAGACGGATCTGGAGGCGTGTCAGCTCACGTGGGAGATCGTCGCTGGAAAGGCATGCCAGCTGCTCCTCCAAAGCTCTGATACGCACAGCATCAGCCTCAGCATGAGCAGCCGCTGCACGAGAATGCTCCAGCTCCGCTTCACCCCTTTAAAGGGCCTCCTGGAGCTCAGCAACCTGCAGAACAAGTCATTTTTTTAGTCCAAGGTAGTCAAGTGACCAAAGTCAAATTCAAAAATCAAAGGAAATAATAGGACTTACCCACACGGCGTGGTCCTCCTCTGCAAGGGAAGCCCGGTGGATGGCGGAGGCGAGCTGGCCCTGGAGGTCGGCCAGAGCAGCCTCGTGAGCAGCAGACGGGTAGGAAGAGGATGAGGCTCCGTAAGTGGCAGGAGCCGCGTGGGTGTAGACGGCTCGCTGCACCGAAAGACAATCATCAGTGGTTAATCGTCAAAACAAATTAATTAATTCATATTCATTCATACATACCAGGTCGAAGAGTTCTTTTTGGACCTGTTCCAACTGGGCCTCCGCATCATGTAGGCGGGTCCAGAGGTCAACGATGACCGCATCTCGTGCGTCCTGCATACCACACATGTATACATTCATTCACAGATATAAGATAAAGATAATAATAAAATGAAAAGACGCATAAATCATAGTTACATCGAGTGGTCGAAGGAGCCGAAGCTGATCGGCGTAGTGGGCCCGGTACTGCTGGAGATACGCCTCACTGCTCTCCGCCCGAGACTCCACCCTGACGCAGCGGCAGTGCCAGTCCTCGTACTGCTTCGAAAACTTGGCACGCCAATCGGTGAAGGCTTGCTTGCCCCTCATGCTCCTTCCAACGCCCTCCGGGACCTCCTCGTTGATCCACTCCTGGTGGAGGCCCAGCGTCCTCATCACGAGCTGCAGGCGGAGGGGTTCGATTTCATTCAGGCAATGTAGCCACATTTGCCTGCCGAACCTCCTCTGGCCAGCCGTCACCCACGGCTGACCCTCTTCACCCATACCGAGGTACGGGCGCCAGATCACCTGCATACAGGTTAGATGCATTCATATAAATAACTTGCATTTAATGAATAAAAGATTGCATTTAATGAACAAAATTGAACAAGTTAAGAACTCACCAGCAGCTCGGGGTAGTCGAGAAACTGACGGCAGAGAGCTGTCAATTGGTGGTGTTGTGGCGCCGTGTCCACTATTGGCTGCCAACGGCAGACCAATGGGACCGCACCAAGTCGTACTATCCGCGCTCGGCCGAGCGGGAAGTAGTGATAGCTCCAAACCTGCATACATGAACATATAAGTTAGAAATCATCACATCATGTCACATTGCGTATCATAAACAAATAAAAAGACGATTTAATACTTGGAGGAACGGCGAGAAGCCGCTGATGGTGGTCTCACGATCAAGCGTAACCGCGGACAGGTCGGCGAACAGGTGGGCCAGAAGGGCCGCACCCCATGCATACTCATGCAGCCTATCTAAATCATCTAACAAATAAAGAAACCTACAATGAATATAGTCGCCCTTCGTACCGAAGAGCAACCGACCAAAGAAAAAGACTAAAAAGACCCTAAGCTGCCTATCTACCTCCTCTTCCTGACTGGGGTCGCTACAATACACAGAGGAGGATGACTCTGCTAATCTACTCCTAAACTCCTCCCGAGTCTCATCTAACCGACGTCGGGGCTCATCTAGTCCTAAGGCGGCCTCTACTTCTACCCTAGGGACCATCCTGGACTCTCTGCCTAGACTAGACACCTCTATGCCTAGCAAGGCCTCTGCCAATCCCTGGTGTGAGTGCTCAAAATGGGTGTGTGATTATTATGAAAAATTATATTGTTTAAGTGAAAAATAAACCTATTAAAAAAGAAACTAGGTGATGTGATCGCCAGAAACTTTTAACTAAAAAGTTCCAAAAGAAAGATTTGATCGCCTACTTGTTTGGACGTGGGAGATGTTAAGTTCTTGGTTCCCCTCCTTCAGCCGGCTGAAGAAAGAGAGCTATTTTTATCCTTGTTCTTGCTTTGGCTACTATTGAGTTTTGAGGATCATCCAGATTCCTTATTGTTCATTGTTGGTTCCCTCCCCTTGTTCTTCTTTTGTACCTTGCAAGAAGTAGAAAAAAATAAAGAACAATAATGAGAACTCAGACGAAAGTAGTATCCATTCCAGAAGAAATTTTAAACATGCAACTAAACAGGTAAACTCACTTGTTGAGTGGTCTTTTAAACCCCTTTAACAAATAGGTTTGAAAAATAATGCTAGTGTGTGTGTGTGTGTTGCATGGAGTGATGTGATGAAAATGTGAGACTAATGTGATGAAAATGTGAGAAGAAAATTAATTGGAAGCTAAGCTGGATGGCCCCTGGAAAGCCTTGGTCTTGAGAGGATCTTGGATCGACGAAGAACGGATGAAGACTCCTGATGGTAGCAGCACTTCGATCCTTCAGTGTTCGGACGTCGCCTTCAAGATTCCTTTGCTCCAATCACCACCAAAATAATTACTAATTATCACTCAACATCACTGACACTATTGCCACGATCACTAACTGTTCACTGACCAAGGAGCTGGGTATTTATAGACTTTTACATCCGCGGTTATTAATGGATTTACATGAAGAAATTTTGAAGTTTATCCAGCTTAACCAACAGATAAACACATATTAATTAATCATTATCTATAATTGTCTAAAACGCGTCGCCTATGAGAGACGTCTTTTAACTAATTAAGATAAGGATAAACATCCAGGAAAAATTCATTATTATCTGTAATTATCTAAAACGCGTCGCCATGTGAAGATACCTTTTAGACTAATTAAGATAAGGATAAACATCCGGAAAGAGATAGGAAATCTAAATTGCGTCGTGCCTGGCAAACGTCTTTTAGCTAATTAATCAATTCATTAAAATTCAAATTTAAATATCAAAATATAAATAAACTCTAAATGGCGTCTACACAGGTCGACGTATTTTAGACTTCTTTATATTTTAATCAAAATTTGAGTTAAAATCAATTTAATTGATTAACTTAAATCATGTATGTTTGAACCGATACTATTTAGATAATTAACCCAAAAAGATCAATAAAAATTAGCCAATGATTAAATATCAGACCATTCTGAGGCATTATTATATGATATGAAATTTACTCAAAATGATGTCAAAATTAGCGTGTCTACACCTGGTAGTTGGGGTAAGTCACCTCACTTACCGGCCAGCCATCTACCCTGAGGCCAGTAATTCTGGCCACATCCTCTAGGGTGGGGATCATATGTCCCCAAGGCATTAGGAAAGCCCGGCTTTCCGCATGCCACCTCTCCCGCAGCGCCAGCAGGAGGACCAGATCGAGCCAAAACGGCTCGATGTCCAAAATCTCACCGAATCCCATCCGGCGCAGGCGCGCCTTCTAGAAATCCGGGAGTCCTCTATATGCACCTATAACTAAATCCCAACTAATCCTGGCTCTCATCGTCCCTTGCAAATGAAAATAAGGAATTTCATCAATTAATGAACATAAAAGCAGATAAAATATTTCTGAATTGAAAGGCGTCGAGTCACTTGGACGCCTATTGAAAGGCATCCACTAGTCTTGACACAATTTAAGACCATTTTCTGTCCATTTAAAAATTTGGAATTCCGCCTGAATGGCGTCGGACCAGGACGACGCAGTTTGAAAGGCGTCACCTGGTCTGGACGCCATTCAAGGCCGATTCCGGGTTCTTTCAAAGAACCCCTTTCTCCCTCCTTTTCTCACTCCATTCAAACCATAGGGAACTTACCAAGTGGAGGTCGCCCTCCCCTCCTTCTTGCTCGGCCATGGGTGCCGGAGGAGCCTCCTCCTCCTCCAAGAAGGCCTCCACCGCGGCGAGCTCGGCCGGGACTTCTTCTTCACCCCGCGCCGAGGTCCGACGGCGCTTCACCATCGCCTTGGCCTTGCGGGATCCTTCGCCGCGCTCCATGGAGTTGAGAGAGGGAGCTTGCAAAGGAGAAGGGTGAAAATCGCCGGTGATCGCCTGAGAGAGCTCAGTGGAAGAAAGAGAAAACTTTTGGAAAAGTGAGGAAGAAAGGGGGGCCTTCACGGTTCTATTAGAAGAAGCTTGAAAGGCGTCGAGGTACAGCGACGTATTTCAAGGTGCATAAATTGAGACGGCAAGGCCAGCTGTTTGAAATTTAGTGAAAGGCGTCTGGACAGGGCGACGCGTTTCAGGTTACATCCAATTCTTGTCAGAAAGGTACAAGGCATAATCATGAAAGGCGTCTACACATAAAGACGCGTTTCAGGAGATTAATCACAGAATTGATGGCGGAGTTTTGGAAAAAGTAAGAGAGAGAGTTGAAAGGCATCGGGCCTGGTAGACGCATTTTAAGTTTAATTTAGGATTTTGAGGATTAATGGCTAATTTTTGGAAAACGAATTATGGTTGAAAGGCTTCTTACTGAGTGGACGCGTTTTGGATTAAGTAAACCCGAACTGTCATATTTTAAGGAAAAATCCAGTTTTTACTAAGGGAAAAATCATGGACATGTCACAGGAGATCAAGGGAGATTTCAAGACATAAAGGAATGATTCTTTATTCAATAAAATTCTTTATTACATCAGGAAAAGAAAAGGAAAAAGGGAACACTTAAGGAAGAAATTCCCGAAGTGCTAGTATGTATGGAACTTTCAATCCTCTATCTCTATTTTTAGAGGATTTTACATGATGACTAAAGCTAATGTTCCATAAAGTAGCAATAAGTTCTGCAGCTTCTTAGTCTTCATCGGATTCCAGAGTACGTTTTTTGATTGGAGATGTATGGGAGAACTCGGAGAATTCATGGCAAGGCAGGCTGAGTTGAGGAAAGCATCGATGGGGGTTGTACAACACAAACTCATTAGCCCCGATCAATTTAAGTTCTGCTCGCGTTGCACGACGTACTCGGATGGGCTTTCCAACAAGTGCAAGTGGAGAAGGGTCAAACCCGTTGGATGACATGAGTCTCAGATACTCTCTCTAGTCGGCTCGGGTCTTGAGCTTTGGTACTCGGTTGATCATCCGCTCGTTGAATTTCACGATGTTGGATATGTGGAAGATCGGACTGTTCTGGTAGATCTGAGACGGTCTTGCTGACATCCTCTTGTGATATTCAAATTTAAAGTATAGCTCGACCCACAAAGCAAAGAGTAGCATGCACCCATAAGGAGGTTGACCTGTGGACGCCGCAGAGAGCCCATTGTAGAGGTAACCCAGGACCGCAGGGCTAATAGATTTTCCCTCGAAGATCGCACAGATCGCGCTGACTTGGTCATCTTCAAGGATGTTGTCTTGCGCGGAAAAGAACAGAGCCCCGGCAAGGCACGTAACGAAAGCTTTCGTCACGTCTTCAGCTTCATCCTTCCTCAGATCATCAATCTCGTATAAAGTTCATTCTGCAAGCTTCGCGAGGTTGATCCCTTTCCTAGTAAGGCACTCTTTTACCTCTGTAGGGTCCTTCATGATTGACGTCAGCAGCTGTTGGCCGATGATTTTTTCCTTCATCAAGGCCATCTTATTCTTGATCTTCGGAAGGCCCAACAAGAGCTCGGCCACCTCTAGAAGGATAGTGCACTCGAACTGAGGGAAGAGAAAGGTGTGAGTCTAAGGATGCCACTGCTCGATCAAGGCACCCATGGCCCCCCAATCCACGTTTGGGCTCTTGTAGTGTTCAGCGTGGACCACCAAGCCTTGAAGATTCCACTTGGAGATGAAAGTTTGCATGGAGAGTTTGGGACTCTTGGCAAGCTTTCTAATCCAAGGGAGGGAGGTGAATCTCCTTGGACCGGGAAACATGGGGTATGCTTGGAAAGATAGAAGAAAAGATCAATTTGAAAAGAACATGAAGAACATGGAAGAAAAAGAAGAGATTGAAGAAGATGGATTGAAGGAAAGAGAATTCTGTTAGATTGGACACTAAGGCGAATCTGTAGGTGCTCATTGGAGAATGAGTTCACTGAACTTATCCGACTGAATCACTGGATGGTATTGTACCTCACTGTCAACCAGCTTGATTCTATTGTCGCAGTTGCGTGGATGGTCCTCGGACCTGAGACACCAAGGACACCTTGGCGGTGGACTTCTGTACTTTGACCTTGGTCTACGAATCTCTAGCCATGGGATTCTAATACGCCAAGGATTGGGTGCAGCGGAATACCGTCGAAGGGAATTGTGTGTCAATAAGGAATCATTCGCTCTCGGTACTTAGAGAGAGAATGCTCTAGGAAGGATGCGCGAAAGTCCCTGGCCAGGGCGGACGATAATATCGGGAAAGGAGTTTTCCGATATTCATCAGCGGCATCCAATCCAAGTGAGTCGACCGGTTAGGGTTTGACAGCTCGCCATACCCTGAGTTGACTCGAGAGCATTGTACGAATGAAGGATTATATCCATGCGGTAACTGTCGGCGGAGAGGTTCCAAGAGTGGGTTACTTAACCCCAAATACCTTCCGGGTTCACGCGGTGTTGCTTGTCACCCAACGTGATCGGAGGCCCGGTCGAATTCGATGTGCGACATCAATTCGATTGATTAATTGATTAATAAAGGGTTATTAATTAATTAATAAAGCCAGTGAGGAGTCACTGGGCTTGTTGGGCCATTAACTGGACTGGTACTTAGGCCTAGAGGGTCACACGCACATGATTCTCAAGGCGATGGATAAATAAGTGGGTTTTATATAAACCGGGGGTTTTTGTGAAAAATCGCGCGGTTAGTATAAAACATAGCGAACGGGCTGAGCAGGCCAAGCTGCTGCTAACCCTAGCCGCCCCTCCTCAGTTTTTGTCTTCCTCTGGAGTCCAGGCAGATCCAGATCTGCTCCGCCGCTTCTCCGAATCCCGTTCGACGGGAAATTGTCCGCGCGTTGCGGCGATCATTGTGGCGACTAGCGGAGTCTTCGCGGGCTGCGAAGAACGACGAACTCGAGGATATCCGTCGCGAGGAGGATCACGTGGACTTCGCTAGAAGCCAGGCGCTTGCGCGGCTTGCGGTGTCGCACCGACGGAACCGAACGGCTGCGGATTCGAATCCGCACACGGTGAGAACAGATAATCCGATTATCTTATATTTTAGTCTCCGAAACGGGAACGGATCGCTGTAAATAATTTTGTTTTTCCGCTGCGTAAGCGATCCGGAGAAACCGAGAAAACCCAACAAATTCGACTTACTTGGAGGTTAAGATCTCTCCCACTAAGATGATTCTCCACCTCGGAGAGTTTCTCCAGCGACCTCCTCATCTTCTTGCTTGAAGAACTCATCTTATTTTCGAATTTCTTCCTTCTTGAAGCTTTGAGCCTTGAAAATCTTGAAAATCCCTTGAACCTTGAAGGAAAACTCTAACATTGGATCTCTAGATTGTGGTAGGATTGCTTTGAAACAAGTTAATGAAGATTATATAGAGGGAATTGCGATCTTAGGAAGACTTTTCTGGATTGGAAAAGGGATGAGCATGGGAAGAGTTGGAATCCGGTTGGGAATCAGCCAGAACCTGTTTCTGCGACTGAAAAGGCGTCGTTAAATGGCGATGTGTTTTATGTAACTGAAGGGCGTCGGCACGACACGACGCATTTCATGCTTTTCTGCTATTTTACCCGAAATCCAATGATTAGCCATATTTTGATGCTTGTTTGAAGTTACTGATGAATTTTTGAGTGCAGGTAATTCAGGAAAATCCAAATGAAGCAAGAAAATGTCAAGAAGATCCCACTGTGGGAGTTTATGAGTCTCGACCGTGGCTAAAAAGACGGTTATCTCTATCCCTTGCACTATTTCATGTAATTAATTTGCATTATCATTACTATATGTTAAATATTTATTAGAGTATATCAAGGACCTTGTGGTTTTGATAAAACTGGAATTTGAGTTCCCCTTCAACAAAAATAGTGATAATTCCAGAGAATTCTTAATTGCACGGATAGGCCTTTTGATTGTTAATTAGTGAGGACGATGGTTCCACTTTTGTGAAACGGTGCGTGGATAAACGAGCTTCGGCTTAGCACTGAATTACAAGAATTTGTATCTTGACTCATTAATGACAATTTAACAATATTATCCTTAATTAATTTGTATTTTATTTGACTTTATATTTTTCTTTTAGCCCAGCATGCATCATGTAGGACTTTGATATAATTGTGATAAAAATTAATTATTGATTAAGTTTCATACCATTGATCAAATAATTCCCAACATGATATGAAATATTCCATTCTGAATTGAGTATCTTGATTATCTTTGAGGTTCGTTTGAAGATATCCTTGGAATTCTATCCTTTCTTGGATTCTTTATCCAATATTTCTTGTTTTCTTTTAAGATCCATCATGGCCGCAGCACGTCCACATTGGTTGGTAAACGCTCCCCATGATGAAACCTGCAGTGGCTACGACCTGGGGTACTTCCTACTCCGTGGAGGTTGATCGACCTTATTTTATTTCCTTGTCTACCTCATCCAGACAGGATTGATTCCATTGATCCCCTTGAGCTATCTTTATTGATGATCTTGAAAAAAATTCCAAGCATGTGATGTTAAGAGCATGTCTCATCACACCTTGGCATCACCTTTTCAGTACATTCCATTTCATTTCACTCCCTTGCAAAGACGATGCCAAGGTGAGGCAACTATAGACACGCTAATTTTGACATCATTTTGAGTAAATTTCGTATCATAGAATAATGTCTCAAAATGGTCTGATATTTAATCATTGGTTAATTTTTATTCATCTTTTGAGTTAATTATCTAAATACTGTCGGGTCAAACATACATGATTTAAGTTAATCAATTTAATTAATTTTAACTCAAATTTCAGTTAAAATATGAAGAAGTCTAAAAGACGTCTACCTGTAAAGACGCCATTTAGAGTTTATTCCTATTTTGATGTTTAAATTTGAATTTTAATTAATTGATTAATTAGATAAAAGACGTCTGCAAGGCACGACGTCATTTAGGTTTCTTAAGTTGTTTCTATCTCTTTTCCGGATGTTTATCCTTATCTTAATCAGTCTAAAAGGCGTCTTTCTTGGGTGACGCGTTTTAGATAATTACATATAATAATAAACTTTTCCCGGATGTTTATCCTTATCTTAATTGGCTAAAAGGCATCTCCTATTGGCGACGCGTTTTAGATAATTACATATAAAGATGAATTAATCTGTATTTATCTGTTTGTTAAGCTGGATAAATTTCAAAATTTCTTCATGTAAATCTATTAATAACCGCAGATGTAAAAGTCTATAAATATCCAGCTCCTTGGTCAGTGAACAGTTAGTGATGTTGATGCAAATGATCTGAGTGATAGTGAGAGTGACAATAGTGATAATTGGCGACGACGTCCAAATGCTGAAGGAGCGAAGTGCTGCTTCCAGGAGTCGGCATCTTTTCTTCATCCGTTCCTCGTCCATCCAAGACCAAGGCTTTCCACGGGCCATCCAGCTTAACTTTCAATTAATTTCTACATATTTCTCACATTTTCATCACATTAGCCTCACAGTTTTGTCACATCACTCCATGCAACACACACACGCACTAGCATTATTTTCCAAACCTATTTGTTAAAGGGGTTTAAAAGACCATCATACAAGTGAGTTCAATTGTCTAGTTGCATATTTAAAATTTCTTCTGCAATGGATACTACTTCTGCCTGAGTTCTCATTGTTCTTTATTTCTTTTCATTTTCTTGCAAGGTACGAAAGAAGAATCAAGAGGAGGGAATCAACAGCGAACAACAAGGAATCTGGATGATCCTCAAAGCTCAATAATCAAAGGAAGAACAAAGACAGAAAGGGCTCTCTTTCTTCAGCCGGCTGAAGGAGGGGAACCAAGAACTCAACATCTCCCACATCCAAACAGGTAGGCGATCAAATCTTTCTTTTGAAACTTTTTAGTTAAAAGTTTCTGGCGATCACATCACCTAGTTTCTTTTTAATAGGTTTATTTTTCACTTAAACAACCTAATTTTTCATGATAATCACACACCCAATTTGAGCACTCACAAACAAGTTTGCATCAACCTTGGTAACTAATGAGAAACTGTCTCCTCTGCTCACCAAGGTATAGGTTAGAATGATGTGTAGAATCCTCTTCTCTATTGTGAGCTGATTAACATCAACGCAAGCTTTCTTCAAAGAATACCGAGGACCCACAATACATCCTACTTGAGTGTCCACTTCCTCTTTTCTTTCTAGAGTGTACTCCTTAGCTTCTCATCCAAATAGAGTCTTCAATAGCTCTAGCTTGTGTTCTATTGTTTTTTCCTTGACTCTGGCAGTGAGTAGGGGTGTTCACCATTTGGTTTGACCCGAAAAACAAAACCGAACCAGACAAAAATTATGGTTTTATTCAGTTTGATAATTGTCTCAGTTCAGTTCGGGTTTAAAACTCCCTCAACCCGTGAAAACCGAACCAACCCGATCAACCAGCAATATAAACCTTCCTCCGTTCTGCGTCAACACTTGATATAACATGTAGTCACCTAGTAATATTAGGAGCCTAAAAGTTTTAATAAATTAGATCTCAGACTAATCCTCATAGGGCCCTTAAGCCATGGACTCCGCGGCAGGGAGATGACGCCTCCCCACCATGGACGTCAGGGACCTCCAACCTCCCGGCGACCCAGGGGCGGGAGCTGCATTTGGCAGCGGCAGCGACCCCTCTATCAAGTAGCTGAACTGCCCAAGCCCCGGGGATGGCAAGCTGTCCGGACGGTGTCGAGCGGCACTGGAGCCTCACTGAGCCCTTAGGCCATGGACTCCGCTACAGGGAGACAACGCCTCCCCACCATGGACACCGGGGCCCTCCAACCTCCCAGCAACCCAGGGGCGAGAGCTGCATCCGGCAGCGGCAACGACCCCTCCGTCGACGAGCTAAACTGCCCAAGCCCCGGGGATGGCGAGCTATCCGGAGAGGAGCTGGCGAGGTGATCACGTCGGTTTTGGGCGGCACTGGAGCCTCATAGGGCCCTTAGGCCATGGACTCCGTGGCAGGGAGATGACACCTCCCCACCATGGAAGCTAGGGACCTCCAACCTCCTGGCCACCCCGGGGCAGGAGCTGCATCTGGCAGCGGCAACGACCCCTTCGTCGACGAGTTGAACCGCCCAAGCCTTGGGGACGGCCAGTTCTCCGGGGAGGCACTGGCAAGGGCGATCGCGTCCATGCTGGGAGGCACTGGAGCTGTGCGTGGGACTGTGATTGTGTGTGTTTAGTCTGACATCGGGAGTTTTTGATAAGTTACTCTCAAACAAGGCTATAAATACAATAAGCAGGCTAAGCAACCAACTCCAAACCGTGTGGGCTTATGGCGCGTGGGTGCTGACTGGCCCAATCAAAGTTTTAAATGGACAAGATGGGTAGATTCGTGGGTGGGGCGATAGTTAGTTGGGCATGGCCCACTTGAGGTTGGGTATATAGCGTCCAAATCAATTTAAATCGAACCAAACCGAACAAAACCGAACTTTTTATGTTTGATTTGGTTCGGTTTCTAAGACTGTTTCTATTTGGTTCGATTTGATAATTTTTCTCTCTAAACCAAACCGACCCGACCCTTGAACACCCCTAATAGTGAGATGGGTCTCTGAGTGTCCAACCATAGTGATGCAGAAAGCCTTAACTAGGTCTTGGTAGAAAGATTCATTCACCTCACAGATCTTCTTCCAGGTTATCTTTTCCAAATATTGTTCCACTGAGCCCATACCTTTATTTCTTAAGTTCCCAAAGTCCACCAATTTGCAATCACAAAATCTACACTTGTTACTTTATATTTTTTATACTCAATATTTGACAAGAAGTAACACCTCTTGAATCCCAAGGCCGTTGGTAGTGCTACTTGTAACGACCCGCCACCCTATAATCGGGGATCCAATTACTAAATGGGTACCGAATCATTAATTTTGGAACCAAACCAGGATCTAGATAAGTCTGGGAAATAAATAATAAACTAAGCTAAACATTCACATCGCATTGAATTAAAAACAAAGTGCAGGAATTAAAAGTTATTACAATGGGACTCGACACAGCAAATAATTACATATTCCAACTGAAAAGAAATAATTAAGCGTACAGGCCAGAAATAAAATAACGACTACGTCGGGGCATACCACGGAACAACAGCTGTTGGCGCGCAACTCTAAGCAGTACACTCCTCGCTAAGCCTGCCTGGAACCCTCACCTGAAAACCGCAGGGGTGAGTCTCAACAAAAAGACTCAGTAGGGATCCTTCGATCCCCACTGCCCACACACACACCCACAAGTGCAATAACACAACTAAAGGTGAAGTAGACAAGTAAAGCAGTAATTACTACTCCTAAATCTCAATATAAATCACGTGCATTCAAAATATAACATGCATATCTCTGAAACCATTCTACCAAGGAGCCTACAACCAACGTCTCGGCAAAACACGTCAACCACACAAACGAAAGTGGGAAACACCGACCCGCTGAGACCAAACAATAACCCCTCGGATAGCACGCTAGCTACTCCGGCCCAACTGGCTCAAGTGGTTACTCCTTCCCCCAGCACGAGTGACACTTCACAGGTACCTCTCCGACACCGGTACTAGCTAACCCCGGGGTTCACCAGGTGACCCTCTCTCACTAGGCGTCACCCCGCCACTGCTCCCACCGGCGCTGTGTACCACCCACACCGACACAGGGTGTCAAGCGCTACAACTGTCACTCTAGGTCTACAGTCGCACGAAACGTAACACGGTGCGATCCGGTCATATAGAAATCCTCATCCTCGAGTGCGATATCAAACATGCAATTAACCGAGCTATCTAACAGTGTAAACACATATTAATAGCATGAATTAATGTGATTTTGTCTTGAATCGCGTCGCCCAAGGCCGATGTCATTCAAGCCTCCTAAACTGGTTCATGTGAAATCTGGCCCTCAGAAATGGCCTAAAACGCGTCGCAACAGGTAGCCGCCTTTTAAAAAGGGGTCGCTGTCCCTCGTCGCCTGATAGCGATAGAAGCAGGGACAGACTACGGGATGATTCCACTAAAACGCGTCGTTCACGCAAGTCGCCTTTCAAAAAGGCGTCGCTGTCCCTGGACGCTTGTCAGTCCAGAGATAGAGTCTGTTAATGGGGCTAAACAGCGTCGTGGGTGGGCGCCGCCTTTCTAAACGGCGTCACTTCACCTCGACGCCATTTAGTCCCGACAGACAGGTTCTCTCCCCCGTTTCTCCCAATCCACGATGTGGGATTTCTCCCCCAAAACGCACAGAAAAATGCACAAAACATAGAGGGGAAGGAGGAGAACTGATCGTTTCGAATTGTGCGTCGTTAAACACATGAAAACGTTCAATCTAAATTTATCCGGCTCACTCAAATCATATTTTAAAAATTAACAGTGGTGAGTCCGAGTCGATCCACAGGGAGTTAGAATTTTAATTTTGAAAACTTAGGAATCTAACTATCTAAAAATAGATGAGAATTTGAATAACTAATTATTTAATTAAGCTAAAACTCAATTAACTAATGCTACTTAAAAAATATAATTACTTTAATTAAACAAATCTTTTTTTTTCTTTTTTTTTTCAGAAATTAACCACAAATATATATGGAAAATAAGCACGACAATGAAAATTATAACATCAAAGACAAACTATTGTGTAAAAGTATAAATCATTAATTATCATGAATCAAATAACCTAATTAAACAACTAATAATTAATTAAAACAACAACTAATCAAGAATTAATCCTAATTAAATAACCAATAACTAATTAAATAATACTTAAACATCAAATAACTAGCAACTACCCCTAATTAAATAACCAATACTATGCTAGTGGGGGGGGGGAATAAAGAAAGAACAAGGCAACAGTGGCAGCTTCGTTGGGTTTGCTGGTAGGTGCAGTGGAGGCTTTCAAGCATGCGTGGAGGTGCAGGGCTGCTGGCTTCAAACTGGGACAGCACGTGGACTGCCGCTGGGGTTGCTGGAACTTGGCTGGGACAGGTGCTGCGTGGCTGCATGCAGGTTGGCGCGTGGAAAGAAGGAGGAAGCTGCCGACTGCTGGAGCTGCTTGCTTCAATGCATGCAGGAGGAAGAAAGAAGCCGCTGCTGGTGTACGTGGCTGCTGGTGCTGCAGGCTGGAGAAGCTTCGCAGGAGGTGTTGGCCGGCTGGTTCGTGTAGGTGCTGCGGGCGTGCCTGCAGGCGTGCATGCATGCACGTGGGGCTCGGCTGCTGGAGCTGCACTAGGGGCCTCACCGGACTGTGAACGCGTGGATGCAGGCTGCTGTTGGAGTTGGAAGAAGCCGTTGCTGGAGCGTTGCCGGCGCGTGCACGGAGGGAACTGGTTTCAGCCGGCTGCTGGTACAGGCTTGTAGGTGCGGTGGAGAGAAAGAATAAAAGAGAGAGAGAAAGAGAACAACCGAGAGAGAGCAGCGAGAGAGAAAGAGAGAGATGCTGGAAAGGAGAGGAAGAGAGGAATAGAAGAGAGAGAGCAAGAGAAACTGAGGGAAAAAGAGAGAGGAGGAAGAAGCTGTGGAGGGGGTTGCTGGGAATAGAAGAGAATTCTGTGCAAGAGGGAAGTAGAAACCGTAGAAAGAGAGAGGAGGGAAAGGGCTGTGGAAACGCTGAGAAGAGGGAGAGAAAACCGACGAGAGATTGCGGGTTAGCTGAGAGAAAGAGGAGAAGAAACGGGGGAGGCTGCTGTGAAAACGAGAAAAAGCAGAAACGGAGGAGGAGAGGAGGCCGGAAAAAAAATCCGAGAGAGAGGAGGGGAGTGCGGCTAGAAAACTGCCGAGGGAGGAAGAGAGGCTCGTGGGAGGTTTTATAGAGAGGAAGAGAGAGTCGGAATTGGGGAAGGAAAGAGATTAAAGGAGAGGAAAAGGAAACTAGAGAAGGAGGAGGATTCGGAATTAGAGAGAATTTCTAAAAAGAGAGAGAGGGTTTTAAAAAAAATAAAGAAAGGAAGGGATGTGGTTGGAAAATTGGAGAGACGGAAGGAAATAGTGGGTTTTGATAAACTCCAGCGAAGGAAGGAATCAAATTGCATTTTTACCCATATTTTAGTTGAAATCTGCACACTAGACCTCCCCCAAATTTTCAGAAACTCCACCAGCTGCACTGCATCATCGACATGTCTTGTTCGCATAAAATGAATATAAATTAGCGCATTATCATAAAAATATCATCATATTTATTCATTTCGTATCGGTTTCACTACAACAAACTTGGTCTACACTTACGGCAGACAACCGTAAGTTGTGTACCAAACACCGTTAGTAAATACTTTTACTTACGAAACTCCTTACGGCCACCAACCGTACGTGTAGCAACCGTTCCTATAACCTATACCGACGGTTACGCAACCGTAAGTTGACAAAATCTATACCGTCGGTTTAGTAACCGTAATTACAGATTGATCTATACCTACGGAAAACACCGTAAGCATACGCTAACCAAACTGTTAGCATATAATATTTTGAAAAACATCTTATCATCTGTACTTACTCGAAAAACCGTAAGTATTTGTTAGTCAAACCGTTAGAATATAACTTATCGAACAATACCTAACAATTTATATTTTTTTATTTATGTCATTTCACATAAAAGAAAGTGTATTAATTCTCTGTAACGGAATCATGCACTCATTCTACATTTCACGTATAATGTACGCGTAACACATTTCTATCACGTGCACACATTATATCATACATTGAATAAATTCTTTCGTATAACAAAATGTATACTTATGTCAATATATTCCACCTGTAAAGTTTAAAAACACATCACAATATCAAACGAAATCGTCACGGGAAAAAAATTTACAGCTATCTATCAATTACATAGTCCATCTGTTTTTCAAAAGTACAATAAAAAAAAAATATCCATAAACCATAAGACCATAAAGTTGATATCTCCTTCATCCAAATTACACCATATAAGGTTGAACCTGTAAGAAAAAAAAAATTCACAAGATTAATTTCAAAGTCTAAATAAACAATTACATCTAAAAATTTAAATAAAAGAAGAATCTTACATAGTCTTTAAACCAAACAATGTGGCTACCCACAGCATCTCTCATATTTATTCTTTCTGCATCCTTGACAAACAGTGGTGCATCTGGTTTGACTGCTAAAAGAACAGATACCTCACAGAAAGTATCACCTAAAACTTTTCCCATCACAACTTTATCTTTTTCCTCACTCATAATTATGCCATTTCCAACTTCTTCTCCTCCCATATCTAATAATTTGACTCGTTTTCCTTGAATCTGTGTAAAATTAAAAAAAAAAAAAAATACGAATGAACAAAGTATTATTTTCTATTAGTATTTAATTTTGCCAAAAGATAATCAATATACCTGCATATCATTGGTTGCCAACACACTTGCAGATGACTGGACACATCTTGATAAATTTGGATTGTTCTCCCCAGAATTTTGTCCCTGTTAAATGATTTGATCAAGCATACATCAAATGTCTAGTGATAGTAAAAAAGTTGCATTCATAGTAATGACTGCACACATTCTCTAGTATTTCATCCCAACAAAAAAATTTCTCACTACAACAAGAGATGAAAATTACCTGAACTACAAGTGACTCAACTTTATTAATTTTTTTCATCAATTCTTTTACCATTTCAGTCAACTGAAAATTATTCTGTGCTTGCTGGGACGATCCACCTCACAAAGTCTTTGGTGTTGGACCGGTGCCAACTCCACGTATGCGTCTTGCCCGATCTTTGCCAAATACTTGCGTATATACATCATCAACTGTGGCAATCGAGGGATTAGATGAGGTTGACGCCTGTGTTGACTTTTGGTCTTGAAGTTTTTCCTGTAGTGAGCACTAAATTATCACTTTTGAAATTCAAGGACTATGAACTATAATTAAAGAAATGCCATATTAAACAACTTAAATGCCATACAATCATAGCAGCACAGTCTTCATTAACTGGTTCTCCATTCTTTTTGATGCGGGTCTGAATAAATAAGTCCCCACGATCTAATTTAACTCCATATTTTTCAAACTATAACAAAATGAAAATATGATTAATAAGAATCAACTCAATTTTTGATATAAATTATAGTGAATTAAAAAAGTTAAACATATCTATGTAGAGTTTACAACTTAACCTCTTCTTCATTTATGTCAGCAAAACTCTTTGTACCAGCACAATGGAAGAACGTATGCTTCTTTTTGTTTTCTTTATTGATCTCGCTGTACCTCTACAAGATAACCCAACATTTAAATTTGAATTAATAAAAATTAAATAGAAACAACAATCTAAGAAGATGCAGTTATAGTTGAAGATTACCTTCCATTTTGGCGTACACCATATAGCCACCACCCTTCTCCACTGCTCTTCATTAACACGTGAATCATCTGGAATTTTTTGTTGACTTGCTTTTAAACTAGGATTGAAGTATTTGTTTCTCAACTCTTGTTTCCATGATCTCCATTTTTGGTCCAGATCTTTCATTATCCATTCTCTTACATATTCAGGTATGTCATATTTTCTCTACACAAAACATAGAAAGGTTAAGGAAAGTATAAGAAATTCAAAAATGAAATAAATCCACATGAAATTATTACCTTAATGTAATCCCACACATCATCTTTGTTATTTTTTGGCATTGCTCTCCAATTTTCTATGTCAATAGGCAACTTATCAGCCGTTCTTGCAAGTGTTCCTAAGAACAATCGTAACGAGTGCCCTCCCTCACCAATTGGTTGTCCAAGTTCATTAAGCTGCACAGAAATACGCTTACCATCTTCCATCCCATGTACATCTCGAAATGTGGTGGGTCCTCTAGACTTTCTTTTGCCGGATGCATGGCCAATTTTCTCTTCAGCAATCTCAGGTGCAATAACAGTGTTTGGCTGCTTTCCTATGGTTAGCATTCGCTGAAATGAATCAATATCTGTCCGACTAAACCAGCCATTAGTAAGCTGACAAGAAGACAAAAAAAAATATATCAATCATAAGGATAAATTACAGCAAAACAATAATATAACACAGATAAACGAATGAGAACATACAAAATATGGATAACCGTCCTGAGAGAAAGATTGTGGAGCACTCTGTATGAACAAGTGAATGTAGTACAACACGAAGAAGCCACATTCTGAGCCATTTGTTTGTTGTGGCACCTACATAATTAAAATATACCACAGAATCATTTGTGACACCTCAAATAAAACATAATAAGAACATGGAAAAGGATATAAAGGAAAAATGATATGCATATGCACATATACACAAGTATAATATACAGGGACAAGACGAGAGCACAGGTGAGTCACTGCAGGGATAAGGAGGTATAATCATTGAGTCAGTTGCATCTCATTTGAACAGGGACAAGGAGGTATAATCATTGCCTCCATGTTTTCAAGTGAACATCTGATTTCTAGCAACCAGTTCACCCAATTCACCTCCCCCAACCCTGCTCCACGTTCTCTACCTCCCCAGTAGGCCATGTAAAACCAAAACTCACAAGTTTCCAAGTAGTACCAGACTCAAGATTGAAAACAGCAAGAGCAAAACCAGTTCATGATGTTCGTTTTCGATTCTTTGGGTCACATCAAATTTCAAACAGCTGTTCCACCCAGCCTGGACAACAATAAGCGCTAGCTAACTCTCCTGTCCCTTGTCTTGTTTCACCTCTTTTGCATCCTCCCAAGCTCTCTTTTTCACCCTCTTAGAGTGTAAACAGGCCAGGGTTGGGGATGTAGTCCGCATAACTTGTTTCTGACTCTGATAAGAACAAATTAGAATTGGAGCAGAAATATCACTTTTCCAATTATGTTTATGACTCTGGTGTTGACATAAGAAATGAGAAGGAAACAAGTATATCCGTTTCCATTTCTCCACCCATCATCCATGGTCAGTAAATTGGTAAAAATTCAGACACAATCCACCCCTCCAAACATCAGGTATAAAATGTGGGACTAAATCAACAATGTAAAACAACATGGTTGATTTGTAAATAGCCAGCCAATCCCCATCTGTTTTATTATAGCCTGGAATAAGAAAAACAAATTAGTGTTCTACCTGGAATAAGAAAAACAAATTAAGTCTGGTAACCTATCAGACCATGTCTAACATCCAAGTGTAACTGTTAAAGTCAGAAATAAAATCAGTTCTGTTTAGAGCAGTCCTCTTCTTTCATTTCCCTCGAATATGGAAATGAAATCAGTTCTGTTTACAGCAGTCCCATCATTCCACCAGGAACTGAATGCCACTGCATTTTCCCAGCATAGGGAAAGCTTGTGACTGTCATAACTCTCTAATAATCCTAGTAGAATGTTTGACCAAGGAAGAAAGAAATCCACCGGAAGGAAGGCTAAAAGACACTCAAATGAGGTTCCAAATAAAGAAATAGAATGCTCCAATGAAACCAACATGCTAAAAACCCCTGGATAGGTATATAGCATGGCATGCTTGGAAGGGAGCTGTTGAACAGCAAAATAGTCTCTGCACCTCATGATTTGGTCAAGTAAAATATCCAGAAGTTAACATTGAACTGCTCTGACTCTCAAAATCATGTATCTGCAGACATTGTTGCAACAACTGTGTTGTCTGGAAACAGGAGATATATAGGTTTCGAAGGGGAAAAAACATAATTTTCACAGCTGTGTTTGGCACTATTATTGGTGTTTTGATCCTCATCTTTATCGTTTATCATTCATATAGTTTAGGGCTGACCCATGTCTACTTCAGGTTGAAACTGGGTTGCATCTTAGCCCTCCCCAGCTCAAATTAGTGGCATCCCTAAACCTTCCACAGTCACCAGCCTGACATCCATTACCGTATCCTATGTTTTTGTGCAAAATACTAAGCAGATGGAGATCAGTAGGGAAGGGACGATCTATCTAGCAAACTATGCTAATTTCTTAGCAAAACCCGATTGACTGGTAATGAGCCACCAAAGCAACTATAACCTTCTGGAATAAATTCTTAGAAGCTGAAGCATGAGAAAGGTACAAGCTTTTCAATATAAGTCAGCTTGTACAACCGTCCATTCTGAGAGTTTTAGACTATCATGGTTTTACAACTGTCCATTTTGAGTCTTTTACACTGTCATTGGGTATTTATTCAGAGAAAGGTCTGAAACTCCAAGTAAGAGTAGAAAATGATTCTTGTACAACTGGAATGAGGGGAAAAAAAGCATGTACAAGTGTTAGCTTGGTGTGCCCTCAAAGATTCCCCATACAACATGCACAAAGTGACCCAAAACAAGCCCACAAAGAAACTAATACACCTAGCAGGTGTATCACAACTCCCCCCTTAATCATGAGGCTGATATGGACAGATATCCTCTTAGCCTCTTACTTGCTCAAAAGCTTAGCCCACTCAATTGCTTTATCACAGATTACAAGAATAAACTTTTCTGCTGATCAGCTGGTCCAGTCCAGGTGCAGCAAGTCTTTCTCATGTTGGATGTTGTCATGTGGTACATGCTTATCAAAAGCATAACATTCCATTAATAACAAAACTCGGGGTTCTGTTTTGTTTTTCTTTCTTTCTTTTTTTGATAGGGTGTCCCTTCTAATACACCTGATTCTGCACAGGTGTTTAAGGATACATGTTTAAACACCTCCTTTCAAGGTGGCTGAACTTTGTCTCCTTTCAAATGCTCCATGTTAACTCCTTGCTCAATAGTGGGGTAGTGATGCCTAAAAGAAAACCTGATCATAAGCCTATAGTTAGAAAGTCCCTTGCCAACTCAAATCCAGATCAGCACCAGCCAATCCGATTATAAGGGATATCAGCCAGCATTGACCAGGATCCGCCATTGAAATGTAAGGATCACAATTGTCTGTAAAACATCAGTGCAACCATGTGTAGACTACATACACTATGTGTAGTCTGCTGCATTGGAACCAGTCCAATTTTGGCCAGTTCCAATCTAGTCAGCAAAAATATTAATAAAAAATGAAACCAACTCCGAACTGGACAAAACAGGACAGAAGGGCCACTTCTGGTTGATTCGGAGCTGATATGCTTGTTTCTGCCAGTTCTCAGCCCATGGGCAATAACAGCTGGATCTGCCACTGCCACTATGCAGGGAAAGGCAGACTGTTTCTCACCATGTACATGTCTACAACCAATTGACATGGCATAGAATGTGGTGCTAATAACAAGCACCACATTCATGTTGATTAGTAGCAAGAGCCATGCATGGGCCTTTGGGGACTTTTCTAATCGAAAGCCCTAATCAAATGAACAGAAATTACATAATCAAGCAAAGCATACTGAAATTGATTGACGTTTCACTCCAGACTAAGAAGAGCAATATTTGCCCTGTGTTTATTTAAGGGGTTCTTTTTACCTGTGGAATAAGAAGTGGAATAGTCGAGATATCCTTTTCTCTTTCTTTCCTTCTCTCTAAAGAATAAATATCAACTGCGAACCTATATGAAAGCATGTCAAGTTAACAAGTAGCCAGCAGATCAACTAAAAATTACCTTCAACATACCATAAAAACTTACCTCCTAATGTCAACAAGTAGCTCTTTTGGTTCTGCCCTCAAAAGTGAATCTAAAAGCAACATGATTGGAGGGTTAGTTGAAGAGTGAAAGCTCTGGCCAAAGTGACATAGGATTAGAAGGCTCCAATGCCCCCTATTAAGAAACACAAAGTATTAGTGAAACATATATACATACATTGTGCTATACAAGTATGACTATATTTATAAGCTAACCCACCAAAGACATATTGGAACAAAAGTGTATTTCGTTGAGAACACATTCTTATCTTTTATCCATGATAGAACCTTTTTTCTTGAAGAAGAGTGCGTGTACATGGTGAACCATAAACAGTCAAAATATGTGAACTCATTCACATGTTCTTCTGGCATATTCTTCCACAAGTACCTACAAGAGTAAAAAAAATATCAATTTTTTTTTAATTAATGAACCTATCATGACTAAATAACAACATTATAAGAAAAATATCATCTCACTCCAGATATGATTGAAAATCATTGGTATTTAGCTCCCTTTGTTCGTTGGAGCCTTTATATATGTCCGCTAACCCTTTTCTCCGTTTGTTTTGCAAGTCTTGGGTTGCAGTTGGACCAAATTGCTTCAATACTTTGTTTTCCTCCTCCACTTGACTTGCATGATCACCATCTTTGTCATATACATAATTCAAAAACTTTTTTCTGCCCCTACAAGTGATAACAAAAAAAAAGAAACATAAAAAAAATCAAAGACACTGAAAATATATTATCAATAGTCAAGGGAAAATGAATCTACATCATATTTAAAACTTACATGGTGAATATTTTCGTTATCCTGTATATGAACGATTTTAAGATATGATTAGTGAATGTCCAGCACTATTTCAAAAATAAGTCGCAGAAATACAGGAAAATAAACAAGTTTGTGAAAAGCTTACTGACATGGTAAAAAAATTGAACAAGTATAATTACCAACATGCAATCAAATCACATACATAATCCAATTGAACAAGATAAGCATAACAATGATAAAAAAAAGCAAATGTTCACTGATAAAATTAAATTGGGATCTCTAGTCCTTCAATGTCCTCTCGTTCCCATATGACATTGGCATCATCTAAAAGATTTGCATCAACATCATCAACACTAACGATAGGTGTTGACCCATTCTCATCATTTTCAATGTTCTCCTCAGAATACATATCATAATAGTTTCTCGGCTTTGTCTTCCTGACGATGTGCCAACCCTCCATCTTGGGATCTTTTACATACCACACTTGTTCCACTTGAGAAGCTAAGACATATGGATCTGATGTACGTAACTTGTGGCTGAAATTTACCAATATAAAGCCATCTTCTTCTCTCACCCCTCGTTGAATATCGATCCAATCACACTTGAAAAGTAAAACCTTCATTTCTCCATAATAGTTGAACTGTACAATTTCATCTAGGACTCCATAATAAGTCACATCTCCACGAATTGGGCATTTATCTTTGGAACTTGAGAAACTAGAGGTCCTAGCAGACATAATTACTCCACTATTTTGGGTGACTCTACGTTCCTCCACTCTCCAAGTTTGAAATCGAAAGCCATTGATTAAACATGCATTAAATTTTTTCACTATGTGTAGCGGACGATCCTTCAACCAACGTAGCTTTGGATCTAATGCTTCTTTGTTCTGTTCTTGCAATTTGTTAACCTATACATGGTAAAAGGTATTAGTCAGCATGGCTATTTGATATCTTTTATAAGTGAACAGAAAATAGGAATACATTTACTCACTTGGATTTTGAACCATTGTGGAAACTCTAAGGTATGAGTGCGCTCAATCTCCATTTTAGATGACCGGGGTCTTTCTTTGCGAATCAAGTCAAGGTGCATACTGCATGATAGATAGATATGTGACACTAGTAGAATAATAGATTAGTACATTAACTACAAATTATAGATATGACTTACGCTATGTAAGGAGCCACTGCTGCACAATTATATAACACATAACGATGTGCTTGACTCAACTCTTCATTGTCAATATTGCAAATGATTCCGACCCCTAAAGGACGTCCACTTTCAGAAAATATCTCCCATCCCTTTTCGATTGTAACTCCACCATCATCTTCATTTCTTAAAGGCCGATTAAGCCATGTTTCAACATCATCATCCAAATATCTTGAAGCAAATGTGATAGTCTCTTCAGCTAAATAACCTTCTACCATGGAACCTTCAGGAAGAGCCCTATTGCGAACATATGACTTAAGCCTCACTAAATACCTATCAAAACTTTAAATCGTTTAGTTTAAAAAATCAAATATATTCAATATCATTCACATTATTCAATATAAGAAATAACTAAACACACCTTTCAATAGGATACATCCATCGATAGTGTACAGGACCAGCAACTCTCGCTTCATCAGGTAAATGGATAAGCAAATGTACCATGACATCAAAGAAGCTTGGGAGAAAAATCATCTCCAAATTGCACAAAATCATTGCAATATGTTGCCGAAGATGATAAAAGTCACTAGCTGAAGATGTCTTCGAGCACAATTGTGAAAAGAAATTGCATAGGTCAATAATTGCTGATCTTACTTTCTTTTGTGCTATTCCCCGAATTGCTACTGGAAGTAATTGTTGTATGAGAATATGATAATCATGGCTCTTCAAACCCCAAATCTTCTTACGGTCCTTAGGATTAACATGTCTTGAAATATTAGATGCATAACCATTAGGAACTTTGACATGTTTTAGGACATTGCAAACTTGTTCACGCTCAATGTTGCTTAGTGTGAAGATGGCAGGTGGTAACAATAGCCTCTTTGGACTTAATGTTTGGGGATGAAGGGACGACCTTAAACCCAAGATTTCTAGATCTTGACGAGCTTTCAATCCATCTTTACTTTTACCATCAATATCAAGAAGAGTACCAAGAATGCTATCACAAACATTCTTCTCAATGTGCATTACATCAAGATTATGCCGGAGAAGTAATGATTTCCAATAAGGCAACTCAAAGAAAATACTTTTCTTTTTCCAAGATAGATATTTAGAATCCTCAATGTTGTCACTCTCCTCAACATTCTTGGTTGAATCTTTATTTTTGCATTTTCTCTTGGACTTCAATTTGTTACCTGATCGTTTCATGGGTTTGGCTGAAACTTTTGGAGGCTTTCCAAAGTTAAAAGTGAGTCCATGTAACTGCTCCAACACATCCATCCCAGACAATGGTGTAGGCTTATCTCTCCATTCTTCTTTTCCATCAAACTGTCTTTTCAACGAACGAAATTTGTGAGATCCCTTCAACCACCGACGATGGCCAATATAACAATGCTTTCCACTTACCTTTAACCAATGTGAACATGTATCCTTGTTACATATAGGGCAAGCTAATCGGCCCTTTGTGCTCCAACCAGATAGATAAGCATATGCTGGAAAATCGTTTATGGTCCACAATAATGCAGCACGCATACGGAACCTTTCACCTTTAGAAGCATCATAGGTATCAACCCCATTCCATAGTATCTGTAATTCCTCTGCAAGTGGTTGTAGATAGACATCTATATCATTGCCCGGACCCTTTGGGCCTGGAATAAGTAGAGATAAAAAAATATTTGGTGCCTTCATACAAAGCCATGGAGGTAGGTTGTATGGAAACAAGAGTACAAGCCAAGTACTATAGCTGATGGTCATTGTTCTGAAAGGATTAAAACCATCACTTGCTAAACCCAACCGTACGTTTCGAGGTTCTGAACCAAAGTTATCAATTGAATCCAAACATTTCCAAGAAGGTGAATCTGCCGGATGTCTCAAAATGCCATCTTCTTGCCGCTCATCTTGGTGCCACCTCATATTTGTAGAAAATTTAGAGCACATGTATAACCTCTGCAATCTTGGAATCAAAGGAAAGTGACGAAGAACTTTCTTTGCTACCTTTTTTACATTGTCATCACCTTCTTCACGTGTATTCCATCGAGCTTCTCCACATTTAGGGCACTGTTCATATGACTCATAGTCCTTTCGATATAATATACAATCATTAGGACAAGCATCAATCCGATCATAAGTATATCCCAAGTCACTAATAAGCTTCTTCACTTTATAAAAAGAACTTGGTAATACCTCACCTTCTGGAAAGGCCTCCTTTAGCAATTTCAATAACATGTTGAAAGCTTTGTTACTCATTTGACCCATGCACTTTATGTTGAATAGTCGAATTACAAAGGAAAGTTTGTTAAACTTCTTGCATCCTGGGTATAATGGTTGTTCAATATCTTCAATCAGACTGTTAAGTTCATCATGATTCCTTTCATCCTCACCACTAGATTGAGACTTCGCATCTTTGATGTTCTCCATACCAAAAACATCTTGTAACATATCATGTATAGCACCATCCTTAAAAGGAAGTTCACATGAATTATCTTGTGCCGATGGCTTTCTAGAACTTGAACCACTCCCATGAAAAGACAAAAACTTCTTATCTTTGATGACTCCATTGAAGTATAAATGCTCTCTAACTATTTCTTTTTCCCATTTCAGAGTGCATGCACAACGTAAACAAGGGCACTTGATACTTCCACAACCTCCCAAAGATTCAAAAGCAAAATTAATGAACTTATCAACACCATCTAAGTACTCCTTTGAGTGCCTTGGTTGATCCATCCAATTCCAATCCATATTGATCAATATAAAATGATAAATGAACTTCACTACAAATGATAAAAAAAAAATAACATCAGTGCCTTGGTTGATCTATACATTTCATAATTTATGCAAACTAAAATATAACTATTTGACATAAGAACACATATAATCAACATAAAAGCAAAATAAAGTTAGCATGTGGAACTGTCCATGTGTTCCCATGCGTAAGAGGTTATTATTGTTTTCCTGGAATAGGGCAACTGCAGAAATGATTCTGTAGAACATGCAAAACATATGAGAATATCTAACTTCATTTGAAAAGTTATATGATTGCATGATAAATACATTGACATCGATATCCCATGGTTCTGTGGAGTTTCAAGTGTTTCCAGACTACCATGTTTTACTTCATCCCCTTCCATATTCTGCATGTTAACCTGTTTCACTTCTGTTGTTTTTCTCACATGCTCCCTGTTTCAAGTTTCTCCATTGCTTCCAGCATCTATTTCCTCATTGGTTGCAGTACTTCCTTAAAGGATGGTTCTGTTTGTTGAGTGAGGGATTGAACATTTGAAATGGCAATTTATTCAAATATCTGTTCTGCTCCCCAAGAACCATATCTACCATATCTGGTTCTTGGGGAGCAGAACAACTCTGTATTATGAATCTTACATGCTTACACTTTTTTTCCATATATATCTGTGGAAATGAAATTGTAAACTCTTCGCAGTGTATATTTTCTCATTTTCTTCTACTTGGGTGTTTTAACAGAATGTTCCTATGCAAAATGCATAGACGTATGCAGGATATAGTTTAACCACAAGTCCAAATGACATCCACAATGGCAAGATCTATCACTGGAGGCATCAATGACTATCTCTAAAACACATAATCCCATGCATCATCAGCACAACCTCCAACATGCTTAGTGTAGGACTGCTGCAGGTTGTGGCAACCATCAAGAGCATCAATATCACACAATGATGCCTTACACTGGGATGATCTCAAAGATGGGGAAAAATCAAACAGACCATGGCACTGGGATTCTTTCTACCAACGATCACAACAAGCGGCTAATAGATGTTAGGGACACCGTACCTGAACAGAGACCATAGAGGAAGAAACAACACCTGAATAGATACGGCGGTCGGAGATCAGGCGTTGGGGATGACAGTGGCGGCCGGTTCCTTCACGCGGTGCCGGAGAAGACAGCGGCGATTGGGTGTCTCTTGGCGCCGACTGCGCACAGTGTTGCTTCGAGCGGGGCGGTCGTTGGAGATACGGCAGACGGATATCAGGCACCGAGGAAGACAATGGCAAGCAGATATCATGGGCCGGCTACTGGTGAGTCATGGCTGGGCCGCATTGGCCTCCTGCGCCGGCAGCAGCGGGACGGCCCGGAGCAGAGGGTGCGGCCGCTGCGAGGTGTTCGGTGCCGGCCCTCCAGCGCCTCGAGCACGTGCTCCCCGAGATCGTTGCCGCCGCCGCCGCTGGAGAGGAAGATGGAGAGGAAGGTGAGGAAGATGGAGATGGAGGTGCTCGCAGAGATGGAGTAGAGCCTGAGAAGGGCGAGCCTGATGGATCTGAGGCAGAAGGTGGCGGTGTTGGGAGGGTTTCTTTTGGGGGGATTGATTTGGGGGTTTTCGATCGCGGGTGATAGCCTTTTTTGGGGATTCGGGGGTTTTCGTGTAAGGGGTTTAGCGCGGGAGTGTTTTTGCTTGCGCGGGAGTGATATTTTTTAGGTCCACGGATGGTACTTACGGAATTATATTCTTAAATAAATAAAATATATTTTTTACTTACGGAAATATACTTACGCTTTAATATTCTATAACTAAAACTTATTAAACCGTAAGAAATCATTCCTTATACTAATACTTCACAAAACCGTAAGTATCCTCTGTAAGAACAAAACAACTTTGTTGTAGTGTTTTGTCGAAAAACCGCAAATGCGCTATACTCCTTTAATCACATGACGATGTTTTTAAGTCAGAATTTGATGAAATTGGTACCGTTGGACTTGTTACACAATTATCTATCATTTCATGCTATTTTGCAGATAAAAACATGAGTATGATGCATATGGTTGCCCTTAAATGATCAATTTAACACTTTATCACACCCCCAACTTACTCATTGCTAGTCCCTTAGCAATGCAAATAAGGAAAAGTTATGACAAACAATGAATTATCATGCTTCATTTGTAGTATCTTTCACAATCAATTTAAGTGGTAGTCGATTAGTTAAGTTTAAAAGTTTTCATATCCCACAATATTTTGATTCACAACAGGTGATTGTGCATGAGATTTGACACACTTAGAACTCGTTTCCTACCTTTTTGGTATATTCTTGCCTTTACTACCCTTTAGATAAGACTACCTAGGGAGGAGAAGAGAATAAAAGATTTTCCGATCAGTCAGTGTGGACCGTCTTTCAGTTCCCGTCCCAACTCAGCACTTTTCACGACTTGGTCATGTTTTTGTTACGATGGACTTTTTAGGGTGGCGTTTTCTTTCATTTCATTGTATTTTTGCTTTTGAGAGTGCGTACTTTTTGCCACTCTCTTTGAATTGCCTGAGGGGAGGTGCGTACTTTTTGCCACCTACCTTCTTTCTAGCTCTTTTAACGCCTTCTATCGCCTTTAGTGTTTACAGCTGTCCATTTTTAAATGACCGCCTCTTTTATAGTGCTGAGTGGGACAGTCCCCTATTACGGATCCTACACATTCCTTTCGTTCAACCCAAAAGAAAAATTAGAATAAGTAGTCTTATCCTTGAGGTTAATTCCAGCAATTCTATACTTTTAAGATCTTCCATTTATTCTAAGTTGCCGTGTGTGTGTGAAAATCATCCTGCCGTGGATTTTTGTAAAGTGAGATATTTAAACTTTAAAGGCTCTTTAACCAATGTGACTAACAGGAAACTGATTTGTTTAAGATTTACATAATGAAACATGATTTTCATGCAATTTTCCTAGGATGTGAAAAGAAGTTTTTGAAAAAATTTGACCATTTTTCAGTGAAAGATATCAGTTTTCTTCAAAAGATTTTCAATACATGTATAAAAAATGATTGTCCCACCCCCCAACTTGATTGACATTGTCCTCAATGGCATAAAAGATATGAAAAACGTACAGCCAGAAGAGAATTTGTGAAGGAGCGAAACAACCTGTAATGAAGAGGCGGCGACATACCCACGGCGACTGCTGCTCAGGGACCTAAAAGGAAAGAAATACAAAAGACTGAAGTAAAATATTGGGTTGCCTCCCAACAAGCGCTAAGTTTATCGTCTTCAGCCAAACGGAGGTTCAGTTAATGTGGATCACTCAATTCTATGGATTCAGGTGGCTCATTTTGAAGATTTTCAATGAATGGTTTCAACCGTTGACCATTAACAGTAAAAGTGTTCCCACTCTTAGGATTCAAAATTTTAACGGCTCCATGATCGAAGGATTTAACGACCACGAAGGGTCCATCCCATCTTGATTTCAGTTTTCTAGGAAATAGGCAAAGCCTAGAATTAAATAGCCAAACTTTCTGATTTGGACGAAAAGATTTTCTGACAATATGTTTATCATGAAAAGCTTTAGTTTTGGCTTTATAAATCTTTGAATTTTCATAGGCCTCGTTGCGCAACTCTTCCAGCTCACTCAGTTGTAAGGTTCGGTGGGAACCAGCTTGGGCTAGGTCCATATTGACTTGTTTGATGGCCCAATAAGCCCTATATTCCAATTCCACCGGAAGGTGGCACGCTTTTCCAAAAACCAGGCGATAAGGAGACATGCCAATAGGAGTTTTGTAAGCGGTCCGATAGGCCCATAAAGCATCATCCAATCTTTCAGACCAATCTTTTCTATCGGGCCTAACGGACTTTTGCAGAATATTCTTGATCTCCCTATTAGAAACTTCCACTTGGCCACTGGTTTGGAGGTGATAAGGGGTAGCTATTTTGTGATTAATCTCATATTTCTTAAGCAAAGCCCGAAATTGGTAATTCGTGAAATGCGTTCCCCCATCACTTATGATAGCTTTAGGCCACCCGAACCGAGAAAAGATATTCTTCTAAACGAATTTAATGACCACTTTATGATCATTAGTTCGGGTGGCTACTGCTTCAATCCATTTTGAGACATAATCTACCGCTACCAGAATATATGTATGTCCAAAAGAGGGTGGAAAAGGTCCCATAAAGTCAATTCCCCAAACATCAAAGACTTCAACCATTAAGATTGGGTTGAGCGGCATCATATCCCTTTTCGCCATATTTCCTACGGCCTGACATCGGAGGCAAGTTTTGCTAAATTCATGGGCATCTTTGAAAAGTGTGGGCCAGTAAAAACCACTTTGCAGGACTTTGGCTGCAGTTTTCTTTCTTGAGAAGTGGCTCCCACATGCCAGATTATGGCAGAAGTTAAGAACACTCTGTTGTTCTTCTTCAGGAACACATCGCCTAATGATTTGATCATGACAAAATTTGAATAATTCAGGATCCTCCCAGAAATAATATTTTTCCTGAGAAAAGAATTTGTCCTTTTCACTTTTAGTCCATCCTTCTGGAAGCTGATTAGTCACCTTGTAATTGACAATATGAGCATACCAAGGTGCAGCAGTGTGAGAAATGGTCAGTAGATGCTCATCAGGAAAGGAATCAGTGATTGGTGTACTTTCAGAGATCGGAATTCGGGATAGATGGTCAGCTACCACATTCTTAGAATCCTTCTTATCCCGAATTTCCAAATCAAATTCCTGAAGGAGTAGGATCCATCTAATAAGCCTAGGCTTTGCATCCTTCTTGGTCAACAGGTATTTGAGAGCTGAGTGATCAGAATAGATTATGACTTTTGCCCCTAAAAGATAAGATCTGAATTTTTCTAGGGCAAAAACCACAGCCAATAATTCCTTTTCTGTGGTGGTATAATTCATTTGAGCATCGGCAAGGGTGCGACTTGCATAATATATCACCACGGGACACTTGTTGATTCTTTGTCCCAAAACCGCACCGATAGCATAATCAGAGGCATCGCACATGATTTCGAAGGGTAAAGACCAATCTGGAGATTGAAGAATCGGCGCTTTGGTCAAAGATTCCTTCAGAGAATTAAATGCCTTGATGCAAGATTCATCCATTTGGAAAGGAACGTCCTTAGCTAGGAGAAGAGTTAGAGGCCGGGCAATTTGAGAGAAATTGTGGATAAACCGGCGATAGAAACCGGCATGGCCAAAGAATGAACAGATCTGTCTGACTGAGGTGGGCAGAGGGAGATTGGATATGAGATCGATCTTAGCTTTATCTACCTCTATCCCCCTTTCAGACACAATGTGACCTAGAACAATGCCCTCTCGAACCATGAAGTGGCTCTTTTCCGAACTAAGTATCAGGTTGGTGTCTATGCATCGTGCTAGCACTTGTTTAAGATTTTCCAGGCAATTTTCAAAAGAGTCCCCGAAGATTGAGAAATCATCCATGAAAACTTCGAGGAATTCGCCCACCATATCGGAGAAGATGGCCATCATGCACCGTTGAAATGTGGCTGGTGCGTTGCATAATCCGAATGGCATTCTCCTAAAAGCAAACGTGCCATAAGGGCACGTGAAGGTGGTCTTTTCTTGATCTTTCGGGTAAATAGCCACTTGATTATACCCGGAGTACCCATCTAAGAAGCAAAAGTACTTCTGGCCCGATAACTTTTCCAGAATCTGATCCATGAATGGGAGTGGAAAGTGGTCCTTCTTAGTCATGAGATTCAACTTTCGATAATCAATGCACACTCTCCATCCCGTGGTGAGCCTAGTGGGTACCTCTTCTCCATGATCATTCTTGATAACCGTTAATCCAGATTTCTTGGGTACCACTTGGGTTGGGCTGACCCATTTACTGTCTGATATTGGGTAAATAATACCCGCATCTAGCCATTTCACAACTTCCTTCTTCACCACTTCTTTCATATTGGGATTAAGCCGCCTTTGCATCTCCCGACTGGGCTTAGTATTCTCTTCCATATAGATGTGGTGCATGCAAATGGATGGGCTAATTCCCTTTAAATCTGCCACCGACCATCCAATAGCACCCTTGTGGTCTTTGAGAACCTCGGTTAATTGGGCCTCCTGTGGCGATGTAAGATTCGCCGCAATGATGACCGGGAGAGTTTGGTCCGGACCCAAAAAGATATACTTGAGAGACTCAGGTAATGGTTTGAGTTCAAGCTCAGGAGGGTCCTCTAAGGATGGCAAAGCGGGCTCAGATTGTAAGGCTGGTAAACGTTCAACCTTGGACCAAGATGTTAATGGGCCAGGAGAGTCCTTTAAAGTGTTGGCTTCCTCCAAAAGGTCATATGTGGACATCTCATTTTCTTCGACCAGATTATCCAAGACATCAATAGTATGGCATTCTTTTTCGTGATCTGGGTATTGAGATGCTTTGAAGACATTAATCTGGACCTTTTGTCCCCCAAATGAAATGTCCATTATGCCAGTTTCACAATTTATATTAACTTTGGCAGTGGCTAAGAATGGACGACCTAGGATGATCGGAGTGTGAATGAGTTCCTCAGGTAATGCCATATCCAGAATAAGAAAATCCACGGGAAAATAACAATAATGAACCTTTACAATAACATCCTCAATTAATTCCCGTGGAGTTTTCACAGACCTATCAGCCAACTGCAAGATGCTGGGTGTGGGCTTTAATTCTCCAATATCAAATTTCTCATAAATAGCTGTTGGCAATAGATTCACACTAGCTCCTAGATCCAATAAAGCTCTATCAAATGTAACTCCAGCTAAGTCACATGAAATTAGAGGTGCTCCAGGATCTTTTAACTTTTTTGGTAAATGATTCATCACAATTGCACTAACGTCCTCAGAAAGCCGAACCTTTTCGGGTGCCATTCTAGATTCTCTTTGTGGAGTACATAATTCCTTGAGAAACTTAGCATAAGCTGGCACATGCTTGATGGCATCGAGGAGTGGAATATTAATCTGGACTTGTTTGAACAAATCCAACAACTCCTCATTCTGGGCCAGTTTCTTCCTGGTATTGGGCTTAGCTAACAAGGCATTAGGAAATGGCACCCTAAGTTTATAAGAACTTGGGCCTTCATCAATCTTCCCTTTTCCTTTCAGATCCTCCTCCAATTTCTCCATGATGGGTTCATCTTCACTCTCACGTTCAATTTCCTGAGGCCCATCAGTGGAACCTTTGGCTAACTCTCCATCTGCATGTGGTTTTTCTAAACTTCTCCCACTCCTAAGGGCTGAAATGGCTTTAGCATTCTCAAATTGTGGCCCTTTAGGTTGTGGTAACGGGCCAGGCTGAGGTAAAAGGCCCGATTGCTGCGGAAAACCCGAAGGTTGATTCCTTGGATTGGCAATGGGTTGACTAGGAAGTTGACCAACTTCTCTTCTCATCGTAGCCTTAGCTAGTTGGCCCATTTGACTTTCCAACTTAGCAATAGATTGTTGCTGGGTCAAAATCAGTTGTTGGAGTTGAGTGAATTTGTCATCAAAGTTGGGCTGAGGAGGTTGTGGATAAGTGGGTGGAGGATGGTATTGGGTTGGCTGTCCAGATTGGAATGAATGATAGTGGGCCGGTTGACCTGATTGGAATGATTGATAAGGGACCGGTTGGCCTGATGGATACTGGGCCGGTTGACCTGGTTGATACTGGGCCGGTTGAGAAAACTGGGCTTGAAATCCCCTAGCCTGAACATTTTCATAGAAATTAGATTGTTGTTGGAATGAATTATGTGGCTTTTGGACTTGATGCATGGGAGGATTGGACATTGGTAATGGGGCCTGCTGATTCTTCCAAGAGAAATTAGGATGGTTTCTCCAGCCAGGATTGTAAGTATTTGAGAATGGGTCATTATTGGGCCTGGAGAATCCTTGGGCAGCCTGAACTTGTTCTTGAATGAATGGTGGAAGTTGGGCCGCAGTTGGGCATTCATTCACTTGATGGGTTGGACTTGCGCATAAGGCACAAATGTCATGATTAGCATAAGATGGGCCTTCATATGGACTAGATTGTGTTGGGTAAGTAGGCTCTTGCTTGTTTAGGGCTAAGAGTTGGTCTAGTTTCTGGGCCAAGATGTCTACCTTATCCAATTTCTGATTAATCAGATTTATGTCCATTCTGGATTCGGACTCTCCGCGGGCCTTAAGTTCATACATTCCAGTCCGTTTAGATGGCCCAACAGACCTTTCATAAGATGATAATGAGGCATGATTAATGGAATTTTCACTTAACATCTCAAACAGGTCAAGGCCTCATCTTCATTTTTCATCATAAATGCCCCTCCACATGAGGCATCCACCATCTGTCTGAACTGTTCAGACAGTCCTTCATAGAATGTTTGGACAATTTGCCATTTTGAAAGCCCATGATGAGGGCATTTTCTAAGCAATTCTTTCAGTCTTTCCCAAGATTCATGGATCAATTCTCTGAGAGTTTGGGTAAAACTCGTGATGGCCCTTCTCATGGTATTGGTCCGCCCGATGGGATAGAACTTCTTGAGAAATTCTTTCTACATCTCTTCCCATGTCCTAATGGGCCTTCCTATAGTTCCTAACCAATATTTAGCCTTGTCCTTTAATGAAAAGGGAAATAAGGTCAACTTAAGGCCATCATCGGTGAAATTCTAGATCTTCACTGTGGAACAGATTTCTAGAAATTCATCCAGATGCATATAAGGATCTTCATTAGTATTCCCATAAAAGGATAGGAGCATCTGAATGGTGCTAGATTTGATTTCATATTGATTGGCTGGATTCTGAGGAAGATGAATACATGATGAAGGTTGGTATCGATTTGGAATGAAATAGTCCTTCATTTGCTTTGGTGGGTCTTGATTATCAGCCATTGGATCTTGTGGTAGATTTCTTTGATGTAGGATTCTTTCTATTTCAGCAAGTGGTCCTAGAAGGTTAGGATTTTGAGATCTCCTACCTTGCATACACTAGGACTGATGGAGAGAGGATTTTGTTTTCTATTTCTTGTTTTTTTTTTTTTTAAATGCAATCAATGTTGACAAACAAATTATCCTAATGATCTAATGTTAACCTAGACTCTCTATGTGAATTTTTTTACAAGGTGAATGGAGTCCACCTCGAGTCACAACCACAATCAGTCAATGGCCAGGTAAGAGGTGGGGTAGTGGGAGGCTCCCCCTACTTTCGTAGGGACCTAATTAGAGAACCACTTTCCCGCTTAGACGTTTGCCTTTTTACCTCTAGCCTAGACACCGTTGCCAAAAATGGAGGCAACCCGAGATTTAAACCACTCACGGTGTAAACCCTAGATTCTCTTTCGACTTGCTTTTAATTGGATTAGGAAATGCCAATGCAAGGAAGGTGATTTGTGGGTTAAGGAAGGATGATCAAATCCCTACCTTATGTGGTTAAAGTTGCTGCCCTTAAAGTCTTTTTGAATGCAATACAAGGCAACAAATCAATGCAAGGTGTATTGATGCAATTATGAATGACTTGCTAAAATTGAAACACGTACCTTTCCCCCGCAATCTTCAACAATTTATGGAAATAACTGTGAAAGGAAACGAACTCATGCTTTCCTAAGATGATGAATGCCTAGCATGGAAGGTTTCTAATCTTGGCAATGAAGGTTTTTAAATTTGGATGTTCCTCTTTTTGTTTCTTTTTTTTAGTTAATGGAAACCTATCGAAACTAGAAACTACACAACTGGAAACTAACTAAAGTAAGGAAATTGAAACATAGAAAGTTGGAACACACTGACCATGATTTCGCTTTCTTTTCTTTTTTTCGTTTTTTTTTTTTCAATTTACCTGCAAAAATAAAAAAAATAAGGTTAGTTAGAGACTAGTTACACTAAATCCAAGATAATCAAAATTAAAAATCTAACTCCCCGGCAACGGAGCCAAAAATTGATCGTTTCGAATTGTGCGTCGTTAAACACATGAAAACGTTCAATCAAAATTTATCTGGCTCACTCAAATCAGATTTTAAAAATTAACAGTGGTGAGTCCGAGTCGATCCACAGGGAGTTAGAATTTTAATTTTGAAAACTTTGGAATCTAGCTATCTAAAAATAGATGAGAATTTGAATAACTAAATACTTAATTAAGCTAAAACTCAATTAACTAATGCTACTTAAAAAAATATAATTACTTTAATTAAACAAATCTTTTTTTTTCTTTTTTTTTTCAGAAATTAACCACAAATATATATGGAAAATAAGTACGACAATGAAAATTATAACATCAAAGACAAACTATTGTGTAAAGGTATAAATCATTAATTATCATGAATCAAATAACCTAATTAAACAACTAATAATTAATTAAAACAACAACTAATCAAGAATTAATCCTAATTAAATAACCAATAACTAATTAAATAATACCTAAACATCAAATAACTGGCAACTACCCCTAATTAAATAACGAATACTATGCTAGTGGGGGGGGGGGGGGGGGGGGGGGGGGGAATAAAGAAAGAACAAGGCAACAGTGGCAGCTTCGTTGGGTTTGCTGGTTGGTGCAGTGGAGGCTTTCAAGCATGCGTGGAGGTGCAGGGCTGCTGGCTTCAAGCTGGGACAGCACGTGGACTGCCGCTGGGGTTGCTGGAACTTGGCTGGGACAGGTGCTGCGTGGCTGCATGCAGGTTGGCGCGTGGAAAGAAGGAGGAAGCTGCCGACTGCTGGAGCTGCTGGCTTCAATGCATGCAGGAGGAAGAAAGAAGCCGCTGCTGGTGTACGTGGCTGCTGGTGCTGCAGGCTGGAGAAGCTTCGCAGGAGGTGTTGGCCGGCTGGTTCGTGTAGGTGCTGCGGGCGTGCCTGCAGGCGTGCATGCATGCACGTGGGGCTCGGCTGCTGGAGCTGCACTAGGGGCCTCACCGGACTGTGAACGCGTGGATGCAGGCTGCTGTTGGAGTTGGAAGAAGCCGTTGCTGGAGCGTTGCCGGCGCGTGCACGGAGGGAACTGGTTTCAGCCGGCTGCTGGTACAGGCTTGTAGGTGCGGTGGAGAGAAAGAATAAAAGAGAGAGAGAAAGAGAACAACCGAGAGAGAGCAGCGAGAGAGAAAGAGAGAGATGCTGGAAAGGAGAGGAAGAGAGGAATAGAAGAGAGAGAGCAAGAGAAACTGAGGGAAAAAGAGAGAGGAGGAAGAAGCTGTGGAGGGGGTTGCTGGGAATAGAAGAGAATTCTGTGCAAGAGGGAAGTAGAAACCGTAGAAAGAGAGAGGAGGGAAAGGGCTGTGGAAACGCTGAGAAGAGGGAGAGAAAACCGACGAGAGATTGCGGGTTAGCTGAGAGAAAGAGGAGAAGAAACGGGGGAGGCTGCTGTGAAAACGAGAAAAAGCAGAAACGGAGGAGGAGAGGAGGCCGGAAAAAAAATCCGAGAGAGAGGAGGGGAGTGCGGCTAGAAAACTGCCGAGGGAGGAAGAGAGGCTCGTGGGAGGTTTTATAGAGAGGAAGAGAGAGTCGGAATTGGGGAAGGAAAGAGATTAAAGGAGAGGAAAAGGAAACTAGAGAAGGAGGAGGATTCGGAATTAGAGAGAGAATTTCTAAAAAGAGAGAGAGGGTTTTAAAAAAAATAAAGAAAGGAAGGGATGTGGTTGGAAAATTGGAGAGACGGAAGGAAATAGTGGGTTTTGATAAACTCCAGCGAAGGAAGGAATCAAATTGCATTTTTACCCATGTTTTAGTTGAAATCTGCACACTAGACCTCCCCCAAATTTTCAGAAACTCCACCAGCTGCACTGCATCATCGACATGTCTTGTTCGCATAAAATGAATATAAATTAGCGCATTATCATAAAAATATCATCATATTTATTCATTTCGTCTCGGTTTTGTCGAAAAACCACAAATGCGCTATACTCCTTTAATCACATGAAATGACGATGTTTTTAAGTCAGAATTTGATGAAATTGGTACCGTTGGACTTGTTACACAATTATCTATCATTTCATGCTATTTTGCAGATAAAAACATGAGTATGATGCATATGGTTGTCCTTAAATGATCAATTTAACACTTTATCAAGAACCTAACTACCCATTAGAACACCCAATTTCTCATTTCATGCATTTAGCGTTTTCACCCCAAAAACACCCCTAAACATGCTTCAAAGCGGGAAAACATGGTTTTTAAATGAAATACAATGGAAATCGTCACCCTACCGGTTACTCGAACTCCTCCAAGCTCCAAACCGCCAACCCGTCTCGCCCCCACGCCGCCGCCGGTACCGCCAAGGACGTCGTTACTCCACCGGGACGTCGGCCGCCGTCCGGAGAGAAAACGCTGCGGAGGAGGTGGTGGTGGTAGTGGTAGGAGTTAGGAGGTCGATGGAGTGGAGGGAGAGACGAAATGGTGGGAGGAAAAGATGAAGGGGGAAGAGGCGTCGTCTGGTATTCAAGCACTGTCATGCTTCCTTGGGTCAACTCTATAAATTCCCTCTCTTTAGCCCTCTAAACATGTCTAGGGAAGTACTGTGCATTGAATTCCTTCACAAAAGTCTCCCATGGAATCTCCCTGAGGATCCTGTCCGTATAAGACAAACTCTTCAAAGTGGTCCACCAGTCGTAGGCATCATCCTTCAACATGAAGGTAGCCAACGGAGTTCTCTCAACTGCCGCACAATCCATAGTATCAAAAGTCTTCTCCATCTTCCTCAACCAATGAACAGCCTCATCAGGGTCGGGACGACCGGTGAAATGAGGCGGCCTCAGCTTCAAGAATCTCTCCAGTGTAGCTGAAGACCCTCCCCGAGCACTGGAACTCTCACTAGGGTCCCGGGTCTGGTATCTAGCCATCGTGTCCATCATAGCCTCCATGAAATGCTCCACACTCGGCCTACAGGCCTCAAATCCACTAGGGACATCTCCGCGCTCTCTAATAACTGGCATCCTCTTCCTAGGAGCCATCTAATCGCCTACAATCACAAAAATCGAAAAGTTCTAATTAGAGTCTTAAAACCTACACTACCGCCGTGCCTGTATGGGATAATGTAATTATTTGCCGGACTTACGACATTTAACCTAGTTATTCATTTATTTGCCAGACCGAAGGCTCTGATACCAACTGTAACGACCCGCCACCCTATAATCGGGGATCCGATTACTAAATGGGTACCGAATCATTAATTTTGGAACCAAACCAGGATCTAGATAAGTCTGGGAAATAAATAATAAACTAAGCTAAACATTCACATCGCATTGAATTAAAAAGAAAGTGCAAGAATTAAAAGTTATTACAATGCGACTCGACACAGCAAATAATTACATATTCCAACTGAAAAGAAATAATTAAGCGTACAGGCCAAAAATAAAATAACGACTACGTCGGGGCATACCACGGAACAAAAGCTGTTGGCGCGCAACTCTAAGCAGTACACTCCTCGCTAAGCCTGCCTGGAACCCTCACCTGAAAACCGCAGGGGTGAGTCTCAACGAAAAGACTCAGTAGGGATCATTCGATCCCCATTGCCCACACACACACCCACAAGTGCAATAACACAACTAAAGGTGAAGTAGACAAGTAAAGCCGTAATTACTACTCCTAAATCTCAATATAAATCACGTGCATTCGAAATATAACATGTATATCTCTGAAACCATTCTACCAGGGAGCCTACAACCAACGTCTTGGCAAAACACGTCAACCACACAAACGAAAGTGGTAAACACTATAACGACCCGCCACCCTATAATCGGGGATCCGATTACTAAATGGGTACCGAATCATTAATTTGGAACCAAACCAGGATCTAGTAAGTCTGGGAAATAAATAATAAACTAAGCTAAACATTCACATCGCATTGAATTGAAATAAAAGTGCAGGAATTAAAATTATTACAATGCGACTCGATACAGCAAATAATTACATACTCCAACTGAAAAGAAATAATTAAACATACAGGCCAGAAATAAATAACAACTACATCAGGGCATACCCCGGAACAACCGCTGAAGGCGCTCAACACGCGGCCGCACACGCCGCTCTAGGTCTGCTGGTAGTCCTCACCTGAAAACCGCAGGGGTGAGTCTCAAAACAAGACTCAGTAGGGATCCTTCGATCCCCACTGCCCACGCACACACCCACAAGTGCAAAGTACAGCTAACGGTAAAGTAACCAGCACAGTTGTAAGTACAATTCCTAATTCTCAACGTGGAATCACATGCAATCGAAATTATAATAAACATGCATATTCTAAACCAGCCGACTAGGGAATCCACAACTGCCGTCTCGGTAGAGCTCGCCAACCACACAAACAACGGTGGGAAAACCTCAACCCGCTGAGGCCAAGCAGTAACCCCTCGGATAGCACACTAGCTACTCCGGCCCAACCGGCTCAGGTGGCTACTCCTTCCCTCAGCATGAGTGACTCTCCGAATGTACCACTTCGACACCGGTACTAGCTGACCCCGGGGTTCACCAGGTGACCCTCTCTCACTAGGCGTCACCCCGCCCACGCCCCCACCGGCGTTGTGCTCACGCCCCCACCAGCACAGGGTGATAAAGCGCTACAGTGTCACTCCAGGTCCACAGTAACACAAAACCCAGCACAGTATGATCCGGTTACGTGAAAAGTCCGCAATCGCATAACACACATGTAGCATCGTCCGGTCATGAAGAATCTATCTCTACCGGGTACACTAAAACATGCACTAACCATCCGACTAACAGTATGAACACATTTTACTGGCATGAATTAGTGAGGTTCTGTCTTGAATCGCGTCGCCCAAGGCCGACGCCATTCAAGCTCCATGTACAGGTTCATGTAAAACAGTCTTCAGAATCAGGCCCTAAAAGGCGTCGACACCAGTGGTCGCCTTTCAAAAGGCGTCGACATCCTCAGACGCCATTTAGCACATAAATCCAGAAATTCCAACGAAATTACCCAGGGGATTTCTGCCTTAAAAGGCGTCATGCTTGCCCGACGCTATTCAAAAACGCGTCGACCACCCAAGACGTCTTTTAGTCCCAGAATCCCGAACTGGCAGACTCTTAGTCAGGAGATTCCTGTCTAAAAGGCGTCGTGGTGGCCCGACGCCCTTCAAAAAGGCATCGTCCATGCACGACGTCTTTCAACCCCAGGAACCAGAGTCTGCCATGAGCCCGAGGGCTCCCTTTTCAACCCAAACAACCCCAAAATCACCCAAAAACGGAGGAGAAAGAGGGGCAATACAATCCATAGGAAACCACATTCATAGTAAATCCTCCATATCATCAAAAGAACACCTAAACATGCTCATTCTACCCCCCCCAAAACCAAAGATCCATAACATGCTTAAACAGGGAAAAACATGGTTTAAACACGATGCTATGGGAACCGTCACCCTACCGGATACTTGGACGCCTCCGAGCTTCAAGCCGTCCACCTGTCTCGCCCCACGCCGCCGCCGGTACCGCCGTGGTCGTCCTTGCTCCACCGTGACGTCGGCCGCCGTCCGGAGAGTAGAACGCCGCAGTGGAGGTGGAGGTGGTAGTGGTAGGAGTTAGGTAGAGGATGGAGTGGAGGGAAAGGTGAAATGGTGGAAGGAAAAGAGGGAGGAGGAGGATCGCCGCCGAGTTCGCCGGAGGGGAAAGAGAGAAAGGGAGAAGGAGAAAATGAGGGAAAGAAGGAGGGCTCGCGGGGTTAACCAGAGGCTGGCTAAAACGCGTCGACATCCACGGACGCCTATCAGGTGATATGACGGCCGCTCTGACAAGTTTCTGAAACGCGTCGATCGAGGCAGACGCCGTTCAGCCGACATGTCAGGGCCGTACTCTGACACACCCAGAGTCGCAGTCTGAAAGGCGTCGTCCTATGTGGACGCCGTTCAGATGATACGACAGGGCCGTACTCTTCGCGGCCCAAAGCCAACCCACGTGGCACCCACGTGGCAGAACCTGAAACGCGTCTGCGACGGTGGACGCCGTTTAAACCGCGTCTCGCAGGCTCGACGCGAAACAACACAGAGTCCCAGACCCCACTAGGGCCAGAACTACAGGGTCCGACTCCGAAAACCGGATCCGAAAGTCTCAATCCTTACAAACACCGACCCGCTGAGACCAAATAGTAACCCCTCGGATAGCACGCTAGCTACTCCGGCCCAACTGACTCAGGTGGTTACTCCTTCCTCCAGCACGAGTGACACTTCACAGGTACCTCTCCGACACCGGTACTAGCTAACTCCGGGGTTCACTAGGTGACCCTCTCTTACTAGGCGTCACCCCGCCACTGCTCCCACCGGCGCTGTGTCCCACCCACACCGACACAAGGTGTCAAGCGCTACAACTGTCACTTTAGGTCCACAATATCACGAAACGTAACACGGTGCGATCCGGTCATATAGAAATCCTCATCCTCGAGTGCGATATCAAACATGCAATTAACCGAGCAATCTAACAGTGTAAACACATATTAATAGTATGAATTAATGTGATTCTGTCTTGAATCGCGTCGCCCAAAGCCGACGCCATTCAAGCCTCTTAAACTGGTTCATGTGAAATCTGGCCCACAGAAATGGCCTAAAACGCGTCGCCACAGGTAGCCGCCTTTTGAAAAGGGGTCGCTGTCCCTCGTCGCCTGATAGCGATAGAAGCAAGGACAGGCTACGGGATGATTCCACTAAAACGCGTCGTTCACGCAAGTTGCCTTTCAAAAAGGCGTCGCTGACTCTGGACGCTTGTCAGTCCAGAGATAGAGTCTGTTAATGGGGCTAAACCGCGTCGTGGGTGGGCGCCGCCTTTCTAAAAGGCGTCACTTCACCTCGACGCCATTTAGTCCCAACAGACAGGTTCTCCCTTCCGTTTCTCCCAATCCATGAGGTGGGATTTCTCCCCCAAAACGCACAGAAAAGGGCACAAAACATAAAGGGGAAGGAGGAGAACCTAACTACCCATTAGAACACCCAATTTCTCATTTCATGCATTTAGCGTTTTCACCCCAAAAACACCCCTAAACATGTTTCAAAGCCGGAAAACATAGTTTTTAAATGAAATACATGGAAATCGTCACCCTATCGGTTACTCAAACTCCTCCAAGCTCCAAGCCGCCAACCCGTCTCGCCTCCATGCCGCCGCCGGTACCGCCGAGGACGTCGTTACTCTACCGAGACGTCGGCCGCCGTCTGGAGAGAAAACGCCGCGGAGGAGGTGGTGGTGGTAGTTGTGGGAGTTAGGAGGTCGATGGAGTGGAGGGAGAGACGAAATGGTGGGAGGAAAAGATGAAGGGGGAAGAGGCGTCGTCGGAATCGCCGGAGGAAGGGAGGAGAGAGAGAAGGAAGGAAGAAATGAGGGAAAGGAAGGAGGGTACGCGGGGTAATCAGAAACTTGGTAAAATGCGTCGTGAGGTATGGACGCCTATTAGTTGACGTAATGGGCCGTACTGACAGAACTCTGAAACGCGTCGCCTATCCAAGATGCCGTTCAGACGACAAGACCGGCATACACTGACAACCCAGGGTCGTACTCTGAATGGCGTCATCCATTGAGGACGCCTTTCAGACGACAGGACAGGGCCGTACTCTCGCGGCCTGAAGTCCGCCCATGTGGCGTCCACATGGCACAACAGCCACTCAACTAAAAGGCATCTACTCAGCAGGACGCTGTTCAAAAGGCGTCGTGCATCCTAGACGTCATTTAGAAGGCACTCCCCAGACCCATCAGGGCCCAAACCAGGGGATCCGACCCAGAAACTGACCCGATAACCGGATCCGAAACCTCAGTCTTTACACTACTACTTGAGTTATTTACTGTTACTATTCATAATCTAGGGTTCTAGAGTAAAATAGGAGATGGAAAGATCAAAAAAAAAAGCTAATAGGCTAAACATAATGAGGCTGAAGGTAGAGGAGGTTAAGAATGAAAGAAAAGTTCTACCTTTGAAGAGAGATTGCGCAAGGTTTGAAGGAGCGAAGGCTCGGGCGTTGTCTGGGAAGCAGCTAGAGTAGAAGGGTTTGAAGGTAGAAAGAGAGAATTAATTTGGGGTAAAGGGAGGAACAAGATGATCGATCAACTTTTATAGGGAGTAGGTCAAAAAGGTTGGTTTGACCGATTAGGATATCGATTAATTGAAGGACTTAATCGACTTGAATTGCTATCAAGTTGATTAAAGAAGCTGAATGGAAAAGCAGCTGATGTCAGCTCACGCAATCGAAGTCAGGACATGTAATCGAAGTAACCCACTTAATCGAAGTGAGCCGCCTAATGGAAGTAAGTCGATTAGTCACATTATAGTCGAAGTGAATAAGTAATCGATTGGTTGAACTACAATTAACAGATTAACTAACTGGAAATAACTAATCGATATAATTTCTAAATTAATCGATATAAGAGCACTTAATCGATTGAAAGAAGGAGTTGAGTGATTAAGTGACTAAGAGGAATAGCAAATCAATTAAGAACTAAAACTCTAACTTATCTAAACATTCTTACAAATCTATCTGATTTAATGTAATGACATAAATCAAACCAACTGATATTTAAATCATATTACACATTCCCAATTCCCTTCAGATAGAAGTGATTCTTAAGGAAGGAGTTTTGTGAAACTGTTAGCTAGCTGATGCAATATATCAACAAAATCAATCTAAATATCACCACATGCAACATGATCTCTAGTAAAGTGATGTCTAACCTTAATGTGCTTGGTCCTAAAGTGCTAAATGGATCCTTTGTCAAGTTTATCACACTTGAGTTCTTACACAGCATGGGAATCCCTTAAAGCTTATATCTATATTCCTCCAACTGATGCTTGATCTATAACAGTTGAGCACAATAGCTTCCAACTGCAATATACTCTATCTATAACGGTTGAGCACAGTAGCTTCCAACTACAACATACTTTATCTCTGCTGGCTACTTCAATGATATCAGGCAACTTACAAGAAATTGACAAGTACCACTAGTACTTTTTCTATCTATCTTGAAATCAGTATAGTCAGCATCAGAATATTCAAGTAAGTTATAGTCATAGCCTTTAGGATACCAGAGACCAATATTATAGGTGTCAACTAGATATCTAAAAATTCCCAACACAGATCAAGTGAGAATCTTTAGGATCTACCTGAAACCTGGCACACATGCACATACTATATAAAATATTAGGTGTGTTTGCAATGAAATAGAGAAGGGACACAATTATACTTGTATTGAGCTTCTGGTCCACTTTCTTATCTTAAGGATCACATGTAGCTTAGTTGATGAGTTCATAGGAGTGGGCAGAGGTTTTGCCTTGTCAAATCCGAATTTCTTGTAGGTCTTTAGTGTACTTGACTTGACAGATATGAGCTTCTTTCATTTGTTTGATTTGGAGTTCAATGAAGTAGTGTAGTTCTCCAATCATGCTCATCTCAAATTCTCCCTGTATTAGCTTCTTAAATTTCTTGCACAATGATTCGTTAATAACACCAAATAGAATATCATCAACATAAATTTGAAGAATTAGAATGTCATGCTTGCTTTTTGAATAAACAAAGTACTACCTACTTTGCCTCTACTAAAATCATGTTGAATGAAAAAGGCACTCAGTCTTTCAGACTAAGCTCTGAGAGCTTATTTCATACTATAAGGAGCTTTATGCAATTTGAAAACTTAATTTGAAAAAGCATGATCTTCAAAACCTAGAGTTTGTTCGACATAAACTTCTTCCTTAATGTAGCCATTCAAAAATGTTCACTTAACATCCATTTTAAAAATCATAAAATCCAACGCAGATGGATATGCCAGTAAAATCAAGAAAGCCTTAAATCTAGCAATTGGAGTATAAGTTTCATCATAGTCTTTGCCTTCCTCCTGTGAATAACCTTGAGCTATCAATCTGGCATTATTTCTAATGATCACACTAGACTCGTCCATCTTATTCTTGAACACCTACTTAGTGCCAATGACTAGATGAACTAATGGTTTAGGTACAAGAGACCAAACTTGATATCTCTAGAAGTGATTAAGTTTTTACATGGCTAATATTCAAGATTTGTCTGCTAGCGCATCATTGACCATTTTTGCTTCAATCCGAGAGACAAATTTAATATAATTACAAGGAACGATCTTACTTCAAGTTTTAACTTCCTATTGTGGATCTCTAATGATATTCTCCTTAGGGAGATCCTTGAGGAATCTGCATTCTTTTTAGTAGATCTTCGAGTTGTTCTTGCTTCTCTTGTAGTTATTCGAAAAATAGTTCTTCATCTTTGACCCTGTCATCCTCTATGTTGATGGTTTCTATTCTCTTGGTAAGTTCATCTACATTGTAATAAATGGGCCTTTTGGATCAAGTTGTCGAGCTCTAGATGTAGTATTAGTGGGTCGCTAGGTAGGTTTGGCATGCCTAGGAACTATTTTGGGTCGTGCAAGTTTTAGGGTGAAAGGCATTGGGCCAACCAAATGCAAGGCGTCTATATGCTTCGATGCATATCACTCTTACCTACATGTGCACCGCATGGCATTCTCCCACTATCACTGTGATAGGCATCAGTCAAGCTGGACGCATTTTGTATTTCACGTAAGCCCAAAGTGACGCATTTCAATTGCTATATGCATAGTCTGTTTATTCTACGTGGCTCTCTCCCTCTTGCATGACAGTAGAGGGGAGCAGCCTCCCTCAGCTGCTCTGCCAAAAATAGGGTTTCAACCCCTCCCACTTCCCTTCTTCCTCCTTTCCTTCTCATTTCTTCCTCTTCTCCTCCATTCTTCTTCCCTTTTCTCTCCAACCTTCTCTTCTTCCTCTCCATCCTCCTTCACCACGCCCAAGCTCTCTTTCTCCCTCGCGACGGCCGACTAGAGGTGAGCAGGTGGCATCGACGAGGTGGCTCTAGTCGTAGGGTGGCGTAGACTAGGGATGTCAGTAGGCCGGGCTGACCCACTGGGCTCTCGGGCTTGGCCAGAGGCTAGGCTGGGCTTCCACATGGTTTTCGGCTTGTGGGCTTTTTTTGGGGCCTATAACCCGGGCCCAAGAAAAACTTGGGCTAGGCTCGGGCTTATCTCCTCGGCCCGCGTAGGCCTTTACTATTAAGCTAATGGCCATCGGATGCCTTTAAGTCCCACAAATAAAAGCCAAAAATCTTACTTTTACCATATTCAATTCTCATTTTCAATTAAACGATTCAAACATACTTGCTAGCTGCTGCTACTTTTTTCTTTCCCCCTTTTGTTTACGTATTTTCTTATTTTGGCTACCGTGTTATAGGCTCCATAGTTCTTGCCATATTTTGAACATATTCTAGTCCGGTCACTTCCTAATCCCCACCATCCACAAGCTAGTCTTGGAGTCTTGGAGGCATGGAGGAGCATCTCACACTAAGCACTCTATCATAGCAATTGCACCAACCACAAGATGTCATCGTTTGGCAGTACACGGCACATCCTCTCCTTCCGCAGCACATAGCAATAGCATGTCTTAGGTAGCGTCGAGCCAGGCTAAAGTTAAGCCTTAATATTTAGGGTAACATTAGGGCCTAGCCTGGCTCAACAGTTTATAGGTCAGGCTTGGGCTAGGCTTGGGCTGAGAAAAGAGAGGGCTAGGCTTGACTGGGTTAGGTTAGCCCGGCCCAGGCACGTCCTATTGACAACCCTAGCATAGACAATGGGGGAGGCAGTATGTGGCAACAAACCACGAGCTAACCAAGGGACGTCGATTGACTTGAAGGCAGAAGCAACCACATGAAGGGTCCCCTTTGAGATTTAAAGGAGCGCAAGATTGAGGTAGGGTGATGATTCCTCCATTAGAATCTAGGTTCTCCCTAGAAGAGCATGCTAAGGTTTGTCACGCATTTTTACCTCCATATTAAGCTTGAATTTTCCTTGCCATTTTTGAGGTTTTGGACAATAGTTTCTTGTGGGGCTTGTAGTTTGACTTCCATGGTTGTTGTGAAAGGTGTCTTTGAGGGTGTTGTTGGTGTAGGAAATCGAAAGGAGTTGGTAGATGAGCCTTGGTTTGAGAGGGGAAGCTTCTCCGATACGCCTCAAGGGATTTAAGGCGCCCTCTTGAAAGACGTCTACTCCCTTAAACATACTTCAGCGTCACCTCCCCGAACTAACGTCTGGGTCTATATGCCTGTAGAAACATCTTGTCAGATAGACATTTTCATAATAGGCATCGAACTAAGTCGACGTATTTCAAACTGATAACTAAATCCCTTAATTAACTGCATTCCATGGGTGTATTAATGTTTATGAAAGATACCTTGTATTAAATATGTATTTAGGCACTTGTATAAACTATTAAATATGTTCCTACATTGTTGTATGCTTGAATCATTCATAAGGAAAGGGCTATATTCAACTTGTCCTATATGTTTATGGTTTGAACCTAATAGTAACTTCTCCATTAGTAGTACACCAGATGCCTGTGAGCACACTGTAACCTATGAGGGCACAGGTCATGGGTTAGCCCCTTGCACCTCTATGTGATTAGGTCCGACCCACTTCCTAGGGCGCTCACTTGTTTAGCCTCATTCAAGCATTGAGGGAAATGTGGCCGTTAGAACAATAGTTGCGATTAGAACAGTAGTTGCGACTACTTGTGTGCGCACATGGCTAGAGGGTGTAGACTCTGTGTAAACTCACAGGTCCTATTTTTTACTCCCTGCCTTACCTCACAGGTGTTTGGATCCTTGTGAGGGTTAGCTGAGTAATCAGATGCCAGTGGACGCACCCAGCTGTGGAGTTGTTGCTAGCGTTAGTGGTTGTGTACCCTCCTCACTTTGAAGACTAAGTAAAGTAGGACCACCTGTACGGATTGAGGTTTCGGATCCGGTTATCGGGTCAGTTTCGATGTTGGGCCCCTTGTTTCGGACCCTTGTGGGGCTGGAACATAGGTTCTTTTTCGCGTCAAGTTTGCGAGACGCAGTTCAAACGGCGTCCGGTTATGGGGACGCGTTTTAGAATGTGCCACGTGGACTGGTTTTGGGCCACAAGAGTACGGCCCTGGTCTTATCGTCTGAATGGCGTCTTGCATAGATGACGTCATTTAGAGATCTGTCAGTATACAACCCCGTCTTGTCATCTGATTAGCGTCAGTCTTGGACGACGCATTTTAGTTATTTTATGTTTGACCTCTCAAACCCTCCCTCCTTTTCCTCATTTCTCTCATTCTCTTCTCTCTCCTCCCTCTCTCTGACCCATCTACTCCCCCTTCCTCTTTCCATTCCTCATCTTCCTCCACTCCATCAACCCCCCACCCCTCACAACTACCACCACCATCTCCTTCGCGGCATATTTCTCTCCGGACGGCGGCCGACGTTCTGGTGGAGTAATGGCGTCCACAGCGATACCGGCGGCAGCTTGCAGTGTTGCGGACCGACGGCTAGGAGAACGGAAGAGTTCAAGTAACCAGTAGGGTGACGATCCTCGCGGTGTTTTGTTTAAAATCATGATTCTTCCTGCTTTGAAGCATGTAATATGTGTGGGTGCTTCTGGAGTAGAAAACATGTTCTAAGGGGTTCTTTATGAAAATAATTAGGCTTCTCCCTTTCTTTCTCCATTTTGACGTTTTTTGTGCTATTTGGGGGAGAAATCCCACTTTGTGACTCGGTGAGGCCGGAGGGGAGAACATGTCTGCAAGTGCTAAATGGCGTAGGGGGACAACGACGCCATTTTAAATGGCGACTTCCACGAGACGCGATTTAGCCCAAATCAGGGGATTCTGTCTCTGTCTTGAATAGCGTCTGGGAACAGTGACGTCATTTTAAAAGGCAGCTGCCAGAGGCGACGCGATTTAGACTTTTTTCCGAGGCTAGTTTTCCGTGTGAACCAGTTTAGGGGTCTTGCATAACGCCGGCCACGGGCGACGCAATTCAAGACAGAACATCATTAATTCATGAAATTAACATGTGTTTATATTGTTAAATAGTCTGGTTAAATACATACTTGAAAACATACTTCGAGGATGAGAATTTATACATGATCGGATCGCACTGTGTTGTGTTTGTGCGACCGTAGACCTAGAGTGACAGTTGTTAGCGCTTAAGCACTCTGTGTCGGTGTGGGAGTGACTCGGCGCCATTGTGGGAGTGGTGGGGTGACGCCTAGAGAGAGGGTCACCTGGTATATCCCGAGGTATAGCTAGTACCAGTGTAGGAGTGGTACATTTGGAGTGTCACTCGTGTTGGGAGAAGCAGAACTACCTAAAGCTAGATAGGTCAGAGTAGCCAGCATGCTATCCGAGGGGTTGTTGTTTGGTTACAGCGGGTCGGTGTTTTCCGCTTTCAGCTGCGTAGTTTGTGTGTTTAGCCAAGACGCTGGTTGTGGAGTTCGTAGTGAAGTGGTTTCAGAGTTGTGCATGATGCATTTACAAATGCATGTGTTTTATATCGAAAAATCGGGAATCTTTGGGAGTTGTGTTTACTGCTTTACTTATTTAATTGCCTCTATTTGAGTTGTTGCACTTATGGGTGTGTGAGTGTGTGGTAGGGATCAGAGGATCCCTACTTAGTCCATTTCGATGAGACTCATCCTTACGGTTTTCAGGTGAGGGTTCCAGGCAGCCGTAGCGTGGAGGATTTTGTCTCGAGTTGCGAGCCAGCAGCTATTGTTCCAGAGTATGCCCCGATATAGTTGTTATTTTCTTTTTAGACATGTACGTTTATTTATTTCTTTTCAATTGGATTATGTAATTATTTGCTGAGTCAAGTCGAATTGTAATAATTTTTAATTCTTGCACCTCCTTTACAATTCAATGTGATGTAGAATATTTAGCTTAATTTATCATTTATTTTTCAAACTTATCGAGATCCTGGTTTGGCCCAAAATCTTAATGATTCGGTACCCATTTAGTAATCGGATCTCCGATTGTAGGGTGGCGGGTCGTTACACCACCTATGGTCGTATGATGGCTGGAGCAGTTTACTACTTGAGGAGTCTTGATCGACTTGGCAGGCCTGTGGTTTCATGTGCAGTATGTCTTCTTAGTACAGCTTACTTTTTGCTGTAGTCATAGATTTACTACCTTATATTTTATCCTGCTATTTTTATAGGTGAGTGGGAGGTAGGGATCATAGGATCCCTATTGAGACCTTTTAGTGGTGGCTCACTCCCTATCCTTCCAGGTGAGGTGTTCGGACAGGACTATGAGTGAGGAACGTTTTTGAGTCATGAACTAGTCAACTGTTGCTTGTGTTTCGGAATATGCATCGATGTAGTTGTACTCTTTTCTTTTGATATGTACACATTATTTTATTTTTAGACGATGTACTTATTGCTGGACTATTAGCAAACTGTACTTAATATCTTTTACAGTTTAATAAGTCATACTTTCTTAGTCCGTTAATTTTTTTAGTTTAGTTTATCATATATGATTTTTTTAGTTTAGTTTATCATATACTTCTCCAAATACATGTGAATGAGACTCCAATTTCAACTCGAAGCTGGCAATCCATTTTCCATGCTACACTGGTCTCCATACCCTGGATAGCAGGTCGTTACATACGTCATCATCATCATCATACATTTCTCTTCAATTAGAGTTCTCTTATTGAATACCTTATAGCCATTATGTTTATAAATACCCCAAGAACAAACCTTCATCATCCTTGGAATCCAACTTTTCAAAGTTGTCCTTGCTATTGTTGAGGATGTAGCACTTGCGTCCAAATGGTTTGAGATGGTTGATCTTGGGCTTCTTTCTTTTATAGAGTTCATATGGTGTCTTCTTCAAAATGAGTATGATCATTACTCTATTAATGATGTAGCATGTTGTGCCCAGAAATATCTTGGAAGATTGTATTCTAATAGCATTATTCTAACCAATGTCAAGCAATGTTTTACTCTTTCTTTCCGCTACATTATGCTGTTGAATCGATTTGGGTTGGTTTTCAATTTTTCATCTTTTCTTAGATCGCCCGATCCGATATTGGACTCTACGGCCATGTAGGATTGTGTCCGACCAAAAAAAAAAAAAAAAAATACAGATAGTCAGTGTAGAACCGACTGTCGAGCGGCGCCACGCGGAGAAGCGAGATGGGGCAGCTCGTTCTAGCGAGACCGGGGGGGATTACTAGAGAAGACAATAGCTTACCTAGGGAATGATGCCCCCAATCTTTTAAAAAAAATCCAAATGTCCACGTGGTGGGGGGGAAAGAAAGACACTGCTCGGCAGGTGTAGTGAGTGCAAGTGCATACACACGCACTCCCTCGAGGACAATTTGATTTTCTTTTTTCTTTAAGATCCATCCGGTTATATGATAATAAATTTGGCTCATAGAGGAGGATGGATGACATCCACAACCTTAGAGATCTTCCTTCCCATTGTTATTCAACTATGCTAACTCAAGATCCATCTCTAGGAGGATGATTGACGGAGGACTTTGGTTGATAGATCTAGCAGTAGAAGGATAGTTGACGTAGGACCTTAGTTGGTAGATGTAGATCCTCTCTCTCTCTCTCTTTCTCTCTTTCTCTCTCTCTCTCTCACTGTGGTTATTGGTCCCCGCACTCCACCCCCACGCCGGTGGCCAAGCAGATTGGGTATAACTAGCAAAGGTAGGTGTTCAAAATTTTAAAATATTTTCAAACATGACTTTAAATCTCAAAACAATGATGAGAAATGCTCTCTCCCTCTGTAGCGAATCTCTCAGGAACAACTGTTTTCAAAAGCATTTCCAAACAAAGTTGAATGTTAATTCCCTCCTCTTGATTAGGAGCGCAAATTCCAAGGTAAGGTGGTAACTTAATTCCCTCTTTGGCATCTATTGAGCAATATAAGTCATGTCGTGAAGACAAATTCAGGCTTAAAATCGAAGATCAGTGTAATAATCCAATAAGACATATAGCTCCATTTGGGGGAAGGAGCAGATCTTCCACACCTAGAGCTGCATGCCACTTTAATTGTAGGCTGAAGACATGGATTAATTTACGTATGCCAAAAATAACTACTACATTCAACATCAGTACAAAAGGACAGTGCATTTAAATTTTTAAATGTTCGACCTAATTATAACAGTAGACAAGTGTTTTATCATATTAAATCTTGCGTCACTGTGTCGTGTCTAGATAGTGATCAAAATCTCTTTTGCAATAAAAGAAAAGCATTATCCCTTCTCCACATCTGAACAGGATGCCAACAACCCCACATGAGCACCCTCAGATATTCGGTTATCCAACCGTTCGTTAGTCTATAAGTCAGTTAACGGATGGTCTTTTGAAATTTGAAACTATTGTGTATAGTGGATAAAGCAATTAAAATAATTTTTTCTTATGACCGAATATATAGAGTGCGTAGTTAACGGATAACATTTTTAAACTAATAACTTAACAGATCTATCATATATCTGCACCCAATCTGGCTAGTTTGCATCCCTACTATTCCCTCTCCTTCTCCCATAAGCTTTTCTCTAATACAGGCGTCCGTACAAGGCGCCTTCGAACTTGCTCTGACAGATACCCTCTCTTCTATTCCCCTCCACCATCACAGAAGAGGGCCACAGAATATTCCTGATTCCCTGCATTCTCCGTCTCTTCCTGCTCACTTTAACGTTAACCCATGAACAGTTAATGAAACCCGAAGCTGGCAGCTTCACCAGCAGCCGTCTGCGTTGCCCACAGAGCTGCCATTAACACGCCTCTGCGGTCATGCACTCGAGCACATGCGCCTGCAAAGAAGGGGCAGAGAAGGTGGCCGTCGCAAGCAGAAAAGCTGCTGTCGGGAGAGCCCGAACAACTCCTGCAACTGGAAGGAACAAAGGCTGCGGGAAAGACCCCCTGCAAGCCCTCTCCCCGATCTGTTTCCTTCACCTGCGCCTGCTCTGAGCAAAAACCGTTTAGGGTTCACTGTTGGGTCGCTTTCTATCCTCGTGGCATGGGGAATGGAGATGCATATAATAACAAGACAAGGTGGGGTTTTTTTTTTGGGCTCTTTGTGAGTGATTCTGGTTATATATCTAGGTTATTAAAGTATATGATTTTAGTTTACTAAAAAACTTAAGGTGCCCAAAAGAACATCGAGCTCCACTTTGATTAGAGCATAGGAAAAAAGAATATAGGCGACTAAATGAAGAATAAATTTAATTTTGCTTTGACATGCACTGATCTTTTCAACAATTGATGAAAAAGCCCGATGCAACAAAATGCATGTTGGGTTTTTGAAACAGTTCTAATCATTTTGATAATAAAAAGTTTGATCTGTTTTACTGAGAAAGTCTATTATTCGAATCCGTATAGCCCTATACATTATATTTACATTTTTTTTTTTTTTAGTATCTCTATTAGAAAAAGAAGGGGATAACCTACAACCTTGCAAAACAAGGTTGGGTTGCGCCATACATATCAAAGAGTGTATAATAATGATGAATTTGACGAATCAAATAGACGGGTATTATTAATTAATTGATAATATTAATTGATAATTGAATTGAAAATATTTAAAAAAAAAAATTTCAAAGATTTCATTCACACCCAATCTATGTCGAGTAGACCTTGTCATTACGAAAATTATTAATTCATGAGTTGTAGGGAGGGACTAATGTCACCACAAACAGAGACTAAAGCAAGTGTTGGATTCAAAGCTGGTGTTAAAGATTACAAATTGACTTAGTATACTCTTGACTATGAGAAAAAAGATACTAATATCTTGGTAGCATTCCGAGTAACTCCTCAACCCGGAGTTCCGCCTGAAGAAGCAGGGGCTGCAGTAGCTGTCGAATCTTCTATAGCTTATATCGTGCAGAATAGTGTATCAGGTGAATAAAGAGAATAAGTCATTCCACCTTATATCCAAAAATTATTTATTCTTTTTATTCCGTCAGTGAGCCCTACAAAACTATCAAACCGAAACATTTCTTAATCTAGTATACGTTATTCCGTCAGTAGATCCCACAAAATAACTTATTCTGCAAACAAAATGGAGCCTAGATGATGATGGCCCTGCAGTGAGTTAGAACCAAAAAATTTATCAGTTAAGGGCTCTGAGATGACTATTTGTCTTCATCATCTAATCTGATCGGAGTTCTTCACTGATTCCACCATTTGGAAGGGTCCTTTTGTTTTGTACCTGCAACCCCCACAGTCTAGGACAATTGTGCTACAAGTGGAAATATCCACATGCTCTTGTCAAGAAGAATACGTATATATTTGTGGTATAAGTTAATTAAGTGTGTTTGCATCTTTGTCTAGGTATTCTCACATATATTAGTTTATAACAAATAATATTAATCTCACAAATATTATAGGAAAAAGAATCTATACAATCAAATGTCTTTATTGATGTCAAAGAAAGGAGCGCACAGAAGAGCCCATATTCTTAAGACATTTTTGTCTCTCGTACCCATAGCTAAGCCTCAACTGAATTGTGGTTAGAATAATTAAGATGTCTAATCAAATAGTTTTATTCTGATGTGTTGTTGCTCAAGCATTCACAAATCTTCTCTAATTGGAAGCATTGAAATTGACTGTTCTGTGCTTGTACGGGACAATGTTTTTTGGTTTGAAACTATCACGCAAAAAACCGTAGATTGCAAGGGAGAATGTTGCCTCCAATGTCCTTTCAATCCAGATCCTCTCCATTTGAATGCAATCCATCTTAAAACGGCTTCGAACGAAGACCTGTGATCTTCTGGTGGACTTGTTCTTTGCTCTTCTTTCCCGGCCTATTGCATTATATGAAGACTTACTAGGAGATGTAGTTGAAGAAAGAAAAGAAAAAGACCGTGCTATTCTCACTCAAGACACACCTTAAGGTACTCATCAAATCACATCACGAAAGCACTAACTCATTTTATTAAGAGTAATGCACTACTGCCGGTGTAAATAGAGTGATGTGGATTGAGCTTTCAATGTCCTTTGGTCGTTTAAAGAGTCTATATGGGAGATGTCCCCCGTTATTTACGCGTCAACATACGTGGAGGTGTTAGATTCAAAAAATAAAAAATAAAAAACTTTACCGGCGATACTATTTTGTTTAGAATATGTTCAAGTCCAGAACATGATGTTCGAGAGAAATTTCTAGAGTAGCATGCTCTCGAGAGTAGGATTGTATTTTCGAGAGTGTAGTCCGTACTCTCAAAAAATAGTCTAGTGGGTAACTTTTTTTCTTTTAATCTGACATATCTATGAGTGCTGGCGCAACGATGACGTCGGTAGACATTTAATGGGGAAAGGAGAGAACAGTTCTTATGTGGTGAAAGGATATTGGAGGACTCAATCCACATTAATCCATTTGCACTAGCACGAGCGCAACAACTATTACTCTCTTATCAATGAGATGGACCACTCGTCTGGCAGCATCGGCAACTTGCTCTCTCTCTCTCTCTCTCTCTCTCTCTCTCTCTCTCTCTCTCTCTCATCATTTAAGTACATTCATAAAATATGCTGCATGTGATCGACGAGATCAGTTAAGTCTCTTTCTTTTCTTCGTTTTGTTTTTTATTTTGATCTATTTTTATTTATTACTTATTAGGGAGATACTCATATTTTAATTCTGCGTTATCTGAAAATATCATATTATTATTCTTAAGATTAGAATATGTCAACATGTTTATTTGATTTGGATTTTTGTGATTGTTGAGCTTCATTGTTGACCCATGTGATGTGTTACCTCTGTCTCATGATTTTTATTGTGTTATATTTTTTTCTAGATCGATCATAGTGAATTCAAAATAAGTTCTTGTATCTTGTATATTTTAATATTATTCTCTATATATTTAAACTTTTAGTTTTTAATCCCCCTTGTTTACTTCCACTAATTTCTTTTAACTCCAACATAGTTTTAACTTACTCTAGAAGAGTCACTCAGACCTCTGTTTAAATTTGAGTTTTATTGCTGCATCGACAGCCCCGGACTACTAAAATGAAAAAGAATTAAATTTTTTTAGGTCGTCCCAAACATATCGCACACGTCCATACAACCAAATCTCCGATTGTACGATCCAAAGAAAATCTATAAAATCAAAAATTATTATTATGCTTAACTCATTAAAATCATTTCTTTACTGTTCATTGGGATTTTTTTCAGACTCCTTTCAAGTATTTTTTCTGTTTTAACATTGGCTTGAAGAATGTTCTATGAATATTTACTTCTTTTAGATGATTTCTGACTGAAAGGATTTATTATTAAAGTATATTAAATTTATAGAGATTAATATAATGCAGGATACAAGAATTTATTTCTAATTCACTATGTTTATACGGAGCAATATCAAAAAAAGTCCTATTTTCTTATATTCTTCAAATATAAGAAGATTCCATATGAAGGATATCACCTGTCCTAAATTTCACAATAACATAATGTAAAAGCTAATTCTCTTGATCAAATAACTTTTATGTAACAAGAAAAAATATAAATAATAGAGTATAAAATCAACAGTGAATAATTTCACTTGTGAAAGGAAAATGACTATAAAATTGACAATGGGCAATTTTTCTTGCAAAAATGAATGTTGAGTAATATGAAAATATTTTTTTACGTTTGTGATTCACTATATTAATCGTATATAGCCATATTTACATTTTTTTTTTAAAAATATCTACCTATTTTGGCCTCTCTGGAAAAATTCTGCATCTGCCCCTGTCCTAAGTTCAATTCCATGATCTCTATAGGGAAGTTGTCAAATCAAGATTCAGTTGTGCCTGCGATTCTCTCCTTCGCCGTGACCGCCTGTCAGTAGGCTTGAAACCTGCCTTACTAGTTAACATTACATCAAGTGTTTCTTAATTATGATTAAGAGGGATCAAATTAGGACTTTTATAAGTATACTAAGAAAAAGATGACCATTGATCCAAGGTAACATTCTCATATGCTACTTAAGTGGACTGCACAGCCTGATTGAATTTTGTTTGGGGAGTAGTTTTATGTTTGCCATTCGGCGAGTATATATACGAACAGTGACAGATGTAGAAATTTTGTCCAGTAGAATTACTCAGACTAAGAGCACTTGTGTGCGATTTTGAAGACTACAGAGGGGAAAAAGGAAAAGGACGTCTCTTGTGTAGGTAATTGAAATCCTGTTCTTTTTATAATTTGAATTTAAGTTGAATAGGTTATCGAAAAATAGAATTAAAACATAAGAACAAAAGAAAGTGACTTGGTTGGCTGGCCGTTTCATTTTCTACTGGTTGGCATAGGTTTGATTCTTGTAGAGAACATTTATTTTATGTTATCTTGGATTTTTCTGCGCTGAGAGGCTGGCTGAGGGCCTGAGGCCTGACCAGTGGGCTCACGCTTGATTGGGCCTCCAGTGGGGTCACGCCTAGACTGGACCAAACCCCTCTTACTGGGCTTTAGCAAATCCCACGAGAGGCCCAATGGAACGATGCTGCATCTGCCACTGTACATGAAAGGCACTTTTGGTGATAACCTCATAGAATTTTGGGGTGTACTTGTATGTTTACCATCCCTAGGACAGATATGGAAGGCATTTTATTTTTTGGTACTTATATAATCTCCAGTGAATAGGTGAAGCTTTGCTTTTCAAAGTTTATACAGAGCAAGCAACCCTCTTGTATAGTCTGTTCCTTGGTTTTTAATATCACTTAGTTTTTAATATAATTTTCTCTCTTGTTAGACGACCTCCAAACTCAATGCCATATTCGATTCACACAAATAAGCACATTTTATGTCGGATTGAATAGTCGAGATTTATCAAAATCATTCACAATAAGTCATTAATAAGTTACAGACCATAGTCAAATGATACTATCATTTCAAGAAACAAGATTATTTTTCTTTTAATATGAGAATGAGGAATGAAGAAAGTCCTTCCTAAGAATGTGTATAAGGTTATTTAATGGTGTTTAATGGTGGGGATAGTGAGTCTATCCTTATCCCTAAATAAAAAGTTATCCTTAATCGTATCTTTATCTTTACAACATATTTCCATCTTTCGCCTTATCCTTAAAAATTAACAAAGATAAATATATGAATGTTAAAGTTTCATATGACGTTACAAATCTATATAAAATTTATATGCCTCTTTCATAGTTGCAATGTTTTCTACATCTTGAGAGATTACAAAAATAAGTTGAAATATACGCATGAACATGCAATTATCGTATTAATGAGGCAATAACTATTTCTAACATGAACATGCAATAATTGTATTAATGAACGTACAATAACATATTAAGTCACATCCAAAAGCATATATAATGAATGGCATACAAAGCATTAATGACATTACTAGGTAAATTACACATTTACTGAGCACATGTCAAAACAAATAAAAATTTGTACATATTAAAGAGAGTTAGAACTTATTATTTATGAAGAAGGTTAAATTAGCCTTGGCCCAGTCAGACCCAACAGAGGGCAACCCAAAATGTCCGCGGCCTAGTTTAAGGGCACTACGCCCAACAGTCATGTGGACCCCTTGCGAGCACCTAAGGAGACCGTCCAAGACCATGGCAAGAGGGGGCCCCATATGGTCCCGAGCAAAGATTCTAACTTCCTGAGAGGACCAAGCCCTCGTGGAGGTTCATCCCGACTTCCCGATGGATAGGGCTGTCAATGGGTTCCGAAAGCTCGGCTTGACGTGACCCCAATTAAGTCGGCTTGGATATTAAAATTGAGCGCATTTTGTTTTTGGGCTAGGCTTAGGTTTTGATTTTAAGTCAGATCGCTAAAATGGGTTTGTCTTGGACTTTGCCAAGCTCGAGTCCGAAAGTCTAAAAAGTTTGATAAATATTAAATATAAATAATAGCAATAGAATTTATGTAATACTAGAATATATACATATTCAGATTAACAAGATCATTTATTTGCACACATATATCATACAAATTAATTTCTATCAAGTATGGACGTTTTAGACTAATGTTTCAATTATCTTCGATTCAAGAAAGTTCTCTTTACATGTACTTACTACATAATACTAGATATGTGACAATTACTTTATAGAGTACGCATATTTACGACACCTTCAAAATTATCATATGCACCATTAATCATTATGATATGTTAGTGTGAGTTAATCAATATTTGATCAAAGTATTATAGTAAGTTTTGCTTTTATAAAAGACCACTTCTCTATGACACCTTCAAAATAACAATCTGCATCATAATCATTGTAATATTTTAGTGTGAGTTAATCAATATTTGATCAAAGTGTTATGGTAACTTTTGATTTTATAAAAGATGCATTTTTATGTTAAACATGAATAAAATATGAATAACAAATTTGATTTTTTATGTGTATTATTGAATATGATGATCTTGCTCATTTTTTAATGAGTGGAGGGGATTATGTATAGACACTAATTCTTATTAATATGATAGACACTAATTCTTATTAATATAATAGATTACACATTTTAAATAAAAGAATTAATTATTCTTATATTTAAGCTCGAAGTCCGAATCCGAAATCTGAGTTATTTTGAGTTTAGACCAAGCTTAGGCTTAAGCATAGAGAAGTGAACTTGGGCCAGGCTTAGGCCTCACTTTTCTTGACGGACTTGGATTTGGACTTTGCTAAGTCCGACCTGAGCCCGGTCCGTTGACATTCCTACCTAGAGGACCAAACTCTCGAGAGGTTTGAATTCCTTCCTTCTCGCCTCTAGGCAAGAATCACGGTCAATAACTTCCCAATTATGGGGAATAATGATCTATGCTACTTGGTTAGAAGAAAAAGCCCTACCTTCTTATTTCGTAAGACAGGATTGCCTACAATCAAGAGATCCTAATCATGCACAGCAAGGAGACTTCACGAGAGGACCTTCCGCCCCTCTCAAGAATAAAGTACACGCACTCATCTCCAACAAATCCTAACCTATCAGTTTTCTCTAAAAATCTGACTTAGGCATTGAAGGGTCTTTCTCCACCTAGACGGGAGATCCCCTAACCACTTCCTGGTGTTTGCAGATTCCTGCAAAATATTTTTTCTCCATCAAATAAATCTCATCGTGTGATGGGAGAATTAATCAAACAATTTTCTGCTCCACCCAGTTTCTTCCCACTACAATTTACAACTTTAATCCTTGAACTCTCAACTTTAATATATCTAAATACACTACAAAAGGAAAATGTGGGTCGAACTTCCAACAATAATGCAAGTCCTACTTAACTATCTATATTACCTTCATTGCTGTCCAGGTTCTAAAAAAAATTGTCACCTTATAATTATTAATTCATATAATATTCTTAAATAAAAAAGACAGGTAATCAAGTTAGATAGTATCTCTATCCTTATTCCTAAATTTGTAACCTTATCTGTCCTATAAACTTTGAATAAGGACCGATATTTTTGCATTATGATTGGTTGTGTTCATCCTTAATTAAATGTGTCGAACTCTTGCCCATTTTCATGAACTCCAAACCCATCCAGTGAGCTTCCGACACCGGTGAAGTCCACTTGGATGCTTCAAAACTCTAGTATTTTGTCCACAGTTTCGCTCATTGCAATACGAAAAATACTGATGATGAAATGCTACTGTCTAATCTTGTCTTTGCGAAAATAAACCCTCCACATCGACATAGTTGGGATAATCATTTTTTATAGGTCATCTAATCAGTCATGGAACGCCTAACAAGACTGATGATCTTGAGTTTGATAAATTTAAAAAAGTAATAATAACATAGATCATACAAAACCTGGACAATTCGAACAAATTTCCTTACAAAAAAAATAACAAGGGGGAGGTCTGTTTAAGTAAGAAGTGTTCATATCTCTTAATTATAATTTTTTTGAATAACTCATAAAAAATTTAATTAATTATATTTGAACTGAGTAAAGTTACAACTGAAGACCTCTCTGACTTGACTTCCGGTACAGTCTCTAAAACATTGCAGCAATGGCCTCTGATTGGGCGTTTGTGGAATCCAACGGTACGGAAGTCGAGCTGAGGTGGACTCCAATTCAACAGTTCTTTTTTAAATAAAAAGAAAATTGTATTACTATGTTATTGTCCAATCTAAGAGATCAGACGGCAGTATCACATAGTACAACAAGTATTATTCTGAAAAAATATAATTTAAATAGACTTCAGCCTTCAAGAAAGCACGTTGTCCACGATAGGTTTTTACACTACAATTGTTGGGAAGAGGAATGTTATGGGCCAAGGCACATCTAATCTTCGCCGTCTGATCCGTAAGCTAAGGATTAGCCCATCTTTTAGGAGTTCAAACTTCAAAGACTGCATATGTACTGGCATGGCATGCTAACATTCCTACTATTAATACATTCCTACTATTAATCCTCAACGAATCTCTAAAATATCCATTCCAAGGATTGAAACATTCCTTTTTTAGGTGTTGTTTGGTATGTCTTAAAAAACAATAAAATATCATTTTTTGGTGTTTTTCCAATGTTTGCCATGCTGTGAACATCTAGATTTTAAAACACTATGATCAATTATCATGACACTCATTTTCCTCTAATTTTAATTTTTAATTCAAAACTATAGTAAATTAAAATCTAAAAGTTTTAAAATTGAAAGATTATAAGACCTCACTATGCACCAAACAACTACAAAAAAAAGAGGGAGTCACTAGCTAGCTGTGCAACCCATAAATAGGTAATATTCAAAAAAATAAGAGTAACCAAGGTTTGCCGACTCAGTGATGTGGATCGCATCGAGTCTAGTCAGATACGAGTTAGATCTGATCGACTTGCATGAGTCAGGCCAATTTAGTTTTATGTTTTTATTTTTTTAAATTCTTTAATTTTACAAATAATTACGATAAAAAAACTTTTAATTACAATGATTTATTAATGACAACAACTTTAAGTCAAACTTAGGAGAAATCTATCATCAAATTTAGGTAAAATCTATCCTATTAATCAATATAAAAGTGTAAATATCTATTAAATTAGAAGAAAAAAAATCTAATTATTTACCAATTGAAGAAAAAAATCAATTATTTGTAAAATTAAAAAAAAAGTCTACTTAATAAAATATAAGTCACATCAAATCTCATTAAATAGGCTTGAATCAGATCACAACGACCTGCACTGGATCACAACATATCACACAAGTTGGCACGGGTTGGCGAGTCCATCCGAGTCGCATATGAGTTGGTCTAAAATTTGATGAGTGAAACTATCCCAGTGATTCAGACCAGTCCACATACGAGTCGATTTGTATAAATCGGAATCAGAACGATACGATAAACCATGAGAGTAACTAGACAAAGGTGACCTGAAGAACGAATATTTTACACACCCTTGGAACCTTCAACACTACCATGTAGTACACATCTGCGCTTCTCATTTGGAGAAGTTGAAATTTCTAGGATCGATGGAGACAAAACGTTTTTACGATATTGCAGTTAATAAGATTTTACTTCTTCCATGACGATCTCAAACTTGAAAATGTCGTCCATCTAAATATAAAAAATCACGGTTGTATTGAAATAATTCGAGAAAAATGTTGACGTTAGTGGGATTTGAATTCTTCCTACTTGCGAAAGATGACAAAAGAAAATTAATATATACACACAAGTATATCTCTAGCAATAACGAAATAAAGAAAGAAAATCTAGCTCTCTGAGTTCAAAAAACGTAAAAGGGATACTACAATTTTTCTTCTAGCAAAAAGAAACCTTTGCACTTATTTCAAAAATAGATTGACATAACACTAGTTTATCTAATGTGATGTTTAAATATTTTATATTATAAATTATTCTTAAAGAGATTCCTTATTTTCTTCAATGACAAAAAAGACACAAATATCACAAATACTTGAAAAGAGTCCTTATTTTCTTCAATTACAAGAAAAGACACAGATATCACAAAGTATCAAAAAAAATGCTCCTTTAAATTTTAATATATAAAAGAGATCGCCCATTTTTATAATTATCATAATTTATTAATATTACAAATATCTAAAAATAAAATTCTGAAATTTTATTTTTGAAGAAATAAAAAATTTCCATTGAAGATTTTTTCTAAAGAGAATCTTATTGAAAATAAAGGAGGAAGAGCATAACGTCTGATGATTAGGATCTTTGATGCCATATAAAGACCTAGATATTAATAAGTGGTCTAGTGGAGTTAGGCATCCCTATCTCAAAGTGATGGCCAAAGTCAATGTATGCATGATTACTGATATGATTATAGTAACCCTACATATTCATGTGACTATTATTTTATTTTTACATGTTAATTATTATCTTTTTATGTAAATATAAAAAATGAAGACTTTATTTTAAATTTAAATCTCAAGGGAATGATCTTTTCTTATATCCCTTAATTAATGTCTATTTTGGCCATCGTAAACGTTAAGGTTCATTATTATATATTTTATGACAAAGGATGTAAGAGTCATACTACATAGAGTTTGGGAATCTATCTGTAAAATAATTGAAAACATTGGTACTAAGAAATGACTTCTGCTGTTTATTGACATGATGTTTAGGACACTGTCCTCTGTAAATAACATGAACCCAGAATGCTTTTTATTAAATATTTTAAAATTATTTAAAGCTCTATTAATAATTTGTCTTTCTTCGTGGAGTGGGATAGATGAATAGGAAGGAAAGGAGAAGAATATTGTTAAAGATGGTGACGAATGAACCAATTACCTATAAATAATGCTTGCTGCACTGCACGTAGCAGTGCAGGGGCCGTCCTATCTGCAGTGAGCACGTCCTTTTCTTAAATTTTTTGTTGGGTTTTTTAAATGTTTTTGGAGCATCTGATTGAAAAATTAGAGAGCATTTCAGAGGAGCTCAGGTCGGCCCCAACCCCACTGTGTATTTTGGTTTTAGAAAAAAAAATTCATTTGCATGTAAATTGTTCTTCAAACGATTTTAAAAAATATATATATACAATCAAGTCAAAGACAATCCGAACTCTTCAGATGTACTCTCGAATTTTTTATCAAACGCTCCAAAAAAATTTTAAAACCTGACAAAAAAAATTTAACAGTATTCTTCTCCATCTTTAACAGTATAATTGGTGGCTACGACTTAATTTGTATTTCATCTAAGAACACTGTTAAACATAGTGCGGCAAACATTGCTCATTCCCTAGGGTGCAGCTACCTGGTTTCCACGGACTAGTACTAGAAAACCCCACAAAATATTTTCTAAGACGAGGGGATCCATCAACTCGTACAATTGGACAAACTTTCATAAAAAAAACTCGTATAATTGGTGGCTATGACTTAATTGGTATTTCATGCATGTTCTCTTTATTTAGGGTGGTTAAGATTTCATATTTTAATAGAAACATATTACTTGTTCTCTTTTAAGGATACTCTTAGGTCCCGTTTGGTATCGGGATAGAAAAGGAGAAGAATAGGGATAAATTAACCTAGATTAATTCTATTCTCTATTTGGTAAAAATGAGCACAGTATGGAAGATAAGTTGTAAAAAAGACATTGTTATCCTTCTAATCTAAAGTAACATGGGTATTATATTATTTTATGTAATATAACTATATATTCAATATATATGTAGTATATTAAGTGTAAATATTTTTGTATTTTTTATTACTCGTATCATGATACACTAAACATACTTAATTCAAGTTATTGAATTTAATTATATTTTAAAGACACTCAATTTATACTACACATAATTAACATATAATTAGAATATAATAATATATTAAATAAACTTAATTGTATTATTCAATATAGTAAATGAACTATTATTAAAGTTAATTATATTATTATTTTATAAATCCGATGTAATACTAATGTCTATTAGTACTAATACTAGTATGTAAGTACTAATACTAATCTAAGATAATAATATATGTATTATATTATATAATGATCTACTAAAATATTTATTAGTGTTATTTAAAATAATAATGTATATTATTATATTACATATAAAATATATTAAAGATACTTATAGATTTATTTAAGTATTATATATATTATTTTAAGTATTATTGAATTTAAGTATATATTAAAGTATATATTAAAGTACACATTATGTCATTAGCTAGTAATGAAGCCGTTATTGAATTTAAGTATATTATTTTATAAATCCAATATAGTACTAATGCTTATTAATACTAATATTAGTATGTAAGTACTAATATTACTAATATAAGTACTAATATTAATTTAAGATAATAATATATGTTATTTTATAATATATAATAATATATTAAAAAACTTATTAGTACTATCTAAGATAATAATATATATTATTATATTATGTATAATAATATATTAAATATGCTTATTACTATTATTTAGTATAATAATATATTCCATCCGTATTGGCTTGATTCATATTTCTATTTAATGACATAATGTCGTTAACTAGAAATAAAGTTGTTATTAGAGTTAATTATATTATTATTTTAAGAACACGATGTAATACTAATACTTATTAGTACTAATACTAATAATTTAAGTACAAATACTAATTTAAGATAATAATATATGATATTATATTATATATAATAATATATTAAAATACTTATTAGCAATATTTAAAGATAATGATATATAAGATAAATATAATAATATATTCTATAGATGGTATCGATTTGATTAAAAATTTTATTTAATAATATATTTAACGTCATTAGATAGTAAAAAAATAATTATTAGAGTTAAATATATTATTATTTTATGAACCAAGAGAAGGGGCAAATGAGAGTAACAATGAGGTTAAGGGACAAGGATAAGTCATTCCACCTTTTTGGTGGAATAAGTTATTCCCATATCTAACTCCAAAAATAGAGTTAAGCTCCCTTATCCCTATTCCCCTTAACCCCTCTTATCCTCGTGATTTTTTGCAATGCCAAACGAGGAACGGAGATATCCCTGGCTTATCCCGATACCAAACACCAAACGGACCTTAAAGGATATCTCTTTAGTATCAGCCGCTTGTGTATCTGCGAAGAAACTTTTTTTTTTTCTAGGATGGCAAGAGTGTCGGGCCCGTTTGTTAATAATAGTGAGAGAAAATTGAGGGAATAATCTTGGAATAGCCACTGGGAAAGTCAAAATAAGAGAAATTTTAACAGATGAGATTTTGTTGTCATCCTTGTAATTTTTTAGGGTTTTAATGCGACTCGACTAATGTGTAGCTAAGGTGGCAGGAGCCTCTTCCTCTTTAGGTTGTTGTTCAGATTTTGGAAGAATCTAAATACATTTAGATTGTGGAAAAATTTGCTCGATTTGTCTCCACTATCTGTTCCCACTATTGTTAACAAAGGGGTCCAATTAACTTACTGGTTATTTGGTGTACATGGCATAAACCATCCTAAAAAACATCGTAGTAAAATCGTAAGATGATATTTTTCTCCTGTTTGAAGTATAGTGAGTCATTTTATGATATTTTTTATATGTTCGGAGTGCTGCAAATCATCAAGTTTAAAAGAGATGAGATCCTCTCAATATATATTTAGATCGGAGTCCAGTAATACTGAGAAGAAAAGAGGGACGAAACATTGCAAAAAAATTTCATGTGATCTCAAAATTTGACATATACTTAGGCCCTCCCCTCTCAATACTGTTGGACCCGGCCGGTCCAAGCATGTACTGAAAGGATCTCGTCTCGATTTAAAAGCGTGTTAACTTATATGGTTTTATTTAACGTAATTTCAGGACTTCAGTTCGAAAGGTTTAAAAACGTATTAACTTATATGGTATTATTTAACATAATTTCAGGATTTCAGCTCACAAGTAGGAAACGGCAAATTCAAAGATTTTAAAGTCAATGATTTCAGAATCAATATCTTATGATGTTCTACATTCACTTTAAAAGTACTCCTATGTTTATTCATGCCTTCAGCACATGATAAAAAGAGACTTGGGATTCAAATCTTTTCAAGAGAGAGAAAACAAATATGTGACTGTGGAGACATACAGATGGACGGAGGATGTATGGCGTCCATCCTCTCTCTCGTCGGCCTGATTAGATGCTGTGTCTGTAGCGGGGCCGGCGCCTGTGTCCCTCCCGAATCATCCAAAGTCCAGCAGCGCACGGGCAAGTACGTCCAACTCCAGTAGTCTCGCTAGAAGAATCAAGGAAAAAACCAGCTAAAAATCTTATATACTTTGAGATGAGATGAGGTAGTGAAACCTGGTGTTACTGAGCAGTCTTCTTCCAAGAGCGAAGCTCCTGTTGCTGCTCTCTCTGAGAGAGAGAGAGAGAGAGAGAGAGAGAGAGAGAGAAGTAGGGAATAGCGAATAGGGAGAGAGAGAGAGAGGGAGGAAGTACACAATGATACTGGTGGCGACCATGGCGGGGCTGCTAGGGGAGTACACGATGCAGGTGGTGAGAGTGCTGGCGCAGGTGCTTCACGGCGCGCCCTTCCCTCGCCGCATGCGCTTCTTCATGCTCCGCAGCCTCCCCTTCCCAGCTGCTGCCCCGGCTTCTCCCCGTGCCAGCCCCAGTTGAGCTCGTTGATCAGATGGATAGTGTACTCTTGGTGCCGACATGCTTTCTTCAGGTTTTTCTCTCTTCTGTTGTGTGGGCACCTAGCTAGCCAGTCGCTAGCGATCTGTACATGTTTTGTTCCTGGGAAAGTTAGGAGCTTAATTTAGTAGGATGGGCTTTTATGGGTACTCTGATATGTTCTTAGCGCGTGTTCCTCTCTTCGATCCAGTCTCTATGTCTACGAAGTTCTATTCTTGTTCCTGGTATGGTAATTCGTGTTAGGTAATAGGCAACACCAGGAACCGAGAAGCTAAGATCTGGGACCAGCTTTCAGAGTTGTGTGGTTTTTGTCGGGAGTCCGAATCTTCTCGGTATCATTTTGAACTCGACTCTAACAGTAATCAGTCCTAAGGCATCATGTGCAAAGTAATTTCGTAGTTTATGACGCATTTTATTGAAGTGGGTAATTCTTTTTTATTTTTCGATTCAGCATGTTCTCGACACTACGCAGAACACTTAAATACAACTAAGAGTATAAGATTACTACGATAACTTAAAATACACCCCAATGTAATATTCGTACAGTAATTTTAGGTTGTATCTTGATGCACATTAAAAGAGTGTTTTAAATTATGGTTGTAATTTTATGTTTTTGGTAATATTTAAATGTTCTATGTAATATTGAGAACCTGCTGAACCGAAAAATCAGAAAAAGTTACCCACTTCAGTGACAAAACTGTTTTACATATGACGTCTTGGGACTAGTTACTGTTAGAGTCTAATCCAAAATAGTACTGAGAAGATCCGAACTCTTTTGTCGTACTGTACTCGCTGCTGCTGGGATTATGAGGAGTGGGTGAGAAAACAGGGAATGGGCCGTTTGCGTGTCTGGGACGAACTTGGATCATGTGCTCTAGATTTTTTTTTTTTTTTGGGGCAATATGTGCTCTAGATGAATGATCATATATATGTCTCTATTCATTGCATAAGTACTTATGTCTTTAGACTAAGAAGTTGTTTGGCACGAAGTAAAATATGATAAAATATTATAAACTTATATTTCTGTGACACAAAATGTAGTACTTCACAGTATTTTTTATTGTTCTATGTCAAACTAAACAGCTCCTAAATAATCAAAATAGTTGATCATAAGTATTGTATTGATTCTAGCTGTGAAAATCTAATATCGGGTCCAAGGAAAGCTGACGTGATGGATCACCTGGTCCGAGTGCAGGGGATGGAACGAACGAACACATGGATCAGCAAACTTGTAAGCAACACCCTGGGCGGTGATGAGCTCATTCTGAGAAACCGGTAACACATGCATGTTTATGGACTGTAGAGAGAATTTTGATTCAGAAGAATAGGATGGAAATATTCTTCTATTCATGTCTGCTGTGTCTATACTAAAATAATCCAGAATTACTCCATTACCCAGTATCCGTGTCTGCTATGTTTATATATTAGAATAAGAAAAGTGATTCAGTAAGCTCGATCTTATAGTGAGGTCGAGTCCTATAGTGAAGGACATTTTTCAGTTTACTCACTCTGTAAAAGGCGGAAGAGGGAAAGTGAAAAGTTTTTCTGACTATCAAATTTGACCTCACCGTGAAATCGAGCTCATTGAATCATTTCTCTTAAAATAATCTATAGCAAAAGTCCAAAATTTACCTCAGTATCTAAACGATAACTGAAATATCCATTAATATCCAAATTTGGTCGGCTTATTTTGGTAAATCTAAATTTATCTGTTTCAATTTTGTAACAACGGGGCAAGGTTTGGTTTCTAAAAAGAAGCCTAAGGGAGAACATAGGTTCTGACTTACCAGGAATGACTATACGCTTTTGCCGAAGAAATTTTATGCTAAAATCAGGTGAATTATTTCACATAAATTATTTGGAGTGAACACAAATGAGAGAGAGAGAGAGAGTTCAAACTCTTCTCTAGAATATAAAGTCTTCTTCTTGTTACCCTATTTCTTAGTATGTTCCTTCCATATATATCCCTCTAGCAAGGCAAAAGAACAGGGATATTTTCTTTCCATCGTCCACCATCCTCCATCAAGTGTTAAAGCACTATGTCATTTTCATATTGTCATATCCTCTACTACCAAGGCGTTGGATTATTGCTCCCCCTCGCCATCCTTTGTTCTCTCTTTTCCTTTTATTTAAAAGATCAAATGCTAACATGGCTCAAGATCACAATGGTAGATCCACCTTAGTGGAGACTACATTCATCTCTAGTGTGTGTTCTACTACAACAAAATTAGGCATCTAACTACTTATGATGACTAAAATTACTGCAGAATCTCTTTCGCACTAACTATGTTATTGCTGATAGTTTAGACTAAGTTATCGAAGGTCAATAGAGGAGGTTTAAAGCATCGTGGAGGATGCTTGAAGTCTACATGTTGAGCGTGGTTAGGCAAAAGTAGAGAACATAGAGAGGGCAAGCGAGAGGGAAGGGAATGGCAGAAGTATCCCCCAAATAAAAAGGCAGTCATTTGATTTGATAATAGTGCTATTAGTTTTTTATAAGAGTACAATTGATGCAATATTCAAATCCAATACCACCAACAAGTAAGATGGGATAAGCATTAGATACATGGCATTTAATTCTCCCTTCTTTTACTTTTTCTCATGGATCTTTGTTTATTAAGGATAATATCTTATGGTTTTTCTTCATACCGTTTTTTGCTTTCCCCATATGTTTTAACCTTGAGTGAATGCTTTAGGAAATTCAAGAGAAATTGATGTATTTTGAGAATCCTTAAGAAGGCATAGTGATGAACTGAGTTTTGAGATGTTATATTGTTCCTAATAATGTTAGGATGGGTGGATTTTGGAGGTGACCTTCACACATACACAAACACGCACATCACAAGAAAGACAAGAAGATTTACATGATTCGGAGAGGCGACATGCCTTCCTACGTCTACGGGGACAAACCAAAGAGATCACTATGATGGAAATCATACAGGGAACTCTTAGAGATGCCGGAAGCGTCTCCTCCTCACACCAACTTGTCCCTCTACATTATGCCCAAGCCCTAATGAGTACAACAAGATTATTTGTAGAGAACCATCAGCCCTAGAGTTTTCTTCTCTATAAAAGATAAATCCCTAAACTACCCCCAATTACAAGATCGAGACATTTACTAAACAATCTCCACCTTGGCTTGATTTTGTGAGACATCTTCAAGATCAACCAGCTAATGCCACTTTTACTCTACTATAGTCAACAATGCATCCACTGATCTAGAACCTGCAACCTACATCTCTGTCAAATGTAGAACTTATGCCTTAATTAGGTACCATGCTCCACCTTTGCGACGGAACCGTTGGCAAAAGCCATCATAGATTTAGAGAACCACCATGAATGTTGCTTCATGTCCTGCCACATCAACAAATCAGTGATAGCCGACCTCCACCCAGTTGTTCTCTTTCTTCTGGACTTGATCACCACTACAAGGAACTCCAATTGGTGTAATCCACAAGCTATAGATTCATTGAGTTAGCACCAATGGATAATCGACCAGTCCAATCTATAGCTCCATCATGCAACACTCCACCTCGCTCAGTCGAACACCTCACTGAGACCTTAGGAGAACACATGCATGATCCTACACACATTCACACTGGTTGTGTAGAAGCCTGAACATCATGCACAACTCCACCTTGATCTATGAACACCATGTTGAGTCCCTTAGAAGCACAACTCCACCTCGTTTCGTACACTTCTTCAAAGAGCCCTTTTGGAGATTTAAGCAAGAACTAGTCAAATGGAGAAGAAAACACCTGATCCAAATAGTCCAATGCGTCTAAAATGCTGTAAAACCTTGGGATCAACTCCTAGATCACCCAAATATGCTTCTGATTGACTCCGATCCGACCGAAACAATTATGTCTGTCAGATCGCCGCACCTAGATCCTAACCCCATCTTGACCCAGAACCAAATCCATTTAATTAGACCAAAACGGACCTCACAACTCGAACCCAATAACTTGGGTTCATTTAATTTGAGGGTCCCCCCCCCTTTTTTTTTTAATCTTCTTCTTTCTCATCCTCTCTTCCTCTTCAAGAAAAGAACAAGGAACCCTAGCGCCACCATCACTCCAGCGGCCAGCCCATCCACCAGCATCGCCGCCGGCCTTTGCGCCACCTCCACCGGCCTCACCGTCGGCCTCCACTGCGCCCTTTGCAAGTGACACCACCTACAACTAGCCTTACGCAAGCAACCGCCGCGGCTATCCTAGCGTCAATCGCTAACACTTGCAAACCCTATCGATGCAGCTATCCACACTTGTGGCCTATGCGGCCGAAGCATGCTACCGCTCTAGACCACCATGTCCCAGCCTAGCCGCCGTAGCCAATGCCACCGGCATCATTCTTGCTGTCAGACTGTCCTCCGTGGGTTGCTACTCTGTACTCCACCATCTGCGATGACCTCCGCTACGATTTGGTTTGCCTGCATCGCCACTTCATTGTGCACTGCATCTTGTAGCCACATCCAGCATTGCCTACTGCTCCTGCGGCCTGTAGTTGTTGATGGATATAGGTGTTCTAAAAGTCAATCATAAGGCACCCATTACAATCTGGTTCACAAATAAATGGCATTTATTTCATTATATAAATTAGTATATTTATAATTGCACATAATGAAGTCCATGAATGTGTGCAATAGTCATCGAACTTTGATGAGATCATAATAATGAGATTGATGACTTATAAATACATATTCTTAATTGTTCCTAATCATAGAATGTTTGAGAATGACATCGAAAATCTGATAAGACTAGTACAGGTTATTCCAGGTCATGATGAGGGTGATTGATCTCGTTAGTTATTTGTGTGGAAACACTATAATAAACTTGTAGGTGCTCATTGAGGAATGAGTTCACTGAACTGATCCGACATGAATCGCCAAATGGTAATTTATCTTATTGTCAACTAGCTTGATTCATCGTCACATTGGTGTGGTTAATCCTTGAACATGAGACATCAAAAATATCTTGTTGGTGGACTTATGTGATTTGACCTTGACCTACGAATCCTTATCCACAGCATCTCTAATAGCCATGGATCAGGTCCACCGAAAAATCTTTAAAGATGATTATGTGTTCAATATAGGATCATTCGCTCTCAGATAACTGAAGAGAGAATGCTCTAGAATAGATCTGCAGGAGTCTGTAACCAGAGCAGACACAATATCAGAAAAGGTGTATTCTCTGATATTGTACAACAAAGTATGATTCAAGTGAGTTGACCATCTAAGGTTTCACAGTTTGACCATACCCTAGGTCGACTCGAGAGCATTGTACGAATGAAGGATTATAGTCACGCGGTAACTGTGGACGGACAGATTCCATGAGTGGGTTGTTGAACCAGATTACCTTCCAAGATCATGCAGTGTTGTTTGGCACCTAACTTGATCGGAAGTCCAACTGAATTTACATGAGATATTAATTCAATTAAGTAATTAATTAAATATTAGATATTACTTAATTACTATAAGTCGATAAATAGTTATTGGACTTAACGGGTTGAAAATCGGACTTGGTATTGGGCCTAGACGGTCAAACGCAAATAGATTCTCAGCCCGTGGTACTTAAGTGAGATTTATATTAACTCGGAGACTTTTATGAAAAGTCACGCAGACTTAATATATATACGGGTTGTTGAGAAACTCTGGGCCAAGCTCTCAATGCAGGCCGCCCCCCTTCTCTCTCTCCTCCTCCTCTGAGCACCCCCTTCGGGGTCCCGAGTGCTTTCCCATCTTGGCCGCGCACAAATCCCTAATGTCGAGAATGCCCGTCCAGGTGATCCGGACATCATTGCGGCGAGGATTCTTCAACGAGCATGTTGATCTGGACGAGGGAGCGAAGACGAACCACTGCAGAGGATCGCGTGGATACCGCAGGAGGCTGGACACTTGTGCGGCTTCGCCTCGACGGAACCGACAAGGTCGCGGATTCGAATCCACGCATGGTAATTCGATCAATCCCGATTTTTCGGTTTTACCATTTTTCGTTTCGAAACGGATCTGCAGGCATTGGGCGGGATTTTATTTTCTATTTCTACCGCGTTCTTCGCGACCCACCTGGATCCAACCAGTGGTATAAGAGCGAAGTTCCGCTCTGATCCGTTTCGGGACGGTGAAATTATTATTCTAAAATGATTTCCATGTATTAACTTGTTTTTCCTCGTATAAATTGTTCATGGGATGAACTTAAAATTTTAAATTTAATTTTTCTATGTGAAAAATGTTTTTTTTTTTTTTTTGGGGGGGGGGGGGGGGAGGGGTTCGTCGCATTCTTCATGGAAATGAAGAACCGATTTTATGGGCTTCGTAGTGGGTTAAATGGTGAGCGGCCACCACTATTAGCTTGCTGGTATGACCAGCTATCCCTCCCTGTCCCCGGAAGGTTCCTGATGTGGCCAGCTGTCGGCGGTGGAGCCTCCCTCTTTGTATTTTTCCAAATGTTGGAAGAGAAAGGAAGGGGGAAAAAGCCACGGTTTGGAAACTGGTTAACCACAGTTTTGGGGGGCCACCGGTGGCATAGGGCTCGCCGGCGTCGAGGACGATGGGTGGGCCACCCCCCTTGCTGCTTTCGGTCATCCCTGTTGTTGGCACTGGCGGCGGCGGCGCCGCCCCATAGGCTGCAACCAGTAAAGGGGGGGGGGACCCTAGTCGGGCGAGGCAGGTGCTGGGAGCCTAGAACGGGCGGTCCCGAGTCGGCCCGACCAAGGCTGGGGCGGGCTTAGCCCAGGCGCGCTAGGTCCAGGGGTGGCTGAGCCCAGGCGCCTAGATTGGGCCTGCCTAGTTCGAGCTAGTAACCTGGACCAAGTCCTGCCAAGTCCGAGCCCAAGCCTAGGGCCCAATGGGCCAAGCCCATTTACCCAATTACCCATAAACCCCTTTTATTAATTTAAAACCCCACCCATTTATCCTGAAAACATAATTAAATTTAGTTTAAAATATGTTTTAAATTTTAAATTTATTATTTTCAGTTAAATGGGTCCTTTAAGATAAGATCTTAATTGTGATTAACAAATGTTGTTAAATCATTTTTAATTAAGTGATAAGAGGGGTTATTTAAGATGTGCTCTTAAATCTTATTAACAAGTGTTGTTACTTTATTTTAAGTTGTGACCTTAAAATTAATTAAAAAATGTTGTTAACTTATTTTAATTAGGTGATTAGATAAATTTAATTTCTTAACAATTATTGTTATGAAATTAATTTTTTAATTAAGGGACACTTAATAAGAGGCTATTAAGTATTTAGTTAACTCTTAATAATAGTTATTGAAATAGTTAATTATTTATTAAAAATTAACCTTAATAAAAGTCATTAATGATTTATTAATTAACTCTTAATAAAAATTATTAAGAGAGTTGATTAATATTCTCATGAATCTCTTAATTAAAGTATTTGAAGATCTAATCTACTTAAAGAGGACCTTTTAATAAAAGTTATTAAGAGATTGAATTAAGTCTAATTGTTAGACTAATGCATTTAGAAATGTTCTAATTAATATTTCTTAACAATTGTTGTTGAGAAATTTTATTTTGATAAAGAGGTTCTTACAAATAATTGTTAAGGAATTAAAATTAGAATTATAAATTATTTTATAAGAGTTATTAAGGAATTTTTAATTCTATATAATTGTTAGATTATTTCACATTAGTAATTGTTGTTAATGTGATTTGAGAATAATCTAAGTATTAGATTAATTAATTTAGAAGTGTTCTAAATAATGTATGGAATATTTTAGAATTTTAATTTTAGTCTTGTGGGAACATGATAATGTGTTTGATATTTTAAATTAGATTTAAATGCATGTGATAAAATATGATTGTCGAGATTCAAATTATCTAATTTTAATTGGTACCCAAGTTTTAAGAAAATCAAAATTATTATTTTTAAAAAAATTAGCCTTCATGTGATATGTATGATCATGTGTGGATGGTTAAAATTCGAAGTGATTATAGACATGCACTTAGTTAATTTCATATCGTATGATAGTATATGATTATGTGGATCATTTATGGAATGTGATGTGGGTTAATTAAATGTTAATTAATGAGGCATGCGTGCCTCCCTCTCTCTCTCATTCCGATGTAATTTTATCTTCCTTCATTATTGTACTCGGCTATAAGACTTTCTCTTACAATTAATTTGTATTTGAAAATTGTTTCAAATTATACATTATGTTGTAATTGATCGTGTTGGCCGAACAGAGCCGAAGATGATCCACAAATGTAACCAGGAAGGCGTCAGGAGATGAGATCATCAGAGCCTATGTGTTTGTATGTGTTTAAATAATATAATTGTTACATTATTATGGTGATTAATTGTTTGGCTCTAATTAATCATCGTGCTATCCAAGACCACATAATGAACATGTATGGTTGATGCATACTTTTAGTTTTTTTTTATGAATCAATTACTATAATTTAGGTATAGTTAAATATATGCGACATATTTATAAACTATCACCTAGGAAGAGACCAAGATAAAAATTATCTAAAACTCTCGCTAAAATCTAAGCTGTAACGTGAGTATTTGAGAACCTACTGCTTAGTCCTCCATCGTTATAGTCATAGGACTCAAATTACTTTAGGTAGGTTTGTTGTGCTACCATAAGGCCCGTCTAATTATAAGGAGAGACTCTGACTATGGCATAAGATGTCTTTTGATCGGGATAGAGAAACTATATAGCCTTGTTGTGCTATCCACAAGGGTTGCATACAAATCTATACTCGTCTTATAACGATGGTAATGCTTAGACCAAAATAAATAGTTTGTTGTGCTATCCACAAGTCCACTAAATCTCTAGGGACCAAAACTATGATCATATATTGCAAGGAATTGTAAGTCCTATAAGATAGGTGCTCTTTGATTGTATTACAGTTTGTTGTGTTATCCACAAGGTTATACTACAAGTCATTGAGATTCTGATCCATGCTAGGAGACCATCGAAGTCTTCCGTTTTGTATATCTAAGGGTTATACAGTCCGTCGAAAAATAATGAGAAATAATTCAAGATAAAAACCATAATTGAATTATAAGAACCATCTATCCAAATCTTTTAATTCCTCTAATAACTGAAATGTCTTCTATTGATCTGAGATTTGACATACTGGGTGCCAATACTTCTCATATTCAGATTGGCTAGAGAATTTTGAAGAATGTCTTCAGGACCAATTGATAGTCACTATTCTAATCAGATATCATGAAATCTCTTATTTAGATAGACTAAAGTGAAGAGATACTCATAGTATACTTTATGAAAGACAGTGGTTGTCATGAAATCTCTTACTTTGATAAACCAAGAAGAAGAGATATTCATGGTATGCCTTTGAATAAGACAAGAGGTAAGATCTTAAACGGTCGAACCCACATCTGAGAAAGATAAAGACAAGTCAACTAAAAGAGAGAATGAGCAGTTCTCCCACTATAATCAATAAAGATATTGGAAAAGACAAAAAGAATATGAAATTTATAAGAAGTTTCGGGTATTCTTATTGTCAACTTTTGCATGTCTATTGGAGAATAAGCGTCTCCAATATGAGATATTGAAAATGATTCTCAGATCTGCAATAGTATGCAGACTTAGTCAAGTAAAAAGAAAGCAATAAAATGAAAGTGTTGAGTTAGACTCAACAATAGTTCAAAATATACAGAGGTTACTGTTAGACAGTAAATCTTTGTATATCTTTAGGAGACTAATATGAAACTAAATAATTGTCATTTAGTTCTATTAATTATCAAGAATTGTAAAAGTGAATAACATTAACTGAGAAGGAACAAGCGTTGTTCTATATGGTTTTAGAAATAAAATGAAAGATTTTAAAATCAGTCAATGCACTATAGATTCTTGATGTGACATATCATGTGATGAATGTTCACAAGTCTCCTATAGAAAAGGATAATGTGAATCATGTTTATTTATGACATTGTACATTAGGTTGTGCAATAAGAAATTATTTGTGCTTATACATACTGATGTAAATAGCTCAATATCTTCCTAAGGCCAAAGATAATTACTTCTATTGACTTACCTTAATAGTTTTCTCTTGAAAAGATTCAGTTGTGTGCTTACTGAAGTACTATTCGAATACATCTGAGAGATTAAGGTATACAAGATCAAGATGAAGTGACTAACTGGAAATAGTATTAAAAAATTTTGATTTGATCAAGAAAATTAATATTTGAGTACGGAATTCACACAAATCATTAAAAAGGATAATTGTATCATCTCTCAATTGATCCTCATAGTAAGGTCAAGTGTTTCAACTATCAGAAGATGGGATATTATGCTAGTGATTGCACTGAGTAGATTAGTCTTACTTTCATATTTATTTGAATATATGTGCTAAAAAAATATTTGCTTATTACTCATAAAGTCTCTCATTAGATTGTAAACTAAGGAGCAACTAGTCACATAACTCGTGAGCGAGCTAGATTGCAAGATTGCAACTAAGTATCAATTCAAAGCTAGTGAATCACCATGAGAGTTGATGATCAGGAAGGAGTCCTTAGAGTTGTCTATTGTCACCTGGAGCTTGGTGCAGTCTACTTTCACTTTTAGTACTTTGATATCTTAAACTGCTCATTTAGTTTCTTTATAACTATATTATATCTTTAATTTAGTCAGTATCCTTATAGTCTTAATAAATTTCTGGAACAATATGAAATTTGAATATAGTGATTATATTTTATTAAATTTCTTCTTAAATATTATTTTTTCATTCAGTGGAATGATTTATAGGATTAAGATTATTAGTGTCCCTTTATAAGATAAATCATATATAGCAGAAAAGTCTGCACAAACCTCTTAATGAGGGTCAAGAGGACTACTCTTTATATTCTTTTGAGTTGTAGAGATATGATAGGAAATACAGTTATACCTTGTCAGCTCCCAGTCAACTCTTTTGAATTCACTTTTAACAACCAAGATGGAATTGATCTTCAAGTCGATTCTCATCATGCCAGATCGATCGAACAATCACAGAGCTATTAGATCCTATGAAAAACAATTCATCTTTTGGCAAAGGTAGAGAGATGTATCTCCCTTCAAAGATTGCTAAAGACAATGGGAGTGAACCACTCACTGCCCCTTGCAATGTTTTTTTTAAGTTGCCGATGAGTTTGCATCTGATAAGGAAGTCTAGCCTCATCTAAAAAAGAAAAAGTACAGAGTTGATCAAAACTACATGAGAGTAGCTATCCTTCACTTATAGATTGAAGGACTTAGTGATACTCTAAATCTAGTAGGTTCGGTTCTTAATGTTAACTAAAGTCTGATAAAATATAAATAATTGAAAAGGTGTTCCTTACAAAATGTATTAAGAACATTGCTTTGTGCTATCATATAGTATGCCTTATGATGACTGGATATTATTTTATGTTACTTGTGCATGATTTGGTTGTGATGAGGTATATCTTTGAATGAGATTATTAGTGCATTTATATGAGAATACTACTAGGCTATGATCAGTCTATTCACACGGACGATCGGCATATCGTTATGTGAGTGAGCATGACAAGATAGACTTTGTAGACTTCATACTCAGTAGGAGCATGATTTCACATTTAGTGAGAGTGTGATAAAAGTCGTAATCGCTTTAATAGGTGACTAAGATAAAACAAATTGAAAATCAATTAGACGTGAATTTATTTTTCCGTGTAGCTTGTGATAATTAAATCTAATGAGAACCATATGGGCAACCCAAATGCACTTAGTGGAGTGCAAGGTTACATATTCATATGGTGTATGAGTGTGACGTATTTGTTTGTTACTCCATCATAGCATACAAATCATACTCTATGTATTATTTTGACGACCATCAGATAAGTGACTGAGTGGATCCATGCTTTGTCACTGTGTGAAGCCTCTACACTTTCTATACTCTTTGGAACTATGCACCTTATTATAAAGTGGAGACTTAATGATGTTACTTTAACATGTTATCCAAAGGTCATGAGCCATCCGGTGCAACGAAGTATGTCTAAGAAAGCACTCAAGTTTAAGCAGATTAACATGTGTTACATAGGAAAAGTCAACATACATCACACATGTGTTGTTCTGATTCATTGCTAGCCAAACGTTATGATGGATGTATCTAACATAATCATGAGTGCATATACATAGTTTGAGAAGTTAAGGTAGAGATCTCAGAGGGATGAAGTCAACTTGACCTAGTGTAAGCTTGTGATTTGGAGTATGAGACGAGTTGGAGTTGTAATGTTATGTTAATTAGGTGGTAACTTAATGTAACACTCTTCATTTTTTATCATCATCGTCCGGTCGTACACGTCATTTCTTGTATGAAAGAAAGAGTTAGATGAGATTTTTGGAGAATATTTTGTTGACCAATATTGTATCTAAGTGGAGATGTAGATTGAGTTTGAAGGGAGTTGGAATTCAGACCATCCACATTGGTAGTAGATGAGATTGACTTGGATATAGACTCAGAGGAGTCCCTCTTTTAGTGGGAATAGAAGTCCAAGCTACTCTATATATGCAAGGATATCTAAGAAGAAAAAAGTTTTCTTCCTACTCCTCCTCTCTCCCGGTCTTCTCTTCCTTCGTCTCTCTCTCTCCCTAGGATACCACTTCGACACCCAGAGTTTTGCCACGTGAAATCTCGTGGGAGACTCTAGTAGCCTCCCTACCTTGACAAAGACGATCCTGCTACTTCCGCTACATCAACTCTATGAGAATCTCCTCTAAACTACGATTTCAAGTAATTTCTTGTGTATATGTGTTGGATCCAAAAATCCAACACCTTCCTTTCTTAGGCCTCCTTACTGGCTCCAATGGCAGACTTGCTGTCCTTGACAGCCATGTTCTCCAAGAAGACCCAAATCTGAGATATATGGGTTTTCTTGAGGAGCTCGACATCTTATGCAGCATTAGATGCTCAGTTCAAAGCAGGCTCATCTAAGCTTTCCTCTCCCTCATCAGTTGTAAGTTCCATGATGCACCGACCCTCACCATGCACAGGGTTGGATCTTCCTTCATCAAGGTTGAGATGGGAGCAACACCATTACTCCGAGAAGGCCCTTACCACTGCTACGGTTTCGCCAACAAGTCTATATTATGGCCAGCAATGATACTTCTCCATTATCTCTTTTAATGTTATTCATGAGAAGCCTTTTACGTGTGAGGAGTTATCTAGGTTTTGGACTGGGGTGTTTTTTGTTTATTGTGTTAATCACATGAGTTTGGACTACTTCTCTTCCCTTCCCCTGTGCCATGATCTGCTTATGTTTCTATGCTTTGCTTCTCTCCCCTATCTCTTTACTACTTCTCTCCCATGTGTGTGTTGTTTCTTCCTTTATCAATTATCTCTTATTTAAGGTTTGTTTGTTTCATCTTAAAATACTGTAATTCTTTGGTTTTAAAGTCACCGATTTTGAAATGAGTATTTTTTGTGATTTTAAAACCAGAAAATACTTTATTTGGATAAATGTAAAACACATGAAAATAAAAGGATTTTTTACACATATACCCCTGAAATATACTGTTATTTGCATATATAACCTCAACTCCCACATTATTTTTAATACCCCAAAAGTCTCCGATATGTTACAGGTATACCCCTCCTTCAAAATATTGTTAAATCAAAATTAAAGATTTTGCATACACACTCCTAATTCACTGATATTTTACATGTATACCCTTAAATTCACTAAAAAATTTTACATATATGCCCTTGATGTTATCAAGATTTATGAGACTTTTTCGACATATTCAGTTTGAATTCACGTTATTTTGATGGAGGACCATAACATATCCGAGATTTCAAGAATATTGAAAATAATATGTGAAAGTTAGAGGTATAGATGCAAATATAATATACTTGAGGGATATATATATGCAAAAAAAACCCAAAACAAAATAAGGCGCATTATTTGTTTTTGCCGAAATCTTGGATCATATTATCTTGATTTTGGGAGGTAAAGTTACCTTTCATTTTATCTTCATGCTTATACTAATATTACTATGTTTTAAGTAATATAAAACTAATTAAAAATAATAATAAGAAATATTTTCCTGAGGTGATGACATACACAAAGAATAACAATTTATCATATCAAACATTGGGTTGGCTGAACCTTTTGCAATTGTTTATATCATTATACAAGATATGTGACCCTTTGTCACGTATACATGAGCATACAGCCTAAAAGTGGTTAAGGAAAAGAACGGGTTCTATTTGGTGAAGATTCTACCTCAGATTTAAAGTCCTCATGTTCGAAAGGAATCTAAAAAGTATAATTTTTTTTCATCAAATTTAATTCCATTTGGTAACGATTCTATCACATATTCGGATCCTCAAATTCAACGGAAATATGAAAAGTGCAAAAAGAAATTCAAATAAAAAAAAGGTGGATGAATTCTCTAATTCAAACTTTGTTCCATGTTAAAAAGTGATCTCTTTTCTATTCCTCGCATATCTTTGAAAAGGAGATAAGAAGAAAATCTAAGGATTATAAAAAATAGTACCTCTTTCTTTCCTTTTTTTCCCTTCCGTTCCTAAAAAGACAATATGAGAATAAAAGTGTCATTTGATGTGTCTTCAAATTTGAGTTCTCATAATTTTTTTAAATGAGATTTTTTTAAAAATAAATAACTTTTCCTAAAATTAGAATTTAAGAGATGATAACATGTCACTTCTCAGAATTTGATTTTATCCAAAATTTAGACTCCTAAAATCATTATCAAATGGATCCGAAAAAAAGATAGATGAATTTTCTAAGAATCTAAATTTTGTTTCACGCGGATAAAAAGTCTCTTTTAGATTCCTACAGAATCTTTTAAAAAAAGGATAGGACGAAAATATGAAAATTATAAAAAATAACACTCTCTTTCTTTCCCTTTTATCCTAAATTCTTAAAAGAAAATAATATGAAGATAAAAATATCTTTTAATGTGTTTTGAAATTTAAGTTCACGTAATCTTTCTAAACGAGATTCTAAAAAATAAATAATCTATCTTAAAATTTAAATTCAAGAAATGATGAGGTGACTCTTTTCATAATTTAAATTTTTCTAAAATTTAAAATCCTAAAATTATTCTCAAACGAAACCCTTGAACACGGCTTATGTCAACTTGAGCTTTTCTCCTTCTGCTTCGCATGGAGGTAGACCGGAAAAAATAAATTAGGGAGGGCACGGTGACGGGAAGCATTTTACGGTAACCAGAATAAGGCATCGGTATCGTGACGGGAAGCATTTCTACCGCAACCAAAACAGGGCATAATATCTTGTTTTGGTCCCAAAAGAATGCGGCCTGAAAACCAAAACAAAGGATTTGGGATGCCCCATCCGCCGACAGCCGTCCGACAGAATTTTGAATTACATCGTTCTACACACAATCAAACATATGGAAAACATTGTAAAATGAAATAACTACATCATTTTACAATATTTTACAGCAAAACAAACAACCCCTTAAATGAAAGGCAGCAAGCTCTTTCATTCTTTTAAAAAAAGTGATACTATACATCCAATTACAAAAATTGATAATCATATTTTAAAAATACACCAAATCCGGGCAAACGCATCCATATAAGAGGACACAACGAAGACACGACCGAGCTTTTAATCAGATAGTTCACCCCTTCACCGTAGGTGCCATAAGAGTTTTTTTTTTTTTTTCCCTTTTGTCACGCACGAATCGTAGGATCACTCTTAGATCACGTTTCATGTAAAACCCGAAAGGATATCAACTAAAAATTAGAAAGTGAAAAAGTGAACGTTCTGCATGTTATTGCCGGTAAAAACAATAAAAAAAGAGCAATACTTACTACACCGTACAGCCCAATTTTTTATTTTTTATTTTTTATTTTTTGAAACAAAAATTAAAGCAGCCCCATCGTGATCAACACTACCGTACAGACCGATCCTCCATCAGACGATCAAAAAAAAATCTGAAACATAAAAACTCAATCTTAATGAACAATTCATTTTTTTTATTTTTTAGATTTTTTGAGGTCTCTAATAGAGGATCGGCCTATACAAAAGGTGTCAGCCATAGTGGGGCCAACCTAAAAAAATTCAAAAAATAGAAATTAAAAAAAAAATGCTGCTGCTGCAGCCCCTGCTCGTAAAAAAATACCTCCAGGACACATGATAGCGCCAAGGCAAAGCAAAAAACTATCAGAGAAAGAAGAAATCACTTTAAAGGTACCAAAGTTAAAGAGACCAAACGTACTATCCTTTAGACAAAACATCCTTGCCTCGTATCCACTTATTGGGTGTCCGACCTCACCCACTCGCAAACAGCGGGGATCGTGCACCGCCCCATCCACATTCATCAACAGAGGTCGATGAAAATATCACATGCAGTGTTCTTTTGTGAATTAAAAGTTCCAAGGATATAATACCAGAGACAATAGTAAAAGATACCCACTAAAACGCCTTGAACGATGGGAAAGGGTATTTGTACTCCCTTATCCCAACTCTCAACCACCAAATTTTATTTACTACAGCAAACCCTTCATTATGATGATCTTGGAATATTCACAAGAGAGTGATGACAAAGAAACTCCCTTAAGGAACTACTTGAACTTGGAACACTCAACAGGCAATGACGATGGACGGAGTATATTGGAACAACTTAAGAAAGAATAGCATCAGCATAAAATAAAGTGGGTAAAATCATACCTCACCAAACGGCTATCTAAACGGCCCAAGACTGCCTAAAACCGTGTACAAGGGCAACCAAAGACTGTCAAATAGACCAAGTACAAAGGAGCAATCGACAAGAGGGATCCTACCAGAATCACCATCTCCTTGACTTGTCCATCGCTAACTAATCATATAAAAGATGCTTACAACAAGAAAAGCACAATAAAGACAGAGAAAATGGAGCATGTACAACACAAAAACTACCTCTAACAAAGAGAAAATTTGAACAAATACTACCTCTAACAAAGAGAAACATGAACAGCGCATATGATCAAGCAAAATATGACATCTACAGAAACATCAGTGCTTGAAGCAATTCCATGCCACTGCAATAAGCACTACCGGAAATACCAGTGATAGAGACGCAACAGCTATGTTGTAAATACACGTAGAATGAAGTCTAGGAGCCTTCTTAATGTGAGGGTGATCTTTATTGCTTATATTGCCATTCAACTTTCTCAACCTTAACCCAGATTTGGATTCTTCAATGATCTTAGACATTGTCAGCGTCACATCCGTAAGGGGCATTTCATCTGCATGATAACAAGTTGGATAAGAAATGCAGAAAGGTCAAGAGAAAGCGAGAAGGTAACTCCATGCCACCTCATGCTTATCAATGGTACCTGGGTGGTGACTCTCTGCGTTATCGATAGAAGCCTGCTGAAGAGCTTTCTCCTCTTTAGTTATGTGCTGCTTAGAATGCTCGTCCACATGATGGTGTTCCTGCCAACAACACAACAATGCCTATTGACTTAGTAACAACATTAGGCTCTGATAATTTTCCACTTTCCACACTTTGAATTTTCGAGAACTGAAAATCTGCTGTGTTGAAAGCATCATATTGAAAACATTATTGATCTTAACTTGCATACATGGGCCATCACTTTCTTCAAAATGCATATTATTAGATGTATTATGATTTCTCACCTCGGTACTTGCTGAGCAAACCTCCTGATCCTCCAAGCTGAAGCTTGGCTTGCTATCATTGCTGCACAATGATTCCACATCATGTTCCCTTTGCAAATGGATTCTTCTCATTGCTGTACCCTGCTGCTGCCAGCTAGGTGAAGGTGCTTGAACTTGTGGCTGACGAGGCCTGATCTTAATGCCAGTCCCTTCAAGTTCACTGTTATTGTTTAATGAGATCCCTTGAGTGGTTGCTCCCTTACGACTGTTGATATTACATACATCTTGCATTGCTGCTCTAGCAGAGTCCCTATAGGAAACAAGTGGCCCAGTACCACCAACTATGAACTTTTCTACAGTTCCCCTTGAATATCTGTTGTCAGAGGAATGTCCGACTGCAAGTTGCCTGAGTGACAGTTTATTGTCACACACTGATACAGCCTGATGTTGCATTTGCAAACGGAGTTTTCTCAGTGCTGTTCCCCTTGCTGTACCCTGCTGCTGCCAGCTAGGTGACGGTGCTTGAACTTGTGGCTGACGAGGCCCGATCTTAATGCCAGTCCCTTCAAGTTCACTGTTATTGCTTAATGAGGTCCCCTGAGTGGTTGCTCCCTTACGACTGTTGATATTACATACATCTTGCATTGCTGCTCTAGCAGAGTCCCTATAGGAAACAAGTGGCCCAGTACCACCAACTATGAACTTGTCTACAGTTCCCCTTGAATATCTGTTTTCAGAGGAATGTCCGACTGCAAGTTGCCTTAGTGACAATTTATTGTCACACACTGATACAGCCCGATGTTGCCTGATCTTAATGCCAGTCCCTTCAAGTTCACTGTTATTGCTTAATGAGGATCCCTGAGTGGTTGCTCCCTCACAACTGTTGATATTATCTACATCTTGCATTGTTGCTCTAGCAGAGTCACTAGAGGAAACAACTGGCCCAGTCCCACCAGCTATGAACTGGCTTACAGGTCCCATTGAATATCTGTTGTCAGAGGAATGTCCGACTGCAAGTCTCCTGAGTGACAAATCTTGTAAATTCTGTGATGGATGTGATTGATGGCACGCCCACTCAGAAACTTCTACAACTGGATGCACCCCATGTGTCTGATTTCACAGTTTACAACCAAAATGGGAAAAACATTTAGTATTTTGTCATATCCATGCTATACAAAAGCATAAAAATATTTTATGAAAAAACAGAGGCAAATCATCCACACAGTCCAACAAAGAGTTAAAATAAGTTTCCTCACCTGCAGGACTACTGTCTCAGAATCAGCATCACTGTTTGTTCCACTATCCTTGCCTGACACTGTGTCCCAAGGAACACTCTCTATCATATTAAGATTATAACCCTCCGGAATAGGGCTGATGGCTCGATCCTTCTGCTCATAAAATTCTCCAGATGAATAATCATCTTTGTTCAACACTGAATCTATGAACTCAGTGACATCATCCATTTCACCATTATCCAAACCATGCTGCCCTTCTTGAAACATCTGAAGAAAACTGTCCAAGTCATCCATGGGAATCAGAGAATTCAGATCCGGAAACCCATAACAGTCTACTGGCTCTGATTGTGGTCCACAAATTTCATCCAAAGTTTTCAACAGAGTCTGCACTTTTAAATAAAGCAAGAGTTAGGACTAGATATGTTGAACATGTCTAGCATATGCCTCATTCAAAGGCAGACAAAAAGCAATTTAGATAGAAAAGGATGAGCTGAATAGAAGGGGTTCATAGTCGCCCAATCACAGGTCAAGCGGGAGGAGAGGGCTACCCATAAGAAAGGGTTGCCCACGAGATGAAGCGAGGTAAAACCACCATGGTGTGGAGCTACCACTATGTCAAGGGGATGAGACAAGGATGAACTGAATTAATCCCATATCGGAAAATAAGAAAAAGTTACTAGACTATATATATGAAGGACATGTATCCATAACTCACAAGGCACCTTTAAAGGGACAAAATTGTGCGGACTTGACCAAAATGGGTAATATCTTACAAGGGTTAGATCGGGTCATTACAGAATAGTATCAGAACAGGACTAGTGCAATACGATATGGACTAGTTTGGAAACGAACTACGTGAAAATCGGTGGGCCTTTGATGACCCAGTCATGAGCCAGGCAGGAAGGGAGGGCTACCCATAGGAAAGGGCTGCTCACATGGTAAAGCGATGTGGAGCCACCAGAGTGCAGAGCTACCCCTGTCTCTAGGAGGCTAGGGCAGGCATGAACCAGATTAGTTCTACATCAGAAAATGGAAAATAATTATTAAGCTATATATGAAGGACCTATATTCATAACTTGTGAGGTGCCTTTTGGAGGTAAAATAGTGCGGGCTTGACCAAAGCAGACAACACCTCAAAAGGGTTGGATCGGATCGTTATAGGGTTCTTCAGGCAAAAACACCCAATGTACATCGTTTGTCCAGCAATGAGCTGTAAGTTGTACTATAGAAAGACAAAGATTAGTGGAGACTAGCTCCAAGCTATGAATCACTTGCACCAGTAATGAAGTATACTCGCCATCAGAAAACTGAAGGTTAGGACTAAGTTCAACATCCCACATATACAATAAAACTCAATTCACGTGGATCAGTGTATGTATCTCAAAAGAGTAATTATAAAATTAGGAAAATATCAAGCTCAATTTTAGTAGTAAAGGAAATCATACTCAGATTGACATTGTTCAATTTCAAGTTATGTTTACACACCTCTCCCGCATGATATCCAAGATCAGAGGCCATGTTGCTATTACAATTGCTTTCTTCTAGTTTAACAGAACTTTCTTGCACAGCTGGTTCAATAATCTCTTGATTTGACAGCATCTCAGACACTTCTACTGCATCTTCTACATGCAGTGTATCACATGCAGAGGATTTTGTTGGGGTAGGAGAGAAGCCACTATCTTCGACCTCACAACAGTTCAGATTTGGACTCGTCTCCCCCTGTTGCTTGAATAATCGACATAGAACATATGCACCCTGCACAAGTTATGGAACTAATTGTGAGAAATAATTGACAATAAGATATTTAGATAACAAAATCATGCGATTGTATCAGCAGAAGATAGCATCCCTTGCACCACTCCAACATACAGGAAAAATTAGTGAAACAGAACATAGGAGAAAGATATGTATGTTCACCTGTCTTACACAATATATCTGATTTATGATTCAAAGAAATATCAAGTATGATCTTTTACTTATCTCGTTTGTCACAGGCACATCAGGCCAGCAGAGCCACAATGTGTTTCAATATTGAATATTGGTATGCAAGCAGAATGAAACCAAAGGTATCAAATTAAACTGCCAAACAATACATAGCATGATGATGCTTTACAAAAGATTACACATGAATATAGAAAGATAATATAGCGTACGATCAAAACAACCACTATGAATGTCACAGGCCCTATGCACAACCATTTATTTCATTGAATACCATGGAATCTGAAATTGAATACATTCAAGTTTTATAGCCTTCAAGCAGCAGCACTCCACAACATTCTAGGTAGCAAAAAGAAACAGATGGCAGCCCACAGACTGAATATGAGCTACACAAAAAGGCTTAGTCATGCCCACTCAATTCCCAGTTAAATGTAAATGTAGATCCATATATAGTATAGTTACGGGGCCATAGGAAGTCACCTCCAACAGCCTGGAGCAATCTATGAATTTTGAGATGTGGAACATAGACACTAGGAATTCAAGCTTAGAAATAAGACTGAGAAGAAAATGAAAAAGCAAGTTGGTGACATTCTGAATCTATTACATTCAAGCAAGAAACAAATGCAAAAAATACGATGCAAATTTTCTTATATCATTCTTTTCAGGAGAAATGAGTTTCTCCATTAACATGCTTTTGGAAGCTCAGCAGCTTAATAAGAGTACCTCCCACACTTCAGTAAAGTGGTCCCTCTATGAGAAGCTGTAAACAGATCTTCCTGTTAAGGCCATAGTCGTCAAGGCGCCGCTTAGGCGTACGCCTAAGCGGCGCCTTGGCGCAAAGTTACTGTAGCAAGGTGTCTGGACGCCTTTCATGGGCCCATGAAAGGCGGCCCAGGCGCCAGCTTAGGTGGACCAGGCGGCCTGCTTAGGGTGCCTTGCCGCCTGGACCGGTCCGGCCCGTTAAAAATCGGCCCATTACCACCCGCCCATTTACCCCGGTCCCCGGCCCGTGACTTAACTCGTTAACCCGCCCGCCCCAACCCGTTAAGCCCCCCTTACAAGCGGAATCGTGCCCGAGCCCTCCCCCTGACCCCTCGAAGCCCACCCCCTTCCTCCCTCACCCCCGATCTCAGCAAGCTAGGGTTCGCTTCGCCTCCCTCCGCTCTGGCTGCCGTCGACACCGCCGATCAACGCCTGCGGCCTGCCGCCACTGATCAACCCCTGCCACAGTCGCCGCCGCAGAGCTAGAGCCTGCCGCCATCCTCCCCCAGCACCAACTGCGCTATGCTAGCCCTCTCCGCCCCCTTCCGCCGTTGCAGCAATCACCTGCCGCCGTCGACACCGCTGATCAACGCCGGTGAGTCCTCTCTCTCTCTCTCTCTCTCTCACACACACACACACTGCACACATGCCACAGCTCACACGGTCCACTCCCTCTCTCTCTCTCTCTCTCTCTCTCTCTCTCACACACACACACACAGAGTCCGACACTCACACACCGTCCACTCCATCGACCAAGCCCTCTATTTTCACTTACACACTCCTCTCTCTCTCTCTCTCTGTCACACATACACAGAGAGATGCAGACCTCTGTCCCCAATCCCTCTGTCTCTCTCTCTCTCTCACTCACTCACACGCTCCTTATACACAGTCCACTCTCTCTCTCCTCTCTCTCACAGTGCACACAAGGCCAAAGCCCTCTGTCTCTCACTCACACACTCCAGTCTCTCTCTCTCTCTGTCACACGCACATAGCCACACACACACAGATAGACAGTCCCTCTGTCAAGTATGTCCCCAGTCCACTCCCTCTCTCTCTCTCTTTCGCTCTCTCTCTCTCTCAGTCTCACAATGCACACAGGGCCGAAGCCCTCTGTCTCTCACTCACACAGTCCACTCTCTCTCTCTCAGTCTCTCTGTCACACACACACAACCACACACACGCAGACACGCAGTCCCTCTGTCGAGTATGTCCCTAGTCCACTCCCTCTCTCTCTCTCTCTCTCAGTCTCACAATGCAGTGATGCACACAGGGCCGAAGCCCTCTGTCTCTCACACACACACTCCACTCTCTCTCTCTCAGTCTCTCTGTCACACACACACAGACAGACAGTCCCTCTGTCGAGTCTGCCCCCAGTCCCTCACCCTCTCTCTCTCTCTCTCTCTTTTTCTCTTAGTTTCACAGTCTCACAGTCCCTTTCTCTTTCTCCACTCTCTCTCTCTCTCTCTCTCTCTCTCTCTCACACACACACACAGAGTCACACACACATACATTAATTTATTAACTGTGGTTAGTGAATGGAATTATAATTTTTCACTTTGTATATTTTTTTGCGTGTAGAGTCTATAGACATGGCAAGCGATAGTAGTTCCACAGTTGAGACACCAATGAAAAAGAAGGCAAACTCGCAAGATCCGGATTGGAAGCATGCTTATTGGCTGGACGAATTTGACAAGAACAAAATCAAGTGTGAGCTTTGGGGATTGGTCACTAATGGGGGCATTAAGAGATAAAAAGAACACCTTATAGGTGGTTTTAGCGATGTAAAGAAATGTCCAAATACTAGTACGGACATTGCTTCAGAAATGCTTAATTGGATGAACAAACATAAGAAGAGAAAGCCAAATCAAAGTCTTCCAGTTGAAGGGGAGATTGATGGTGATGATGGTGATGATGACACACAACAAGAGGAACCTAGTCAACCTACTAATAGGTCGGAAAAGGGTTCTTCTTCAATAATACCAAAGAGCTCTGGGGGTGCAAAGCAACTAAAGTCTCGCACTCAAATCAAAGGTCCAATAGATAGTTTTGCAAGAATGAGTGTTGAAGACTTTGTTGATGCAAGAAGAAGTGGGAAAAAAATTCAAAATACATTGGAGAATAGATGGAAGAAGGAAGAAAAAGCAAAGGCTGATAAGTATGTAGCAACTTGGTTCTATGAGGGTGGTTTATCATTCAATGCAGCTCGACTACGGACTTTTGAATTGATGATGGAAGTTGTCGGTCGATATGGGCCGGGATATAAACCCCCAAGTTATCATATGTTGAGAGTACATCTTCTGAAAAAGATGGTAGAGGAAACACAAGGTATGTATATTGAATATCAGAAGTATTGGAAGACATATGGTTGTACAATTATGTGTGATGGGTGGACTGATAAGAGGCAAAGGAAGTTAGTTAACTTCCTAGTGAATTGTCCTGAAGGGACTTACTTTGTGAAGTCTATTGATGCATCATCTGAGAAGGAGGATACTATTAAAATATTTGAGTTGATGGATAGGATGGTTGAAAAGATTGGAGAAGAGAATGTGGTACAAGTGGTAACTGACAATGCATCGTATAATGTTGCGGCAGGACGAGTGTTGATGAAAAAAAGAAGAAAATTATTTTGGACTCCTTGTGCTGCTCACTGCTTGGATCTTATGTTAGAAGACATTGGCAAGTTGAAGGCCTATAAGGGTGTAATTTCAAAGGCAAAGAAGTTGACAACTTACATTTACACTCACACTCGACTTCTTGATTACATGAGAAAGTAAACAAAGGGTAGAAAATTAGTCAGATGTGGGGTTACTAGATTTGTCACTGCTTTTCTTACTCTTGAAAGGTTGAATGATGATGCAATGAAGAGAGCTCTTCGTAGGTTGTTAAGTTCGGAGGCTTGGCTTAGGAGTGTTTGGTCATCAACAAATGTAGGGAAGAATGTGGCAAGCATTGTATTTCATGTGAGGTTTTGGCATGCTGTTGAAGACATCTTGAGGGCCTCTCAACCAATATTGCAAGTACTAAGGTTGGTTGATGGACATGAAAAACCTGCTATGGGATACATTTATGATGTCATGGAGTTATTAGATAATTTATTCAATCTAATTATCTAAATGAATTATTTCATGATAGATTAATTGTGATTGATTGATTGATTGTTTCCTATATGTTCAAGTCAATTATCTCATAGTAAATTAATTGCTTTCAATTTTCACATTAAAATTGATTTAATTGCTATTTTTTTTATATTTATGAACTCATGATTAATAATAATATATATTTTAATAAAGTGCCTAAGTCGCCGCTTAAGCGGTGGCCGCCTTAGCGCCTAAGTGCTTAGACTCCCCGAGAACGCCTTAGGTCGCCTTGGCGCCTTGACAACTATGGTTAAGGCATGTCCTTCTCTTATAGGACCCCACTGGAACCACATACAACCAGAAGTAGCATGAAATAGTATGTCAACTTTCTTCATATCATCATCGCAAAGCCACTTTCCTCTTCATCTATGTCCGCCAAGAATTCCGTAGGCCAAATCTTTGGAGGCTAGTTTGAGCGACTTTTCTACCCGATCATCGGCCCGACATCCAACCTCCTAATTTGTCCCATCCATAGCTGGTGTAAGCCCAATGCAAGTAATCAAGGACCTAGCATGCACCGAAATGCTAAGTTCCCAATCCTGACAAATGTAATCCTCCATAAGCCAAGTTCCCAACTTTCCAGTTCATCTACGTCCACCAAGAATTTGGCAGTCCAAATCTCTGGAGACTTATTCGAGCAACTTTTCTAACCAACTGTCAGCCTGACATCCAACCTCCCAATTTGTCGTGTCCAGAGGCAGTCTAAGCGAAACTAAGGAGCTACCCTGCACAAAAGTACTAAGTTCCCAATCCTCACAAAATGTAATCCTCGATAAACCCAAGTACCCAACATCACAAAAGAGCAATTTCAGAAACCGCCATCTCCCCTCAATTCCCCTAGCCCAACCTCCACATTAAAAAAATAACAATAAAGAAACTAAACCGGATTGATGCAAGAACGCAGCTTTCCAACAGTTTCTCACGCACCTGATTGCCGCCGGCACCATCGGCATCGTTCTCCAAGGCGCCACTGGAGACACGGTACTCGTGCATGATCCAGCCCGTCTTCTCGCCCTTGGGCGCCCGCCCCCGGTGGAAAACCAGCGTCTTCTTCATCCCGATCACCACCGCCCGCGATTTGATGTTGCGGTCCTTCCCGGTGGCCTTCCAGTACCCGGCCTCCGTTGCCCTGTTCGACCGATGCCCAGTGGGGTACTTGCGGTTCCTCGGCGAGAAGAAGAACCACTCTGGGTCCCCCGTCTTGATCACAGCCTTCCCTGATACAAAACACACCACGAAACACACGAATTCGAACCCTCAGAAAACAAAGAACCAACAAAACGAGCAGCACCAGAAAAACCCCCCACATCCGCACAACCTACCGGGAAGGTCCCAGGGCTCGCACTTGCAGACGTCCACCTCGGGTATGACCTCGATGTTCTTGTCCCGGCGGCCGCCGATCTTGCTCTTGAGGTAGTAGTTGACGAGCTCCTCGTCCGTGGGGCGGAACCGGAACCCCACCGGAAGCGATTCCAGCGAGATCACCGCCATAGCTCCACACAGAACCCTGCGATCGCGGATTCTACGCTAATTTCTTCCCCCAATCACGTATTCCGCCCCAATTTCTTCGCCCTCGAGGGGGAACAGCTAGGGCGGAGGGATTCCTGAGATCGGTGGCGAAGAACAGGGATGGGAAATCTATGGAGAGATCGAAACCCTAGAGATGGAAAGGGGAAAGAAAGCTTTTGGTGGTGGTGGTGGTGGTGGTGGTGATGGCGATGGTGGAGAGTAGAGCTGCAGGTCGCCTTTCCTGTGCTCTGTTGCGCGGGACCGTACGGATCGAGCGTTCTAATTAGCGCGTCGCGGAAGCACCCACTGCTGCTTCTGGCTTTAAAAAATGCCCCTCTTGCTCGGCAAAAGTAGGAAATGAGACGGTGGCAGGGTAGGATATATTGTTGTGTGTGGTCGTAGGGGCGGGTCTTTTAGGTAGTCAGTAGGGGGTTACGCGGATGGCCGTGGAAGGGGCGATGACGTGGTCGGCCGTCAAAGTGGTCCACGTCAGCGAGGCGTCGTCAGCAGGAAGCTTCATCTAGGAGGTGCAGGCGGGAGCGGACTGGATGACGCAGTGGCGTCATGATGCGCGGGGTTGTGGAAGCAGGGCATTGGATGATCTCCTCGTCCCCTTATCATAGTCTCAGAGCATCGGAAAGAAATGACCTCTCTTTTCTTTTCTTTTTTTTTTTTTTTACTATATATCAGGTATAGTCAAATGACTTATACTACAGTTTGGTAACACTTATAGGAATGATAGATTATGAAAATATTAATCTCCATTTTATTAAAAAGATACAAATATAGTTATAAAAGTCTCATAATCTCATTTGGGTAATTGGATATTTATAAATTATAACTTTTAAAAATATATTTACTATATTACCCTTGCTTTTGTTGATAAAGAGGAAGAAAGAATACCGATTGTTTTCTTTTTCCCATTTTCTCCTTGAAATCCACCTAAAAGTTTGGCTCTTTAACTTTCGTAGATTTTGGACTTATGTTTTTCTCTCTCCTCCTCTTCAAACTCTCTCGCTCATGCAAGTCAACATCTCTTGGCTCATTTGGTGTGATTACATCTTTTCAACATATTCTAATCATTGAAAAGTTCATAATCTATAAGTCATCTCGATTAACAAATGCATATCACAATAAAAAAGATCAGGAGATCTTAATTCCATGCTTTCACATCCCCTATCTCTAGGTTCGAATCACCTCGGCCCCCTCCCCTAGACCATTATCTAGGCTCTGAAATCCTATTAGAAGGATTAATCTAGTAGACGATGATGCAGAGCTGCTTTCCGTTAATGGCGCAATAGGTTCTCTCACATACATAATTGGTCTCCTAGCATTACTCCTCGTATCCCCTCCCCTCCTTGTCAGGTCTAGGTCCTTGTCTCCATCTTCCCTCATCCCATCTCGTTACCATAGTTACCACCCAGTTGAGTCACAGCTATGATGTCATCTTCCCCACCCCTCCCATCTCCTTACTCACATCCACAATAATCGCAGCTCACCCACTGGCTTGCCACTTAGCACTGGAGCTACTGTGTACACGGCCACTGTAGCAAGGATGGCTAGAACCGATACTGCACCTAGACCCCTCCTTTGCGACCACCACCCAACCCTTGAAGCCATTGTACCTATACCAGCCCATGACCAACATGGCAAGGATGACCACCACCGTTGTTGCACCACTTGCCACTACGCCTAGACCACTACCCTATGACCTCCTTTGCTAAAGCAATTGTTGCCAACTAATGCCTGCAACCTCCTCCATTGGAACTTGGGGTTGATGTTGTAACTCCACTTGCGTTGGATGAAGAGGACTTTTCTAGAGTGGTTGGGCTTATGGACGTGGGAGAGCTCAACTAACATTGTATAGGAAATCCAAACGAAATATGATGAATTATGTAGACAGCAAATATCTAAAATCCAAACTTGCATAAACAATATGAAAGTGACCCACAAAAAGTAGATGGATGTTATATGGTTGAAGTGCCGGTGAGCCGACTCTCTTTAGAGAATATATTGCCCCCAACGGTGCCAAAGGTCGCTGGCAATATTGTCCCAAGATCCAATAACTACTCATAGTCTTCGTAGGTGCACTCCAAGACGAAGACCGCTTACGGACTCAACTTCAGATCGCCTCAGAAAAGCTCAGGACAAAAAGTGTGGTGGAGAAAAGTACAGAAAGAGAGAAAAAAGACGGTGGCGCATAGAACAATTTTCGTTCTACAAAAAATTAGGGCAAACCTCGAAGATAAGAAGATCCTTTGGACGCATCAATCCATCTTCCTCCGAACGGTTGCATGTATTTCGCCCACGAAGTAAAAAATAACGGATGAATCTAAGGAAGAAAAAGATTCAAAAATAAATAATAAAAATAATATAAAAATTGAAAAAACCAAGCCACGCATGCCTGCGCGAGGCCCTTGGGCTAGGATTTGCACTCCCCTACGTGCGATGATCGCGTGCATCGCGCCGCTTAATTGGTTTTTGGCTCGGGACTCTATGAACTACCTAATTTGGGCTCGACCTACGCATAAGTGTAAAGTCTCGAAATACATCCAAGGAGGAAAGGCCTAACTATATAAACCGTTCCAACTTTTTTAGATATCTAATGTAGGACTAAACAAAGCACACAACCAAATCAACTATGAAATGTTTGAATTTCAAAATAAAAAAACCAACAATTCCCTGTAATGCTCAAAAAATGTGTGTGGTTATCATGATATCATGTGTTCATATGATTAACAATCTAATTAAATTTTGTGATCGCCAGAAATCGAAGGCTTCAATGAAATAAGTGATCGCTACTAACCTTGTGATTCGGAGAGATTTGATTCTTTTGTTCTCCTTCTTCGGCCGGCCGAAAAAGAAGAGCCTTTTCGTTCTTTACTCCTGTTTTTGGGTTATTTTTCTCCTTTCTTTTCTAAGCTCTCCAAAGCCTTCTTAAAACCTTGTAAAAAAAGATTAAACAAAAGAAGAAAACAATATGATTAGAGCTACTTGGAGTATAGTATCGATTCTAATTAGGAAATCTAACATAAACTAAGTTAAAAAGACTCACTTGTTTATGGTTCTTTAAACCACTAACATGTATGGATATGGAAAATTATGAAGTGAGTGTGTAAACATGAAGTGATGTAATGAATAATCTAATAAAAAACAATGATAAAACTATATGAAAACTATCAAAATTAGAACAGAAAGAAGAGAAGGAAAGAAGTGATTGGCCTCTCCATAGCCTTAATCTTCAAAAGCTTCAAAAGATGGAGATGGATGAAGAAGAATGAGCTCCAAAGCCTTCCCACATTTTCTGCTGAGGAAGCCTCCTTTCACCTTGTCTTGGACTTCAAAACTTCCAATTTCCAAAAATTTTCAAAGGCCAAAGGATATATTTATATATATATTAGGTTTTGGAGTAGTTTTGACCTTCAAAAGGACTCTCTCGTGGATCCGGATTACCATAGATAGAGATGGAAGGAATTTGCAACATTTACAACCTATGGAATAGTATTATCTCGGCCAAATCATGTTTATCAGGAAACTGCTTGAAACGCGTCGTCCATCTGGAACGCCATTTAGCTAATTAAAGGGGCCAGAATAGAAAGAAAATCCGAAAAGGAAAACCAAAAAATATTAGGAAACCTACAAGGCGTCGTCTATGAACGACGTTATTTAGCTGATTAAAAAATGAATCCGAATTTAAAATCAGAAATTTTCAGACGGATTATGAACTAAACATCATCGTCCATAGGTGACGCGATTCAGTTAAATCCATCTGAATTTAGTGATTTAATTTCGAACTGATTTCTGCTAGAAATCTAAATAGCGTCGGCCATGGTCAACGTTAATCAAATAATTTCGAGAAAAATCAATAAAAATTAATTAATGATTAAAAATCAGACCATTTCGAAGTATTATAATTGTGACATGAAGTTTGCTAAATATGAAGTCAAAATTAGTGTGTCTACATCCTCCACAAATTCAAATCATTTCGATAAAATAAAACATGTCCTAAGGGTTATTCTGATAAGCTTACAGTGGAGGTACCTTTTGTAAGATTTGTTGTTGGAAGAATAACGACCTAATGGAATTAAAAAATAATTAAATCTTCATTCGATCTATGTACATCAATTATCGGGTGTTTAGATCGCAATAAAATAATAAATAAAACATGAAGATCATATCTTTACCATCACGAAGATGAAAATTTCTCACCAAATCGGAAACAAACGAGTGGTCGATCTCGGGATCGCAAGCCGTTTAAGCATCCGGCTTCTAGACGTATCTACACGAGTCTCCGCAACAGTATGGATCTCTTCCACGCTCTCTAAACTCTGTTTGGATCTCAACTCCACCATGAACAAAGAGATGAGAGAGAGGACAGCTTCAGAGAGAGGAGGAAAGAAGATGACGGTTGGTCGTAGTGGAAAACCTTAAAGCCTAACTGGAGTTCCTCCATAACAAATATTTTTATACTCTTGACATTTTTTACAAAAGTCCAGAAGTTTATAAGAACTTAAATCTTCTATAGATCTGCAATAACTCTTTTATTTATGACCCTATAGGCCCAACTATCTATTTGGTCTTCAGCCTATTAAGTCAATAACAACTTATTTGACTTAATTAATTGTTATTCATTATCTTATAATTAATTTCAATCTGATTATCACGTAATAGATAATCTATCATCTCATGATGAATTCTTCGAGCTTTCTGATTATGAATGACACCAAGTTACACCTCATGATATCAAAAGACAACGGAGATATGCAACCCACTAATCGTAGCTTTTCGTCTACAAGTACTACATAGCTATAGATCCTTATCCATGCAATGTCCCAGTCAGACCAAGATATGGTTTAATTATCAAACCCTGGTATGTCTTAATCTAATAGAACCTTATACTCAAAATTAAACTAAATAGAAAACTCTTTTTTTTATTTAATTATATAACCCTAGCCAAGGATTTTTTAGTATTATTCTATAGAACATTCTCTCTCCGATGACATACCGAGAGTGAATGTGTAACGACCCGCCACCCTATAATCGAGGATCCGATTATTAAATGGGTACCGAATTATTAAAATTATGAGCAAGACAAGGATCTCGATAAGTCTAGGAAATAAATGATAAACTAAGTTAAACATTCCACACAACATCGAATTGTAAAGAAGGTGCATGAATTAAAAATTATTATAATCTGACTTGACTCAGCAAATAATTATATAATACAACTGAAAAAAATAATTATGCGTACATGCTTGAAAATAAAAGTACAACTACATGGGGGCATACCCCAGAACAGTGGCTGCTGGCGCGCAACCTGAGACGAAACCCCACAATGCTATGCCTGCTTAGAACCCTTACCTGAAACCGTAGAGAGTGAGTCACACTAGAATGGACTTAGTAGGGATCTCTCGATCTCCATCTCCTAGACATGCACACACAATCGTAATACAACAAGGATACATATATAAGGCAAGATATGTGCAAGTAAAGCAGTAATTAAATCACACGACCACCCAAAAGGAACACACAAGAAACTGCCAAGTCAATCCGGAAAACACTAATCCACTGGGACGAAACAGCAACCCCTTGTATAGCACTCTGGCTACTCTGGCTTGTCTAGCTCTAGGTGGTTCTGCTTCCTCCTAGTCACAAGTGACACTCTGAAGTTTACAACTTCTACACCAGTACTAGCTATTACCCTGCGGTACACCAGGTGACCCTCGCCTACTAAACGTCACCTTGTCACTCCCACATCGACACTGCGTCACTTCTACACTGACACAGGGTGTCAAGTGCTAACAACTGTCACTCTAGGTTCACGATGGCATAAACACAACACAATGCGATTTCGATCACATGAACATTCCCGCCGACAATGTATGATTTCAAACATGTATTTAATAGGGTTATCTAACAACATACAAGAATTTAATTAACATCTCACACATGTTAAATGCAGGAATTATGGGACTCTATCTTGAATCGCGTCGCCCATGTCCAACGTCATTCAATAGCCTTAAAACTAGTTTTCCTCATTCTCAGGCGCTAGGACCCAGGGATACTGGCCTAAATCCCGTTGCCCATGGCCGATGTCATTCAGCTCCCTATCCCATGCTGGCCTCGGAAATCGGGGACATGGGTCGTTAATCGCGTCGACTCAGGTCGACTCCTATCTCAAATAGCGTCGACCTGAGTGGACTATATTTGCGCCCGAGATCAAGCTCCCCTTTGATCTCCACCGAGCTACAATACGGGGTCTCTCTCCCCCAAAACGTGCGAAAAACACAAAAGAGGTAAGGAGGAAAATCATGAATCACAATAGCATGCTATTCCCATTTTGAAAATCCCAATCCCCCTAGAGCATGCTCGTTCTATGTCCAAAATTCCCCCAGGTTTCTCTAGCATGCTCCAAAGTGGGAAATCATGGTTTAAAATAATTGAACTACATGTGAGGACAGTCACCCTATCAATTACTTGAACTCCCCCTAGCTCCTTGTCGCCAATCCACTATACTGTAAGCCGCTGCCATTACCACCGTAGACATCGTCACCCCACCGAGACGTCGGTCGTCGTCCGGAAAGCGAAGTGTCGCGGAGGAGATGGTGATGATAGTGGTGAGAAGTAAGGGGGTATTGGAGTGGTGGAAGAGGAAGAAGGGGAAGAGGAAGGGAAGGGAAAGAGGATCGGAGAGAGGGAAGAGAGAGAGTGAAAAGGAGAGAATGAGAGAAAGGAGGGAGGGCTCGAGGCATCAAGCCCGAGCAAAGTGAATTGCGTCGTCCCCAAACGACATGGTTCAGGCAATAAGATAGGGGTCGTACACTGACAGTTGTCTGAATCGCGTCGTCCATGCAAGACGCCACTCAAACGGCAAGACCGGGGCCGTAGACATAAGGAACAAAAAAATTCTACCTAGGAATAAAAGTTATAAGAGCAGTTAAAATAGCCAATGTCTCTCCCACTATTGTTAAACTTCTGAATGTACACTTTTGGTTGAATGACTAAATTTATACAATAATGTTAAGACATCTCAATATAACAAAAAATTAATCCTTCGAATCATCGCCTAACAGCTGCCTCCCCTTATTAATTTCACCTAATTCCCAAATACATTGAACTTAGGTGAAACTAGATATTTAGTCATAGCACTTCACCTTATCATTTTGCCTAAGTGAAACAACATTGATCTTGTGAGTTCTACATCACCTACTCCTGTTAAACAATTGTCTAAAGGTGCAATCTTGTGTAAAGCATGCATTGTAGCTTGATGTTCATGTATTTAAAATATTTCACAACTCTAAAAAAAGTCCCATTAATTGCACTACACCGAAACACATCTACTACAAGAATTTTACTTATATATACATAACACTTTATATCCAGAGTCCCTATCAATGCACTTACAATAATACACAGCCTTAAGTCCAAACGGTTGTGTAAAGCCACAGAAGATCAGTTCTTGGCTTATAGATCAAGTTGCACAGAAAGAATGAGTTCAAGCATTAGTTAGAACTGTTACATTTTGTCTCACAACAGCTGAACGCTAGATATATTGATTGGGACAATCATCCTAATGGACATTTCCTCTAGCAAAGTTTATATAAGTAGTAAGCCAAGAAACATTGAGACTTACTTCTATCCAGTCGAAGCAAATATTGAGAAATATAGTTTATTACAATAGTTGAACTCTCTCATTTTCCTCCCAAGGCATTTCCTATGCTCTAGCTTTGATCTATTTGTGTTTCAACTATTCTCTTGAGCTTCATTTAATTCCATGCTTCAACCTATTATTCAAACGGAACCTTTGTTTCATTTGTGTGTAACTATCTAAGGATAATGGTATGATTAGGGGGCTACTATGGCTGCTGAAGTATAGCTAGGATCATTGTTTTCAAAGTATCGCCTAGGTGACAAGGCGCTAGGTAGCGTTCAAGACAGTTGGAGCATAGACAAGCTGACCAATAAGGCACCCGCCTGTGCTGCCTGGAGCACTCAACCTACCTTTAGCCCGCTTTGACGTGTAAGGACTGAGGTTTCGGGTTCAGTATTCGGGTCGGGTTCGGGCCGGATCCCCTGGTTTCGACCCTGAGGGGTCTTGAAAATTTTGACTGAATGACGTCTGCACTGCACGACGCCTTTCAAATGGCGTATAGCTGGGTGGACGCCATTTAAGTCTGTTGCTGTTGTGCCACGTGGGCGCCACGTGGGCGGGTTTCGGGCCGCGAGAGTACGGCCCCTGTCTTGTCGTCTGAACGGCGTCCATGATGGGCGACGCCATTCAGACTGCGACCCTGCGATGTCAGAGTACGGTGCCTGTCTTGTCAGCTGAACGGCGTCCGTGGTGGTCGACGCGTTTCAGAGCGCTGTCAGTACGGTCCGTCCTGTCATTTGATAAGCGTCTGTCTCGGTCGACGCATTTTAGGCAGTTTCTGATTGACCCCGTGAGCCTCCCCTTCTTTCCCTCATTCTCGCCTTCACTCTCTCTCTCCTCGCCCTCTCCGCCCTCTCCGACTCTCTTTTCCCCTTTCCCTTCCTCTCCATCCTCTTCCACCACTCCAACACCTCCTTACCTCTCACCTCTACCACTACCACTTCCTTCGCGGCGTTCCATTCTCCGGACGGCGGCCGACGTCCCGGCGGAGTGGCGATGTCCTCGAGGGTACCGGCGGCGGTCTGCAGTGCGGCGGGTCGGCGGCACGGAGCTTGGTGGAGTTCAAGAACCGGTAGGGGGACGAACCTTGCATGGACTGTGATTATCTTGTTCATGATTTCCATGGCGTGGCATGATGTATTTAGGGTAGAATGAGCATGTTAAGAGGGTTTCCTTGCGGGATCGGTCGTGTTTATGAACGTGGAATCGTAGGATGCTCGTGGTAGTTCGGTTTCCCTTTTTTCCCCCTTCTGTTTTGGGTGTTTTGGGGTGTTTGGGGTTAAGGGGGAATCCCTCGGGTTGAACCATGGAACCAAGTTTCTGGCGCTAAAAGACGTCGAGCCTGGACGACGCCATTTAGAATGGTGGCGGGCCAGTTCGACGCCATTTAGGCAGAAACCTCCCCTCTTGCGGTTCCGTGAGTTTGGGATTCTGGCGCTAAATGACGTCATGCCTGGACGACGTCATTTAGAATGGCGACGTGCCGACATGACGCCATTTAGGCAGGAAAATCCCCCGACTGAGGGTTCTGCAAATCTCGGAATCTGGTGTGAATGGCGTCTGAGGACGCTGATGCCTTTTAAAGGGCAGCTTCCCAGGACGACGCGTTTTAAGGTATAATCTGAGGCCGGATTTTTAATTAACCAGTTGGAGGGACTTGAATGGCGTCGGCCTTGGTCGACGCGATTCAAGACAGAACTGCATTAACTCTAATTATTAACACATGTTTCACGGTGGGATGGTTCAAATGCATGCTTTGAGTTGTACACTGAGACTGAGGACTTCTGCGTGAATGGAATTACATCATCTGTGTGTGTGTGTGTGTGTGAGCTTATGCGGATATGGAATTGGAACTACTGTGGTTTACGTTTGTCACCTTGGGCCGATGGGGAAGGGCCTTGGTGTCTGTGAGGCATTGTTGCCGTACCGGTGGGGGAGTGGTACATGTTGTGTTTTACCTTTGGCTGAGGGAAGCAGAACCACCTTGAGCCCGTCGGGCCGGAGTAGCCGGTGCGCTATCCGAGGGGTTGCTGTTTGGTCTCAGCGGGTCGGGGTTTCCCTGTTTGTCGTGGCAGCTTCCGGCGCGTTTCTTGCTGTGGAGCTGGTTGTGGTACTGTTGAAGTTGTTTTACCCCTTTAGCCACTGGGCCTGATGTGATCTGTGATCAAGGTTACGAGTGGTACCCTTCGCCCTTTGACCTGACGCAGCTCGGGAGGTTAGTGTTGTGGCTAGTTCCTGTAGCTTCGGCTTGACGGGGGTTCACCGGTCCCCAGGGCCCTCCTGAAGCGCCGAGGCCTAGCGTAGAGGAAATCCGGTCGGTAGGACAGTAGTCTAGACTGCTTGTGTGCACACGTAGCTGGGCGGTGGTGGTTCACTAGTCCCAGCTAGTCCTAGTTTGACTCACTGCCTCACCCTACGGTGCCCCGGGACACTGTAGGGGCGGACAGACGTGAGTGTTGGTGGTGTTGTGAGGCGACGTTGTTGACAGTCGACAGTGTGGTTTGGTCGCTTTGTGGACCTTGGTTGTGAGTCGTGACTTTGTGTTGGGTTCTTCAGATTACTTAGAACTGTTCCTGCTACACTGCTTATGCATACGTTTCATATCAGGTTTAAAAGTTATGTTTACTGCTTTATTTAATTGCCATATTTCTGTATTATTGCTCTTGTGGGTGTGTGAGTGGGAGGCAGGGATCGAATGATCCCTACTGAGCCCAATTCTGGTGTGGCTCACTCCCTGCGGTTTCAGGTGTGGACCTCGTGGCGTGTGGCGGCGTGTGGTGTCTTCTTGGTGTGCGGACCAGCAGCTATCTCACTTCCGAGGTATGCCCCGATGTTGTTGTACTTTGTTTCTGCCTGTACTTATTTAATTTGTTGGACCATGTAATTATTGTTGGACTGTATACAGACATTGTTAATCTCTTTCCTGCGCACTTGTACTTTCTTTGTAGTCCGTGTGATTGTTATATTTAACCTTGTTCAACACTTACTCCTCTAGATGTGTTGTGTGAGATCCGGGTGTGAACCCGCAGTTAATGGGCCGACATCCATTTAGTGATCGGGTCCCCGGTCATAGGATGGCGGGTCGTTACATGACGTGTAACGGACCTATCTTATTTAGTAATGCGATTTTGTGTTTGGTTAAAACTTTAGAGTCTTTTCTGTAAAACTGATGCATATTTGGAAAGCAATTGTCAGACAAACCCAACCTTGTAGGACTATATGAGCAATATATGGATATGCAACAAGCAAAGGTATCTAATTGTCTATTACTTGTTGTGTAACATACACCATATTTTTTTGACTATTTGATGTTTATTTTATGCTGTCCAGTTTTTCCATAATCATATTATTATTATTATTTTTGTTGTCTTTGTAGGGCATGTAGGTCAACGTTTGCTTTCTTGGAGCCTTGGACTCCACGATATGCTTAGGTGATTATTTTGATGTCGTCCTCTTTCTGTGCCTCAACCCAAGTGTTGCAAACTTGATCCTCAACCCAGGTGTTGCAATCTTGATCCCTTGTAGGTAGAAGAGTTTCTAGTTGTTTTAGGTTCCACTTCTAGCAAACACGTGGGTTACTGTTTGAAGAAATAATAAAAATGGTATTTGTATGGTTTGATTCTCAATATTGTACACAATTTCTCTCCTCTAGTTGCAAGCCTCTTCTAATGTATGCAACCACTTGCCAATGACAGTGTCAGCATGCACAATGGCTGCCATTGGCATCCTTAGCCTACACAACAACTATTATGGCCATTCACATAATGATGCTAGTAGTGGTTGTTGTGTAGGGCACGGGACGCTAGTGGTGACCCTTGTGCAGGCCGGCGTAGCCCAATAGTAGCAACAACATGCGTTGGCAACACCTGCTGCACATACTGACAACACTCGTGGTTTCTGCTACATATGCAAGTAGTAACTACCAGTGCCATGGGCATTACCAATGAGTTTGGCATCTGCTGGTGTTGTCGATGATGTCAGTCCCCGTAGTAGTTGTGTGATAGATAGAGGTGTCCTCTAAGCTAATCATAAGACACCTATTTCAATCTGGTTCATTAATAAATGATATTTATTTCATTATGTAGATTGGCATATTTATAATTACGCATAATAAAGTCCTTGAATGTGTGCAATAGTCATCGGATTATGATGAGATCATAATAATGAGACTGATAACTTATAAACGCATATTCTTAATTATTCTTAGTCGTAGGATGTTTGAAGGACATCAAACATCCTGAAAGACTAGTATAGGCTATTCCAGCTCATATGATGAGGGTGACTGATCTTGTTAGTCACTTGTGTAGAGACATAATGGTGAACCTGTAGGTGCTCATTGGAGAATAAGTTTACTGAAGTGATCCGACATGAATCGCCGAATAGTAATTTACCTGACTGTCAACCGGCATGATTCATCGTTACAGTGGCGTGGTTGGTCTTTGGACTTGAGACATCAAAAACATCTTATCGGTGGACTTCTGGACTTTGACCTTGGCTTACGAATCCCTATCCACGGGATTTCTAATAGTCAAGGATCGGGTCCAGCGGAAGACCTTCGAAGGTAATTGTATGTTCAATATAGGATCGTTCGCTCTCAGGTAACTGGAGAGACAATGCTCTATAATAGATCCGCACGAGTCTCTAGCCAGAGCAGACACAATATCGGAAAAGATGTTTTCGGATATTGTACAGTAGAGTCTGATTCAAGTGAGTTGACCATCTAGGATTTGACAATTGATCATAACTTAGGTTAACTCGAGAGCATTGTGAGAATGAAAGATTATAACCACGCGGTAACTGTGGATGGACAGGTTCTATGAGTGGGTTGCTAAACTCCATTACCTTCCGAGATCATGCAGTATTGCTTGGCACCCAAGTTGATTGGAAGTCCGGCCGAATTTACATGAGATGTTAATTCGATTAAGTAATTAATTAAATATCAGATATTAATTAATTACAGTATGTCAATAAAATGTTATTGGACTTAACAGACTGAAAATCGGACTGGTTAATAGGCCTAAAGGGTCACACGCAAAATGATTCTCAGTCGGTGGTACTTAAGTAGAATTTATATTAACTCGGAGACTTTTATGGAAAGTCGTGCCGACTTAATATATATACGTGTTGTTGAGAAACTCTAAGCCAAGCTCAAGGAGCTCTCTAGGCTGGCCATCCCCCTCTCTCTCTCCTCCTCCTCTGGGCACTCCTCTCGGTGTGCTGGATGTTGTCCCGTCTCCACCGCCCGCAATTCACAAAAGTCGGGAATTTCCGTCCGTGGGTTTTCGGACGTCGTTGCGGCGACGAATCTTCAGCGAACACGCTCATATAGACGAGGAAGCGAGGACAAACCACTGCGGAGGATCGTGTCGATACCACTAGAGGTTGGACGCTTGTGCGGTTAGCAACATTGCCTCGACAGAACCGACACGGATGCGGATTCGAATCCGCACACAGTGATGTGATCACGCTCCCGATTTTTTTATTTTCGTTTTTCGTTTCGAATTGGATCTGCGAGCATCAAGTGGAGATTATTTTTATTGTTTCTATTGCGTTTGTCTCGCCCCGCCCGGATCCTAACATTGTGTAGCATTGCAAGCATGTTCAATAGTTGTTATAGGTCTCTTCTTTGTGTGCAGATGTTGTCATCGACATTGATGATTTTGGCATTGTAATGTTGATTGTCAATGGCATGTAATACATGATGTTTGCATATTGTTATTGCCTAGTCATCGATCCACTACTCATGCCAAAAAGATATTATGATTGTATTCTACTATTTACCTACAAGACAAGAAGTGCAAGAATTAGAACAATATTGCTTTTAGTAACTGTCTATGCTTTAATAATATTTAATTTGCTTTGCATGATAGCATGAGCTAGTTAAAAATTAGAAATATTTGTCAAATTTTTAGCTTATTATGATTATACAAGTTGTCTTTGTTTTTTGTTTGTTTTGTTTTGTTTTATAGAATGTTTGAGAGATGGAAATATAGCAAGCATAGACGAAAATCAATCCAAGTTGAAGGTAAAATCCAATCATCATGATTGAAAATATGCTCATTGGCCAAATCCACATGACAAGAATAAGGTTAAATTGAGCTTTGTTGGTTTGTCGCTTAAGGAGGAATTAAATGGCAAAAGCAACACTTAATTAGAGGCTTGAGAGATGTTGCCAAGCATTTGAAGACCAATTTCGCAACTACTATTGAGTTGTGCAATCTCATGAAAAATAAGAAGAAAAAAAAAATCTCAATTTGACTTCAAATACAAAGGAAACAATAAGAAGATGATAGTGATGAAGATGAAAGACAAGAAGTGAGAAACAAAGGTGATACGTCCAATGATTCCAATCCAAACGTAATTGATCTTACCAAAAAAAGAAAAGCACAATCTAGAGAGTCCATTGACACTTATGTGAGCGAAACCCAAAAGGAGTAGTAGACATGAGGAGAAAGGATATTCATTTGACAATAATGGAGAATCGACACAAGAAGGAAGATAGATAAAAGGTAGATCAATATGTTGCTCGGTGATTCTATATAACTAGAATATCTTTAATACAACAAGATATAAGGCATGAATTAATGGTGGAAACTATTAGACAATTTGGACCAAGCTATATATTTTCGAGCTTTTATAAGTTAAGAATGCATCTTTTAGAAGCTAAAGTGAAGAATATCAAATCCTTGCATAATGAATGTAAAGTTTTTTAAAAAAAATTATGGATGTACTCTTAAGTGCGAGAGATGGATTAATAAATGAGGAAGGCATTTTCTAAATTTCCTCATCAATTATCTAGAAGGAATATAGTTTATAGAATCAATAGACACATCAGACAAAAGAGATGATGAACAGTTGATTTTTTTGTTACTTAATAAATATATTGAAGATATTGGAGAAGAATATATAGTACATGTAGTGACTGATAATGCATTTGTTAACATTGCTGCAAGTTTTTTATTGATGGTGAAAAGAAAGACATTGTATTGGTTTCCTTGTACTACAAGTGACTTGGACTTAACGTAAGAAGAAGTACAAAAAGATAATCTCTAAAGCAAGAGCAATTACTTCATTTGCCTATAGTCACTCACTTTCACTTGAAGCAATGAGAAATATGACCAACAAACGAGACAGTTAAATACGTTATCACAAGATTTGTCTCTGTTTTTCTTACTCTTCAAAGTTTGTACATATTCAAAGACAAATCGAGGCAATTATTTATATCTAATGGTAGAAATAACAGTATATGGACAAAACAAAATCAAAGGAAGAAGGTTTTAAGTATGACTTTGACAGTAGAATTTTGGCACAGAGTGGAGGATTCTTGAGAGCTTCTCAACCTTTAGTTCAAGTATTGAGACTAGTTGATGGAGATGAAGTACTAATAATGAAATATGTTTATGTCGCCATGTAAAAAATAAGGGAGAGGATTCTTAATAATCTTGAAAATAAAGAAAGAAACTACAAGCCCATTCTAACTATCATTCATAGGTAATGGGAGGCACAAGTACATTGACCATTACATATAGTATGATTTTTACTCGATCTTGCCAAGTATTTTTGTAATATCCGAGATATATTTTTGTAATATCTCATATATTAGGAAGTCTAATTATTCTAATTTAGTTAATTAGAGTGGATCTTAGTTAGTTAGTTTGGATAGAAAATTTCGTAGAGTGTAGCAGGTTCTCAATAGAAAGAACTCAAAAAAATTGGCTAGGTCCTAGATAATCGATCAAAGGAAATAATAGAGGGTTCAACTAACTAATAAAACTAGTTACAATTGAAGCTAAAATAAGTTTTGTAATCAGAGTTAATATAAACTTTATAATCAACTTAAAGTTATGTAATAATCGATTTAAAAATAAGTCAAATAGTCGCACTAAGTTAAGTTAGTAATCGAAGATAAGCAAGCCTTGTAATCGAAGTTAAAACAAGGCACAAAATCAATTAAACATAGGCTTATAATCGATTAACAAAAGTCTTGTAATTGAAGTCAAATTAAGTCAGGCAATCGATCATAAGCACAAAGGAAATCAGTTATAAGATCAATTATAAGAACAAGGGGAAATTGATTAAAAGAACAACATGTAATGGATAGGCGATCAGTAAGAAGAACAGATGCAATCGATTATAAGAACAATATGCAATCGATAAGTAATCAATTTTAAGAACAATGTGAAATTGATTAATAGACTTATAGGTAATCGATTAGCCAATAACATGTAATTGATAACTTAAGCTATGTAATTGATAGAGAATCGATTTAGATGAACAATTTGTAATCGATAACTTAAGCCTATAATTGATAAGATAATCGATTAGTAATATACACATAATCAATTAGTGGATACTTGTGTAATCAATTAATAGAATAACTTATAATCGATTATCTGAATAATATGTAATTGATTTACTGATACACATGTAATCGGTTAACTGACTGTGTGTAAATGATTCGATGACTAAGGATAAAGCTTATATAATTGATTAACTGAATACTTATAATTGATTACTTAACTTATATAATCAATTACATAAATCTATATAATTGATATATGTGATTTTGTTTAGAAATTAAATTATTTACTTATATTACTTTATTGGTGACTCATTAAAGGATACGTGGACTTCTAGAGGATATTTTAGGGTGGTGCTAAGGGTTTGGATGTTAATTTTCTTAGTGGGCTCAACTATAATTAGTAGAAAATGCTTTATTTCTCACATAAAAGGTCTAGAAATTTAGAGACAAAAGTGGAGAGAGAAGAACTCGGGTAGGTTGGAATAATTTCAAAAAAAATCTGAGACCAATGGACTTCTTCTAATTCAAGACAGGTACATGATAAACCAATTCATGTTATTTGTTATGCATATAATTTAAATCAGTTTTGGTATTTAGAAAATCCTAAAATATGCATGTATTAAGGATTAACATCAGTATAAATATGGCTTCAACTATATGTGTTATAGTTCACACATTTATTGTCCTTAGTAATTGTTCTTATTTCACTGATAATATTTAATTAACAGCTTATCGACTAAAAAATTAAATGGTAAATATATTATTTTATGTTCACCCCTTCTCTAACTATTTTTGAAACATATGATAACTCAAATATTTGTTTTGAATTCTAAGAAATTGAAATAAAACATGGGCAAGACCATCTTAAGGAGATTGTGTGGATAATCCCACAGTAAATATCTAATGTGGTAGTAGTCATTTATGACCCGATGGACGATGAAAATTATGCAAAATCTTGAGGCTATACTTTGATTTAGTGGAGGGTGGGGTCAGACATTTGATCCCAATTAGTTATATTAAGATCAAGGCACTACAATGGTCTAGGTGCCAGAGTGTACATGACTCTTTTTGTTGTGGTTTAGATATCTGTCTGAATCTTAATATAAAAATTTGATTAAATGTGAATGAAATTTGTTCCAACAGACATGAATAGATCTTTAGAATTTTGTGTGATTATGATTGCCTTTATGGCAAATTATGTAACGCCCCGGCCATGTTCACCTAGTTCGGTCATGCCGATTTATTGCGAACCATTGCTTCGGGGTTGTCACAGTGACAACAACCCACACGTCGTATATCGGCAGTGAAGAGTATAAGTATCAGACAAGATATGAAATAATAACACAAACCATGACAGCCACAAGCAAACCAAACTATTGAACTATATAATCCCAAAATAACAACTACTATAATATTCAGGATCTCTAAAGGTCCAATAAAAAGAAAAGTACATCTCATGCTTAAATGAAACCAACTTGTACAGTTCTTGCTAACTTATCAAACTGAGAATAACAAATAATAACTACTAGGATAGTCTTGAGCTCAAGATCGAGTCTTACGATCTTCAAGCTTAACCTCCGTCTCACGATCCTCTAAAAAATATTAATGAGCAAGGACAAGTTACATAAAACTCAGCAAGCTCATAATCCACAAAGACATAGGTTTTCATATGTTATACATAAAGGAAAGCTTCATACATCTATCTAAGCATGAACATCAAGGCTAATATATAGTATCAATTCTTCATCTTAGTATGCTTTATTGGCATCCCAGCATAATGATAACGTAAATAATATGCATGAACTACACATGGCCTACTTATATAAATACGAACATGGAAGCATGTTAACATATGAAATATAACTTAATTACAACAATTAAACATGTACGTATAATCATGCATTAACATAGAATAGGCATATGGAATAACTAGCATGACTATTGCTTCACATTAGCATGTTATGCATGAATTTAAATATGAATTTTCAGCATATATCATGACATAGAAACATGCATTAACTTCTGAAATATAACTTTATCTTTCATCTTTAAACATCATAAGTGATCACACACATCACATCTTTCACTTTAACATAGGACAAACAACCATACAATGACATCAGGTACTTCTTCTTCTTCTTTACCTAGTAGTTATGACAAACCTACTAGATCTTCCGCTGTGCAGTCGGAGGACATTCTCAGATCCCACCAGAATAGTATGTAAATACATTTATCGGACTTAATCTGTTGCCTCGGATATCTTACTTTCTCCTTAGTCATTAACCGAGCGAATTAGGGAATCTAGAGGTGACTCCCATGGAATCAAGAGATGGCTCCCACTGCGTGGTACTTTATGATGGATATAGGTGTCCTCTAAGCCAATCATAAGGCACCTATTTCAATCTGCTTCACTAATAAATGGCATTAAATTCATTTTGTAGATTGACATATTTTTAATTGCACATAATGAAGTCCATGAATATGTGCAACAGTCATCAGATTATGATGAGATCATAATAATGAGACTGATGACTTATAAACACATATTCTTAATTGTTCTTAGTCGTAGGATGTTTAAGAAGGACATCAAACATCCGGTTAGACTAGTACAGGTTATTCCAGTTCATATGATGAGGGTGACTGATCTCGTTAGTTACTAGTGTGGAGACACAATGGTAAACCTGTAGGTGCTCATTGGGGAATGAGTTCACTGAACTGATCCGACATGAATCGCCGAATGGTAATTTACCTGACTGTCAATCGGCTTGATTCATCGTCACAGTAGCGTGGTTGATCCTTGGACTTGAGACACCAAAGACACCTTGTCGGTGGACTTTTAGACTTTGACCTTGACCTACGAATCCCTATCCACGGGATCTCTAATAGTCAAGGATCGGGTCCAGCGGAAGACCTTCGAAGGTGATTGTGTGTTCAATAAAGGATCGTTCGCTCTCAGGTAACTGGAGAGAGAATGCTCTAGAGTAGATCCGCAGGAGTCTCTGGCCAGAGCAGAAACAATATCAGAAAAGTGGTTTTCGGATATTGTACAGCGGAGTCTGATTCAAGTGAGTTGACAATCTAGGGTTTGACAGTTGACCATACTCTAGGTTAACTCGAGAGCATTGTGCGAACGAAGGATTATAGCCACGTGGTAACTGTGGACGGACAGGTTCCATGAGCGGGTTGCTGAACCCCATTACCTTCCGGGATCATGCGGTGTTGCTTGGCACCCAACTTGATCGGAAGTCCGACTGAATTTACATGCGATGATAATTCGGTTAAGTAATTAGTTAATATCTAGATATTAATTAATTACAATAAGTCAATAACTAGTTATTGGACTTTACGGGCTGAAAACCGGACTAGTAAATGGGCCTAGAGGGTCACACGCAATAAGATTCTCAGTCGGTGGTACATAAGTGGGATTTATATTAACTCGGGGACTTTTGTGAAAAGTCGTGCCGACTTAATATATATATGCGCTGTTGTGAAACCCTGGGCCAAGCTCCAGGATTTCCCTTGCTGGCCGTCATCCCTCCCTTTCTCTCTCCTCCTCTGGGCGTCCCGTTCGAGGCGCCGAGACAGTTTCCGGCTCCGCCGCGTGTGATTCCCGAAAGTCGGGAATTCCCGTCGGCGAGATTTCAGCAATCGTTGCGGCGACGGATCTTCAGCGAGCGAGCTTATACGGACGAGGGATCGAGGACGAACCACCGCAGAGGATCGCGTGGATACCGCTGGAGGCCGGACGCTTGTGCGGCTCGCGGCATCGCCTCGACGGAACCGAGACGGAAGCGGATTCGAATCTGCGCACGGTAATCAGATTCCAACCCGATTTTTCGGTTTGCGTTTTTCGTTCCGAATCGGATCAGTGGGCATCGAGCGGGTTTAATTTTGTTCGTCGTTTCCGCTGCGTTCTTCGCGTCCCATCCGGATCCCAACAGTGGTATCAGAGCCAGGTTCCGCTCTGATCCGCTCCGGAACGATTAAATTAATCTTCTAATATAGTTTCCATGCTCAGAATAATTTTCTCTCGCATAGATCGTTCATCGAATGAACATGAGATAATATTGATTATTATTCTGCGAGGGAAAATCTATTTTAATGGGGTTTTTCATAAGGTTATTCATGGTGATGAACAACTGCATTCATGGGCTTCGGAGTGGGTTTTATGGTGATTGGGCACCAATTTTACCTTACTGGCATGATCGGCCATTCTTGGGAGTCCCTAAGGTCCCTGTTGAGGCAGTAATTCGGTGGTAGAACCTCCCTCCTCCATCATTTTCAAATGTTGAAAAAATCTGGGGGTGGAGGGCCAAAGTTTGCAAAAACACTTATTAAATGCCGGATTTTGGGGCTGCCGGCGACTACATCATCGCCGTCCGGCCATCACCGGAGCAGGGAATGCTAAAGGGGCCCACCCCTCGCCGCCTCCGGCCGCCCTGGCCGCCGGTTCCGGCGGCGGCGCAGCCCCAAAAACCCTAAAAACTGCAAACAGAACAAAGGGGGGGTTTCTGGGCTTGCTGGTGCCCGAACCGGCCGGTCCCGAGCCGGCCTGACCGGGGGCGGCTGGGCCCGGGCTGGTGCACCAGGCACCATACCTGGCTGGGCCAAGTGTTGCCTGGCTCGAGCCCAGGCGCCCCACAGGGGCCGACCTGGCTCGGACCAGGCTACGCAGGCCAGCCCGAGCCCTGGTCTGGACCAGGCTGGGTCCTGGCTCGAGCCATGCCAGATTAGATCCGAGCCATTTCTGTCTTAATGGGCTTGGGCCCATTTGGCATTTTAACCCTGGCCCAATAAACCCCTGATTAACCCATTAACCCAAAAAAAAAAAACCTTATTTAATTAAAAACCCCATCCTATTTAACTTGAAATTGAAATTAATAATGTTTAAAATTGTTTTAAACATTAAATTAATTATTTTGAGTTAAAAGAGGATTATAATTAATATATGATCTCAATTATAGATTATTATTTTAATCAAACGTTTTGTGGGGTTTATTAAGATATGATCTTAATAGTTAATTGTTTTAACTAAATAAGGTAGGATCTTAATTATTTTAATTAATTAATTAAATGAGTTATAATTAAGATATGATCTTAATTATAAATAACTTTTAATTAGTTGATTGAAGGGGTTTATATTTAAGATATGATCTTAAATATAATTAACAAATGTTGTTATTCATTTAAAGGGGATTTAAAATATAAGATGTGATCTTAAAATTTAATTAACAAATGTTGTTAATTATTTAAGTGATTAGATCATTGTTATGGTTTTAAAATTAATTAACAAATGTTGTTAATATTATTTTTATTAACTAATAAGACATTAATAGTTTCTTAGCAATTGTTGTTAGGAAATTGTTTTAATAATTTGGAGACACTTAATAATAGTTATTAAGTGATTAATTAACTAATTATAATAGTTATAATTAAGTTGATTATTTCTTGAGTAATAAACCTTAATAAAAGTTATTAAGGATTAATTAAGTCTTAATAATAGTTATTAAGATTATTAATTAGTTTACTCAAGTATCTCTTAATTATTGGTTTTAATGATCTAATCTACTTGAAATTTAATCTTTTATAAATGTTATTAAAGGATTAAATTAAGTCTAAGATGTTAGACTATGTTAATTAGAAATGTTCTAATTATTGTTTCTTAATAATTGTTATTGAGAAATATGATTTTAATTAAGGAGTGTTAATAAGGAGTTGTTAAGGGATTAATAACTTGAATTATTAATTCTTTTATAAGTGTTATTTAGGAATTTTTAATTCTTTCTAAATGTTAGATTGTTTTACATTAATAATTGTTATTAATGTGAATTAATATTAATCTAAGTGTTAGATTAATTAATTTAGAATTGTTCTAAATTTTGCATAGAATATTTTAGAATTTTAATTTTAGCTTTATGTGCACATGTTGATGTGTTTAATGCTTTAAATTAGATTTAATTGCATGTTAGAAAATAAGATTTTCGAAAATTCAAATTATCCGATTTTGATTGGTACCCAGGTTTTAAGAAAGCCAAAATTATTATAATTTCAAAATTTTAGCCTTCATGTGATGTGCTTTATCATGTGTGGATGGTTAAAATTTGTGGTGGTCTTGGACATGCACTTAGTTAAATTTCATATCATGAGATGGTGTGTGATTTTGTGGATTGTTATGGAATGTGATGTTCATTAATTAAATGTTAATTAATGAGGCCTACGTGTCTCCCTCTCTTCATTCCATTGTAATTCTATCTCCCTCTGATATTGTACTTGGCCATAAAACTTTCTCTTACAATTTATTTGTATTTGAAATTGTTTCAAAATAAATATTATTTGTATTTGATCGCGTCGACCGAGGAGAGGCGAGGATGATCCACAAATGCAACAAAGAAGGCGACAGGAGATGAGATCACCAGTGGCTATGTGTTTGCATGTTTAGATTATATAAGTGTTATATAGTTTTGGTGATTAATTGTTTGGCTCCAGTTAATCACCGTACTGTCCATGACCACATAATGAACATGTATGGATGATGCATGCTTTTAGTTATTGATTATGAATCGATTACTAATGTCTAGGTATAGTTAAATATATTCGATATATTTATAATCTATCACCTAGGATGAGACCAACTTAATATAAACAAAACCTTCAACATAAAGTCTAAGCCGGAGCGCGAGTCATTGAGAATGTACCGCGTGGCTCTCCATCAATATAGTTCTTAGAACTTGATTCAGTGATGACAGTTTCTATGTGTTTACCCAAGATCTGCCACCATATGATGAAAGGACTATTAACTGTGGCATTATGATGCCTTGAGATTGGAATAGAGGAACGGTGTAGCTATCCTCGCGTTTACCCGGGAGCTGCATTCTTACTCTACTCTGTCACGTATTGATGGAAAAGCTTAGACCATGTATAATGGTCTACTGTGTTTACCCGGGACCATTAAAGACCTGGGAGCCGAAATAAGATCGGATATTACAAGGAGTTGCAATTACCATGAGATGGTTGTTCTAAGATAATGATATGATACTATGTGTTTACCCGAGGTCATACTGTAATTCTTGGAGATTCTTATCCTCACTAGAAGACTGTCGGAGTCTTCCGTTCTATATACCTGAAGGTTATATAGTCCGTCGAAAATTAGTGGGAAATAATTCAAGATAAAAGACCATAATTTAATTATAAGAACTATCTGCTTAAATCACGTTATTTCCTTCGATTCACTAGAATGTCATCTATTCGAGAAGTTGGCATATAGGATGTCAATACTTCTCATACTCAGACTGACTAGAAAATTCTGAAGAATGTCTTCAGGACCGAGTGAAAGTCACTATCCTATTCAAATATCATGAATCTTCTTACTTGGATAGACCAAGGTAAAGAGGTACTCATGATATGCCTATTTGAAAGGCAATGATTGTCATGAAATCTCTTATTTGGATGGACCAAGATGAAGAAATATTTATGATATGCCTTTGAGAAAGGCAAGTGGTAAGATTTTAAACGGTCGAACCCACACCTGAAAGGACAAACAAAAGTCGGCTGAGATAGAGAAGTAGCAGTTCTCCCACTGCAACTAATATAAGGATACTGGTAAAGGCAAAACGAATATGGAACTTGAAAGGAGTTTCATATATTCTTATTATCGTCTTTTCCATGTCTAATGGAGAATTAGTGTATCCAATATGAGATATTAGAAATGATTCTCAGAACTGCGATAGTGTGCAGACTTAGACAAGTAAAAGGAAATCGAGAAAATGTAAGTGTTGAGTTAGACTCGACTATTGTTCATGATATTCATAGATTACTGTTAGACAGTAAATCTTTGTATATCTATAGGAGTCAAATATGAAACTAAATAATTGTTATTTAGTTGCATAAGAAATCAAGAATAACATTGATTGAAAAGAATAATAGTTGTTCGAATCAGTCAATACACTATAGATTCTTGTAGTGACATTTCATGTGATGAATGTTTACAAGTCTCCTATAGAAATGAACTGTGTGAGTCCTGATTATCTATAGTATTATATACAGGATTGTACAATAAGAAATTTTTGAAGCTGATGCATATTGATGTAAACAGCTCAAAGGCCAAAGATAATTCACTACTATTGACTTACCTTATAATTCACTCTTGGAATGATTCGACTGCATGTACTTACTGAAGTACAAGACGAATATATCTGAGAGATTAAGGTATAAGATCAATATGAAGTATTAGAATTTTTGATTTGATCAAAGAAACTAATACTTAGGTATATGATTCACATAAATCATGAAGAGGATAATTGTATCCTCGCTCGATTGATTCTCATTGAATGTCATAGTAATATGATAGAATGAGGAATTGCACCTTATTAAGATATGGTGTAATACATAATAAGATTTGCCTAATTCTTATCTTTTTTGAACATGAGTATGAACATTAGATGTTCATACTTTAAAGATGGTTCCAAGTAAGTCAGTGTGTGTCCATATAAAATATGGAAACCAAATAATTCATATGAGATGTGAATTATGAACAAACCTGATTTAAAGGTCAAGTATTACCGGGGTGTGAATTTGTGAATGTTTAAAGAGTTTGGACATTATAATTATTGGCCAGGCGATAATGAAATAATTATCGTCCTGAAAGCTGTCTTCTGTGAAGAGGAATATGTCCTCAAAGAAGACAGTGGGAGCTGATAAAACTGTAGACACGCTAATTTTGACGTCATTTCGAGTAAATTTCATATCATATAATAATGCCTCAGAATGGTCTGATATTTAATCGTTGATTAATTTTTATTGATCTTTTTTAGTGTCGGGTTTAACAGACATGTTTAAGTTAATCAATTAAATTGATTTTAACTCAAATTTTAGTTGAAATATGAAAAAGACTAAAAGACGTCTACCCACATGGACGCCATTTAAACTTTATTCTTATTTTAACGTTTAAATTTGAATTTTAATCAGTCGATTAATTAGTTAAAAGGCGTCTGCAAGAGTTGATGCGTTTTAGGTTTCCTAAGCTATTTCTACTTCTCTTCCGGATGTTTATCCGTATCTTAATTAGTGTAAAAGACGTCTGCACATGTAGACGCGTTTTATCTAATACATATTAAGATAAGTTTTTCGGATGTTTATCCTTATCTTAATTAATCTGAAAGGCGTCAGCCATTCTGGACGCGTTTTATATAATTACAGATAAAGATGAATTAATCTGTACTTATCTGTTAGTTAAGATGGATAAATCCTAAATTTTTCCATGTAAATCCGCGGACGCAGAAAAGGTCTATAAATACCTTGCATCTTGAAAGTTAAAAAAAAAAAGAAAAGAGAGAAGTTAGAATCATAGTTAGTGATTGAAGATTGAAGCGACGACGTCCAAACGCCGAAGCGCTGCTGCTTCCAGAAGTCGGCGTCCATTCTTCATCCAATTCAAGGCTTCATCCAATTCGGCATAAGTATTTCATTTCTGCATCTTCATTTACATCTTCATTAATCTCTCATTCTTCATCATCACTTCATGCAACACACACCACAACATCATTCTTTTCAAAACCTATTTGATTAAGGGGTTTCAAAAGCCATTAAACAAGTAAGTTTGATGTTTAGTTTCATGTTTAAAACCATGATTAGAATAGATACTACATTTGCTTAAGTTCTCATCATCATTTCTTCATTTTTTATTTCTATATTTCTTATAAGCTACAAAAAAGAGAATCAAATGGAGTAAATCAAGCACAAAGTCACAAGAATCTCTAGACGATCCTCAACTTCAAATTCAACAGCAAGAACAAAGAACAAAGAAATGGCTCTCTTTCTTCAGCCGGCTGAAGGAGGGGAATCAAGGACTCAATATCTTCCGCGTTTAAACAGGTAGGCGATCAAACTTTCTTTTGGAACTTTTTAGTTAAAAGTTTCTGGCGATCACTTCACGTAGTTTCTTTTTAATAGGTTTTATTTTGCACTTAAACAACATAGATTTTTCATGTTAATCACACAGTCATTCTAAGCACTCACAAAAACTAGAAGATGTTCTAGATTCACAAGCTAACATAAGATTATTAGATAATCTTTAGTTGTTTGGAACCGGTCATAACACGTCAGAGAGCTTCATAGATTTTTGAGATTTTCTCAGTGACTAAAAGGATATGTTTGACATATCTGATTTAGTAAGATGAGCGGAGCTCAAAATAGATTATGATCTAAAATTTATGATAATGATGTTCTCTGTCATTACAACTTTGAGATTGATAAGTTTATTAGAATTCTACTTGTCAATATTGCCTATCATGAGATGATGACAGTAGGATATTAAAAGCGTCCACTCAATGTGATTGAGGTAAAGTTGTATATGATACACCTTTAAAACTTTTAGAATATCCATGAAGCAAGTTATGATTTCAAAGATCATTTTGAATCAAATTGAAGCTTCCTAAGTTGTAATAAAAGTTTTGACTTAATAGTCAAATACTATGTGATCATTAAGAATGATCACGGATTGTGTGTGTTCAGAAAGGACAATGGGAGTACGGTCGCTTTAGTAATACTTTATGATAATAACATCAAAGTCATTAAGAATGACTTCAGGATGTTACTATTAGTGAAAGCATTGTTAACCATATTTTCCTCCATAATGGATTTAGTTATAATATCCCACGTATTGGAAATACGAATATATTAAGATAGATTGGTGGGGATATTATATTGACCTAGATGTCAAGATGTTTGGCATAAATTTTATAACAAATTTCAATTGTTGAGATATGGGATTTATTCCTTTAAAGAAAATGTTTCTTAAAGGATACAGGAGTGAAATGCACCATTAAGCGCTTGAGAAGTGCTAAAGATGCATTCACGTATATGGAGAGGATGATTTGAAATAATGAGGTGACACTGACTCAAATTTCAAGTCAAATAATGGATTCAACCTTCTAGTAGAAAGGAATGGATTGGAATGGTTCCAATCCAAAACTCGATATTAAGATGACGACATAGACAAGTGATACTGTTATTGGAACAGTATGGATGAAAAAGGTTCATCCCTGAACTAGATGTAGTTCTAAAAGGTCTCTGATACCATCCTATTGTTGTAGGACAACAGTGGGAGCAATAAATTGTGTGATTGAGCCATGGTCTCTTCAGAAGTTGCAGAACATTCTGAGGCTCTTCTACAGGTTCAGAGACAAAGGATTAAGAGGAAATAACGTAATGGAAAATATTCCATCTGTAGATAATTTAGCAGATCCCTTATCAAGTCTTAGTCACATAATTTATATGAGCATCACTTAGATTTGATGGAGATCAAATGGGAAAGTGATTGGCTTGAGTTCAAGTAGGAGATTGATGGATATAGGTGTCCTCTAAGCCAATCATAAGGCACCTATTTCAATCTGGTTCACTAATAAATGGCATTAAATTCATTATGTAGATTGACATATTTATAATTGCACATAATGAAGTCCATGAATATGTGCAACAGTCATCAGATTATGATGAGATCATAATAATGAGACTGATGACTTATAAACACATATTCTTAATTGTTCTTAGTCGTAGGATGTTTAAGAAGGACATCAAACATCCGGTTAGACTAGTACAGGTTATTCCAGTTCATATGATGAGGGTGACTGATCTCGTTAGTTACTAGTGTGGAGACACAATGGTAAACCTGTAGGTACTCATTGGGGAATGAGTTCACTGAACTGATCCGACATGAATCGCCGAATGGTAATTTACCTGACTGTCAATCGGCTTGATTCATCGTCACAGTAGCGTGGTTGATCCTTGGACTTGAGACACCAAAGACACCTTGTCGGTGGACTTTTAGACTTTGACCTTGACCTACGAATCCCTATCCACGGGATCTCTAATAGTCAAGGATCGGATCCAGCGGAAGACCTTCGAAGGTGATTGTGTGTTCAATAAAGGATCGTTCGCTCTCAGGTAACTGGAGAGAGAATGCTCTAGAGTAGATCCGCAGGAGTCTCTGGCCAGAGCAGAAACAATATCAGAAAAGTGGTTTTCGGATATTGTACAGCGGAGTCTGATTCAAGTGAGTTGACAATCTAGGGTTTGACAGTTGACCATACTCTAGGTTAACTCGAGAGCATTGTGCGAACGAAGGATTATAGCCACGTGGTAACTGTGGACGGACAGGTTCCATGAGCGGGTTGCTGAACCCCATTTCCTTCCGGGATCATGCGGTGTTGCTTAGCACCCAACTTGATCGGAAGTCCGACTGAATTTACATGCGATGATAATTCGGTTAAGTAATTAGTTAATATCTAGATATTAATTAATTACAATAAGTCAATAACTAGTTATTGGACTTTACGGGCTGAAAATCGGACTAGTAAATGGACCTAGAGGGTCACACGCAATAAAATTCTCAGTCGGTGGTACATAAGTGGGATTTATATTAACTCGGGGACTTTTGTGAAAAGTCGTGCCGACTTAATATATATACGCGCTGTTGTGAAACCCTGGGCCAAGCTCCAGGATTTCCCTTGCTGGCCGTCATCCCTCCCTTTCTCTCTCCTCCTCTGGGCGTCCCGTTCGAGGCGTCGAGACAGTTTCCGGCTCCGCCGCGTGTGATTCCCGAAAGTCGGGAATTCCCGTCGGCGAGATTTCAGCAATCGTTGCGGCGACGGATCTTCAGCGAGCGAGCTTATACGGACAAGGGATCGAGGACGAACCACCGCAGAGGATCGCGTGGATACCGCTGGAGGCCGGACGCTTGTGCGGCTCGCGGCATCGCCTCGACGGAACCGAGACGGAAGCGGATTCGAATCTGCGCACGGTAATCAGATTCCAACCCGATTTTTCGGTTTGCGTTTTTCGTTCCGAATCGGATCAGTGGGCATCGAGCGGGTTTAATTTTGTTCGTCGTTTCCGCTACGTTCTTCGCGTCCCGCCCGGATCCCAACACTTTAGTCCCGAGGGAATTAAGAGATGGCCCCTAAAGCGTAGCACTTTGGTCCACATGACACTTATAACCCACATTACCGGTTTGGTGCATCCACTTAGTATCTTGACATCTTAATTAACCATATGCATACATGAACTATTTTGTTTAACGTAGGATATGATCTAATGCATAAAATGTATTAATAACATGACATTAAATATAAAGATAACAAGAAATTAATTTATCAATCAACCTCTGAATTGCGTCGGCCCAGTCTGACTCCATTTAGCCCGTTAGTCCGCCCTTCCAAATTTTCCAATAAAACATATTTATTTCGGGAAACTACGAATATATTTGAATTTTCATAAAATTAAACATGCTGCAATAGATATATCATGGTCTATATATGTTCATGAATTCACCACATAAATAACTAAGAATTAGCATCATAATATAGATATCTTAGCATAGTTCCTCTAAAATAATATCATTATCATAACATGAATTTTAAATAGAAAATAACTGCTTTATGCATGCATGGTTAATCATGGCAGAAACATGACTTAATGTATGTATGACCTTTAAACATAGATTAATCATAAAACATATTGAATCAACCTGAAACAGCATGAATCGCGTCGTGCATGGCCAATGTGATTCATAAATCGCGTTGATCTGTATAGACGTGTTTCATCCCCCGCATCCAGGATTTCCAAAAAATCAAAAGAAGAAGAAAAGAAGAAGAAAGAAGGGGATCTTGACATCATCTACAACATCCCAAAATATTCCATACGTACCCATGCATCATATACTCTATAGTAGATAGCAAATACATTGAAACTTGGGTTTTAGATACACAAAAATACTATATTTTTTTTATTCTTCGCATCACTTGCCTCAACTTGACGTAACTAACTCAAAGAAGACCGCCTCCTGTAAGGCGGCAAGCTTCCACTATGCTCCACCATGCTCATTGGGTCGTCCTCACATCATTTTCCTCGCATGCCATGAAGAGATACTGCATTGCACTCATTCTCTCTCTGAATTTTTGTCTAGGGCTCTCTAATAGTTTGGGGATCAAGAGAGAGGCTTGGGCCGCACTATAGGTGCTTAAATAGACATCTAATATGAGTTCCCAGCAGACTCCTACCGCACTTGGAGAAGAGAGAGCTGGCCATGGGTCAGACTCAGAAAATCCTAAACCAGGTGGGCTCAACCAAATGCAATTCAACTCACTGCGTCCGCCCAGGGCAATGCATTTCAAAAACTCAGCTAAAATTCAGAAAAATCACAAAATAAATAATAAATTCAAAAACCAACCCCATTGACTGATAACTGTGTAATTTTGGATATTAATAGATGCAATTCATGCATTATACTCATGACTTTATGTGAAAAATCACATGGAATGATAAATAATTTTGTGTTCTTTCCAACGATACCAATCTTGTTGAATTACAAGTTAAAAACATCATCATTTAGTGTGAAAACCTGAGTGTTAGTACATTTGTAGTTTTACGGCAAAGTCGGGGAAGTTTAAATAATTCTTTATCTTGCATTATCATTGTTGTATTCACTACAAGACTTAACTTAATTATTTTTTTAATTGTTGTAAATAATTCAAGACATCTTGTACTTGACTAATGATCATTCACTTTGTCCATTTGGTTTATAAATAATTTTCAAGATATTTTACATTTACCCACATAACTTGCCATCAAACTCATGCCTACTTTCAATTGGACACCTACATTGGCCACCATATCAATTTCTACAACTTGAGATCTTAGTGAGCTTTCTTAAGAGATGTCAATTTATGATTGTATCGTCACTAATTTGACAACACAAAATTTGCTTATTTCTCTTTTAAAAAATTTAATTTCTACCCTATACTATATATTTGCCCGTGGATGAACTTTTTGACGTATTTATCTCTTTTGTCAAGTAAATGCTTTCTTTGACAAGGACATACAATTTCTTATCTAATATTCCACCTCATTGAGTTTTATGTTCTCTAACCTTTCACATGGTAAAACTATTTTTCTGCACATCGATTGTTAAAACTCATATGCGTGTGTCTATGTGTTTAATTACATGTCAATCTATTTTAGTGAAACTTTAAAAAGCAATATCGTACCATCTTCGTTAATTATTTAAGTTTGACACATATCTTTAATATCATTTGTGACACTCCAGGCCAAAAGACACCAAATTACTCCGCATCAATTTTTTGACTAGTACTAGTAGTGATATCGGACAGAAGTCCGATCTATATCAAGTTCATAGGTTGACTATGTCAAGCATGAATTAAAAAGATAAGAAATTCAATAACAATAGGAATAAAATAAATTTCACATCATCAAGCCATTCATACATGTCTATATGATCAAATTCAAATACAAACTTTAAGACATTATTACATAGATGACATCCCACAATAAAGAAACAATATTGAAAAATTCTTTGGCATGCCCATTCACGCCAGCAACACAACACTCCATGCTACCATGTCCAAAGCCTCTAAGATCCGTTCATGAATCTTCCTCTTCAAAATCTATAGCCAAAATGGCTAAGGGCCCGTTTGATAAAACTTATTTTAAACATCTGAAGTCTAATTCTTCATCTACTATCTAAATCTGTAACTAAAAAAATACTTAAAAAGAATAAGATGCACCTAGAGAGTTTGTTTGATAACTAACTGAAATAACATCTAAATTAATATATTATTTTATAAAAATACTTCTAAATACCAATACCAATCCCTATCTTGGATTGTGACGAAGAACTTGCTGTCCGAGTTCTTGCGGCCCTCTCCACCGCACATGGTTGAACAAGATACATGGATGCCCGACTCGACGGTGCGTAGGGCGACGTGGTGCGTGATGTTGCCGTCGGAGTTGGCCGCAAAGAAGATACGGATGATAGCATCCTCGCCTCTACATAGGGATGGGCGGGTGGTGACTCACTTGAGGGTGGCCCAACTATTATCATAGGAGCAGAGGAAGCAATGCTCTGCCAGTAGTCTACATACACCACGGCGGTGTCGCACATGATGACGAAGTGGCGACAGAGGGAGTTGTAGAGGGATGTTGGAGGAGTAGTGAGCGAAGTTGCTGCCGTGGAAGAAGATGATGACGGGGACGGGGGTGGAGCTAGTGATTGCTGGATCTCGGCGATGACGGAGGTGGGGGAAGCGAGCACCACAATGACAGCGGCGGCATCGCCCGGGGCGGTGGCAAGGAAGTAGGCCCGACTGAGAAGGTTGGGGAGGCAATCGATCACGATATCGAAGAAGACGAGATGAGTGCGATGCTGTGAGGATACGAGACGAGGGAAGCACTGCGATGAGGCGCGAGCGCGAAGGTTTTGCATCTGAAAAATAAAAAGCGACCTCCCCGTCACTTGTAGGTTCAGATGCGTTTCAGATAAAAGATGATGGGTTAGACATTCACTCAGACATTTCGTCAAACAGACAGTCTGGATTTAGTGGTTCAACAAGTCATATCCAACAGGTCCTAAGTTTTCAAAAGAGATGTTAGTAGGGATCTCATGTCCATGAAGGCCTTGCAAAATCATTACTGAACATTATAGTATAATCACATTTCTTTAAAACTTAATTTATCAATTAAAAAAAATCGCATATCTTAATAATAAGGTGCAATTCAATTTATCGGCGTATAAACATGGCATGCATAATTCACATAAAGAAGACACATTATCTATAGGAGTGTCATAAGTATATCATGTTGAATTATAAATCTATCGCTCAATCCTATTCGGGGCCAATTCACTAATAGCCATATACTTACTTGCAATCTATAAAGATAATATAATCAAGAATTTTGATTGACAGGGACCCATTCTTAGCTTCCATTATGAATCATTATTATCATATCAAGGTGCACACATTATATTTTTGTGATATTAATTTTAAAAAGTAAGCAATGACTGATGTTAATGTGAGGAGGTTCGTGAAAGGCAAGAACAATCATCATATCAAGGTGCACACATTATATTTGTGTGAAAGTAGCAATTTTGCAAAATATGCTGTGGCATGTGCTAACGTTAGGAAGTTGTGAAAGACAGTGACCTAGTGATACATAAAAATCTTGGTAGGAGTTGAAAGTTGAGTTCAATTAGGTAACTCTAATTATTTTTATTGGGACTTTTTTATATACACTTATAAACTACCATATATCTAGCTTTCACATATTATTGTAAACATGATTAAAATAACTAATGTTATACCCTTCCCATCAAAATGACAAAAAGATTCGGATATGTTTACACATGTACTTCGAAGCTCATCATAATTTTGCATGTATATACTTGAATTCACACTAGAATTATAGAATTTTTCTACTGTTGGAGTTCACTCCATTTTGATAGGATGGTATAATTGCAATATTTTTGAAGGTGTCAAGAGATATTTATAGAAATATGTAAGAGTCAGGGATATATCATAAGTATAAAATTGATAGGGGTATGAATATGAAAATAGTTTTTTAATGACTTTCTTATATAGTATATTTGCGAGTTCCTAAGTAAGGTACGCACATTAAAGTTGCAAGGAATTTGCTAAAAAAATAATGAACATGGGAAGAATGTTTTGAAAATCCAATTCAATTCGAGATGCCTCTATATTAAGATCAATGTTTGAATTAGAATATCTTATTTGATCAAAATTTTATTTCAAACCACATTTGTAGATTACATTCGAACTTTCTTTTTATCACACAAAAATTATCTGAAATAATGGTTTACTTATTTCATGCTTAGGGGCTGTTGCTTCAACATAAAACTTTATAATTCCTCGATTTTAAAATTAATGAAGCGTCATAGTTTTAAAATCAAAGAGTAGTTTGTTTGATGTTTGTAAAACACAAAAGAACAATAGAAAAGAATGTACAAACTCTTCCATTTTGGATTGCAAGAGGCACCCTTCTATAAAAATCAAAATAAGAAAATGGGCTTCTCAGACAGCCAACTTTCTTAACTTTTCAAGTTACTGGTCTTACATTCAATTTTAGATAATTTGAAATGATCTTTTGTAAGTAAAAATATAACACACGCTTGAATGTGAATTGACCATTTTTATATAGACCGGATTAAGTCAGCTGATTTTTTATGAGTCCACTTGACTTTTTTTTTAGAGGGTATTAGTGTTATTGTGGGGGAATGACTTATTCTGAAATAAAGTATAATAAAGAATTTTGATTATTCATTCTAATTAAAATAAACTTTGATTTTATATTTTTATATTTGTTTTATTCATTTTAGTCTAAGTAGAATATAAAAATTTATCAAATCAAATAACCGTTTGTTTTGGTAAAAAAACTAGCACAATTAAATTGAGATAAGTAAACAATCCAATTACAACTGGACTGGACTAGAATGACCGGCGTGACGGTTTTCATCTTCTTGATTAGACCTTTGATCTGATTCTTGGGACATTGAGAGTTGAGATCTTCTGACTTCATTCTCCGGAGTTAAAGAGTTAACTTAGTCACTTGATTAGAGAAAATAGAAAATATATATTTAATTAATATATTATATGAAAAATATAATTTCTTATATTCTCATTTGAAAATGTTAGAATTTTGGATTTGAATTCTCGAGGGAGTTCAAATCAAAGAAAAAATAATTATTTTTACCGGCCTTCTTCTTTCTTTAACTTTATCCTAATTTAACTTTCTCTTATTTAGTCTTTAGGAACGAAGGTACATGAGTTTGTTAAATTTAAATTTATAAATTCAAACTAAACCATGGTGAGCACCAATCTTGTTGCACCCTTAGTTATCTTATCTGATAGAAAACTATGTAAGACATTAAATATCTTATTAATTGTACTTAAAAGAAGTCTTAATGAATACTTAAGTGAGTTTTTTATTGATTATTAAAATAAACTCTTAACGAGTACTTCAATGAATTTTTTCACGAACATAATCGAGTCGAGTTCGCTTGTATTTAATTTTGGCTTATTTAACGAACTAAGCACAAATTTTTATTCAAACTTATTTATTTAGTTTCGTAAATGAGCCGAGTCAAACTATCATTGAGTAGTCTTACGAACTGTTCATCGAACACATTGACTCGTTTGGAGCCCTACGTGTGCAAGGAGTGAGGTCGGAACTTAAGGATCTTTTGCATATGTACTCTTAAAATATCATATTTACATTTATACCCTCAATTCTCACATATATACCTTTGGCCCCACTTTGATTGGAGAATAGGAGAAGAACAAGGACGAATAAGAGAAGAATAAACTTAATTTTACTTTGACAAGCAGAATAACTTATACCGGCGCAGAATAGTGTATTCGGGGAATAAGGAGAATAAGTCATCTCATCCTAGACCCAAGAATTACTTATTAAATCGAAACACTTCTTATTCTAGTACACGCTATTCCGTTAGCTACGTAATAACTTATTCTGCAAATAAAAGTAGAACCTTTAGAAAGGTTGCACTTATACCCCTCCCTTTATTTGTGAAGAATAGGTTATTCGGAATTACTTATCCAGAATAGCGTATACTAGAATAAGGGGTGCTTAATAGTTCTGTGGGACCCACTAGTGGAATAGAAAGGATAAACAATTCTTGAGTTTAGGATTGAATTGCTTATCCTCCTTTTTATAGGATAAGCAATTTTAACGCGGTATAAACTATTCTGCCCATCAAACTAGAATTAACCTTATTCGAAAAATAAAAAGCCTTATTCTTCTCCTGTTCTTCAATCAAAGTGGCGCTAAAGATTTTGGATAGATGCCTTTAAATTCATTATACTCCATCAATTTGTTAAAATTTTGCACGTGTACCCCCAACACTCTTGATGTTATCATGATTTATGAAATTCTTTTGACATACTTTCTTGAAATTCACGTTAGTGTGACAGAGGGGAATGGATATAATATTTTGAAGATTTAAAGATTGTCATATATGAGAGTTGGAGGTATGGATACAAATGTAAACTTTTCAGGAACATATATGCAAAAAAAAGCGAACTTTTAAACGCCTGCGAGAAGGCGTGCACAAATCGGGTGGCGGCAGCGAAGGCATCGGTCCCCGGAGGGTAGAAAAGGCAGACAATACGTTTTTTGACAATTTTCAGTCTTTTACGTCAAACCAAACACCGGTGCTACATTATGGATTGCGTCCCGAGCGGGCGAGATTTCCCTGTCGCCGAAGGAACCACCCCCCCCTTCTTTCCTTTCTCTTCGTCCGGCTTTTAAGCTTCCCCTTCCTCCGATCACCTTCGCGCCAGAGCGGAAGAAGCGGGCAGAGCAGAGTGGAAGCGGCAGGGGGGGAGAGCGGAGGTGAAGGAGCCCGACCATGGTGCTCTCGCAGAAGCTGCATGAGACCTTCAAGGGGACGATGGAGAGGATAACGGGGCCCCGCACCGTCTCCGCCTTCAAGGAGAAGGGCGTCCTCAGCGTCTCCGAGTTCGTCGTCGCCGGCGACAACCTCGTCTCCAAGTGCCCCACCTGGTCCTGGTACTCCTCCACCTCGCCCAACCGTGCGGTTTTCCTCCGGGAAGGGGAGTCGATTGTTGGAAATCTGGCGTGGTTTCGATCACGGGGAATAGGTTTTGATCTCTCCTGCTTTGGTTTGCGCTGATGGTGGCGGATTGTTTGTTTGCTTTGGGCAGGGAAGCCGGGGAGCCCAAGAAGAGGAAGCCCTACCTGCCGGCGGACAAGCAGTTCCTCGTGACCAGGAACGGTAGGGTGGGGGATTCTGTCTGGTTTTGATTTGTGGATTTTTCTCAATGGGATTTGATTTCTAACAAGTAGTTTCTGATGGTGTTGGAATCTCAGTGCCCTGCTTGCGGAGGGCAATCTCGGTTGAGGAAGAGTATGAAGCTGCTGGAGGGGAAGTCCTCCTTGATAACGATGAGAACGACGGCTGGCTTGCGACGCATGGGAAGCCTAAAGGTAGTGAGATTTTTTGCGGTCGTTGTGGCGCGAGGTCGAAGTTTCGCGTATAGTGTTCAAGTTGGTGGCTTTTGGGTATTGTTGACTTAAAAATGTCTCGTCTTGTTGTCTGTAGAGGCTGTGCGTGGTGAAGAGGAGAACATACCTTCAATGGAGTCTTTGACAATCAGCAAGGAGGGAGGCATCCGTTCCATACCCAGCTATTTTGGCGGTGAGGAGGAGGAAGATATACCGGATATGGTAGGGTTCGAGGATTCCGACAATCTTGTCGATGTAGATCCTGTATGCTACCATCTCTGACTCACGTCCCTAATTCGATCTTGTGCTAGCATTTTTTTATTTTCAGCTGGCTTATTTTGAGTTATGGTTCTTTAATTGTTCAGCAGTATTTCAGTGTCTTAACTGCTTGTTATGATATGTCATCAAGACAATTTGACATAGGTGTGAAGTTGGTTAGAAAACAATCCATATTGACAGGTACAGAATGCAAGGGAATGAAAACATAACAAAATTGCTCATTCTAGACATGCAATTATGTGAAGCTGCTGTACGGGAAGGATAAACTGTAGGCAGCGAACCAAAAAAACTTGATCTTTCCAAATTATTACTACTTTCTATGCAAGCCTGTATCTCAATGATTTTTGAAAGTGGGCTGTTACATAAGTTTATTAATTTTGAAATGAGAAGGATGCACAGCAGCGCAAGTGTGTATCTTTTTCTCTCAAAAGGCTCGCCATACAGAAGAAATCAAAGAGAGAATCATGCCATGACAATGCAGAACCCCCTAATATCTGAAGCAGCTCAGAATGGAGGATGGTTCCCTCTCCTCGTTACAAAGCAGCTTAGCCCACTCCAACTCATGGTCAACCTTTCTATTTGTTCGCTTTGGTGATTAAAGATATTACTATTTCTCTCTACCAAAATAGACTGGAAGGTCACATGCAGAATCAATCACTTTGTGGGCTCCCTTAAACAGCTGTCTCCGGTTTCAGTCGAATATAAGCTGATCCACCTTATCTGCTATGCTGCTATGTCTTTCTTCTTTCTTAGAGATGAGCTTGTGCTCGAGTCAAGGAAGAACCTGCAAACAAATGATCTAGTGTCTCATCCTCCCTATGTGAGCAACAATTGTTGCCAATGCCCTCCAAGAACTGAGAGCAAGTCGGTCACATGTGGGAAACTTACTATGAGAGATATATTAAGTTCCTCACTGTAAACAGAGTACAAGGTCACTATACTTGGGTTTGCAAGAGGTAATGGCTCCCTCGATCTGCAATGTAACTATATGTAGATTTCATCTGAGAATTTCCATCTTTCCCCACTTCCACTTTGAAGAGTCCATCCTATCCTATGTGCCTCCAGAATCTATCCTTTTAGTTGAAAGTAGCAAGTCTATCAGTTGCCTAATCTCCACTTCTTGAAGGTAGGGGCACAACTACCGCCAACATGACTATCATCAAACAATAGGTTGAGGGTAAAAATCTGTCTAAGAATCCTGTAAGTCTATGGGTAGATCTCCTCCAAGGGTTGCCTTGCACACCATGTACCCGTCTAGAAATGGATCCTCTATCCATCTCCAAGGATAGCCTTGGTACCAGCCCATACCACATCCTTAGCCTGAAGGATATTGTTTCATAAGAAACAAAGGGAGTTGCTCCACATTCCCACCTGAATACCCCAGACCCTGGATCTTGTATAATGTTTCTGTCGAATCACAACCATGCATAGCCCTCTCTCCTCTATGAATACTTTTCAAAGCCATTTAAAGGCGTGCGAAGTTGAATATAAGGGGTGCGAGTGGAAGTCCCTATGTTCTTTATACTCAGGTTGCCGTTTTGCTTACTTTTAACTAAACTCCCTTAGTTGATGCCAAGCCTACCTTTACTTCGACCCTCACTGCAATGCTAAAGAACCAACACTAAAGAAAAGTCAGCTTCTTAGCCACTGTTTTCAGGATTCTAAACATCGACATATAATAGTTCTCCAAACTAGATTGCACTGATTTGCAAAGAACTAGCCTCCCTTCATATGAGAGAACTTTCCCTTCCAATCCACCAGACCTTTTTCAAATTTCTGTGTAATCGTCATCCAGTTGCTGCACTGAGCTACTCCCATGGATGTAGGCAGTCCCAGTTAAGTTATAGGAACTCCTCAGCGTCACAACTTAGAATTGTTGTTTCCCTCCTTACATTCTATATTTACCCCTACAATCAAGTTTTTCGCAAAATTTACCTTTAGCTTACTTGCCTCCTCCAAGTGCTCCAGCATTACCTAATTACACAGGACTGCTCTATACTTTGCAATGGAAAGTATGGTGTTATTTCATACAAGAGATGTATAACTTGTGTACCTTGAGTGTATGTTATAGACCTTTGAACTTTTGATAAGACTGCAGAAATCCTTTAAATGACTTCCTTCTATGTATGCACATGTATATATATTATGTGTGTATATATACCAACACACATACTGTGTGTGTAGTGATAGATAAGACTGTGGACATTGCATTTGCCTCTCTCTGTAATGTACAGTTGATCAATTGATGGCGATCGCAAACTCTTAGGTAGCTTATATGCTTATATCTATGACACTTTTATTGTTTCTATAAATCTTACCTTCATCTTTTTTTTTTATAATTTATGTAGGCAACACTCCAACCTACATATTTTGTTGCACAAGAGCCAGAGGATGACAATATTCTCCGCACTCGCACTTATGATGTTAGCATAACGTAAGAAATCTATTTCACCCCTTTGCTATATGACAAATGATCTTAAGGTGATTTCTTAGTCATGATTTGCTTCTTTTTGGTTTATTAGATAGCTTAAATATTAAAGAATAATTGTTTATCCTTTGTTTGAATTTAATCATCTTTGTCTCCCCTTCATCCATCGTTGCTTAAGTACTGCTTCATCAGTTTGAAGCCCAAGTGGTACAGCTGGCATGCAGCTCCATCTTGAGTGGTGATTGTATGTCCCAAATTAGCTTGGGGTTGAAATGGAGGAGGGTGGACTGTAGGTTCCCTGTGCTCTCCAGGCCACCAGGCACTAGACAGGGGTTCCTTGGCACAAAAGAAAGGAAAATTTTCTTCAGTTTGTTTGCCATTTATTGGGTGCGATGTCTTTTTAGCAGATAAACTATCATAAAAGTATAAAATTTAAGGATCTATGGATCGTCTATTGTTCTTGATGTACTGTTTCTCTAACGATCTAATGTGCATGCAACTTTTTCTTCATGGAGGTGGCTAAGTTGCAAGTAAATCACCATAGAGAGAGACACACAGGAAGAAAATAGGAACATTGAAAAGCAAAAAGAATCTATTGTCAACAGTAGTGCTTCATGATGCTAGACAGACTCCTATCAGCTTATTCCAAGCACACTACTAGAATTCTTTTATTACTCTAACAAACATGTAATTCCTTACCCCAGTTAGGCTTCAGGACAGCAGTCATGCAGAAACAATCTACATGCATAAAATCATGAGTCCATTATTAACTTGGAGGACCAGATTTCCAGATATTCTTTCATCACTACGAAGTTGAATTTGTTTTCTATCCTCAGGAGTGGAACCATGTTTCCCAGACTCTGTCAAGGAATAAAAAAATGAATACAATATACAAATTCACCCTTGATGAAGAATTTGTTTCTAATTTTAATGATTGGATTTCTTGCATACAAATCATTGTTGAAAACTTAATTATGGATTTGCCACCACAAGATTTGAATTTCTTAAACCATTCATATGCATTGTAACATTTGAAAATGTCACTGCCATCATATTCTGCCTTTTTTAACTCAACTACTGTCTGGTTAGCATTTAACCCAATATTTTAAATTACTATACTAGCCCTTCTCTTGTTCTTTGTCTCACTCCATGTTCCCTCATCCTGCCCTTTGGATGATGATGACTGGGGGAGCCTGCCATCTCCCTACCCTTGTCAGTAGCAACCTTCCCTTCACTGCCCCTGTGACCTGTACTCATACAGCTCTGCCTTAGCGCTCTCTTTTCTCCTGTCTGCCTTTTTTTCTTCTTCTTTTGTCTTTTTTTTATTACCTGTCTTGTTCTTCCTTTCTTCCCTCTTTCTCTTCTTTCACTGAAACCAGTGGCAATCGGAAAGCAACCACAGTGGGGGAGCATTAGCAGTAGCAGCAGGATAAGGAGCTGGTGGTGCTCCAGGATGCAAGGGCAAGCAGCGAGGAAGACTGCGATGGCAATGGCGTCATGGCAGCAACAGCAACGACAGCACACAGCACAACCTGCCTCTTCCACCCCCCCCCCCCCCCCCCCCCCCCCCCCAAAGTCCTTTTCCATGTCTCATCCATGGTTTGCAGAACCGACCAGTTCAAACTGGAGCCAGCAGAACCGGCAGTTCCCAATCTGGTTGAACCAGCCGGTTTTGGCCGGTTCTGTCCCAGTTTGGCCAGTTCCCTCCCAGTATGTTTCAGTCCTGGTTCTGCAAACCTTGGTTTCATTGCCCTCTCTCCCCACTTCTTTTTTTCCTCTTCTTGTTCTTCTTTTTCCCTGTCTTCTCTTGCTGTTGGGCAACCACAACAGCAGCAACATAAAGATGGCAGTGAGATATGGCAGTGTGACAGCGGCAGAGAGATAAGAGTTGCAGCCATATCTCTACCACTGCTGTGGGGATAGGGATCCTCCATGATCCAGATTTTCTTTCCTTCTTTTATCACAGGAGGGGCAATTCTGGTATTTCACCTATCAAATCAGAATATCCCGACATATCTGACAGACATGAACATCATTTGATCTGAGTGACATTTTTGCACATAAGATTGTGGCTTATAAGAAAATTCAAATCTTGCTGTGGCAAATCCATACTTTAATTTTTAACAGTGGTATATATGCAAAAAAAACCGTTAATAATTCTATGTGATGTCCACTTCAAAAGAAAAAAAAAAACTTTCAAAAATTCTATTTGACGTTTAGAATGTCCAATATTTCCCCCCTTTTTGAGAATGGGGGGTATACCTTGTGTCTTGCCTTCAGATCAATGGTAACCTTTTCTGGGGGACAACACCAGCAGGTTTGGCTACACAAGGCATGCTTTTAAAGTCCCTGGCTGTGTGCCAAACAAGAACAAGGCAGCTAATTAATGGATCACTTGGTATGCAACATGTGTTTCTCTATATTCCAAAGGATTAGTTTCTTATCAGTAGAAACCACAGAAGTTCTCAAAAGTTAGTTTTAACTGATTTCAGTTGTATACTGAACCACATGCATTGTGCAGGATTACGCTGGCATATATTATTCGATATCTGTGGATTTGATGTTTCAGGTTCCTGAAGACAACATCACAAATGAAACAATTGAACACCTGACTATCAATTATGACTTAATGAAATTAACTGAATTTTTTGCAGAAGTAATAAATATTTCTTGTGATGCATAAATGAGCCGCAACTAGAAGTGAAGCGTGTTGTATATTGAACCTATGAATTAGGAGGTAACATAAAATAGAGTAAAGGTCAATTTGTTTTGATGTAAAATACCATAAAACAGTGTTGTTAACAAGGTTTAATGGTTTTCTACCTTGTCTTACAGCATTTTACATCAAACTAATGACCACCCTTTAATTCAAGCCAGGACTGCCAACAGTAAGTGATAAAGTTGCACCGGGCTGGCTCCAGCCAAGTGCAACAACAGAACAACATAAAGCTGAGGCAGCCTTTCTTTATGTCTTATGTGGTTTAAAAGAAGGAAGAAGGAAAATGAGAGAATGTAAAGGAAATTTTTTTTGATGTTAACTTTATACATACCCTCAGATATTATCTATTAGGAACAAATTAGAAGGGGGAGGAGGAAAGGAAAGAGAAAGGAAATAATTATAGGAGGGCATAAGGGGGTTCCAAAGGGTTGGAGGGGAATAGTGACCAAGGAATTTGGTTTCTGGAAAAAAAAAAAGGTTAAAAAAGTGTGCAGTCTAGATTGGATTCTTGTGGTCCCTTTGTGACGCCTGATGGAATCATGCTCTTTAATCCTATATATAGATTATGTATATTGTGGGGATTGGTTATGGTCATCTGTCTGTGTTTATAACCTGGTGTAGTTTATTAAACATATCAAAGTTCAGAAATTGGAAAATCTGGTAGACTAGATAGAATCCCACTCAAAGTCTGTTAGGTGCTTTAAACCTGTCTACACTTAAATTGTTATGTGGCATGGTTGGTAGTACCCGGCCGATACCGGTACATCCCGGCCGGTACGTACCGGTATCGGCCGGCACCGGTAGCATACCTGTAAAAGGTATCGGCCAACACTAGGCCGGTACCAGCCGGTACGTACCAGTACCGGTACCCACCGATACCGTGTACCGGTACCGTACTGCCATCCATGTTATGTGGTCAATCAAGCTCATCATTTGCTACTCCAAAGACCAAAAATGTAAAAATGGTTTTGTTCATGCTTCATGAACATACTGCAGATGGAGTTGGACAAAATCAACTCTGCTCCAGATTCATATCTGTTTGATTGGATATTATCCTTTATTTAATCCGTCGTATTATCTGAATGTAAACAGGATAAAATCTGTTTATTAAACGGAGCAGAAATGGAAAGGGCAGATCTGCTTCGCTAATTATCTGCTTCGACTGGTAGTAAATACTTGTGTATTATTTAAAATTATCATTGACATTAAGCTTAGGGAGAATATGCTGCGATGGTTTGGTCATGTACATCGTCGCCCAAGTTCAGCACCAGTTAAGAGGTGTGATAGAATTAGAGTGGAGGAGGGTAGAAGACACTGAAGTAGACCTAAGATGAGGTGGTTGGATTAGTTAGAAAAGACTTGGCATTGTTACATGTTACTTCTAATTTGGCATTAGATAGGTTAAGATGGCGGGACAAGATTCATGTAGCCGACCCCAATTTGTTGGGGGTAAGGCTTTGATAATGATGATGATGATTATTATTATTTCAAATTATCATATACAAAATTTGACGAGACCATTAGATCCCTTTTTTGGGCACTTTTGTGCACCCTTGAGTGGGCTTTATCTACCCATCGCTTTTGCTATCCGTTTGCAGTTCAGTCCTTATAAGAACACAAATCTTCTTACGTTTATTAATCCCTGACATGGGACTATAAACTTGGTCCCCCCAGCTACTAAAAGAAAGGAATGGGTGAACTCCCTGTAAAATGTATGCTTGTGTCAAATTGTTGTAGGCATCAGGTTGGGCCTTCTTGATGGGCCAAGCCGGTCTTTGTGAAGAGTTGGTCATGAGTGAGTGATCCTCCATAAATTTGTTCAGCAGTTCTTGGAGGTTGGCTTCCTAAATAGCAAAACCTAAAATAAAATCATATCGAATTTTATCTGGGTATATCTGATATCCACTCCAACTCCAGATCAAAGGTTCGCCATATCACTTATCTGTACCTTATCCTATCTTCCCATATATGATACGGTACCAATCTGACTCAGTCTGACTCGCACGAGTCACACGACTCAGGCCGATTCATGTCTATGTCTATTTTTTTTCCAAATTCTTTAAATTAAGACATAAATAAACTTTTTAACTTTGGTGGTTTACTAATGATAATGACTCTAAGCCAAATTTAGGAGAAATCTACCCTATTAATCAATATAAGAGTGTAAATTACCTATTAAATTGGAGAAAAGAGTCCAATTATTTACCAATTAGAGTAAAAAGAGTCAATTACTTATCAAATTAGAAAATAAAGTCTACTTAATAAGGTATAAGTCACATCAAGTTGCATCGAGTAGTCTCGAGCCAGATGAAAGTGTATCACACAACTTGGCATGAGTCACATATGAGTCATGTCGAGTAGGCACGAGTTGGCTCGAGTCGGATGTGTATCGGCAAGTCTATGCGTGCCAATGTATCGGACTCGCCCGGATACGAGTCGGCACGATCCAATAGATACGAGAAACCATGCTATGGATTCAGTTAAGAATATCCACTCCATATTTGGAATATAAATGCTGTGGATACAGATTATCCATTTAACATAAACGGATGGACGTGGGAATGCCATATCTGCTCTGTTTGCAGCTCCATAAGATACCACGCTAATTTTCTAAATTTCAGAAATACCACGCTTACGTATATACTATCCTTTATCTCTTACAAAATAATATGTTTATCAAATATGCCATTGCGGTGGCATATTTTAAACACTTGTACAATGTCGCATTTGCCTATGCCATCACCTGGCTATTTTGAAACATGACATGCATTAGGACTTAGGAGGGTATGTAGGGTAACATGCGGGAAGCATATTATTTTTAAAATTTAAAATAGAAGCATGGTATCTTTGGGGGGGGGGGGGTGGATCCCCCTACAGCTCTACCTTTGTCCTCTGTTTTCTCCTATATCTGCCTCATTTTCTTCTTCTTTCCCATCTTCTTCTTCTTTTGTCTTTTTTGCGGATCCATAGGGAGAAATTTAGTCTAAGGACAACTTTCTTTTGACCACTGATCTCTTTGCCCATGAGGCGGCCAAAGTATATTCCAAAGGACAACAGAAAAATGCATATGTGAAATAATATTATTGTCTGATATTTGTCTTCAAGTTTGTTTTTCATAGAAACCTTGGGTGCCCCCCCCCCCCCCCCCCCCCCCCCCCCCCCCCCGGTGCTATTTTTCTACATTACTAAATATTTTTTGGAGCTGCTGCCTGTTTTGCTCCATAAAAGCTTGCTTATCATGTATTCCTTTCCACGTTGTAATTGTTCTCTTTTAATCTTCCACCTGGTGGTAGAATTCTTTCTGAACTTTAATCATTGTTTCTGAACCTGGAAGTAGATTTTATTGTAAATGCTGGATCACTTATTGCAGCAATTGGAATGCATAGCTTTAGTCCATCTATGAATGCGTGGCATAAAAATTGGGTTTTCTAAGTGTCTAGGTTGATGGTTTTTGATAGCTTTCCAATCATCATAATTTATAGTGTGCAACCATGATATCTTTTGGACTTAATGTTTCCCTTGTTTTCTGCAGTTATGATAAATACTATCAAACACCTCGTGTGTGGTTGACTGGATATGACGAGGTTTGTCTTCCACAATTCTTCATTTTAATTGTGTTAGTCTTCTGGATTACATCATGTTTGGGTTTGAGTTGCCTCGTGCTATAATTGTGTTAATCTGAACCCCCACATGAACAATATAAGATCCCATTTTGCTCTGCATAAACTATACAATATCTCATTCTGCTTTATGAGTTTGCTATGTGAATTGTTAACACATCCGTATGCTAAGGGCAAGCCCATTATGGATTTTGCCTGTTCGGCAATGACCATTCTCGGGCAACATAAATTCAGTAGCTGAGGTTCTTTTTGTTGTTGTTGTGCTGTTGCCTTTTCTGGATGTTATTTATTCCCCCCTCACCTTTCCTCTCGGATCTCAACTCTTTTTTCCTGTGTATTTTTTCATAGTCTTTATCTTTTGTACATATGCAGGATACATGCCTGATTTCTCTTACAAAGATTAATTAATTTAGTATTTTTTTTAACACTTCTGACAAGCCACCATCATCATTGTCATTGTCATTGTTGTCATCCTTATCATCATTCTTCTGTGAAACTTATCCCATTGACTGAGTCTATTTATGACTTGGAAAACAAATATCAATGAATATACTGTATTCTCCAACTAATAGCCTGATAAAGACTCTCCTTTATTATGCCAAAGTCCTGACAAACACTACTTGGTGTGATCATGGGGAGTTTCCTTGGTGGTGAAAAAATTGCTAGCTAGCTGTCATGGGCTCAAGTGATTTCGTCACTTGGACCATGCGATTCCTGTGCAACCTGCAGCGATGGGCCAGCCGATACATGTACTGCACTATGCGTTCCCTGCAAAGGAAGCAATAAACCAACATGCAAGCAACTCACAAGAGATGCACAAGAGATAGCCGAAACGGTAAGGAATCATTTTATTACTTTGAAGGATTTACAAGGGACATTGGATGATGGGAATAGGCTTGGGCCCAAATCAATGATAAGGTTGCTCAGACACCAAGGCCCCACTTGATAGTTACTATGTTCTTCTACCCATACTAGTCCTTAGGAATCCGCTCTCCTCTATGCCTCGATATAAAATGTTCCGTACAGAGGGCCATCTTGAGGTGTGGTTAGGGGGATATTTCTAGGTGTGGTTATAAAGGACTGTACAAAAGAGCAAAAAGAACAAGGAGAGGCATCGGTTGTAATCGTGCAAACAATGCTCGGCATAACGGTCGTGATAGTCTCCCCCACTAAAGATGTTGACACTCTTATCGACAAGGCTCAAACAAGGTCTTCATCTTCGCGCAAGTCCTCCTTGATCTTTTAGATGGCTTCGAATCTGGTAGCCCTTTCATGGGATGAGGTACTTCATCTGCTCCTCGCCATTGGGAAGGCGCTACTTTCTTTGAGTGAGGATGTCATTGACCCGCTTGTCAATGGGTGAGGCTACAGGTGGAGGCCTAGTTTGCAAGGCACGTGACAAGTCTTGTTGGTCGGCGTGGAAGGATTTCGAGCAACTGACATGGAAGATTGGATGTACCTTGAACTGTGGTGGCAGCTCCAACTTGTAAGGCACCTTGCCAACCTGTCCGCTAATAAAAAATGAGCCTTCATATTTTCGGATGGGGCCTTCATGCACTCGACAGGTGAAGTTGTGCTGGTATGGCAAGAACTTCACCAGCACTGATTCCCTACCTTGTACTCTGTTAGGTTCGGCCCGTGTCTGCCTACTTCTTCATCCTCTTGGTCACCTTCTCCAAGTACAATCCGGTAAGTTCTGATTGTCCGTGCCAGTCGTGGGTCCACTGGAATGTGGCTGGGCTCTAGTTGGCATAATGCATCCTCCATCATAATGGCAGCCAGCATGGTGGGCTGTTTTGCACGACATGCTCGAAGGGGCTATAGCCAAAAGTAGAGCTCTTCTGGAGATTGTAGAAGAACTGGACAAAATCAAGTAAGCTAACCCAGTCCTTCTGGTTGATACTAACAAAATGCTGCAAGTAGTGTTCTAACAGAGCATTGACTCTTTTTGTCTGGCCGTCAGTCTGCAGTGAAAGTTGGAGAGAAATAGAGCTTCGACTCAAGTGGTAGAATCATGTTTTGCCGACTCTGTATGACTCGGTATAGCTCGTACAAGAAGCAGGGGTCTCGATCACATGCAGTATTCTAAGGCAATCCCCAATACTTCAAAACATGCTTCAAGAATAGCCACGTGGCATCTTTAGCACTGCAATACAATGGGGCAGGTATGAAGGTAGCATACCTGGAGAACCGGTCCACCGTTACAAGTATCAAGCCTAACTCTCCCATCTCGGTGATGTCGAGATGAATTCCATTGAGATGCTCTCCCAAGGATGCTGTGGTATAGGCAAAGGCTCCAATAAGCCGGAGGATTTAGAGTGCTCCCTCTTGTCCTGCTGGCATGTGAGGCAAGTTAGGATGTATTGCTCCACATCAACCCACATCTTTGGCTAGTAGTAATGACTCCGGAGCAAGGCATAAGTGCACCTGATCCATGGGTGGCCTGTATAGAGTGCATCATGGCACCTCTTGATATGTTCCCTTTGCAGGTCGCTTGAGCGGGGGACATACAATCAGCTTCCAGTTATGAACAAGAACCCATTGGGGTGCTATAAGCACCGAGTCTTCTCGACCTTTGCAAGACTCAAAAGGTTGTGGGCAAAAGGGTCTTCATTCATTGCCTCCCTTTTCTCATCCAGGAGGCTAGCTTGGATTCTGATCATTGTTGAAGTCTTCTGGTGCTGCACGGCTACAAGCTTAGCCTTGTGGCTGAGGGCATCGGCAACCTGGTTTTGATGCCTTGGCCAATGCACGAGATTCATGTTGAACCCTGCAAAGAAGTCCAACCATTGCGCCTGCTTTGGGGAGAGCTTCTTCTGGGTTTGAGAGTAACTGAGGGCAATGTTGCCTGTCTTGACAACAAATTGGGATCCCAGGAGGTAGTGTCTCCTTAAGCAATGAATGACAATTGCTGTATCTTTCTTATGAGTTGGATAGTGCCTTTCATGTTGTTGAGCTTTCAGCTCACAAACACTGCGGGGTGCCCTTACCGCACAAGAACACCACCAATGGCAGAGTCTAAGGTATTAATATGCACCTCTATGGGCTTGCCATAGTACCATAGTTTAGCAAGCACAACACGGTTTTGTATGTCACAGCTTGCTTCAATGCTTGAAATGCTGCCTCGCACTTGGGAGACCACTCCTCGCTTATGTTTGAAGGGCCTCCCATTGCTAGATGGCTCGAAAATGATCCCTCCAATGATGTGCCTTGAGAACTTAATGCGTTCTTGCGCAAAGTGCGTTTCTCCTTCTTTATATCGAGTTGATTGTTCTAAAGCACTTGAAAGACAGCCTGAAGGTGGGCCACATGCTCCTTTCATGTTCAACCATATACCACGATATCAGCAAGGTAGACAACCACAAACTTATTAAACAAATCATGGATAAGTCATTCATCGGAATGCAAAATGTTGCAGGAACATTGGTTAAGCCGAAGGGCATCATCGCGAACTCAAGGATCCATAGAGCATTATACACGCAACATCTTCTGCAATGGGACTTGGCAGTAGCCATACTGGGGGTCCAATTTGGTGAAGTATTGGGCACCACTGAGTTGGTCAAGCAAATCTACAATGAGAGGGAGGGAATTTCTGTCCTTGGTAGTGAGCTTGTTCAAAGTGCAGCAGTCCACACATATCTGCACGCTCCCTTCTTGTTTCTTCTGAAATAGGACTGGTGCACCATAGGGATTGTTGGTATGGTCTCCATCATTTGGCCAAGTTACCTCTTCAACTCACCTAGCTCTGATGGAGACATGTGATGGGCTGTTGTGCCGGAAGTTGGGCCCCAAACACAAGCTCTATCTTCTTGTCGATTGCCCTTCGTGGTGGTAATGTCTTTGACAACTTTGGCGGCATCACCACCTTGTGGGAGCTTCCACCAAGGGTGGTCCCCTTGTAGTGAGTGGCTTGAGGGCTGCAAGGAGTGTGGGCTCACCCTTTAAAAGGCCCTGCTTCAGCTGCAGGCAGAAATCAAGCTGGTTCCTTCTTGGCCTTCTGAGACGCGAGGACAATGCAAGGGGACTAATCCCCCATCATGAATATAGAGTCTCAGGAGGGCATCAACATTGCCCGAGTCCCTTGTAGGAACTCCATGCCCAATATGAGGTGGAAATCATCTATTGTCACTATGAGAAAATCACTAGTGCCGAACCACGAGCCAATTTTCAGTGGGACGTTCTTGGCAATACCCGTATGGGCCGTGCCTCGGAGTTGACAGCTTTCATATGGCTCGAGTCTACCACCAGTTTTCATATGGCATGTGGAGACTTCACCATTGCCTTCTTCCCAATTGAGCTTTGATGGCATGGAGGAGTTGGAGAGCGCCAACTCTAGGCACTTCATGTTCTTCCCTTTGGCATTCTTCATTGTCACTTGCCTCCCCTGAACTAGCGGGTTTGGCAGGGACTCTTTGCATGGCATACAATCTCGTTGTGGGCAACTACCGATCCTATGGTGACCGCCACAAAGGATGCAAGCCTGCTGTATGCGGGTGATGCGGGACAGCTAACAGACTCACTAGCGGTGGTAGGAATTAGCAATAAACATTAAATTATTAGATAGATGCAGTCTAGTCGCACAATTGTTTAGTTAGACATCTACGCCAGCAAATAGAGGTAGCTGAGTAGCCGTCCCTCTCGCGATGAGAAAACGTGAGACCATTTGGTAGTTGAGAAACTACCACAAGTCTAAGAATTAAATCCACCCAAAGTTCTGTCGGAACTCGGGATCAGTATAATGCACTTACAGCCAACAATGATGATGAATCACGGTCTAGGTCTATCTCATGATTCGGCGGTAGATAAAAGCAAATACGTGACAAGCAAATCATAGTGAGAGAGGGCTAGCACGTACCTCCACGCTGGTGCGTGGGAGAAGATAACCCGGTGCTTGTGTACCACCCCTCTAAATACAATAAAATAATGACCACTCTTTGCAGGGAGGTAAAATGCTACAATAAACACAATAAAATGATCCGAGGTGATAATCACAGCAGTTGATGGGTCAGCGGCGGCGCGTAGATCGTTGGTAGGTTGTCTCAGGAGCGTGTCGCTAAATCGGCATGCCGGGATGTTGGCATGCAAATCGAGGTGACTGATGTGGATGTCAGGATGCGCGATCGGAGTCCTTAGTATGCGTGCAGAAGTGGCATGCAAAACGAGGCAGGTCAGGATGTTGGCTGCAGGAAAATCAGTATGCTGGGAGGCTGGCACGCAAATCGAAGCGGCTGACGCGGGCCTAGGGATATGCGAACGGTGTCCTCGGTATGCGTGCAGAAGTGGCATGCAATACGAGGCAATTTTGGGGTGTAACACTTTGTATATGGGAAGACCTCGTCAAGACGAAACCAACGACGCATATGGTGCGTGAATCGGAGTTCGGACAAGCTCTGCACGAGGGCGGTGCTCTAACAGTTCTAATTGTACCACCCAGCTCCCAGCAACGGACCTGGACAACACTCTGGCTCGGACCAGGGTTGAACCAGGTGACAACCTGGTCAAAGTAGAAGGCTGATTGGGCCCCTTTGAAGGCTAAGTGGCTCAGGCCAATCGCACCTAGCTCGGACCAGATCACATTGGGCTCGAACCACTGGACATGGCTCGGACCAGACTGGGTCTTAGGCTCAAACCAGGTTCAAGCCAACCTGGCTTGACCATGTGAGAGTTTTAAAGGGCACGTACCCCCCTTTTTCTTCTCCACTTCCTTATTTCTCCTTCTTCACCCTAACCAGAAGAGAAAGGGGAAGAGGGAAGGGAGATGGTGGCTATGATGGTGGCGGCACCCAGCGGCGATGGCGAGCTGCAACAACGAGCAACTACGGCGAGCGGCGGTGGGGTACGGCGACGAGGGCCGACGGCTGGTGCTCGCGGCGGCGATGGCGGGGCGGGACGACGTTGGTGGCTGGCGGGGAGTGGGAAAGGGCAGCGGCGGTCTTCGATGGCACCAGCGGCCTGGGCTGGCGGATGGCGGAGACGGCGTCGGCTACCACGGCTGATGTTAGCGGCGGTGACCGGGGCTCCAGCGAATGCCAGCGGCGGGGGGGGGGGGGGGGGGGGGGAAGAGGGCAGGGAGCCTCCGACGTTGAACCGGAGCTGTGCTGGGGCGGGGGGGTTCTCTCTCTCGCAGAGGCCAATACGCACAAGCATGTATAGTAATTTTTTTTTTTCTTCAATCATTCATCCCTCTTCTATTCTGTAACAACGTACATATAGAGAGATCTGTAACTCTTGTCCCTTTCCATCCTCTACCGTTACCATTCACACACCTAAAATCCTAGAAAATTAAAAATTACATAATAGGCTATAAATGGACCTAATAAATGCAAGTAGCTATGTCTCCATGCCTCACATAGGCTCTGACTCGTCTCCAAGCCACAAGGATGTCAGAAGAGCTCTCCGACGGTGGTAGATGAGGTTCGGGCGGAACCGGACCGTAGCTCGGGTGTCCTCACTAGCGGGTCTCATCTTGAGGGGCCTTGTTGGGGTTCCATCTCTGGGCTTTGGACCCTGCCTGGCCTCTGCTCGATTGAGTGGTGTTGCTGCTCCTAGCCGTGGACGAACCTTAAATCGCTGCCATTTGAAAAGCTAGCTTAAGGGATGGAGCTATTCCCTTCACGGTTCATAGGTTTTGGTGGTGTTTCATGGCAGAAGAAGTCCTCCAAGCACTCGACCATAGCCTGTGGCTGAAATGACATTCTTCACCTATCGGCGAAGGAGCTCATCTCAGGTCCAAGGCTGCAAGCCCTCAATGAAGTAGAAGAGCTTGTCTTTCTTGGACATATCCTTCCTTGATGTCTCCTCTACACAATGAATTCCACATTTTTTTTTTTTTGGGAAGGAATTGGAACTTCAATTCCCTCTTCAAGTCATCCCACATATATAGGGAGCATCTCCCTTGAGGTACATTGTGGCTAGGCGAAATTTTCTCCTCCTCTGAGTTCGATCGCATGGCATTGAAGTATTGCTCCGTGTCGAATAAGATGTTTTAGAATTCCTTCTCATCCTGTGTGCCTTCAAAGCTCTATGATTCGGCGATAAAAAGCCGGCTAGAGTTCTCGCCACTGCCCACAGTAGTGGAGCCTATGGCTTTGGTAAGCACAGAGACCTGCGAGGTGATTTCATCTTTCGTTGCCTGCAAGGCCTTTATCGCACCCTGGATATCATCAGCGAAGCCATTGGTATTTTTTTGAGACCGTTTAGTTGGTCATCTTGGGCCTCCATACCTTGGGCAATCACGTCGTGGGACTGCTTCAAAGCATTAATGTGCTCGATAGGGTCCTTTAGCCCTTGGGCTAGTGACAACATGTGAGCACTAGGGTCCCCGACGCATCCTTCATCTTGAGTGGGACCAACTGGATCTGCCGTTGTGGTGGGGTTGGACTTGGAATTATCCACATCCGCACCATTAGTGGAGTCCATACGTCTACCAGCACGAGTTTGCATCATCACACTTTTTTGTGCCACAACCGAGCTTGCTCTAATGCCAACTATCATGGTCTCAAGTGATTTTGTCACTCGGACTGTGTGGTCAGCCACGTGTCAGCTGATACGTGCACTGCACAGCCAATCACAAGAGATGCATGAGAGTTAGCGGAAATGGCAATGAATCATTTTATTGCTTTGAAGGATTTACAGGGGACGGTGGGCGATGGAGAATAGGCGCTCCGCAACGCCCCCCCCCCCCCCCCCCCCCCCCCCCCCCCCCCCCCCAAAAAAAAAAAAAAAAAAAAAAAAAAAAAAAAAAAAAAAAAAAAAGGGAACAAGGAGGGGTATTGGCCATGGCTATGCAAGCAAGGCTGGACATAATGGCCGTAACATAGTGCTACTCGGCTGGTCAGAATGCTTACCTTGCCATAAGAAATGTAGAAAATATGAAGAACAAATGGGGGTGAGTAAGTAAGAACTAACAATAGGAATGAAAGGAAAATATGCTTGTAACTAATCATTGAAGTAGTGATCTCACGCCTCTGGATGAATAGCTATTAACTTATTGCATATATCCAGGGGTGTATTCTTCTGATAATGAGAATTCTTTAAGTCAAATCTCAGATCCATTCTTCTGATATTGAGAGATCTTTAAGCCAGCTCTCACTACATCCATTCTTGTTTATTTAGGTTTACCCCTTTCTCTACTTCTGTCCACTTGAACGTGTCTCTTTGTTATCTGTTACTGCCTCTTGCCTAAGGCTATCATGACAGAAGCAACTTAAAGTTTCCCGAGTACAATCATTTGATCTTAACTTTTATTTTATCTAGCATTTCTGCTGAGCCAATTATTAATGCACTCCTGTTGCGAAGTTCTGTGCTTTTGGCAAATTTTCTGAAATGAAAAGAGAGATGTTCTGAGTGGGATTACAGCAATGGAAAACTCTAGGTGAAAAATGTACTGTTAAATTAAAGGGTCCAGCCCAGCAAGGTCTAGACCCATGAAATATCAGATACATCATAGCCTTCTTGTTTCAAAGGAATATTCATCTATTGACCATTTGAAGAAAATTTAGTTCAGTTAACGTACTGGTAATAATGGTTGTCTGTAGCAAGATTGATTACTAATTATTATCCACAGTTTTGATCCAAGGATTAGAGTTTATTCCGTCGTCGTTTTTATTTATGTCAATGGCTATTTGTGGTATAGTACTTAGTATTTGCCAGTTCGCATGATTGTCCAAGTCAACTTGTTGATTGGTGTTTTCATCTCTTCGGCAGTCAAGGATGCCTTTGCAGCCTGAGCTTGTACTCGAAGATGTTAGCCAAGACCATGCACATAAGACGGTAATCTCCAGACCTTATTTATATCATTCTGCCAAGTAATTGTGTCTACTATGATGTACTTACTTTCTTCACAGGTTTAAGATTCTGAAATTTTATTATCTCTTCAAAGGAAAGTATGGTTAGTACCACCGATTTTATTAAAATAGATAAAAGCAGTGGAACCAAGTGGGTAGAGTGAGATTCCTCTCTCACTAAGGAACATTCAAGATGGAGCAAAGCACAATTACGACTTCCTATTTCCCAATCACTTTCCCCCAACTATCTGCTGACATTGTGAGGATAGATCTACTCCAGTTATCAAGAAGGCAAATGTTTTGAATGTAAATATACTCATCAAGAGGTGCAATCATTACACTCCTTCCACATTTTCCAGCAGACAGCATGGGGTATAAGGTGGCTAATTTGGCTTCTGATTCTCTTTCCAACCTTCACTCTGAAGGTTTTGACATAACTCCACATATCTTGGCATGAAGCAAAATTGATACTGAAATCTGCTAGTTTTGCAAATGTTCTCAACACTTCTCAGTTGGTATTGCATTTGATAAGCAGGTGGTCTGCATCCTCATCTTCAAGACCACACGAAGAACGTAGGACCTCAGTTTCTGGACCATTTTATTCTGTACACCCTTGTCATTACTCTTTTTTTCAAAAGGTAACCACATGTGAGCTCTAGTCTTGATAGGTGACTCTACTTTCCACACTCCCCTCTGTACTTTTGACAAGTTGGAGGACTGCCTTCATTTTATTTGTATAGTGACCTCACCGTTAAGCTTCCATTATCTCCTTTCCGGGTAATTTGATCTTTCTGGCATGATACACTCTGAATTTCAGTTTTCCTTTAGCCCTTTATGGTTCTAGTTGGGTTACCTTGCATACAATTCTTTTAAGCCACTATATATATGTGTGTGCACAAACATTCGTGTCTATATAGCACCAGCCGCCCAAAAATGTTAATGGACGTAAGGGGAAGCCAGGAAAATGTCTATTCATTTCACTCCAAAAGAAAAATGGACTTGTATGAAGATGTTTTATATTCTACATAATATCAGATCTATGGGAGAAAATATTAATATTTGCATTAGTTTCAGATGATGCTCAAATTAGAGCAAGAGATTCCACAGGCATTTTGGTCAGAAAATGCAGCCAAAGGTTTCCTCTTAGATTCGGTGATATACTCTTCATGGATAAACAGGGGTAGAGACCTGCCTGCAGACATGCTCATTATAGAATCTTCTACAAGAGAAGTTTTCTGCTTTCATATCAATTATCTCGACAAATCATTTTTGATAAATTTTATGATGATTATGAGAACACCAAGGCTCTTGCATTGGAAAGATTATGCTTAGACCACCAGAGGATTCCTAGTTTCCTCCAAAATCTCCTGACCAACCTTGTAACAAGGCATGAACCACGGAATGATTTGCAAGGTACACTCAGCTCAAGCACACATATGCATATATACGTATGTATATGTATATATGCATGTGTGTGCATAAAACATAAGTGTGAAAATGTACATAAGTTAGCATAACAATATTTTGTTGGTTCATCAATAATAACGGAAAATCATTATCGATGATTCCATGACAACTAAACATGCACATAAAAATCAACATAGCAGCCATGTATCTCCATCTCTGTATGATATGCAGATTTCATTTCTTCCGAGTTTCATTGGTGAAGAAAGGGAACAAGATGAGCGTATGATCTGCATGGGCTTGAGGGATGTCATAAATGCATGTTTTTTCATTGTATTTGACACAGAATAATGTGTTCTGAGTTATGTCTTCTGTAAGAAGGTCCATGCATGGGATAGGAGAAAAAGGAGAAAAGTTGGAAGCAATTGGTGTCCAAACTCCATGAAATAACCTAGGTGGTTTGTCCAGCTGAGCAGAGGCAGGGGTCATGTATGTGGTCTTTGTGAGTTGACCTGATTTGCTGCTAGTTGATGTGGGTCGATCCACTCCTTTGCTGCTGCAGAACTAGTCTTTCCAGAGCAGCTTTCCTCAGCGCAACACCCACTGCTGATCAGATAGCATGGAGGCCATCAACTGCATGTGAATCCGCTGATCCTAGAGAATGGCAAAGTAGTTCAGGTCTCTGTCACTCTGATGCAATTGAAGAAAGGCAGACTTTGATTAAGGGGTGATGTTCTGGTCTACAAGTTGATGATACTCACAGGACAATGATCTTGTTGAAGTCAAGTCTATATCAAGCAGCATCGCAGTGATACTTACCACCATGTGTTAAGAAACTGGTTGGACTGCAGTCACCGCGCTGTAACTGGGTCAAGTCAAGCTAACCCAGCATAGTTTTAAGGGCCAAATGGTAGTTTCTAGAATTTGGTATCTTCAATAGGGCATTTTAACTAAGGCCATTTTTAGGGAAAATGCTAGTTTCCAGAATTTGGTGTCTTCGATAGGGCATTTTAACCAAGTCCCTTTGACAATCGAATGAGCCTGGAACAGGGTGGCTTATTCAAGTTATCTGAGCTTGTTTGCTTTAGTTGGTCAGATTTGTTACTGTGTGAGAATGGCTTCTTATTCCAGAATAAGGATTAAGCAATCTGACCAAAAAGCTCTAATTGTTTATTCTAGCTATTGAAGGAGTTATAATTATATCTTTTATTTTGTATTATCTTTTTTTTTTACTTAATTATTTTTCTTATTCGAGGTAGAATACTGATCTAGTTATCAAAGCAAAAGCCCTCTCATTCTGGGTCATATTTTTAAAGGTCTTTAGGTGGTTGTGAGGCACTTTTCGAGAGCCTTGCAAGGCGTAAGCCTCACTATTTTAGGGAAGTATGTAAAAACTCTCAAATAAAATTAAATAATGTTGATTTGGCATTGATAATACTCTCTACTTAATAATAGGGCCCATACAAATGAACTATATGGCAAAAGCCATGGACTATTGGTTTTACATTAAAGAACAAACTACCATAGTTACCGCCCTCTCTTTTGGCGTTAGATGTAGAAGAGATGGGTTTAGTTTTAATCCTTTTTTTTGTTTGTCTAATATAATTGTCATCATTGAATCAAAAGGCAGTATAAACATTAGGTTTACCTTAAAACATCTCATTGCATTACCACCTTGAGGCGTAAGCCTCAAGTAAATGGCATGAGGCGTAAGCCTCAATTAACAAAAGACGTAAGCCTCAAGTAAACAGCCTGAGGCGCATGCCTCAAGGTGTTTCCCCAGCACCTCGCCTCAAGGCGTATGCCTCAGTACCTTGAGGCGCTGCCTTTTTAAACTGTGTTCTGGGTACATGCCCTCTGATTATTTAAGAGGGGCTAAAAGAAGGTGGCCATGACAACAAAATAATGAGGGTTTGCTTCTTGCTTACATTTTCTTTTGGGGTGGGTTAGTTTGCCTGTTGAAAATTTGATATCAAGAATGGCGCTGGGACTGGCAACTCGTAGGAGAATGGTGTTGGCTGACTGCCCTTGTAGAAGCATGGTAAGCACTATGAATACTCTCCCATTAGGCTGAGTGTCCACAGATCAAGGCAAATGGAAGGTGACTTTGAGCTGGTAGGCGAGGCAAAGGGGGATACAAGTAACAGGTGCAATGGTTGGGATCATCGTCATTTTAAATGCTGGGATAGAAGACTTCATTCGGTGCTGCACCTGTCTATGCTAATGTGGTGTCAGGTGAAAAATGGGGGACAAAGTATTGGACTTTATGTATTGATTGAGTGCCCTAAGGTGGTCCTCCCAATAAGGAAATATGAAGCAAAAATTTCCAGCTGGCTTATATGTCTTGCCTGTGCTTGTCGAAGGTTTTGAGGATAGCCCTAGTAGTTGCATGAGCAGGTTCAAATGATTGATGCATGGTGGAGGCGTGTAAAGAGGTTTCTTCATCAGTTGCCCATAGAAGGTAATGCACAAGGTGGTGTCGCCTATGTATATCAAAGGAGTTATTATCACTGTGGACTGATGGAACCTTGGCTACTAGCCGGAGTCCCTCTAGTGCTTTGGATGAAGAGACTACTAAAGTAACTGTTCATCTGGGGGGCACTTTTATATGGCAAAGAGGTAATGTTTGATTTGCTTATGATGGTGTATTGTGATGGTGAAGGTGCATGGGAAGGTTCCAGATGATATTGGGGTGATTCTAGGTTGATGGATCTTCTTGTTCAATTTGCAAGTGTTGAAAGCAGCAAGATTGACTTGGATTGAGTTGAGCGAACTAGTCAAACTGATATGGAAGAAGTCCTCTTCAAAGCTTTCTTATTTCAAAATTTTTGGGACCTGATTCTTGATATTTTATCTCATAATCACTGTTTGAGTGAATTTGAGAGTGTACCATTGAGTGAAAGAGCTTAACATAAACATTGAATTTAAAGTGGCTGGTGCTTATTATACATGAGAAAGTAAAACATGGCAAAATGTCATTCATTAACAAAGTAATTTTTATACGTGAGGATGCAGTAGAGGATTGTAAAATGTGAAAGACTTTTAGACACAGCCCCACACACCTTCACTCACCATCATCATGTCAAAGCTGTCTATCTTCACAATGGTGTGAGCCATCTCCAAGTTCATCTATATGGAAAGTTCTGCGCATACGTGTCTCTATGTGCATATCACGTCCACAAGTGAGCGAATATACTCCATTAGAATATATGATGAAAGGTTGGAATGCCTCATTCCAAACTCTGCCATTAACTCTGTTGTTGAAGATGATGCTGTTGATGGTGGTTGATGATGATGGGGCTGAACAATGTCCAATAATAAATAGGCACCCTCTTTTGGGACTTGGAGCTGCATCTTGATAACCTGTGAACATGAAGCTGACAACAGACGTGGTCGCACCATAGTTGTCAAGGCGCCAAGGCGACCCAAGGCGTTTCCGGGGAGCTTAAGCACTTAGGCGTTAAGGCGGCCGCTTAAGCGACGACTTAGGCGCCTCCTTAAAATATATTAATATTAACTGTAGGTTCATCAACATAAATAAAAAAATAGCAATAAAACCAATTTTAATATAAAATTAGCACTAATTGTGTGTGACTGTATGTGTGAGACTCTGTGTGTGTGCACTGTGCAGATAGAGCTTCGGCCTTGACACACACAGAGAGACATAGAGAGATTATAGAGGATGAGAGACAGTGTGTGTGACTGTATGCGTGTGTGCAACTGTGTGGGTGTTTATAGAGGCATCGGCCCTGACACAAAGAGAGAGAGAGAGAGAGAGAGAGAGAGAGAGATTGGGTGCATGTGTGCGTGTGTGTGTGCGGAGAGGGGCCCTGACAGAGAGAGAGAGTGAGAGAAATAGGGAGAGACTAGAGAGGCATAGAGAGTGAGACAGTGTGAGAGAGAGTGAGGGAGAGAGAAAGATTAGAGAATAGAGAGAGAGAGAGAGAGAGAGAGAGAGAGAGAGAGAGAGAGAGAGAGAGAGAGAGGAAGGGACTCCGGATGGCGGCGGTGATGGAAGACGGCATTCCGTTACTTACCGGATGGCGAGAGAAGAAGGTAGCAGTGGCAGTGGTGACCGGCTTCAGCAGCGATGTCGGCGAGGGACTCCGGAGCCTTGCATGGGGAAGAGAGAAATTAGAGAGAGAGTGAGTGAGAGAGAGAGAAGAAGCACCAACCGGCCTCACAGTCCTGATGGCGGCGGTGATGGAAGACGGCATTCTGTTTCTCACCGGATGGCGAGAGAAGAAGGTAGCAATGGCAGTGGTGATCGGCTTAAGCAGCGACGTCGGCGAGGGACTCCGGAGCCTTGTATGGGGGAAGAGAGAAATTAGAGAGAGAGTGAGTGAGAGAGAGAGAAGAAGCACCAACCGGCCTCACAGTCCTCACTGGACGGCAACGACGATGATGAAGGCGGCATCAATCAGCGGGCACGGCTGCGCCGGCGCATGGCGGGGACGGCGGCACCGGCTTGTACCCACAGCCCCCAAACCCTACCTTTGTGGAAGGGATGGCTGAAATGGGGGTTCAGGGTATCGGGGGGGGGGAGGGGGGCGGGTGTTAGGGTGGGGCGAAAAGATGCGGATCCACCTGGTTCTAAACGAGTCTGCATCTGATAAGGCGCGCTTAAGCGCTAAGCGGTGCGCTTGGGCCGCTTAAGTGGCGCCCAGGCCTGCTTTTCTTGGCCCAACTAAGGCGTGGGCTGCGCCTTGCTCCAGAACAGCGCCTGGGCGCTTAGGCGCCGCCGAGGCGTGCGCCTAGGCGGCACCTTGACAACTATGGGTCGCACTAGTGGGCATGGAGGGGACATCTTCTTAAATTTTTGGCAAATGAGAGTGATTTCCTGGAATGTTAGGGAATTTTGATGCAGGACAGATATGGGTCCAACTTACGAATTAATTTGATTTAACTTCAAGGCAACAAATGATGTTTCTGGCCAGTAAAGTCTGGGCACGAATAGATTATGCAGGCCCAAGAGTATTTCTAATTACAAAGGTTAAGTGGGCCCATTGGGCCGTGGACTTCTGGTTGGTTCCCGAAGGGTGGGAACATGTGGGAGAGAAGGGAGGCCCTGGGGAGGGGAAAAAAGGTAGTGGCAACGAGTTGTTGCAGCAAAAGACAGGATGGCAGCCCAGGACAGTGGAAGGCAAGATAGGGAGTGATGGAATGAGGGATGAAGGAGAGGAGATGTGGTGAGCAGCATGGAAGAGGGGCCAGTGTGGCGAGGAAGACTGGCTGGACTTGGCTGGCTGTGGATGAGGCCAGCAGATTTCAGCTGCCATTTCTTCTCTGTTTTTCTATGTTTGGTTTCTGCTTCAGAGAAGAACAGGGGATGGGGGCATTTTTTACCACAGAAAAATGATGCCCCTTGCCAGGAAAAAGATGCTGATGGCCTGTGCAACTGATGACTGTTGATCCCCGCAGCAGACACAGAAAAGCAATCACAAAGTGAGGAAGAAAATTGACAAGTAAGGGAAATAATGGAGTTGGCTTTGAAGGCTTCATTTGATGCCAATCTATTGCATTTCTGCTCTGCATCAAGATTATCGGGGGAAGAAGAGGAGCAACCGAGGCGACTGCAACCCTGGCCTTGGCTTTACCGGTGTCTGATCAGTTCAAAGGATGTCACCGCTGTCTGGTGCTGCTGTTGCTGTGTTTGCTTTTTCTTCCGTCTGCTGCTGTTGTCTAATTAGCTTACTTCTTAACTAAGGTTTTCCATTTCCTTATTTCTTATCCTTCTATTCTCCCTTGTTTGCATTCCTCATCTTCAAATTTCTTTAACCTTTTATTCAAGCTTATTTGCCACTTTCTGTGGTCTTTAAAAAAGGGGAAGAAGACATCTTTGCTCTTCATGTTTCATCCTCACGAGTATGTACAGGTGAAGGGAAAATGTGCTTCCAATATGTATTGGAGTTTTCCACCCATTTTGTTGGTGAATCAATTCTTTTCATAAATGAGTTTAAGCAAGATGTGTTTTGGACCTTTGGGTGTATTTCCTGCAACTGTGGAGTGTGGACAACATCTAACAAACTGATGGGTTGCTGCTCTGCAAGCATCATGATCTCATTGCAAATAAAATTTACTTTCTGGCTTCAAACATGCTGGAAGATTTGTTATTTACATATACTTTTGGGAGACACTGGCTTATTATCTGATAATGGGAGGTGTCATGGCCTAACACTTGATTGATGGGATTGGGTCTTCTCTTCATGAAAGAAAAATTTCACCGCATCAGTTAAGTTGTGTATTTCACCCTTTCTATCTACTTGCCCCTGTGCATTAGAATTCAGCATCTCAAGTTCGCTAGTATTTTGTTTATGTGAGCACTGATTGACATGTAATTTTCTGACTAACAGGATCCATTTCTTCTGTCATCCTCTTTTCTCCTCTTTTACCTACCTACAGGTGACGATTGAGGACCATCCTCATTTGCCTGGGAAACATGCATCTGTACATCCCTGTCGACATGGAGCTGTGATGAAAAAGATTATTGATGTTTTAATGTCACGTGGAGTTGAACCAGAAGTAGACAAGTAAATTTTCTCTATGTTTTACTCACTAAAGTTATTTATCCCTTATATTGTGAAAGATTCGGATTTTTTCCTTATTTTCAGCCAATAATCTCTCGTCCCATTTTAACTTTGTCCTGCAGTTTGTATTTGTCAATTAATCCCTCTTTGTCCTGCAGGTACCTTTTCTTATTTTTGAAATTTGTTGCTTCTGTAATTCCTACAATTGAGTATGACTATACAATGGACTTTGATATTGGGAGCTCCAGCCATTGATCAAAGGTAAATCTGAGCAGTCTTCTGTCTTCTTTGTTTGTTGGAATAAATATGTATGTATAATTTCATAAGCTTTATATTATGTCAGTCATGGTAGGCACATTGTTTTCTTTTGTCACTAGTACACACCCATCCTACAGCAAATCCTGTATATTCTTAAAGAAGATTTTTTTTTTTTTTTTTTTAATTGCGAAGTTTGATTTAAACATCTAATCCTATGAATCAAAACTTTTAGACTGGATTGAAACTTTAAAAGGAAAAGAAAAGGAAAAGGGTCACATATTTTTATTGCATTTCCTTTCTCTTTCTGACAGAGAGAGAGAGAGAGAGAAAGAGAGGGGGGGGGGGGGAGGGGGTATTCAGGAATATACTTGTACATTTTTTAAAAACTCTTATGGCATGTGCCTCTATTGTCTGAGATACCTGACTGAAAACAGATTGCTTCTTCATTGATTTCCTCTGTTCATCACTTACTGTTATCCTGATCCAATTATAATCAGCTACATCAACTGTCTCATAAATCATAATTTGTATAATAGTTGTATGGAAATAAGGGCTTTACTTTCAACTTGTATTGCTTCCTTTTGAGAAATTAATTGTTTATGTTCTCCGCTAGTATGGACAGCAAACTACAACAGCCAAGAGTTCTATGCTTGCTACCTGATTACTACTAGTTGAGGTTTTTAGACTGGTGTACACTGATGAATTAATGTGTTATTCAGTTTGGGACATAGATTTTTCTCATGGTAGAACACTCACTGTAAGACCGGCATGAGATAATATCTGCTTTGGGCCCTGCACGGTGTTGTCTCCCAAAGGCACCTCAAGTTATGGATACATGCCCTTCATGTATCGCCCAGTTACTTGTTTTTCATTTTCCAATAGGTTACTAAAATCCAGTTCATTCCTTTTCTAACCCTTTAATACAATAATAGCGCCACATTGTGGCGGCTCTACGCCGTAGTGGCTTCATACCATTTCACCTCATGGGTAGTCATTTCTTACGGGTAGCTTTCTCATCTTGCCTGACTCGTGATTGGGTTATTACAGGCCCATCAATTTCTACTTGGTTTGTCCCTAAATTAAACCATATTATACTGCATGGCTCCTACACTGATACTACAGTGTAACAATTTAATTCCGCCCTTGTAAGATATTGTTCACTCTGGGCCAAGCCTGTATAGTTTGGTTCCGAAAAGGTACCTTACAAGTTATGGATATGGGTCTCTTTTATATAGTCCGATAACCTTTTTCGTTTTTTGATATGGGATTAATCTAATTCATTCTTGCTCCCATGGTAACTCTACACTATGGCGGCTTCACATTGCTTCACTTTGTAGGTAGTCCTTTTCTACGATTAGCCCTTTTGTCATGTCTAACTCGTAACTGGGTCATACAGTCACCTTTTGCTAGATGCACAGTTCTGATCCTGACAGGTGAGTAATAGTATTGGCAGTGCATTAATCGTTTGTTCTACCGTTGATTGGGTGCCTTACCTTCAATTGCATTTATTGTATTGCCAGGATTTTGTTGAGAATGATCTCAGTGCATATGACATTGTTTTGTTATGTGGTTTGTCCCATTCAAGATGGTTAATCATATTTCCTTTTGAATCTCCATCATGATTAGCATGTCATTGGCAGAGGTCGTTGTTATCCCATTTCAGTTTCTAATTAAGCTACTTGGTATCCATCTTGCTGTGGCTTCTACTTCTGCAAGCATACACTTTTATGAGTGGTTGTTTGCATATTCTGAGAAGCAAGTCCAAACAAATTGGGAGGTCAACTCTATAGTTCACGAAATATTGCTTTTCTATAGAAGTATAGAGAACTCTGAAGGTCGAACATTTTCCACTATAAAGAAAGCCAAAGGTCTTGGTTTGTTGCTTGAAATTATGCATCTCATAGCTTGTCGGCATCGTACAGAGCCTTCCTATCTAACAGCTGGCCTCTGACAAATATTTGTTGCATTTGATAGCATGTTTCCATCTATGTTATCAAAAGGGGCTGCCTCGTTTGCCTAGGTGATGAAGTAGGGCAAGGTGAGCCGTTAATGCATTGTCTCGCCTCGTGTTCGCCTCACTCACCTAGGCATTGCCTATGTTGGTCATGTCAAATGCTTGTATCCTTTCTTGATTATGTTGTATCACTTTTGTATTGTTTTTTATTCTTAGTTATTCTAACGTGGCTAATGTCTCTTTTAACAACATCCAATGTCTTTTTGGTCTTACATGCTGCTATATTTTTCTTATTTTTGATGATTTCTAAGACCATCCACTACTTATATAAGTGCTTTATACAAACGAGTCTTAGCATATTGGACATGTTCAATGTTTCCCAAAGTCTTATATATCATTATCTTGATGTTTTCTTTATTATCTTCCTACTACCATTTCCTTTTGTTATGGTGATTTATGGTAGAAGTCACACCACCTCAAATTTTGCTTAGGTGCTCGCCTAGGCATTTGAGGCTGTCAAACCCATGGTCACTTCGATTGCCTTTTGCCTCAGATGACATAGGTCGCCATCTCCTATAATATATTTCACGTCTTCTTAGCCAATATCACCTATAACAGAAGATGATTTTGTGCTCAATACTTGCTGAGAAAATGGGTGCATATATGAGTTTCTCTTCCTCGTATATTTATAGCTTTGTTGAACTGTGACAAGGTGGTTCTCTGAGTGTGCATATTTGCGTATAGCTTCTTGCTTTTGCTATGTTACGTTTCTTGAGGCTTTTGATGATTATAAGTGATGCTCTCTTTCTCTCTCATATATATATATATATTTATCAACAACTGAACATTTTGCACTTGATTGCTCCAACACAGAGAACTATCGGTGTGGGGAAGGTGGATTCAGTTTCGTCTGATGATTGGCACCACCAACTTGTGTATATTGATGATACCAAAGGTACTAATGCATGGTTCTTCCATCTTTCAGTGTATGGGAATTGACAATGTAAAGAAGTCGGAATGTGAACTCCTGTCATCTCCTTTGTTTATAAATTAAATAGTTTATCGGGTTAAATTTGCTTCCTTCTTGTGCATTGATTTGACTCAGCACAGCTAGTGTTACCTTCTGCACTATTTTTGGTTTTTTTCTTCATCATTTTTCCAGTCTGTCTGCCCAGGGCACCGTCAATAATAACTCGCCATTTCGACCATTCTATCAAATAGGTCCTTGCAGCCAGCTTGCCATGCTGGATGGCCGTTCACCTACTTGCTGTAATCCTTTTTTCCTTCTTCCCTACTGTCTTGGCTGCAAGTGTGGATTGTGACCTGTTAAAAATTTACACCGGCGTATCTTTCCTCACTTGGGAAATATAATCGAATAAATTCCCGAGAATCTCACATGTATCACCTGGAACTTTGTAAACACCGGCGGGGTCTTTACTCCGGCGTCTAATGAAGATTTAAACACCGTTCTTGCCTTCTATTAATTTCATGCCGTTGCTTGATCTAAAAAACCTCGCTACACTGTCAGTAGTTGTCATTAGAGAGTATTATTCGTGGGACAAGGATGTATAGGTGTAAGTGTGCCAGAGTGCTGATTCGGGCGCGCATGTTGGATACAAAGAAGTTTCAATGACGGACGTGAAAGTATATAAAGTTATATATATATTTAACATGTTATTAAAATATGTTGAAAAATATAAGTGTTATAAATAAAGTGCATTAAATGTGAACATACAAACAAAGAAATATTTATTCTTCATTTGGAAATCTTAAAATAGAGTGTTGGGCACCAACGTACAAATGTGCGGCCATTCATAAAATAGAAACGACTATACAGAAGGTTCATTTGGTTAGTTTGACGTCTTCAACAATGCAAATATGTCCTGGAGCATGTTGTTTATTACATTTCTAATTGTGAGTTTGCTTTCAAATAATTTTCGCATCATATATATATATTTCTTTGATGAGTAATGTTACGGTGCCACTTCTTAAGGGTATGGCATATTAAGAATTTGCTTTGGCATGCAGCCCTGCGGCAGCTTGTCTGTATCTTCATTTTGTTGGGTTTGTTCTTCATAAGTATTCTCCCTCCTTGTTGAATTATCCTCCAAAGCTTAAACGGCGTTTAGGAACTTTGCAAGAGCAATCTTGGCCATAATAGCAATTTTTTCCTGAGTAAAAAGTATGGTTAATTACATTTATACCTTTAATTTTTTATAATTTATTGTATGCTTTCATAGTCTTCATATTGTCATATATATTCTCACAATAAGCAATATTATTTTGGCTACGTTCCTTTGGTCTAGTGCCGTCAGACTGAACAAATATTTAGTCAAAATGATAAGTGAAAAGTATAGCCAATGAGAAGGCAATATAGTAAAGTATGCAAGATTTTACGAGTATATTTGTAATCATTTTGATTAAATAAAGAGGTTAAACAAGGTTATGTTACCTCTATCTTAACTACACCTTTAGTAAAGTAAATAAACGCACTATTGGTTATGAACTTATAAATGACAGAAACTAAAATACAATCAAAATACTACATAAATAGCCTCCTAGATCTAAGTTCCTCATTTGAACATAACTAGGTTAAGGCCTTGTATGGGACAGCTTTCATTTGGAAGCAGTTTTGAGCTTCCACAAGTTTCAATCCAGTTATTTTAATAAAAAGATTTATGTACCTTTTTTTTAATCATTGACTTCTAACTAAAAGCTACAAACTAGCACTTCCTAGATTGGGATAAAATAAGATTGTTAAAGAAGATTAACTTACATAACTATCTAAACCTAGTACTAAACATTCTCACTCGACATTTTGAATGTTGAAAGTGGAAGCCGATGATGACTTCTAACTAAAAGCTACCCCAGCACACCCTATAGTTTGTAAAAGCCGAAAAATGGAATGAAAGTTATGCCAAACATGCTGATGAGGCAGAATCCGATTCGGCCCATTAAAACAAGCCCAAACCCAGCTCAGCCCAGCAGCACCAATAGAAGGCCCTCTGTAAGCCTTCGGCCCATCAGCGGCCCAAAAGCCTTCGGCCCGTAAGCGGCACAGTAGCCCTCGGCCCAGTAGGCTTCGGCCCATCAGCGGCCCAACCCCCTTCGGCCCAACAGCCGTGTTCGGCCCACTCCGGTAGAGGACTAGGCACTATGGCGGTTTACCAGTAAGCCCGGAACATAGTCCTATATCGGCTGTCACCGTTAACCATCCTCTATCTTTTGCTATAAATACCATGCTATTTATTGCCAAAGGTATGTCTCCGTGACCCTCAAGGACCATCGTCCAAAAAGCATTAAAGCTACTCTTTGCCTTCTGAATCGAATATTCTTCAGAAGCTAACTTAACCGTCGGAGGGGGTTCCTAAGGGCCGAAGCTCGGGACTCCTACTGACCGGCTCTTCTTCTTTCCCTCCTGCAGGGACTCGGTTCGAATCATCGCCGACCTCCCCGAGTCGGTCTCGGCCACCGACCTCGGACTTCTCCCCCCGGTCTCGACGCCGTGCGCCGGCTGCCCCTTCGACCGAGGGAGATTCGGTTCCGCGCTGCCCGCCCGTCAGCCGGAGGAACCTCGGCCCCGCCTTCCGGGGACAAGCCTACCTCCGAGCGAGCGACTCACGGCCGCGGATCCCCAACCGTGTCTCTGCGTCCGTCGCCTTCCGGATCCCTGTCGGGCCTCTTGCACCGATCCGACCCAGCTCCGGATCCAAAACTTCGGATTCCAACTTCGGAATCCGGTCGTGATAGCTTCGGCTACATCACGTGGCGCCGTCTGTGGGAATCAAACAAACAAGTCATGTCTCAGCGACCTGTAACCCGACGATCCGGACAGAATGAAGCAGAGACACGGGAAGCCTCGGCACAGCTGCTGCCCTCCGAAGGCGCCCCTTCTGCTCCTCCGAGCGTGGCTCTGCCTGTCATACCAGAGTCCCCCGCTGTAGAAGACCGGGTGGGAGTGCTCCAGCAACAAATGACAACGCTAGCCGCTGCCGTCACATCCCTCGCGCCTCTTCAGGAGATGGTATCCGCCATCGCACAGCGCATGGGATTGCTGGGACAGCTTCCTCAGCAAGCACAGCTCCCCCCACTCTACCCAGTCCAAGATGCGAGGTTCCGGCCGGCGCTCAAACCGGTTTCCCCCGACGAAACCGCTACGGCGCGCAGCGAGCCCTCGGCGTTACCTGCCCGAGCTCCTCGCGCCGACCGCACAACGGAGCAAGGATATGCTTCGTCAGAATTCCGCCCAGCCAGAACCGGAGGACATTCGGTCGCCACCTCGACCGCCCCAGACCTGGACCGGCGGCTGACAGCGATGCGGAAGGAAATGCAGCAGATGGTGTCTCGGCCTTACGGGGCGCCCCTTGCTAGCAACATCCTGGAGCAAACCCCGTTTACGCCAGAGCTCCTGGCTACCGAGGTACCTCCCAATTTCAAACTGCCGAAGGGCCCTCTCTACGACGGAATGACAGATCCGGTCTGTCATTTCCAGATATTCAACACGTACCTCTCGGTCCGAGGGGTCGCCGAGGCAGTCCGCTGCCGACTTTTCCCCCTCACCCTTGAGAAGACCGCCCTAACTTGGTTCGAGACACTGGCCCCCAACTCCATCCACTCCCTAGTCCAGTTGGGCCAGCTGTTTATCGACCAGTTTTATGACGCCACCCGGCAGTGTAAAACTTCTGCTAGCCTACTAGCCATCCGGCAAGGCTCCGCCGAGACTCTCCAGGAGTATTTTACCAAATTTCGGACCGAGGCCGCCCAAATCCCAAACCTTGATAGCTCGATTGCGGTTTCGGCCGTGATCAGCGGGTGTCGGGACGAAGGGCTCCTCGGTTCCATCGGGAAGAGCCATCCCCCTACCTTCCAGGACCTCGTAGCCCGGGCCCACAAGTATATCAACCGAGAGGCCCTGATGATGTCCAAAGGTAAAGGCGCAGCCGAAGCAGTCTCGGCACCTGCCCCCCAGGTGGTCCGCCCTCGGCCCGAAGATCAAGAGCCCTCCCGAAAGCGCTATCGAAGGGAGGAGTGGGACCGAGAGAGGCGACGGGATCCGCAACCGCAGGCATGATCCGGCGACCAGAGCGCATGAAGACGGATCTTCGCCGAAGGGATCCCGGCAAATACTGCGAGTACCACCAGGAGATCGGCCACACAACGGACGAGTGCCGGCACCTTCGGGAAGAAATCGACCGCCTCATCCGGGAAGGTAGACTGCCACAGCTTCGGCGAGGGCAGCCCCCACCGCAGCGAAACCGGGACGTCTCTGAGACGCCCAGGCAACAGCAGCCCCCGGAGAAAGGAGCTGCTCCTCCGCCAAAGATTACCTCGGCCTCGGTGAAAGCATCCCATCAAAGACCCAGCTCTGGGTCCATTATGATGATATCCGGAGGACCGGGAGAAGGATCAAAGCGCCAGCAGCGCAGCTCTGCCACTATAGCGACGATCGACGTCGAGCCGAAGCGGCCTCGCCGAGAAGATATTATCTTCGGCTCAGAGGACCTGACTGATGTTTAGGCCCCTCACGACGACGCCCTCGTCATAAATGCTGTAATAAATAGTTACGATGTACATCGTACTTTTGTCGATAATGGAAGCGCCCCGAACATCTTATTTTACGATTGCTTTGTAAAAATGGGATTGAGTGAGGCTAATATGAAGCCTCATCGGGGCCCCCTCTTCGGTTTTAACGGTTCGCCCTGCCGAGTAGAGGGCATTGTCCGACTCCCTGTAACCATAGGCTTCGCCCCCCGGCAACTAACCGTAGAAACGGATTTTGCCGTTGTAAAAATCGATTTAGCCTACAACGCCATTTTCGGCCGAAGGCTAATCGGCGGGGTCGGAGCCGTGCCTTCGTCTTTCCATCAGAAGCTAAAGTTCCATACTAGCTACGGAATAGGCGAGGCCAAGGGAAATTAAGAAGCAGCCCGGCAATGTTACATGATTTCAATCAAAGGGAAGGCTGCAGCCGAGTCCCTGGCGATTGAGTCATCAGCCGAGGCGTCCCCGGGAGAAGAACTCGTCGCCATTCCGGTTCCGGGAGGCGAAGGACGAACCCTAATGATAGGCTCCGGCCTGGAAAAAACCGAAGCGGAGAAACTCACCGAGTTCTTGAAAAAGAATCTCGACGTCTTCGCCTGGTCTCCGACAGACATGCCCGGGGTCGACCCAGAGGTAGCGGAGCACCGGCTACACACCGATCCCGACCAGTCCCCGGTTAAGCAGAAGCGGCGTACCTTCAATCAGGAAATGAGGGCCGCCATCCAACCGAAGTGCAGAAGGGGCTGGACGCCGGGCACCTCCGAGAGGTGCATCACCCGGATTGGATCGCCAATGTAGTGATGGTGCCGAAGAAGGATGGCAAGTGGCGAATGTGCGTGGACTTCACCAAACTTAACAAAGCCTGTCCGATGGATAGCTTCCCGCTACCTCGGATAGATCAGGTGGTGGATGCAACCTCCGGCCACGAGCTCCTAAGCTTCCTCAACGCCTACTCAGGCTATCACCAGATCTGAATGCATCCGGATGATGAAAGCAAAACCAGCTTTACGACCGATCTAGGTATATATTGCTATACCCGGATGCCCTTCGGCCTGAAGAATGCCGGCGCGACATATCAGCGCCTCGTCAATAAAGTGTTCGCCCCCCAGCTCGGCCGCAACATGGAAGTCTATATAGACGACATGCTGGTCAAAAGTCGCGTCGCTGCAGAACATTTGGCCGACTTAGCCGAGACATTCTCCGCCCTGCGGTAATACAAAATGAAGCTAAACCCGACCAAGTGCGCCTTCGGGGTAGCCTCCGGGAAGTTCCTCGGCTACATGGTCACCCACCGGGGGGTAGAAGCTAACCCCGAGAAGGTTTCGGCCATCTTACAGATGCGCCCTCCGGCGAACCTCCGAGAGGTACAGAGGATAAACGGAAGGATCACAGCCCTAAGCCGTTTCATGTCGAGGGCGGCGGATTACTGCTTCCCCTTCTTCAAACTGCTGAAGAAGGCCAATAGCTTCGATTGGACGGATGAGTGCCAAGCAGCCTTCGACCAGCTGAAGGCCTACCTCTCCAAAGTCCCCATTCTGTCCAAGCCAGTCCCCGGGGAGCCTCTGAGCCTTTACCTCGCGGTATCCGAGACAGCTCTCAGCGCCGTCCTCATCCGAGAACAAGAAGGCATTCAGAAGCCAGTCTACTATACCAGCCGAGCCCTTCAAGGGTCAGAACTCCGGTATCTCGCTCTAGAAAAATTGGCTTTGGCTCTCGTCTCGTCCGCGAGGAGGCTCCGACCTTATTTTCTTGCTCATTCGGTAAAGGTCCTCACCGATCAGCCTCTAAGGCAAGTTCTCTCCCGGCCGGAGGTATCCGGCAGACTGGCAAAATGGGCGATTGAGCTAGGAGAGTTCGACATCTCCTACGCGCCTCGGGTAGCGATAAAAGTCCAGGCATTGGCCGACTTTATCGCCGAACTCACCCCTGAAGCTTCCTCGGCACCTCAGCCGGAAGCCGACATATCCGAAGCCAAGGACACTTCGGCTCGCACACCGGCGGACGAGTGGCAACTATATGTAGACGGCTCCGCATGGTCCACGGGCAGCGGTGCCGAATGGATCCTGGCATCGCCCGAAGGGGTCGTCACGGAGTACGCGTTACGCTTCTCCTTTCCAGCCACCAACAACGCCGCCGAGTACGAAGCTCTCATTTCCGGCCTCCGGGCCGCAAGTAAGCTTGGCGTCCGGAACCTAAAAGCCTTTAGCGATTCTCAGCTGATCGCCGGTCATATTTCCGGAGAATACGAGGCTCGGGATGCGATAATGGCATCTTATCTCCAGGTGACTCGTAAGATCCTCGCTCAATTCGATTCTTATGAAATCGTACGGATCCCGAGAGCCGAGAATGCCCGAGCCGATGCCCTTTCCCGGTTGGCATCAACCCAAGACGGGGGAGGAGGCCGAATGATCATAATAGAGGAACTCGCCGAACTAAGCCTCGGCGAGCCTGAGGTCATGCAAGTGACCGAGGCCGAAGCCGAGACCTGGATGACTCCCCTCGTCGCTTTTCTCCTCCGAGGAGAAGTCCCGCCCGATTCAAGGGAAGCGAAGCATGTTCGGCAACGCTCATCTCACTTCCTCCTTCTGGACGGGCTGCTGTATAAGAAGTCTTTCGGCCGACCGTTATTACGGTGCCTCGGCCCGACCGAAGCCGACTATGCCATGAGAGAAGTACATGAAGGGGTATGCGGAGTACATGCGGGAGGAAGAGCCCTGGCTCATAAGCTTCTGAGGCAAGGATACTGGTGGCCGACACTCCGAGAGGATGCTTTAGCCCTCGTACGGCGCTGTGATCGGTGCCAGAGGTTCAGCTCCCTCATCCACCAGTCAGCCACCCTTCTGACCCCCTTATCCGACCCCTGGCCTTTCGCTCAATGGGGAATCGACCTCCTGGGGCCTTTTCCCATCGCCACCGGCCAAAGGAAATTCCTCATCGTGGCAGTAGACTATTTTACCAAGTGGGTAGAAGCCGAATCTCTCGTGTCAATAACCGATGGCAATGCTTGGAACTTCGTATGGAAGTCCATCATCTGTCGGTTCGGCGTCCCACGGGCCATCATTTCGGACAACGACAATCAGTTCGATAGCCGTCGGTTTAGCGATAACTGCGCCAGCTTCGGCATCCTTCATAAGTTCACTTCGGTAGCGCACCCTCGGGCAAACGGTCAGGTCGAGGTTACCAACCGAAGCCTGTTGCAAGGACTAAAAACCCGCCTCGGCGAAGCTAAAGGCCGGTGGGTAGAGGAGCTACCAAGTGTTCTTTGGGCATATCGGACTACGAGCCGAACCCCTACCGGCGAAACTCCATTTCGCATGGCTTATGGAATAGAAGCCGTTATTCCTGTAGAAATCGGCCTTCCCTCTCCAAGAGTCATTACTTACTATCCGAAGGCCAACGAAGAGGTCTTGAAGGATCATCTTGACCTCATAGAAGAAACCCGAGATAAGGCCCGCGTTCGGCTGGCGGCTTATCAGCAGCGCATGGCCAGGTACCACAACACTCGAGTGAAACCCCGAAGCTTTGAAATCGGGAACCTCGTGTTAAGGAATGCTCATGCATCTAAGCCAGCCGAAGCCGCAGGAAAGCTTGCCCCCAACTGGGAGGGGCCGTATCGGGTAAAAGAGGTAATCAGACGAGGGGCTTATCGGTTGGAAACCCTTTCGGGCCAACCTCTCCCTCGCACCTAGAATGTAGAACGCCTTCGGCGTTATTTCATGTAAACCACTTCTTCCGGAATTTAGCCGGAAGGAATGAATAAAGGTCTCTTTTTCAGAAAACCGAGCTGTCTCTAAGTCCATGTAAACCGTACCGGGAGTGGCTTCAGCCATGCAAACCGTATCGGGAGCGGCATGATTTTCTGTTCTAAGCCCGCAGGTAACCTGATCCGAGGGTGGCTTCGGCCATGTATACCGGATCGGGAAGCGGCAAGGTATATCTAAGTCCGTGTAAACCGTACCGAGAGTGGCTTCAGCCATGCAAATCGTATCGGGAGCGGCATGATTTTCTGTTCTAAACCCGCAGGTAACCTGATCCGAGGGTGGCTTTGGCCATGTATACCGGATCGGGAAGCGGCAAGGTATATCTAAGTCCGTGTAAACCGTACCGGGAGTGGCTTCAGCCATGCAAACCGTATCGGGAGCGGCATGATTTTCTGTTCTAAGCCCGCAGGTAACCTGATCCGAGGGTGGCTTCGGCCATGTATACCGGATCGGGAAGCGGCAAGGTATATCTAAGTCCGTGTAAACCGTACCGGGAGTGGCTTCAGCCATGCAAATCGTATCGGGAGCGGCATGATTTTCTGTTCTAAACCCGCAGGTAACCTGATCCGATGGTGGCTTCGGCCATGTGTACCGGATCGGGAAGCGGCAAGGTATATCTCTAAGTCCGTGTAAATCGAACCGGGAGTGGCTTCGGCCATGCAAACCATGTCGGGAGCGGCAGGATATCCCTTCGGATCGTATGAACCACGTTAGTAAAGGCCCCGGCCGCGTATACTATCGGTGGCAATACTTTATCCACCTCGTACCCGAACCTACATCGGGTCTTGGCCTTGCAAACTGCAACTAAAACGACGACAAGGTCTTGGATTCATGAAGAACCAGATTCGGTCGTTTGTTCACAACACAAAGGTAAAGCCAAAAAACACTTCCTATATTCACAGCAGAGGAAGTACAAAATCGGCCATCCACCTGGCCGCAGGCTTACAAAAGAAGAAAAATAAAAACCAGGACAGGCCCCCGTATCAGCCCTCGGTATCTCCCACATCTACATCAACTGGGCTCCAGCCAGGAGATGGGGAGGGAGAATCGACTATCTGCATGGCTTCGGACGGGGCGGCTTCGACAGGGGTCTCCTCGGCTGGAGTGACCTCATCGCCTTCCGCTGAGGCCGAGGCCCTCTCAGCCGCGAGCCCTTTCCACCAGGACAGGAGCTCTTCGCCTTCCTCGTCCGTCGGCAGGGCAATCCCGGACAGGTCCACGGTTGGGCAAGCCTTCTGGGCGGCTGCCAGCCCGATGGTGAAGACCGAGGAGGCCGCCAGAAGCTGCGCCTGGATTATCTCCTTGGCGAATTCTGGGCTCGCCTTATACTCGGCCACAGCCGAGTCGACAGCCTCCTCGGCCTGAGCTTCCAACTCCAGCTTCAGGGCCGACAGCTCCTCGGCATGGCGACGGCTATCCGAAGCCCGCCGGGCGTCCTTGTCCTGGATCTCGGCCTTAAGGGTCTGATTCTCGACTCGGACAGCCGCCAGCTCCCGCTCGACCTTCTCCTTCTCCCGCTCGGCATTCACCTTGGCCTCGGAAGAAGTGCGGGCCGCCGCTGCCTGCTCCTCCAGCTGAGCCCGCAGCCGGGCGTTCGCAGCTAAGAGCCGGTCGACGCCAGACTCGAAGTCGCGTCCCGCCGAGGGACCCTCGCCCGAGCCCGCCGATGCCGACGCCCTCTCGGCCTCCAGGAGTTGATCCCGGAGGTGCGCCTGACGATGGATCAGGACGCTACCCGTGACCGCAGCCTACAGCCGAAAGTGGATAAGGATCAGCAAATCCGAAATAATCTAAGGGAAATGCTAGATTGAAGCACACAGAAGCTTCTTACCTGGACCGCCAATCGGGCGCTTATCATCGCCAGTTCAGTGGCCGAGTGGTCCTTCAGCTCCTCCAGGGCCGACGGGAGAGTTAGGCCTCGGAGCAGACGCAGGCACGTCTGCGAGTCCTCCACACTCTCATCCCTATAGATCCCCAAGTCGGGGACCCATAGCTCGCGTTCTCGCACGCGAGGCGCCTGCGGCCCAGCGCCTTCCTGCTCCTCCGCCCCCGCCATCACGGCCGGGGGAGAGTTGCCCCTCGGCGCTTCAGGGGACGACGGCCTCGGGGCCCTTCGGGCCACGGCGGATCTCCTAACCAGGGGGGGGGGGGCTCTGCCTCGTCAGGCTCCTCCGCCCGGCTCCGCTTAGACGGACGACCGCCCCTTCGGGCAGCCGACTTGCTTTTCCGCTCCCTCTCTAGAGCGGCAGCAGCAGCATGGCCCTCGGAGGAAGCCGCCGTCATCGTGATCCCGGCTCGGACGCTCGGGGCCACGGTACCTCGTCCAGACCCTCCAGCCGCCTGTGGGCGAGATGGCTGGAGTTGGCCGCGCTGCTGGGCTATCCGGCTAAGAAGGCCCTGGATCCCGGACATTGCTACAAACAGGAGAAGAAGTGTTAGACGATCATAACACACAAAGGTTACAACTCAAGACCGACTTACCCTCGGCCGAAGCTTCATCAACCTCGGCGGCCGGAGGAGCGGCCCCGGCACTTCCTTCGTTCTCCCGCGAAGTCTCCCTGGGAGGAAGGTAAGGGAAAGCCCGCTTCGGATCCCTCGTCGGGTCCGGCCATGCCCCGGCACCCACGAGCAACTCCGGCTTATTGAAAAGCTCCGAGATATCATACGGAGCCGCGGCTTCGATAAGGCCCACAATGTTGCTCTGGGCGGAATTAAGGGTGGGAGGATCGGAAAGGCCTGCGGCCAGCGGTGCCCACTTGGTAGGGAAGGACCACACGCTCCTCTCATTCTCCGGAAGGGAAACTAGAATGAAATTCCTCTTCCAACCGTGAATGGACGAAGGCTTCTCAGAGAAGATGCCTCGGCCAAGACGAGGGACAAAACTGTACCACTCGGATCTCCCCTGCCTTTGAATTTTGAAGAGGTAGCGGAAGATGTTGACCGAGGGCATGATCTGCGCATGGGCAAACACAGCCAAGAAGGCATAGACTGTGCGCCAAGAATTAGGAAAAAATTGAGACGGGGCTAGCCCGTAGAAACAAAGAAGGTTGATGACGAAGGTGGAGAGAGGAAGACGAAAGCCCGCCCGGAAGCTTTCTTCGTAAATAGAAAAACTACCCGGGCGAGGAGTGTTGGCCCTGGTATGCGAACCAGGCCGATAGGGGGTCGTCCAGGAAGGGAGTTGGTAGTAAGAAGCAAGGTAGCTGACCCCCTCGTCCGAGAGGGCGCAGGCTGCTTCCGAAGCAGTCTCGGGACGACGACGTCCCGAGGAGGAAGCCTGGCCCGGGGTATGAACCTCCTCGGACCCTTCAGCACCGGAGGCCTCGGCCTCTTCTGCCATGGCAGAAGCGAGGGAGTCCAGAGTAAGAGGAGATGACAGAGAAGACTTGGGGGAATGAGACGGGGTATACTCCTCGTCTGAAGGGGTAATCTCGCTCGAAGAAGGACTGTGGGGCATATGGTCACGGTGATGAAGAAAGGAGATTGAGGCTTACCCTCAAAGGGAAAAAGATCTCTCTTGGATCAGACGCAGCCTCTCAAGCCAAAGAACTCCCCCGGCAACAGCTCCGGACGATGGAGAACTCCCTACGACAGCCGACGAGCTCGGAAGCACCTTCAGAGGGCTAGTCCTTCGCCGGAGAAGAAGGAGAGCTCGGATGATCGCAGGAGAGCATAGGCGCGGGAAGCAGGAAGAAGAACAGTGCCCTGCGAGGGGTTCCTATTTATAGGCGCTGTTCGAAACCCTTCCCGCCGAAGCCAACGGCCGAGATCTTTCCCTTCGTCTCGCCGCTTCTCTCGGATGCGCGCCACGTGTACCGTCCTTCGGTAATGATGACGGGCATACTCCGGGAATTGAAGCGGAATGATCAACGGCCGAAAGCGCTCCGACCCTTTGGGTGATCACTCGGATGCCCGCCACGTGTTCCGATCCGCGTGCCGAGGAAGAGGCGGCAATCCGAGTGGAACCTCGGGCAGAGAGCCGAGGTGACCCGCGACCCGCGAGCGGCCATGATCCTTTTGTGCTTTTAACGGAGCGGACGGATGCGCGACGCGTGTCCTGTGCTTCTTCGCGAAGCGACCGTTCTGACGGAAAAAAGCGACGCCCGTCCCGTCCATTTAATTGAGCCTGACACAAGTAAGAAGGCTCGGCCCTTCGGCCTTAGAAGCAAAGGCCCTCGTCGCTACATCCCGAATGAAGACGGATAAGTGACTGCTGACCCTCGGACGACCGAGGGCATCCTCTTCTTAAAAAAGAAGAGAGAACAGAAAGCCTCGGGTAAAAAACCTGTTACGTTATTTCTCAAAAAGCTTCGGGCTATACTCTCGCCATCTCAAAACTGAGGAAGACAAGAGTGGGGGGCTATGTGATGAGGCAGAATATGATTCGGCCCATTAAAACAAGCCCAAACCCAGCTCAGCCCAGCAGCACCAATAGAAGGCCCTCTGCAAGCCTTCGGCCCATCAGCGGCCTAAAAGCCTTCGGCCCGTAAGCGGCACAGTAGCCCTCGGCCCAGCAGGCTTCGGCCCATCAGCGGCCCAACCCCCTTCGGCCCAACAGCCGTGTTCGGCCCACTCCGGTAGAGGACTAGGCACTATGGCGGTTTACCAGTAAGCCCGGAACATAGTCCTATATCGGCTGTCACCGTTAACCATCCTGTATCCTTTGCTATAAATACCATGCTATTTATTGCCAAAGGTATGTCTCCGTGACCCTCAAGGACCATTGTCTAAAAAGCATTAAAGCTACTCTTTGCCTTCTGAATCGAATCTTCTTCAGAAGCTAACTTAACCGTCGGAGGGGGTTCCTAAGGGCCGAAGCTCGGGACTCCTACTGACCGGCTCTTCTTCTTTCCCTCATGCAGGGACTCGGTTCGAATCATCGCCGACCTCCCCGAGTCGGTCTCGGCCGCCGACTTCGGACTTCTCCCCCCGGTCTCGACGCCGTGCGCCGGCTGCCCCTTCGACCGAGGGAGACTCGGTTCCGCGCTGCCCCCCCGTCAGCCGGAGGAACCTCGGCCCCGCCTTCCGGGGACAAGCCTACCTCCGAGCGAGCGACTCTCGGCCGCGGATCCCCAACCGCGTCTCTGCGTCCGTCGCCTTCCGGATCCCTGTCGGGCCTCTTGCACCGATCCGACCCAGCTTCAGATCTAAAACTTCGGATTCCAACTTCGGAATCCGGTCGTGATAGCTTCGGCTACATCACATGCGTTTGGGAATGACTTAATGGAAGTTCTGCTGTTTATACAGAAAGGATGAAAGTTCTGTTGTGTCAATGTGCACGGTGCAAAGTTTATAAGTTTGTGCTTGACATGGTGGCGACTTAATTTGCAAGCTTGGATTTGGCCCTGCTCCTTATATGATGTTATTCATTATGCTTACACCAAAAGAATTCATACTTGTCTGCAAATCTCTCAGTGAGAAATCTTTAGTTAGAATTGCATGAAATTCTCAACTATGTTTTCTTTTAGGTTCGATACAAATGTGGAGCCACCACTTTAATTTTTTGATGATGCAACCCTAGGTGCCATCCTCATCAAATGTTTTCACTAAACATTAGGGATATAATGGATTAGCGGTTTGGCTATGCCACCATCCTAAACTGATCACAACAATGGGGAAGTTACTTTGCTAGATATGACTCGAGAAGAAATCCATTTTCTTGATTATATCTTTCATCGTAAATTATTTAGTTGAAATGTATACGCAATCATTTGCACTCTAACTTATTTGTCAGTGGAGGTATTTTGGAATTTTGTTCACACAAGTATAATTTCTATCAAGGTTAATGCATCTACTAAATATTTATTTTATTTTGAAAGCAAGAACATGATGCTGTGACGTATCTTTCTTATTCATTGCTAGATATACAATATATAAAATATTTATGTTCATTTTTCGGTTATTATGGATAACATTTTCTCCTAAACTTCTTACCTCACAATGACTAATGTTAGTCAAGCTTGAATAAAATAAGTATCTAAACTTGAACTAACGTGCATTGCACATCCTCTGTCCAAATAATATTTGATTCCATTTATGCTAAAATAAAACTGGATCTTCCTGAAGACCTAGTTAAAGAGTTGAAATGGCAAAAGCCTATTAGCGCCCAAAGAGTGTAGGCCCATGAATCCCATCCAACTGAAGCGAACCAATAAGCAACATGTGGAGCTCATGAAAGCCCAACGGGTGATCTCTCTCAGTCCATCTGTCAGACCTTCCAAGAGAGGCTCAACTCACTGGGCCCTATTTCCTTGCAGCCCAGCCGTTTATTTTTTTCACTTTTTAAAAGAGAAAAATCACCGATTTAGGAGTACTTCATACCGTTCAACATTGGATCAAATGGTCTAAGAAATAAAAACAGACATCACGCTGCTGTATAATCTAAGCCATCAGATCGCATGCGATCCTGCCTGCTGCAACGCAGCAAGTCTGTCTTTCCTGAGAACTGGAGAATGGCAACCATTGGTGCACTTCTCAGCTCCTGGGATCTAGTTCAGGCACCTGATATCATCCGGAAATACCTAGTCACTCGAGAGAGCAATGTATGGCTCCTAGCATTTCCCTCATGGGATTAGTGGAGTAAAGGTCACTCCATGTCGGGTCGCGGTTTCCTTGGTCGTCCAACTGAGGAAACTCTCGTAGTCTCTCACCGTCCGCACGGACGTGCACAGTTTGGAGCGACATAGGGAGTGCACGTCCCTCATGTGCATTCCGCGTTGCCGGCGTGCGCATCCCACCTGCACCCTATACGCTCCGGTGGAGACTACAGAAGTTTTCTTAGTCGGACGACTGAGGAAGCCCCGACCCTCCATGTCCTAAACATAGGCATCACCTCTCTAGCGTTAAACCCCCAAAGGTGTCGGGATGCACGATCCCATCCACGTTAATTTGTTACTTGAACCATTCACTCTAAGCATAAATGCTTGTTGGATTTGTATTGAACCGCTATGATGCCTTGGTTAGATGATCCAAGCCACTACTGAATAGCATGGGAGAGGGCCCAAGACAGACGTCCCAACCAATCACTGACATGATGAATATAAGACGAAGAAGAGTAATACTTATTATAATGTCCTTTTAACCGTAATGAGGGCATTGCAGTGGATAAATAAAAAAAAAAAATTGACTCGGATACGTCATGTCTTACCCATCCATATAACGCAATGTCGGATGGAACGATTCAAAAAAAATTGAAAAAATAAAAAATTGAACTTAAAAAATGTCTTTACTGGGCTGAGTTTTAAATTTTTTTTGAATTGTCCGATCGAGCATTGCGCCGTACAGATAAGTAAGGAATGTTAGATCCAACCTAAAAAAGTTCTTATTTTTTTATTTACCTACTGCAAGACCCCCATTACAATTAAGAGAGATATTGCAACATGTATTACTCAGCGGAAGAAAGGATCGCGGGAAGGGGTATGCAATCCTAACTAGTTTAAACCCTTGAAAGCCTTCTGGGTCTCGCCAATCCTCTCATCATTTACTGGATCTTTGGCTTAAGCATCGGAGCATCTTCCCCTCAATAGCATGTTAACGCTTCTTCATGGCGCCTTCCAGTTGGCTACAGGCCCATCATTCTCGTATGGTTTCCACTTCCATCATCTCTGCGGGCGTTAAGGCCACTGGGATCTTGACTAGTTTCCAGCCGCTAGACTACTTAATCGTAGAGATGACAGCATGCCAAATAGGGTGAGGATGGTGAGGTATCCGTTTTTGTTCGCCAAGCATTGCACAAGTTCTATCTCCATAACTATCTTTAATATCCAGATAAAATGAGTTATCAGTAGGTTAGCACTTACCAGTAAACATAAGTCTACAAGTAGTCCCTCGATACGGATTCCTTTCCCAGTTACATGCAAGTAAGAGGCAGTGTAATTTGATTAAATGCGTCATTATCTAAATATATATATATATATATTTTAAATAAGTAGACTAGTGGTAACGAAGAAGAAGATTCCTAACTAAGGTCCCATGTTCGAAACTCGACATTCCGTCGGATTAAGTATGAAAAAGAAAAAAGACATACGCGAGAAACACACCCTGCAGGTGTCGACTAGTGGTAACGAAGAAGAAGATTCCTAACTAAGGTCCCATGTTCGAAACTCGACATTCCGTCGGATTAAGTATGAAAAAGAAAAAAGACATACGCGAGAAACACACCCTGCAGGTGTCGAACGATCCTTATCTATGTTCAAGATGAGCCTATAAACTCAAATATATGTGGTACAAATTACTTTATAAATTGTAGGGCATTTTATATATCACGCATATTAGATTGTATTGGGCTTGATTGCGTTGGAATTTGTCTGCTCGCCGGAACAATTGGAAGAGCAATAGGAGCTCGAGCAAAGTTCGGCACTGGGACCTAAATGACCCATTCTCCGATGAGGGTTGATCTCCTAGCTCCTCGTCAACGGCGACCACCAAGGGCACTTCTCGTTGACGAGCCTTGCCTCGCCGGCGGCAGCTATCAGTACGTACGTGGCTTTTTCCTAGGAATCTCTCGGTGTAAAAAGAGACCAAGATAAAAAGTGCAGCAGGGAAACGAAAATGGCCATATTAAAAAAAAAAGGCAAAAAAAATATTAATCGCCGTTGCCGGGGATCGAACCCGGGTCACCCGCGTGACAGGCGGGAATACTCACCACTATACTACAACGACATGCTGTTAACTGGTCCTAATATTATTTATTGATGTTTAATTACGTTAGATGCAGCCAGTCCTCCCCTCCAGACTTGGTTCCTTTCAGAGCAACGAATAGCGAAAAACACGCGTGATGCGCGGCAAAGAAAAAAATAAAGAGAATATAATAAAAAGTATTCTAACATATAAAAATCGAAAGATTTTTTTTATTTATATATTTTTATTTTAAAAAAATAAAATTTGTGTCAAAGAATTATATTAATTTATTTATAGTTGATCTCATGTAAATATGTTGACATTGAAACTATTGTTCTAACATAACAAATAGAACATGATATCATCTATACATACAATCTCTCATTCAAGTAAAAAAAATTTAAAATAAAATGACATCCAAACTACATCTATTAAGTCATTCACATGGAAACTTGACCCGCTCTATGCATGAGGAGAAAAAAAAATTAAAAAAAAAATTATAATAATAAAAAATAGTCTATGAATAAAGAAAATTGTAGAAGCAATTTATCAATACTTTGCTCACATGTAAAATAAAAATTCAAACTTTTTTTATTTGGTGGATCTAGATGATTATGGTTGTTTGATGAATGTATTTTGGGCTGATGCTTCATATTATTTTGATACAACATATTTGACAAATAAATATAGTATGTCATTTGCTCTATTTGTAGGGGTCAACCACCGTGGCCAAAGTATTTTGCTAGGCTGTGGCTTATTATATGAGAAGACTACTGAGAACTACATATGGTTATTTAATGCATGATTATAACTATATAAAATTTACAGATAACCAAGACGTCGTATGATTATAAAAGTCGTCTATTCAATGAGATGAATTTATAATTTAATGTTTATTTATTATACAGTTATTTTTTGTTTCAAACTTTTTAAATCTTATTAAACAAATTTACATACTTCTTACTATGCTTTTTTAATCGCATGTTAATTGCCTTATTGAATTTTCGCCATCTACTTTAAAATTTGCACCAAATTATATCTGAATATATCATCCATTTTGAAATTGATTTCAGTTTACGGTGATTTTAGAATGAAAATCTAAATAATCTAAAAGGAGAATTTAGGGGTCAATCGGTTTTAAAATACGACAATTTACGATGCCCCAGACATACAAAAAGGTACTGTAACATAATTTATAGCACTCCAAAATATAAGGAAAACATCATTTTATAACTATTTATGACATTTTATAATATTTTATAATGCATCGAACAAAGCCAAAGTCGACCATGATACATCTATATAGACTTTTCTTTTATCAATCTAATAAGCTGATCCTTTTATTCTTTCACACTTTCTTTTGATCTATCTGATGAGGTGATTCTTTTTACTTTTTTACAGTCAAATATTAAATGAAGGATATTTATGAGAAGAAGATGGAAGGATGAGGTTTAGAAGGGTGGTTTTAGTAGAGATTAAAAGCTTCCTACTTTTTTTTGCTTTTATTATATTTGTCTCTTCTCTATTTTACCCTTGCTTGCTCTTCCACGTCATGGGCATATAGTTATGACGTGCTGCAGTCTTTTAGGGGAATTTGGGGTGCTTTTCCGTATTCTTAGCATTATTAAGAGAGAGAGAGAGAGAGAGAGAGAGAGAGAGAGAGAGAGAGAGAGAGGGAGGTGTAATTAGATCCTAGAGAGACTTTTTGATAATAGAAAATGTTACACTAACTTTGGCTTTCTCTCCTAGCAAAAGTGGGACTAAAAAAGAGAGAAATACTTAATCTCTCCTATAAAGAATTTTTAATACTATGTTTTGGAGGGAAAGAACAACAGAGTTCCATGCAAGCTAGGCTAGAAACTCTGTTTTATTAGTATAGTATGGATTGAGGGAGAGAGAGAGAGAGAGAGTATGAAGGGTCGCAAAGAACAGGACAAAGTCCTTTTCCAAAAAAGTTCTCTTTTAAGGTATATCTTTGAACAAGTAAACAATCATGAAATTCCTTTTATTATGTGGGCCAAAAAATCAGTACAAGGGTTTTTTTAACCTCTAGATGTAAGAAAACTTTCTTTTCTAAGAAAAAAAATTAGGAATAAAAATTTTCCTTTTCCAAGAAAAGATATTTTCTGTAACGACCCGCCACCTTATAATCGAAGATCCGATTACTAAATGGGTATCGAATCATTAGTTTGGAGTCAAACCAAGATCCAAATAAGTCTGGAAAATAAATAATAAACTAAACTAAACATTCACATCGCATTGAATTAAAAAGAAAGTACAAGAATTAAAAGTTATTACAATGCGACTCGACACAACAAATAATTATATACTCCAATTGAAAAGAAATAATTAAGTGTACAGGCCTAAAAATAAAATAACAATTACGTCGGGGCATACCCCAGAACAACGGCTGCTGATGCGCAACCCAAAGCAGCATTCTCCTCGCTAAGCCTACTTGGAACCTTCACCTGAAAACCGCATGGGTGAGTCTCAACGAAAAGACTCAGTAGGGATCCTTCGATCCCCACCGCCCACTCACGCACCCAAGTGCAGTAACACAGAAAATGGTAAGGTAAGCAAGTAAACCAGTAATTATTACTCCTAAATCTCGATATAAACCACATGCATTCGAAACGTAATAAGCATAATTCTGAAACTATTTTACTACGGAACCCACAACCAGCGTTTCGGCAAAACACGCCAACCACACAGTCGAACGCGAGAAACACCGACCCGCTGAGACCAAACAGTAACCCCTCAGATAGCACGCTAGCTACTCCGACCCAACTGGCTCTAGGTGGTTACTACTTCCCTCAGCACGAGTGACACTCCACAGGTACCATTCCAACACCGGTACTAGCTAACCCCGGGGTATACCAGGTGACCCTCTTTTTAGGCGTCACCCCGCCACTCCCACACCGGCACTGTGTCCCTCCCACACCGACACAGGGTGGCAAGCGCTACAACTGTTACTCTAGGTCCACGGTCGCACGAAACACAACACCGTGCGATCCGATCACATAAAAAAATCCTTATCCTCGAGTACGATTTCAAACATGCAGTTAACTAAACTAGTTAACAGTGTGAAGATATGTTAATAACATGAATTAATGTGATTTATCTTGAATCGCGTCGCCCAAGGCCGACGCCATTCAAGTCTCCTAAACTGGTTCATGAAATCTCGGTCTCAGAACATGGCCTAAAAGGCGTCATGCCCAGTCGTCGTCTTTTAAAACGCGTCGCTGCCCCTGGACGCCATTCACAACAGAAGTGCATTATGACAGAAACCGTTACCGGGACGATTTCTGCCTAAATGGCGTCGTGTTGGCCCGTCGCCATTCTGAATGGCGTCGTCCTAGCACGACGTCATTCAGTGCCAGAAACCTGATTTCTGCAGCTCGACCCGAGGGTCCCCTTTAACCCCAAATTTGCCCCAAAAACACCCAAGAAGGAGAAAACGAAGAGGGAAATCAATCCATCACAAGAAAACCCATGAATCCACATTGATAGAAATCACCATATCCATCAAGAAAGCCCCTATACATGCTTATTCTACCCAAAAATCCCATACATGCATCATGCTTCAAAGCGGGAAAACCTGGTTTTAAGTTAAAATACCACGGGGATTGTCACCCTACCGGTTACTCGAACTCCTCCAAGCTCCAAGCCTCCAACCCGTCTCGCCCCACGCCGCCGCTGGTACCGCCGTGGACGCCGTTACTCCACCGGGACGTCGGCCGCCGTCCGGAGAGAAAAATGCCGCGGAGGAGATGGTGTTGGTAGTGGTGGGAGTTGGGAGGTTATTGGAGTGGAGGGAGAGGTGAAATAGAGGGAGGAAAAGGAAGGAGGGGGTAAGGGGCCGCCGGAGCCGTCGGAGGAAGAGAGGAGAGAGGAGAGGAAGGAGGGAATGAGGGAAAGGATGGAGGGTTCGCAGGGGTCAACCAGAATCTAGGTAAAACGCGTCATGAACGCCCGACGTCTTTCAGATGACAAGACCGGGCCGTACACTGACAAGTCAGGGTCGTATTCTGAATGGCGTCGTCCATCCAAGACGCCATTCAGACGTTATGACCGGGGCCGTACTCTCGCGACCCAAGGCCAGCCCACGTGGCACCCACGTGGCACAGCCTAAAACGCGTCTACATTACGAGATTTGACCCCGAAAACTGACCCGATAACCGGATCCGAAAACCTCAATCCTTACATTTTCATAAACGCTCGACTCACCTGGAGAAAGAGTTTGTTGTAAAGTCTAATTAAAATTTGACAACTAATACTATTGTGCCACTAATATTTTGGGTTGAGCAAAAAAGATTGGATTGTGATGGAGTTAGGATTCATATTGATTAGAATTCTCTTAGACTTCCTAGTTGTAAGTTGATAAGTTGAAACCACACTTTCCCTGATAATCTAGTTTGAAATTGAATTCAAATTATATGACTAAGGCCTTATTTGGAAAGAAAAATTCATGTTCAGATTTCAAGTGTTTTGATTTTGGGGGAATCTGAATAAGGTGGAAATTATTTCAAACAAGAAATGGCAGGTGGATTAAGGGGAAATTGGGTTCTCCATTCTCTTTGAAAAAGGGCCTCCTTCTCTGATTCCCAATAATGCCATAAAAGAAGGATTGAAAGGAAATTTGGTCCGTCAAATGAGTTTTTGGTTCTTCTAATTCCTACCGATACATAAAAGTAGGATTGAAGAGAAATTTGGCTCGTCACATGAGTTTTGGTTCTTTCTTCCCACTTTTACTCCTAAAAGCTTTTGAAAATTATATATATATATATATGTTAGTCTTAGGTGGCCTTCAAGCCAATCTGACTATATAAATCTCGTTTATTTATTAATATAATGGCATAATATTCATTGTGTGTAAATCGTATTAATTATCGCCTCATAATGAAGTCCGTGAATATGTGCGATAGTGATCAGATTATGATGAGATCATATTAATGAGACTGATCACTTAAACACATATATTCTTAATCGTTCATAGTCGAAGAATATCCGAGAAGGACATCGGATATCCAGTTAGACTAGTACAGATTACTCCTGCTCATATGATGAGAGTGACTGATCTCATAAGTCACTTGCGTGGAGACACTAAGGCGAATCTGTAGGTGCTCATTGGAGAATGAGTTCACTGAACTGATCCGACTGAATCGCTGTATGGTATACCTCACTGTCAACCAACTTGATTCTATTGTTATAGTTGCGTGGATGGTCCTCGGACCTGAGACACCAAGAACACCTTGTCGGTGGACTTCTGTGCTTTGACCTTGGTTTATGAATCTCTAACTACGGGATTCTAAACAGCCAAGGATCGGGTACAACGGAATACCGTCGAAGGGAATTGTGTGTCAATAAGGAATCATTCGCTCTCGGTACGATGAGAGAGAATGCTCTAGGAAGGATGCGCGAAAGTCCCTGGCTAGGGCGGACGATAATATCAGGAAAGGAGTTTTCCGATATTCATCAGCGGCATTCAATCCAAGTGAGTTGACTGGTTAGGGTTTGACAGCATGCCATATCCTGAGTTGACTTGAGAGCATTGTACGAATGAAAGATTATATCTACGCGGTAACTGTCGGGGGAAAGGTTCCAAGAGTGGGTTACTTAACCCCGATACCTTCCGGGTTCACACGGTGTTGCTTGGCACCCAACATGATCGGATGCCTGGTCGAATTCGATGTGCGACATTAATTCAGTTGATTAATTAATTAATTAAGAGTTATTAATTGATTAATAAAGCCAGTGAGTAGTCACTGGACTTGTTGGGCTATTAACCGGACTGGTAATTGGGCATAGAGGGTCACATGTATATGATTGTCAAGGCGATAGATAAATAAGTGAGTTTTATATAAACTGTGATTTTTTATGAAAAACCGCGCGGTTAGTATAAAATATAGCGAACGGGCTGAGCAGGCCAAGCTGCTGCTAACCCTAGCCGCCCCCTCCTTTGTTTCTCTCTCTCTCTGGCGTCCCAGATAGATCTGGATCCCCGGATCTGCTCCGCCGCTTCTCCAAATCCCATTCGACGGGAAATCGTCCGCGTGTTGCAGCGATCGTTGCGGTAAATGGCGGAGACTTCGTGGCTGCGAAGAACGAGGAACGTGAGGATATCCGTCGCGAGGAGGATCGCGTGGACTCCGCTAGAGGCCAGGTACTTGCGTGGCTTGCGGTGTTGCACCGACGGACCCGAACGGTTGCGGATTCGAATCCGCACACGGTAAGAACTGATTATCCGATAATCCGATTTTTAGATTTTTCGAAAATGGGAACAGATCTTCGTTTTTATTTTTATTTCCACTGTGCGGGAGATCCGGAGAAACCCGATAACCCAACAGTGGTATCAGAGCCAGGTTCCACTGTTTCTCGTCCCGTTTCGGGTTCCGAAATTAATTATTATATGGTTTATTCCATGCTTAAAACTCGGTTATTTGCTGGATTTGTGTTCATACGATGAACACAAATTAATTTGATTAATATTCTATAATTTTTGAAATTAATTTTGGCGTTTTCGGAGTTCTTCATGAGATGATGATCGGGGGGTTTTTGGCGACTTCATACGAGCTTCCCGAGCGTTGGGATGGCGGGTCGAGACCCCGGATGCCCAGGGGATAGTCACCACTGTCCACCAGGCATCGTAGCCGGCGCAGGAGTGGCCTTGGAGGGGTTGCAAAATCAAACCCTAATTATGTTTTCGAAACCCTGAAAAATCAGATTTTTAGGGGTGCTAAAAGGGGCTCGGGCAGTTTGTTTCTGGCTCTGCCGGAGGGCCAACTGGTGCCAGCGGCATCACCGGTGCCAGGGGCGACGCCGGCGGGACCGGCGGGGCTCGGTGCCGACCACCGGGCGGCCTTGCATCTCCCCCCCGCCGCCGGCCTCCCTGGTTACCTACATGATGTTTTAGGGTTTCTGTTTGGGAAGAAAGGGGGAGAACCGGCCGGTCCCGAGCCGGTCTGACTGGCTGGACCGGGCCGGCCTACTGGCTAGCCCAGGCTGGGCCTAGCCACGAGCCAGGGTTCGAACCTAGTTAGAACCAGGCCGAGCCCTGGCTCAGCAACTAGGTTGAGCCACTAGGTTCGAGCCAGGAGGGTCCTGGCTCGAACCTAGGGCTCGAGCCTGGCTCGAGCTAGGCACCCTAATGGGCTGAGCCCATTTTCCTCTAATTTTCCCATTAAACCCTAAGCAAACCCCATGTCCAATTAATGAAATTAAAATCTGATTTTAATTTAAAGTTCAAAATTGTTTTGATATTTAAATTTATTAATCAATTTTAATTATTTGGGCTTAATGATTTTGAATCATTCTAATTAACAATTAGTTCTTAACAAATTAAGGTTAATTATTAACTTAAGTGTTAATTTAATAATTAACCTCAATTGTCTAATTTTAAGAATTAAAATTAGTAGTTAATAATTATTTATCTAAATGTTAGATTATTAATTATTTGTACATCTAATTGTTAATTATTAATTAGAGTTAGTTATTAATTTAAGTGTTAAATTAATAATTAACTTTAATTGACTAATTTAATTGTTAAATTAGTGGTTATCAATTAGTTAGAGTTAATTGTTAATTTAAATGGTAAATTAATAATTAATTTTAATTAAGTATTCTAAGAGTTAGAATTATTAGTTATTAACTAATTTGTGTTAATTATTAGTTTAATAGTTAAATTAGTGATTAACATTTATTAATTAACTAGTCTAATTGTTAGATTAGTAATTAATAATTTATTAGAGTTGATTATTAATTTAAGTGTTAAATTAATGATTAATTTTAATTTGCTGATCTAAGAGTTAGATTAGTAATTAATTATTAATGATCTAATTGTTAGATTATTAATGTGGTTTAATCTAAGTGTTAGATTGTTTAAATATTAGAAGTGTTCGAATATACATGGAATAATATGGAATTATTAATTCGGAGTGTGTGCACATGTGATGTGTGTTTATTGCTTTTAAATATGATTTAATTGCATGTTAAGCTAATAAAATGAGTTTTCGAAATTCAAATGTCAATTTTGATTGGAACCCATCTTTTTGAAAGTCAAAATTATTTTGTTTTAGCCATGAGATGTATTTATCATGTGTGGAATGTTTAAAACACACCTTGGTCATAGATATGCACTTATTTAATTATTCATATGATGAATGATGTGTGTGGATCGTGGATGTTTGAATTATGGATATTTATTAATTGTTCATAAATAGAGGTCTGCGTACCTCTCTCTCTTTTAAACTCCGATGTACTTCTACCTACCTCTCTCTTATACTCGCCATAAGGCCTTCTTCTGTTTACATGTAAATTTAAATTTAAATGTAATATGATCGAGACAACCGAGGAAGGAGCGAGGACGATCCACAGCTGTAACCAGGAAGGCGAAAAGATGAAGATCCTTTGCTTATGTGTTTGCAGGTTTCTCTAATATATATGTTATGTTAGATTGTGTGTGCGTTTGGCTGTTGGCTCCAGTCGAACTTACTGTGCTATCCATGACCACACTTGACATGTATGAGATGCATTGTTTTCTTTTGATTATGAATCAAAGCATGTATAATATTTAGTAAATATATACGATATATTTATACACTATCACCTAGGAGAGATCAAGATAAAAGTTATCTAAATACCCTCATCTTAATTCTAAGCCGTAACGCGAGTAGTTAAGAACTTACTGCGTGGTCCACCATTGTTATAGTCATAGGATTCGAATCACTTTAGGCAGGTTTGTTGTGCTATCACAAGGCCTGTTTAATTGTGATGAGAGACTGTGACTATGGCATTAGATGCTTATATGATCGGGGTAGAGGAACCATGTAGTTTTGTTGTGCTATCCACAAGGGCTGCATGCAAATCTATGCTCGTCGCATAACGATGGTTAGCTTAGACTAGAATTAGTGGTTTGTTGTGCTATCCACAAGGCCGTTAAATCTCTGGGGACCGAAGCTATGATCAGATATTGCAAGGAGTTTCAAGTCCCATGAGATGGGTTCTCTTTGATTGTATTACAGTTTGTTGTGCTATCCACAAGGCTATACTACAAGTCATTGAGATTCTGATCCCTATTAGGAGACTGTCGGCGTTTCCCGTTCTGTATAACTGAAGGTTATACACTGTCGAAAATTAGTGGGAGTTAAAACTTGAACAAAAGATCATGTCTTATTTTAAAAGTTAATAATTGAACATCTACTAAATGGATTTTATTCATCTCCTGTAGGGAATAATGTCGTCGAATAACCTACTCCGTGGCATACTTGATGCTCTTTTGACTAGCATGAACTACTCGGATTGGTTCAGAAACCTGAAGAATGTCTTCAGATCTGAGTACATTGACTATGTCCTTGAAGCTGATCCTTCTGCTGAACCGGCATTGGATGCCCTTGACGTAGAGATGATAGCTAACGATAAAAGATCAAAGGACAGAGAAAAAAGAGTAGTAAAGGTGACTGCTTCTACTGTAAGCAGAATGGTCACTGGAAGAAGAACTACAAGGAGTTCCTCAACGATAAAGCTTATGGAAAGGTGAAGTTGTCTAAAGCTTAATATATCTATATGATAGATATCAACTTGTCAGTTAGAGATTCCACATCTTGGATATTGGATACCAGATGTGCTTCTCATATCTGTCATGATGTGCAGATGCTAACAAGTAAGCGCAAACTGAGACAAGACAAGGTGGAATTGAGGCTAGGAAACGGCGCAAAAGTTACGGCGATTGCTGTTGGGACAGCAAATCTCAGGCTTCCATCAGGAGACGCCTTACTATTAGAAGATTGTTATTATGTTCCTAGCATAATAAAGAACATCATATCAGTATCTTGTTTGGACAAGATATGATATAGGTTGAACATTGAGAATAGAAGTTGTTCGATTTATTATGGTAATAAATCAATAGCTTCGACATCTTTAGTCAACGGTCTATATCTCTTGGATGTTTCTTATTACAATCTTCATATTGACAATGTTCTTAAGAAGAATAAGAATTGTGTGAACCAAGTCTACGTGTGGCATTGTAGACTTGGACATATTGGTGAAAGCAGGTTGCAAAGATTGCACAAGTATAGTTATTTAAATGCATTCGATTATGAATTGTTTGCGACATGTGAATCCTGCCTTATGGGAAAGATGGCAAAATCTCCGTTTACTGGACATGAAGAACGTGCCAAGGACATTCTGGAACTAATACATTCGGATGTATGTGGTCCAATATCCACCCAAGTCAAAGGCGGCTTTTCATACTTCATCACCGATGACTTCTTAAGATTCGGCTATATGTACTTAATGAAATACAAGTCAGAAGCGTTTGAGAAGTTCAAGGAGTTCAAGAATGAGGAAGAGAAGCAGTTAGGAAAGAGTATTAAAGTTCTTCGATTAGATCGAGGAGGAGAATACTTGAGTACTAATTTCACACAATTCTTAAAGGATAATGGTATCCTTTCTCAGCTGACCCCTCTATATACACCACAGATGAATGGTGTATCAGAAAGGAGGAATCGCACCTTGTTGGACATGGTGCGATCCATGATGAGCTTTTCGGGATTACCAGTGTCCCTCTGGGGGTATGCTCTTAAGTCAGCAGCATACCTACTGAACAGAGTACCCAATAAGTCTGTGGCCTTTATTCCATATGAGATATGGAAAGGCAGGAAACTAGAATTTAAACATATTAAAGTATGGGGTTGTCCTGCTCATGTAAAGATGCATGATCCGGACAAGTTGGAATCACGAACTGATAAATGCAGGTTTGTGGGATATCCAAAGGAAACCTTTGGATACTATTTTTACCATCTTGGTGAACAAAAGATGTTTGTTGCCAGGAAAGCTGTCTTCTTGGAAGAGGAACACCTTCTTCAGGAGGACTGTGGGAGTAAAATAGTACTGGAAGAGGTTCCAGATCCCCAAACAACTGCATTATCATCAGATGAGAGATCAGTTCCTGAATCTGTTCAGGTATGCACAAGTGAGCCTCGTAGATATGGTAGATTACCTAGACTACTCGAACGATATGTGGGACATATCGCTGAAGGTGAGTCTAAGGTTGAATATAATGAGGATGATGATCCTAAAACCTACTAGGAGGCCATACAAGGCCCAGAAGCCGAGAAATGGCGAGAAGCCATGAACTCAGAAATCCAGTCCATGTACACCAACCAAGTTTGGAACTTGGAGGACTTGCCCGAGGGTATTGTACCCATCGGATGCAAGTGGATCTTTAAGAGGAAGATCGGTGCTGATGGACGGATCGATACATATAAGGCAAGGTTGGTGGCAAAGGGATATCGTCAAATGCAAGGAATTGACTATGACGAGACTTTCTCACCAGTTGCTATGATAAAATCGATCAGAGTTCTATTCGTCATTGCTGTACATTTTGATTACGAGATCTGGCAGATGGATGTGAAGACTGCCTTCCTCAATGGTAACCTTGAGGAAGAGATGCATATAATACAACCAGAAGGTTTCACATCCAAAGAATCTTCAGATAAAGTGTGCAAGCTTCATAGGTCTATTTATGGACTGAAGCAAGCTTCCCGGAGCTGGAACATAAGATTTGACGAGGTTGTCAAGTCTTATGACTTCATTAAGAATGAAGATGAGCCTTGTGTGCATAAGAAGACCAGTGGGAGCGCAGTCACCTTCTTAGTTCTTTACGTAGATGACATACTACTCATTGGGAATGATGTAGCTATGACGTCATCAGTAAAGATCTGGTTGTCGAAAAACTTCTTCACGAAGGATTTGAGAGAAGCATCCTACGTATTGGGTATACGGATCTATAGAGATAGATCAAAGAGGATCCTTGGAATGACCCAATGCTTGTACATAGATACCATAGTCAAAAGGTTTGGTATGGAAAATTCTAAGAGAGGTCTCACACCGATGAGATATGGAATTAATCTCTCAAAAGAGCAGTCTCCTAAGACTCTTAATGAGAATTCATGGATAGAATGCCCTATACCTCTGCCATATGATCTATTATGTATGCCATGCTATGTACACGGCCTAATGTTGCATTTACTCTAAGTGTTACGAGCAGATTCCAAGCTGATCTAGGCGAAGAGCACTGGGAGGTAGTGAAATGTATCCTTAAGTACTTGAGAAGAACTAAGGATATGTTTCTTGTCTATGGAGGAGGTGACTTGAAACTGCGAGGCTTTAATGACTCGAGTTTCCAGTCAGATCCAGATGATAGCAAGTTTATATCTGGTTTCAAGCAAGCAACCACTGCAGATTCGACGACTGAAGCTGAGCACATCGCTGCAGTTGAAGCTTTTAAGGAAGTAGTGTGGTTGAAGAAGTTCATCATTGACCTTGACATAGTTCCCTGCATCTTTGATCATGTTCCGCTGTTGTGCGACAACAATGGGACTATTGCACAAGTGAAAGAGCCGTGGTCTCATCAGAAATCGAAAGATATTTTGAGGCGCTTTCAATTATCAGAGAGATCATATCCAGAGGAGATGTAATGGTGAAAAGAGTTCCATCTGTCGACAATGTAGCAGATCCACTGACAAAGCCGTTGGCTCAAATTGTGTTTGAGCGTCACCTAGAGTCTATAGGCTTATTGTATAAAGGTGATTGACTTTAGTCCAAGTGGGAGATTGTTAGTTTTAGGTGGCCTACAAGCCAATTTGACTATGTAAATCTCGTTTATTTATTAATATAATGGCATAATATTCATTGTGTGTAAATCGTATTAATTATCGTCTCATAATGAAGTCCGTGAATATGTGCGATAGTGATCAGATTATGATGAGATCATACTAATGAGACTGATCACTTAAACACACATTCTTAATCATTCATAGTCGGAGGATATCCGAGAAGGACATCGGATATCCGGTTAGACTAGTACAGATTACTTCTGCTCATATGATTTGGGTGACTAATCTCATAAGTCACTTGTGTGGAGACACTAAGGCGAATATGTAGGTGCTCATTGGAGAATGAGTTCACTGAATTGATCCGACTGAATCGCTGGATGGTATTGTACCTCACTATCAATCAACTTGATTCTATTGTCGCAGTTGCGTAGATGGTCCTCGGACCTGAGACACTAAGGACACCTTGTCGGTGGACTTCTGTGCTTTGACCTTGGTTTATGAATCTCTAACCACAGGATTCTAAACAACCAAGGATTGGGTACAACGGAATACCGTCGAAGAGAATTGTGTGTCAATAAGGAATCATTCGCTCTCAGTACGATGAGAGAGAATGCTCTAGAAAGGATGCGCGAAAGTCCCTGGCCAGGGCGAACGATAATATCGGGAAAGGAGTTTTCCGATATTTATCAGCGGCATCCAATCCAAGTGAGTCGATTGATTAGAGTTTGACAGCATGCCATATCCTGAGTTGACTCGAGAGCATTGTACGAATGAAGGATTATATCCACGCGGTAACTGTCGGCGGAAAGGTTCTAAGAGTGGGTTACTTAACCCCGATACTTTCCGGGTTCACGCGGTGTTGCTTGGCTCCCAACGTGATCGGATGCCCGGTCGAATTCGATGTGCGACATCAATTCGGTTGATTAATTAATTAATAAAGAGTTATTAATTGATTAATAAAGCCGGTGAGGAGTCACTGGGCTTATTGGACTATTAACCGGACTAGTAATTGGGCCTAGAGGGTCACAGGCAAATGATTATCAAGGCAATAGATAAATAAGTGGGCTTTATATAAATTGGGGGTTTTTATGAAAAATCGCGCGGTTAGTATAAAATATAGCGAACGGGCTGAGCAGGCCAGGCTGTTGCTAACCCTAGCCGCCCCTTCCTCTGTTTCTCTCTCTCTCTCTGGCGTCCCAGACATATCCGGATCCCCGGATCTGCTCCGTCGCTTCTCCGAATCCCGTTCGACGTGAAATCGTCCGCGCGTTGTGACGATCGTTGCAGTAAACGGCGGAGACTTCGTGGCTGCGAAGAACAAGGAATGTGAGGATATCCGTTGCTAGGAGGATCGCGTGAACTCCGCTAGAGGCCGGGCACTTGCGCGGCCTGCGGTGTCGCACCGACGGAACCGAACGGTTGCGGATTTGAATCCGCACTTTGAATCCGCACACGGTAAGAACTGATTATCCGATAATCTGGTTTTTAGATTTTTCGAAATGGGAACGGATTTCCGTTTTTATTTTTATTTCCGCTGCGCGGGAGATCCGGAAAAACCCGAGAACCCAACAATATATATATATATATATATATATATATATATATATATATATATATCCCCCAAGACTAGAGCCTGACCCCTTTTCCCTTTCCCATCCTCCATTTGTTGTTCCCTTCCCTCTCCTCGATGAGTCACAGTAGATGGTGCAATGCAGATCCAATAGAAACATTGCAAACAATGGATACACTCTCGAGATCTCCCTCATTGGCCATAGTAGATGGTAGAAGTAGCTCTAGTCTTTGACGGGACGGAGAAGAAGGTGTCCTCAAGGCTCCTATGGATGTCTCCTTCCTTTTAGCTGTTGGGATTCTCGGTTTCTCCGAATCGCTTACGCAGCGGAAAATAAAATATTTACTGCGATCCGTTCTCGTTTCGAAATCTAAAGTACGATAATCGGATTATCGAAGTTCTCACCGTGTGCGGATTCGAATCTGCAACTGTTTGGTTCCGTCGGTGCGACACCGCAAGCCGCGCAAGCGCCCGGCCTCTAGCGAAGTCCACGCGATCCTCCCCGCGACGGATATCCTCACGTTCCTCGCTCTTCTCTTCGCAGCCCACGAAACCTCCGCCGATCGCCGCAATGATCGCTGCAACGCGCGGACAATTTCCCGTCGAACGGGATTCGGAGAAGCGGCGGAGCAGATCTGGATCTGTCTGGACGCCAGAGAGAGAGAGAAACTGAGGAGGGGCGGTTAGGGTTAGCAGCAGCTTGGCCTGCTCAGCCCGTTTGCTATGTTTTATACTAACCGCGCGGTTTTTCATAAAAACCCCCAGTTTGTATAAAACCCACTTATTTATCCATCGCCTTGAGAATCATTTGCGTGTGACCCTCTAGGCCCAAGTACCAGTCTAGTTAATGGCCCAACAAGCCCAGTGACTCCTCACTGGCTTTATTAATCAATTAATAACCCTTTATTAATTAATTAATCAATCGAATTGATGTCGCACATCGAATTCTACCGGGCCTCCGGTCACGTTGGGTGCCAAGCAACACCGCGTGAACCCGGAAGGTATTTGGGGTTAAGTAACCCACTCTTGGAACCTTTCCGCCGACAGTTATCGCGTGGATATAATCGTTCATTCGAACAATGCTCTCGAGTCAACTCAAGGCATGGCGAGCTGTCAAACCCTAACCGGTCGACTCACTTGGATTGGATGCCGTTGATGAATATCGGAAAACTCCTTTCCCGATATTATCGTCCGCCCTGGCCAGGGACTTTCACGCATCCTTCCTAGAGCATTCTCCCTCTAAGTATCGAGAGCGAATGATTCCTTATTGACACACAATTCCCTTCGACGGTATTCCGCTGTGTCCAATCCTTGGTGTATTAGAATCCCGTGGCTAGAGATTCGTAAACCAAGGTCAAAGCACAGAAGTCCACCGACAAGGTGTCTTTGGTATCTCAGGTCCGAAGACCATCCATGCAACTGCGACAATAGAATCAAGCTGGTTGACAGTGAGGTACAATACCATCTAGCGATTCAGTCGGATCAGTTCAGTGAACTCATTCTCCAATGAGTACCTACAGATTCGCCTTAGTGTCTCCACACAAGTGACTTATGAGATCAGTCACCCTCATCATATGAGCAGGAGTAATCTGTACTAGTCTAACCGGATATCCGATGTCCTTCTCAGATATCCTCCAACTATGAACAATTAAGAATATGTGTGTTTAAGTGATCAGTCTCATTAGTATGATCTCATCATAATCTGATCACTATAGCACATATTCACGGACTTCATTATGAAACGAGAATTAATGCGATTTACACATAATGAATATTATGCCATTTTATTAATAAATGAACGAGATTTACATAGTCAGATTGGCTTGTAGGCCACCTAAAACTAACAATCTCCCACTTGGACTAAAGCCAATCACCTTTATACAATAAGCCTATAGACTCTAGGTGACGCTCAAACACAATTTGAGCCAATGGCTTTGTTAGTGGATCTGCTACATTGTTGACGGATGGAACTCTTTCCACTACTACATCTCCTCTGGATATGATCTCTCTGATAAGGTGAAAGCGCCTCAGAATATGCTTCGATTTCTGATGAGACCGCGGCTCTTTCGCTTGCGCAATTGCTCCATTGTTGTCGCACAACAGTGGAACAGGCTCAGAGATGCTGGGAACGACGCCGAGGTCGGTGATGAATTTCTTTAACCACACTGCTTCCTTGGCGGCTTCAGCTGCAGCGATGTACTCAGCTTCAGTCGTCGAATCTGCAGTGGTTACTTGCTTGGAACTCTTCCAACACACTGCCCCTCCGTTCAATGTAAACACGAATCCATATGTTGAGTTGGTATCATCTGGATATGACTGAAAACTCGAGTCAGTAAAGCCTCGCAGTTTCAAGTCACCTCCTCCATAGACAAGAAACATATCCTTAGTTCTTCTCAAGTACTTAAGGATGCATTTCACTGCCTTCCAGTGCTCTTCGTCTGGATCAGCCTAAAATCTACTCGTAACACTTAGAGCAAATGCAACATCATGCCGTGTACATAGCATGGCATACATGATAGATCCTATGACAGAGGCATAGGGTATTCTATCCATGAATGCCCTCTCATCAGGAGTCTTAGGAGACTGCTCCTTTGAGAGACTAATTCCATGTCTCATCGGTATGAGATCTCTCTTGGAATTTTCCATGCCAAACCTTTTGACTATGGTATCTATGTACAAGGATTGGGTCATTCCAAGCATCCTCTTTGATCTATCTCTATAGATCCGTATTCCCAATATGTAGGATGCTTCTCCCAAATCCTTCATGGAGAAGTTTTTCGACAGCCAGATCTTTACTGATGACATCATAGCTACATCATTCCCAATGAGTAGTATGTCATCTACGTAAAGAACTAGAAAAGTGACTGCACTCCCACTGGTCTTCTTGTACATACAAGGCTCATCTTCATTCTTAATGAAATCATAAGACTTGACAGCCTCGTCAAATCTTATGTTCCAGCTCCGGGAAGCCTGCTTCAGTCCATAAATGGACCTCTGAAGCTTGCACACTTTATCTGGAGATTCTTTGGATGTGAAACCTTCTGGTTATATCGTATACACCTCCTCCTCAAGTTTACCATTGAGGAAGGTAGTTTTCACATCCATCTGTCAGATTTCATAATCAAAATGTGCAGCAATGGCGAGTAAAACTCTGATCGACTTTATCATGGCAACTGGTGAGAAAGTCTCGTCATAGTCAATTTCTTGCCTTTGACGATATCCCTTTACCACCAACCTTACCTTATAAGTGTCGATCCATCCATCAGCACCGATCTTTCTCTTAAAGATCCACTTGCAGCCGATGGGTACAATACCCTCGGGCAAGTCCTCCAAGTTCCAAACTTGGTTGGTGTACATGGACTGGATTTCTGAGTTCATGGCTTCTCGCTATTTCCCGGCTTCTGGGCCTTCTATAGCCTCCTGGTAGGATTTAGGATCATCATCCTCATTATATTGTACCTTAGACTCACCTTCAGCAATATGTCCCACATATCGTTCGGGCAGTCTAGGTACTCTACCAGATCTACGAGGCTCATCTGTGTGTACCTGAACAGATTCAGGAACTGATATCTCATCTGATGATAATGCAACTGTTTGGGGATCTGGAACCTCTTCTAGTACTATTTTACTCCCACTTGTGAGTGCTTAAAATGAGTGTGTGATTATCATGAAAAATCTATGTTGTTTAAGTGCAAAATAAACCTATTAAAGAAGAAACTAAGTGAAGTGATCGCCAGAAACTTTTGACTTAAAAGTTCCAAAAGAAAGAGTTTGATCGCCTACCTGTTTAAACGTGGGAGATGTTGAGCTCTTGGTTCCCCTACTTCAGCCGGCTGAAGAAAGAGAGCCCTTTCTTGTCTTTGTTCTTGCTTTGATTGATGTTGAGTTTGAGGATCGTCCAGAATCCTTGTGATTTGCTTGTTTTCCTCCCCTTTGATTCTTCCTTGCAAGAAAATAGAAAGGGAAATGAATAAATAATGAGAATTTAGGCAAAAGTAGTATCCATTCTTAACAGAGTTTCAAACATGCAACTAAACATAAAACTCACTTGTTAGGATGGTCTTTGAAACCCCTTTAAATTGGTTTTGAAAATGATGCTAGTGTTGTGTGTGTTGCATGGAGTGATGTAATGAAGAATATAGAATTAATGAAGTGAATATGAAAATGCAAAAATGAATTGAAAGACTTATGCCGGTTGGATGAAGAATAGAAAGCTTTGATCTTGAATGGATGAAGATTGGATGAAGAACAGACGCCGACTTCTGGAAACAGTAGCACTTCGGCGTTTGGACGTCGTTGCTTCGATCTTCAATTCGATATTAACTAATCACCAACTCTAACTCTAACTCTTTTTTTTTAACTCATTCAAGAGGAGGGTATTTATAGACTTCTTCTGCGTCCGCGGATTTACATGGAAAAATTTGGGATTTATCCATCTTAACCAACAGATAAATAAAGATTAATTCATCTTTATCTGTAATTATCTAAAATGCGTCAACCATGGAAGACGCCTTTCAGATTGATTAGGATAAAGATAAACATCCGAGAAAAACTTATCTTTATCTGTATTAACTAAAACGCGTCGCCATGTGGAGACGCCTTTTATACTAATTAAGATAAGGATAAACATCCGGAAGAGAAGTAGAAAAAACTTAGGAAACCTAAATTGCGTCGTGACTGATAGACGCCTTTTAGCTAATTAATCAAATGATTAAAATTCAAATTTAAACGTTAAAATAAGAATAAAGTCTAAATGGCGTCCACACAGGTAGACATCTTTTAGACTTCTTCATATTTTAATTGAAATTTGAATTAAAATCAATTCAATTGATTAACTTAAACATGTCTGTTAAACCTGACATTCAAAAAGATCAATAAAAATTAATCAATGATTAAATATCAGACCATTCTGAGGCATTATTATATGATATGAAATTTACTCAAAATGATGTCAAAATTAGTGTGTCTACAGCTGCCTCACCTTGGCATCGTCTTTGCAAGGGAGTGAAATGAAATGGAATGTACTGAAAAGGTGATGCCAAGGTGTGATGAGACACGCTCTTAACATCACATGATTGGAATTTTTCTCAAAATCATCGATGAAAATAGTTCAAGGAGATCAATGGAATCAATCCTGTCTGGATGAGGTAGACAAAAAAATAAAATAAAGTCGATCATCCTCCACGGAGTGGGAAGTACCCCAGGTCGTAGACACTGTAGGTTTCATCATGGGGACCGTTTGCCAGCCAATGTGGACGTGCTGTAACCATGATGGATCTTAAAAAAAAATAAGAAATATTGAATAAAGAATCCAAGAAAGGATAGAATTCCAATGATATCTTCAAGCGAGCCTTAAAGATAATCAAGATACTCAATTCAGAATGGAATATTTCATATCATGTTGGAATTATTTGATTAATGATCTGAAACTTAATGAATAATTAATCCTTATCACAATGATTTCAAAGTCCTACATAATGCATGCTGGGCTAAAAGAAAAATATAAAGTCAAATAAAATATAAATTAATCAAGGATAATATTGTTAAATTGTCATTAATGAGTCAAGACACCAATTCTTGTAATCCAGTGCTAAGCCGAAGCTCGTTTATCTACGCACAATTTCACAAAAATGGAACCATCGTTCTCACTAATTAACAATCCAAAGGCCTATCCGTGCGATTAAGAATTCTCTAGAATTATCACCGTTTTTGTTGAAGGGGAACTCAAATTCCAGTTTCATCAAAACCACAAGGTCCTTGATATAGTCTAGTAAATATTTAATATATAGTAATGCAAATGATTTACATGGAATAATACAATGGTAGAAATAACCGTCTTTTTAGCCACGGTCAGGACTTCATAAATTCCCACAGCCTGATATTTTCAGCTTTACTCGGGTTTTCTTGAATTTTCTGCATTCAAAATTATTAATAATTCCAAACAAATATTCAATTTAAGCATAAAAAACTACAGAATTTCGGATAAATAACAGAATTGTTGAAACGCGTTGTGTCGAGCCGACGCCATTCAACATTAAAATGCGGCGGTTCTCCTCGACGCCTTTTGCTCGCAGAAACAGGTTCTTCTATTCGAATTCCAACTCTACCAATGCACATCTCTTTTCCAATCCGGAAAAGTCTTCCTAGGATCGCAATTCCTTCTATATAAACACCATTAAGTTGTTTCTAAGCAATCCTACCATAATCCAAAGATTCTAGGTTGAGTTTTCCTTCAAGGTTTCAAGGTTTTTCATGGTTTCCAAGGTTTCCAAGCTTTAAGAAGGAAGAAATCCGAAAAAGAGGATGAGTTCTTCAAACAAGAAGATGAAGATGTCGCTGGAGAAGATCTCCGACGTGGAGAATCACCTCATCGGAAGGGATCCCAATCTTCAAGTAAGTTGAATTAACTTTCCTTCAATTCTTCTTCTTATTCCTTCATGTTCTTCGTGTTCTTCAATTGATCTTGTTCTTCAAACTCTTCAATCCTTCTTTTTATTTTCAGACTTACCCCATGTTTCTTGGCCCAAGAAAATTTACTTCTCTCCCTTGGATTCATAAACTTGCAAAAAGTGTTAAGCTTTCCATGCAAGTTTTCATCTCCAAGTGGAACCTTCAAGGACTAGTGGTGCTTGCCAAACACTACAAGAGTCCGAACGTAGATTGGGCGGCTATGGGTGCCTTGATCGAATGGTGGCATCCCCAAACCCATACGTTCTTCTTCCAAGACTTTGAGTGCACTATCCTTTTAGAGGAGGCGGAGCTTCTATTGGGTCTCCCAAAGACCAAAGATAAGATGGCTTTAACAAGAGAGAAAATCACCGGTCAACAATTGTTGACATCAATCATGAAGGATCCTTCAGAAGCTAAATGATGCCTTACCAAAAAGGGGATCAATCTTGCAAAGCTTGCTGAGTGGACTCTGTACGAAATCGATGATCTAAGGGAGGACGAAGCGGAGGATGTGACGAAAGCTTTCGTCACATGCCTTGCCGGTGCTCTATTCTTCCCTGCGCAAGACAACATCTTGGAAGATGATTAGGTCAGTGCTATCTGCGCGATCTTTGAAGGTAAATCCATTAGTACTGCACTCTTGGCTTACCTTTACAGCGGACTTTCTGCGGCATCTGTGGGTCGTCCTCCCTACGGGTGCATGTTACTCTTTGCTCTGTGGGTTGAACTTCACTTCAAATTCGAGTACTGCAAGTGGATGCCTCCAAGACCGTCTCAAATTTACATGAATAGTCCGATCCACTGTATTGCCAACATTGTAAAGTTCAACGAGCACATAGTCAATAAAGTCCCAAAGCTCAAGACCCGAGCCGACTGGAGAGAGTATCTGAAGTGCATGACATCTGACATATTTGACTCGTCTCCACTCGCTCTTATTGGAAAGCCTGTTAGGGTGCGCCGTGCATCGAGAGCGGATCTCAAGTTGATTGGAGCCACCGAGTTCGTGTTATACAATCCTCATCGGTGCCTTACTCAACTTAGCTTGAACCGTCGTGAATTCCCCGAGTTCTCCTTTACATCCCCGATCAAGAAGCGTGCTTTGGAATCTGACGAAGATTATGAAGCCACAGAACTTATCACCACTTTGTGGAACCTTGGCTTCAGTTACCATGTAAAATCCTCTAAAGATAGAGATAGAGGATTGAAATTTCCTTACCTCAAAGGTCTTCATGAAATTCTTCCTTAAGTGTCTTCTTTTCTTTTCTCTTTTTCTTTTTGATGTAATAAAAGATTTCATTGAATAAAGAACTATTTTTCATGCATTGAAATCTTTCTTTAACTTCCTATGATGTGCTCATGATTTTTCCTTTAGTAAAAACTGGATTTTTCCTGAAAATTTGATAGTTCGGGTTCTGTTAATGTAAAACGCGTCCACTCAGAAAGACGCCTTTAAAACATAATTCATTTTCCAGAAATACAATTTAATCCTCAAAATCCTGATTTAACCATAAATTGCGTCTACCAGACAAGACGCCTTTCCATTCTCTCTCCTATTTTTTCCAGGACTCTGCCATTAATTTCGTGATTAATCGCCTAGAACGCGTCTGGATTAACGGACGCCTTTCATCATCATGCTGCGTACGGCTCTGACCAGAATTGGCGGTAACCTAAAACGCGTCAACCCAAGCGGATGCCTTTCACTCAGTTTCAAACAGCTGTCCTTGCCACCTCAACTTATGCGCCCTAAACGCGTCTCTCTGAGTCGACGCCTTTTAACTTTATGTTTACAGACCTGCGAAGGCCCCCTTTCTTCCTCACTTTCTCTCTTGCTTTCTCTCTCCTATACTCTCCGGCGAACTCGTCTCCCTCTCTCTCAAAAACTCCCTCTTTCGAACCCATGGAACGTGGTGAGGGATCCCGCAAGGTCAAGGCCTTAGCAAAGAGGCGACGGGCAGCGGCTCCCGTAGAAGAAGCCTCCGAGGAAGTGCCGGCGGCGCTCGCCGAGGCGGCGACTTTCTTGGAGGAGGAGGAGGCTCCTCCGACGCCTATGGCCATGGAAGAAGGAGAGGAGGGCGACCTCCACACGGTAAGCTTCCTGTGTGATTGGTTAGATGAGGAAAGGGAAGAGGAACGGGGTTCTTCAAGAACCCGGAATCTGGTCTTGAAAGGCGTCTAGACCAGGTGACGCCATTCAAAAGGCGTCATCCTGGTTTGACGTCTTTCTAGGCTAAATTCCGAATTTTAATTAGGCAGAAAATAATTCCAAAGCGCGTCAGCACATGTGGACATCTTTCAATAGACCTCAAGGTGTGTTGACGCTTTTTAAACCAGAACTCTTTTTTATTATTACTGACCCTAGTTCTTTGTTCTTTATCTGCAGGGGGTGATGAGGTCCAGGATCAGCTGGGACCTAGTGATAGGAGCCTATTGGGGACTTCCGGACTTCCAGAAGGCGCTTGCGCCGGATGGGGTTCGACGAAGTCTTAGACATCGAGTCATTTTGGCTCGATCTAGTCCTCCTGCAGGCGCTGCGGGAGAGGTGGCATGCGGAAAGCCGGGCTTTCCTAATGCCGTGGGGACATATGGTCCCCACCCTAGAGGATGTGGCCATGATCACTGGCCTCAGGGTAGAGGGCCGACCGGTGAGTGGGGTGACTTACCCCAACTACCAGGGATTGGCGGAGGCATTGTTAGGTATAGAAGTGTCCAGCCTAGGCAGAGAGTCTAGGATGGTCCCTCGGGTGGAGGTAGAGGCCGCCTTAGGACTGGACGATCCCCGGCGTCGGACAGATGAGACCCGGGAGGAGTTCAGAGATAGATTAGCCGAGTCATCCTCCCTTGTATATTGTAGCGTCCCTAGTCAGGGGGAGGAGGTAGATAGGCAGCTCAGAGTCTTTCTAGTTTTCTTCTTTGGTCGGTTACTCTTCGGTACGAAGGGTGACCACATTCATTGTAGGTTCTTGTACTTATTAGACGACTTAGAGAGTTTAGGAGAGTATGCATGGGGTGCGGCCCTTCCGGCCCACCTCTTTGCAGATTTGTCTGCGGTCACGCCGGACCGTGAGACCACCGTCAGCGGCTTCTCGCCGTTCCTTCAGGTATTAAATTGTTTATTATTTGTTTATGATATGCAATGTGATGAAATGATTTTTTCTAACTTATATGTTCATGTATGCAGGTGTGGAGCTATCACTACTTTCCGCTCGGCAGAGCGAGGCTTGTGAGACCTGGTGCCGTCCCGTTGGCCTGCCGTTGGCAGCCAATCGTGGACACAGCCCCTCAGCACCATCAGTTGACAGCCCTTCGCCGTCAGTTCCTTGATTATCCGGAGCTTCTGGTGAGTTCTTAACTTATTCAATTTTATTTATTAAATGCAATATGTTATTCATTAAATGCAATGTATATGAATGCATCTAACCTATATGCAGGTGATCTGGCGCCCGTACTTGGGCATGGGCGAGGAGGGTCAGCTGTGGGTGACGGCTGGCCGGAGGCAGTTCGGGAGGCAAATGTGGGTGCATTGCCTCAACGAGATCGAGCCGCTCCGCCTCCGCCTCGTGATGAGGACGCTGGGCCTTCACCAGGAGTGGATCGATGAGGAGGTCCCGGAGGGCGTCGGGAGGAGCATGAGGGGCAAACAAGCCCTCACCGATTGGCGAGCAAAATTCCCGGAGCAATATGAAGACTGGCATCGCCGGGGTGTCCGAGTTGAGTCACGAGCAGAGAGTAGCGCAGCCTACCTCCAGCAGTATCGGACACGCTACGCCGATCAGCTGCAACTCCTCCGACCACTCGATGTAAGTATGCTTTTATGCGTCTTCCATTTTATTATTATCTTTTCTTATATCTGGTGAATGAATGTATACATGTGTGGTATGCAGGATGCGCGCGATGCGGTCATCATCGACCTCCGGGCCTGCCTACATGACGCGGGGGCCCAGCTAGAGTAGGTCCAGAAAGAATTGTTTGACCTGGTATGTATGCATGAATATGAATGGATTTTTAATTACTTAGTTGTTTTGACGATTAACCACTGACGGTTGTCTTTTGGTGCAGTGAGCCGTCTACACCCAGGCGGCTCCCCCTTCCTATGGAGCATCATCATCGTCTTCTTCTGCTGCTCATGAGGCTGCTCTGGCTGACCTCCAGAGCCAGCTCGCCTCCGCCATCCATCGAGCTTCTCTTGCGGAGGAGGACCGGGCCGCTCGAGTAAGTTCCATCCTTTGACTTTTCCGAATTTGATTCTCATTGCTTAATTGCCTTGGGCTAATAAAATCTTCTTCTGCAAGTTGCTGAGCTTCAAGAGGCCCTTCGACAGAGGGAAGCAGAGTTGGCAGAAGCACGGACTTCGGCTGCTCGCATCGCTGAGTTGGAGGCTCAGGTGGCGCGTCTCTCCACTGGAGATCTGGCACGACTCCAGGTTCGCCTGGAGATCCTGACGGAGGAGAGGGACCGCGACCGTCTTCGGATGGAGAGCCTCCAGGGCCGTCTTTCGGTGGCAAAGCATGAGCGTCGGATGGTGGAGGAGAGATACCAGCGAGCCCGCCAGCGGGCTATCGACCGAGGTCAGGCGAGTGCCTTTACCGCCAGCATCGCCATATCATCTGGCCAGGCAGGGCCAAGTGAGATGGGACCGCCTCCATCTCCTAGAGCTCCACCGCCGGACGCGCCTGACGAGGCTTAGAGTCAGCTCGACGAGGGGGCGGGAGGGAGCCAGCCTTGAGGGCTATATGTACTTTTCTTTTGTGTATCATGTACAAAACACCTTTTGATGGTATACATGAAAGCTTTAGCCTCCAACCTTGTGTCTCATGTGTCTGCTTTGTATCCTGCATGTCACTTAACAAACAGGTTAAGTATCTATTTAGGCTTAGCTCCTTGCCTGACCCAATAAATGGTCAATCAATCTTTTCCTTAAATGAATGGTCAAGGGGCATAGCCTTTATTAACAAAGGTAATAAGAATAATCAAACATAAGCAAAATGCAACATGCAAGCCGACAGATGCTCACTAAAAATAAAAGGAATGAAGCATACTAGATGCAATATGCAAATGCTAATTGAAATATTTTTGTTGTTTTTTTTTTAAATATCTTTTTCCCTTTTTTTTTGGATTTTGAAATATGTATTTTTTTTGAATTTTGACATATGTATTTTTTTTGGATTTTGGCATATGTATTTTTTTTGGATTTTGGCATATGTATTTTTATTTTATTTTTGACATATGTATGTTTTTTTTTATTTTTGACATATGTACATTTTTTTTGATTTTTGACATATGTATGCGAACTAAAAGACCAGCATGGTACTCAGATCAAAAGATCGTATTTATTTATGAACTTAATTCTCAAATTGTTCTTCAACAATTTAACTTAAACCTATTGTGTTTGAACTTGTGTTTCCATTCGTAATCCCATTTGATGATTTGACTTTCAGTCAATCTAAGTCATTCCTTAAGTTTGGAGTACGCCTCTTTAGAAAGAAAGGAAGAATAGGTTTAGAATGCCCATGAGAAGGTTCCGGAGATCTAAAAAGATGTTCCTTTCCTACCCTAATATCCGTTGGGATTCGGTCATTTTCTTTCCGGGGTATTTATCGACCTTGCGTTCCCTTTCATTTGATGGCCTTGATGTAACGTTTGTAATGTAAGGGCCTTTTGATTTGACGTTTGGCTTTTGCCTTTTGTTTTTGCTTTTGCTTTTCTATTCTTTTCTTTGGGACGGATCTCCCCCATTTTTTTATGACGGCCTCCTACTAAGATGGCGGGTATTCTTGGTAGTCTATTCTAAGCCTCGTTCCGACATCATGGGCCGAGTGTAAAACAGATTTTTGCTTTAAAACGAATGATTTGTACTTTACACTTTTAGTCAAGCTTTTGGTATTCCTTAGGACTTGGCATCTCTTGTTACTCACGAATCAAACGTGTCAGTGTGTGTAGTAATGCGTTTGAAGTTAAATTATCCCGACTAATAAGGAAATTCGAGTTTATAAATTTTCTGATTCCATTGGTCTTTGTACCATGCTGATCGACTCTTTAACCTAAGGGTAGTATTTCTTAAGATGTAAACCGTTCCAAGGGTGAGTTAGCTCTTCTCCTTTTGTATTGACAAGACGGTAAGCGTTAACAGGAAAAGCGTGTGATACAATATAAGGTTCTTCCCAGTTGGGTTGGAGTTTAGAACGCGGACCACCAGGTTTTACAAAAATCCTTTTGACGACCATTTCACCGACTTTGAACTTACGTTCAATGACATTCTTTTGATAAAAACGTGCTAGTCTATTTTGAAAAACTTTTGCATGATTAGCGGCTGACCATCTTCTCTCGTCTAAGAGTTCCAATTGAGCAAGGAGTGCTGAACGATGTTCATCAATGGAGAATTCCTTGTTTAATTGTAGTCTTAATGACGGTATAAGGATCTCGTATGGAACTACCGCCTCCATTCCAAATGTTAAGGAATAAGGAGTTTGCCCAGTGGGCGTGCGGATTGAAGTTCGGTAGGCTTATAGAGCTTCAACCAATTTTTCTGGCCAGTCTGTGAATTTGTTAGATTTGCACGTCTTTTTGATGATTTTTATTAAAGTCTTATTAGTTGCCTCTGCTTGGCCATTGCCTTGCGGATAATAAGGAGACGAATGATGCAATGCAATTCTATACCTGTTGCAGAGATCTTTCAATTCTTGTGACACGAACTGCGGTCCGTTGTCGGTGACGATGGTGTTTGGAATTCCAAATCGGGTGATGATGTTCTTCATGATGAACTTGCAGACGGTTGATGCTTTGATTTCCATGTACGCTTCGGCTTCTGCCCACTTGGTGAAGTATTCCGTTGCCGTGAGGATGAAAGATTTTTGCTTGATGCCGGAATCTAGATTACCAAGGGGTCCAATGATATCGAAAACCCACATGGAGAAAGGCCATGGGGAAGAAACATGATGGAGTGAAGATGCAGGAGAATGAATTTTGTCGGCGTGAAGTTGGCACTTAGCACACTTACGGACATATCCTACATAGTCTTCTTCCATGGTTGGCCAATAAAATCCTTGTTTAAGGATCTTCTTTGCTAGCATCTGTCCATTGACATGGCCACCACAAACTCCACTATGAGCTCCTTCCATAACCTTCTAAAGTTCATCTTCGTCTAGACATCTCAGAAGAACTCCATCAAAACCTCTCTTGTACAATGCTCCTCCAACTAGGGTGTATCGTTGAGCAACTCTCCTGATAGCTCTCTTCTCCTTAGTTGTAGCTTCCTCAGGATATGATTGATCTTCACAATATTTGGCAATTTTATAGTACCATGGCTTCTGTTCATCATCCATCTCTTCTAACAGCTCCATCAACATGATTTCTCTCTTTTCCACGATATCTCCGTCCCTGACTTTCTTAAGCAACTTCTCCTTAGTTCTAAGAAATGAAGGGTCTTTCACGGCGGGTGAAAGACGCCTATGAACTATGATTGATTCGGATTGCCTGCTGATTGGAAAATCAAGAGAAGATGCCAATGATGCTAGAGTGTCAGCTAAGATGTTCTGATTCCTAGGGACATGGACAAAGATCAATTTCGTGAAAAGCTTTGAATAAGCAGAAGTGAGTTCTTGATAAGACTTGAGTTTGGGATCAAGAGTTCGATACTTGGTCAGCACTTGGCGAAGAATCAGTTGGCTATCACCCACAATCCTGAGTTTAGTGGCACCATGAAAATGAGCAGCCTCGAGGCCAGCAAGGAGTGCCTCGTATTCAGCTATATTGTTGGTGACTGGAAAGTCGAGCTGAAAGGCTTGTGGAATGGTGACACCTTCAGGTGATAATAGAACGATACCGATCCCCTTTCCATGAGAATTCAGAGCTCTGTCAAAATGCAGAGTCTACATATCATCTCTGATTTGATTTACGGACATCAGTTCCTCATCCAGAAACTCTGATCGTACTGGATCAAATCGAGGAAGGGGATGATGGGTGAGATGTTCCGCTATGGCATAGCCCTTGATCGCTTTCTGCTGAATGTAAATGATATCGAATTGAGATAGAAAGCTTTGCCATCGCGCTAACCTATCAGTAAGAACCGATTTCTCCAGAAGGAATTTGATCAGATTCATTCTAGCGATGAGATGGACTTCATGGGCTAGAAAATAATGTTTCAATTTCTGAACAACCCAAACCAATGCTGCACATGTTTTCTCCATCGCTGTATATCTCTGTTCAGCGGGGTTGAGAAGTTTGGAGAGATAGTAGGCCGCCCTCTCCTTTCCTTCTTCATCCTCTTGTGCTAGGACAGCCCCCACTGCATTATCCAGGACAGAAATGTAAAGTATCAATGGTTTGCCTGGAGATGGTGGTCTCAAAATAGGAGGACTTGCTAAATAGTTCTTTAATCCATCGAATGCCTCCTGATACTTATCGTCCCAATCGAATTTGACTCCCGGCTTGGTAAACTCGTAAAACGGCTTACACCTTTGTGAGTGCTGGGAGACAAAACGGCGAATAAATTGCAACCTCCCGATTAATCCTCTCAACTCTTTCAAGTTTTTGGGAGGTGGCATTTCTCTGATAGTCTTCGCCTTGTTGGGATCGATCTCAATTCCCCGTTTGCTGACAATGAATCCAAGTAGTTTTCCTGAAGATATCCCGAATACACATTTCTTGGAGTTCATCTTTAACTGATACTCTCTCGACCTCTCTAATACCCTTGCCAAAACTTTGGCGTGCTCAGCCTTTGTCTTAGATTTAACCAATAAATCATCCACATACACTTCCAGATCTATGTGCATCATGTCATGAAATATTGCCATCATAGCCTTCTGATAAGTGGCTCCAGCATTCTTTAATCCAAATGGCATGACAACATAGCAGTATGTTCCCCAAGGTGTAGTGAATGACGTTTTCTCTTGATCTTCTTCTGCCAGCTTAATCTGATTGTATCTCGAAAATCCGTTCATATATGATAAAGTTTCATAACCAGCGGTGTTATCAATGAGTACGTCAATATGAGGCAATGGAAAATCATCTTTAGGACACGCTCGGTTCAAATCGCAGAAGTCAATGCAAATCCTAACCTTCCCGTCCTTCTTCATAACCGGGACTATGTTGGCCACCCATTGTGGATAGAGGACAACTCTAATGAATTTGGCTTTATGTAATTTGTCAACTTCTTCCTTCATCTTTAGAGCCATTTGTGGGTGGAATCGCCTTAACTTCTGCTTGACAGGGCTAGCTCCTTCCTTTAATGTCAATCTGTGTTTAACTAAAGATGAGTCTAACCCCGGCATATTTTCATAACTCCAGGCGAAAGTGTCCTTATAGTCCTTAAGTACTTGTACCATTGCCTTCTCATCCTCTGTAGAAAGATTTTTGCTGACGAGGACAACCTTAGGTTCGTCTTCAGTCCCTAAATTGATTTCTTTGGTGAGCTCTTCTACAGCAGCTGAGGGTTCATCGAATCTCTTCACTCCACTGGCATATGCCTTAGCCGCGTCCTCGTCATCTTCCTCATCTTCAATAATGGGGTCTTTTTCATGTACTAACTCATACACCCCATACCCATCATTGACTGACTCATTGTCCATACAATCTTCTGGCATATGAATTGGATTTTCTAAAAACTGAGGGATTAAAGAGCAAGAAAAGCATCTATCAGCTAAGTCCTGGAGGTATCTATCTGGAATTCGCCTACCCTTAGACTTTCTAGACTTCCTAACTTGACTAACCTGCCTAGAACTAGACTGCCTAACTTCATTAAACTCCCTATTATAACCTAATGAAGATGAAGCAAGATGGAAATCCTGGGATACAAGTGAAAATACAGGAGAATCCTCCCGTGGGGAGGGGCAGAGTAGATTTAGAAGAGAATCTTGACCGAAAGACCCGCGCAATGGGGTGTGATCGGACAAGTAAGAGGTTTCCTCAATGAGGATCTGGGAAGAATTTGTTGCCAAATTGACGTTTTTTTTTGGGCAATAGAGGTGTTAAGCATAAAACATGAATGAATACAAATAGAGGGAGAATTAGATGGAGGAAGTGGCACCAAGGCCAAAGGGTTAGGGGGATCATACAGCAGTATGTCCCAGATCAAATCATACTTGCTCTCTAGATCGAGAGGAGGTGGTGGAATGAGGTCCCGAGGGGATAGAGTAATCATAACGGGCGGAGCCCGTGGAATATCTTCAATAATGACCCGCGACCAAGTCGGGGTTAGGAGCAATGTGCGAAACAAAGTATGGAGCATGAAAACATGAGAAGGATATGTCCCCCTCCAGAGCAGATCTGTGGTGTAGCCAACTTCATAGGGGTCATCTGGCTCCCCTTCATCGGTCTCTTCTGACAGCAATATCCGTTTGTCAAAGCTAGCACCGGGACTTTCGATCAGCTCATCAATCTGTGGCGGCCACTTGGGCTCTGCAGGATCTAGAAACAGTCTGTTCAATGCAATGTAGAGGTCTCTTAGATCGAACCACCTGTATCATTCACATTCAGGATCTTGGAATTTTCTCCTCTTCATAGGCCGCAGAGCCTCCAAGGACTGGTACGTGAGTAGTTCCGAGCAATGCCTGGCCAAATCTCTCCCATATATATCATGGAAGTCAAAACACGAAGTAATGACCACCGTGTTGTCATGGCTAATTATGGGCCCCTTTACAAAATGTGTATACAAGGTCCATGTTAGGGGATCCCGGCCTTCCTTGTGCGGTGTAGACATTGTCTCCCATACTTTCTGACCATCTTCATTCTCTACTTGTTGAATAATGTCTTGTTTCAATTTTCTTGGCCTATAGCCCAGGCCGCTTCCAGGTACTCCTCGGTGATCTTTGACAGGAGTGGTCCTGCCTTATAATTGTGTGCCCAGACCTCTTCCAGGCTGATAACTGTTCTTCATCATTATTCTCCATCCTGGGATACTCATGCACTTCCCCCTCTTTATGGAGTTTAATGGATAAGGAGAAATAGTGGCGGTTTTCAGAGGATCAGCCACTGGATGGTAAACCTGTAATACCGACAGAAAAGGTTGTCGGCCAGGTAAAGAAGCAGGTTTGATATTCAAAGAATGAGCAGCAACAAGGATCGACATGCTCGTAACCTTAATGATTCGTCCTTTAAAGGGAAATTTGAGGCATTGGTGATTCGTGGAGGGAATCACCTCGAGAGTTTTTATGTAAGGACGACCCAAAATGGCATTCAAAGAAGGGTCGATTTCCAGAATGTGAAATTCGACCTCAGCATGACTTGCAGGGCCTAGCTCTACTTTCAAATAAACCATTCCCAGAGGGGAACGGGTGGAGTTATCATATGCTGTCACAGAGATGGGGCTAGGCAACCATTTTTCCTTGGGCACACCGTACAGTTCTAGGGTCTTCGGAGGTAAAACATTGATTGAAGGCCCTGTGTCAACCAGGCATGCATCCACGGCCTTCTTGCAGATGTTGACCGTGATGCTCAGAGCCATGCTTCTGGCTGCTGGCGGTGCTAGTTCCGATGTATGAAATGTAATGGAGGGTTGATCCCCCTGAGGAACTAATAGTGCTGCAATCTTTTCCACCGACACGTCCTCGTTGACCATCACTTTCTGCAAATATTCCATCAGAACTTCTTGGTGACTCTTCGATCTTTTAATCAGTTGAAGCACGGAGATCCGTGCCGGTGTTCGATCCAGATGTTTCAACAAATCATATTGAGTGCCTGGTGCACTCTCTTCATTGTGTGCTTCCTCTGTTGGCTGTGATGGGCCGTCTCTAACTGTTGACTGAGGAAAGACTTTGTTGAAAATCCTTCCACTCCGGAGCGCATGTTCCTCAACCGTGGAAGGTCCGGGTGACACTTTGAGTACCGCAGGATTAGGTGGTGTAGGTGATGCGGGGTGTTGGTATGTAGGTGATGGCGTGGGGTTAGGTGGTGGTGGCGTGGTGCGGATTAAAGGTCTAGATGGTTGAATGGTGGATGGGTACGTGATTGGGGTGGATGAAGTGGGAAATGGTACGCGTAGTAGTGGTTTGGATGGTAGGAGGGTGTCTGGATAGGTGGTAGTGGTAGCGGGTGAAGTAGGAAATGGTACGCGTAGTAGTGGTCTGGATGGTAGGAGGGGTGCGTAATTGGTTTGCGGTAGGTTATTTGGTGGAGGCGTAGGAGTGTGGGGCGTAATGGGCTTGAGGAAAGCGGGTGGTGGTGATGGGTTATTGGGTGCGGGTGAGTGATACGCGGGTGTCGGTAGAGGGGTGATGGTAATGGGCTGTGGTCTGGGTATGTGGATGGTGCGGCGTAGTGGTTGTTCTGCGGTACTCGGAATATGACCCGTTGAATAAAGAGAGGAAGAGTCCTCTATTCTCCACTGTTGCCCACGGTCAGCCTCAGACTGGCTATTTGTCAGAATAGGGGCAACTTGGTTTTGGTTTTGGTGCTCCGGGAGCGGGTTTTGCACTATGCCCATGTTTGGTGGTGGTGCTGCTTGTGCTGGTGCTCTTGCTTGCTGCTGCTGCTGTGGTCTTCTTGCCTTCAAGGCTGATATGTATTTTTTCATTTCCTCCCAGTCTATGTCGCCCTGCTCGTTGAGATCATGAATGTAATCTCTAAATTGGAAGCAGGTGTCAATAGTATGCCCAGGTTGCCTATGGAAATAGCAATACCTAGACGTGTCGGCATTCTGAGGCCAAATTGCCTTTTCTCTTGGCAAGACTAAGGCATTAGCTGCCATTAGGGCACTGAAAATGTCTGCCAAAGATTCTAGAAGGACTGGGTATTCTGCCCTCTTTGGGCCTGGAGGTCTTCTCTGCTGGTTGTAGTCAGCAGGAGGAGGGACATTATGATACGCCGACGGTGCGCGCGGCTGATACTGCTGTTGTTGCTGGTACTGCTGTTGTTGTGGCTGCTGGTACTGTAATTGCCTTTGCGTCGGCTGCTGTGGCTGTTGATGTTGCTAGTTCGGCTGCTGGGGCCGCTGATATTGGGGCTGCTGATGGATATAGGTGTCCTCTAAGCCAATCATAAGGCACCTATTTCAATATGGTTCACTAATAAATGGCATTAAATTCATTATGTAGATTGGCATATTTATATTTGCGCATAATGAAGTCCATGAATTTGTGCAATAGTCATCAGATTATGATGAGATCATAATAATGAGACTGATGACTTATAAACACGTATTATTAATTGTTCCTAGTCGTAGGATGTTTGAGAAGGACATCAAACATCCGGTTAGACCAGTACAGGTTATTCCAGCTCATATGATGAGGGTGACTGATCTCGTTAGTTACTAGTGTGGAGACACAATGGTAAACCTGTAGGTGCTCATTGGGGAATGAGTTCACTGAACTGATCCGACATGAATCGCCGAATGGTAAATTTATCTGACTGTCAATCGGCTTGATTCATCGTCACAGTAGCGTGGTTGATCCTTGGACTTGAGACACCAAAGACACCTTGTCGGTGGACTTCTGGACTTTGACCTTGACCTACGAATCCCTATCCACGGGATCTCAAATAGTCAAGGATCGGGTCCAGCGGAAGACCTTCGAAGGTGATTGTGTGTTCAATAAAGGATCGTTCGCTCTCAGGTAACTGGAGAGAGAATGCTCTAGAGTAGATCCGCAGGAGTCTCTGGCCAGAGCAGAAACAATATCAGAAAAGTGGTTTTCGGATATTGTACAGCGGAGTCTGATTCAAGTGAGTTGACCATCTAGGGTTTGACAGTTGACCATATCCTAAGTTAACTTGAGAGCATTGTGCGAACGAAGGATTATAGCTGTAACGACCCGCCACCCTATAATCGGGGATCCGATTACTAAATGGGTACCGAATCATTAATTTGGAACCAAACCAGGATCTAGTAAGTCTGGGAAATAAATAATAAACTAAGCTAAACATTCACATCGCATTTAATTGAAATGAAAGTGCGGGAATTAAAATTATTACAATGCGACTCGATACAGCAAATAATTACATACTCCAACTGAAAAGAAATAATTAAACATACAGGCCAGAAATAAATAACAACTACATCGGGGCATACCCCGGAACAACCGCTGAAGGCGCTCAACACGCGGCCGCACACGCCGCCCTAGGTCTGCTGGGAGTCCTCACCTTAAAACCGCAGGAGTGAGTCTCAAAACAAGACTCAGTAGGGATCCTTCGATCCCCACTGCCCACGCACACACCCACAAGTGCAAAGTACAGCTAACGGTAAAGTAACGAGCACAGTTGTAAGTACAATTCCTAATTCTCAACATGGAATCACATGCAATCGAAAATATAATAAACATACATATTCTAAACCAGCCGACTAGGGAATCCACAACTGCCGTCTCGGTAGAGCTCGCAAACCACACAAACAACGGTGGGAAAACCTCGACCCGCTGAGGCCAAGCAATAACCCCTCGGATGGCACACTAGCTACTCCGGCCCAACCGGCTCAGGTGGCTACTCCTTCCCTCAGCATGAGTGACTCTCCGAATGTACTACTCCGACACCGGTACTAGCTGACCCCGGGGTTCACCAGGTGACCCTCTCTCACTAGGTGTCACCCCGCCCACGCCCCCACCGGCGCTGTGCTCACGCCCCCACCAGCACAGGGTGATAAAGCGCTACAATGTCACTCCAGGTCCACAGTAACACAAAACCCAGCACAGTACGATCCGGTTACGTGAAAAGTCCGCAATCGCATAACACACATGTAGCATCGTCCGGTCATGAAGAATCTATCTCTACCGGGTACACTAAAACATGCACTAACCATCCGACTAACAGTATGAACACATTTTACTGGCATGAATTAGTGAGGTTCTGTCTTGAATCGCGTCGCCCAAGGCCGACGCCATTCAAGCTCCATGTACAGGTTCATGTAAAACAGTCTTCAGAATCAGGCCCTAAAAGGCGTCGACACCAGTGGTCGCCTTTCAAAAGGCGTCGACATCCTCAGACGCCATTTAGTACAGAAATCCAGAAATTCCAAAGAAATTACCCAGGGGATTTCTGCTTTAAAAGGCGTCATGGTTGCCCGACGCTATTCAAAAACGCGTCGACCACCCATAACGTCTTTTAGTTCCAGAATCCCGAACTGGCAGACTCTCAGTCAGGCGATTCCTGTCTAAAAGACGTCGTGGTGGCCCGACGCCCTTCAAAAAGCCGTCGTCCATGCACGACGTCTTTCAACCCCAGGAACCAGAGTCTGCCATGAGCCCGAGGGCTCCCTTTTCAACCCAAACAACCCCAAAATCACCCAAAAACGGAGGAGAAAGAGGGGCAATACAATCCATAGAAAACCACATTCATAGTAAATCCCCCATATCATCAAAAGAACACCTAAACATGCTCATTCTACCCCCGCCCCAAAACCAAAGATCCATAACATGCTTAAACGGGGAAAAACATGGTTTAAACACGATGCTATGGGAACCGTCACCCTACCGGATACTTGGACGCCTCCGAGCTTCAAGCCGTCCACCTGTCTCGCCCCACGCTGCCGTCGGTACCGCCGTGGTCGTCCTTGCTCCACCGTGACGTCGGCCGCCGTCCGGAGAGTAGAACGCCGCAGTGGAGGTGGAGGTGGTAGTGGTAGGAGCTAGGTAGAGGATGGAGTGGAGGGAAAGGTGAAATGGTGGAAGGAAAAGAGGGAGGAGGAGGATCGCCGCCGAGTTCGCCGGAGGGGAAAGAGAGAAAGGGAGAAGGAGAAAATGAGGGAAAGAAGGAGGGCTCGCGGGGTTAACCAGAGGCTGGCTAAAACGCGTCGACATCCACGGACGCCTATCAGGTGATATGACGGCCGCTCTGACAAGTTTCTGAAACGCATCGATCGAGGCAGACGCCGTTCAGCCGACATGTCAGGGCCGTACTCTAACACACCCAGAGTCGCAGTCTGAAAGGCGTCGTCCTATGTGGACGCCGTTCAGATGATGCGACAGGGCCGTACTCTTCGCGGCCCAAAGCCAACCCATGTGGCAGAACCTGAAACGCGTCTGCGACGGTGGACGCCGTTTAAACCGCGTCGAGCAGGCTCGACGCGAAACAACACAGAATCCCAGACCCCACTAGGGCCAGAACTACAGGGTCCGACTCCGAAAACCGGATCCGAAAGTCTCAATCCTTACAATAGCCACGTGGTAACTGTGGACGGACAGGTTCCATGAGCGGGTTGTTGAACCCCATTATCTTCCGGGATCATGCGGTGTTGCTTGGCACCCAACTTGATCAGAAGTCCGACCGAATTTACATGCGATGTCAATTCGGTTAAGTAATTAGTTAATATATAGATATTAATTAACTACAATAAGTCAATAACTAGTTATTGGACTTAACGGGCTAAAAACCGGACTGGTAAATGGGCCTAGAGGGTCACACGCAATAAGATTCTCAGTCGGTGGTACATAAGTGAGATTTATATTAACTCGGGGACTTTTGTGAAAAGTCGCGCCGACTTAATATATATACACGCTGTTGAGAAACCCTGGGCCAAGTTCCAGGATTTCCCTTGCTGGCTGTCACCCCCTTTCTCTCTCCTTCTCTGGGCGTCCCGTTCGAGGCGCCGAGACAGTTTCCGTCTCCGCCGCGTGTGATTCCCGAAAGTCGGGAATTCCCGTCGGCGGGATTTCTGCAATCGTTGCGGTGACGGATCTTCAGCGAGCGAGCTAAAACGGATGAGGGATCGAGGACGAATCACCGCAGAGGATCGCGTGGATACCGCTGGAGGCCGGACGCTTGTGCGGCTTGCGGCATCACCTCGACGGAACCGAGACGGAAGCGGATTCGAATCCGCGCACGGTAATCGGATTACTTCTCGTAGTTTTCGGTTTGAGTTTTTCGTTCCGAATCGGATCAGCGGGCATCGGGCGGGTTTAATTTTTGTTCTTCGTTTCTGCTGCGTTCTTCACGTCCCGCCCGGATCCCAACAGTGGTATCAGAGCCAAGTTCCGCTCCGGAACGATAAAATTATTATTCTAAATTATTTCATGCATAAATTCGTTTTTTCTCCTAGATATTGTTCATGGGATGAACTTAGAATTTCGAATTTAATTTTTCTGTGCGAAAAACGAAAATTTTTTGGGGTTTCATCGCGTTCTTCATGGTGATGAAGAACCGGATTTGTGGGGTTCAAAAGGGGATTAATGATGGTTGGACCATCTCTGTGGGCTTGCTGGTATGACCAGCTACCCCTCGCCATCCCCGGAAAATTTCCATGGCGGCCGGTGGAGTTTTTCTTCCCATAATTTTCAAGAGTTGAAAAGGATTGTGGAAAAAGCTGAAATCTGAGAAACTGCACAAATCTCCAACTTTGGAGGGTCACCGGCGGCGAAAGAGTCGCCGGCCGGGCACCACCGCCGGGGGAAACGGAAGTGGTGACATCCCTCTGCAATTTCTGGCCACCCTCGCGGCCGGCGGCGGCAGCGGCGTCGCGCAAAACAGGCTGCAAACAGGGCCAAAAACCCTAAAATCAGGACTGGTCGAACCTGCTGGAGAGGGCCTGAACCGGCCGGTCCCGAGCCGGTTCGGCCGGCCGGCCTGGGCCTGGCCCGGGCGCGCCAGGCGCCGGACCTGGCTCGACCAGGTCGCACCCGGGCTGGGTCCTGGCTGAGCCCAGGGCCATCTGGCCCGAGCCAGGTGCCCCCTGGCTCGAGCCAGACGAGCCAGGTTCGGCCCTGGTTGCACTGGCTCGAGCCAAGGGGGCCCATTAAGCCCTGATTAGGCCCATTTAAGCCAATTTTGGCCCAATTAACCCCAAAAACCCCTTATTTAATTAAAAACCCCATCCTATTTAACTTGAAATTGAAATTAATAATGTTTAAAATTGTTTTAAACATTAAATTAATTATTTTGAGTTAAAAAGGGAGGAGATAATTAAGATATGATCTTAATTATGGATTATTAATTTAATCAAACCTTTTGTGAGGTTTAATTAAGATGTGATCTTAATAGTTAATTGTTTTTAACTAAATAAGATAGGATCTTATTATTATTTGATTGTAATTAATTAATTAAATGAGTTATAATTAAGATATGATCTTAATTATAAATAACTTTTAATTAGTTAATTAAAGAGGTTTATATTTAAGATATGATCTTAAATACATATAACAAATGTTGTTATTTATTTAAAATGGAATCTTAATTATTAATTAACAATTGTTGTCCTTAATAATTAAAATAATATTTTTAATCTTAATTAACAATTGTTGTTAATTTATGTTTAAGATTTGATCTTAAAACTGTATCAACAAGAGTTGTTGTTTAATTATTAAGTAGTGACTTAAATTTTAATTATCAAATGTTGCTAATTAATCTTGGTCTTGCGATTAGATTGTTTTAATTTCTTAGCAATTATTGTTATGAAATTATGTATTTGATTAAGGGACATTTAATAAAAGTTATTAAGTGTTTTATTAACTTTTAATAATTGTTATTAAAGGGTTTATTGTTTCTTGAGAATTAACCTTAATAAAAGTTATTGAGGATTAATTAATGCTTACTAATGGTTATTAAGCTAATTAATATTTTCAAGGGTCCCTTAATTAAATATTGAAGATCTAATCTACTTAATAATTAATCTTTTAATAAAAGTTATTGAAAGGATTAAATTAAGTCTAATTGTTAGACTATTTTAATTAGAAATGTTCTAATTATTATTTCTTAATAATTGTTATTGAGAAATGTCTTTTATTAAGGGGTTTTAACAAGGAGTTGTTAAGGGGTTGAAAATATGGGTTGAAAATTCTTTTATAAATGTTATTTGGGAATTTTTAATTCTATCTAAATGTTAGATTGTTTCGCATTAATAATTGTTATTAATGTGATTTAAAATTAATCTAAGTGTTAGATTAATTAATTTAGAACTGTTCTAAATTATGCATGGAATATTTTAGAATTTTAATTTTCGATTTGTGTGCACATGTTGATGTGTTTAATACTTTAAATTGGATTTATTGCATGTTAGAAAATAAGATTTTCGAAAATTCAAATTATCTAATTTTGATTGGAACCCAGGTTTTAAGAAAGCCAAAATTATTATATTTTCAAATTTTTAGCCTTCATGTGATGTGTTTTATCATGTGTGGATGGTTAAAATTTGTGGTGGTCATGAACATGCACTTAGTTAAATTTCATATCATGTGATGGTGTGTGATTATGTGGATTGTTATGGAATGTGAATGTTCATTAATTAAGTGTTAATTAATGAGGCTTGTGTGCCTCCCTCTCTCCATTCCATTGTAATTCTATCTCCCTCTGATATTGTACTCAGCCATAAGGTTTTTTCTGACAATTTATTTATATTTGAAATTGTTTCAAAATAAATATTATTTGTATTTGATCGCGCCGACCGAGGAGAGGCGAGGATGACCCACAAATGCAACCAGAAAGGCGACAGGAGATGAGATCACCAGTGGCTATGCGTTTGCATGTTTAAATTATATAAATGTTATATAGTTTTGGTGATTAATTGTTTGGCTCCAGTTAATCACCGTGCTGTCCATGACCACATAATGAACATGTATGGATGATGCATGCTTTTAGTTATTGATTATGAATCGATTGCTAATATCTAGGTATAGTTAAATATATCCGATATATTTATAAACTATCACCTAGGATGAGACCAACTTAATATAAACAAAACCTTCAACATAAAGTCTAAGCTGGAGCGCGAGTCATTGAGAATGTACCGCGTGGCTCTCCATCAATATAGTTCTTAGAACTTGATTCAGTGATGACAGATACTACGTCTTTACCCGAGATCTGCCACCATCTGATGAAATGACTATTAACTATGGCATTATGATGCCTTGAGATTAGAATAGAGGAACGGTGTAGCTATCCTCGCGTTTACCCGGGAGCTGCATTCTTACTCTACTCTGTCGCGTATTGATGGTAAAGCTTAGACCAGGTATAATGGTCTATTGTGTTTACCCGGGACCATTAAAGACCTGGGAGCCGAAATAAGATCGGATATTGTAAGGAGTTGCAATTACCATGAGATGGTTGCTCTAAGATAATTGTATGATACTATGTGTTTACCCGAGGTCATACTGTGATTCTTAGAGATTCTGATCCTCACTAGAAGACCGTCGGAGTCTTCCGTTCTGTATACCTGAAGGTTATACAGTCCGTCGAAAAATAGTAGGAAATAATTCAAGACAAAAGACCATAATTGAATTATCAGAACTGTCTGCTTAAATCACGTTATTTCCTTCAATCACTAATATGTCGTCTATTCGAGTAGTTGGCATATTGGATGCCAATACTTCTCATACTCAGACTGACTAGAAAACTCTGAAGAATGTCTTCAGGGCCAAGTAAAAGTCACTATCCTAATCAGATATCGTGAATCATCTTACTTGGATAGACCAAGGTGAAGAGGTGCTCATGGTATGCCTTATTGAAAGGCAATGATTATCATGAAATCTCTTATTTGGATAGACCAAGATGAAGAGATATTTATGATGTGCCTTTGAGATAGCAAGTGGTAAGATTTTAAACGGTCGAACCCACACCTGAAAGGATAAAGGAAAGTCAGCTGAGATAGAGAAGTAGCAGTTCTCCCACTGCAACCAATATAAGGATACTGGTAAAGGCAAAACGAATATGGAACTTGAAAGAAGTTTCATATATTCTTGTTATCAACTTTTGCATGTCTATTGGAGAATTAGCGTATTCAATATGAGATATTGGAAATGATTCTCAGAGCTGCAATAGTGTGCAGACTTAGACAAGTAAAAGGAAATCGAGAAAATGTAAGTGTTGAGTTAGACTCAACTATTGTTCAAGATATTCATAGATTACTGTTAGACAGTAAATCTTTGTATATCTATAGGAGTAGTAAATAAAACTGAATAATTGTTATTTAGTTGCATGAGAAATGAAGAATGACATTGACTGAGAATGAATAATAGTTGTTCAAATCAGTCAATGCACTATGGATTCTTGAAGTGACATTTCATGTGATGAATGTTCACAACTCTCCTAGAGAAATGAACTGTGTGAATCCTGATTATCTATGGTATTGTACGTAGGGTTGTACAATAAGAAATTATTGATGCTGATACATATTGATGTAAATAGCTCAAAGGCCAAAGATAATCACTACTATTGACTTACCTTATAGTTCACTCTTGGAATGATTCGACTGTTTGTACTTACTGAAGTACAAGACGAATATATCTGAAAGATTAAGGTATAAGATCAATATGAAGTATTAGAATTTTTGATTTGATCAAAAAAACTAATACTTAGGTATATGATTAACACAAATCATTAAGAGGATAATTGTATCCTCGCTCGATTGGTCCTCATTGTGCATCATAGCAATATGATAGAATGAGGAATTGCACCTTATTAAGATATGGTGCAATACATAATAAGATTTGCCTGATTCTTGTCTTTTTGAACATGAGTATGAACATTAGATGTCCATACTTTAAAGATGGTTCCAAATTAGTCAGTGTGTGTCCATATAAGTTATGGAAACCTAATGATTCATATGAGATGTGAATTATGAACAAACCTGATTTAAAAGTCAGGTGTTATTGCGATGTGAATTTGTAAATGTTTAAAGAGTTTGGACATTACAGTTATTGGCCAGACGATAATAAAATAATTGTCGTCCTGAAAGCTGTCTTCTGTGAAGAGGAATATGTCCTCAAAGAAGACAGTGGGAGCTGATAAAACTAGAAGATATTCTAGATTCACAAGCTAACATAAGATTATTAAAGAATCTTTAGTTGTTTGGAACCACTCATGACACACGTCAGAGAGCTTCATAGATTTTTGGGATTCTTTCAGTGACTAAAAGGATATGTTTGACATATCTAATTTAACAAGATGAGGGGACCTCAAAATATATTATGATCTGAAATCTATGATAATGATGCTCTCTATCATTACAACTTTAAGATTGATAAGTTTATCAGAATTCTACTTGTCAATACTGCCTATCATGAGATGATGACAGTTGGATATTAAAAGCGTTCACTCAATGTGATTGAGGTAAAGATGTATATGATACACCTTTAAAGCTTTTAGAATGTCCAGGAAGCAAGTTATGATTTCAAAGATCATTTTGAATCAAACTGAAGCTTCCTAAGTTGTAATAAAAGTTTTGACTTAAATGGTCAAATATTATGTGATCGTTAAGAATGATCACGGATTGTGTGTGTTCAGAAAGGACAGTGGGAGTACAGTCGCTTTAGTAATGCTTTATGATAATAACATCAAAGTCATTAAGAATGACTTCAGGATGTTACTATTAGTGAAAGCATTGTTAACCATGTTTTTCTCCATAATGGATTTAGTTATAATATCCCACGTATTGTAAATACGAATCTATTAAGATAGATCGGTGGGGATATTATATTGACCTGTATGTCAAGATGTTTGGCATAAATTTCATAACAAGTCTCAATTGTTGAGATATGGAATTTATTCCTTTAAAGAAAAGGTTCCTTAAAGGATACATGAGTGAATTGCATCATTAAGCGCTTGAGTAGTGTTAAGGATGCATTCGCGTATATGGAGAGGATGATTTAAACTATGAGGTCACACTGACTCAAATTTCAAGTCAAATAATGGATTCAACCTTCTAGTAGAAATGAATGGATTGGAATGGTTCCAATCAAGAACTCGATATTAAGGTGACGACATAAACAAGTGATACTGTTATTGGAATAGTATGGATGAAAAAGGTTCATCCCTGAACTAGATGTAGTTCTAAAAGGTCTCAGATAAAATCTCGTTGTTGTAAGACAACAGTGGGAGCGATCAATTGTGTGATCGAGCCATGGTCTCATCAGAAGTTGCAGAACATTATGAGGTTCTTTCACAGGTTCAGAGACAAAGGATTAAGAGGAAATAACGTAATGGAAATATTCCATCTGTAGATAATTTACCAGATCCCTGACCAAGTCTTAGTCACAGACTTTATGTGAACATCACCTAGATTTGATGGAGATCAAATGCAAAAGTGATTGACTTGAGTCCAAGTGGGAGATTGATGGATATAGGTGTCCTCTAAGCCAATCATAAGGCACCTATTTCAATATGGTTCACTAATAAATGGCATTAAATTCATTATGTAGATTGGCATATTTATATTTGCGCATAATGAAGTCCATGAATATGTGCAATAGTCATCAGATTATGATGAGATCATAATAATGAGACTGATGACTTATAAACACGTATTATTAATTGTTCCTAGTCGTAGGATGTTTGAGAAGGACATCAAACATCCGGTTAGACCAGTACAGGTTATTCCAACTCATATGATGAGGGTGACTGATCTCGTTAGTTACTAGTGTGGAGACACAATGGTAAACCTGTAGGTGCTCATTGGGGAATGAGTTCACTGAACTGATCCGACATGAATCGCCGAATGGTAAATTTATCTGACTGTCAATCGGCTTGATTCATCGTCACAGTAGCGTGGTTGATCCTTGGACTTGAGACACCAAAGACACCTTGTCGGTGGACTTCTGGACTTTGACCTTGACCTACGAATCCCTATCCACGGGATCTCAAATAGTCAAGGATCGGGTCCAGCGGAAGACCTTCGAAGGTGATTGTGTGTTCAATAAAGGATCGTTCGCTCTCAGATAACTGGAGAGAGAATGCTCTAGAGTAGATCCGCAGGAGTCTCTGGCCAGAGCAGAAACAATATCAGAAAAGTGGTTTTCGGATATTGTACAGCGGAGTCTGATTCAAGTGAGTTGACCATCTAGGGTTTGACAGTTGACCATATCCTAGGTTAACTTGAGAGCATTGTGCGAACGAAGGATTATAGCCACGTGGTAACTGTGGACGGATAGGTTCCATGAGCGGGTTGTTGAACCCCATTACCTTCCGGGATCATGCGGTGTTGCTTGGCACCCAACTTGATCAAAAGTCCGACCGAATTTACATGCGATGTCAATTCGGTTAAGTAATTAGTTAATATATAGATATTAATTAATTACAATAAGTCAATAACTAGTTATTGGACTTAACGGGCTAAAAATCGGACTGGTAAATGGGCCTAGAGGGTCACACGCAATAAGATTCTCAGTCGGTGGTACATAAGTGGGATTTATATTAACTCGGGGACTTTTGTGAAAAGTATGCCGACTTAATATATATACACGCTGTTGAGAAACCCTGGGCCAAGCTCCAGGATTTCCCTTGCTGGCCGTCACCCCCTTTCTCTCTCCTTCTCTGGGCGTCCCGTTCGAGGAGCCGAGACAGTTTCCGTCTCCGCCGCGTGTGATTCCCGAAAGTCGGGAATTCCCGTCAGCGGGATTTCTGCAATCGTTGCGGCGACGGATCTTCAGCGAGCGAGCTAAAACGGATGAGGGATCGAGGACGAATCACCGCAGAGGATCGCGTGGATACCGCTGGAGGCCGGACGCTTGTACGGCTTGCGGCATCACCTCGACGGAACCGAGACAGAAGCGGATTCGAATCCGCGCACGGTAATCGGATTACTTCTCGTAGTTTTCGATTTGAGTTTTTCGTTCTGAATCGGATCAGCGGGCATCGGGCGGGTTTAATTTTTGTTCTTCGTTTCCGCTGCGTTCTTCACGTCCCGCCCGGATCCCAACAGCTGCTGATACTGAGGGTTCGGCTACTGCCTGTACCCTTGCTGGTTCGGCTGCGGTGGCCTCTGGTACTGCTGCTGACTCCTCACGAACTGGGGCGAATTGTTGTTCATGCTGCTGACTTGCTCATGAGAGAGCGTGCCCTCAGTAACTGGACCTGTGCTCGGAGCATTTGGCACTGCAGGCTTCCAGGGTGGAGGCCTGCTAGGTCTGTGAGGATCGAAGACGCTGGAGAACGTAGCGTCTTTGAAGGCATTCTGACAGTACCGTGCTCTTTCATAGAGCTCTGCCATGCTGGTCAGATTGTTCAGGGAGAGGACTAGTTTGAACTGGGGCGTGGCATTGGAAATCAGCATCTTCACTTGCTCCGACTCGGACAAGTGATCTTTCACTTTCTCGGCCAAGCCCCGCCATCTGTCGGCAAAACTGACGAACTCTTCATCGGGTTTCATCTTCTCTGCTATTAGGTCAGTGATGGACAAGGAGGGGACAACTCTGTCCTGGTATCGTTGAATGAATTTTCGAGAAACGATACCATATTCCTCTACTTCGGAGGGTTCCAAAGAAAAGAACCACTCGAGGGTTGGTCCCTCTAAAGATCTCCTGAACAAAAAGGCCAACGACCTTTTGTCGTTTTGCTAGAAGGATGATTCGTACATGAACTCCTCCAAGTGGGTGAAGGGGTTACCAGTACCGTTGTACTTCCGGTACACTGGCATCTCGGAGGGTGGCAGGTGGAACACTGGCAGGCTGGGTAAATTGATCTCCGGTGCAGCTTTGACCCCCATCATCTTCTGGAGATTGTTGAATTGTTCGTCCATGCGCTCCATCTTCGCTAGTAACGCTTGCGTTGTCAGATCAGCCTGGGGAGGAGGAGGAGGTGGAGGTACTTGATAGGCCTGTTGCCTAGAGTACGTCGGACAAGGAGGACAGTAAAGAGGAGGTCCGGCAGAGCTCCCGCCATGCCCGAGGGTATTTTGATGAGCGGGCGTTAGTGGTCTAGCCGGTTGCCTAGAAGATGAAAGTTGCGGCCCAGCTGGCCGAGAAGTGATATGGAGGCCCTCCATAGCCTGATGAATGTAAGGAGGATGAAGAGGAGGTTGCTGAGGGATGGCAGGGGGAGCCGCAGGGTTCGGCTCAGCAGGTTGCATAGGTGCCTTCCCCTTCAGAATGGACTGGATCGCCTCGAACTGCTGAGGGTCCAGACGGGAGGCAAGAACTCCCAAAGCATTGACAAGATCCGAAGGATCAGAGGACGAGGGATCATTTTGATTCATGTCTCCCTCGAAAATGGGATTGGGAATCGCATACTCATGCGGGGGAGGATCAGGATATTGCTCATGAGGATGATAGAGAGGGGTCCGGACATTCCCATCTTGTCGAAACGGAACGGGGACAGAATTACGGGAGGCATCAGCATCTCTCCCACTCTCATAATTGTAATCAGAATCGCGAGGGACATTAGCATCTCCCTCGTAGTTGACAATGGCATATGGAGCCATACTCAAGTCCCTGCCCGATCGGAGCAGCATGATGTTAAATTCTTTTTCAAGGATTGGCAAACAAGTTGTACATAGATTTAAACAAACAAGTGGATGTTTAGCGTGATTTTAAGATTCCTTGTTGAGTTATTTGGATTTAATTAAACCACAAATTCGCTCAAGGGATGGGATCCTAGTTTCAGTTCAATATCCACTGTTATATTCTATGGCTTTCTCTCACAACGTTTATGGAATCTAACCGGGACTTCAACTGGTACAACCAGCCCGATGATCAAGGAGGAGTACCTTGATTTTGGGGACTTACGGAGGTCTTAACGCCAACTACTCTAATCTGATCGAGGGACCGACCCAATTATAGAGAGTTGATGACGTCAAGTAGAGTGTTCCTAAGAAAAGGAGGGTGTTAGCCTCAATGCGTATGACCTGTAGCCTTGATGGCCTCTAATGCTTAATATATAATGGGTAATTAGTACACAGATCACAAAAATCTGAGAACTGAAGAAGAAATAAGAAACTGCCTGAATCGCGTCTAGGGTAGTCGACGCTATTCAAACAAAGTCTTAATTTTTCGCAGAAGGTCAGATTGCAGACAACAGAGAAATAAGACTGAAAGGCGTCTGTGTTAACCGACGCAGTTTGAAACGCGTCTCTGTTACTGGACGCTTTTCAAGTCGCAGAAGCAGTTTTCCAGAAGAAATTTCTGGGTTGATTCCTCCTTAAACAATAAATAATTAGCTCATGCAAGATTTTTTTTAGTTTCAGGTTTTTAATAGGATGATTTTATCAACTAAACAACTAAGATATCAGTCAATCACTCAGCATTTCATAACAAAAAACAGCTTTTTAACTAATCAATGGGGAGGACAAGATCTTGCCACTGGGGTGTGCACATGGTGCACGTAAGAAATTAACTAAACTAAAAATAGTCACCAATTGGTGAGGACGTGTCGAGAGACACAAGTGGTGCACCGTGGATGCCTGATTGATAACAGCAAGAACAAAAGAACTAAAAGATGGCGAGACCAAGTCCCACCGTGATCGCCAAAAAAGCTGTAAGTGCTTAAAATGAGTGTGTGATTATCATGAAAAATCTATGTTGTTTAAGTGCAAAATAAACCTATTAAAGAAGAAACTAAGTGAAGTGATCGCCAGAAACTTTTGACTTAAAAGTTCCAAAAGAAAGAGTTTGATCGCCTACCTGTTTAAACGTAGGAGATGTTAAGCTCTTGGTTCCCCTCCTTCAGCCGGCTGAAGAAAGAGAGCCATTTCTTGTCTTTGTTCTTGCTTTGATTGCTGTTGAGTTTGATGATCGTCCAGAATCCTTGTGATTTGCTTGTTTTCCTCCCCTTTGATTCTTCTTTGCAAGAAAATAGAAAGGGAAATGAAGAAATAATGAGAATTCAGGCAAAAGTAGTATCCATTCTTAACAGAGTTTCTAACATGCAACTAAACATAAAACTCACTTGTTAGGATGGTCTTTGAAACCCCTTTAAATTGGTTTTGAAAATGATGCTAGTGTTGTGTGTGTTGCATGGAGTGATGTAATGAAGAATATAGAATTAATGAAGTGAATATGAAAATGCAAAAATGAATTGAAAGACTTATGCCGGTTGGATGAAGAATAGAAAGCTTTGATCTTGAATGGATGAAGATTGAATGAAGAACGGACGCCGACTTCTGGAAACAGCAGCACTTCGGCGTTTGGACGCCGTTGCTTCGATCTTCAATTCGATATTAACTAATCACCAACTCTAACTCTAACTCTTTTTTTTTAACTCATTCAAGAGGAGGGTATTTATAGACTTCTTCTGCGTCCGCGGATTTACATGGAAAAATTTGAGATTTATCCATCTTAACCAATAAATAAATACAGATTAATTCATCTTTATCTGTAATTATCCAAAATATGTCAACCATGGAAGACGCCTTTCAGATTGATTAGGATAAAGATAAACATCCGAGAAAAACTTATCTTTATCTGTATTAACTAAAACGCGTCACCATGTGGAGACGCCTTTTATACTAATTAAGATAAGGATAAACATCCGGAAGAGAAGTAGAAAAAACTTAGGAAACCTAAATTGCGTCGTGACTGACAGACGCCTTTTAGCTAATTAATCAACTGATTAAAATTCAAATTTAAACGTTAAAATAAGAATAAAGTCTAAATGGCGTCTACACAGGTAGATGTCTTTTAGACTTCTTCATATTTTAATTGAAATTTGAATTAAAATCAATTCAATTGATTAACTTAAACATGTCTGTTAAACCCGACACTCAAAAAGATCAATAAAAATTAATCAATGATTAAATATCAGACCATTCTGAGGCATTATTATATGATATGAAATTTACTCAAAATGATGTCAAAATTAGCGTGTCTACATCACTGTTCTCCTGGAGAAGGTATTCTTCTTCCAAGAAGACAGCTTTCCTGGCGACAAACACCTTTTGTTCACCAGGATGATAAAATAGTATCCAAAGGTTTCCTTTGGATATCCCACAAACCTGCATTTATCAGTTCGTGATTCCAACTTGTCTGGATTATGCCTCTTTACATGAGCAGGACAACCCCAGACTTTAACATGTTTAAATTCTGATTTTCTGCCTTTCCATATCTCATATGGAGTAGAGGCCACAGATTTGTTGGGTACTCTGTTCAGTAGGTATGCTGCTGACTCTAGAGCATACTCCCAGAGGGACACTGGTAATCCCGAAAAGCTCATCATGGATCGCACCATGTCCAATAAGGTGCGATTCCTCCTTTCTGATATACCATTCATCTGTGGTATATATGGAGGGGTTAGCTGAGAAAGGATATCATTATCCTTTAAGAATTGTGTGAAGTTAGTACTCAAGTATTCTCCTCCTCGATCTGATCGAAGAGCTTTAATACTCTTTCCTAACTGCTTCTCTACCTCATTCTTGAACTCCTTGAACTTCTCAAATGCTTCCGACTTGTACTTCGTTAAGTACACATAGCCGAATCTGGAGAAGTCATCGGTGAACGTGATGAAGTAAGAAAAGCCACCTTTGGCTTGGGTGGACATTTGACCACATACATCTTAATGTATTAGTTCCAAAATGTCCTTGGCACGTTCTCCATGTCCAGTAAATGGAGATTTTGCCATCTTTCCCATAAGGCAGGATTCACATGTTGCAAACGATTCATAATCGAATGCAGTTAAGTAACCATGCTTGTGCAACTTTTGCAACCTGCTTTCGCCAATGTGCCCAAGTCCACAATGCCACATGTAGGCCTGGTTCACACAATTCTTGCTCTTCTTAAGAGCATTATCAATTTGAAGATTGTAATAAGAAACATCTAATAGATATAGACCATTGACTAAAGATGCTGAAGCTATTGATTTATTACCATAATAAATCGAACAACTTCCATTCTCAATAGTCAACCTATATCCTATCTTGTCCAAACAAGATATTGATATGATGTTTTTTATTATGCTAGGAACATAATAACAATCTTCTAAAAGTAAGGCGTCTCCTGATGGAAGCCTGAGGTTTGCTGTCCCAACAACAGTCGCCGCAACTTTTGCGCCGTTTCCTAGCCTCAATTCCACCTCGCCTTGTCTTAGCTTGCGCTTACTTGTCAGCATCTGTGCATCATGACAGATATGAGAAGCACATCCGGTATCTAATACCCAAAATGTGGAATCTCTAACTGACAAGTTGATATCTATCATATAGATATCTGAAGCTTCACACAGCTTCACTCTTCCATGAGCTTTATCATGAAGGAACTCCTTGCAGTTCCTCTTCCAATGACCATACTGCTTATAGTAGAAGTAGTCACCCTTCACTACTATTTTACCTTTGTCCTTCGATCCTTTATCGTTAACTGTCATCTCTGCTTCAGGGGCATCCAATGCCGATTCAACGGGAGGATCAGCTCCAGGGACAAAGTCAATGTGCTCAGATCTGAAGACATTCTTCAAGTTTCTGAACCAATCTGAGTAGATCAGGTAAGTCAAAACGGCATCAAGTATGCCACGGAGTGAGTTATTCGACGACATAATTCCCTACAGGAGATAAGTAAAATCTATTTAGCAGATGTTCAATTATTAAAATTTAAAACAAGACATGGTCTTTTGTTCAAGTTTAACTCCCACTAATTTTCGACGGACTGTATATCCCTCAGTTATACAGAACGGGAGACGCTGACAGTCTCCTAGTGGGGATTAGAATCTCAATGACTTGCACTACAGCCTTGTGGATAGCACAACAAACTGTAATACAATCAGAGAGTACCCAACTCATGGGACTTTCAACTCCTTGCAATATCTGATCATAGCTTCGGTCCCCAGAGATTTAATGGCCTTGTGGATAGCACAACAAACAATTAATTCTGGTCTAAGCTAACCATCGTTACGCGACGAGCATACATTTGCATGCAGCCCTTGTGGATAGCACAACAAAGCTACATGGTTCCTCTACCCCGATCTATAGGCATCTAATGCCATAGCCACAGTTTCTCCTCTCAATTAAGCATGCCTTGTGGATAGCACAACAAACCTGCCTAAAGTGATTCGAATCCTATGACTATAACGATGGTGGACCACGCGGTAAGTTCTTAACTACTCACGTTACGGCTTAGAGTTTATCTGAGGGTATTTAGATAATTTTTATCTTGGTCTCTCCTAGGTGATAGTATATAAATACATCGTATATATTTATTAAATACTATAACCTGCTTTGATTCATAATCAAAAGAAAAACAATGCATCACATATACGTCTTTAGTGTGGTCATGGATAGCACAATGGGTTTGACTGGAGCCAACAGTCAAACGCACACACAGTCTAACATAACAATTATATTAGATAACCTGTAAGCACATAGGCAAGAGATCTCCATCTTATCGCCTTCCTGGTTGCAACTGTGGATCGTCCTCGCTCCTTCCTCGGTTGCCTCGATCATATTACATTTAAATTCTAGAATTCACAAGTAAAATGAAGAAGGCCTTATGGCGAGTACAAGAGTAAGAGGGAGGTAGAAATACATCAGAGTATGAGAGAGAGAGAGGTGCGCAGACCTCTATTTATTAACAATTAATAAACAATCATACATCTACGATCCACTCAATCCATTCATCACATGAATAATAAATTAAGTGCATATTCATGACCACGGTGTGTTTTAAACATTCCACACATGATTCAGCGCATCACATGGCTAAAATAAAATAGTTTTCAAAAATAGATAATTTTGGCTTTCAAAAAGCTGGGATCCAATCAAAATTGGTATTTGAATTTCGAAAACTCATTTTATTAACTTAACATGTAATTAAATCAAAATTTAAAAGCATTAAACACACATCACATGCGCACACACTCCGAATTAATAATTTCAAATTATTCCATGCAAATTAGAACATTTCTAATAATCTAACACTTAGATTAATCCCCATTAATAATCTAACAATTAAACTATTAAAAAATTAATCTAACTCTTAGATTAATTCAACAAAGTTAATTAACAATTTAACACTTAAATTATTAATTAACTCTAATTATTAATTAACTACTAATTTAATTCTTAGATTAGTTAATTTAAAATTAATTATTAGCTTAACACTTAAATTAATAATTAACTTTAATTAATTAATAATTACTAATCTAACTATTAGATTAGAAGATTAATGTTAATCATTAATTTAACCCTTAAATTAATAACTAACAATAATAATTAAAGACTACTAATTTAACACTTAAATTAGTTATCTAAGTTAATTATTAATTTAACTCTTAAATTAACAATTAACATAGATATTAATTAACAATTAGTTGAAATAATAATTAGTAATCTAACTATTAGACTAATAATTATTAATTACTAATTTAACCATTAAATTAGTTTTTATTAAAATTAATTATTAGTTTAACCATTAAACTAACAATTAATATTAATCATTTAACAACTTAATGTTAATCCAAAATGATTAAAAAATCATTAATACCCTGATTAAATAAAATTGAAAGATAATTTCAGTTTCAAAACATCTTTTGAATTTCAAAATTAAATTCCAATTATTAATTAATTGGGCAATTTGGGGTTTAAAAGAAAAAGAGGGAAAAAATGGGTTAATGGGTAATGGGCTTGGCCCCTTGGTGGAGCCAGGGCTCAGCCCTATGCCGAGCCAGGGCTCGGGCCTATGCTGAGCCAGGGCTCGGGCCTGGCTCAGCCACCCAGGCTTACAATGGCGGCCCGGTCCAACTGGACCGGCCAGTGGAGCGTCGGTCTGATCGGCTTCTTCCCACACGAGCCCGACGCCCCCTTCACAGCAACCCTAGTTGCAGGCGGCGGCGGGGAGGGCTAGGCAGCTCCGCCGGGCGCCGGTGCAGGTGCTGCACGGCCCGGCCGGCGAAGCCCCGGCACCGGCCAGCTCCCCGGCTCAGATAGGGCAGCCGCCGGTGCCCCCAGAGGTGCAGGTCCGAGCCCCAATCCTCCCTAAAATCTGGTTTTTAAGGGTTAAATCCGAATTAGGGCTTCATATTTGCAGCTCTCCAAGACCACTCCGGCGCCGGCAAATATGCCGGATGTGTAGTGGTGACTATCACCAAGAGATCCGTGCATTCGGGCCGCCATCCCAACACTTGGAAATCGCAAAAGAAGCCGACGAAAATCCGCTGTTCTTCGTCCCACGAAGAACACAAAACCCCCAAATGAGAATCCGAATTTTGCAGAATAAAAATAATCAAAATTATTTATCTGATTTGTGTTCATCGCATGAACAAGAATCCTGCAAAGAGATCGAAATTTTGCATGGAATAACACATGGAAATATTAAATCGGAGACCGAAACGAGACGAGAAACAGTGGAACCTGGCTCTGATACCACTGTTGGGATTCTCGGTTTCTCCGGATCGCTCATGCAACGGAAAATAAAATATTTACTGCGATCCATTCCCGTTTCGAAATCTAAAGTACGATAATCGGATTATCGAAGTTCTCACCGTGTGCAGATTCGAATCCGCAACTGTTCGGTTCCGTCGGTGCGACACTGCAAGTCGCGCAAGCGCCCGGCCTCTAGCGAAGTCCACGTGATCCTCCCCGTGACGGATATCCTCACGTTCCTCGTTCTTCGCAGCCCACGAAACCTCCGCCGATCGCCGCAATGATCGCCGCAACGCGCGGACGATTTCCCGTCGAACGGGATTCGGAGAAGTGGCGGAGCAGATCTGGATCTGTTTAGACGCCAGAGAGAGAGAGAGAAACTGAGGAGGGGCGTCTAGAGTTAGCAGCAGCTTGGCCTGCTCAGCCCGTTCGCTATGTTTTATACTAACCGCGCGGTTTTTCATAAAAACCCCCGGTTTGTATAAAACCCACTTATTTATCCATCGCCTTGAGAATCATTTGCGTGTGACCCTCTAGGCCCAAGTACCAGTCCAGTTAATGGCCCAACAAGCCCAGTGACTCCTTACTGGCTTTATTAATCAATTAATAACCCTTTATTAATTAATTAATCAATCGAATTGATGTCGCACATCGAATTCGACCGGGCCTCCGATCACGTTGGGTGCCAAGCAACACCGCGTGAACCCGGAAGGTATTTGGGGTTAAGTAACCCACTCTTGGAACCTTTCCGCCGACAGTTACCACGTGGATATAATCCTTCATTCAAACAATGCTCTCGAGTCAACTCAGGGCATGACGAGCTGTCAAACCCTAACCGGTTGACTCATTTGGATTGGATGCCGCTGATGAATATCGGAAAACTCTTTTCCCGATATTATCGTCCGCCCTGGCCAGGGACTTTCGCGCATCCTTCTTAGAGCATTCTCCCTCTAAGTACCGAGAGCGAATGATTCCTTATTGACACACAATTCCCTTCGACGGTATTCCGCTGTGCCCAATCCTTGACGTATTAGAATCCCGTGGCTAGAGATTCGTAAACCAAGGTCAAAGCACAGAAGTCCACCGACAAGGTGTCCTTGGTGTCTCAGGTCTGAGGACCATCCACGCAACTGCGACAATAGAATCAAGCTGGTTGACAGTGAGATACAATACCATCCATCGATTCAGTCGGATCAGTTCAGTGAACTTATTCTTCAATGAGCACCTACAGATTCGCCTTAGTGTCTCCACACAAGTGACTTATGAGATCAGTCACCCTCATCATATGAGCAGGAGTAATCTGTACTAGTCTAACCGGAATATCCGATGTCCTTCTCGGATATCTTCTAACTAGGAACAATTAAGAATATGTGTGTTTAAGTGATCAGTCTCATTAGTATGATCTCATCATAATCTGATCACTATAACACATATTCACGGACTTCATTATGAAACGAGAATTAATGCGATTTACACATAATGAATATTATGCCATTTTATTAATAAATGAACGAGATTTACATAGTCAAATTGACTTGTAGGCTACCTAAAACTAACACTAGCATGGTTACTTTCTTATTTTAGTGGCTACCTCCTTCTCCCAATGTGGCTACTTTCTTACCCATAATCAAGAGTGGTCGATTCCCATGTTTTGGGCTTCCACCAAGGTCGAGCCAGCCACCAATCCCCATAGGTGGCCAAAGAGGATGAGCATATTCATCGCATGTTCATCCATTTGAAGAAATGTTAGAGCAGGTATAATATTTGATACTTTTTCTTGGCTATTTTTGCATCTTACGATTTCCATAGTGGTGGGGTTCATATGAGAACTTTTTTATTATAGAAAAATTATCAAATTATTGGCATGTTAGATTTTACACTTGTGATAAACATGGTTTATTTTTCTCAAATCTTGAGTACATGGTAGAGGTACTCGTGGCAATTGCTAGTAAATTAATATGTTAAAAACTTCAATTAATGGATGTGTTCAAGTAGAGGTGTCTTTTGTGTGAAATATTTCTTGGGGGTGTAGCTTTTTGTGTCCTTCATCATTATAAATTTTATTTTCTCTATTTTCTATTGCTACTATTTTCTTTGTGTTGCTACGTATTACTTGTCCAACTCAAAAATTTTGGACACTATATAAATAAAATAATATTAAGCTAGAAATATATGCCACAAATTTTTGAATTTCAATTGGCTTTAATCTTCAATCTTGCCATTATATATGTTTTTGATGGAAAATAATTTTTTGATACTTTGACATAAGGATACTAAATTCTCTAATGTTCGTAAAATTTTTACTTACCTATGTGACGCTTGACATTAGCAAAGAAATCCTGTCTGTCGAACTGTTTATGGTGATTGGATTATTAATAGTCTAGATGCAAACATCACGAATCATTGCACCTTTTTCTTTCAAGTTTTATAATAGCTTATTGATGATGTTCATTGGAGGACAATTCTGCGAGATGGACTTTGAAACCTAATTCATGCTGCAATGTTTAGCCATAAATGAACGAGTGGTACATGTAGTCATGAAATAAATAAGCATTTGGGTTTTCATTTTGCAAAGATTTTGCTAACTTTGTCAATTGTGAATCTAGGGTGGAGGAAAGTTTTTAACATTATGAAATTTCTTACCTTTGAAGTATGAATTCTATCAAGTCTCATGTTGTAAGTGCAATGAATGCTTTGGACTTCTCATGTCTATCGGTCCATGAATTTTGGTCATGCAAGATGAAAATGCAGTAGTAAATGTGCAATGCATGCTTTGGACCTCTTACAATTTTAGGTCCATGGATTTTGGTTATGCAAATAGAAATGCACTAGTAAATGTGTAATGCTTTTACATGCTCAACAACTTAAAAGTAAATTATAGTTCACTTGCTCAATTACCTTTACAAAAAGTATTTGATTGTTACTTTCTCTGTTTATTACACACTCATGACAAATTTTCACTTACAAAGTATAACTGTTAGTTTGAACATATTTATTTTGCAACGTTTACTACTCTTAGGTAATATGACAAATGGAAGAAAAATAGCTACTCAAAAGGAGAAAAAGCCTGTTAAAATAAAGAAAGTATGGGATGGCTTTAGGCATTCAATATTCATCAAAATTTGCCTTGAACAAGTTGAAAAGGGAAATAAACTGCATCATAGCATGAACAAGGTCAGATACCTTGAGTTAAAAAAAGAATTTCATGAGCAGACCAATTATCCTTATGAGTAGGACGAATTAAAAAAAATTAGGATTCAATAAGAAGAGATTGGCAAGCATGAAAATTTCTTCAAAATGGGACGGGTCTTGGTTAGATTTTATTAGAAGTACATTCAACCAAAGAGTTGGGTGACCGTGATTTGTTTGTGACTTTGAAAGTTGTGTTTATTATCTTGTTTCGTATTTATATTTTTTATTGTCGATGTAAGATGTGTGCTATATTTTCACTGTGACATTTTCGAATCGACGGTTCACAATAAATCGACACGACTGAATCGGGTCGCCAGGACGGATGGGCCGCCTATCCGTGGGTGGAGCAGGGTGGCCATTTTTCTCAGGAAATTTAGTCCGAGTAATCCAAGTTTTTGCTCCCCCGGCCTCCTATAAATTGACGCGTACCTCTCTCAATATCCACCGCCTGCTGCCTTCTACCTTTCTTGGCCTTGTATTAATGGGCTGCCCTAACAAACATTGAAATGGGCTGACTCTTTGAAGGGTCTAGACCAATGAATACAACTGGTTTGATGACTTGATCTGTCCAGCGAGTTCGGCTCAAATTCAGCTTGAGCTCGACTTTTCTCATTTGAGTCCAAGCTCGAGCTTGAGTGTGGGCTTAATTTAGGACTCGGGCTCAGCTCGAGCTCGAACATTTTTTGCTGAGCCGAGCTCGAGTTTGATGAATTTCAGCTCGGCTCAACTCATTGCTAGTCCTAGTCATCATCATCGTTATCAGATGAGAAAAATATAAATATAATCTGATCCGATCTAATTTGCAAACAAGTTTAGATAAAAAATTTGTCCTTCAATTTACAATAAATAGCATGTGGATTAAGACAACTCCCAATCTGGTCAGACCTATTTGCAATTGGGGGGTGAGGGTGGGGGAGGAACTTGAATTGCGTTATACTGTCTCGTTGATTTTGCATCAATCATTAATTAATCATAATTTTTTTTATGATTACATATTGTCATGATTAAATAATAATAACAACAATATAAGTAAAGACTTCCCGATAATCACCAGATGGATTTATTTGCTTTTTGTATTTGAATCTATTTTTTAAAATTGTAAATGGGTTGAAAAGTCGGATAATCTAGTTTTTGTTCCCCTTTGGAAAACCTTTATCATAATTTCTTTTCAAACATGAAATTCTTAACGTCTGGTCGCTTCAAACACAAGAGGTCCATTAAGGGTTATCAAAAGGACTCTTTGTTCCGACAAGCTATGATAAAGATTTTCCAAAGGGGAATTTAAAAAGAAACAATGAAACAGAAAATTGTTGAGTGCTCTTTGGTGTGTTGTAAAATTTTGTAATTTCTTATTTTTTTAAAATTATTTTCAATTTTTGAATAGCATTGAATTGAAACTAGAACTAGAAAAAAATGCATTGCTTAATTATGCGCATTTTTTGTCAACATAAACAACATCTACATCAAACTAATTATCCATTTTTTAAACACACACCAGATAATTCGCATGATCAACAAATGAGGTTCGAACAAATTGAACAAAAAATAAATAAACTTTAAAAATATGCACTTCATAAGAGACAAAAATTAAAGATAAAAAATAATAATTACATAAGGTTGCTTAATATTTCTAATTCAACTCATAGTGTCAATACCCTGATATGGACTGAGAGACTGGTGGCGTTTGCGATGACAGTGGTGATGCCTAAGAGGCAAAGATGTATCTTATACTTGGGGCTAGGGCTGTAAGTCATTATTGATTACCCGATACCCGTTTATTACCCGCACTTAAAAGACGGGTATGATATGTCCCATACCCGGCAAGAGTTGGACAGGTTCGGGTCTAACTTTGGTCCTTGAATCGCGGGTCCAGTAACAGGTCTGACGTGATGTCCGATAGGAGATTGGGTCATCATCCTCCGCTCCGCACCTTGCCCCTTTCTATCTCTCGTGCAGGCAGCGCTGCAGGCGCTCCTCTCTCCCTCCCGCATAGCATCGCAAGCGCTCCAGGCTCTGCTATGCTCCAGGCTCTCGTTTCCCTCTTCGCCCGTCGCCGCCTTGTTTGCAGCAGCAACAGCAGCGGCGGTTCGATGCGTCTGCCCGCCCTCTCGTTGTCGTGGGTGCAGCAGCCGCGGTTCGTCTCCTCATCAATCACCATCCTCATCGGCGGGCATGCGTGCGTGCTTGCTTGCATCCCTGTTGCGCAACGGCGCTGCAGTTAGTTAGCCATCAAATTCATCCATCAAACATACAATGCTACATCATAAGAGGTTCGATGCGTAGATCAGCAAGGGGAGCGTCGACGACTCTGCCGACTTCAACCCCCTCTTCTATCCTGCCAAGCCCCCCCACGCCCACTTCCTCCAAATCCAGGTCAACAGCCCCAACGCCACCCCTGCCCCGTTTCCCGACCACACCCCCACTTCCCCGATCTCCACTCTCGCGACCCCGCACAAGCGCCCTGCCACCACCACCTCTGCCCTCTCCCACTCCCACACCCTCCACTCCCTCCCCACCTCCCCTTCCCCTTCTCCCTCCGCCCACCATCACCACCATATCCGCCTCCTCCCTTACGCCGCCGCCGCCGCCAAGGCCGCCCTCCGCCACCTCCTTCGCCGCCAAGGCCGTCCTCCGCCTCCTCCTCTTCCTCCCCTCCCTCTACCTCGTCGGCGTCGGAGGCAGCGCCGGGCGCCGCTCCCTTCTCCTCGACTTCCTCTCCGCCATCACCTTCTCCTTCGCGCTCGTCTTGTTGTTGTTCCTCTTCTCTGGCCTCCTCCCGCTGTCGTCGCTCCGCCCCTCCTCTCCCATTATTGGGTAAGTGGGCGAACCAGAAAAAGATGGGCACGGTATCTAATGGGCCAACCCTTAAGTGGTTCGGGTTTCGTTCGGGTAGGAATTAACGGGTCTATTATCGGGTCTACGTAGACCCAACCCATAACCATCTAATTGACAACCCTACTTGGGGCCTTGCAACTTAGTAGGGGCTCAGAGCTGCACTGGTGCTTTGATGGTGAGGTCTAGGCTATGTGTTCGTCTATTTGGTTATACGTAAAATATTTTCAGATAGATTTTTTTAAGAAAATATATTTACAAAAAAAATAAAAATAAAATTTGTTATTTGAAAATATTGAAGAAAATTTTAATTTTTTTTGTCACTTGGATGTCAAAATCGGGAAAATGAGAAGTCAACGAATTAAGTTTTTCGTTGCCTAAAATTTTAGTGATTACTAAATAAATGATTTTGATATATCTTTTTAAAAAAACTTTTTATGTCATCCATTTACATAAAAACAAACGGATCCTAGTATGTAAAGGAAGCTCTAAAACTTCCAAAAGAATAGGGGAAAGACTTTTACCGGTGTAATTTGCGGAAGGGAGGGGTAAAACTGAAAAGCTAAAATCCCCCTTTGTCATGGTCGCAAGATCACGTAGGAAACGGTAAACGTAGATCCACGGGAATAAGCGTTCCAACGTAGAGTCCTTAACCGAAAGAATTACCCTAGTGGGGGACAAATAGGGCAATCTCCATCACCCACACGTACTTTCCCAAACCACACCCGGCGTAACTAGGGGTGTTCACAATTTAATTTGATTTAGTTTGGTGAGAGAATAAAATATTAGAAATTAAATTAAATTGAAGTAGAGAGTCAAATTGAACTAAACTAAATCGTAGCAGTTTAAAATCAAACCAAATCAAACCAAAATATTTCGATTTGATTCGCTTTGATTTGCGATATGGGCTTTATAATGGACCACTATGGTTAAATAATCTATTTTAATATTATTTTTAAAAAATAATTATTAAAAAATATTATTAAAAAATTATTTAAAAATTTAAATCTTGAAATAGGCTATTATAGTTAAATATCCTATTTTATTAAAGACTCAACACTTTTTTTATATAAGATGACGATCTAAAAGGTATTATCTAAAAATAATTTAAAATTTTGTATCTTATAATTTACATAAATTTATACTTAATTTAAAATTTTAATACTTACATTATGTCTTTTTATTGATTGATTTAATTTATGAACAAGAAAAATCAAATCAAATAATTTTTTTTAAAAATTTAAATCAAACCAAATCAAATCAAATTAGCCAATTCTATTTGATTTTTTTGTTTGAACCGAATAATCATAACCCCTGCACGTAGCTCCACCCCTGCATAGCCCAGAATCCAAGTGTCGAACTAGTTCGGGCAGATCGGACCGGCGGCCTTTAGGCCTCGCCTCAACCGGTCCGGTTATGTCCCGGTCGAACCGTCGATCCAATTATCCCGGTTCATGCCCTTGGAAAAGCCCAAATTAGGGTTTCCTCCCTCCCAACCTCCCCATCTCTTACCGCCTGCGCCCGCCCTGAGCGCCGAGCACCGCTCTCTGCAACTTCAGGAAAGCGAGACTCGCCATCCTTGGTGGCGACCTCGCAAACCCAAACCAGCAGCCCACCATGGCCGCCGTCGTCTCCATGGCGGACATCGAGGCCGCCGCCGAGCGCCTTGGCATCAACATCTCCTCCGTCGACCTGGACGCCATCCACCTCCCCCCCGGCGACGACTTCGGCGTGCCAAGGTAACCCTATTCGTGTTCTCTTCCCACCTGGAAACCCTACCCTGCTGGCGATGGTTACTTCACATTTACTCCTTCTGCTCCGTTGCAGCGATAACGACGAGGACCTCGAGGGGGATGAGCTGGACTCCGATCAAGGATTTGACAACATCGTCGTCGTCGACAACCTTCCGGTAGTGCCCCCGGAGAAGTTCGAGAAGCTGGAGAATGTTATCCGCAAGATCTACAGCCAAATCGGGGTGATCAAGGAGGACGGGTTCTGGATGCCTGTGAGCCATGAGACCAACAAGACCCTTGGTTACTGCTTCATCGAGTACAATACTTCTCAGGTGAGGCTAAAAGGCGGAGTCTTTAGTGAAGAGGATTGGTGGAACCTGGGCTTGCTATCAGATTTTGTTTTGGGTATAAGCTTTTGATGTTGTTGTTGTAGGAGGCAGAGCTTGCGAGGGAGAAGACGAACGCGTACAAGTTGGACAAATTTCATGTTTTTGCGGTCAACCTGTTCGACGATTTCGATAAGTATATGAAAGTCCCAGACCAATGGACTGCTGCAGAGATCAAGCCATATGTCCCTGGTGTAAGTTCTTCCTGTTCTGTTGTATATTTTTAGGTTTTTGGTTCTGGTTTTGATATAATGGTTTTAGCATCTCACCTCCCTCCCCAGGAATGAGGGAAGGAAGAATTATGTTTCAAGGATTAGTAACTCTTAACTTGGGTCTATATTGATCGATTACCCTACTAGCTTTGTCTCTCTTATTCCTGAGTAGAGATTTAGGTGTATTCTCCTACTAGGATAGTAGCATAATCTTGCTTCTGGAAAGTATTCATTCTTGTAGGGTGTTCTTTTCTCTGGTTAGGTTTGGGTATGATCTTCAGGCTGCATGCAGTTTCCTAGATAGTATTCGACAGATAAGATGAGGTGTTTATACTGAAAGTCCTACACTTTTTTCCCATCTCATGACAACTCTGGTCAGGAAAATCTGCACAAGTGGCTAACTGATGAAAAAGGAAGGGACCAATTTGTTATTTGTGCTGGGCAAGAGACTGAGGTTTTGTGGAATGACGCCAGGCAGTTGAAGCCTGAGCTTGTCTACCGTCGTACTGTAAGTAACTTTATTACATGATATGAATGATCTTTTTATCCTGTTGTTACCTTTTCTGCATGGTAAGGATATATGCCATGCTTGCCTTGTTTCTTGTATCAAACTTCATAACCACCATGTTTTGGCGAATGATTAAAATCTGAAGCAAGTATAAATATGCGTGTGCCTTTTGTATTTTCATTTTTTTTTTCCTTATGGCATTTGCTAAGAACATAAAAATAAGCTCATGGGAACTTTGAAAGAAATTGAAATACAATCTAATGATCTAGCAATTGATGTACATTACTGGATACATCCCTAAATGAGTAGCATTCACCCAAACCATCAAACTATTATTAATGTACAGAACATAGTGAGGCCTTTGAGAAACCATGTTTTCTGCAACTTCAGTAAAGGCAATGTTTTATTGGCTTAGTATGCAGTTGATTTCTAGTTCGTGACCCTTCATAGATTGAGTCTTACATCTTTTATTAATTTATGAAAGAATAAGGGCCACTTCAAACACTCTATGGCAGTTGAAATGGTCAATTATCCAATTATAAAATGGAATGGATTCTACGGCCTATTTCCAGGACAAAGAAGGGAAATAAAATAAATAAATGAGCAATGAAAAGGTCAAAATTGGATAATATTGAAGGGGGAGAAAGAGTAAAGTGGAGAAAGCTGATCTGAACTTAAAAGTGGCGCCAAAGAAGAGAAAACAGAAAGGAGCAAGGGCAAAAAAAAAAACAGTGGAAAGGATAAAACTGGTCTGGAGTCCCTAAAAAAACTTTGTTTTTTTTTTGGGGGGGGGGTGTTAATCTAGATTGCCAAGGAATACATCTAAAGGAGAAGTAAAAAGCTGGAAAGGGAAAAACAAGAAGTGGGATCATCCGAAAGGAGAAAAACCAGGGAAATTATTTTGGTACCCAACAGATCATGATTGGAAGGGTCTTCATTTAAGTGCTCAAGAAGGAAAGAAAGCATTATATTCCTATACTGCAGTTTTTCAACCAAGGCTGTGCATAAGATAGCACACCATCTCTTATCTACTGCCTACTGTATCCACTACTTTGTAGGCACAATTGTCTCTCTGAGATTTTTTATCATAGAAAACAGCAATTACTTCCAACAGATTAAAATGAATAAAAACATTAGGTCAATTTTTCTTATTTTGGCCTATCTTATGTGGCAGCAATCATATTTCCTGAAAAAAGGTCGCTACCTTTAGCTAGATTTTCATCTCTCTGTTTCTCTCTCAATGTAATAGAAAATAGTTTATCTTAGACACACTTTTGTTATGTTGTGGTTGTTTCTTCTATTTTTGTTGAACAATCAAGTCGAAATAGCAGCATAAATATATGAAGGTATCTTGCTCATAAGTGGTAGATAGTAGGTTTACAGATGTATTTTCTAGCAGTCCCAAGCATGTTATTCACATGAAACAGATACTGGTTAATTAAGCTTTCAGGAATTGAAACTCGGTTGTTACTTTAGTAGATTCTTTTATGCTGCATTTGTTTGAACTATTGTATATATTTCAAGGTCCTTAATTATGGGAGAAGTTAAAAGAGGGGGTACTGTAAAGAAATGGAAAGAAGTCACATCAAGATTTTAGGTTCTTCACAAAAGCCAAAATTTTCACAATGGGACAGCTGCTACTGTCACATCCAATATCCACTCCTCTTTCAGATTTTGGGGGAATCCTGAAAAAGAGGATACTGTTTTCAGCTGTGCTAACAATCATTGGGATCTTAGATTAGCTGAACCATTTAAGCTCTAGCATAGATTTAAGATAGCCATTGGCTAATGATGCTTATAGGTCTGAACGCTTATCTAATTGGACTGGACCAGGCTGTACATACTTCACAAGCCTTGGGCCTGGGCATTGTCCCTCCCAATCCCAGCCCCTCTCTCTCTCTCTCTCACACACACCCACACACACACAATTTGCAGTGTTCAAAGCCACCAGGAGAAACTAATGGTTACTTATTATGGGACTTGGGGTCCCACAGTGGCTGTTTGCTGATATGGACATAAAAAGTTCTCATGCAAGCTGCAGTTTGTGCCAGGCACTGGTGTAGTGCTGATGCCAGGGACTTCCATAGCACCAGAGCCAGGCAGCGGCAGCAGTACCAGCACATGCACCTGGGGCAAGCACCCGCCCCTAGAGCCTGTGGGCTCCTGCAACCTGCAGAGAGGGACTCTCAGCTGATCCCTGCTGAGCACTGACTTTTGCATGCTGGGTCTCTTTAATCCGATATCAACCAACTGTTTTTTGGTGAGTAGAAATCCAGAGTCCTACAAATGCTCTGGTACTCTTTCCTTCTGTCCCCGGTGCCTCTGGGTGCTGGGAACCCAGAAAAAGAAGACAAACAAAGGACAGGCCTGTCAGATCTTTCTGGGCTGAGTCCTGAAGCCTGAGCCTGAAATTGGAGTCAGGCTCTGGCTTTTCATTCATTTTTTTTTTGGTAGGCACAAGGAGGGCTAGCCTGAAATCAGGCCAAGGCCTAAGGCCTGTCAGGATGGCCTGGCCACCGGCAACGCTATCTGAAACTAGCATATCAGTCAATAATTTCACTCTTGCTATTTGATATCATTTTTCCTGTATGGTGCACTTCTACATTGGTCAGGAATGTTTTTTTTTCTTTCAAGGTCAAAGTTGTCATCTTTTCATTATCAGCAGCATGAACACTCCTGTAACCCATTTTCTTGTATCTTATGTATGGAACTGTGTTACTTTATTGTCACCAACCGTAGGTCAATGCTTTTAGATTGTGACATAACATCATCAATTTTAAAGTGCTAATCAGCAATCTCTACATTAATTAATTAAAGCTTATGCTGTTGCTTCCTGTTCTTGTATGACATCCAGGTTGGAAAACATAGTTGCCCTTTCATTTGATTTGTGATGTGGAATTTTTATTGCTTGTACTTGATGGCTCGATTAATAGAGCATAGTCATTTCATTGTGATTTGTAGACTAAGCCCTGCAATGCAATCATTCTAAAGCTACCAAAAGGGGAGAAGCTGTGGTTTCTGCATTGTAGTAGCAGTTTGGATTGTAGGAAAGATATGGATAGTGGTTTTCCTATATTCTTTTGAATTTTGACTTGAAATGGTGAAGGCCTATGCTTTGTTTGAACAAACTGATTCTGGGCAACTTCACCATGTTAGTATTTCTTATTCCCCAGGGAAAACGACTTGCTGCACCGCAGGGGTGGGGGACACAATAGGTGAGCTGGAATGAGGCCTCCTATTCACTCGTGCCACCTAGAAAGCCCACATGACCCCTGTCCCCCGGTTAAGTGCGTTCCGACGTCAGCCACATGCCAGCACGTGTGGGGGGGGGATTCAGATTTAAAAAATAATAAAAAAAATTGTCTAGCAGACTGAGCATCACACCCTCGAGAGGTTCATAATGCACTCGAGCGCTTCACGATGCGCTCGAGCGCCTTAGGATGCTCTCAAGAGCATGTTGCTCTCGAGTGCATGATGAGCAAACATGTGCTCGAGAGTTTTATGATGTGCTTGAGCGCCTCAGGATGTGCTCGAGAGTATGTTGCTCTCAAAAGAGCATCATGCGTTCGAGGACATTCCTTCCCTTTCTAAAATCATTCTTTTATTTTTGTTTTGTATGGTGTCTCATAAGGAAGGGTAAATTAAATGGTATGAATACAATATAGAATATAACCAATAAAATAAAAAAAGAATACTCAACATGCTTTCGAGAGCATGCTGAAGCTCTCAAGTGCATCTTGAAGTGCTCAAGTGCATTCTGAACCTCTTGACTGCATGATGCTTAGTCTGCTGGATAAATTTTTTATTATTTTTTAATCCGACGCCCTCCATGTGTGCTGATGGGTGGCTGAGGTCGGAATGTACTTAATAAGGGGGATGAGGGCCATGTGGGCTTTCCAAGTGGCGAAGGGGGATAGGGGGGCTCATTCAAGCTCACCAATTCTGGCCCCCCTGCGGTGCAGCTAGTATTTCTCTTCCCTAGGAAGCAGAGTTTATATGCATGTCAATGGGCAACCTAATGCCTGCCAAGTTCTGGCATTCTTCTTATTCCCTGGGAAAGAATAGGGGATGCAAACGTGTCTGGAATAGCATCGTTTTTTTCCTCGACTCAAATGCCTGTTGAAACTAAGAGCATAGCATGCATTTTATGATTTGGTACTTGTTTGACTAAATAGGAATTAATTATTCTTTGTTTTGCAGCAATGGACAGAAAGTTTTGTTCAATGGTCTCCCTTTGGTACATACTTGGCCACAATTCACCGTCAGGGTGTTGCTCTTTGGGGAGGTGGCAGTACATTCAACCGCATAATGCGCTATGCCCATCCTCTGGTCCTGCCTGGTTTTCAACTTTTCTCTCTTATGTTTTGCTTTTTTTTTTTTTTTTTCCCATAACAACTCTCAATCCCTCACAGGTTAAGCTGATTGATTTCTCTCCTGGAGAGAAATATTTGGTCACATATAGCAGCCATGAGCCTAGTGGTCCTCGTGACACACATGTAAACTATCTCACCTATGACAATCTGTCTATTACAATGCAATTCGCACCCACCTCTAATGATTTAATTCTTTGTTTCAGAGGGTTGTGCTGAATATTTTTGATGTAAGAACTGGTAAACTTATGCGAGATTTCAAGGGGAATGCAGATGAATTTACAACTGGTGGCACAGGGGGTGTTTCTGGAGTATCCTGGCCTGTTTTCAGGTGATGTGAAAACTTTACATCTGAAGCTTCAAACCATATATGCTGATTTACGTCATAGACTGGGGAAAGCTTACTTTTGATCATCTTTATCTCAGGTGGGGTGGTGGGAGAGATGACAAGTATTTTGCTAGGATTGGGAAGAATGTGATATCTGTTTATGAAGCAGAAACCTTTTCCCTTGTTGATAAGAAATCAATGAAGGTCGACAATGTACTAGACTTCAACTGGTCGCCTGCTGATCCCATCCTTGCACTTTTTGTTCCAGAGCTTGGTGGTGGAAATCAGCCAGCAAGGGTTAGCACATGTTTTCCCCAAATAACTAGGTTTCATTATTAGGATTCTATTTCAACTGCATTTATTGCCCTCTTTATCCTGTCTTCTTACTCTCCCTCTCTCTCTCATGTATAGGTGAGTCTTGTTCAGATTCCTGGCAAAGAGGAACTGAGGCAGAAAAACCTTTTCAGTGTTAGTGATTGCAAGATGTATTGGCAAAGCAATGGAGAATATCTTGCTGTCAAGGTTGACAGATACACAAAGACAAAGAAAAGCACCTACACTGGCTTTGAGCTCTTTCGCATAAAAGAGAGAGATATACCTATTGAAGTCCTGGAGCTTGAGAACAAAAATGACAAGATAGTTGCCTTTGCTTGGGAGCCTAAAGGGCACAGATTTGCTGTCATTCATGGAGATGGTCCCAGACCTGACATTAGCTTTTACTCGATGCGGACTGCTAATAATACTGGTCGGGTTTCAAAGTTGACCACTCTCAAGGGCAAGCAGGCAAATGCTCTTTATTGGTCACCTGCAGGCCGCTTCATAATTCTTGCTGGTTTGAAGGGTCTCAACGGTCAATTGGAGTTCTACAATGTTGATGACTTGGAGACCATGGCTACTGCTGAACATTTTATGGCAACAGATATTGAGTGGGACCCCACTGGAAGGTAGCATATCTCTACATGCGAAAACTACGTACAGGTTTTATCTAATCATGTTCCATCTATTTTCTCTTTTGAAATTCTAGAATGCCTTGTTGTCCAAGATAGAGATATATGCATCTCTCTATGTGCGTGCGCACATGCTTGTGTGCATGTGATGCTTCAAAAGGAAAATGAATGCAAGGTCATTTCATAAATTCTAAAGAGATGGGAAATCCATCTCTCTACTTGTTGATATGTGGCGCCTACCTGGAGAAGGGCAATAGATTTTCCTCATGCCTAAGAAGTAGAATGCATGGAAATCAAAGGGGCCTCTCAAAGCCCGAGATAGTCTCTATGTTTATTTCATAATTCTGTTGCTAATGAAGCAGTCTTGCATTTCTAGATATGTTACAACGTCAGTTACTTCAGTCCATGAAATGGAGAATGGTTTCAACATCTGGTCCTTCAACGGCAAGCTGCTGTACAGAATACCAAGGGATCATTTCTACCAGGTAACAAACTGGACCGATGATATCGTAATCTTTACCAGCATGCACTGGTGCATTACTGGATTTCCTTTTTGGTCTCAAAACAGTTCCTGTGGCGCCCGAGACCACCATCATTGTTAAGTGCCGAGAAGGAGGAAGAGATTGCCAAGAACTTGAAGAAATACAGCAAGAAGTACGAGGCAGAAGACCAGGATGTATCACTGCAGCTAAATGAGCAGGACCGCGAGAAGAGGAAGATGCTGAAGGAAGAATGGGAGAGATGGGTGAAGGAGTGGAAACAGCTGCATGAGGAAGAGAGGGGGGAAAGACGGACACTGAGAGATGGAGAAGCTAGTGACGAGGAGGAAGAATACGAAGCCAAGGAAGTGGAAGTGGAGGAAGTCGTGGATGTCATCGAGGAGGTGGTTTCGTAGAGTTGAATATAGCAGTGTGAATCTTTGCATCAATTTTGTGGCAATTTATGACTGTAGTTTGGACCCGAATCTTTATTGAAATTTCTGTCTTTTTACGACATAAACCAAGAGCGGAAAATTTTAGCATAACCAGTAATTCTTTTTTTTTTTTTTGGTTTGGAAAGCATGGCACTAGTTAGTCTGTGATGGATGAAAGTTTATCGTGTTCGGATGAGAATGTGTAACAGAACATTAATTTTTTGGACTTGACGCAACTTTTCCTCAGCCCAAGTGTCCGAGGGGGGAAGGTATTACGCTCTAGAAGCTATTTCCATGGCCTTTTGTCCAACGGACAGTCTGAACTTGGTGCCTCTTTTATATTAGAGGGAAAGAAAACGGAACTATGAGAAAAGAATTATAAGTGGGTATATCATTCCGTGAAGGGCTGTCAACGATCCAGGTTTGGGTAGGCCTAAATCCAAAATGAATGTACTCAGATCCGGTTCAGACCAAATAAGGGTCATGAGATCCGGTTCAGACCCAATTAAGGTCATGGGTAAACGGGTCAGGTCTTGGGCCTACTTATTTATTTGATGTTGAAAGATAAATGGGCCTGGTATAGAATTTATTTTTCTTAAATCTCTATGTGCCAGATAATTGAGTTCGATTTTAGTTCCAAATTTTAAGAAATCAGCTCACAAATTTTTGCAATGTATGACAATAGAAGGCTTAATGGGTAAGACCCATAACTGACAGGTCCAGACGGGTCTGTTAATGGGCCTGGGCCCATTTTAACAGCCCTAATTCCGTGTTAGTTGGGCCTTGCTCATGCTAAGGTAAATCATCAGCGGTGTCTTCTGAGCTTGGAGTTCGCTGCTTCTGACATGAAATTACAGGTGTTTCGGTCGGCTTGGAGACGCGATCTTCCGTGCTCAAAACAGTCCAATGCGGCTGGTATATGTTCTCATCTACTTCGCCCGACTAGGAGAAAGTTTGCTATCTTAATATAGACGAGATGTTTAGATCTGAACAGGACCCACCATGGTCCGTTCAAATCCAAACAACTTATTTTTGTTGAACAGTCTTCACTCTCTCTCATGACTCATGTGACCAATTAAGCCTCGCAGACAAAAAAACAAAAATAAAAATAAAAAAATAAAGTCCTCATTTCTGCATGGAACAAAGGGAAAAAAGGATCCAATTTTTTCGGTTCTCCTCTTCTGACAGAATCAACTAATAAGTAAACCTTTAACATGGTTCCTGAATTTAGTACCTAACACAACAATCATAAGCTGGCATCAGAAAGAACATGTAAATAGGTCATAGCTAGTAATCTTAATGCTGACTTGCTGGGATCAGTGCCCAGCCAGCCGACAACATAAACACACGTAAGAGGGAAATAGCAAACACCACAAAAGCTTGCAGCTCTTGCTACGTCAACATGGAAGGGCTCGAGGCCACGAGGAAGATTAACTAACAAAGGCTTCGGACAAGGATGCCTTCAAAGGTGATGCCGGGGCCAAATGCCAGCACGAGCCCCCACTCCCCTCCACCACCACCACCTCCTTTGGCGAGCTCCTCCCTCATGTAGTCCATCACATAGAACACAGTGTTGCTGCTGACATTGCCGTAGTCCATAAGCGTCCTCCTGCTGCACTGCAGCTTCTCCGGGCGCAGCCCTAAGCTACTTTCCAGCCTGTTCAGTATGGCCGGCCCCCCCGGGTGCACCGCCCAGAACATCTCGTTGAAGTCCTCCACCCCTGCCCTCGCCATCAGCCCCCTGCAGAAGCCTTCTATGTGCCCCTGGATCTTCTCCGGCAGGTCCCTCCCCAGCTTGAACTCTATGCCCTCCTCCGACAGGCGCCCCTCGATGACCCCCTGCGTCCCCGGCAGGAAGTGCTGCACCGCCCACTCCAGCTCCATGAACGGCGCCGCCTCCCTCCCCGGCAGCGGGTCGGCGCCGACGATGGCGGCCGCCGCCCCGTCCCCGAAGAGCGCGGCGCCCACCAGGTCGTAGGGCCGGGCAAGGCTGGGCGGGCGGAAGCCCAGCACGGTGGTCTCGGAGGTCACCACCAGCACCCGGCTGCCGGGGTTGTTCTCAGCCACGTCCTTCGCGACGCGCAGCCCGGTGACGCCCCCGTAGCAGCCGAGGAAGTAGAGCATGACGCGGCCCACGTCGGGACGCAGGCCGAGGCGGGCGGCGAGGTAGACGTCCCCCCCGGGGAGCCGGATCTCGCTGGAGGAGACGTAGATGACGTGAGTGATGTCAGCGGCGGGGCGCCCCCACTCCCGGAGGCAGGCGGCGCTGGCCTCGGCCGCCATCTCCAGCACGGCCGCGTTGGCCACGTCCAGGCGTTGGCGGATGGTGGGGGAGCCCTCCGTAGCGAGCTCGGGGTACTTGTCCAGCACCTCCTTGCACATCACCGTGTACCTCGTCTTCACCGTGGTGTTCTTGCCTGCCCTCACAACAAAGGAAGAACACAGTGGAAGAAGATTAGAGAGAGAAAGAGATGCTATGTTACAAGGACAGTGGCATGAGCATACAGAGGCGCTCGAGCTTGGCCTTCATGGTGGGATCGTCGCACTTGGTGTCGCGGAAGTAGCCCTCGACGAGGCACTCCTGGGGGAGCAGCTGGCTGGGGAAGGCCTTGCCCAGGGCCAGCACCGCCGCCTTGCCCGGCCTGCTGGCGCGCTGGCTTGCGCCGTGGGCGAGGCTTCCGTTGTGTTTTGCTCCACTAAGGTCCATTCTCTACGTAGTGAGAGGGAACTGGGGCAGAGAGGAGGGCTCAGCTAGCTATGGGTCCCTTTGCGGGGCTACTGCAAACTAGGGTTTAATAAAGGAAGAGGGAAGTGGGGAGGAGGTTTTCTGGAGCGAGTTTGGTCTGGACAGAAGGATGCATGAGGGAAGGGGTAGATGGGTTCTTGTGTAAAGATAGGTGGGGTTTTCTGGTGCCGGTGAGAAACCTAAAGAGTGTGATACAGAAGAATTCTAATCTCATGGGTGATCCGGAGCTTGGCTAGAACTTTTTATGTACTGCTCGATCTTGTATATAAGCATCACAAATCTTGTTTTCCCTTTACATGAGGTCAGGGGAAAATCAAGAATTGGCAAAGTTTTGGACTGGATTTAATTTAGACTGGTTGCTCTACATAATCTCAAGTGAATTTCTATATGAGGATCCCTTGATTCGACATAAAATATCATAAAATATTATAATATATCGTATTTTAGCTCTCGCTTTAATGTGGTGTTTTACAGCAGTTTCTATCTAACCAAAGAGCACCATTCTGGGAGAAGATTTATAAGAAATCTTGTGAGACAAGTGAGTATATACTTTAAGTGGAGAACTATTTTCTTAGTTGCACTTTTAAATTCAGATCAAGGAACAGAATGCCCAAGTTTCTTTAGACTTTGAAGACTGTAGGTAGACGAAGAAAGGAAGGGCTAGGTCTGATAGAAGAGTATTTGCAATATTCTTTGAATTGGGTTGATCTAAGACCCAGCTCAACACAACCCAACACAACTTTGGTGGGTTCAATACATAGTTTAGCCCATCACATTTGACTTGTCCAGGCGGATGCAACCTTGAGCTGAACAAAAGAGAATGAGTAATACCACGCGCAGTCATTTGATCGGGTTCAATCCCACACTTGCAACAGGAAGCATTCTTTCTGTCTTTAATTAAAAAAGTCCTACGATAAGGGAACAATCTCAGGAGATAAAAAAAAAAACCCATCTGTACTGTTTTTTTTTTTTTTTTCAAATTTTCTGATCGTTCGATCAAAGATGGATGGTATATCTGGGCCTTTAGGATTGTTCCCTTCCCTGATTTTCTTTTTATGAAAAGTATTTAGCCGCTGCAGCCATCAGATTGAACGCGATCTGATGGCTGCGCACAAGAGTATTATTCAAAGAAAATTAGGTGCACTCACACTAGTTACACTTTTCGGTATGACCAGGGAATGGTATTGGAGTAATGCTTACTGCGAGATTCAAGTTCACGTGAATTATAGTGTTCAGGGTATTTGATCAGCATTATGGTAGAATATTTTCTTAATTAAAAAAGTCGTCGGATTGAGGAATCACTCTAACTCATTATCTTTTTTTGGCTAGACTCTAACTCAATATCTGTACCATTAATTTTTTTATCGCACGTTAAAAAAAAATCATCTTATATTTGCGTGCAAGCATTAGCCTGGCTTGCAGCGAGTATTACACATGATATCGATAAGCAAAAGACCTGATTTTTCCGAAAAGACGAGTCACATAAGTGTGACTCTTTCTATGTGCTAAAAGAAGATTCTTTTTTTTTTTTTGGGTTCTTCCACCCTAGTGGTAGAAGGGCTGCCCTAAACCCCCGCCCACCAAGGTCGATATCAGTTAGATATTCAAAAAGCATCCTCACATGTATCTACATATGGTGGTGAAGAGTATTACTTTTACTCCCCAATGCCTTACATTATCTTTATTGCATCTTTTTTCTTCATGAAGCAAGGACCATAGTAATACATCAGAGATGTAAGAGAATGACTCTCGAGTAATTGCAAGAGTAAAAGTGGCATTTTCTTATGACTCATTTGTAAATACTTTTCTAACTCTGAAGGACCATACAAGTTGGATAGATCTCTGAAACTGCGTGACAGTTTTCTACAAATTCCACTCCAACTTCTGGCGTCTGGGACAAAGAAACACAGTTTTTGTAGCCTCCATCAACACCCCTTTACCCCTCTCTCATTGGGAAACAAGTTGGAACGTGGCGGCGAATTCAATCGCTCAAATCTGCACAGCAATGATTATATTTAGGAAAGAATTTTTTATTACTAGACTAAAAATCATTCCAAAAAAATAAAAATTTCATCGTTTGGGATTATTGTCAAATCTTAACAGAAGGGAGAATGAAATCTATGGATAGTGAGAGAGATACTTGAATTTTTTTCTGGAAAAAAAAATCCCCAAAGTGTCAAGGTCGGAAACTTCTTTAGGGTACTTGGCAATCCAAGGAGCAAAAGTTTTTTCATAAGCATTCATTTCTCTCAATCTCTAATCCTAACTTCTTCCTGAAAAATAAACCTTTTCATCCTGTTTTCCAGAACTCCTAACCCACTCTTAAGGTGCCTGCTAGTTAGTTCAGGAATAGTCCCACAGCCATCGGGTCGGCTTGGATGGACTTTTCTGCAAAATGTGTTAAACTTGAAGGATGCTGCACTAATCTGATGCAACTAAGACAGATGGACTCATTTCCCAAATGCCATGAGTTCTCACATGGAACGATGGATGCACCCCTCTGAGCAACCGCTGGATCAAGTTTAGTCCAGCAACTACACCCTGACAATAACCACCACTAGAGCATTTCAAAATACATAAATGGTGCTAACACAATCTCCTTCTGTACACCATATGAATAGATGGATCTCTAATCCAAAGTGGAGTGTATGCCACTAAAACCTTGAGCTCAGGCCTGCCCAGACAAGACTTCCTCAATGGTCACAAAACGACCTCGCTCAATGGAAAGTTGGCCAGCAACACCAATGGCGACAGAAAGCAGCCCATCATGCAAGTCAACAGCAGGGGCAGCTTTGCCTCCTTGAGCTTGAACAGCTGATAGAAACGTAAGGTGTTCCAGATAGCTGGATCCATGGTGCAGCCCATCGTACCTGGAGCATTTATCCCACTGCAGTCAGAGGACGTCGCAAAAAGAACTATTGCACCATTCAAAATTTTAACCAACTATTCTATCACTCGGGGGAAAAAAAATGCATCTGGCTATAAAACATTTTTCTTTTAGAATACTAACAGTAAAGTGCAGAAAAATTGAAAACAGGAGGTGGCCACAGGATTTTATCTACCATAAACCGAACTAGAGGCAAGAGAAATGCACTACCTGGAAGAGTAATGTTGTGTGATTTGAAGCTATCTCGCAAAATAAATAGAAATATAAGTTTATTTATTTTTTTCTACCTGGGACTCTATGGTTTATTAGACATCCTCCAACTGGCAAGGAAAGATATGGATCTATCAAGATGTCTTCCCAATGGAGTGAAGCAACAATAACAATTGAGAAATAAAGCTTTTTTTAATCCATTTGTACCCCACAGAGATCGTCCAACAACCCCCCAACCTTCACCCCACCTTCTGGTTGACATCACCTCATGAAAAGCCCCCATAAAAATAAATCGACTTCTAGACTGAAACCAAGACGTTCCCATGGTAGAATGAATTGTTAGTTATATGGCTACCAGATAAATTCATAAAGTAAAATAAGATACATATTCAAGCATTGAGAAAAAATACAAGAAGATGCATATTCAAGTATAAAAGTATGTCATGAATTTGTTGTAGTTGTCACTAGAATACTAGTTACATGCAAGAATGTAAAGTGAGCATCCAATCAGTCAGTCATCAGTTTCCAGTCAACTGAAGGCTTGTGGACATAGCTAGAGTGGACACAGCAATCCAGTATACCTTATGTAAGACCTGCTATGCAATTGGTGTAATGCTGAAAACAAGCTAGAAAGAGACATTGGTGCTCGTTAAAGTAGAAACTTCTCTATCACCACTGTCTTCTGTTTATGTCTTGAATGAATAAGATGTTCCAAATCCTATAGCACTAGGAATTAAAGAGAACTGATAATTTGCTACAAAGTAAGAACTATCCCTTTTGCACAAAATAGGGAAAACAAAGGTAAAGCAAATGTTTTCCAGTGCTTGGTCATATTTTCATATGCTAGATACATATTTATTTGACCTGTATAAGTATAAATTACTATATCATATACAACGTCTGATCGGCCACAAAAAGTAAACAAGAACACAATTTGGATAGGGAAACCACTGAGTATCCTTACTTTATTCGCTCATCAACCGCCTGAAATGTCTCAACTCGAGCTCTCCCGCCTGTCCTGGTTCCCACACGCACAATGCTCTCGGGAACAAATGCTTCACCCTGTTACCAGTTCTAAGACTCTTAAGTTGTATCAGGACAAATTATAGATGCAAAGACCATCCCACTATTTGATTAACACTTGTGCACAAAAAGTTTTTTTTTTTTTTTTCAGAAACAGCAGCATCAGAGATTACTATGTTAACTTTTGGCAGAAATCTGCACATTTTACAAGTTTTTTGGGCGCTGCATGTACCATGTAAACTTTACCTTATCTTTGGGATGGACATGCAGATGCACAGCATGGTAGATCTCCATGTACAGAAAAGAAGCCTCCATACCCCCTCCCCCACCAAAAAAAAAGACAAGTAGAAAAAAAGAAAAGAGAAGAAAGGCTAGTATGCTATCTCCCTTTTCTCATAGGTAGATCAGTTGAAAACACCAAGAAGGGAAGACCATTTTATATAGACTTAATTCACATCAAAACAGACATTCATGAAGATTTAATGTAAATAATTCACATCAAAACAGACATTCAGGAACATTTAATGTTAATAATTCACACCAAAAACAGACATGAACATTTACTGTTAAAAGGTTACCTTTCCGATGTCACCTACAACAGAAATTTCTTGCTCATTCTTGCTGCCTTCAGCAAACATGCAAAGATCAAGCATACCCCTAGTACCATTATCAAATTCTACGATCACAAATGCATTATCAATAATATCAGGCACCTGTTTCAGGAATATGACTGTGAGAAGCAAAGAAGCGTACAGTAGCGTAAGCATAAATTTGATGTTCCTATCCTTCAAGCTAACAGATGGGATAAAAACTCCTACACAGCTACTATGACTTCAAACTTAAGAACTACGATGGTAGATACAGAACAATCTTATCTTATGGCTTTTGTTTATTTCTGGAAGAAGCTCCCAATTGGAAGACAGTCAGGGCAACATGTAATTCCCAGTATCTCTGGCTGGACCCAATAAGTACCACATTCTAAAAACACAATGCAGAAGAATGAAAACACTAAATTATGGGGAAACTTTATTTATTTTTACACAGGAATATTCATGAAACACCCATTGCTGTATCTACCTCTTTCAAGTTTCAGCATAACCAAACAAATAAACCTCAATCTCAAAAAAAAAAAAACTGTTTTGAGAGAGATTAGTGTTTCTGACACTTGAAATTACTGGTGTGGACCATCCATTACAAGATCTGTTATTAAATTGAAGACCCAAACTTTGTTCCCTGCTGAGGTAAATTGTCACTAAAAGACATGCGGCTCTGAGAAAGGAGGGAAAAAACTCTGGAGAGATATTCTCAAAATAATTGCTTAAGATCATGTTTGCATGAAACAAAAAGCATTTACATAGATAATTGGGTGGTCAAAAATAACCAGAATTACAGTGCTCAAATAATTGACGGAGATCGAGATCCACATAAAAGTGGCCTCAAAGGTAAGGGCCCAAAGATTGTTCCCTTTAGATCTCGCAGACAGGATACATCCTATTTGGTCCACCTACCATAAGTTAATGTATCTGCAACTGATGCGACTGCACTATGGGGTCAATTGATTGTCATTTTATAATTACCTCTATAGTAAAGGCATTTTCCGTTAACTATACTCCTTCTGAAGCTACAACAGAAGTTTCACCCACCTCTCCCTATTTTCAAGACAGAACTTCCTTTCCTACTACTACAGAAAATCTTTTCTTTTAGTCCTTACAGGCACTTAGCTAACAAGTACAACTTAAAGATGTCTATTGTTATTTCCTTCACTGAAATGCAGATTTTCTAACCCATATAATACAAATGGGCCATATTAGAATTCATGTGCACTACAAATTCCTGTTGAATGATTATCTGTGGGCCATCAACCTATGTCTTACACCATCTCAAAAGTTGTTGTCTCTGCGTCCTCTTAACACTAACGTTGATCGAAGTTTTTCTGCGGGGTGTCGCCCACCAGGCACATTTTGGTGGTTGAGAGAGAGAGAGAGAGAGAGAGAGAAATCCTAAGAGTCTCTGGGCATCTTAGGGAAATCCTCGACTCACATGGATCAATTCAAGAATTATGGCAAATTCACTCAAGTACTTGGGCTCTGATAATGAAAATATCATTGATGAACACTGATAATCATCCCAAATGCCAGTGAAGCATTGCAAGTCACTTATGAGTAACTTGTCTCCCAATTCTATCATTTCCTGATGCAGGAAGAAACATTCTATGTATTAATACAAATACATTAGAAACAAAATATTCGATGTATTAACACAAGTATGCTAAGTTCAAAACATCGCATGTATTAACACAAATATGTTAGATTATATGTATCACAACATATGTTAGAACCGTATGGGCATTGCCAATCCATTAGACTAACCATCTAAGTCATGGAAATAAATAGAATTGCATTTGCTCATAGCCAAAAAAAAAAAACTTACATGCCAAAAATCAAAGTCCTTTCAATATCCAATGCAATTTACAGTGTACAGATTTTTTTTTTTTCATAGGATCAAAGTATTATTTATTCTTATGAAACCAGGATTTTGAAGAGGAATTTTGTGCACCAAGTTTTACCTCAGTAAGTTGGATTGTTTATCCATTAGGCCTATATACCTACAGATTGCAACTTTGGAAAGTGATCATGTTTGAAACTATATACCTTTCCATCATACATTTCATCCTTGTGATTAACATCAATAGATCCAGAAGCCATCACGCGAAGTGGATTTGCAGCTGCAAATAGCCTCATCAGGTCAAAAAAATGGCAGCATTTTTCCACCAAGGTACCCCCAGTATTAGCATTGAATCTGTTCCAGTTGTTGACCTAAGTAAACCTGGGATTGTTAAAATATGGAAAAAGAAGGTATAATTATAATAAAATGCAAGAGCTGCATAGCTTTTTGGTAACGTTACAAACAAGAATATGCCAGGTGACAAAACAGTAAAACAGACATACCTTAACAAGAAAGGGAAAACGATGTTCACGAATGGCCACCATTTTCACCTGCCCAATTCTTCCATTTTTGACTACTTCGATAAGTTTAGCAACAGGAGGCATATATCTGTACTCCAGTCCAACATGTACCAGTATCTCAGGCCTCTTTTTTGCTGCCTCTATAACCTAAAAGAATCTCCAGCATCAAAACTAAAGAAAAATGACAAAGTTATTGGTGAGAGATTAATAGCATGAGTTAACAAGACTAACTGGCAAGTGCATCTGTCTTCAAACTCCCAGATGGCACATGATAAGTGAATGGTTAAAACTGGAATAAGACCAGGAAGTTCTCATCTCCAAGAATTTCCTACCAGGAAGTTCTCACCTTCAAGGATTTCCTTGTACCGAAACTCACTAAGAAAGGAAAAATTAGCAATATGTATACACCTGCTGATATCTCTCCCTACATCCCCCCCCCCCCCGGGTTGCGGTCGGGGGGACAAAAGACAGAACATAGACACTCAGAAAGATGGTAAATGCACAATTTTGAATGCAAAAGTACGGATTTCTGCAATCTAATCTTCTGCGTCAACTATTACTTGGAAAACAAGTGACTCAAAAACAGAAATCAACCAAATATTGTCTTATTGTAGATACCAAGAGGAATGTTATTGTACCACATTTTTTTCCACCCAACTTGCCACACCCATGGGAGCCGTTTGATTGTTTGATCAGATGACTCTCATTAAAGTTACTTTTGACACAACCTTTTTTGCAAATAGCACATTTAATGAAAACCATCTGATCAAACGATCAAACAGCTCCCCATGGGGATGGCAAATAGGGGACAAAAAGTTGCTTCTGACACAAGTATAGATCATCGTCGATCATCCCAACCATAAAGCTCCTTCACATGCCGTCTAAGCATCCTCCATTTTTGACCGAGGATACTCTTTTTGTTCACACGAGCTCATATACAAACAAGTTTCATCAAAACTACATAAACAAAGGTGTTACAGGTTGTCAGAACGTAATAATTGTGCTAAAGTCCGGATTACAGCTCGAAATGTTGAAGACAATATGCATCTAGGAGGTAACGTCTGATCGATAGTATTCATTTGTTCTAAAAAATCGGACCAAAAAGGGGAAAAACAGAGAAAATAAAAGAAATATTATGCATGTGTATCGAATACTACCTTCTTGCAGTCTTCGACAGTGGTGCAGAGGGGCTTCTCCACGAGCACGTGGTGTGGCCTCGGATGCACGATGATGTCCATGAGGATGCCAAAATGCGTCATGTTGGGCGACGACACCACGACCACGTCGCAGAGCCCGCTCTCCAGCAGCTCACGGTGCCCAGAGAACACCTGTGGCACAACAAATCCACACAAACATGTCCCAAGAACACGCGCCAGGCGACGAAGACGGAGCGGGGGGGTCCGGAATCGCGATCGATCCCAACCGAGCTATCCATGGATAATACCTGGAGGTTCCAGCCGAAGGAGGCGGCGAGGTCGAGGGCGGCGTGGCCGGACGGCGGGTGGGGGTCGGCAGCGCAGGTGACGGCGGCGCCCTCGGGGCGGAGGTGGGAGAGGTTGATCAGGTGCTCCCGCCCCATCATCCCCATCCCCACGATGCCGTACCTCACTTTCGCCGGCGAGCCGGCAGAGGCAGCCGGAGCAGCCGCCATCTGCGTCTGTGTCCTCCGCTTCTCTTCCTCGCTTGGGGGGCGGGGCGGGCTTCGTATTTCGATGGAGCGGCGTGGAAGTACGCCGGCGCCGTGGGAGATGGAAGGGTCTTTTTGTTCAAAAGTACTTTTTTTTTGTTTTTTGTTCTTTAAAAAAGATAAAACTTTGTATTACATGGCTGCGAATATGGATATCAAATCATCAACAGTTGCGGTAGTCAAATTTTTCTACGCGATAATTTAAACTTTTTATAATTATTTTATTAACCAAATATAAAAATAGGAATTTTTACTTCAACTCCCTACATTGTCTCAAAGTTACGAAAGGCCTCCTCCAATCCAACTATTTGTCGTTCACTTCATATCATGGGGACCGGCCAGGGTTAACGTTAACACTACATATCATGAGAATAACCTTCCTCCTCCTTCCCGCTCTCCCACTCACCTTCGCCCTCAATCATACTTCTTTTTTTCTCTCTTTTTTTTTTGTGCAGGGGGCATAGAGGCCAAGTATTTATAAGTATATACAAGCGACCAGAATTCCAATCTGAGTAGAACCCGAAAAATTCTTCACAGTTTGGAGATAAATTCGAGTAAGTTGAAATGTCTGCCTAATTAGGCGAGACTTCTAGGTCGAATTGATTTTCGGAGAAATAATCTCACAGACCAGAGATAAATATCCAACAGTACGTAACAGGCTGCATGGCTGGGCAACTTTTAGGCTCAACCAGGTTCGAACCTGAGACCTCCCATAAGGGAGGCAAGTGTGAAACCAATTGCCCCACAGTTGGTTCACACCCTCTTTCATCCTTTGCCCTTGTTGATGGGCACCGGTAGGGATGTAATTTAGACGGGTTACTTAGTATTTTGGGTTTAACCCAAATTTAACATAATCCAGTCGAATTTCAGTCAGGTTCAAATTCAGTCCAGCTTCAACTCAAATTCAATTTATATTCAATTCAAATTCACTGGTGAGAGAGTTGGGTTGGGTTGGATTGGGCTGGCCTTATTTGTAAAAAAAATATTAAAAGTATTTTTCTTATTATATGAATTAATATAAAAGTCAAAGGTTAAATTAGACTAGCTCAAATTTAACTTAACTCATCTCAAATTTGACTAATGCCAACTCAAATTTAATTACAACTTGATTTAAATAATTTAACTAAGTCTAATTTATTATAATATAAGTTAGACTGGACCGAACCATGGACTGATCCGTCCAAATTCACACCCCTATAAGTGTGGCGGGGGTTTTTGACTTCCCATGTTTCAACCAAGTTACTAAGGAAGGACATTGGTCTTTGAGAGCCATTTATTTAATCTTTTAATTGTTAGAATTCTAATTAAAAGATCTAATTTCTACTTAAAAACTCTAAATTCGAGCTTTTTTTATTGAGATAAGAATTGAGTTATTAGGAAAGATTTGATTTGCACACTTATCCAAAATCGGTAACGCTCACTCGCACAATCTCAGTTATCTTTTTCATGTCAAAAATAGAAGCGAAAAATAACTTTCAATTAAAACTTCACTAAACATGCCCAATCTTCGTACGAATTATATGATTGGTGTTGGGACCGCCTCTTATCTATCCGAACTCTCTCACAATCTATAATTTATGTATGATGGTTGAAGAACAATTACAATTGTTGGTAGGGATGTAATAACGGTATCTGAAAATTAGTTTATACGTCCGTTTCCAAAGGTTAAAAGTTATGAAAAGATGCAAGTTAGAAGATAGGGATAAGAAAATTATTCATTTACAAAGGTTAAAAGTTTTGAAAAGATTAACAGATGAGGATAAAAAAGTTATTCGTACCTGGACAATTTCAGAGATAAGAAAATTATTTGTATCTGGATAATTTCAGAAAGGATAAGAAGATATCTATTTCCAAGTCCAATTATATGATTATTCATATATCTTTTTCACTCATCTTGGTTATTTTGACTGTATCTTATTTATAACTCTAATTTCTCACCTACTTGCAAATAAAACCCCCATCAGATACCTACCTAATCACATTCTCATTATCTACCCCACTCCTTTGACCCGCCTTTTTCATTCACTAGTTTGGAAAACTCACTTCGACTATACTTTATAAGTAAAAATTACAAGGATTATCTAGGAGGAACTTATACATATATTTTGTAAGTAGGATTTCTCCGTTCCTCTTAAAAGCAAGATAAGAAGTTTATATTCACACGGTATTGCGTGATAATTTAACTTTTATATACCCATTGTCGACTATTTCCAATAATTTTGAAGGAAAATGAGGAGAAAGATAAGGATACACATTAATTAAGGATAAGGGTAAAACTAATATTCGGCACCAGTAGGTATCCTTTTACATTCTTAATCCCAACGTTTAAACTATTGAATTTCATGTTCCCAAAGAAACCATAGCAGAGTAACCTGATCGGCAATTATCCTCTATAACCACCACATATGCTACAAGAAAACTTTTTTTATTAATTTAATTATATTTTAATAAATATTCAAATATTTAATCACATTTCAAAAATAATTATAAAACTAGTTAGGCATTCTGTGCGTGGCACGTGTCCAATGAGGACACGTGGAGGCACGATGTTAAATATTTAACTGAATTTGTGCGTTGCCAACCCCAAACTATAGTCGACGTTGAGAACGTAGACAATCCTCTGCCCTCTCTTACTACCTGAAAAGGAATGTTAATAGTGGCCGACTAAAAATCGATATCACGTAACTCCAACTGTAAGTCAACATTCATAACGCCGACTTTTAGTCAACTTTAGTCCTTTGAATTCGCTTGCCCGGCCACGCACCCCACTAGACACGTGTCGTGGCACGTCTGACGGTATCAGACGACTAGTTTTACAAATTCTTTTTTAATGTAATGAAATATTTAAATATTTATTAAAATATGATTAAATTAATAAAAAACCCAACTACAAAAATAGCTCTTGCCAATAGCTTCAATCCATAAGCTCTGCAGGACGACAGACTTCGGGCGGCAGTCCATCTTTCTGCAGAACCAAATGTGAAGCACTGGACACGAATCCTTGCCACCGAATTAAAGACAAAAAATGGGATTTTGTATGAACCAACATGGATGAATTATCCCCCAGATGGCCAGATGTTATGGCCCTTAACCTAGCATCGAGTCCATCACTGCCTAGCAATGCATAGTAGTTACATTGGGTCCCACGTGTGATGAAAAATGATAGGCATTATATTACATTCAATTAGGAGATTACGGTATTTCTCTGAATGGCCTACGCAGCAAACTCTGGAAGTACCGAATCGGACATGTACAAAATGGAACATCCGATTATAAACCATTAATGTTTGCAACAGTTCCTACTCAAGACCGGCATAGAAAATAAAACTCTGTAATTTTCTCTTCCAAGTACTGCACAAGCATCCCTTGTTTTTAAATATCAAATAAAGGGTACAAAAAGAACACTTTTGATGTTAAGCAACATTTGATACCAAGATGAAGAATGGCATGAAGGTAATAAAATGGACAAACATTCCACCTGCTATATCTTTTCCATTTTCCCTTTCTTGCCTCATGGTGTATTTACTACAAAGCGTGCATCTCCAAATTGTCATGTTGGTTCTGTTGTTGACTACCATTCTCAGAAATGGCAGACTGGAGGTTTTCATTCATATTCATTTCCTGAACAGCAGGCGGGTTTATGATTGTCATGGGCATGACAACATCATCAGAGAGCCGCCCTTTCATCTCTCGGTGCTCTTGGCATAGTGCGCACCAGTGCATGCAGCAGTGAACCATGCAAGGGTCACATGGAGAACTCTGCAGATAGAGTATCGCAGGCAATATCAGTACCCCTTCACAATAAGATACCTCAACCATGTGAATGCATGATGTCCACAATAGATATGTCAACCATATGAATGTATGTTGCCTAAGTAAGATGCTGGCAGCAAATTTCCTATTTTCTTAAGATGTGTGTTGTGCTGGTTTTAAACTCTTTCTACCAATCATGTGAATGTATGATGTCCAAGTAAGATGCTAGCAGCGAATTTCCTATTGTCTTAATATTGCCTGTTGTGCTGGTTTTAAACTCTTTCTACCTCGGGCTGAACAGCAATAAAACTCGTGCAAATACAAAATTTGCTAAAAGATGCCACATGAGTAAACTACATCCCAGTCATGTCTGTTAAACTACAATTCTAGAATCGCATCTTCAGATCATATAACTAATTACACTCCCAATCTTGACAAATCACATGGATGTAAGTAAACATCCCTCAAAATCAGGTTGTAGCTAACTATATGGACACAAAATAAAAATCTTTTGATGGTGCACATTGACATATGCAGGGGAATTTGTTTGTTCTTATTGGTTCATTTCATTTAAGCAGTTGATTTATGGAGTCGAGGGGAGAGTTTTTCTTTCAGGCTTCTTTGTAATTGTAATCCAGGATGTATGTTTCATTTTCTCTTTGCAGTTTGATTGTTGTGGTGGATCAGAGAATTTCTGCTCGCTTTACTACACGCTATTCATTCTACATAGAATTGGTAGTAAACTAAAATCCAGAACTCCTTTCAAAAGAAAACCCATTGAAAGTGGCATCTGAAATCATTTAAGTTGGTCAAGTTGCAAAATAATGCACCCCACCCAAACCTTTTGCACAATTGATGCACGAACATCTCTGGCATATGAATAAGCAAAACCAAGGAAGCCAAAAGCAACCATGGGTACCTTCAGGTTTTAAGGATCTTGCCTTTATGCCACCAAAGAAAAGCCATCAAACATTAACGATGGCGTCTAGGAATGCAGAAAAAGAATCTAAAGAGTATTTATTTCACATGAGAAAGTAAAAAAAATATATATATATTCATGCCACCAAAGAAATTTATAGTTCCCAGTAGAAGGTGGTTACAACTTAAAACTAGTTGTTGCAAAAGAAGCAAATAGTACAAGGAAAATATATAATAAAGGAGACATCACCTTAAGATGATACTTCTTCTGCAACGATTGCCGAAACAGCCCAGTGTAGATGCCACACATCCACCAAGTAAACAACAGACCTTCACCGATAAGAAATGATGTCCCAGGATGAATACCATGAAACAATGCTGTAGCAGCAGCAAGTGCCATGCCACCCTCAACAAAGATAGCATGGCAAACACAAGGCCTGGTCCAAGGGATGTCTTCCCTCATACTTTCAACATTGCGCCCAAACAACACGCATGGACAGAACAGCCCAGTCCAACCTATGAGCAAAAATAAGGAAAATTACACTTTGCCACAAGATGCAAAAGATAACTATTCACACAGGAATAGAGAATAAAGATATTGCAATATAAATGGGGAAGAGATCTGCAGGATACATCTAAGAAGAGTTGAGTGTCTCCTCAGGGTATGTCTATGAAAAGTTTGTACTCGCAGAGAAGGTTCACTTGGCCTCTGAAAAATAAAAAGATGTCTTGCTTGATTTAACAAAAAAGAAAACTGTAGGAGCCATGTCATTGCACAAGAATATAGCAAGACATTCTTGTGGCAGCAACCATAAATAATAAAAAGGCATTCTGAATGTGGTCCCATGAACACAGATATTAATTAACAGGACAGTTGCTCATCTGACATATAACCCTGGTAAGAAAACTGTGATCAGATACCATTACTACTCCGTCTTATGGAGCTCTGCACACCATGCTCTTCATAATTAACAACCTACATAATGCAGCCATAGTTCTCATGTAAAGCCATATCATGGTTCAATCAGGGACAGGAAACATGAGAAGTTTGATTACTCCAGTCAGGTATGAAGAATGGTCTCTTCCACTTACCAACAGCCTATCATTCATGAAATGTTCATTGAGTTCAGGCTCTTGGTGCCAAAACCATGTTCTCATATTATATTTTGGTTCACCAAAAAACAGAAAAAAAACATTCTGGGGATTAGTTTGGGCATATTCCCTTTTTATTACATAGCATACAGAACAGCACATACTTTTTCCTTTTTTGGGAAGTGGTGGGCACCACAAAGTATATATTAAAGAAAAATGAGATACAAAACGGAATTTACAAGGTATACAAAAAGCATCAAGGGGTCAAAGCTCAAAACTTCCCCAAAAGGACAAAAAGAGGGAGTTAGAAAACATTCTCTTGTAAATTTCGAGACATGTTCATGATTACCCAGACATGCATACGAAAACCTGCACCAAACCTTAGAAACAAATTCGGCATGTTTTTATAATATATGCAACATAGTGCATGTTTATTAATTGAATGTTTACTTACCCATTGGTCATGGGGTAGTAAAATTGATTTGATCGAGGATTTAATGAGCCTAGCAAGAAGAATTGAGAGGCTCATGTTTTTTTTTGTCATAATTTTCTTTTTTTGTTGGGGTGGGGATCAAAAGAGAGGCTCACATTCTAGTTAGTCAGAAGTATCTACCAGTACATGAATGAGATGTACAATTATCTAAAATCTTGATCATATGACCCCCAGAAAATACACAACTTCTGATCTTATCTCTGTTTAATCATCAGAACTACCTTATCATCCATGGTACAAGTTAGGATCTGATACCAATCTAACTCAAACAAGTCACTATCTGGCACCTATCCTGGCAACATTTGTCAGAAGTATGACCATAAAAATTGGAAGCATGAATGGCTTCTAAATGCGTCACACTGGGAACCCAGATTACTCACCAATAACAATAAAGGGGTATCTTAACCTCTTAGGAATAGCATAAGCTTCAATCTCCTTTCTTACATTAAATGGAGGATAAGTTGCTCCGCTGAAGAATGATGTCCACAAATGAATGGAAGAACCTTGCAACATATAATATCATTCTGCTGGGAATGTAGCTACCCCAAATTAAAAGTCATAGCAGAGAGAATTTTATAGAAAACATGCTCAAGACACCGATTTTTCTTTTCTTTGGAAGGACCCTCCCTCCCTCTCTCCCAATTCATTGTTTGTTTTCTCAGCCTACTCACTAAGACAGATTGCATCATTATATGTTCTATTTTCAAAATCTGGATGGTATATTCATACCATCATCGCATACTTGTAGTTTTAAAATAACAAATAGACAGGAATGCTAGATGAATCCCAAGTCGCAACCAATAGACGAGATGGTTCAACTAAATTATTTCCTTCAGAAGAGGTAGCCCAAAACCATTTAGAGTGGAGACAAAGCATATAGCCGACCCCAATTAATTTGGGATTAAGGCTTAGTTGAGTTGAATTGAGTTGAGTTGGGAAGCAATCCTGTACATCTGCCTTGGATTATATGTATATGATTTCAAAGCCATAAGTCTTAAAAGACTATGAGCCTCTGAAGTGTAGTTAAATAGCATTCTGTTAAATAACATTTCTCTCATTTAAAAGCCATAGGATCCAGCAGAAAACTAATCAAACTCTTCCTCAACTTCAAATGCTCAAATTACAACTCAAGGTGTTGTTGCAAATAATCATGAATTTAAAGAACAAAGATGAATCAATTGATATGAACAGAACAAGACTGGTGTCAGCTAAGAATATATTTTGTACCAGATAGTGGACCACCTAAATAGAAGGGATGGCTCTTGTTGTGACACAAAAGATACAAGACTGATTTATCCCCATAACCATGCTCTAATGTCTCCACCTCCAAGGCAGGCATGAACTGAAATATGCCATACTTCACAACCACCTTCATTAGTTGTAACGAAGTGCAATGCATAGGTAGAAATAGAGGTAAATGAAAAAGGGAATATATAGAGATCAATCAAAGTACAAGGAGAAAGCAAAAGAGTACAGTGAAGTTTTTACATTCTCAAAGCACTCCTCTTTGTTTTCTATAGCTCCTTCTTTTTTAATATAGTCATAAAGCCAGCATACCATGGACACAACTCCATCAGGGAAACAATGTTTAACAGAAGGTGTATTAACTCCCTACAAGCACTGAAGATCCGAGCCCGACGATTTGACAGCTGCCATGTGGCAAGTCAACCACTGGTCAGCCTAGTGCCACCCAGTCAAGGGTCAAAGGAACGATACAGAATACTCGACTTAAGAATGAACTTGATCCATGCTATTAAGTATGGTGTATTGCCTGTCACACTTGAGCCTACTATTTACCTTTGGTAATCATTTCGAGGGGGATGTGCCTCTTTTTAAAGAGGGCAGGAGTGCAGATCCACCTCCCAAGTTTTTTTTGGTTTTGAAATGAAGGCCATGGTATTAGTCCTTGATAATATATCTCTAGCATTTATTCTAGATTCTAGTAACCCTGCAGCTTCAGATTTCAAGAAGGCATGATGTTACCAAAGGCTGTAATCATACTGTTGTGAAGGGCATGAATGGTAGTTAATGCATGCTGATGACAACTCAAGCTTGGAACAGAGAATTGACAAACATTTGACTAGCCGCTCTTCTGTGAAACATCACTGGCACCTGTGATTGAGTATCATAGGGAAACTATTATCTTACTAGTGTTGCACATAATCCTTGAGCAATCTGTAGGAGATACCAGTATAGTGCTCATAAAGGCATAAGAACACATGGAAGTGGGGTTAAATCTTATGGTTTGTTGTAAGTGGGTTAAATCTTAACAGTTGTGCCGTCAGCTTTGGTGAAGGCCTGGAGAGGTTCTAGCATAAAGGGGAAGACTTCTCCCAGGTGGCCGGTAGAGTGTGTTGATCTCCCTATGGGGTGACTTGGCAATGGCTAGAGTGGTTATAAAACTCTGGAAGCTGGCTAGAGAGCTTTCTCATTGGGGTGCTACAAAGGTGCTTCCAACAAGGTCCACCAAAGAAAACATCCTTCAGCGAATTGAAGGATTGGACACCCTTGAGGAGGGAGGAGCCGCAGGACAGCTCGATGAAGAGGAGAAAAATGTCAGAAATAAGTTGAAGGTGGAATATGGTGAAATTCTCATGAAGGAAGAGATCTGCTAGCATCAAAGCTCTAGGGGAGATGGATCATTGAGGGAGAGATAAATACTGCATACTTCCAAAAAGTGGCTTGATGAAGGAGTAGAATGAACACTATGCAGAGTATTAGAGAAGGGGGCAAAGTTCTGATAGATAAGAAGGAAATCATGACCCATGTTAGAGCCTTCTACGCAGCACTGTTCTCTGAAGAAGACATATGGCATCCATCTCTTATGGCAAGTCTGCTTCCTACCGTCTCCTATGACAAGGAGAGAGAGCTTTCCAGACTGTTCACAGCGGAGGAAGTTAGAAAGGTTGCCTTCGCCCTTCCAAGTGACAAAGCTCCTAGATCAGATGGCTTTTGTTGTTTTTCTACCAACCTTGTTGGGCCATCATCGAAGGTGACTTGTTGCAAGCTATTGGGGAGTTTCAGGATGGTAGAGCTCACTTAAGTGGCATTAATAAGACTCTTTTGGTACTCATTCTGAAGAAGTTGGGTGCAGAGAAGTTGCAGGACTTTAGAACCATTAGTCTGCTTAATGTTGTCTATAAGATTATCACCAAGCTACTTGCATCCAAATTAGAGCTTGTAGTGGATAGGGTGGTCAGTGAGTACCAGGGGGCCTTCATTAAAGGGAGACCGATTCAGGAAAATTTCTTGGTGGCACACGAATGTCTTCATGCATTGAACAACCAAAGGGGAAAGATATCTTGTCATCAAACTTGACTTCGAGAAGGCCTATGATAGAGTAAATTGGGGATGTTTGCTATAGGTTTTGTTGGTCAGTATGGGTTTTGGTGACACTTGGATCAGATGGATCTCAACTTGCATTTCTTCGGCTAGGTTGGTGGTGCTCCTTAATGGGGAGGAATCCTTGTATTTTCATAGTGGTCGTGCTCTCAAGCAAGGAGACCCCCTGTCACCCCTTCTTTTGTCTTGGTTGCTCACCTCTTTAACAAAAACGTGGACTAGTGAGGAAGAAGAATGTATTATCTCTGAATTCAAGGTTCATGCCTCAGGCAGTCAGATTTCTCACCTACAATATGTGGATGACACTATTCTCTTTCTGGCCCTGGCTCTTTAGTAGGTGTTGGATGTTGCAGATGTTAAGGACACCAGTGGGCTTAAGGTGAATTTTGAGAAGAGCCTTATGGACATTAATGTGCATCATGGCTTCCTTTCCAGGGCAGCTGATCCTCTAGGTTGTTCTATTGGGCAGTTTCCCATCACTTATCTTGGCCTCCTCCTTTCCTCTAGGTGATCCACACTCTCAACTGAAAGCCCACACAAACTGCAATTGGCCTGCACACCATCCATAATGGCTGCCAAGACAACAAACGTAGGAAGCCTCATGTGAGCAAGTCTCCATATAAGAATCTGGACCTTCGGCCTCAATCTCTAATAATCTTGTACGAGACTTAAACAAGAATCTCTATTAGTCTCCCATACCCATTCCCATGAATCCTCATAGTTTTGAGCAATAAAGTAGTCCTAGAGATGGAGTAAGAGGTCCAACAACTAAAGAAACTCCATATCACTGAGGTCCTGCGGAAGATAGGTAGCCAATCCATCAAATCCCACACCATAGCCATCAGTGCCAAAGGAGGGGATGCAATGGGAAATAACAAGGGGAACTTATCCTTTAAAGCCAAGTTACCATACCACTTATCCGCCTAGAATCACCATTTATGACCATTCCCAGGGACTTGCCATGTACCACTTCTCACCACATCTGTCGCTTGGAGGATCCCCTTCTAGAAATGAGAGGCATTAGGAGGGGGGTTGTGAAATAGACTCGTAAGTGGCCCCCTATCTATAACGCCTCGGTTTAACTTGCCTTTTCGCTGCCGATGTTTGGAAGTTGGTCCTAGAGTAGATTCATAGCAGCTTCCCTTTACCTGCAACAATTGTTGAATTGCTTCTTCTATGAGCGAGGAGGTGGATCTCTAGTCAAGATGGCAAGAGATGGTGGATGATTGTTCATGCTACTATTTGGTCGATATGGTGTGTGAGAAATGCTCAAATATTCCGTAAAGAGGGAACAACATCGGAGGCCTTAGCTCGGTTCAATTTGTGATAGATCTTTTGAGTGGGAGAGGCTGTTATGTTTTGTCAGCCCCCCTCAATCATCCTTTTTGTCATTGTTGGGAGGGACTTGATCACGCTTGCTTCGTGTTTTTTGTACATGGGATTTTTGAGAGCTTCTCTTTCTTATACTTGTAAATCCCTTATTTCTAGAATGTCGCTTTTGTCTCCTTTGTTTCCTCTTCCCATGATGCTGCTGATTATGGAGTCAGATTCAGAGTTAACGATGCTTCCCCCATGTGCTTTGTCACAGACCGATGGATGAACAGAACATGAAACCTTGAGTCCAGAACAAAGTTGGGGATTGCCATAATTCTTAGAGATGACAAGAAAGAAGGTTTGCGTCTGGTCTCTCCCTTCTTTCTACTCTTCCAGTTCATGCCTTTGTGGGTATGGAAAATACAGGAACTGTTGATAATGAGATGCAGAATGGTCCCATCTGTAGGTTGTCCTCTGTTACTGTAGTTATCTCCTCGATGGTTGGTCCAAAAAAGAAATTGTCTCATGATGTAGGATGCTGAAGTTAGATATTCACAATAGAGTAGAACGATGTGTAGGCTTTAGTGTCAATTAGGAGAAAGCCAAGAAGTCATTTCTAGGCATAGTAGTCAATCCCGTCCTGTTCCGGCCTGTCCCGGCTGGGATGTCCCGTCCCAATGAAGAAACAGGATGGGACAATTTCTGGTCTATCTTAATACTTGTCTCGGTCTGTCCCATCCTGTTTCGGTCTATTCCGGTCCGTCTCGACCTGTCCTGGCCATTCACAACCAGAATTTATATTTTTACACGAAATTTTCTTAACTACTTAAACTCTTTGTAAACTAATTTTGGAAGGTTCATTTGATGAATATACTCATTTAGAAACCCATAAATCAGTCTTCAATGCTTCTATCATGTTAATTTTGTGTTATCTATATGTTTATAATTTATATGTTTATTTTCATATTATTTTTTGTATACGTATGTTTTATATTTGTTGGAATGTGTATGAAAAAAATTCCGGGACGGGACATCGGAATTGTCCGGGATACCGAGATGTCCCATCCTAGTGGAATACGGGACAGGGACAGGGACTGGGACGGGATTAACAACTACGTTTCCAGGTAAACTAAAGTAGAGAAGACTTCAGTTGACTTGCAGGAGAGAAGAAGTTGCATGATGCCAACAACTTTGCAATAATGCTGCAATGATGCTGGCAACGAAGCAGAACAAGATTTTTGCCCTTCTTTCTCTTCTTCTTTCAATACCCTCTTTTCTTCAACCTATACTTGAAGTTGAAGAGAGCATGAATAAGTACCCTACTCCTCATTTGTTGAGTGTGGCTTGATCATCCACATGTTTGCCATAATAAATCATACTTCATCACCTTGTTCCAAAGATGTATAAGGACAAAGCAGGCATAGAAGCCCAGTCGGATGTGGAACAATTCACCCAGGGTTGAGTTTCAAATTTGCACTTAAATAAATGGCCACACATGCCTCAGGGTTTTGGTCAGAGGACTTGGAATATTAAATAAAAGCAATCATCCTTTGTAAATATTAAGTTAAAAAAAACTCCCGGTGTGGTTAAACTTCTTTGACTTTGGTAGTAAGCATGAGTTCAAATCCTAGCAGCGCAAACTCTCTTAGAGTGCGACTAAGAAAGAGAGGTCTTTACAGGCCAATTCTTAGGTGAATAATTGGGCCTGGACTATCCTATGTCAGCCTTGTCATGGTCCAGAATAAAGCCTAGGCCTGCTATGAAAGGCAAGCTAGGTAGACCATGGACAACCCTGCTTAATTCTCCCATTTCTTATTTCTTTGCCTTCACTAAAAATTGTATAAGGATCATCTTCCTCTTTGACATATCCAAAGAAGGTAACCTAATTAAACTCTTCTGGGCTGAATGGATCATGAGGAAAAAGTTTAGAAGCATGAGCCACCAATCTCAGAACCGAGATGCCTGATCCAGCTTCCACTCCCAAGAAAATTTATATCCCAAAAGTGATCTGCCATATCTCTTCATCCATCTAGCTCCCGTTCACTTCATTATTATATGGTAAGAAATTTGGCAAGAACTTTAATTGTCAAAATTACTGGTGGAGTTCAGAATCAAATGAGGTGGCTGAATTAGCTGTTGTCAATGCCAATCCCAACTTGGATCCAATAAAAGTGGGGATATTTGGATAAAAATGTAATTCAGCTAGGATCAGTTGATTCTGATCCGCTTTCAAAAAATCTCCAGCCAGTTCCAATCCATCCACCTCAAAGTCATATTGGCTGATGCTGATTTTGACCCCAAAGGATTGATCCAGATTGGGGTTCAAGCAATCTGCAAAATGAATTCACTTAAAAAGACCTTTTATTAACAGATGGAATGAGAACCCAAGTTCATGCACTGGGGGATCTATGATATCATGTGGCTGACATGGACATGTTAATTTCAAAGCACAACAAAATCCCAAAAGCCCAAAACAATAGGACATGGTGTACCTAGATATTCAAATGTAATTGTTGACCTAGAAACAGATGGGTAATAGTAAATTTGAACAATTTTGAAAACATAAAATAGATGCTTAAAAACCAATCCAAACAGGCCTCAACATTTTTGAAAAACAAGTGAACAACTTTTCTTGCACCTCATGGAGAGATCTAGGCTACCCCTTTCTGAGGAGGACATGCCAACCGGTTCAGCTGCGAGAGGGCAAGCTTCTAAACCCACAGTTGCATGTAGGAGAGGGTCCATTACAAATCTAATTGTACAACACACACAAAGGACAGCATCAAGTAGAATCAAAACCAAAACTGCAGAGAGCAAAACCAAAACTGCAGAGAGCAAAACATATAGGTACATGCTAGAATGCCTAAATCAGTGATCTGAAACATGAAAGCCCAACATTCGACAATTAATCCACCGGCACTTACAGCTCTCAGTATGTTCCGCACAGCCGCAAATCCCCGACGTCCACGGCTCATCCGCCGGGGGTTCATAACTCTCCGGAAGCGGCTGTCCGCATTCGCTACACTTGTGAACGGCCAACTGCGCAAGCAACCAGAATCACAGTCACACACCATGCTGACAAGCCAACAACACCTCAATTGTTCACTGCACCGGAAACAAGATGCCCACGAACAACAGTCCCAAACCTACTCGCCAAAAAATACTTCGACTGGATCAAAATCGCAAACCAACGCCTACAGAAGCCATCTGCTCACACGAAAACAGCGAAAAACCCACGGCCAACATCCAAATCCAGGTAACGGCGGTGGCGACGCGACGAACCGAGACAGGACAGGAACTGAAATGGACGCCGGGGCCAAACCTGGGGGACCTGGACGGGCTGGTTGAGCTCCCCGGGGCGGATCTCCTCGGCGGGGGCGTCCTGGTGCTTGGTCAGCTTCACATAGCGCGAAGTCACTGTGTCCTCCGCCATGGCCGCGCGCTCCGCAGCCAACCAAAGCCCTCAGGTCAGATCTACGGCGGCGCGGCCTGGGAACTCCGCCTCTGCGGGAGCTGAAGCTTGCTGCCTGCGAGACTACCCCACCCCCCGCAGATCTGGCGCAAAACCCTAGAGCAGATCTGCGGAAGAGGAGGCGAGAGCGGGGTAGACGCGGGCGTTTTCCGTGCGGGAGGGGGGTCGTTCCCGCTACACAGGTTGGTGGGGCGCGACCCAAGGAGAAGGCCTCTATATATGTGCCCGCTGCGAAGGAAGAAGCGGTAAAAGGCAGGAAGCTTCACCCGTTGACGAGTATCACCGATTGTCTTAAGATTCGAGGGTGACGAAAGGCACGTGGACTTAACTCACTCTGGTCTGCAGACCACGTCGGTGCAGGTTTGGAGGAGGATTCCACGAACTCTATTTCTGAAGAGTAATGCCAGCAGCATCACATGTAGATAGGATACGGAAACGAAAACATGTGTTTCTATTTTTTTATTTTGACAACGATGATTTGTTTTCGTTTTCGATTTCGATAAGATCGGACAATGTATTTTTTGTTTCCATTTTTAACAAAATCGAAAAGTCCATTTTTCGTTTTCAATTTATTTCCGATTCCGATATCGGAATCATATATTATTTTCCATAATTATCAAAAACTGTTAATTTCTTGATTTATTTTGTTTAAAACATATAGAATGATACTAAATATAACTAATACGCCTTAGTATATTAGATAATAATCAATAAGATTAAAACGCAATGACTGTAACTATGTATCCATAAAGTTACATTTAAAAATCTTTAATAATAATCAAAATTGAAAATTAGAAAACGGATACGGAAACATGTGTTTCAGTCTCCGATTTCGATAGTTTATCGGAAATATCTGTATCCGATTTTGATAACTATTGGACAGATATCTTTTTTATCGAAAATAGATATTTTTTTAATAACAGATCGACAAATTGGATAATCAGATTTCTGTTGACGGCCCTAATCATATGAGGTGTGGTAAAAGATGATCGTGAAATGTAATGCACCATCAGTTTTCACTTTGTTTTCTATTTTTTTGATCTTTTTAAATGAAAAGAAAGAAAATAACTTTTTTGATAGTGTTTATTATTATCTTTTACTTTCTCATTCACCTCTCTTTGAAAAAGACATAACTTACTGTTTTAACTCAACCACCCCTCAATTTATCACTTTCAAAGTAGTTTTATCACATCATATGTAGTTCAGTCTTATCACTTTCAAATGCAATTGTATCACTTTTAAATGCAATTTTATCATTTTAGTTTAATTTTATCACTTCCTATATAATTTTATTACTTCTTAACGCAGTTTTAATATTTCCAACGTAATTCTATATAAGTTTTATCACTTCTTCTACAAATTTATTATTTTATGTTTATTTTTGTTATTTTTTATATAAAAATAATAAAATTATATTAGAAAGTAATAAAATTACATAAGAAGTGATAAAACTGAACTACGGAAAAAGTGATAAAATTGTGCCTAAAAGTGATAAATTGATAAGTGGTCGAGCTAAAGCGGGAAGGTTTTGTATCATTTACAAAGGGAGATGAGGGGAATGACAGTCATAAATGTTGTCAAAAAAGTTCCAGGTTTTCTTTCTCTCTACTCAAAAGGTCAAAAATGTGGGAACAAAGATGGATAGGTAGAGTAAGGAGATGCTATGTTGCATTCTACGTCATCTTTGCTGCAAGTATTATTCTTTATAAAATGCCATCTTGTATATGGAAGTGAGATCATCTAGGCCTCCCTTTGTGTCCCTTTCATCCCAAGACGCATCAGGAGATTGTGAATAAGTCAAAGCCTCAGGCACATCAAGAAGAGAGGGTGACCTTGCTCCTCCCCTCATGTGTCTTGAGGTGTAGGGAGACCTAGAGGGAGGAGTTTCAGAGGATCTCATTGCCCGTGCGTGATAGATCTAAGACAAAAGAGAGTCAATCATCTTCCCCTTCTCTAGTTTTTGTTTTTCTTGATACAACTAATCTAGAATGAGATAGTACGAATGTGGAGTTTGGATGGTTTTTGAGTTTGATGTTCTATTTTTAAACATCGGTGTTGACTAGTGTCATTTGGCTATTCGCCCGGTGTCATAGGAGAAAAATTAGCTGCCTTCTTTATCTAGAGCCTTAATGCATAGGAGGTCTTCAAACATTCATAATGGTGGGAGTTTCCTCCAATCCCTACACTGAGATGAATAAAATTGTCCTATTTATTTTTGCTGATTGCATACTTTGGATGGGATTTTAGCATGTCTTAGGAGTATATTGGTCATTTGTTTTGTATACAAAGCATTAGTCTTCTATGATGATTGATCTCTTGAAAAAAGTGTGCCTTGATGATTATTTGAGCTTAAACTATGATTTTATACAAATAATATTTTGGATATATATACATTATTTTCATATAATGTGAAGTGTACTAAATGATAACATATTTCATCTAAGAGAAATGTTAGTTAGCCACACCCTCTTGCATACCTTTTTGTTATCCAAAAAAGACAAGTGTCACATAGGTACCCTTGGATTTTTCCTACCATGGGAGGCTAATAATAACTCAAAAAATACTTATACTTGTATTTTTTGAACAACAAAGGGGTATGGTAAGAAGATGTGGCATATTAGCATCCCTCTTTATCCAATGGTTGAACAACCATGTTGAAATTTGAGTTAAAAACATTTAACTCCAAATGGATATGAGCAAGGCAGACCATTGGCCGATCAATAATAGTACAAGTTTCCAATCTTCTTCAAGCTCTTCAGAAATTGGTCAGCCAACCTATTAATTGACTAATCACAATGCAATTCTCTAATTTGTTCTAGACTGTTAAGAAATTGGTCAAGCAATTGAAACCATTGGTCGACCAACGGAGTGTGGAAAATAAAATTTGGGTATAATTGTTAATATCATGTCACTGTGTTGACAGTCAAAAGGGGAAAGGTGATAATTTGTTATTAGATTTGTGCCAGAAAGAGATATATTGACATATGCTAACATAACGAACAACCAATGGACTGCAAGTGAATCGGATTAATCTGCAATTCAACTCACTCCTAATGTGTGAAACTTGATTTAATATGTAAATTATGAATTTGATTAGTGTGTGAGTTAGAAGTCTTCACATGTACTTTCCGTGAATTGGGTTATATGTTGAACTCAAACTAATTTATCCGATCCACTCTACTATGCAAGCCTTTATAGATTGGATTGGATGTTCTAATTACAAACCACAAAAAAATCGCAGGTATTGCTCTGATCCGCATGTTATAAAAAAATTAGATTTAATTATTTAATATTAAAAGTCATGAGAATCACTTGATCCATGTCTTCATAATACACCAAAGAGGTCATTTGGGATAAATGCAAATTGGTTATAGATTTGAGATGATATTAGGCTGGTTGTAACTCTCTAATTACTTCATAATCTTGAAAGAAGAAGTTATTTTACTGTTGGCTAACTAAAGACCTAAGATTTTAATATGTATGTATAATAAGATTCTTTGTTTGGAAAAACATAGACCATTTGATACTATATATATGTTATTGCATATAGATTTTAGTCATCAAAGTATTAATTTTTAATACTTTATGACCCGTAGTGGAATCCGTTCCAAACTGTACCCGTACAGATCCATGGAAAAGTGGATCACATGTGGATCATGATGACATTCGATCCAATCCGTGCCATCTACATATGAGGAAAAAAATAAATATAATTCGATGTGATTCGATCTGTAAATGGATTTTGATGAAAGTTTGACCCTTGATCTGCAATGGATCACATGTGGGTGATGTTATCCCTCGATCCACTCGACCCATTTGTAGTCCTAACGAAGACCATTACTTGACCATTAACATTGAAGCTTTTCACAACATTTAAAAACTAACCATTTGATCAATGTATCTTTAGTGGTCTACTTCTACCCTGCTCCCAAACATCCCTTCCACGTTTTGCCAATAAAAGGGGATGTGCTTGGAGAATAGGATGAAGTTTTAAAAGTTTTAGGCTCCAAAACAACAAGAGAAGCACCCTACTCTAGTGTCTCCTCTCTTCTTCTCACTTTAACATCTTCAAGAGAGAATTCTTCTGAGTTTTAGAAACTACATGCCCATGAGACACCCAACCTTCACTTGCTTCCTACTCCTTTCTAAGGCACACTACAACTTAAGAAAGTAAGCAAATCTCCGCTAGTTCTTTAAGCTCTCCTCTTCTTCCCACTCTAACATCTGTAAGAAGGGATTGTAAGGATTGCATGGGAAGCTACAGTTTAAAATTAAAACAAATATGATCACAACGGAAACAATAATCCCGTGGTCTTCCTAATCTGTTTTAGATAAAGAAGAAATAGAAGATCGATCTTCACCTTACGCAGAATCAGATCTACAATCGAAACTTGATTTCGTCAGAGCGATGTCACTAGCCGCACAGGTGCTCAGCCTTCAATAACATCCACGTGGTTCTCTAGTTGAAGGATCGTCCTCGCTTCTCCTAAGGGATCCTTCCCTGATCACAAATTCTCCTTCTCTTCACACATGCCCATGGCATATGAGTGGTGTTTCGGACTGAGCGAGAGCGAAGATAGAAGAGAGAGAGAAAGGGGCTACTCTCTTCTAAAGAGGATGGCTAGAGGAGAAGAGACAAGGGGGTTGGTCAGGTTAGGAGGAAATCTCTAGAGCTTGGCCTAAGATTTCTCTCTAACTTATATTTATACTAGTTTTGCCAGTTTTTAATAAAAATTCTTAAATTTATATAAATTTCTACTTAATTTCTATCGACTAAGAACCTTATGTGTGTGACCTTCTAGGCCTATGTGCAAATCCAGTTTCCAGTCCATTAACTCTAGTAACTCCGTACTAACTTAAAGTAATTTATTTAATATCAAATATTAAATAAATATATTGTTAATTTATCATCTCATGATTAATTGACCGGACTTCCGATTAAGTTGAGTGCCAAGCAACCCTGTATGATCCCAGAAAGCATTAGGTTTAATCAACCCGTTCAAAGAACCTTTTCGTCATCAGTGACCATGTGGCTATAATTTTTCATTTAGTATAATGCTCTCAAGTAAACTTAAGGTATGGTTAACTGTAAAACCCTAATTCGTTCACTCATGCAAATAGGATGCTTCAAAGCATCTTCAAAAAACACCTTTTCGAACATGCAATTCTATTCTAATCAGAGACTCTTGAGCATCACGCCATAGAGTATTCTCTCTCTAATTGTCGAGAGTGAATGATCCCATATTGACCACACAATAACCTTTGAAGATATTCTGTTAGATTCTATCACTTGACTAATTAAGACTGTATGGCTAGAGATCTATGAGTCAAGATCAAAATTCAGAAATCTATCAACAAGATGTCTTTGGTGCCTCATGTCTAAGGACCAACTATGCCACTATGACGATGAATCAACTAGTTGGCAGTTACGTAAATTGCCATCCAACGCTTCAGTGGTGAATTAATTTAATAAACTTATTCTCTAATGAGTATTTATAGCTTCACTTTAGTGTCTCCATATGAGTGACTATAAGATCAGTCATCCCTCATCTTATGAACAGTAGTAATCTGTAATAGTCTCATCGAATATTTGATGTCCTTCTTAAATATCATCCGACTATGAATAATTAAAAATACATGTTTAAAGATGTTATGACCTACACCTTTACAACTCATTAATAATTTAAATTAATTTAAATTAAACTAATTAACTAATTATGAGAATCAACTAATGAGTTTAAGTAATTTGATTTAGTTCAATCAATCTAATTATGAATGTCCATTAGCCCATTTAAGCAAACTACAATAGCCTATTAACTTAGTTAAAATTTTAGATTTAATGCACTAGATAGCAATATGGTATAATAATGGTAACTTTCTTTAGAGAACTCAAATTGAGACATGGTTGATATCATTAGAAAGAACATGAAAAGATCTATAATTTTATAGAAGACTAATTTTGTTAATTCAGATATTTCAAGAGTTAAAAATATCGAGCATCAAATATAGAAAGGACAACCAGCAAGAATAAGTCCTAATAGGACTAAGATCTAGATTATGAAAGAAAGGAAAGCATAATTAAAGTTAATAACGACTTGAAAAGTTATGAAAGAGATATTTGAGTTGTATTTAGAAGTAAAATATAATAGATTTGAGTGCGATTAAGATTCTAATTCGTGTACATAAAGCTATAGTTTTAATCTTATTCGAAATAAGATTTTGTATACAGATTTATTTGACACAATCTTGGTATTTTAAGTATAACTTTATATAGAAAATTTTAAATTAGATAAGACAACTCTTATTAGAAAGATAACTCAAATTTATAGAACTTTTATAAAGACTATATTTTCAAAATAAATCGTTTACTAGTTCAAATTTATATGCCTTTAGACGAGAATGGAATATGTCAGATTTCTGAGTTCGGAGTACTCAACACAATAAGTTAGTAACATTGGGATAACTTGCGCATATAAATCTAAGAATAGTGATATTGGTAGCATTGAAAAGAGGATAAAAAGTTCTAAAATTTTGTACAATAGAGTTTTTCTTAATTCTGATGTTTAAGAAGTCAAATGTAGAGATTTTCATAAAAAAATTATAAGTTATGAAAACAGAGTCCGATTTGCACTAGGATTGACACCTTAACTTGAAGAGAAAATCTTGTGGAGTAGAGATTCAACACCAAGGAGGAAAATATAGTTAGTATTATATGTGAAAAGGAGAATTAGCTATAAGTAAGTCCTTGGATTCATATTGGGGCCATTAGGGAGTGCAACTCTTCTTAAAAGGTAAGTTTATGGTGTTGTTCTTTAGAAAAAACTCTACGGGAGATGATTCTAATACTTGATGGCAGTGTCAGAAGACTTAGAGCACATGAAAAAGATTTTAAAGAATGTGAAAAAAAGTTTATAAGATGAAAAAATTATAGATAGCAAGGAAGCTATAGGAGAACCGAGAACCATCTTTCTTGAAGAGGTAGATAGATAACTCTAAGCATGATCTATTTTGTACTAAAAATTATATTATTTTTAAATTTTCAAAAGCTAATCAATTAGTAAGAGGGTTGATATATATGACTACTCTATGATGAGAAAATTTTATATTTTTATGATATTATTTACTATTTATTTCATAATTATTCTCTAAATATATGCAATCTATCCATTCAGTCTACTTCATTTTTAATCATAATCACTTAAGTTATAGATCTTTTTATCTTTGGATCAATGTCCAATTATACTAAAAGTTTGAAAGAAACTTAGTTTGAATGTTATATTCATTCCAAATAAATTTGATATTTTTTTAGATTTATTTGATATTTATTGTCTAATTTTCTTTTTAGACTATATAATCTGTCCTTATAGCTTTGAATCCTAACTTGTAGATCTTCTATCTCACTCAATTCATATCCTAATTGCACAAAATGATGTGGAGACATTTGTTATAATGTACTTAAACTCTCTGTAAGTTTTAGAAATTTATGATCTTATTTTCTATTTATTTTACTCTCTGTTTTAAGTTGCTGAAACTCTATTTAAGTCGGACTTTCGAGATTAAAACGGGAGAGAAAATCATATCAAAATTTATCTAAAAATTGATGAAACTTTGTAAATACCTTACATATAAGCTAGTTATCATTTTCATCAAGTTTGACTAATTTCTGAATATGTTTATTATTTTTCATCTTAATTATTAAATTTCTAGCTCTGAAAAATAAGTTTTAATACTTGAAAATATGATTTATATCCAAAAATTCTTAGAAAATTTATGTGACTTACTTTTATATCCAGTAACCTATTGGATTCTTCTTTTATCTAATTATCCATCTATATGAGTTATTTGACTTATTAAGTGGTTATTTTATGTGTAAAGTGATATATTTTGATTTGGATATATATTTAACACTTTAATTATTTAAATTTTAGATCTATGATCATTCTGCTGTAAGATACTTGTGCCATATATTATTTGATTCATTTAGATATTGCCATGTTAAAGAGATTGTAGGGACCGATTTTAGTGTAACTATCCATATTGGATAGGGCAATTTGTATAACCTGAGGGCAACGAGTGGAATCTTGATTTCCAACTGGTTAAATCAGAGGACGGTGATACGTAACACCTAGTGATTTGTTGTTCGGTAGGACTTAAACTTCTCAGTTCTGCATAGTAACTAAGACTTCTGCATCATTGTCTAGATATTTTGGTGTACATGTACGGCTCCTTATGTTATAATGTAAGTGAATGTTCATTATGATATATTTGATATAATTTGATTGATACATAAATATGAAAATTATGCTCTATTATATTCTTTTAAACTCAGTATATTCATTTGACTTCTTTGCTCACTTTACTTAACTATTCCTTTAAATTCTACGAGATTTATTCTTATTCATAACTTAATGCTTCTCTCTGATTTGATAAGCTACTATACAATGTTATCCATTATACAATATGTGATATGTGATATGAATATGTGACACGTTCAATTTACAGCTAGTAGATTTGATAAGTCATATGTGAATTTGATTTAGTCATCATGATAAGTAAGCTATATAATATTTGATTTGATCATACTATTAGAAAACACATGATTTAATAAATCTATATATAACCATACTTTTGTATCATGTTTTTATTTAAGATATATATAGAATTGTATAAAATCATGCTTCATATAATTATGTATTGTGATTTGCAAAGTTACTATATGTTAAACAATGTAGATGGTTTGAAGTCTACTGAGTGGTAGACTCATAAATCTGAACAATTATTTTTTCACGTGAAATGACGTTTGAAGTCTTTTTGAAGATGATCTTCAACAACACAATTGACAACCTAAACATCCCTGTAAGCTGGAAGAAAGTGTGATTGAAATTCAGTAGCTAGTAGTACCCCTGTTTATGGCATCAAGCGTACACGGCAATTGTATTTTCCCACCAATGACCATCTTTTCTGTCAGCTCTTGGTCCAAAATCTCTATTCTTCTCTTTCCAAACCATTCACAAGTACTGATAGAATGGATTTCCACGTCACCGATCCCAAAAATCTCTGGTCCTCTCTTTCCAGTATTCATGAGTACACTAGAATGGATTTCCACATCACCAATACACATTTCCTTCATATTAGTGGGTCCATTTGTGCCGATAAGAAAAGGGATTTCTAATGTCTATCAGTTGCAGGACCAGTCACCAAGCCGCTTGTGAAGCTGCTTGAGCTCCACAGGTTTGGCTCATTTAACTAAAGCTGCACAGCTCCAACTTTGATGCATGCAGGGTTATTCGGCTAAACGAGCTAAGTTTGAGCCTGGTGAAATTCAGCTAGTTTAGCTTGTTCGGGACTTGACAAAGCTCGATCAACAGAGGCCAAGATGGGCTCGAGTCCACAATTAAAGCTCGAGTCAAGCTCAACCCTGGGTCAGCATGATGCATGAAATCTCAGCCATATCAACTCGGGCTGATTTGGCTACGGTAGAGGGCTTGTTCATGCAAAATTGATGCAGTAAGGAGGGGATCCCAATCCAAGGCATACCCACCCATGCATCAATACCATGTTGGGAGTATTGGGCCATACATGTTGGTCAGAATACAATATGGGCAGCATTTCCTCCCAGCTAAGGCAAGAATCGCCCAGCTTAGACAGATGCCATGCTAGCTCTTGGCCAGTTCTGTACAGAGCCATCAGATTAGATCCCACGGCCCTCCATCTAGTGTTAATATAAAACCTTTTTGTAAAGCACAACAGGGTCCTGTTATACAGTGTAAAACCATTAAAAAATTGTCTGATATAGATAAAAAGAACTATCAACCAAAAGACAAAATATCTATGTGGGAATTCAGCTCTTCTTAGACCCTTGGTTGCTAGGCAATCATCTAGAGATAAAAGGCTCAGGCATAGGTGTGCATATGCAGGCAGCATTGCTAAGGCACTCCTTCAGCAGTCACCATTGAAACAAAATAAAAGATGTCCTCCCCTCAAAACACGCAGAGAAAAGAAATTCATTTTTCTCGCCCCACTTCATGTTAACAAATCAACCCTTTCCATGGACAATAACCAATTGCCCTCATCATATCAGATAATATTAGAGAATGATAAGTCGTCGTCCATTATGAAATGCTTGATGAGAATAGCATTAACATGATGATCAAAGAATTAGCTTCTGGACAGGAACTGACCACCAAAATCCCATCCAAGAGAGCTACAGGTAGATGCAACTTTATTGGGTTAACCATGACATTTTTCAGGGATGTTGGATGCAAAATCCCAATACACTAGGAAAAGGAGTCCAATTACAGTCTTCAATTCAATTCCCATTTGACTTTCTTAATATGGTAAAATACAGTTATGAGAATTAAATGAAACCAAACATCATAAATTCATAACGTAGTGTGATGAGAAAGGTCAACAAACCGGCTCATCACTCACCTGCTAATTAGGTCTTGATAAGGTGGCCACTTGTGAATGGTTTTCATTAGAAATTGGATCATCACTCACCAGATAATTAGGTTTCCATAAGGTGACCCCTTGTGAATACTTCTGGTGGTAGCTCAAAGAAAGATGTTAAAGTAAACCAAGGTCATCTACCAACCAGCATGAAGATCCAATTGGCATGAGAATAAAGTTGACTGGCATCATGATAATATCATGTATATATGGTCACAAGCTATAAGCAAGAAGAGTGCCTTTGCAAAGCCATGAAATGATTATTTTGCAACGAGGAAAAAGGAAGTTTGCTGGTCATTATTTTGCTCCGAAGTATTCTTAAGTAGCACATAGTAAGTTATGACAAATTTATTATAGAAGAGTAGTTGGGGGTTTCTAATACGATGGCTGACATACCAAACAAAAGGGCCATCAGATACTCCAACACAAGGCTAGCTAAACAGTCATTTCACAGGAGACAATTCAGTGAAAATGAAAAAGGGTTTCAAAGTAATTATGAACATTTCACTGAATAAATCAGTTGATGATACTCTTTCAGTCATGGAATGCAGAATCGGCCGATCTCGATTCGGCCGGTTCCAGCTGATCCCAGCCGATTCCGGCCGATCCGATCCCGATTCGGATTGAGATCGGCGGGTCCCGATTCGGGGACCTGATCCGACTCGGAATTCCTTGCTTTCAGTGCATCCGGATAAAACTGTCATGTCATTACCCAATCTAATAAACAAGGTTAAATATATTTATTTTCAATGTGCTGGACGTGGTGGTGTGTGCAAACAAGATTGTATTTCTTAGATAGCCAGAACAAGAACTCCCATCCACATTTACTAGCCAAATAAAGAACTTGAGCTGCTGAGGATCAAAAGTCAAAACTTTTCAGTAAAGTACCAATGGCTTTTTTTTATCATTTGTAGGTTGTCACTACCTGATTCAGAGGGAAACAAGCAAGGAAGAGGGTCCAACAATTTCATGCACATTTGTCACTATATCATATTATCAAGGGCACAGGCTGAAGCACTTTATGCTCCTCCTACACGTTCGAATATGAGAATAAAGCCCATTTGATGGTTTGTTACAACTTATGTTTCAGTAAAATAATCAGCATGAAGTGGGAAATATGCTGAACAAACACGTCGGTTTCACAATGAGAAGATGTCATATGCATTTGAGGGATTTCAAGAGAAGCTTGCATGTGCTCCATACTGAGATATTGTGAAGCATGATGAACATTGGTGGAACACCAGGTAAGTCCTTGCAAATACTTCCTAGTGAGATGCTGCAGAACATCTGCTCACTTAAAGATAAGGGATCCACATATGCAAGTTGTCATAGAGGAAACATAAAAAACTCTCAAATATCTAATAGGGGCACTCTAAGTTCAGAATATCTAAAAGGAGCTCCCCTCCTAAAGTTTATATCTATGTTAGCAAAAGTCATATTTCCTCTAATATACTATCCAAAATGCCCTCAATCATTTTACAAATAGACTATCCTAAATTTTACTACTTATAAAAAATTATACCAGCTCAAACTAATGAATAAAAGTCAATTTATGAATAATTACTAGTACACATGCTTATTTATGCACGATTGTGATTTTTTTTTTTTTAAATAATGTCATTACTTGTTGTTTGTAGACATTTATCCTTTTACTAACTATGAAAAATTATGAGCTTCTTCTAGATTTTAACATTTAAAGGAATGACTTTTCTTGATATTTTCTAGTGTTAGTGTCCTTTTTGGTAACTAAAGAATAATAAGGGTGTTATTTAGATACCTTGTGATCAAAAGTATGAAAATCATACTATATAGGCTTAGATTAGGAAAATCTATTTGTACAATGATTGAGGGTATTTTGGATATTATGTTAGAAAACATATGACTTTCGCCCGGTTCCGATATTAAATTTAGAGAAGGTGCATTTTAGATATTTTGAACTTATAGTGGTCTTGTTTAGATATTTAGAAAGTTTTTGTTCCTTTTTCAGTAAGTCCCCCAAAATTGTAATGCTCCTTACTTATCAGACTACTACTATTTTGTCATCAGTTTAAAACTGTTTGGGCACATTCTGTACTTCAAATGCACTTTCTTTTCATGGATGGGGAAAACTTGATCCTTTGACCTTAGGGAAGACAATGACTTCAGATATTGCTGATAAAAATCCACACAAGAACAACCCACTGGCACGGAACAGAATCAAAATATCAATTAGCTTTACAATGAGAGAGAGAGAGAGAGAGAGAGAGAGAGAGAGAGAGAGTATGCTTTGTGCACGTGAGCATCACAAAATTTGGCACCTAATCAAGTCAAATTCATGTTTATGTAGACATGGAGGATACTGAGATGAATACATGAAATGCATGTGCAAGTCTGGTTCTCCCTCTGTTTTTTGACTTGTTTGCTCAAAACATGCCAGCAAGAGTTAGGAATCAGGATTCTAAAGAAGTAAGTAATCCCAATATTATAAACACACAAACTTATTCATCACAGAAATACCAGCATACTGTTGCTAGTCACCAGCTTAGGACCATGTACAAATTCCACAGGCACATCTTCATTGGTTAAATAACTAGCCAGTAACACTTTAAACCCTTTATATTCCACAGTAAACAAAGATACCATTCAAAAATTTATGGAGATGGCAGTCCAGTGTTAATTTTTTGTTAAGCAATTTAACACCAAACAGATCAGAATCCGAAAAAAATTATAAAAAGACTTGGCAACAGCCACAGAAAGTTAATCAAAACATCATATCAACTAATTAATGGCAGTAATCTACAACTGTTTTGCTGCAAGCAAGCGCAGTTCTCCTCAGGAGGAAAACAGAAACCTCGTAGCAACATCACCAAGCAATGCCCCCCTCACAAGAATCCTATACATACACATTTGGAAATCAAAAGAGTATAACGTCCTCAATTAACAGCCTGCCAAGTGGTTCTCACATGGCCTTCCATCTTCCACCTCATGCTCTACACCACACTTCGTCAGATCCAGATCAGTCATTTATTCCTAGTATAAGAACAAAACAAAGATCAAAATTGGAGTATCACAAAGAGCTGCGCAAATCCAAAACAGCAGTCGGAAATCCAAAAAATGTAAAAAAAAAAATCGAGGAAGAAGAGATCACCTACGTCTGCTTGGAGAAGTAGGACGCCGAGGGAGGGGGCCGCTTGCTGCGGAGCATCATGTAGGCGAGGGGGAGCACCACGCCGACCACCATGATAAGGGCTCCCAAGAGGTACCGCAGGAGGCCCGGCGGCTCCACCTCCATTGGCCGCCGCAACTGCAGGCAAAGGGCAAAGGCCGGTCAGATTGTACTGGGAACTACTTCCTACTCCATGGATCGGATCGAACGGGAAACGAGAGGGGAGGAGAGATCAGATGTGATGATGAGAAGGGGATCGGAAGGGATCGATCCAAGGAAGAAGAGGATGTTGAGCTTACCGGAACCCTAGCGCGGCGGTGTCCGACGGGAATAGCAGAGGATTGTGCGAAATGGCAAGGGAGGCCGGGGAAATCTCGTTGGAGGGAGCAGTAAGAAGTTTCTAATCTGCCGCCGGCGTCAAATTATGCCTTTTCTATTTTATTTTATTTTTACCATGATATGCCTTTTTATTTGATAAGTTAAACAATAACATGAGTAATATTAAATTATCAATTATCAAAAAGGGATTTATATTTTTAAACTCTTAGTAGGACTTCTTTTTTATTAGATCCAACTATTCCCAATTTAAGCTAAACCAAATAAACAACAAAATAATACACAAAAGTCCAATATGCCTCATTAAGTTCAACATAATTTCAATAATTCACATGCCAAATAATACAAAAACCCATTAAATCATATAAACCAATAAATTTAAGCTAGTTCATTGTTCGCTAAATCATAATCAAACCGAATGGTCAAATCAAAAACCGTAGACTGAAGAGCCGAGGTATTACATACTGCATTCTTGTTTCTTGCCACGGGAGAGTTCCCCTAAGTACCTTATATTTGCCTTCAAAATGCACAGACTCTGTGGCAGCCTTGGCACCCCCATACCTTTTCACGTTCTGCTACGGCTTGCCCCGCTATTGTTGTTTCCCTCTTTTTGTGGGCCAACGGTTGCTTCTGCTTTTTTTTTTTGTTTTTTAATCAGTAGCCCAGTGGCTCTGGGACATAGTACCCAACTCAAAAGAGTTGGGATCGAACCGGCTTGAGGCCATATAATTCCTCCAAGAGAATGATTTTTCCGCACTCGAACGAGAAGATTCATGCTAAACAACATAACGTCTACATAGTACCGTAATGATAACCTCCTATAAAGGAGAGAGGCTCGCAGGATCAAGCCCGCGACCGACTCCCCAAGCGGGAGCAGCGTGCACGCCGAGCGCCACTGCGCTACGAGCCCTTGCACCTGTTGCTCCTTTCTCATAACAAGTACATCTTGAAAATATAATTTTTCTTACTATTCTAACAATGATTTGGTATTTCCTTGGTGGCCTAAACTTGGTGAACATGCATCTAAAGCCCCGTCTATTCATGTGTTATTCCAGCAAAGATTAGCATCCAAATCTGATTGGGTAGTGGATTCCCCATTATGATTTTGGGGGACAATTCTGGAGCAGTGGCTCATTGTGCTGTTGAAATTTATTATTTATAGCCATTTTATCAGGTGCATCTTGCAATCTACTAAGCGTTCTTATGTAGAAAGAGTAAGCTTCTTTGTGACGGTAATTAGTGATAATTCTTGCATTACTTGTGTGTGAGCAACATAAAAAAACCATCAAAGGATGATATTGTATATAAAGGTTCTAAATTAATTGGTTACATAAATGAAAAATAAGAACACGGATTGCCTCGGCATTTTAGTAAATTTTAAAAGCATGAGTTTGCATCATGTAGAAATTATGGATGTTTAAAAATAGTCCTAGTATGGTGGAATCTTTTAGATTTTACTTGAGAATTTTTAGGGGGAGGAAAATTTATGCAGGGTGAAGAGATGATTGGCATGAACTTGATGGTGTCCAATGGATTTATGATGCGACCGAGACAGAGGTGATGTTTCTCAAGGACTTGATTGAAGGTTCTAATAACAAGAAGGATGTCAATAGGTGATTTGATAGAAGAGGATTTCGGAGAATTTGGTGTATGGTTGGCTTGCCCCTTTATCTACATCAAATTTTTGTTAACATTTTAAATGATGTTGATCAATTTTCCAAGATCCTGCACCAATCAATGAGCGTGCAGGGAGGAAGCTCCCCATTAATGGCTCTAGAAATGATCTAGCCATCACCTTCAATCTGCATTGGATGCTGTAGAGCAGTAGCCAAATGAATCCTCTGGAGCATTGCCTTAGGATCTGATGTAGCCGAAGCTATCACGACCGGATTCCGAGGTTGGAATCCGGTATTGGGATCCAAAGCTGGATCGGTTCGGAGAAGAGACCCGACGGGGATCCGGAACGCGGTGAGAGCGGAGACGAGGCCGAAGATCCGATGCCGAGGATCGCCCGGTCGGATGTGGGCTAGCTTGCGGAAGGTGAAGCACTTTTAGGCGAGGACCAGCCAGCGAATGGCGTCGAGACCGGAGGAAGAAGTCCGAGGTCGGCGAAGATTCAAACCGAGCCCCTGCAGGAGGGAAAGAAGAAGAAAAACCAGTCAGTAGGAGTCCCGGGCTTCGGCCCTTAGGAACCCCCTCCGACGGTTAAGTTAGCTTCTGAAGATGATTCGATTCCGAAGTCAAAGAGGTGGAAGAAGCAGCTTTAATGCTTTTTGGACTGTAGTCCTTAAGGGTCACGAAGACATACCTTTGGTAATAAATAGCCGGGTATTTATAGCGGAAGATAGATGATGCTTAATGGTGGCTGCCGATATAGGACTATGTTCTGAGTTTATCGGTAAACCGCCATAGTGTCTAATCCTCTCACCGGAGTGGGCCGGATACGATTATTGGGCCGAAGGGGGTTGGACCGCTGATGGGCCGAAGCCTACTGGGCCGAGGACTGCTGAGCCGCTAACGGGCCGAAGACTATTGAGCCGCTGACGGGCCGAAGAGCAATGGACTGCTTACTGGGCCGAGAGCCGCTGGGGCGCTAATGGGCCGAAGGCTACCAGGAGACCTTTTACTGCTGCTGTTGGGTTGATCACAGAGTTGGACCTGCTTTAATAGGCCGAATCGGATTCTGCCTCATCAGGATCCACCACTTCTACACATAGATCCTTCAAAAATGTCACTTAAGCTTTCAGAACTCTGCCCTCATGGTTGGTCAAGATCAGTCCTGTAGAACCAATGCCACTAGAAGTTGAAGATTTTAAGGCTAAGAAGTGGCAGGTGAGACCAGGAATGTTGCAGAATTGATCTCTGGTTGGAGTTATGATTCTTGGGTAACAGCCATAGACTAATTTCTCTCACTGCCCTCTTCATAATAGAAATGTGCTGCCTGGGAGCATCTGGCCATCCATATCTGCCAATAGATGGGGAAACAGTGGCAAATACAGAATTCTCATTCTCCTCTTTAGGATCAGAGACCTCTTTAGGATCAGAGAGGGAGGCCCGTTGAATGATTTTATCCTCTAATTAGGGTTCATTTGTTTTCACGAATAGGTATCGGGAAAAGTTTTTTCCCGAAAAGCGTAACACAATCACTTATTTGGTAATCCGTAAACCTCACGTCAACGGAAAACTTAATTCATTGACTCTTTTTTTTAATTTTGACATCTATGGGATAAGACCGAATACTTTTTTGTAGAAGAATTGAAAATATTTTTATGAGTACCAAATGATGAATTTTGTTTTCGTTTTCCTTATAAATGTATTTTCTTAAAAAAATATTTCCTTTCGATTATATTTTACGTGTAACCGTGTAACCAAACGGACCTTGGGGAACTCCTAAATCTGACATATAAAATGCCGTATCAGGTTGGCCTTCCTATCTGACATATAAAACGCCGTATCAGGTTGGCCTTCCTAGTTTTGATTTTATGTCTTCACCTTTGAATATGCTGTTCAAATGTGAGCGAGCATCATACGGTAACCATTATTGGAGGCAACAATTTAAAAATATCTGCCTCTAATTTTAAAAGTGTCATGGTCTAAAACAATTACAACTTATGAAATGGATTTCTGTTCATCTATTTCACATTATTTTTGTCCATCCATTTTCTCTTATATGCTATTACAATATTACATTTAAATATTATCTGTTGTGTAAAAGACCGCAATGTCTATATCTCATTTAAATATTACCTTTACAAATCTTTTTGGAATGAAAAGCTTAGTTCCTATCAGACCCCACCAACATGGATAAATGAAGAGGCTATTATAAACGAACTCTTTCACCTTTGCATCATTCACCATCATAATCACACGAGAAGATGCCTTAACCTGTTAATTGGCATTTACTTCAGCATTTGGTATTGAATCCAATATTTTGAATGTAGATGGGGTTTACTCAAATCAACTATATAAAACATTGCTACTTGACACTAGTTGAGGAAAGGTATTTCTGTGTATCATGAGAATTTTACTTTGAACTTTAAGAATTAGAAAAGTGATGAACCCTGTATCTGGAAATCGTATGTATTTTGTATCCATGAAACTAATATAGAACATCTCTTTTGTAGCATGGTACTAAAGCTGCCTGGATTGGAGTGGAACCAGCCAGTTCCGAACTTTCGATAGGAACCGGTCAGGGCTGGTCTGGTTCAGTTGGTTTTGGCCTTGAACTAGTTGGTTCCATTTTAGAATAGTTAAAAAAAAGAGAGGCTAAAATCAACTTTGAACTGGCCTGAGTCAGGCCTGAACCCAACTGAATCAGTTTCAGAACCATAAATTAGCTGGAACCATTTTTTTAACTTTCTATTCACTATTTTAAAAATTTAAGGATAGCATATGAGATATTGATTTTTTTTTTCTTTGTTGCAAACTGGCCATTTGGTGACAATGCCTAAGACAAAAAAAACCCAAGAAGGGGGTGCGAATTAAAATTCTACCTTTTAGGTTGGATTGGCTCATACAGAACCTAAATGGGGTATAGTTTGTATGTGTTTGATTTGGCAAATTTTTATGGTTGGTTAATACATGCTAAGAAAAAGCCTATTCATGAGTGGCACCCCGTTTCTTTTGAAGAAGTGAGGATGAACTTTCTTTAACAAAGAAAGACATTGTAGGGACTACTACACAAACCTACCAAATAAACATAACATTTTACAGAAGTAGGTTTATAATGTTAACCAATGACATAGTAGCTTAATCCATTTCGGTTGGATTTGACATGGTTCTCAAAATGGCTTCTTTACTAAGGTTGGTCATTGTTGGTTTTTTAACTTGCAATGATATTGAGTAAGGTATCAGATGCATGTATGACTAATTTTCCAAACATGCATCAACAGGAATTTTAGTCATTAAATGGAAATTGAACGGCTAATGTCACAAGGAGGAAGATGAAACAAACAAGATTAGGCTATTGAATGTCAATGATTTCTCGTATTGAATGCCCCAAGAAAACCATCATCACGGGAGATGCCTCCGACACTTGAGAGAGCTAGACTCTAGAGAGCCCAAAGCCCACCACTTCGAGTGGGAGAGGCAAAGCCCCCAAGGCTCAAAGATGAGATCCGACCTTCCATAAAAATAAGGGCTCTCAGACAATTCAAACCTTCTAATCTTGCCATCAACGGGAGTTACGGTCAGAACAGCGCAACTGGGCACTCAAGGTAAGTCTCCACGATTTCTCCCTCCCCCTTGTTAAGAGAAAAGATCGTGCCTCCCAGCCTGGGGTTCTACGACCCCCTTAATCAGGGGGCCCAAATCATAGGCTCCAATCAATTGTTACGAAACCGCCCTTCGGGGCCACAGTCCGAGGGAGATATAAGTACTTGGACCTCCCTCCTCACAAAGGGATGCAATTCCACACCCAAGAAAACCCCCAGCCTTATAGTCTCCTTCTCCCACAAAGATTTGACTTAGACATCCGAGGGTCTTACCCCCCATCTAGACGAGGCCCCCTTGACTGCCTCCTTCCCTTTTGCAGGTCCTTGCTAGGGGCATTTTCCCTTCTCTACAAATTCTATCATGTAGCCAAAGACAAGATTGGGCGGTCTCAGCGCTGAACCAGTTTTCGACCGCTACAATACTTAAACATGGTCCAAAGATGACATAGTTTACTCTTTCTTGTCTATAAGTTCCCTCAGTATAGGTATGATTTGGCCAAAATGTTAATGAGGGGAAGATAATTAAAAGAATGAAAATTTTTAGTATATATGTTTATGTTGCACATGAAAATGTAAGGGGTAGAGGGATGGAAGAAAGAAAACTTTTAATATAGTTATATTTATGTGGTACAAGAAAACCTTTGATAAGCTTAATCTTAATTACAGTTAGGGCTGGCAATGAGCCAAGCCGCTCAAGCTGGGCTCGAAAAAGGCCGAACTCGGCTCATCTAACGAAATGCGCCAAGCCTGAGCTTGGCTTTAGCCTCGTTTCTTCAAACGAGCCAAGCTCAAGTTTTACCCAGCTCGGCTCGATGGCTCATGAACCAACTCGATTTAATTGTAAATTCTCTATTCAAAACAATCACGATCCAACAGTTCACTCCATAGACACCATGTGTCAACTTTAATAGGTTTGAGTTTTCTAAGGATAAATGGTGCGAAAATCATTTTGGCTTTTAGGTATGGGACTAAACATCCTAACTATACCCTAGGAAGGCCTGCGACCACTTTTTGGTATGGGCAGCAAGGGACCTTAGTTCCACATCGGGAATCTTGGCCTAAAGAAGCAAATGGGCCCTATCTTGGAAACTAGGAAACTAGGCTCTATTTGGACAAATGGGCCCATTCGGATCATGAAGGTGGCCTCTGTCTAGATAAACAGGACTTGGCTAGGATGCAGGGCTCTATCTAGGCAAAGTAAATGGACCTTAAGGTATCAGACTTAACCTAACGAGTTGGGCTCAAGGTCAACTTGAGCTTGGCTCTCCTCTATTGAGCTCAAGCTCAAGCTTGGATTTAGGCTTGAATTGAAGCTTGGGCTCAATTCAAACTCAATTTTTTTTTGTCGAGCCAAGCTCAAGCTTACTGATGAGGCAAAATCCGATTCGGCCTATTAAAACAAGCCCAACACAAATCAGCCCAACAGCGGCAGTAAAAGGCCCCCCGGGAGCCTTCAGCCCGTCAACGGCCCAGGAGTCTTCGGCCCGTTAGCGGCACAGCAGCCCTCGGCCCAATAGGCTCTAGCCCGTCAGCGGCCCAAGAGCCTTCGGCCCGTTAGCGGCACTGCAGCCCTCGGCCCAGCAGGCTTCGGCCCGTCAGCGGCCCAACCCCTTTCGGTCCAATAGCCGTATCCGGCCCACTCCGGTGGAAGACTAGGCACTATGGCGGTTTACCAGTAAGCCCGGAACATAGTCCTATATCGGTTGCCACCGTTAACCATCCTCTATCCTCCGCTATAAATACACCACTATTTATTGCCAAAGGTATGTCTTCGTGACCCTCAAGGACCATAGTCAAAATAGCATTAAAGCTACTCTTCGTCTTCTGAATCGAATAATCTTCAGAAACTAACTTAACCGTCGGAGGGGGTTCCTAAGGGCCGAAGCCCGGGACTCCTACTGACCGGTTTCTTCTTCTTTCCCTCCTGCAGGGGCTCGGTTCGAATCTTCGCCGACCTCTCCGAGTCGGTCTCGGCCGCCAACCTCGGACTTCTCCCCCGGTCTCGACGCCGTTCGCCGGCTGCTCGGCTCCGCCCCGACTGCCCTTCAGCCGGAGGGACATCGGCCGCGCCTTCCGGAGGCAAGCCGACATCCGACCGAGCAACCCTCGGCCTCGGACCTTCGACCGCGTCTCTGCCTCCATCGCCTTCCAGATCCCCGTCGGGCCTCTCCACCGATCCGACCCAGCTCCGGATCCCAAACTTCGGATTCCAGCTTCGGAATCCGGTCGTGATAGCTTCGGCTACATCACGTGGCACCGTCTGTGGGAAACAAACAAACAAGTCATGTCTCAACGTCCTGCAACCCGACGATCCGGACAGAGCGAAGCAGAGACACGGGAAGCCTCAGCACAGCTGCCGCCCTCCGAAGGCGCCCCATCTGCTCCACCGAGCATGGCTCTGCCAGTCATACCAGAGTCCCTCGCTACAGGAGACGACCGGGTGGGAGTGCTCCAGCAACAGATGGCAACGCTAGCCACTGCCGTCACCTCCCTTGCGCCTCTTCAGGAGATGGTGTCCGCCATCGCCCAGCGCATGGGATTGCTGGGCCAGCTTCCTCAGCAAGCGCCGCTCCCTCCACTCTACCCGGTCCAAGATGCAAGATTCCGGCCGGCGCCCTCACCGGTTTCCCCCGACGAAACCGCTACGGCGCGCAGCGAGCCCTCGGCGCTACCTGCCCGAGCCCCTTGCGCCGACCGCATAACGGAGCAAGGCTATGCTTCGTTCGAGTTCCGCCCAGCCAGAACCAGAGGACAATCGGTCGCCACCTCAACCGCCCCGGACCTGGACCGGCGGCTGACGACGATGAGGAAGGAAATGCAGCAGATGGTGTCTCGGCCTTACGGGGCACCCCTTGCTAGCAACATCCTGGAGCAAACCCCGTTCACGCCAGAGCTCCTGGCTACCGAGGTACCTCCCAATTTCAAGCTGCCGAAGGACCCTCTCTACGACGGAATGACGGATCCGGTCTGTCATTTCCAGAGGTTCAACACCTACCTCTTGGTCCGAGGGGTCGCCGAGGCAGTCCGCTGCCGTCTTTTCCCCCTCACCCTTGAGAAGATTGCCCTAACTTGGTTCGAGACACTGGCCCCCAACTCTATCCACTCCCTAGTCCAGTTGGGCCAGCTGTTTATCGACCAATTCTATGATGCCACCCGGCAATGTAAAACTTCCGCCAGCCTACTAGCTATCCGGCAAGGCCCCACCGAAACTCTCCAGGAGTATTTTACCAAGTTCCGGACCGAGGCCGCCCAAATCCCAAACCTTGATAGCTCGATTGCGGTTTCGGCCGTGATCAGCGGGTGCCAGGATGAAGGGCTCCTCAGCTCCATCGGGAAGCGTCATCCCCTTACTTTCCAGGATCTCGTAGCCCGGGCCCACAAGTATATCAACCGGGAGGCCCTGATGATGTCCAAAGGCGAAGGCACAGCCGAAGCAGCTTCGGCGCCTGCCCCCCAGCTGGTTCGCCCTCGGCCCGAAGATCAAGGGCCCTCTCGAAAGCGATATCGCAGGGAGGAGTGGGACCGAGAAAGGCGACGGGATCCGCAGCCGCGGTACCTACTGCTACCCGCTCCCCCTTCCCGAATGCTCATGGAGGTGAAGGGCATGATCCGGCGGCCGGAGCGCATCAAGACGGATCCTCGCCGAAGGGACCCCGGCAAATACTGCGAGTATCATCGGGAGATCGGCCATACGACTGACGAGTGCCGACACCTTCGGGAGGAAATCGACCGCCTCATCAGGGAAGGTAGACTGCCGTAGCTTCGGCGAGAGCAGCCCCAGCAACAGCGGAACCGGGATGCCCCTGAGACGGCCAGGCCGCAGCAACCCCCGGAGAAAGAAGCCGCTCCTTCGCCCAAGATTACCTCGGCCCCGGTGGAGACGTCTCATCAAAGACCCAGCTCTGGGTCCATCATGATGATATCTGGAGGACCGGGAGAAGGATCAAGGCACCGACAGCACAGCTCTGCAACTATAGCAACGGTCGACGTCGAGCCGAAGCGGCCTCGCCCAGAAGATATTACCTTCCGCTCAGAAGACCTGATTGATATTCAGGTCCCTCACGACGATGCCTTCGTCATAAACGTTGTAATAAACAGTTACGATGTACATCGTATTTTTGTTGATAATGGAAGCGCCCCGAACATCTTGTTTTATGATTGCTTTGTAAAAATGGGATTGAGTGAGGCTAATATGAAGCCTCACCGGAGTCCCCTCTTCGGCTTCAATGGTTCGCCCTGCCGAGTAGAGGGCATTGTCCGACTCTCCGTAACTATAGGCTCCGCCCCCCGGCAATTAACCGTAGAAACGGATTTTGCCGTTGTAAAAATCGACTCAGCCTACAACGCCATCTTCGGCCGAAGGCTAATCGGCGGGGTCGGAGCTGTGCCTTCGTCTTTCCATCAAAAGCTGAAGTTCCATACTAGCCACGGAATAGGCGAGGCCAGGGGAAATCAGGAAGCAGCTTGGCAATGCTACATGATTTCGGTTAAAGGGAAAGCTGCAGCCGAGTCCCTGTCACTTGAATCATCAGCCGAAGCATCCCCGGGAGAAGAACTCGTCGCCATCCCAGTTCCGGGAGGTGAAGGACGGACCCTGATGATAGGCTTCGGCTTGGAGAAAACCGAAGCGGAGAAGCTCACCGAGTTCTTGAAGAAGAATCTCGACGTCTTCGCATGGACTCCAACAGATATGCCCGGGGTCGACCCGGAAATAGCAGAACACCGGCTACACACCGATCCTAACCAGCCCCCGGTCAAGCAGAAGTGACGTACCTTCAATTAAGAAAGGAGAGCCGCCATCCAAGCCGAAGTTCAAAAGGGGTTGGATGCCGGGCACCTCCGAGAGGTGCATCACCCGGACTGGATCGCCAATGTACTGATGGTGCCGAAGAAGGATGGCAAGTGGCGAATGTGCGTGGACTTCACCAACCTTAACAAAGCCTGTCTGATGGATAGCTTCCTGCTACCTCGGATAGATCAGGTGGTGGATGCAACCTCTGGCCACGAGCTCCTAAGCTTCCTCGACGCCTATTCAGGCTATCACCAGATCCGAATGCATCCGGATGATGAAAGCAAGACTAGCTTCACGACCGATCTAGGTCTGTATTGCTATACCCGGATGCCCTTCGGCCTGAAGAATGCTGGCGCGACATATCAGCGCCTCGTCAACAAAGTATTCGCCCCGCAGCTCGGCCGCAACATGGAAGTCTACATCGACGATATGCTAGTCAAGAGCCGCGTCGCTGCAGACCATTTGGCCGACTTAGCCGAGACATTCTCCGCCCTGCGGCAACACAAAATAAAGCTGAACCCGACCAAATGCGCCTTCGGAGTAGCCTCCGGGAAGTTCCTCGGCTACATGGTCACTCACCGAGGGGTGGAAGCTAACCCCGAGAAGGTTTCGGCCATCATGCAGATGCGCCCTCCGGCTAACCTCCGAGAGGTACAGAAGCTGAACGGAAGGATCGCTGCCCTGAGCCGCTTCATGTCCAGGGCTACGGATTACTGCTTCCCCTTCTTCAAGCTGCTGAAGAAGGCCAATAGCTTCGCCTGGACGGATGAGTGCCAGGCAGCCTTCGAGAAACTGAAGACCTATCTCTCCAGGATTCTCATCCTGTCCAAGCCAATCCACGGAGAGCCGCTGTGCCTTTACCTCGTGGTATCCGAGATAGCTATCAGCGCCGTCCTCGTCCGAGAACAAGACGGCATTCAGAAGCCAGTCTATTATACAAGCCGACCCCTTCAAGGAGCGGAACTCCGGTATCTTGCTCTAGAGAAGCTGGCTTTGGCCCTCGTCTCATCCGCGAGGAGGCTCCGGCCTTATTTTCTTGCCCATTCAGTAAAGGTCCTCACCGACTAGCCTCTGAAGCAAGTTCTCTCCCGGCCGGAGGTATCCGGTAGACTGGCGAAATGGGCGATCGAACTAGGAGAGTTCGACATCTCCTACGTACCTCGGATAGCGATAAAAGCCCAGGCATTAGCCGACTTTATTGCCGAGCTCACTCCCGAAGCTTCCTCGGCATCTCAGCCGGAAGCCGGCACACCCAAAGCCGAGGGCACTTCGGCTCGCACGCCGGCGGATGAGTGGCAGCTGTATGTAGACGGCTCCGCGTGCTCCACGGGTAGTGGCGCCGGATGGATCTTGGCATCTCCCGAAGGGGTCGTCACAGAGTACGCGCTACGCTTCTCCTTTCCAGCCACCAATAACGCCGCCGAGTATGAAGCCCTCATCTCCGGCCTCCGGGCCGCCAGAAAGCTTGGTGTCCAGAACCTGAAGGCTTTTAGCGATTCTCAGCTGATTGCCAGTTACGTTTCCGGGAAGTACGAAGCTCGGGATGCGATAATGGCATCTTATCTCCAGGTGACTCGCAAGATCCTCGCTCAATTCGATTCTTGCAAAATTGTGCGGATCTCGAGAGCCGAGAATGCCCGAGCCGATGCCCTTTCTCGGCTGGCGTCAACCCAAGACGGGGGAGCAGGCCGAATGATCCTAGTAGAAGAACTCGCCGAGCCAAGCCTCGGAGAGCCTGAGGTCATGCAAGTGACCGAGTCCGAGGCCGAGACCTGGATGACTCCCCTTGTCGCTTTCCTCCTCCGAGGAGAAGTCCTGCCCGATCCAAGGGAAGCGAAGCATGTTCGGCAGCGTTCATCTCACTTCCTTCTTCTGGACGGACTACTGTCTAAGAAGTCCTTCGGCCGACCGTTATTACGGTGCCTCGGCCCAGCCGAAGCCGACTACGCCATGCGAGAGGTGCACGAAGGGGTATGCGGAGCACATGCGGGAGGAAGGGCCCTGACTCACAAGCTTCTAAGGCAAGGATACTGGTGGCCGATGCTCCGAGAGGACGCATTAGCCCTCGTACGTCGTTGCGATCAGTGTCAGAGGTTCAGCTCCCTCATCCACCAGTCAACTACCCTTCTGACCCCTTTATCCGACCCCTGGCCCTTCGCTCAATGGGGAATCGACCTCCTGGGGCCCTTTCCTGTCGCCACCGGCCAAAGGAAATTCCTCATCATAGCAGTAGACTACTTCACCAAGTAGGTAGAAGTCGAACCCCTCGCGTCCATAACCGATAGCAATGCTTGGAACTTCGTGTGGAAGTCCATCATCTGCCGGTTCGGCATCCCCCGGGCTATCATTTCAGACAACGGCAAGCAGTTCGATAGCCGTCGGTTCAGCGATAACTGCGCCGGCTTCGGCATCCTTCACAAGTTCACTTCAGTAGCACACCCCCGGGCAAACGGCCAGGTCGAGGTCACCAACCGAAGTCTGTTGCAAGGACTGAAAACCCGCCTCGGCGAAGCCAAAGGCCGATGGGTAGAGGAGCTACCAAGTGTTCTCTGGGCGTATCGGACTACGAGCCGAACCCCCACCGGCGAAACTCTGTTTCGCATGGCTTACGGGATAGAAGCCGTTATTCCTGTAGAAATCGGCCTTCCCTCTCCAAGAGTCATTACTTATGATCCAGAGGCCAATGAAGAAGTCTTGAAGGATCATCTTGATCTCATAGAAGAAACCCGAGATAAAGCTCGCATTCGGCTGGCAGCTTACCAACAACGCATGGCCAGGTACCACAACACTCGAGTGAAGCCCCGAAGCTTTGAAATCGGGAGCCTCGTGCTGAGGAATGCTCATACATCTAAGCCAGTCGAAGCCGCAGGGAAGCTTGCCCCCAACTGGGAGGGGCCATACCGTGTAAAGGAGGTGATCAGACGAGGGGCTTATCGGTTGGAGACCCTTTCGGGCCAACCTCTCCCTCGCACCTGGAATGTGGAACGCCTTCGGTGTTACTTCATGTAAGTCACTTCCCCCGGAATTTAGCTGGAAGGCATGAATAAAAATCTCCTTTTCAAAAAGCCATTCTAAGTCCGCGTAAACCGTACCGGAAGTGGCTTCGGCCATGCAAACCGTATCGGGAGCGGCATGGTATTCTCTAAGTCCGCGTAAACTGTACCGGGAGTGGCTTCGGCCATGCAAACCGTATCGGGAGCGGCATGGTATTCTCTAAGTCCGCGTAAACCGTACCGGGAGTGGCTTCGGCCATGCAAACCGTATCGGGAGCGGCATGGTATTCTCTTAAGTCCGCGTAAACTGTACCGGGAGTGGCTTCGGCCATGCAAACCGTATCGGGAGCGGCATGGTATTCTCTTAAGTCCGCGTAAACCGTACCGGGAGTGGCTTCGGCCATGCAAACCGTATCGGGAGCGGCATGGTATTTTCTAAGTCCGCGTAAACCGTACCGGGAGTGGCTTCGGCCATGCAAACCGTATCGGAAGTGGCTTCGGCCATGCAAACCGTATCGGGAGCGGCATGGTATTCTCTAAGTCCGCGTAAACCGTACCGGGAGTGGCTTCGGCCATGCAAACCGTATCGGGAGCGGCATGGTATTTTCTAAGTCCGCGTAAACCGTACCGGGAGTGGCTTCGGCCATGCAAACCGTATCGGGAGCGGCATGGTATTCTCTAAGTCCGCGTAAACCGTACCGGGAGTGGCTTCGGCCATGCAAACCGTATCGGGAGCGGCATGGTTTTTTCTAAGTCCGCGTAAACCGTACCGGAAAAACCGTACCGGAAGTGGCTTCGGCCATGCAAACCGTATCGGGAGCGGCATGGTATTCTCTTAAGTCGGCGTAAACCGTACCGGGAGTGGCTTCGGCCATGCAAACCGTATTGGGAGCGGCAGGTTATTCTCTCAGATCACATAAACCGTATTGGTAAAGGCCTCGGCCGCGTAAACCATATCAGGGGCGATATTTTTCCAACTCCATATCCGAACCTAGATCGGGTTCCGGCCGTACGAGCCGCAACTAAACGACGACGAGGTCTCGGGCACAAGAAGAGCCAGACTCAGACATTCATTCAGAATACAAAGGCGAAGCAAAAGTACTTTCTATATATACCAAAAAGAGTACAAAATCGGCCGTCCATCTGGCCGCAGACTTACAAGGAAAGTCCAGACAAAAACCGGGGCAAGCCCCCGTATCAGCCCTCAGTATTCTCCCCATCCACATCAACTGGGCTCCGGCCAGGAGATGGGGAGGAAGAATCCACAATTTGCACGGCTTCGTCAGAAGCGGCTTCGACAGGAGTTGCCCCGGCTGGAACGGCCTCGCCGCCCTCCGCTGAAGTTGAGGCCCTCTCAGCCGCAAACCCCTTCCACCAGGACAGGAACTCTTCACCCTCCTCATCCGTCGGCAGGGCGATACCGGTTAAGTCCATGGCCAGGCAGACCTTCTGAGCGGCGGCTAGCCCGATGGTGAAGACCGAGGAGGCCGCCAGAAGCTGCGCCTGGATTATCTCCTCGGCAAAATCTGGGCCGGCCTTATAATCGGCCACGGCTGAGTGAACAGCCTCCTCGGCCTTAGCTTCCAGATCCAGTGTAAGGGCCGACAGCTCCTCGGCGTGGCGGCGGCTATCCGAAGCCCGCTGGGCGTCCTTGTCCTGGATCTCGGCCTTAAGGGCCCAGTTTTCCGCTCGGACCGCCTCCAGCTCCCGCTCGACCTTCTCCTTCTCCCATTCGGCCTTCGCCTTGGCCTCGGAAGAAGCTCGAGTCGCCTCCGCCTGCTCCTCCAGTTGAGCCCGCATCCGGGCGTTCGCTTCCAGGAGCCAGTCAACACTGGACTCAAAGTCGCGTTCTGCCGAGGGGCCCTCGCCTGAAGCCGACGGTGCCGACGCCCTCTCGGCCTCCTGGAGTTGATCTCGGAGGGCCGCCTGACGGCAGAGCAGGATGCCACTCGTGACCGCGGCCTACAGCCAGAAGCATATAAGAGTCAGCAAACCCGAAAAAAGCTAAGGGAGATGCTAGACCGAAGCACACAAAGAAGCTTCTTACCTGGACCGTCAGTCGGGCGCTCAACAGCGCCAGGTCAGTTGCCGAGAGATCCCTCAGGTTCTCCACGGCCGACGGGAGGGATAAGCCCTGCAGCAGACGCAGGCACGTCCGAGTGGCATCTAGACTCTCGTCCTTATAGATCCCCAGGTTGGGGACCTATAGCTCGCGCTCCTGCTCGCGAGGCCCCTGCGACCCGGCGCCTCCCTGATCTTCCGCCCCCGCCGACGCGGCCGAGGGAGAATCGCCCCTCGGCGCTTCAGGAGGCGACGGCAACGGGGCCCTTCGGGCCGCGGCCGGTTTTTTAGCCGCCGGGGCGGGCTCTGCTTCGCCAGGCTCGTCCGCCCGACCCCGCTTCGACGATCGGCCGCCCCTTCGGGCAACCGATTTACTCTTCCTCTCCCTCTCGAGAGCGGCTGCAGCAGCGCGGCCCTCAACGGAAGCCGCCGTCGTCGTAATCCCGGCTCGGACGCTCGGGGCCACAACACCTCGTCTGAACCCTCCTGCCGCCTGCGGACGGGACGACTGGGGTTGGCCGCCCTGCTGAGCTATCCGGCTGAGGAGGCCTTTGATCCCAGACATTGCTGCAAACGGGAGAAGAAATGTTAAATACTTATAATGCGCAAAATCCGCAACTCAAGACCGACTTACCCTCGGCCGAAGCCTCAGCAACCTCTACGGCCGGAGGAGCTTCGGCTGGAGGCGCGACCTCGGCGTTTCCTTCAGTCTCCCCCGAAGTCTCCCCGGGGGGAAGATAAGGGAAAGCCCGTGGAGGATCCATCGACGGGTCCGGCCATGCCCCAGCACCCACAAGCAACTCTGCCTCATGGAAGAGCTCCGCGATATCATACGGAGCCGAGGCTTCAATAAGGCCCACGATGTGACGCTGAGCGGAGTTGAGGGTGGGCGGATCAGAGAGGCCTTCGGCCAGTAGTGCCCACTTAGTGGGAAAGGGCCACACGCTCTTCTCGTTCTCCGGGAGAGAAACCAGGATGAAGTTCCTCTTCCAATCATGAATGGATGAGGGCTTCTCGGAGAAGATACTCCGGCCGAGGCGAGGGACGAAGCTGTACCACTCGGATCTCCCCTGCCGTTGAATCTTGAAGAGGTAGCGAAAGATATTGACCGGGGGGATGACTTTGATATGGGCAAGCACAGCCAAGAAGGCGTAGACTGTGCGCCAAGAATTGGGAAAGAATTAAGACGGGGCCAGCCCGTAGAAGCACAAAAGGTTGATGACGAAGGTGGAAAGAGGAAGGCGAAAGCCCGCCCGGAAGCTTTCATCGTAAATGGAAAAACTACCCGGACGAGGAGTATTGGCCCTGGTATTCGAACCGGGCCGATAAGGGGTCATCCAGGAAGGGAATTGGTAATAAGAAGCAATGTATCTGACCCCATCATCCGTAAGGATGCAAGCTGCTTCCGAAGCAGTCTCGGGACGACGACGACCCGAGGAGGAAGCCTGGCCCGGGGTACGAACCTCCTCGGACCCTTCGGCACCAGAGGATTCGGCCTCGTCCGCCATGGCAGAAGCAAGGGAGTTCAAAGAAAGAGGAGATGATAAGGAAGAATCAGGAGATTGAGATGGAGTGTAGTCTTCGTCTGAAGGACTGCTATCAGCCGAGGAAGAGCTGTGGGACATGAGATCGTGGGGGTGGAGAAAGGAGATTGAGGCTTACCCTCAAAGAAAAAGATCTCCTCGATCAAACACCGCCTCTCAAGCCAAAGGAACTCCCCCGGCAACAGCTCCGGGCGATGGAGAGCCCCCTGCAACAGGCGACGAGCTCGGGAGCACCTTCAGAAGACAAACCCTTCGCCGGAGAAGAAGGAGAGCTCGGTTGATCGCAGAGAAACGCAGGCGCAGGAAGGTAGAAGAGGAACAGTGCCCTGCGAAGGGTTCCTATTTATAGGCTAAGTTCGAAACCCTCCCCGCCGAAATCTACGGCTAAGATCATCTCCTTCATCTCGCCGCCTCTCCCGGATGCGCGCCGCGTACACCGTCCTTCGGTAATGATGACGACCCGACCCTGGGAATCGAGGCAAGGTAATCAACGGCCGAAAGCGGTCCGACCCTTCGGCTGATCTCTCGGATGCCCGCCATGTAATCCAATCCGCGTGCCAAGTGAGGAAGAGGCGGCAATCCGAGTGGAACCTCGGACAGAGAGCCGAGGTGACCCGCGATCCGCGAGCGGCCGAGATCTCTTTGTGTTTTTAACGGAGCGGCCGGATGCGCGACGCATGTCCTGTGTTTCTTCGCGAAATGACCGTTCTGACGGAAAACTCGACGGCTGTCCCGTCCATTTATTGAGCCTGACACAAGTCAGAAGGCTCGGCCCTTCGCAATCGAAAGCGAAGGCCTTCGTCACTGTAGACACGCTAATTTTGACGTCATTTCGAGTAAATTTCATATCATATAATAATGCCTCAGAATGGTTTAATATTTAATCATTAATTAATTAATTAATATTTTTGAGTGTCGGGTTTAACAGACATGTTTAAGTTAATCAATTGAATTGATTTTAGTTCAAATTTTAGTTAAAATATGAAGAAACTTAAAAGACGTCGATTCACATGGACGCCATTTAGAGTTTATTCTTATTTTAACGTTTAAATTTGAATTTTAATCAGTTGATTAATTAGCTAAAAGGCGTCTGTGAGTGCTGACGCGTTTTAGGTTTCCTAGGCTATTTCTACTTCCCTTCCGGATGTTTATCCTTATCTTAATTAGTGTAAAAGACGTCTACACATGTAGATGCGTTTTAGCTGATAAAGATAAAGATAAGTTTTCGGATTTTTATCCTTATCTTAATTAATCTGAAAAGCGTCATCTATGGTGGACGCGTTTTAGATAATTACAGATAAAGATGAATTAATCAGTATTTATCTGTCGGTTAAGATGGATAAATTCAAGATTTTTTTTATGTTAATCGCGAACGCAGAAGAAGTCTATAAATACCTTACATGTTGAAGAGTAAAAAAAAAAAAGAGAAAACATAATCTTGAGTTGAATTACTGGAGCGATAGCGAATTGAAGATCAAAGCAACAACGTCGGAACGTTGAAGCGCTGTTTCCAGAAGTTGGCGTCCTTTCAAGAGTCTTCATCCATTCAAGAATTCAACAATTGGACATAAGTTTTTCATTTTCGCATCTGCATTTCATTTAGTTCTACATTCTTCATCATTCACTTCATGCAAACACACACAACACATTCATTCTCTTCAAAACCTACTTGATTAAGGGGTTTCAAAAGCCACTTAACAAGTAAGTTTGCTGTTTAATTGCATGCTTAGCATCATGATTAGAATAGATACTGCTCTTGCTTAAAATTCTCATCATTGTTTCTTTATCTCTTTTCTTTCTATTCCTGCTGCACTCAACAACAACGAGAGAATCAAAAGGAGCAAATCAAGCACAAGTCAAAAGGGATTTCTGGACGATCCTCAACCTCAACCTCAACCTCAAATTTCAAATTCAACAGCAAGAACAAAAAGCAAAGAAGGGCTCTCTTTCTTCAGCCGGCTGAGGAAGGGGAACCAAGGACTCCATATCTTCCGCGTTTAAACAGGTAGGCGATCATACTTCTTTTGAAACTTTTTAGTTAAAAGTTTCTGGCGATCACTGCACTTAGTTGCTATTTTTAATAGGTTTATTTTACACTAAATAACCTAGATTTTTCATGATAATCACACGGTCATTCTAAGCACTCACAGTTTTTTTGGCGATCACGGTGGGACTTGGTCTCGCCATCTTTCAAGTTTTTTTTGTTCTTGCTATTATCAACCGGGCACCCACGGTGCACCACTTGTGTCTTTCGACACGTCCTCACCAATTGGTAAGTGTTTTAGTTTAATTAATTTCCCTCGTGCACCACGTGCACACCCCAGTGGCAAGATCTTGCCCTCCCCATGATTAGTTTAAAAAGCTGTTTTTGTGATGAAAATGATGTGTGATTGATTGATTTTCTAGTTATTTAGTTAGTAAATCATCCTGTTTAAAATCTGGAACTAAAAAAAATCTGCATGAGTTGATTATTTACTGCTTTTACCCTGTTTGAGGAGGATTCAACCCAGAAAATCCTCCTGCAAAACTGTTTCTGCGAACTGAAAAGCGTCCAGGAGAACTGACGCGTTTCAAACTGCGTCAACACACCCAGACGCCTTTCAGTCTTCATATCTTCTATGCTATCTGCATCTGTTTCTGCGAAAAAATTAAGTTCTGTTTTGAATAGCGTCGGCTACCATCGACGCGATTCAAACAGTTAGTTATTTTTCAGTTCTCAGATTTCTGTGGCTTGAGTGCTAGCTACCCATTATTATTAAGCATTAGGGGCCATCCAGGCCGTAGGACATACGCATTGAGGCAAATACCCTCCTTTTCTTAGGAACACATTACTTGACGTCAGCAACTCTCTCTGATTGGGTTGGTCCCTTGATCAGACTAGAGAAGTTGACGTTGAGACCTCCATAAGTCCCCAAAATCAAGGTATTCCTCCTTGATCATCGGGCTGGTTGTACCAATTGAAGTCCCGGTTAGATTCTGAAAGCGTTGTGAGAGAAAGCCCTAGAGAATAACGGTGGAAATTAAACTGAAACTAGGATCCTTTCCTTGAGAGAATTTGAGGTTTAATTGAATCCAAATAACTCAAAAAAGGAATCTTAAAATTACATTAAGCATCCACTTGTTTGATTAATCTCTGTGCAACTTGTTTGTCAAATCTTTTAAAAAAAAGAATCTAACATCATGCTGCTACGATCAGGCAGGGACTTGAGTATGGCTCAAGACGCCATCATCAACTACGAGGGAGATGCTAATGCCCCTCGCGATTCGGACTACAACTATGAGAACGGGAGAGATGCTGATGCCTCCCGTAGTTCTATCCCCATCCCATATCGTCTGGATGGGAATGTTCGGACACCTCTTTTAAATCCACGTGATCAATATCCTGATCCTCCCCCGCATGAATATGCGATTCCTAATCCCGATCTTGAGGGAGATATGAATCAGAATGATCCCTCATCTTCTGATCCTACGGATCTTATCAACGCTTTGGGAGTTCTTGCCTCCCGTCTGGACCCTCAGCAGTTCGAGGCGATCCAGTCGATTTTGAAGGGGAAGGCACCCGTGCAGCCTGCTGAGCCGAACCCTGTGGCTCCCCCTGTGGTTACTCAACAACCTCCTCTTCACCCTCCTTACATCCACCAGGCCATGGAAGGCCTTCATATCACTTCTCGGCCAGCTGGGCCGCAGCTTTCATCTTCTAGGCAACCGGCTAGACCGCAAACGCTTGTTTATCAAAATACCCTCGGGCATGGCGGAAGCTCTGCCGGACCTCCTCTTTATTGTCCCCCCTGTCCAACGTACTCTAGGCAGTAGGCCTACCAAGTACCTCCCCCTCCTCCTCCTCCTCAGGTAGATCTGACCACACAAGCATTGCTGGCCAAAATAGAGCGTATGGATGAGCAATTTAACAACCTCCAGAAGATGATGGGGGTCAAAGCTGTACCAGAAATCAACTTACCCAGCCTGCCAGTTTTCCATCTGCCACCCTCTGAGATGCCAGTGTACCGGAAGTACAACAGTACTGGTAACCCCTTCACACATCTGAAGGAGTTTATGTATGAATCCTCTTTCTGGCAGAACGACAAGAGGTCGTTGGCCTTTTTGTTTAGGAGATCTCTAGAGGGACCAGCCATCGAGTAGTTCTTTTCTCTGGAACCCTCAGAAGTAGAGGACTACGGTATCGTTTCACGCAAATTTGTTCAACGGTACCAGGACAGAGTTGCACCCTCCTTGTCCATCACTGACCTCATTGCAGAAAAGATGAAGCCTGATGAGGAGTTTGTCAGTTTTGCTGACAGGTGGCGCGGCCTAGCTGAAAAGGTGAAGGATCACTTGTCCGAGTCCGAACAAGTGAAAATGTTGATTTCCAACGCCACGCCCCAGTTCAAGCTCGTCCTCTCCCTGAACAATCTGACCAACATGGCAGAGCTCTATGAAAGAGCACGGTACTGCCAGAATGCTTTTAAGGACGCTACATTCTCCAGCGTCTTTGATCCTCACAGACCTAGCAGGCCTCCACCTCGGAAGCCTGCAGTGCCGAACTCTCCCAGCACAGGTCCGACTACTGAGGGCACGCTCTCTCATGAGCAAGTCAGTAGCATGAACAATAACTCGCCCCAGTTCGTGAGGAGTCAGCAGCAGTACCAGAGGCCACAGCAGCCGAACCTGCAAGGGTACAGGCAGCAGCAGAGCCCCCATTATCAGCAACAGTATCAACGGCCCCAGCAGCCGAATCAGAACCAGAACCAGCATCAGCCACAGTAGCCGCCACAAAGGCAATTGCAGTACCAGCAGCCCCAGCAACAGCAATATCAGCCGCGCGCACCGCCGGCATACCACAATGTCCCTCCTCTTGGTGATTATAACCAGCCGAGAAGACCTCCAGGCCCGAAGAGGGCGGAATACCCTGCCCTCCCAGAATCCTTGGCCGATATCTTCAGTGCTCTAATGGCAGCTAATGCCTTAGTCTTGCCAAGGGAAAAGGCCGTCTGGCCTCAAAATGCCGACACGTCTAGGTATTGCTATTTCCATAGGCAACCTGGGCATACCATTGACACCTGCTTCCAATTCAGAGATTATATTCATGATCTCAATGAGCAGGGCGGCATAAACTGGGAGAAGATGAAAAAGTATATATCAGCCCTGAAGGCGAGAAGACCGCAACAGTAGCAGCAGCAGCAGCAAGTCAGACCACCAGCACAGGCAGCACCGCCACCAAATATGGGCATAGTGCAGAACCCGCTCCCGGAGCACCAGAACCAAAACCAGGTTGCCCCTATTCTGACGAACAGCCAGTCTGAGGCTAGTCGTGGGCAACAGTGGAGGATAGAAGACTCTTCTTCTCTTTATTCAACGGGTCACGTTCAGAGTACCGCAGAACAACCACCACGCCGCACCATCCGCATACCTAGGCCACAACCTATTACCATCACCCCTCTACCGACACCCACATATCACTCGCCCGCACCCAATAACCCATTACCGCCACCCGCTTTCCTTAAGCCCATCATGCCCCATACCACTACGCCTCCACCATATAATCCACCACAAACCAACTACGCACCCCTTTTACCATCTAGGCCATTACTCCGCATACCATTCCCTACTTCGCCCATTACCACCACCACCTACCCAGATACGCCCTTACCATCCAGACCGCTATTACGCGTCCCATTCCCCACTTCACCAACCACTTACCCATCCACCATCCAATCATCTAGGCCTTTAATCCGCACCATGCCACCACCACCTAACCCTACCCCATCACCTACATATCAACCCTCCGCACTGCTTACGCCACCCGACTATACGGTACTCAAGGTGTCACCTGGATCCTCCACGGTTGAGGAACATGCGCTCCGAAGTGGAAGGATTTTCAACAAAGTCTTCCCTCAGTCCACAGTCAGAGACGGCCCATCACGGCCGACTGAGGAAGCCTATAATGAAGAGAGTGCACCAGGCACTCAATATGACTTGTTGAAACATCTGGACAGAACACCGGCACGGATCACCGTACTTGAATTGATCAAAAGGTTCAAGATTCACCAAGAAGCCTTAATGGAATACCTACAGAAGGTGATGGTCAACGAGGACGTGCCGGTAGAGAAAATTGCAGTAGTACTAGTTCCTCAGGGGGATCAGCCCTCTATTACATTCCACACATCGGAACTAGCACCGCCATCCGCCAGAAGCATGGCTCTGAGCATCACGGTCAATATCTGCAAGAAGGCCGTGGATGCGTGCCTGGTTGACACGGGGGCTTCAATCAATGTTCTACCCCCGAAGACCCTAGAGCTGTGCGGTGTGCCCAAGGAGAAGTGGCTGCCTAGCCCCATTTCAGTTACAGCATATGACAACTCTACCCGTTCCCCTCTGGGAATGGTTTATTTAAAAGTAGAGCTAGGTCCCGTAAGTCATGCAGAGGTTGAATTTCACATTCTCGAAATTGACCCTTCTATAAATGCCATTCTAGTACGTCCTTACATTAAAACTCTTGAGGCGATTCCTTCTACGAATCACCAATGCCTCAAATTCCCTTTCAAAGGACGAATTATTAAAGTGACGAGCATGCCGACCCTTGTTGCTGCTCATACATTGAATGTTTAATCTGCTGTTTTACCTGGCCGACAACCTTTTCTGTCGGTATTACAGGTCTACCGTCCAGTGGCTGATCCTTTGAAAGCCGCCACCGTTTCTCCATACCCATTAAATGCTATCAAAAGGGGGAAGTGCATGAGTACCCCAGGATGGAGAATCATGATGAAGAATGGCTATAAGCCTGGGAAAGGTCTGGGCACACAGTTGCAAGGCAGGACCACTCCTGTTAAAGATCATCGAGCAGCACCTGGAAGCGGTCTGGGCTACAGGCCGAGGAGATTAAAACAAGACAGGATTCAGCAAGAAGAGGGTCAGGAAATCTTGGAGACAATGTCTACACCACCTAAAGAAGGCCGAGATCCCTTAACATGGACCCTATATACACACTTCGTAAAAGGGCCCATACTTAGTCACGACAACACGGTGGTCATTACTTCATGTTTTGACCTCCATGACATATATGGGAGAGACTTGGCCAGACATTGTTCTGAACTACTTACGTACCAATCCTTGGAGGCTCTGCGGCCTATGAAAAGGAGGAAATTCCATGACCCCGAATGTGAATGGTACAGATGGTTCGATCTAAGGGACCTCTACATAGCACTGAACAGATTATTCCTAGATCCTGCAGAACCCAAGTGGCCGCCGCAGATCGACGAGCTGATTGAAGGTCCTGGTGCCATCTTTGATAAGCGGATACTGCTGTCGGAAGAAACCGATGAAGGGGAGCCAGATGACCCCTATGAAGCTGGTTATACAACAGATCTGCTCTGGAAGGGGACATATCCTTCCCATATCTTTATGCTCCATACTCTATTCCGCACACTGCTCTTGACCCCGACTTGGTCGCGGGTCATTACTGAAGATATTCCACGGGCTCCGCCTGTTATGATCACTCTGTCCCCTCGGGACCTCATTCCATCCCCTTCTCTCGACCTAGAGAGGATGTATGATCTGATCTGGGACATATTGCTATATGATCCCCCTAATCCTTTGGCCTTGGTGCCGCTTCCTCCGTCTGATCCTCCTTCCATTTGTATCCATTCTTGCTTTATGTTTAACTCCTCGATGGTCAAAAAAAAAACGCCAATTCGGCAACAAATTCTTCCCAAATCCTCATCGAGGAAACATCTTACTTGTCCGATTGCCCCCTATCGCGCGGGTCCGTCGGTCAAGATTCTCTCTTAGATCTACTCTGTCCCTCCCCACGGGAGGATTCCCCTGTATTTCCACTTGTATCCCAGGATTTTCATCCTGCTTCATCTTCATTAGGTTATGATAGGCAGTTTAGTGAAGTTAGGCAGTCCAGTTTTAGGCAGGTTAGTCAGGTTAGGAAGTCTAGGAAGCCTAAGGGTAGGCAAATTCCAGATAGATACCTCCGGGACTTAGCAGATAAATGTTCTTCTTGCTCTTTAATCCCTCAGCTTTTAGAAGATCCAATTCATATGCCAAAAGATTGTACGGACGATGAGTCAGTTAATGATGGGTATGGGGTATATGAGTTAGCGTATGGAAAAGACCCCATTATTGAAGATGAGGAAGATGATGAGGACGCGGCTGAGGCGTATGCCAGTGGAGTGAAGAGATTTGATGAACCCTCAGCTGCCGTAGAAGAGCCCACCAAAGAAATAAACTTAGGGACTGAAGACGAACCTAAGGTTGTCCTCGTCAGCAAGAATCTTTCTACAGAGGATGAGAAGGCAATGGTACAAGTACTTAAGGATTATAAGGACACTTTTGCATGGAGTTATGAAGATATGCCAGAGCTAGACTCATCTTTAGTTGAACACAGGTTAACATTAAAAGATGGAGCTAGTCCGGTCAAGCAGAAATTAAGGCGATTCCACCCACAAATGACTCTAAAGATGAAGGAAGAGGTTGATAAATTGCACAAAGCCAAATTTATTAGAGTTGTCCTTTATCCACAATGGGTGGCCAATATAGTCCCGGTTATGAAAAAGGACGGAAAGGTCAGGATCTGCATTGACTTCCGCGATTTGAACCGGGCATGTCCTAAAGACGATTTTCCATTGCCTCATATTGATGTACTCATCGATAACACTGCTGGCTATGAAACGTTATCGTTTATGGATGGATTTTCAGGATACAACCAGATTAAGCTAGCAGAAGAAGATCAAGAAAAGACCTCATTCACTACACCTTGGGGAACATATTGCTATGTTGTCATGCCATTTGGATTGAAGAATGCTGGAGCCACTTATCAGAGGGCTATGATGGCAATATTTCATGACATGATGCATATAGATCTGGAAGTGTATGTGGATGATTTATTGGTTAAGTCTAAAACAAAGGCTGAGCACGCCAAAGTTTTGGCAAGGGTATTAGAGAGATCGAGAGAGTATCAGTTAAAGATGAACCCCAAGAAATGTGTATTCGGGGTATCTTCAGGAAAATTGCTTGGATTCATTGTCAGCAAACGGGGAATTGAAATCGATCCCAATAAGGCGAAGGCTATCAGAGAAATGCCACCTCCCAAAAACTTGAAAGAATTGAGAGGATTAATTGGGAGGTTGCAATTTATTCGCCGTTTTGTCTCCCAGCACTCACAAAGGTGTAAGCCGTTCTACGAGCTTACCAAGCCAGGAGTCAAATTCAATTGGGACGATAAGTGTCAGGAGGCATTTGATGGATTAAAGGATTATTTGGCAAGTTCTCCTGTTTTGAGGCCACCATCTCCAGGCAAACCATTGATACTTTACATTTCAGTCCTGGATGATGCAGTGGGGGCTGTCCTAGCACAAGAAGATGAAGAAGGAAAGGAGAGGGCAGCCTACTATCTCTCTAAACTTCTCAACCCCGCTGAACAGAGATACACGGCGATGGAGAGAACATGTGCAGCATTGGTTTGGGTTGTTCAGAAATCGAAGCATTATTTTCTGGCCCATGAAGTCCACCTCATCGCTAGGATGAATCCGATCAAATTCCTTCTGGAGAAATCTGTTCTTACTGATAGGTTAGCGCGATGGCAAAGCTTTCTATCTCAATTCGATATCATTTACATTCAGCAGAAAGCGATCAAGGGCTATGCTATAGCAAAACATCTTGCTCATCATCCCCTTCCTCGATTTGATCCAGTGCATTCAAAGTTTCCGGATGAGGAACTGATGTCCGTAAATCAAATCAGAGATGATATGTGGACTCTGCATTTTGACGGAGCTCTGAATTCTCATGGAAAGGGTATTGGAATCGTTCTGTTATCACCTGAAGGTGTCACCATTCCACAAGCCTTTCAGCTTGATTTTCCAGTCACCAACAACATAGCTGAATACGAAGCACTTCTTGCTGGCCTTGAGGCTACTCATTTTCATGGTGCCACTAAACTCAGGATTGTGGGTGATAGCCAATTAATTCTTCGCCAAGTGCTGACCAAGTATCGAACTCTTGATCCTAAGCTCAAGCCTTATCAAGAACTTACTTCTGCTTACTCAAAGCTTTTCACGAAATTGATCTTTGTCCATGTCCCTAGGAATCAAAACATCCTAGCTGACGCTCTAGCTTCACTTGCATCTTCCCTTGATTTTCCGATCAGCAAGCAATCTGAATCAATCATAGTTCATAGGCGTCTTTCACCTGCCGTGAAAGATCCTTCATTTCTTAGAACTAAGGAGAAATTGCTGAAGAAATTCAGAGATGGGAGTATTGTGGAGAAAAGAGAAATCATGTTGATGGAGCTGTTAGAAGAGATGGATGAGGAACAGAAGTCATGGTATTATGAAATTGCAAAATATTGTGAAGATCAATCGTATCCTGAGGAAGCTACAACTGAGGAGAAAAGGGCTATCAGGAGAGTTGCTCAACGATACACCTTAGTTGGAGGAGCATTATATAAGAGAGGTTTTGATGGAGTTCTTCTGAGATGTCTAGACGAGGATGAGCTTTGGAAGGTTATGGAAGGAGCTCATAGTGGAGTTTGTGGTGGCCATGTTAATGGACAGATGCTAGCAAAGAAAATCCTTAGACAAGGATTTTATTGGCCAACCATGGAAGAAGATTGTGTAGGATATGTCCGTAGGTGTGCCAAGTGTCAACTTCACGCCGACAAAATTCATTCTCCTGCATCTTCACTCCATCCTGTTTCTTCCCCATGGCCTTTCTCCATGTGGGCTTTCGACATTATTGGACCCCTCGGTAATCCAGATTCCGGCATCAAGCAAAAATCTTTCATTCTCACGGCAACGGAATACTTCACCAAGTGGGCAGAAGCTGAAGCATACACGGAAGTCAAAGCATCAACCGTCTGCAAGTTCATCATAAAGAACATCATCACAAGATTTGGAATTCCAAGTACCATCGTCACCGACAACGGACCGCAGTTCGTGTCACAAGAATTGAAGAACCTCTGCAACAGGTATAGAATTGCATTGCATCATTCATCTCCTTATTATCCGCAAGGAAATGGCCAAGCAGAGGCAACAAATAAGACTTTGATAAAAATCATCAAAAAGACGTGTAAATCTAACAAATTCGCAGATTGGTCAGAAAAATTGGTTGAGGCTCTATGGGCCTACCGAACTTCAATCCGCACGCCCACTGGGCAAACTCCTTATTCCCTAATGTTTGGAATGGAGGCGGTAGTTCCATACGAGATCCTTATACCGTCGCTAAGAGTACAATTGAACAAGGAATTTTCCATTGATGAACATCGTTCAGCACTTCTTGCTCAATTGGAACTTTTAGACGAGAAAAGGTGGTCAGCTGCTAATCATGCAAAAGTTTATCAAAATAGACTAGCACGTTTTTATCAAAAGAAAGTCATTGAACGTAAGTTCAAAGTCGGTGAAATGGTCGTTAAAAGAATTTTTGTAAAACCTGGTGGTCCGCGTTCTAAGCTCCAACCCAACTGGGAAGGACCTTATGTTGTATCGCACGCTTTTCATGGTAATGCTTATCGTCTTGTTAATGCAGAAGGAGAAGAGCTAAATCATCAATGGAATGGTTTACATCTTAAGAAATACTACCCTTAGGTTAAAGAGTCGATTAGTATGGTACAAAGACCAGTGGAATCAGAAAGTTTATAAACTCAAATTTCCCAGTTAGTCTGGATAACTTAATTTCAAACCCATTACTACACACACTGACATGTTTGGTTTGTGAGTAACAAGAGATGCCAAGTCCTGAAGAATATCAAAAGCTTGATTAAAAGTGTAAAGTACAAATCATTCCTTTTTAAGGCAAAATTATGTTTCACACTCGGCCCATGATGTTGGAACGAGGCTTAGAATAGACTACCAAGAATACCCGCCATCTTAGTAAGAGGCCGTCATAAAAAAAAAGGGGGAGATCCGTTCCAAAGAAAAAAAAAAAAAAAAAAAAAACATAGAAAAGCAAAAATAAAAGGCAAAATCCAAATGTCAAATCAAAAAGGCCATTACATTACAAATGTTACATCAAGGCCATGAAATGAAACGAAAGGGAATGCAAGGTCGATAAATACCGCGGAAAGAAATGACCGAACCCCAACGGATATCAGGGTAGGAAAGAGACATCTTTTTAAGTCTCCGGAACCTTCTCATGGGCTTTCTAAACTTATTCTTCCTTTCTTCCTAAAGGGGCGTACTCCAAACTTAAGGAATGGCTTAGATTGACTAAGGGTCAAATCATCAAAATCATCAAATGGGATCACGAATGGAAACACAAGTTGAAACACGATGGGTTTAAGTTAAATTGTCAAAGAACAATTTGGAAATTAAGTTAATAAATGAATATGATCTTTTGATCTAAGTACCATGCTGGTCTTTTAGTCAAAATTCAAAAAAAAAATACATATGTCAAAATTCAAAAAAAAATACATATGTTAAAATTAAAAAAAAATACATATGTCAAAATTCAAAAAAAAATATATCAAAAATAAAAAAAATACATATGTCCAAAATCCAAAAAATACATAGTCCAAAATTCAAAAAAAATATACATATGTCAAAATAAAAAATATATATATATTTCAAAACCCAAACAAAAATGAATATTTCAAAACATCAAAAAAATATTTCAATTAGCATTTGCTTGTGGCATTTAGTGTGTTTCATTCCTTTTATTTTCAGTGAGCATCTGTTTGCTTGTATGTTGCATTTTGCTTAAGTTTGATTATTCTCATTACCTTTGTTAATAAAGACCATGCCTCTTGACCCTTCTATCAAGGATAGGATCAAGTAGTCGGTTACTTAATCAGGCAAGGGGCTAAGCCTAAACAGATACTTAACCTGTTTGTTCAAGTTGTATACAGGACACCATTGGTAAAGTTGGAATTCGAATAGAGAACAGCCAGAAACCTGTTTATGTGAGTGAAAGGCGTCGAGGAGAACCGTCGCGTTTCAACACTGAATGGCGTCTTCTTGACACGACGCGTTTCAATAATTCTGTGATTTATCCGAAATTCTGTGGTTTTTTATGCTTAAGTTGAATATTTGTTTGGAATTATTAATAATTTTGATTGCAGGAAATTCAAGAAAATCTGAGTAAAACTGAAAATATCAAGAAGATCACATTGTAGAATTCATGAAGTCCTGACCGTGGCTAAAAAGACAGTTATTTCTATCCTTGTATTATTTCATGTAAATCATTTGCATTACTATATGTTAAATATTTATTAGAGTATATCAAGGACCTTGTGGTTTTGATGAAACTGGAATTTGAGTTCCCCTACAACAAAAACAGTGATAATTCCAGAGAATTCTTAATCGCACGGATAGGCCGTTGGATTGTTAATTAGTGAGGACGATGGTTCCACTTTTGTGAAACGGTGCGTGGATAAACGAGCTTCGGCTTAGCACTGGATTACAAGAATTGGTATCTTGACTCATTAATGACAATTTAACAATATTATCCTTGATTAATTTATATTTTATTTGACTTTATATTTTTCTTTTAGCCCAGCATGCATCATATAGGACTTTGAAATCATTGTGATAAAAATTAATTACTGATTAAATTTCAGACCATTAATCAAATAATCTCAAACATGATATGAAATATTCCATTCTGAATTGAGTATCTTGATTATCTTTGAGGTTCGCTTGAAGATATTTTTGGAATTCTATCCTTTCTTGGATTCTTTATCCAATATTTCTTGTTTTCTTTTAAGACCCATCGTGGCTGTAGCACGTCTACATTGGCTGGCAAACGCTCCCCATGATGAAACCTACAGTGTCTACGACCTGGGGTACTTCCCACTCCGAGGAGGTTGATCGACTTTATTTTATTTCCTTGTCTACCTCATCCAGACAGGATTAATTCCATTGATTTCCTTGAGCTATCTTCATTGATGATTTTGAGAAAAATTCCAATCATGTGATGTTAAGAGCGTGTCTCATCACACATTGGTATCACCTTTTCAGTACATTCCATTTCATTTCACTCCCTTGCAAAGACGATGCCAAGGTGAGGCAGCTGTAGACACGCTAATTTTGACGTCATTTCGAATAAATTTCATATCATATAATAATGCCTCAGAATGGTTTAATATTTAATCATTAATTAATTAATTAATATTTTTGAGTGTCGGATTTAACAGACATGTTTAAGTTAATCAATTGAATTGATTTTAGTTCAAATTTCAGTTAAAATATGAAGAAACTTAAAAGACGTCGATTCACATGGACGCCATTTAGAGTTTATTCTTATTTTAACGTTTAAATTTGAATTTTAATCAGTTGATTAATTAGCTAAAAGGCGTCTGTAAGTGCTGACGCGTTTTAGGTTTCCTAGGCTATTTCTACTTCCCTTCCGAATGTTTATCCTTATCTTAATTAGTGTAAAAGGCGTCTACACATGTAGACGCATTTTAGCTGATAAAGATAAAGATAAGTTTTCGGATTTTTATCATTATCTTAATTAATCTGAAAAGCGTCATCTATGGTGGACGCGTTTTAGATAATTACAGATAAAGATGAATTAATCAGTATTTATCTGTCGGTTAAGATGGATAAATTCAAGATTTTTTTTATGTTAATCGCGAACGCAGAACAAGTCTATAAATACCTTACATGTTGAAGAGGTAAAAAAAAAAGAGAGAGAACATAATCTTGAGTTGAATTACTGGAGCGATAGCGAATTGAAGATCAAAGCAACAACGTCGGAACGCTGAAGCGCTGTTTCCAGAAGTCGGCGTCCTTTCAAGAGTCTTCATCCATTCAAGAATTCAACAATTGGGCATAAGTTTTTCTTTTCCACATCTGCATTTCATTTAGTTCTACATTCTTCATCATTCACTTCATGCAAACACACACAACACATTCATTCTCTTCAAAACCTACTTGATTAAGGGGTTTCAAAAGCCACTCAACAAGTAAGTTTGCTGTTTAATTGCATGCTTAGCATCATGATTAGAATAGATACTGCTCTTACTTAAAATTCTCATCATTGTTTCTTTATCTCTTTTCTTTCTATTCCTGCTGCACTCAACAACAACGAGAGAATCAAAAGGAGCAAATCAAGCACAAGTCAAAAGGGATTTCTGGACGATCCTCAACCTCAACCTCAAATTTCAAATTCAACAGCAAGAACAAAAAGCAAAGAAGGGCTCTCTTTCTTCAGTCGGCTGAGGAAGGGGAACCAAGGACTCCATATCTTCCGCGTTTAAACAGGTAGGCGATCATACTTCTTTTGGAACTTTTTAGTTAAAAGTTTCTGGCGATCACTGCACTTAGTTGCTGTTTTTAATAGGTTTATTTTACACTAAATAACCTAGATTTTTCATGATAATCACACGGTCATTCTAAGCACTCACAGTCACTGCATTCCGAAATAAGGGCAGCTAAATGGCTACTGACCCTCGGCCGACCGAGGGCATCATTTCTTCTTAACAAGACAGAAAGCCTCGGATAGCGCCTGCTACGTTATCCCCCGAGGAGGCTACAGGCTATTCTCTCGCCATCTCAAAACTGAGGAAGACAAGAGTGGGGGGCTATGTGATGAGGCAGAATCCGATTCGGCCTATTAAAACAAGCCCAACACAAATCAGCCCAACAGCGGCAGTAAAAGGCCCCCCGGGAGCCTTCAGCCCGTCAGCGGCCCAGGAGCCTTCGGCCCGTTAGCGGCACAGCAGCCCTCGGCCCAGTAGGCTCCAGCCCGTCAGCGGCCCAAGAGCCTTCGGCCCGTTAGCGGCACTGCAGCCCTCGGCCCAGCAGGCTCCCCCTTCGGTCCAATAGCCGTGTCCGGCCCACTCCGGTGGAGGACTAGACACTATGGCGGTTTACCAGTAAGCCCGAAACATAGTCCTATATCGGCTGCCACCGTTAACCATCCTCTATCCTCCGCTATAAATACACCGCTATTTATTGCCAAAGGTATGTCTCCGTGACCCTCAAGGACCATAGTCAAAATAGCATTAAAGCTACTCTTCGTCTTCTGAATCGAATCATCTTCAGAAGCTAACTTAACCGTCGGAGGGGGTTCCTAAGGGCCGAAGCCCGGGACTCCTACTGACCGGTTTCTTCTTCTTTCTCTCCTGCAGGGGCTCGGTTCGAATCTTCGCCGACCTCTCCGAGTCGGTCTCGGCCGCTGACCTCGGACTTCTCCCTCCGGTCTCGACGCCGTTCGCCGGCTGTTCGGCTCCGCACCGACTGCCCTTCAGCCGGAGGGACATCGGCCGCGCCTTCCGAAGGCAAGCCGACATCCGACCAAGCGACCCTCGGCCTCGGACCTTCGACCGCGTCTCTGCCTCCATCACCTTCTGGATCCCCGTCGGGCCTCTCCACCGATCCGACCCAGCTCCGGATCCCAAACTTCGGATTCCAGCTTCGGAATCCGGTCGTGATAGCTTCGGCTACATCACTTACCAAAGCTCAGCTCAACTCAACTTGTTGCCACTCCTAATTATGGTTTTAATTTTGTACCACATTATAGGGTGTATTTTAGGATGATTTACATGCACTATTATTCTTACTCTATAATTTTATATGATGAGAAGTTTAGATTTAAGGGTGTGTCTACCCTCTTATAGAATAGTGATTTTGTTAATTTAAATTATTCAGTATTATCGATTAATTTGTACTTCAAATTTAAGTTTTATAAAGTCTTATTTTGATTATTAACTATTTAATCACTTCTTTGCAAATAATTCAAAAGCGATTTGTAGATGTAATACTTTCCAATGGGTACACTATCTCCTTAATGGATATGATAATACATATTTCACTATCTGCATCCATTTTAACTGTTGAAATCCCGGATAAAAGACATTACCTTGTCATTTTACAACCTCAGATCAACTCACAAATTAGTTTAACTTAGGAGTCATTTAGTTTCTCATAAAACTATCTTAAAACAATTGTTAAAAATCACATTGTGTATCTCACAAAATATGATATTTTACAATGTTCTACAGTACTTTACATCAAACCTCGGATATCACTTTGCTTCAAGGAGTGTATTCATACGTACAGATCATTGGCATTCCCCCTACCACATATCCTTGGTAATTTGCCAGTATGGAGGAATATATTCCCTATAGCTACAGCCAAACTATTTCGTTTCGTATCAACGTCAACCGTCCCTTTCAAAAAAAAAGGAAAAGACCAACCCCAGCCGCGCGTCCATCTAAATCTAAGAACACAAATTTTGACAGGTTTTATATAGTGAGAGTGTGGGACTGGTTAATTATGAGATGTACGCATAGATAAGAGTAACACTTAAAGGACTTGCTTGGTGTGTCCTAAAATACCTGAAAATTTCAGTTTCGAAATCATCAGTTTAAACCAGTGAAAATAAAAGCTATGATTTTAGAAGTATTGGTTAATTTATAGTTCTTTAAGACTGAAAATCAAAATCTATTAAAAGGAGGATTTTAAGGGTCAGTATACAAAGAAAAAAAATGTAAATTTACAATTACCTACATCCTTTTACAATATTTTATAACACGCCATCTGATACCTTAGCAGCTCCAACCACCGTCTAATTCCATGATCGGATGGCAAATTCTTTATGTTTAGCAACACCTCTTGTAGGGCAGCATACGTCCAATCATGCGGATAGCAATAGCATAATTGTAATTTTTTTAGGTATTACAACAAGTATTATTTCTGAAGGTAGCAGGCATGCAACATGTACATAGTCCAAGTAACATATATGAACTAATGTCCTTTGTCTCCAGTTCATATCTCAAGCATATGTATTCTCTTCACTGTCTCGAGCACTTTGTTACTTTTCCTTTTGTATAGATTTTGCAAATTGGAAGAATTTCTTTAATGAAGAATTTAAAGATAGCCAAAAAGGGTTTACACTCATGAAATTACAAGAAGACGGAATTTGTGGGTTTTGAATATGTCTAGGTGTTTTGACAATATATTTTATTCTCTCTTTCAGACAATTAATTCAAGTAACTCCTAGCTCCTGTTATTTTGTAGGCTAATGATCTTTGTACTAATCTTTATTATTTTATAAAATAACAGCTGGTAGCTCACTGTCACCTCAGGTTTTTTAATTAAAAAAAGTGTTTTCAGATTTTTTTATAAAATTTTTGGACCTGGCAATGTCCTCGTTAATTTAATCTAGAAAGGACCAATCTCTTCCGGTTTAGCTACTCTCCATGATTCACTCTCATCTTGTGGGGGGGAAACATTGCAAACAAAAAAAAAAACATAACTAAAGGAGATAATTTCCACAACCCATGGTTCTCCACTTTTGCACAGTTTCCCATTTAGTTGCCCCTTTTAAACTGGTTCTATTGTGTAGTTTCATGAACAAGACAGCTCCAAGCACATGGGACTGTCAAAAGTGGTCCATGAAATGTCATCTTCATCTCCATAAGCGTGTTTGGATCTTGGAAACCTCGGATTCAATTAAAAAATAAAGATTTGACACAGTTCTGAAACTAGCTAGTTACCTACTTCATGTCACCATCTTCAGTCATCCGCAGTGGCGGATTTAACAAGTGGGGTTTTAGGATTTTATTGAAATTTGTCAAATCTATTACTCCAATCTAAAGTAGTCTAGTACGAGACCTCACTAACGTAGTCTAAAACCTCACAGGCCCAACTTAAGATCCCATATGACTTAGCGCAAAACCCCCATTGACTCAGCCATGTTTATGACTTAATGTCCGGGTGACTCTACTGGATAAAATTTCTGCATCCGCCATCCGACAAGATAATTTCAAAACCTAATGCCTGTGTTTATGTTTTAACCAATTTCAAGAACATACAGCTCAACATTATCTTTCAAATAGTGCCTTAATTTTGTGAATAATATCTTACTTTCATGCAGAACTGCTTAACACCATCTTCGCTGAAACTGGGGAACTTGCTCGATATTGGAGAAGAAAGAAGCGAAAGTGGCGTAAACCAAACTTTATACCTTACCAAAGGGTCATAAAGGAAAAAAAAATTGCTAACGTAGATTGTTACCATAGTTCTTGACACGAAATGAGATAGTACCACACCCTAAGATTGCAAAAAAGCTAGGGAATCCAGACTTTAATTTTTGAAGTTATGACCTACTTTGTGTGGCAAATTATATAAATTAAAAACGTCAATAAACTAAGTGCCTGATGATAAAATTAATCACATTTTGTACGATTAAAAATCATGAAAAAACGAGAATTGAATGCTGAAATGGCACATCAAATCTAAAAAAGTATTGGGATTCTTAACCTCTTTTAGTTTCTCAATTGTTTATCAGATCTCCACCATTTGCTATAGAGTCCGATTCGTCTCAGTAGGAAGTTAAAGGAAACCCCAACAGTAACCAGTCAGAAGACGCTATATGTAAAGTTGATCCGCTGTTCGAGACGCATCTCACCTAACTTGACAACTTTTTCCTTATTACCGGCTGGAGTTCCCTCCAACTTCCTACTAAGACGAACCGAACTCTTTGCCATAACATAGACAAAGACACAAGAATCCATATATACATGTGCATCCTTGCCTATTCACCCATGCGCATTAATCTATCCATGGATGAAGACACATAGGTGAACTCCAATACCTCGGGTTTTTATGTGATAAACCTGCTGAGCTGGCGAGGTTACCTAGCTAGTTTTGCATGTTAAGTGCGGGTCTATCGCAAATATTAGAATATTTACTTAGATAATCCGGATATATTTTATGGCATTGGATAATGGGTTATGTATCTTATTGTGACCTAGTATTTTGTGCCTCCATTCAATAATGCAACTTTTGTTGCGCATGGAATTGTCGGGGATTCGAGACATCCTTATCGTAACAGGAATACGGGAAGAAGAGGCCAAGAGAAAGGACACGATATACGAGGATGGGGTGAATGAGCAAAGAAAAATGTTAGGCAGAAATGTTTTTCATTTTTTTAATCTAGCTGGTGTGGGTACATGCAATAAGTTTTTATCGTTAACTACTTTCCAACAATTTTGAAAAGAAATCTCCTAACTTGTGTCCTTCCTTTTACGGGGTAAAAGAATTGGATGAAATCTCTCAATTCCTTTACTACCTATTAGTAATATGCCAAGCGTAATGTTGGGGCCTAATATTGGAAAGATCTAACACATAGGGAAGTTTAGATTAGCTTGTGCATGATACATTACAGCCCACTAAAGAAAAAATCGGGATCTTCTCAGTATGATCGAAGATGACTTAGTCAATACTGAGAGGGGACAGGATTTTTTTAGCTCGATTGGCACGAGGGATTTTTTCTGAACTCCTTATCGGTCGTACTGAGAGAATTTCGATTTCTAGAGAAATGATATACATGATCATGTATATCCTCTTATTTATGGGGCATAAGATAGAATATGCTTCATTGTGGATGGAGGTCATGTGCTGATAGCTAGTTAGTATTATCCTGATCATTTTGGAGGGTGAAGATCAAGGACTCCCCTAAACTCACACACTTTATACATGTGGATCGTCCGATCAAAGATCAGACTGTATAGAAGGATAAGGTATGTCGGATCCGACTTAAAAAAATATTTTTTTTAAACTTATTGCAATACTCCCCATTGCAGCACATGTGAGTATTGCAAGAAGCATTACTCTTTTTTGCAATGAAGTTCAATGTGCGTGGTCTGTTCGTGAAAAGGATCGAATTAGGCCGAAATGTAAAGTTAGCTTGGTTGTCATGGTAGAGAACAAGAACATGGACATGTCGTATACCCCAAGTCTTTTTGACCATAAGTTCCCTAACAAGTGATCTAATTTAAGGCATGAGTATGGAGAGTGATAGAGGCATAGGGAAAGATGCCTTGACCAGGGGAAGGCTTGAGATAGCGAAGTACATGAAGGACCACCAACGAGACGTCTATATCGTGCACGAGTAGAAGGTGGTTTACAAGGTATAGGACTAGGCTTAGGATTCTGTTCTGTAGGAAAGACTACTGTGGGAGCACCAAGCATGCCTATATCTTTGACTATACCAAGTGTACACTTGTAGTATGACCTTTCCTAAAAAAAAAAGGTATCTTCTTACAGTATGACCTAATGGATATAGGTGTCCTCTAAGCCAATCATAAGGCACCTATTTCAATCTGCTTCACTAATCAATGACATTAAATTCATTATGTAGATTGGCATATTTATAATTGCGCATAATGAAGTCCATGAATATGTGCAATAGTCATCAGATTATGATGAGATCATAATAATGAGACTGATGACTTATAAACATATATTCTCAATTGTTCCTAATCGTAGGATGTTTGAGAAGGACATCAAACATCCGGTTAGACTAGTACAGGTTATTCCAGCTCATATAATGAGGGTGACTGATCTCGTTAATTACTAGTGTTGAGACACAATGGTAAACCTGTAGATGCTCATTGGGGAATGAGTTCACTGAACTGATCCGACATGAATCGCCGAATGGTAATTTACCTGACTGTCAATCGGCTTGATTCATCGTCACAATGGCGTGGTTGATCCTTGGACTTGAGACACCAAAGACACTTTGTCGGTGGACTTCTGGACTTTGACCTTGACCTACGAATCCCTATCCACGGGATCTCTAATAGTCAAGGATCGGGTCCAGCGGAAGACCTTCGAAGGTGATTGCGTATTCAATAAAAGATCGTTCGCTCTCAGGTAACTGGAGAGAGAATGCTCTAAAATAGATCCGCAGGAGTCTCTGGCCAGAGCAGAAACAATATCAGAAAATAGGTTTTCAGATATTGTAAAGCGGAGTCTGATTCAAGTGAGTTGACAATCTAGAGTTTGACAGTTGACCATACCCTAGGTTAACTCGAGGGCATTGTGCGAACGAAGGATTATAGCCACGTGGTAACTGTGGACGGACAGGTTCCATGAGCGGGTTGCTGAACGCCATTACCTTCCGGGATCATGCGGTGTTGCTTGGCACCCAACTTGATCGGAAGTCCGACCGAATTTACATGCGATGATAATTCGGTTAAGTAATTAGTTAATATCTAGATATTAATTAATTACAATAAGTCAATAACTAGTTATTGGACTTAACGGGTTGAAAACCGGACTGGTAAATGGGCCTAGAGGGTCACACGCAATAAGATTCTCAGTCGATGGTACATAAGTGGGATTTATATTAACTTGGGGACTTTTGTGAAAAGTCACGCCGACTTAATATATATACGTGCTGTTGAGAAACCCTGGGCCAAGCTCTAGGATTTCCCCTTGCTGGCCGTCATCCCTCCTTTTTCGCTCCTCCTCTGGGCGCCCCGTTCGAGGCGCCGGGATTGTCACCGTCTCCGCCGCGTGTGATTCCCGAAAGTCGGGAATTCCCGTCGGCGGGATTTCAACAATCGTTGCGGCGACGGATCTTCAGCGAGCGAGCTGAAACGGACGAGGGATCGAGGACGAACCACCGTGGAGGATCGCGTGGATACTGCTGGAGGCCGGACGCTTGTGCGGCTCGCGGCATCGCCTCGACGGAACAGAAACGGAAGCGGATTCGAATCCGCGCACGGTAATCGAATTATTCCCGTTTTTTTTTCGGTTTTAGTTTTTCGTTCAGAATCGGATCAATGGGCATCGGGCGGGATTAATTTTTGTTCTTCGTTTCCGCTGCGTTCTTCGCGTCCCGCCCGGATCTCAACAGTGGTATCAAAGCTAGGTTCCGCTCTGATCCGCTTCGGAACGACAAAATTAATATTGTAAAATAATTTTCATACAATAATTCATTTTTCTGAAAGAAATAGTTCATAGGATGAACGCAAAATTTTTGGATTCATTTTCTATGAAGAAATCGAATTTAGATGTGAGGTTTTCAATAGTGTTCTTCATGGGATGAAGAACCGGGTCCTAGGGGCTTGCATAGTCAGTTTTCGTGCCACTGCCGGCCATCCACCTTGTCACCGATGAGACCGGTGGAGGGCGGCGACCTCGCCGGCCCCAGAGAGGAAGACCATGGGCGGCAGCGCCGGTGAGCCACCCTGCAACATGTTGGGGGTCGAGGGTAAAACCAGTCCGAAAACCCCTTTTTGGGGTCATCGGAGATGCCGGCCCCGCCGGCTGGCTTCGCCGGCATCAGGGATGGGGACCTCGGGCACCCCTGGAGCCACCTGCTGGCGGCGGCGGTAGCCACCTCTCATTCCCTGCAACAGGAATCGTCGGGTTCTGAAAGGGGGGGGTCGGTCTTTAATGCGGATGCCAGACGGAGCTCCCGCCGGTGCCAGCCTGGCCGGCCGACCCCGCCGGCCCCGTCAGGGGCGGCGGTGAAGCCGTCTGTCCTTCCCCTGCGGGCGTCGGGGAGGTTGCAGACGAACCAGTCGGCGGCGGCTAGGGTTAAACCCTAGCCGCAGGAACCCGAAGCGGTTCCTGGTCGGGGTCGGGCCCCCTGGGGTGGTCCAACCCGGACCGGGCCAACCTGGCTCGGGTCCAACCGCTTGGGCCGCACCAGGCTGCCCTGGCCCGAGCCAGTAGCCCCTCCCCCTTGGGCCCAATAAGCCCTTTGAATCCCAACCCATTAACCCCTATCCTATGAAGCCCCTATTATTAAAACCCCCACCTTTATTTACTGAAAATGAAAATATAATACTGTTTAAAATTGTTTTAAACTTTAAAAAATTATGATTTTCAGTTATAAAAGGATATCTTTTTAAGATATGATCTTAAATAAGATATAAATATATTTTAAGAAGTGTTCTTAAAATTGATTAACAAGTGTTGTCAAATGATTTCGTTTAAGATGTGATCTTAAATGTAATTAACAATTGTTGTTAAATTACTTTTAATTAAGTAATTTAAAAGGGTGCTTTTAAGATATGATCTTTAATGAGTTTTATAATTAAGATGTGATCTTAATTTTATCAACAACTGTTGTTAATATTTTTAATATAAGTGATTAAGGGGATTAATTAAGATGAGATCTTAATTTAATTATTAAAAAATGTTGTTAATTATTAAAATTGCAACCTTAAATATTATTAACAAATGTTGTTAATTTTTATTTAAGTTGTTAATTTTAATTAATTAGGTGATTATATCATTTAATTTCCTAACAATTGTTGTTATGAAATTAATTATTTAATTAAGGGACATTTAATAAAGTTGTTAAGTGTTTTATTAACTCTTAATAATGGTTATTGAAGAGTTAATTGTTTCTTGAGAATTAACCTTAATAAAAGTTATTGAAGGTTGATCAGAGCTTACTAATAGTTATTAAGCTAATTAATATTCTCAAGGATCCCTTAATTGCATTTTGAAGATCTAATCTACTTAATAATTAATCTTTTAATAAAAGTTATTAAGAGATTAAATTAAGTCTAAGATGTTAGACTATTTTAATTAGAAATGTTCTAATTATTATTTCTTAATAATTGTTATTGAAAAATATCTTTTAATTAAGGGGTTTTAACAAGGAGTTGTTAAGCAGTTAATAATTAGAATTATTAATTCTTTTATAAGTGTTATTTAGGAATTTTTAATTCTATCTAAACATTAGATTGTTTTCACATTAATAATTGTTATTAATGTGATTTAATATTAATCTAAGTGTTAGATTAATTAATTTAGAATTGTTCTAAATTATGCATGGAATATTTTAGAATTTTAATTTTAGCTTTGTTTGCACATGTTGATGTGTTTGATGCTTTCAATTAAATTTAAATATATGTTAGAAAATATGATTTTCAAAATTCAAATTATCCAATTTTCATTGGTTCCCAGGTTTTAAGAAAGTCAAAATTATTATTTTTCAAAAATTTTAGCCTTCATGTGATGTGCTTTATCATGTGTGGATGGCTAAAATTTGTGGTGGTCATGGACATACAGTTAGTTAATTTCATATCATGTGATGGTGTGTGATTATGTGGATTGTTATGGGATGTGATGTACATTAATTAAGTGTTAATTAATGAGGCATGCGTGTCTCTCTCTCTTTCTCATTCCATTGTAATTCTATCTCCCTCTGTCATTGTACTCGGCCATAAAGCTTTCTCTTACAATTTATTTGTATTTGAAATTATTTCAAAATTAATATTATTTGTAATTGATCACACCGACCGGAGAAAGGCGAGGATGATCCACAAATGCAACCAGGAAGGCGACATGAGATGAGATCACCAGTGGCTATGTGTTTGCATGTTTAGATTATATAAATGTTATATAGTATTGGTGATTAATTGTTTGGCTCCAGTTAATTACCGTGCTGTCCATGACCACATAATGAACATGTATGGATGATGCATGCTTTTAGTTATTGATTATGAATCGATTGCTAACATTTAGGTATAGTTAAATATATTCGATATATTTATAAACTATCACCTAGAATGAGACCAACTTAATATAAACAAAACCTTCAACATAAAGTCTAAGTCGGAGCGCGAGTCATTGAGAATGTACCGCGTAGCTCTCCATCAATGTATATCTTAGAACTTGATTTAGTGATGACAGTTTCTACGTATTTACTCGAGATCTGCCACCATCTGATGAAAGGACTATTAACTATGGCATTATGATGCCTTGAGATTGGAATAGAGGAACGGTGTAGCTATCCTCGCGTTTACCCGAGAGCTGTATTCTTACTCTACTCTGTCACGTATTGATGGTAAAGCTTAGACCAGGTATAATGGTCTACTGTGTTTACCCAGGACCATTAAAGACCTGGGAGCCGAAATAAGATCGGATATTGCAAGGAGTTGCAATTACCATGAGATGGTTGCTCTAAGATGATGGTATGATACTATGTGTTTACCCGAGGTCATACTATGATTCTTGGAGATTCTGATCCTCACTAGAAGACCGTCGGAGTCTTCCGTTCTGTATACCTGAAGGTTATACAGTCCGTCGAAAAATAGTAGGAAATAATTCAAGATAAAAAACCATAATTGAATTATCAGAACTATCTGCTTAAATCACGTTATTTCCTTCGATTCACTAAAATGTCGTCTATTCGAGAAGTTTGCATATTGGATGCTAATACTTCTCATACTCAGACTGACTAGAAAACTCTGAAGAATGTCTTCAGGGCCAAGTGAAAGTCACTATCCTAATCAGAAATCATGAATCCTCTTACTTGGATAGACCAAGGTGAAGAGGTACTCATGGTATGCCTTATTGAAGGTTTAATGATTGTCATGAAATCTCTTATTTGGATAGACCAAGATGAAGAGATATTCATGATATGTCTTTGAGAAAGACTAGTGGTAAAATTTTAAACGATCGAATCTACACCTGAAAAAAGATAAAGGAAAGTCAGCTGAGATAGAGAAGTAGCAGTTCTCCCACTGCAACCAATATAAGGATACTGGTAAAGGCAAAACGAATATGGAACTTGAAAGAAATTTCATATATTTTTATTATCGACTTTTGCATGTCTATTGGAGAATTAGCGTATCCAATATGAGATATTGGAAATGATTCTCAGAACTGCGATAGTGTGCAGATTTAGACAAATAAAAGAAAATCGAGAAAATGTAAGTGTTGAGTTAGACTCAAACTATTGTTCATTATATTCATAGATTACTGTTAGACAGTAAATCTTTGTATATCTATAGGAGTGCAATATTGTTATTTAGTTGCATAAGATATCAAGAATAATATTGATTGAGAAAGAATAATAGTTATTCGAATCAGTCAATGTACTACATATTCTTGATGTGACATTTCATGTGATGAACATTCACAAGTCTTCTATAGAAATGAATTGTGTGAATCTTGATTATCTATGATATTGTACACAAGGTTGTACAATAAGAAATTATTGATGCTGATACATACTGATGTAAACAGCTCAATGTTATCTTAAGGTCAAAGATAATCACTTCTATTGACTTACCTTATTAGTGTACTCTTAGAATGATTCGATTGTATGTACTTACTGAAGTACAAGACGAATGCATCTGAAAGATTAAGGTATAAGATCAATATGAAGTATTAGAATTTTTGATTTGATCAAAGAAACTGATATTTTAGTATATGATTCACTTAAATCATTAAGAGGATAATTGTATCCTTACTCGATTAATCATCATTATGCATCATAGCAATATGATAGAATGAGGAATTGCACCTCATTAAGATATGGTGCAATACATAATAAGATTTGCCTAATTCTTGTCATTTTGAACATGAGTATGAACATTAGATGTCCATACTTTTAAGATGGTTCCAAATAAGTTAGTGTGTGTCCATATAAGATATGGAAACTAAATAATTCATATGAGATGTGAATTATGAGCAAACCTGTTTTTAAAGTCAGGTATTATCGTGATGTGAATTTGTAAAATGTCTAAAGAGTTTGTACATTATATTTATTGACCAGGAAATAATGAAATAATTATCGTCCTGAAAGCTGTCTTCCGTGAAGAGGAACATGTCCTCAGAGAAGATAGTAGGAGCTGATAAAACTAGAAGATGTTCTAGACCTACAAATTAATATAAGATTATTAGATAATCTTTAATTGTTTGGAACCACTCATGACACACATCAGAGAGCTTCATAGATTTTTGAGATTCTCTTAGTGACTAAAAGGATATATTTGACATATCTAATTTAGCAAGATGAGAAGAGCTCAAAATAGATTATGATCTAAAATCTATGATAATGATGTTCTCTGTCATTACAACTTTGAGATTGATAAGTTTATTAGAATTCTACTTATCTATGCTGCCAATCCTGTGATGATGACAGTTAGATATTAAAAGCGTCCACTAAATGTGATTGAGGTAAAGATGTATATGATACACCTTTAAAGCTTTTAAAATGTCCAAGAAGCAAGTTATGATTTCAAAAGATTATTTTGAATCAAACTAAAACTTCTCAAAGTTGTAATAATAAGTTTTGACTTAATGATCAAATATTATGTGATCATTAAGAATGATCACGGATTGTGTGTGTTTAGAAAGGACAGTGGGAGTACGGTCGCTTTAATAATGCTTTATGATAATAACATCAAAGTCATTAAGAATGACTTCGAGGTGTTACTATTAGTGAAAACATTATTAACCATATTTTCCTCTATAATAAGTTTAGTTATAATATCTCACGTAGTGGAATACGAATCTATTAAGATAGATCGGTGGGGATATTATATTGACCTGTATGTCAAGATGTTTGACACAAATTTCATAACAAATCTCAACTGTTGAGATATGGAATTTATTTCTTTAAAGATACAGGAGTGAAATGCACCATTAAGCGCTTGAGAAGTGCTAAGGATGTATTCACGTATATGGAGAGGATGATTTGAAACTATGAGGCCACACTGACTCAAATTTCAAGTCAAATAATGGATTCAACCTTCTAGTAGAAAGGAATTAATTGGAAGGGTTCCAATCTAGAACTCGATATTAAGATGACGACATAGACAAGTGATACTGTTATTGGAACAGTATGGATGAAAATGTTCATCCCTGAACTAGATGTAGTTCTAAAAGGTCTCTGATAAAATCTCGTTGTTGTAGGACAACAGTGGGAGCGATCAATTTTGTGGTCGAGCCATGGTCTCATCAGAAGTTGCAGAACATTCTGAGGCTCTTTCACAAGTACAGAGACAAAAGATAAATAGGAAATGACATAATGGAAAATATTCCATCTATAAATAATTTAGCAGATCCCTGACCAAGTCTTAGTCACAGACCTTTTGTGAGCATCACCTAGATTTGATGGAGATCAAATGCGAAGGTGATTGACTTGAGTCCAAGTGGGAGATTGATGGATATAGGTGTCCTCTAAGCCAATCATAAGACACCTATTTCAATCTGATTCACTAATCAATGGCATTAAATTCATTATGTAGATTGGCATATTTATAATTGTGCATAATGAAGTTCATGAATATGTGCAATAGTCATCAGATTATGATGAGATCATAATAATGAGACTGATGACTTATAAACACATATTCTCAATTGTTCCTAGTCGTAGGATGCTTGAGAAGGACATCAAACATCCGGTTAGACTAGTACAGGTTATTCCAGCTCATATGATGAGGGTGACTGATCTCGTTAGTTACTAGTGTGGAGACACAATGGTAAACCTGTAGGTGCTCATTGGGGAATGAGTTCACTAAACTGATCCGACATGAATCGCCGAATGGTAATTTATCGGACTGTCAATCAGCTTGATTCATCGTCACAGTGGCGTGGTTGATCTTTGGACTTGAGACACCAAAGACACCTTGTCGGTGGACTTCTGGACTTTGACTTTGACCTACGAATCCCTATCCACGGGATCTCTAATAGTCCAGGATCGGGTCCATCGGAAGACCTTCGAAGGTGCTTGCGTGTTCAATAAAGGATCGTTCGCTCTCAGGTAACTGGAGAGAGAATGCTCTAGAATAGATCCGCAGGAGTCTCTGGCCAGAGCGAAACAATATCAGAAAATAAGTTTTCAGACATTGTAAAGCGGAGTCTGATTCAAGTGAGTTGACAATCTAGGGTTTGACAGTTGACCATACCCTAGGTTAACTCGAGGGCATTGTGCGAACGAAGGATTATAGCCACGTGGTGACTGTGGACAGACAGGTTCCATGAGTGGGTTGCTGAACGCCATTACCTTCCGAGATCATGCGGTGTTGCTTGGCACCCAACTTGATCGGAAGTCCGACCGAATTTACATGCGATGATAATTCGGTTAAGTAATTAGTTAATATCTAGATATTAATTAATTACAATAAGTCAATAACTAGTTATTGGACTTAACGGGTTGAAAACCGGACTGGTAAATGGGCCTAGAGGGTCACACGCAATAAGATTCTCAGTCGGTGGTACATAAGTGGGATTTATATTAACTCGGGGACTATTGTGAAAAGTCACGCCGACTTAATATATATACGCGCTGTTGAGAAACCCTGGGCCAAGCTCTAGGATTTCCCCTTGCTGGCTGGCATCCCTCCTTTTTCTCTCCTCCTTTGGGCGCCCCGTTCGAGGCGCCGGGATTGTTACCGTCTCCGCCGCGTGTGATTCCTGAAAGTCGGGAATTCCCGTCGGCAGGATTTCAGCAATCGTTGCGGTGACAGATCTTCAGCGAGCGAGCTGAAACGGACGAGGGATCGAGGACGAACCACTGCGGAGGATCGCGTGGATACCGCTGGAGGCCGGACGCTTGTGCGGCTCGCGGCATCGCCTCGACGGAACTGAAACGGAAGCGGATTCGAATCCGCGCACGGTAATCGGATTATTCCCGTTGTTTTCGGTTTTAGTTTTTCGTTCCAAATCGGATCAACGGGCAATAGGCGGGGTTAATTTTTGTTCTTCGTTTCCGCGGCGTTCTTCGCGTCCCACCCGAATCCTAACATGACCCTGCCAAAAAAAGGTATCTTATTTGCAGATATATATGTACTAGTGATGTGTATTTATTGCTTTAAAATTAGATTTTAAATGCATATTAGAAAATAAACTTTTTAAAAAATTCAAATTGTCTAAATTTGATTGACATCCAGGTTTTAAGAAAATCAAAATAATTATTTTTAAAATTTTAATCTTCATGTAATGTGTTTGATCATGTATGGATGATTAAGATTTATGGTAGTCATGGGCATGCACTTAGTTGGTTTCATATCATGTGATGATGTGTGGAATATGTGGATCATATTTGGAATTCTATATGAGTTAATTAATTGTTAATTAATGAAGTCTGTGTGTCTCCCTCTCTCTCTCTCTCATTCCGATGTACTTCTATCTTCCTCCATTCTTGTATTCGACTATAAAACTTTCTCTTACAATTGATCTGTATTTGAAATATGTTTCAAATTTATTATTATATGTAATTGATCACGTTGATTGAGGAGAGGCGAGATTGATCCACAAGTACAACCAGGGAAGCGTCAAGAGATGAGATCACTAGAGCCTATGCGTTTATATGTTTAATAGAATATTAATTGTTATATTTGTTCTAGTGATTAATTGTTTGGCTCTAATTAATTATCGTACTGTCTATGACCACATAATGAACATGTATGGTTGATACATACCTTTAATTTTTTATTGTGAATGAATTACTATTATCTAAGTATAGTTAAATACATGCAATATATTTATAAACTATCATCTAAGATGAGACTAACTTAAAATTTTACTAAAATCCTTCGATTTTAAAGTCTAAGTCAGAGCGTGAGTCATTAAAAATGCACCGCGTGACTCTCCATCATTATAATTTTTAAAATTTGATTCAGTTTTGACAGTTTTTGCGTTTCTCCGAGATCTATCAGTATCTGATGAAGAAACTAAGAACTATGACATACTGATGCCTTTGAATGGGATAGAGGAACGGTATAGCTATCCTTGCGTTTCTCTAGGAGCTGCATCCTAATTTATCTCATCACATAATAAAAGTAAAGTTTAGATCGGGAATAATAGTTTATTGTATTTTCCCAAGACCATTATCCACCTGAGAGCCGAAGTACGATCAGATATTGCAAGGAGTTGCAAGTACCATGAGATGGTTGCTTTTAGATCATAGTGTGATACTTGTGTTTCCTTGAGGTCATGCTATGAGTTTAAGAGATTATGATCCCTACTATGAGACTGTTGGAGTCTCCCGTTCTATATATCTGAGGGTTATAAAGTCCGTCGAAAAATAATAAAAAATAATTCAAGATAAAAGATTATATTTGAATTATAAGAACTGTATGCTCAAATCTTTATTTCTTCTATTACGTGAAATGTCGTCAATTAATCTTAAATTTGACATATTGGATGCTATTACTTCAATATACTTCTCATATTCAAAATGATTATAGGATTGTGAAGAATGTCTTTAGATTAAAGTGATAGTTGTTGTCCTGAATTAGATATCATGTAACCTCTTATTTGACTAGACCAAGAAGAAGAGGTACTCATGGTATGTCTTTGAGAAAGACATCATATATCATGTAATCTCTTATTTGGCTAGATCAAGGAGAAGAGGTACTCATTGTATGCCTTTGAGTTAGACAAGAAATAAGATCTTAAATGGTTGAACTGGCATTTGAGAAGAATAAAGGTAAGTCAGCTGAAAGAGAGAATGAGCAGTTCTCCTACTACTGCAAATAAGGATATTGAAAATGGCAATTTGAATATGAAACTTTTAAGAAGTTATCGATATTCTTATTATCAACTTTTACCTATCTATTAGAGAATCGACATCTCCAATATGAGATATTGGATATGACTCTCAGATCTGCAATGGTATACAGATTTAAACAAGTAAAAGGTAATCAGGAGTTTAAAATGGTTGAGTTAGACTCAACAATAGTGTAAGAATCACACAGGTTACTGTGAGACAGTAAATCTTAGTATACCTTCAAGGGACTATATAAAATTGAATAATTGTTATTTAATTTCATGTATTATAAAGAATAGTAAAAGTGAAAACATTGGCTAAGTAGGAATAAGGGTTGTTCCATATGATTTAAGAAATAAAATGATAGATTTTAAAATCAGTCAATGTACTATAATTCTTGATGTGACATATCATGTGATGAATGTTCACAAGTCTCCTATAGAAAAAGATAGTGTGCATCCAGATTATCTATGGCATTATACACTTAGGTCATATAATAACGAATTATTAGAACTTATATTTGCTGATGTATATAGTCCAATATCTTCTTAAGGCCAGAGATAATCACTTCTATTGACTTACCTTAATGGTTACCTCTTTGAAAGATTCGACTGTGTGTACTTGCTGAAATAGAAGTCGAATGCATCTGAAAGATTAAGGAATTTAAGATTAAGATGAAGCAACAAATTAGAAAGAGTATTCGGATTCTTTGATTTGATCAAGGAAATTAATGCTTAAGTATGAGATTCACACAAATCATGAAAAAGATAATGATACCCTCTCTCGATTGATCTCTCATTGTATATCATAGTAATATGATACAAAGAGAAATTGCACCTTATCGGATATAAGTGCGATACAAAATAAGATTTGCCTAATTTCTTGTATCCTTGTAAATACGAGTATGAACATTAAATGTCCATATTTTGCATATGGTTCCAAATAAGTTAGTGTATTTTAGTCCATATAAGATATAAGGATAAAATAATTCATATGAGATATAAATTATAAGGAAACTTGATTTTAAGAATATTAAAGTCAAGGAATATCCTGGTCTTGTGGAAAAGACATGATCCAAATAAGTTGGATTCAAGCAGGACAAAGTGTGGTGTGAATTTGTGAGATGTCTAAAGTGTTTAGATATTACATTTATTGGCTAGACGATAAAATTATCATTATCGTCAGAAAGCTATCTTCTGTCAAGAAGAATATGTCCTTAGAGAAGACAGTGGGAACTGATAAAATTGGAATAATTAACACTAAATTATTATATAATCTTTGGTTATTTGGAACCATTCATGACACACATAGAAGAGCTTCATAGATTTTTAGAATTCTCTCAATGGCTATAAAGATATGTTTGACATATCAGAGATGGCAGAATGAGATGAGCACAAAGATGTGGATTCTGATCCAAAATCTATGAAGAAGCTCTCTATTATTACAACTTTTGGATTGGCAAGAGGTTAAGAATTCTAAGTCATAGTCCATAACACCAATCAAGTTTGAAACTTGATAGAATTGCTTGAGGGTACTGTACCTGTCAGAAGTAAGTAAATCTTCAAAATGAAGATTAATACAGATAGACTATTTAAAACTTATATGGCGTATTGAAGGAAATGGTTAAGGCCAAAGCTTTGACTCAGACAAGTTTTTCTTCAATAGTTACTATGCATAAGTTTATTTGAATTCTATTTGCCATAACCACATATCATGATGATGAGATAAAGACAGTTGGATATTAAAATGCATTCCCTTAATATGATTGAGGAAAAAGGTGTATGTGATACAATCTTAAAGCTTTTAGAATATCCAAGAAAGATGTTTTGACTTCAAAAATATATTTTGAATCAAACTGAAGCTTCTCAATGTCGGAATCAGAGTTTTGACCTAATAGTCAAATATTATTTGATCATTAAGAATGACCATGGATTGTGTATGTACAAAGAGGATAGTGGGAGCACAGTTGTTTTATTAATGCTTTGTAATAATAATATAAAAGTCATTGGGAATGACATTAGGATGTTACCATTAGTAAAAGCATAACTATCTATGTACTTCTCCGTAATAGGTTTGGATAAAACATTCTACGTATTGAGAATACAAATCTATTAAGATAGATCGATGAGAATGTTACTATTAGTTACATTAACCTATATGTCAAAAATATTTGACATGACAAATTTCACAATAATCCTCAATAGATGAGACATGGAATTTATTTCTTTAAGGAAAAGTTCATTAAAGGATACAGGATAACCTGATAAGAAGGAGTGAAACACATCCTATACACTTGACAGGTACTAAGGGTGCAATCCTAGATTATGGAGAAAATAATTTGAAACTATGAGGTCACACTGACTCAAATTTCAAGTTAGACTTAGATTTTGCCTTCTAATGAGGATACAGTGGATTAGAAGAGTTTCGAACTAGAACCCACTGCTAACATGATAATATAAATAGATGACATTGTTGATAGGACAGTATGGAGTAGATTGAAAGAGTTCCAAGTTAGAACTCGTTGCTAACATGACGATATAAACATGTGATACTGTTATTAAAACAATATGGATGAAAGAGTTCATCCATGAACTAGATGTAGTTCTAAAAGATCTTTGATCCCGTCCTATTGTTATATCACAACAGTAGGAGTAGTCTATTTTGTAGTAGAGCCATGGTCTCATCAAAAGTTATAGAACTTCCTGAGGCTCTTTCACAAGTTCAGAGACATTGCTTGCAGAGGATATAACGTAATGGAAAATATTCCATCTGTAGATAATTTAGCAGATCCTCTACCAAGCCTTAGTCGCAAACTTTTTGTGAGCATCATCTAAATTTGATGGAGATCAAATGCGAAGGTGATTGACTTGAGTCCATGTGGGAGATTGTTGGATATAAGTGTCCTCAAGGCCAATCATTAGGCACCTATTACAATCTTGATCACTAATAAATGACATTTTATTCATTTTGAAGATTGACGGGTTTATTATTACACATAATAAAGTCCTTGAATATGTGCAATAGTCATCAAATTATGGTGAGATCGTAATAATGAGACTGATGACTTATAAACACACGTTCTTCATTGTTCCTAGTTAAACAATGTTTGAGAATGATATCAAACATCCGGTAAGACTAGTACAGGTTATTCTAGCTCATTTGATAAAGGTGACTGATCTCATTAGTCACTTGTGTGGAGATACTATAGTGAACCTGTAGGTGCTCATTAAGGAATAAGTTCACTGAACTGATCAGACATGAATCGCCGGATGGTAATTTACTTGCATGTCCGCCGGCTTAATTCATCAATGACGTTGTTGATCCTTAGACTTGAGACACCAAAGACATCTTGTCAGTGGACTGTTGGGCTTTGACCTTGGCTCACGAATCCCTATCTACGGGATCTATAATAGTCAAGGATCGGGTCCAGTGGAAGACCTTCGAAAGTTATTGTGTGTTTAATACGGGATCATTCGTTCTCAGGTAACTGGAGAGAGAACGCTCTAGGATAAATCCGCAAGAGTCTTCAGCTAGAGCGGACATAATATCAGAAAGCTGATTTCTGATATTGTACAGCGATGTCTGATCCAAGTGAGCTGACCATCTAGGGTTTGACAATTGATCATGGCCTAGGTTGACTCGAGAGCGTTGTGCGAATGAAGGATTATAGCCACGCGATAACTGTGTTAGTATTAGATGGTCTCAAAGCCAATCCGATACTATGTATTGATTCAATTTATTAATGGCATTAATTCATTGTGTGTAATTATTTCGATCCATGTTTATCGTATCACGATGAAGTCCATGAATATGTGCAACAATCTTCGGATTATGATGAGATCATAATTATGGGACCGAAGGTTTATAAACACATGTTCTTAATTGTTCCTAGTCATAGGATGTTTGAGAAGGACATCAAGCATCCGGATAGACTAGTATAGGTTACTTCAGCTCATATGATGAGGGTGACTGATCCTATAAGTCACTTGTGTGGAGACACTATGCTGGACCTGTAGGTGCTCATTAGCGAACGAGTTTACTAAACTGATCCGACTATGAATCGCTGGATGGTAAACACCTCACTGTTAACCAGTTCGATTCTTTTGTCACGGTTGCGTAGATGATCCTGAGACCTGAGACGCCAAAGATATCTTGTTGGTAGGTTTCTAAACTTTGACATTGACTAACAAATCCCTAACCATGGGTTATCAATAAGTCAAGTGATCGGGTTCAGGGAAATGCCCTCGAAGGTAATTGTGTGTTCAATACGGGATCATCCGCTCTCGATAGTTTGAGATAGAATGTTCCGGAAATGATGCGCTTAAATATCTGTCCAAGGCGGACTCTGTATCAGATAAAGAGTTATCCGATATAGATTAGCAGCATCTGATTCAAGTGAATCAACCGGCTAGGGTTTAACAGTAAACCATACCCTAGGTCAATTCAGGAACATTGCACGGATGAAGGATTATATCCGCGCGGTAACCGTTGACGGAAAGGTTCCAATAGAGGGTAGCGATAACCTCAGTACCATCCAGGATCATGCGATGTTGCTTGGCATCCAACGTGATCGGAAGCCCGTCCGAATTTATTGTAGGACACTAAATTCGGCTGATTAATTAAATATAAGGATATTAATTAATTCAGTGGGTCCGTAAAGAGTTACTAGACTTAATGGGTTATTAACTGGACTGGTAATTGGGCCTAGAGGGTCACACGCAAAAGGTTTTCAAGTCGATGGATAATCCGACAGGATTTCGGATAAGTCTGGGTTTTTACGAAAAACTGCAAACAGGCTTAAAAGAACGGATACTACGTCGGGGCCAGCAACCCTGACCTAGCTGTCGTTCTTTCTCTCTCTCTCCTCTCTAGTGGGTGTGCGACACGAGGCGGCCATCTGGAGGCTCCGCTTTGACTCCTGACTGCTCCGCCTTCCGTCCGACGAGAGATTCCGAATCCGCATGTCGCAGTGGATTACGTGCAGCCAGACGGGATCCACGAATGCCGCATTGAGCGAGGAGGCGAGGATGATCCATCGCGAGGAGAACCGTGTGGATACCGCTAGAGGCCGGGCACCTGCGCGGCTTGCGGCATCGCTCCGACTGAACCGGAAAACGAACGCGGATTTGAATCAGTGCAAGGTAAATCCGATTTACTCCGGTTTTATGTTGTCTTTGTTAATCGAAACGGGATAGATCCGATCCCGAAATTTTTTTTTTATTCCGTTGCGTTTTTCGGTCGGATCCTGACACAGCGATCCCAACAGTGGTATCAGAGCCAAGTTATCACTGTGTTCTTCACCGTTTCGGATTCCAAAATCTAAAATTCTAGATAATTCCATGCATCTTATGCGATTATGTTTAAGAAATAATATTCATGAGATGAATAAAATTAATTAGATTAATTTTATTTCTGCAAAAATCGTATTTTTATTGGGTTTCTTGTGTTCTTCGTGGGACGAAGAACGTGGCTCGGTGGGGTATTCGGATAATCACATGTGATGCGATGCATCCGGATTGGATTCTGGTATGACCAAAAGTTCCCACCGACTGCCACAGACATCACCTCCGACGCCGGTGTGGTGTTGCTGGCAGTGATCGGCTGGTATTGGCCTTCCCCATCCCCTCGGTTCAAACGCAGGTTTAAAGGAGGTTTTGGACACCCCCTTTGGGGTTGGGCGGCACCGCAGGCGCCGTCTGGCACCAGCAAGGTAACCGGCGACGGTCCGGTGCCCTCCCGGCCCCTTCCCCCCACAGTTCCTGCTTGCAGGCGCCGCCGTCAGGGGGTGGGGGGTGGGCGGAGAGGGCCTGGTTCAGGCCATCCAGCTAGGGTTTCCTAGGCACATGGTCTGACCGGACCGGGCCGGGCTTAGACCGGGTTCGCCTTGAGCCCCCTAGCTTGGGGCCAGGCACCCCTAGTTCGAAGCAGGGTGCCTTGGTCCGAGCCCCAGGCTCAGCTGGGCTGAGCCCTGGTTCGGCCAAGGCGGGGGGGGGGGGGGGGTTAAGCCACCTTGGGGTAGTTTTTATTTTGGGTTTTGAATTTTAAATTGTTTTAAAAATTTTAAATTCTCAAAATTGTTTTGAAATTGAAGTTTTATTCAATTTAACTTTCAAGAGACTCTTAATAAATTCTTTAGTTATTATCTTAATTAACAAATGTTGTTAAATGTTATGGTTAATTACTCATTTAAATGTTAAATAGATAATTAACCTTAATATAATAATCTAAGTGTTAGATTAATATAAGAAAATAGCAATTGACTAATAATGATTAATCTAAACGTTAGATTAATTTTTATTCGCATGGAATATTTTGAAAATTTATATTTTGGAATTTTATGCGCATTTGATGTGTAATTAATTGCTTGTTTAAATTTATTTTATGAGCATGATATTATTTTTCAAAAAAAAAATTCATTCTCCAAATTCTGTTTGGTCCCTGGTTTTATGAAACCTTAAATAAGTTATTTTCAAAAATTTTATTTAGCCATTTGATGTGCATTTCATGTGTGGTTTGCTTTAACTAAAATGCAGGGTGGTCATGGATTGGCACTTTGATAATTGTGGATGTGGATGTGATTGTGTGGTTTCTTGTTTATTAATAAATAGAGGTTTGCGAACCTCTCCCTATCATATTCCATTGTATTTCTACCTCCCTCCTTGATGTAATCGCCATAAGTCTTCCTCTTTTAAATTATCATGTAATTATGAATTTATGATATAATTTGATTAAGGCGGCTGCGCACGGAGCGAGGATGATCCACAACTGCAACCAGATGAAGATGAAGGAGTTCATTAAATCTATGAGTTTGCAGACTTATGATATAAACTGTTATATTGTGAGTGTGTGTGTGTTTGACTGTCGGGCTCAAGTCAAACCGCAGTGCCGTCCATGACCACACTAATGACATGTATGTGATGCGTGTATTTTTATTTTGATTGTGAATCAAATTAGCTAGGTTATTAGAATAAATATATATTCGATATATCTAATACTATCGCCTAGGATGAGATCAAACTAATAAATAAAACATTCGTAACAAATTCTAAGCCGTAGCGCGAGTCATTGAGAATGCACCGCATGACTCTCCATCAATATGATTAATAGAACTTAATTCAGTGATGGCAGATACTATGTGTTTATCCGAGGTTTGCCATCGTCTGTTGAGAGGACTGTTGATCATGGCATTAGATGCCTTTGGATAAGAACAGAGGAACGATATAGTTATCCACGTGTTTACCCAGGAACTATATTTCTACTCTACTCTATCACGTATTGATGGTAATGCTTAGACCGGGAATAATGGTCTACTGTGTTTACCCGGTACCATTAATAACCTGGGGGCTGAAATATGATCAGATATTGCAAGGTGTTGCAATTATCATGAGATGATTGCTCTGAGATAGCGGTATGATACTACGTGTTTACCCGATGTTATATTGTGATGCTTGGAGATTCTGATCCCCACTAGCAGACAGTCGGCGTCTCCCGTTCTGTATATTTGAAGGTTATACAGTCCGACGAAAATTAGTGGAAATAAAACTAGATAAATAAAGTCCATATCTTGTTTTAATTAAATAAACTGATAGTTTGCTAATTTTAATTTGATTATCTCCTGTATGCTAAAATGTCGCACCACAACCTGTTGCATGGCATACTTGATGCCAATCGTTTGACAGGCCCAAACTACTCGAACTAGCTCAGGAACCTGAAGATTGTCCTCATGTCTGAGCAGATTACCTATGTCTTGGATAATGAACCTCTTACTGAACCAGCATTAGATGCCCCAGAGGAGGAAATGATTGCATATGAAAAGCGGAAGGAAGACTCCACTATGACCAAATGCTACATGTTAGCCTCTATGAGCAATGAGTTGCAGAGGCAGCATAAGGAGATGGATGCTAGATCCATCATTCTCCATTTGAAGGAGTTGTTTGGTGAGCAGAGCAGAATCGAATGATGTGAGATATCTAAGAATCTGTTCAAGGCTCAAATGGCAGAGGGAACTTCAGTACAGACTCATGTACTGAAGATGATAGAATGGGTGGAGAGGCTGGATGCTCTTGGGGTTACACTTCCCAAGGAGATGCATACTGACCTCGTGTTATCTTACCTTCCACAATCATATGCTCAGTTCATTGTTAACTTTAACATGAACAAGATCCAGACCACCTTGGCTGAGCTACTGAACATGTTGAAGACTGCAGAGGGGAACCATATGAAGGATAAACCCCAAATACTCATGGTTGGTAAGACCAACAAAAAGAGACTTGCAGTCCAATCCTTTCGGAAAGGCAAGAACTGTTGGGATACGGGCGGGATGCGAAGAACGCAGTGGAAACGATGAAAAAAAATTATCCCGCCCGATGCCCGCTAATCCGATTTGGAATGAAAAACTAAAACCGAAAATCCGGGTGTAATCAGATTACCGTGTGCGGATTCGAATCCACTTCCGTCTCTTTTCCGTTGAGGCGATTGTAGGTGCTTAGAATGACCGTGTGATTAACATGAAATATCTATGTTGTTTAGGTGTAAACTAACCTATTAAAAACAGCAACTAAAGTGCAGTGATCGCCAGAAACTTTTAACTTAAAAGTTTCAAAAGAGAGTATGATCGCCTACCTTTCAAACGCGGAAAATTGAGTCCTTGGTTCCCCTTCCTCAGCCGGCTGAAGAAAGAGAGCCCTTTCTTTGCTTCTTTTTGTTCTTGCTGTGGAGTTTGAGGTTGAGGATCGTCCAGAAGTTGTGCTTGATTTCCCCTTTTTGATCTCTTGTTGTTGAGTGCAGCAGAGACAGAAAAAGAAAAATGAAGAACTATGATGAGAATTTAGATAGAAGTAGTATCTGAACTAATCATGATTTTAAGCATATTTAAACAGCAAACTCACTTTTTTAATGGCTTTGAAACCCCTTAAATCAAGTAGGTTTTTGAAAGATTATGCTGTGGTGTGTGTTTGCATGAAGTGAATATGAAAAAATGAAACTAATGAAGATGAAAATAAATGCAGTAATGAAAAACTTATGCCCAATTGGTTGAAGCCTTGAAAGGATGAAGATCTTGAAAGGAACGCCGACTTCTGGAAATGGCAGCGCTCCGGCGTTACGACGTTGTTGCTTCGATCTTCAAATCGCTATAATGCTATGGCTCAACTCAACTTAATTCTGTTCTCCCTTTTTTTTTCTTCTCTTCAATATGTAGGGTATTTATAGGCATTTCTCGCGTTCGCGATTAACATTAGAAAACTCCGAATTTATCCATCTTAACCGACAGATAATTACTGATTAATTCATCTTTATCTGTAATTATCTAAAACGCGTCCACCTTGGCTGACGCCTTTCAGATTAATTAAGATAAGGATAAATATCCGGGAAAAGTTATCTTTATCTTTATTAGGTAAAACGCGTCCACCTATGTAGACGTCTTTTATACTAATTAAGATAAGGATAAACATCCGGAGGGGAAGTTAAAACCACTTAGGAAACCTAAAACGCGTCGACATTCCCAGACGCCTTTTAGTTAATTAATCAATTAATTAAAATTCAAATTTAAACGTTAAAACAGGAATAAACTCTAAATAGCGTCCACGTGAGTCGACGTCTTTTATAATTCTTCATATTTTAACTCAAAATTGAATTAAAACCAATTCAATTGATTAACTTAAACACATCTGTTAAACCCGACATTCAAAAAGATTAATAAAAATTAATTAATGATTAAATATCAGACCATTATGAGGCATTATTGTATGATATGAAATTTACTCGAAATGACGTCAAAATTAGCGTGTCTACAGCTGCCTCACCTTGGCATCGTCTTTGCAAGGGAGTGAAATGGAATGGAATGTACTGAAAAGGTGATGCCAAGGTGTGATGAGACACGCTCTTAACATCACATGATTAGAATTTTTCTCAAAATTATCAATGAAGATTGTTCAATGAAATCAATGGAATCAATCCTGTCTGGATGAAGTAGACAAGAAAATAAAATAAGGTCGATCAACCTCCTCGGAGTGGGAAGTACCCCAGGTCGTAGACACTGCAGGTTTCATCATGGGGAGCGTTTGCCAGCCGATGTGGACGTGCTGCAGCCATGATGGATCTTAAAAGAAAACAAGAAAATCGGATAAAGAATCCAATCAAGGATAGAATTCCAAGGATATCTTCAAGCGAATCTCAAAGATAATCAAGATACTCAATTCAGAATGGAATATTTCATATCATGTTGAGATTATTTGATTAAATGGTCTGAAACTTAATCAATAATTAATTCTTATCTCAATGATTTCAAAGTCCTACATGATGCATGCTGGGCTAAAAGAAAAATATAAAGTCAAATAAAATATAAATTAATCAAGGATAATATTGTTAAATTGTCATTAATGAGTCAAGATACCAATTCTTGTAATTCAGTGCTAAGCCGAAGCTCGTTTATCCACGCACCGTTTTACAAAAGTGGAACCATCGTCCCCACTAATTAACAATCCAACGGCCTATCCATGCGATTAAGAATCCTCTGGAATTATCACTGTTTTTGTTGAAGGGGAACTCAAATTCCAGTTTCATCAAAACCACAAGGTCCTCGATATAATCTAATAAATACTTAACATATAGTAATGCGAATGCAAATAATTACATGGAAAGAGTACAAGGGTAGAAATAACCGTCTTTTTAGCCACGGTCGGGACTTGAATTCCACAGTGGAATATTCTTGATATTTCCAGCTTTACTCAGGTTTTCTTGAATTTCCTGACGAGGCCCAGAGCCAGCTTGATGAGGGCGGAGGGGAGAGCCAGCCTTGAGGGCTTATGTATCTTCTTTCTTTCATGTACCATGTGCAAAAACACCTTTTGATGATATACATGAAACTTTTGGGCTCCAATTTCGTGTTCCTGTGCTTATCTGGCATCCTGTACAACACTTAACAAACAGGTTAAGTATCTATTTAGGCTTAGCCCCTTGCCTGACCAAACAAATGGTCAATCAATCTTTTCCTTGAATAAATAGTCAAGGGGCATGGCCTTTATTAACAAAGGTAATAAGAATAATCGGACTTAAGCAAAATGCAACATACAAGCAAACAGATGCTCACTAAAAAAAAAGGAATGAAACATATTAAATGCAACAAGCAAATGCTAATTGAAATATTTTTTTGATGTTTTGAAATTTTCATTTTTGTTTGGGTTTTGAAATATGTATTTTTTTTAGATTTTGAAAAATGTACATTTTTTTGAATTTTTTTGAAATATGTACTTTTTTTTGAATTTTTGACTATGTATTTTTTTTTGAATTTTGACATATGCAATTTTTTTGAATTTTTGACTATGCAAATTTTTTTGAATTTTGACATATACATTTTTTTTTGAATTTTTGACATATACATTTTTTTGAATTTTTGACTAAAAGACCAGTATGGTACTTAGATCAAAAGATCATATTCATTTATTAACTTAATTTCCAAATTGTTCTTTAACAACTTAACTTAAAACCCATCGTGTTTAAACTTGTGTTTCCATTCGTGATCCCATTTGATGATTTGACCCTTAGTCAATCTAAGCCATTCCTTAAGCTTGAAGTACACCTCTTTAGAAAGAAAAGAAGAACAGATTTAGAAAGCCCATGAGAAGGTTCCGGAGACCTAAAAAGATGTTCCTTTCCAACCCTAATATCTGTTGGGGTTCGGTCATTTTCTTTCCGGAGTATTTATCGACCTTGCGTTCCCTTTTGTTTCATTTCATGGCCTTGATGTAACATTTGTAGTGTAATGGCCTTTTGATTTGAATTTGGCTTTTTGCCTTGCTTTTGCTTTTCTATTCTTTTCTTTTTTGCTTTGCTTTGGAACGGATCTCCCCCATTTTTTTATGACGGCCTCCTACTAAGATGGCGGGTATTCTTGGTAGTCTATTTTAAGTCTCGTTCCGACATCATGGGCCGAGTGTAAAACAGAATTTTTCTTTAAAAGGAATGATTTGTACTTTACACTCTTAGTCAAGCTTTTGATATTCTTCAGGACTTGGCATCTCTTGTTACTCACGAATCAAACGTGTCAGTGTGTGCAGTAATGGGTTTGAAGTTAAATTATTCAGACTAACAAAGAAATTTGAGTTTATAAATTTTCTGATTCCACTGGTCTTTGTACCATACTGATCGACTCTTTATCCTAAGGGTAGTATTTCTTAAGATGTAAACCATTCCAGGGATGATTTAGCTCTTCTCCTTCTGCATTAACAAGACGATAAGTATTACCAGGATAAGCGTGCGATACAACATACGGTCCTTCCCAGTTGGGTTGGAGCTTAGAACGCGGACCACCAGGTTTTACAAAAATTCTTTTAACAACCATTTCACCGACTTTGAACTTTCGTTCAATGACTTTCTTTTGATAAAAACGTGCTAATCTATTTTGATAAACTTTTGCATGATTAGCAGCTGACCATCTTTTCTCGTCTAAAAGTTCCAATTGAGCAAGAAGTGCTGAACGATGTTCATCAATGGAGAATTCCTTGTTCAATTGTACTCTTAATGACGGTATAAGGATCTCATATGGAACTACCGCCTCCATTCCAAATGTTAAGGAATAAGGAGTTTGCCCAGTAGGCGTGCGGATTGAAGTTCGGTAGGCCCATAGAGCCTCAACCAATTTTTCTGGCCAATCTGCGAATTTGTTAGATTTACACGTCTTTTTGATGATTTTTATCAAAGTCTTATTTGTTGCCTCTGCTTGGCCATTGCCTTGCGGATAATAAGGAGATGAATGATGCAATGCAATTTTATACCTGTTGCAGAGGTCCTTCAATTCCTGTGACACGAACTGCGGTCCGTTGTCGGTGACGATGGTACTTGGAATTCCGAATCTTGTGATGATGTTCTTCATGATGAATTTGCAGACGGTTGATGCTTTGATCTCCACGTATGCTTCAGCTTCTGCCCACTTGGTGAAGTATTCCGTTGCCGTGAGAATGAAAGATTTTTGCTTGATGCCGGAATCTGGGTTACCAAGGGGTCCAATAATGTCGAAAGCCCACATGGAGAAAGGCCATGGGGAAGAAACAGGATGGAGTGAAGATGCAGGAGAATGAATTTTGTCGGCGTGAAGTTGACACTTAGCACACCTACGGACATATCCTACGCAATCTTCTTCCATGGTTGGCCAATAAAATCCTTGTCTAAGGATCTTCTTTGCTAGCATCTGTCCATTGACATGGCCACCACAAACTCCACTATGAGCTCCTTCCATAACCTTCCAAAGCTCATCTTCGTCTAGACATCTCAGAAGAACTCCATCAAAACCTCTCTTATATAATGCTCCCCCAACTAGGGTGTATCGTTGAGAAACTCTCCTGATAGCTCTTTTTTCCTCAGTTGTAGCTTCTTCAGGATACGATTGATCTTCACAATATTTTGCAATTTCATAATACCATGGCTTCTGTTCATCATCCATCTCTTCTAACAGCTCCATCAACATGATTTCTCTTTTCTCTACAATACTTCCATCTTTGAATTTCTTCAGCAACTTCTCCTTAGTCCTAAGAAATGAAGGGTCTTTCACGGCGGGTGAAAGACGCCTATGAATTATGATTGATTCAGATTGCTTGCTGATAGGAAAATCAAGAGAAGATGCAAGTGAAGCTAGAGCGTCAGCTAAGATGTTTTGATTTCTAGGAACATGGACAAAGATCAATTTCGTGAAAAGCTTCGAGTAAGCAGAAGTAAGTTCTTGATATGGCTTGAGCTTGGGATCAAGAGTTCGATACTTGGTCAGTACTTGGCGAAGAATTAATTGGCTATCACCTACAATCCTGAGTTTGGTTGCACCATGGAAATGAGCAGCCTCGAGACCAGCAAGAAGTGCCTCGTATTCAGCTATGTTGTTGGTGACTGGAAAATCAAGCTGAAAGGCTTGTGGAATGGTGACACCTTCAGGTGATAACAGAACGATTCCGATACCCTTTCCATGAGAATTCAGAGCTCCGTCAAAATGCAGAGTCCACATATCATCTCTGATTTGATTTACGGACATCAGTTCCTCATCCGGAAACTCTGATCGCACTGGATCAAATCGAGGAAGGGGATGATGAGCGAGATGTTCTGCTATGGCATAGCCCTTGATTGCTTTCTGTTGAATGTAAATGATATCGAATTGGGATAGAAAGCTTTGCCATCGCGCTAACCTATCAGTAAGAACAGATTTCTCCAGAAGGAATTTGATCGGATTCATCCTAGCGATGAGATGGACTTCATGGGTCAGAAAATAATGCTTCAATTTCTGCACAACCCAAACTAATGCTGCACATGTTTTCTCCATCGCCGTATATCTCTGTTCAGCGGGGTTGAGAAGTTTAGAGAGATAGTAGGCTGCCCTCTCTTTTCCTTCTTCATCCTCTTGTGCTAAGACAGCCCCCACTGCATCATCCAGGACAGAAATATAAAGTATCAATGGTTTGCCTGGAGATGGTGGTCTCAAAACAGGAGGACTTGCCAAATAGTCCTTTAATCCATCAAATGCCTCCTGACACTTATCGTCCCAATTGAATTTGACTCCTGGCTTGGTAAGCTCGTAAAACGGCTTACACCTTTGTGAGTGCTGGGAGACAAAACGGCGAATAAATTGTAACCTCCCGATTAATCCTCTTAACTCTTTCAAGTTTTTGGGAGGTGGCATTTCTCTGATAGCCTTCGCCTTATTGGGATCGATCTCAATTCCCCGTTTGCTGACAATGAATCCAAGCAATTTTCCTGAAGATACCCCGAATACACATTTCTTGGGGTTCATCTTCAACTGATACTCTCTGGATCTCTCTAATACCCTTGCCAAAACTTTGGCATGCTCAGCCTTCGTTTTAGACTTAACCAATAAGTCATCCACATACACTTCCAAATCTATATGCATCATGTCATGAAATATTGCCATCATAGCCCTTTGATAAGTGGCTCCAGCATTCTTCAATCCAAATGGCATGACGACATAACAATATGTTCCCCAAGGTGTAGTGAATGAAGTCTTCTCTTGGTCCTCTTCTGCCAGCTTAATCTGGTTGTATCCTGAAAATCCATCCATAAATGATAATGTCTCATAGCCAGCAGTGTTATCGATGAGTACATCAATATGAGGCAATGGAAAATCATCTTTAGGACACGCCCGGTTCAGATCGAGGAAGTCAATGCAAATTCTGACCTTCCCGTCCTTTTTCATAACCGGGACTATATTGGCCACCCATTGTGGATAAAGGACAACTCTAATGAATTTGGCTTTGTGTAATTTGTCGACCTCTTCCTTCATCTTTAGAGCCATTTGTGGGTGGAATCGCCTTAATTTCTGCTTGACCGGAGTAGCTCCATCTTTTAATGTTAACCTGTGTTCAACTAAAGATGAGTCTAACTCCGGCATATCCTCATAACTCCAGGCGAAAGTGTCCTTATAATCCTTAAGCACTTGTACCATTGCCTTTTCATCCTCTGCAGAAAGATTTTTACTGACGAGGACAACCTTAGGTTCGTCTTCAGTCCCTAAGTTTATTTCTTTTGTGGGCTCTTCGACGGCAGCTGAAGGTTCATCAAATCTCTTCACTCCACTGGCATATGCCTCCGCTGCGTCCTCATCATCTTCCTCATCTTCAACAATGGGGTCCTTTTCATGCACTAACTCATATACCCCGTACCCATCATTGACTGACTCATCATCTGTACAATCTTCTGGCATCTGAATTGGATCTTCTAAAAGTTGAGGGATTAAAGAGCAAAAGGAACATTTATCAGCCAAATCCTGGAGGTATCTTTCTGGAATTTGCCTACCCTTAGGCTTCCTAGACTTCCTAAACTGTCTAAAACTAGACTTCCTAACTTCACTAAACTGCCTATCATAACCTAATGAAGATAAAGCAGGATGAAAATCCTGGGATACAAGTGGAAATACAGGGGAATCCTCCCGTGGGGAGGGACAGAGTAGATCTAGGAGAGAATCTTGACCGACGGACCCGCGCGATGGGGTGTAATCGGACAAGTAAGATGTTTCCTCGATAATGATTTGAGAAGAATTTGTTGCCAAATTGGCGTTTTTTTTTGGACAATGAAAGAATTAAACATAAAGCAAGAATGAATACAAATGGGAGGAGAATCGGACGGGGGAAGCGGCACCAAGGCCAGAGGATTGGGGGGATCATATAGCAATATGTCCCAGATTAGATCATACATCCTCTCTAGGTCGAGAGGAGGTTGTGGAATAAAGTCCCGAGGGGACAGAGTAATCATAATGGGCGGAGCCCGTGGAATATCTTCAATTATGACCCGCGACCAAGTCGGGGTCAAGAGTAGTGTACGAAAAAGAGTATGGAGCATGAAGACATGTGAAGGATATGTCCCCCTCCATAGCAAATCTGTTGTATAACCAGCTTCATAGGGGTCATCTGGCTCCCCTTCATCAGTTTGTTCGGACAGCAGTATCCGCTTGTCAAAGATTGTGCCAGGGCTCTCAATTAGCTCGTCAATCTGCGGTGGCCACTTGGGTTCTGCAGGATCCAGAAATAGTCTGTTCAGTGTTATGTATAGGTCCCTCAGGTCGAACCATCTGTACCATTCACATTCGGGATCATGAAATTTTCTCCTTTTCATAGGCCGCAGAGCCTCCAAGGATCGGTACGTAAGTAGTTCGGAACAATGTCTGGCCAAGTCCCTCCTATATATGTCATGGAAGTCAAAACAGGAAGTAATGACCACCATGTTGTCGTGACTAAGTATGGGCCCTTTCACAAAGTGTGTATATAGAGTCCATGTTAAGGGATCTCGGCCTTCTTTCAGTGGTGTGGACATTGTTTCCAAGATTTCTTGACCATCTTCTTGCTGAACCCTGTCTTGCTTCAGTTTCCTCGGCCTATAGCCCAGACCGCTTCCAGGTACTGCCCGATGATCTCTAACAGGAGTGGTCCTGCCTTGCAACTGTGTGCCCAGACCTTTCCCAGGCTTGTAGCCGTTCTTCATCATGATTCTCCATCCCGGGGTACTCATGCACTTCCCCCTTTTGATAGCATTTAATGGGTATGGAGAAATGGTAGCGGCTTTCAAAGGATCAGCCACTGGACGGTAGACCTGTAATACCGACAGAAAAGGTTGTCGGCCAGGTAAAACAGCAGATTTAATATTCAATGTATGAGCAGCAGTAAGGATCGGCATGCTCGTCACTTTAATAATTCGTCCTTTATAAGGGAATTTGAGGCATTGGTGATTCGTAGAAGGAATCGCCTCAAGAGTTTTGATATAAGGACGTCCAAGAATGGCATTTATGGAAGGGTCGATTTCTAGAATATGAAATTCGACCTCTGCATGACTTACTGGACCTAACTCCACCTTTAAATAAACCATTCCCAGAGGGGAACGGGTAGAATTGTCATATGCCGTAACTGAGATGGGGCTAGGCAGCCATTTCTCCTTGGGCACACCGCATAGTTCCAGGGTCTTCGGAGGTAAAACATTAATTGAAGCCCCTGTATCAATCAGGCATGCGTCCACGGCCTTCTTGCAGATATTGACCGTGATGCTCAGAGCCATGCTTCTGGCGGCTGGCGGTGCTAGTTCCGATGTGTGAAATGTAATTGAGGGCTGATCCCCCTGAGGAACTAGTAGTGCTGCAATTTTCTCTACCGGCACGTCTTCATTGACCATCACCTTCTGTAGGTATTCCATTAAAGCTTCTTGGTGAATCTTGGACCTTTTAATCAATTCCAGTACAGTGATCCGTGCCGGTGTTTTGTCCAGATGTTTCAACAAGTCATATTGAGTGCCTGGTGCACTCTCTTCATTATGGGCTTCCTCAGTCGGCTGTGATGGGCCGTCTCTGACTGTGGACTGAGGAAAGACCTTGTTGAAAATCCTTCCACTCCGGAGCGCATGTTCCTCGACCGTGGAGGATCCGGGTGACACCTTGAGTACTGCAGAGTCGGGTGGCGTAAGCGGTGCGGAGGGTTGATGCGTTGGTGGCGTTGGGTTAGATGGTGATGGCGTAGGGTTAGGTGGTGATGGCGCGGTGCGGATTAAAGGCCTAGATGGTTGGATGGTAGATGGGTAAGTGGTTGGCGAAGTGGGGAATGCTACGCGTAGTAACGGTTTGGATGGTTGGGGCATATCTGGGTAGGTGGTAGTGGTAATGGGCGAAGTAGGAAATGGTACGCGTAATAATGGCCTAGATGGTAAAAGGGGTGCGTTATTGGTTTGCGGAGGGGTATATGATGGAGGCGTAGGAGTGCGGGGCGCAATGGGTCTAAGGAAGGTGGGTAGTGGTAATGGGTTATTGGGTGAGGGCGAGTGATATGTGGGTGTGGGTAGAGGGGTGATGGTGACGGGTTGTGGTCTGGGTATGTGGATGGTGCGGCGTGGTAGTCGCTCTGCGGTACTTTGAACGTGACCCGTTGAGTAGAGAGAGGAAGAGTCCTCTATCCTCCATTGTTGCCCACGACCAGCCTCAGACTGGCTGTTCGTTAGAATGGGAGCAACCTGGTTCTGATTCTGGTGCTCTGGGAGCGGATTCTGCACTATGCCCATGTTGGGTGGTGCTGCTGCTTGTGCCGGTGGTCTTGCTTGCTGCTGCTGTTGCTGCTGCGGTCTCCTCGCCTTCAGGGCTGTTATGTATTTCTTCATTTCCTCCCAGTCTATGCCGCCCTGCTCGTTGAGATCATGAATGTAATCTCTGAATTGGAAGCAGGTGTCGATGGTATGCCCAGGTTGCCTGTGGAAGTAGCAATACCTGGATGTATCGGCATTTTGAGGCCAGACGGCCTTTTCCCTTGGCAAAATTAAGGCATTGGCTGCCATTAAAGCACTAAAGATATCGGCCAAGGATTCTGGGAGTGCCGGATATTCTGCCCTCTTCGGGCCTGGAGGTCTCCTCTGCTGGTTGTAATCACCAGGAGGAGGGACATTGTGGTACGCCGGCGGTGCGCGCGGCTGGTACTGTGGCTGTTGTTGCTGCTGATACTGCTGCTGCTGGGGTTGCTGGTACTGCTGTTGCCGTTGCGGCTGTTGCTGTAGCTGTTGCTGGTTTTGATTCAGATTCGGCTGCTGGGGCCGTTGATACTGCTGTTGGTACTGGGGGTTCTGCTGCTGTCTGTACCCTTGTTGCTGTGGCCTCTGGTACTGCTGCTGACTCCTCACGAACTGGGGCGAGTTATTGTTCATGGTGCTCACTTGCTCGTGAGAGAGCGTTCCCTCAGTAGTTGGACCTGTGCTGGGAGAATTTGGCACTGCAGGCTTCCGAGGCGGAGGCCTGCTAGGTCTATGAGGATCAAAGACGCTAGAGAATGTAGCGTCCTTGAAGGCATTCTGGCAGTACCGTGCTCTTTCATAGAGCTCTGCCATGTTAGTCAAATTGTTCAAGGAGAGGACGAGCTTGAACTGGGGCGTGGCATTAGAAATTAACATTTTCACCTGTTCAGATTCAGACAAGTGATCTTTCACCTTTTCAGCCAGGCCCCGCCACCTGTCAGCGAAACTGACAAACTCCTCATCCGGTTTCATTTTTTCTGCAATGAGGTCCGTGATAGACAAGGAGGGTGCAACTCTGTCCTGGTATCGTTGGATGAATTTGCATGAAACGATACTGTAATCCTCTACTTCGGAGGGTTCCAAAGAAAAGAACCACTCGAGGGCTGGTCCCTCTAGGGATCTCCTGAACAAGAAAGCCAATGACCTCTTATCATTCTGCCAGAAAGAGGATTCATACATGAACTCCTTCAGATGTGTGAAGGGGTTACCAGTACCGTTATACTTTCGATACACTGGCATTTCAGAGGGTGGCAGATGGAACACTGGCAGGCTCGGTAAATTGATTTCTGGCACAGCTTTAACCCCCATCATCTTCTGGAGATTATTAAATTGCTCATCCATACGCTCCATTTTGGCCAGCAGCGTTTGTGTGGTCAGATCTGCTTGAGGAGGAGGAGGAGGAGGAGGTACTTGGTAGGCCTGCTGCCTGGAGTACGTTGGACAGGGTGGACAATAGAGGGGAGGTCCGGCAGCGCTTCCGCCATGCCCGAGGGCATTTTGATAAGTAGGCGTTTGCGGTCTAGCCGGTTGCCTAGATGATGAAAGTTGCGGCCCAGCTGGCCGAGAAGTAATATGAAGGCCTTCCATGGCCTGATGGATATAAGGAGGAGGAGGTTGTTGAATAACAACAGGGGGAGCCATAGGGTTCGGCTCAGCAGGCTGCATGGGTGCCTTCCCCTTCAAAATAGACTGGATGGCCTCGAACTGTTGAGGGTCCAGTCGGGAGGCAAGAACTCCCAGAGCATTGATGAGATCCATAGGATCGGAGGGTAAGGGATCATTCTGATTCATGTCCCCCTCGAGATCAGGATTAGGGATCGCATATTCATGCGGAAGAGGATCAGGATATTGATCACGTGGAGGCAAAAGAGGTGTCCGAACATTCCCATCTAGACGATACGGAATGGGGATAGAACTACGGGAGGCATCAGCATCTCTCCCACTCTCATAATTGTACTCAGAATTCCGAGGGGCATTAGCATCTCCCTCGTAATTAATCATGGCGTCTGGAGCCACACTCAAGTCCCTACCTGATCGTAGCAACATGATGTTAGATTCCCTTTTCAAAGATTTAATCAAACAAGTTGTACAGAGATTAATCAAACAAGTGGATGCTTAACGTGATTTTAGGATTCCTTGTTGAGTTATTTGGATTGGATTAAACCACAATTTCGCTCAGGGAAAGGATCCTAGTTTCAGTTCGATTTCCACCGTTATTCTCTAGGGCTTTCTCTCACAACGCTTTCAGAATCTAACCGGGACTTCAATTGGTACAACCAGCCCGATGATCAAGGAGGAATACCTTGATTTTGGGGACTTATGGAGGTCTCAACGTCAACTTCTCTAGTCTGATCAAGGGACCAACCCAATCAGAGAGAGTTGCTGACGTCGAGTAATGTGTTCCTAAGAAAAGGAGGGTTTTAGCCTCAATGCGTATGTCCTGCGACCTGGATGGCCTCTAATGCTTAATAAAGTAATGGGTAGCTAGCACTCAACCACATAAATCTGGAAACTGAAAAAATAATTAAGAAACTGTCTGAATTGCGTCGATTATGGTCGACGCTATTAAAAACAGAACTTAATTCTTTCGCAGAGAACAGATGCAAACAGCAGAGAAAGCCTGGAAAATAACTAAAAACTGTCTGAATAGCATCTATTATGGTCGACGCTATTCAACACAGAACTTAATTATTTCGCAGAAAGAGATGCAAACAGCAGAGAAAGCCTGGAGGCTAAAAGGCGTCTAGGAGTAACGACGCGGTTTTGAAACGCGTCGCTGTTCCTGGACGCTTTTTAGTTCGCAGAAACAGATTTCCAGAAGGATTTTCTGGGTCGAATCCTCCTTAAACAGGGTAAAATGCAGTAAACAATCGACTCATGCAAAGATTTTTTTAGTTTCAGATTTTAAAAAGGATGATTTACTAACTAAACAACTAGAAAAACAATCAATCACACATCATTTTTATCACAAAAACAGCTTTTTGAGTTAATCAAGGGGGGGGCAAGATCTTGCCACTGGGGTGTGCACGTGGTGCACGAGGGAAATCAATTAAACTAAACACTCACCAATTGGTGAGGACGTGTCCAGAGACACAAGTGGTGCACCGTGGGTGCCCGATATGATGATAGCAAGAACAAAAGGAAACTAAAAGATGGCGAGACCAAGTCCCACCGTGATCGCCAAAAAAAGCTGTAGGTGCTTAGAATGACCGTGTGATTAACATGAAATATCTATGTTGTTTAGGTGTAAACTAACCTATTAAAAACAGCAACTAAAGTGCAGTGATCGCCAGAAACTTTTAACTTAAAAGTTTCAAAAGAGAGTATGATCGCCTACCTTTCAAACGCGGAAAATTGAGTCCTTGGTTCCCCTTCCTCAGCCGGCTGAAGAAAGAGAGCCCTTTCTTTGCTTCTTTTTGTTCTTGCTGTGGAGTTTGAGGTTGAGGATCGTCCAGAAGTTGTGCTTGATTTCCCCTTTTTGATCTCTTGTTGTTGAGTGCAGCAGAGACAGAAAAAGAAAAATGAAGAACTATGATGAGAATTTAGATAGAAGTAGTATCTGAACTAATCATGATTTTAAGCATATTTAAACAGCAAACTCACTTTTTTAATGGCTTTGAAACCCCTTAAATCAAGTAGGTTTTTGAAAGATTATGCTGTGGTGTGTGTTTGCATGAAGTGAATATGAAAAAATGAAACTAATGAAGATGAAAATAAATGCAGTAATGAAAAACTTATGCCCAATTGGTTGAAGCCTTGAAAGGATGAAGATCTTGAAAGGAACGCCGACTTCTGGAAATGGCAGCGCTCCGGCGTTACGACGTTGTTGCTTCGATCTTCAAATCGCTATAACGCTATGGCTCAACTCAACTTAATTCTGTTCTCCCTTTTTTTTTCTTCTCTTCAATATGCAGGGTATTTATAGGCATTTCTCGCGTTCGCGATTAACATTAGAAAACTCCGAATTTATCCATCTTAACCGACAGATAATTACTGATTAATTCATCTTTATCTGTAATTATCTAAAACGCGTCCACCTTGGCTGACGCCTTTCAGATTAATTAAGATAAGGATAAATATCCGGGAAAAGTTATCTTTATCTTTATTAGGTAAAACGCGTCCACCTGTGTAGACGTCTTTTATACTAATTAAGATAAGGATAAACATCCGGAGGGGAAGTTAAAACCACTTAGGAAACCTAAAACGCGTCGACATTCCCAGACGCCTTTTAGTTAATTAATCAATTAATTAAAATTCAAATTTAAACGTTAAAACAGGAATAAACTCTAAATAGCGTCCACGTGAGTCGACGTCTTTTATAATTCTTCATATTTTAACTCAAAATTGAATTAAAACCAATTCAATTGATTAACTTAAACACATCTGTTAAATCCGACATTCAAAAAGATTAATAAAAATTAATTAATGATTAAATATCAGACCATTATGAGGCATTATTGTATGATATGAAATTTACTCGAAATGACGTCAAAATTAGCGTGTCTACAGCGATGCCGCGAGCCGCACAAGCGTTCGGCCTCCAGCGGTATCCACGCGATCCTCCGCGGTGGTTCGTCCTCGCTCTCTCGTCCGTATCAACTCGCTCACTGAAGATCCATCGCTGCAACGATGTCTGGAAACCAGCAGACGGGAATTCCCGACTTTCAGGAATCGAGTGCGGCGGAGACGAAGACTGTTCCGGCGCCTCGAACGGGGCACCCAGAGGAGGAGAGAGAAAGGGGGAGTGACGGCCAGCATGGGGAAATCCTGGAGCTTGGCCCAGAGTTTCTCAACAGCACGTATATATATATATTAAGTCAGCGCGACTTTTCACAAAAGTCCCTGAGTTAATATAAATCCCATTTATGTACCACCGACTGAGAATCTTATTGCGTGTGACGCTCTAGACCCATTTACCAGTCCGGTTTTCAGCCCGTTAAGTCTAATAACTAGTTATTGACTTATTGTAATTAATTAATATCTAGATATTAACTAATTACTTAGCTGAATTAACATCGCATGTAAATTCGGTCGGACTTCCGATCAAGTTGGGTGTCAAGCAACACCGCATGATCCTGGAAGGTAATGGGGTTCAACAACCCACTCATGGAACATGTTCGTCCACAGTTACCGCATGGCTATAATCCTTCGTTCGCACAATGCTCTCGAGTTAACCTAGGGTATGGTCAACTGTCAAACCCTAGATGGTCAACTCACTTGAATCAGACTCCGCTGTACAATATCGGAAAAACACTTTTCTGATATTGTTTCTGCTCTGGACAGAGACACCTGCGGATCTATTCAAGAGCATTCTCTCTCCAGTTACCTAAGAGCGAACGATCCTTTATTGAACACACAATCACCTTCGAAGGTCTTCCGCTGGACCCAATCCTTGACTATTAGAGATCCTGAGGATAGGGATTCGTAGGTCAACGTCAAAGTCCAGAAGTCCACCGACAAGGTGTCTTTGGTGTCTCAAGTCCAAAGATCAACCACGCCACTGTGACGATGAATCAAGCCGATTGACAGTCAGGTAAATTACCATTCGGCGATTCATATCGGATCAATTCAGTGAACTCATTCCCCAATGAGCACCTACAGGTTTACCATTGTGTCTCCACACGAGTAACTAACGAGATCAGTCACCCTCATCATATGAGCTGGAATAACCTGTACTAGTCTTACCGGATGTTTGATGTCCTTCTCAAACATCCCATGACTAGGAACAATTGAGAATATGTGTTTATAAGTCATCAGTCTCATTATTATGATCTCATCATAATCTGATAACTATTGCACATATTCATGGACTTCATTATGCGCAATTATTAATATGCCAATCTACATAATGAATTTAATGCTATTGATTAGTGAACCAGATTGAAATAGATGCCTTATGATTGGCTTAGAAGACACCTATATCCATCAAGAACAAGGTTTAGAGAAAGCAAAAGGTTGTCAATAAAGACAAAGGGAAGAGTGCTGAGAAAGGTGATTGCTTCTACTGTCACCAAAAGGGCCACTAGAAGAGGAATTGCAAAGAATACCTCAAGGACAAGGCTCGAGGAACTATGAAGCAGCAGGACGTTTCAGGTATCAATATGATAGATGTAAACTTGTCAATAAGAGATTGTACATCATGGGTATTAGATACTGGATGTGTATCTCATATCTGCAATTCTGTGCAGGCACTGACAAGAAGACGTAAGCTAAGGACCGGCGAGGTGGAGCTGAGGCTAGATAACGGCGCAAGAGTTGCGGCGATCGCTGTGGGGACAGTGAAGTTCAAGCTACCATCCGGAGACATTTTTTCATTAGAAGATTGTTATTATGTACCTAGCATAATAAGAAATATTATTTCTATTTCATGTTTAGTTAGAATTGGATACAATATAAACTTTAGGAACAATAGTTGTTCAATTTATTTCGGAAATAAATTAATAGCTTCTGCTATTTTATCCAATGATTTATATCTATTAAATGTGTCTCATGAAAATTTACACATCGGTTCTTCAATTAAAAGAAGTAAGTATGAAATGAACAAAGCCTACTTATGGCATTGTAGGCTTGGACACATTGGTGAAAACAGACTCCAAAGGATGCATAAAGATGGATATTTAGATCCATTTGATTATGAATCATATGCAACCTGTGAGTCATGTTTAATGGGTAAAATGGCTAAATCTCCATTTAGTGGAACAGGAGAACGAGTCAAAGACATATTAGAACTTATACATTCAGATGTATGTGATCCTATGTCTACCTAAGCCATTGGTGGTTTCTCATACTTCATTACATTAACTGATGATCACTTAAGGTTTAGATACATATACTTATTGAAGAATAAATCTGAAGCCTTTGAGAAATTCAGAGAATTTAAGAATGAAGTGGAGAAACAAATTGGAAAGAGTATAAAAACCATCCGATCCGATCGGGGTAGTGAATACTTGAGTACAGAGTTCATTAAATACTTAAAGGATAATGGTATCCTTTCTCAGCTTGCACCTCCTTATACACCTCAGATGAATGGTGTATCAGAAAGGAGAAATCGCACATTAATAAAAATGGTGCGATCTATGATGAGCATGTCCAAATTACCAGTGTCCTTATGAGGATATACACTTAACTCGGCTATGTATATCATGAACAAGGTATCCAGCAAATCTGTAGAAACCACTCCATATGAGATATGGAATGAGAAAAAACTAGACCTTAAATATGTTAAAGTCTGGGGATGTCCTGCTCATGTTAAAAGACATGACGCAGATAAGCTGGAGTCAAGAACTGGCAAATGCAGATTTGAGGGATATCCAAAGGAAACTTATGGATATTACTTTTATCATCATGACGAACAAAAGGTGTTTGTCGCCAGGAGAGCTATCTTTTTAGAAAAAGATTATATTCTCCAGAAGGACAGTGGGAGTAAAGTAACTCTGGAAGAAATTCCAGATCCACAAACTGGTAATGGTTCATCAGATGAATCGTCAGCTTCTGAACCTGTTCAAAATAATACACAGGAACCTCGTAGGTCTGAAAGAGTACCTAAACCACCAGAAAGATATGTGGGACATATTAATTTGGATGGTTCAATGATACTCTATAATGAGGATGATGATCTTAAAACTTACTAGGAGGCCATTGAAAGTCTAAAGGCCGGAAAATGGCGGGAAGCCATGAATTATGAAATACAGTCTATGTACATCAACCAAGTTTGGAACTTGGAAGATTTTCCCGATGGTATAATACCTATCGGCTGCAAATAAATCTTTAAAAGAAAGATCGGTGCAGATGGACATATTGAGACTTATAAAGTAAGATTAGTGGTGAAAGGCTATCGTCAAAGACAAGGTGTCGAGTATGACGAAACCTTTTCACCCGTTGCCATGATTAAGTCTATCAGAATTCTTCTCACCATTGCTGCCTACCATGATTATGAAATCTGGCAGATAGATGTGAAGACTGCCTTCCTCAATGGAAACCTTGAGGAGGAGATGTATATGATATAACCAGAAGGATTCACATCCAAAGAATCTCCAAACATAGTATGCAAGTTGTAGAGGTCCATTTATGGACTAAAGTAAGCTTCCCATAGTTGGAATATAAGATTTGATGAAGGGATCAAATCTTATGGCTTCATTAAGAATGAAGATGAGCCCTGTGTGTACAAGAAAAATAGTGGGAGCGTAATTGTAACGACCCGCTACCCTATAATCGGGGATCCGATTACTAAATGGGTACCGAATCATTAATTTGGAACCAAACCAGGATTTAAGTAAGTCTGGAAAATAAATAATAAACTAAGCTAAACATTCACATCGCATTGAATTGAAAGGAAAGTGCAGAAATTAAAAGTTATTACAATGCGACTCGATACAGCAAATAATTACATACTCCAACAGAAGAGAAATAATTAAGCATACAGGCCAGAAATAAAAAGAACAACTACGTCGGGGCATACCCCGGAACAACAACTGACGACGCTCAACACACAGCCGCACTCCCCTCGCTAGGTCTGCCGGGAGTCCTCACCTGAAAACCGCAAGGGTGAGTCTCAAAGAAAAGACTCAGTAGGGATCCTTCGATCCCCACTGCCCACGCACACACCCACAAGTGTAAAATACAGCTGAATGTAAAGTAACAAGCACAGTGGTAATTACTATTCCTAAATCTCGATGTAAATCACATGCAGTCGAAATGTATTAAACATACATATTTCTAAACCAGTCTACTAGGGAACCCACAACCGACGTCTCGATAGCACACGCCAACCACACAAACGACGGTGGGAAAAAAACACCGACCTGCTGAGACCAAACAGTAACCCCTCGGATAGCACTCTAGCTACTCCGGCCCAACTGGCTCAGGTGGTTACTCCTTCCCTCAGCATGAGTGACACTCCGAAAGTACTGTAGACACGCTAATTTTGACGTCATTTCGAGTAAATTTCATATCAGATAATAATGCCTCAGAATGGTCTGATATTTAATCATTGATTAATTTTTATTGATCTTTTTGAGTGTCGGGTCAAACAGACATGTTTAAGTTAATCAATTAAATTGATTTTAACTCAAATTTCAGTTAAAATATGAAGAAGTTTAAAAGACGTCGACTAGTGTGGACGCCATTTAGACTTTATTCTTATTTTAACGTTTAAATTTGAATTTTAATCAATTGATTAATTAGCTAAACGGCGTCTGTGAGAGTTGACGCGTTTTAGGTTTCCTAAGCTATTTCAACTTCTCTTCCGGATGTTTATCCTTATCTTAATTAGTGTAAACGACGTCTAGACAGGTAGACACGTTTTAGCTAATACAGATAAAGATAAGTTTTTCGGATGTTTATCCTTATCTTAAATTAATCTGAAAGGCGTCATCCAGTGTGGACGCGTTTTAGATAATTACAGATAAAGATAAATTAATATGTATTTATCTGTTGGTTAAGATGGATAAATCCCAAGCTTTTCCATGTAAATCCGCGGACGCAGAAGAAGCCTATAAATACCTTACATCTTGAAGAGTTAAAAAAATGTTAAGCGTAATCTTGAGTTGATTATCATTGAGCAATAGCGAGTTGAAGATCGAAGCAACAACGTCGGAACGCCGAAGCGCTGCCATTTCCAGAAGTCAGCGTCCTTTCAAGATTCTTCATCCATTCAAGAATTCAACCATTAGGCATAAGTCTTTATTTTCTGCATTCATTTCATTTAGTTCTACATTCTTCATCATTCACTTCATGCAACACACACCACAACATTCATTCTTTTCAAAACCTATTTGATTAAGGGGTTTCAAAAGCACTCAACAAGTAAGTTTGCTGTTTAATTGCATATTTAACATCATAATTAGAATAGATACTATTCTTGCTTAAAGTTCTCATCATTGTTTCTTCATTTCTTTTCTTTATATTTCTGCTGCACTCAACAAAAAGGAGAATCAAAAGGGGTAAATCAAGCACAAAGTCACAAGAATCTCTGGACGATCCTCAACCTCAACTTCAAATTCAACAGCAAGAACAAAGAACGAGAAGGGGTCTCTTTCTTCAGCCGGCTGAAGGAGGGGAATCAAGGACTCAATATCTTCCGCGTTTAAATAGGTAGGCGATCATACTCTCTTTTGGAACTTTTAAGTCAAAAGTTTCTGGCGATCACTTCACGTAGTTGCTGTTTTTAATCGGTTTATTTTACACCTAAACAATATAGATTTTTTTCATGTTAATCACACGATCATTCTAAGCACTCACAGCTTTTTTAGCGATCACGGTGGGACTTGGTCTCGCCATCTTTTAGTTTTTTGTTCTTGCTATCATCAATCGGGCACCCACGGTGCACCACTTGTGTCTCTCGACACGTCCTCACCAATTGGTGAGCGTTTTAGTTTAGTTAATTTCCCTCGTGTACCACGTGCACACCCCAGTGGCAAGATCTTGCCCTCCCCTTGATTAATTGAAAAAGCTGTTTCTGTGATGAAAATGCTGTGTGATTGATTGATTTTCTAGTTGTTTAGTTAGTAAATCATCCTGTTAAAATCTGGAACTAAAAAAAAATCTGCATGAATTGATTATTTACTGTTTTTATCCTGTTTGAGGAGGATTCAACCCAGAAAATCCTCCTGCAAAACTGTTTCTGCGACTTGAAAAGCGTCTAGGAGCACTGACGCGTTTCAAACCGCGTCAATACACCCAGACGCCTTTCAGTCTTCATATTTTCTCTACTGTCTGCATCTGTTTCTGCAAAAGAATTAAGGTTCTGTTTTGAATAGCGTCGACTACCCTCGACGCTATTCAGGCAGTTTCTTAGTTAATTTTCAGTACTCAGATTTTTGTGGCTTGAGTGCTAGCTACCCATTATTATTAAGCATTAGAGGCCATCCAGGCCGTAGGACATACGCATTGAGGCGAATACCCTCCTTTTCTTAGGAACACACTACTTGACGTCAGCAACTCCCTCTGATTGGGTTGGTCCCTTGATCAGACTAGAGAAGTTGACGTTAAGACCTCCATAAGTCCCCAAAATCAAGGTACTCCTCCTTGATCTTCGGGCTGGTTGTACCAATTGAAGTCCCGGCTAGATTCCAAAAGCGTTGTGAGAGAAAGCCATAGAGAATAACGGCGGATATTGAACTGAAACTATGATCCTTTCCCTGAGCGAATTTGTGGTTTAATTGAATCCAAATAACTCAACAAGGAATCTCAAAATCACGTTAAGCATCCACTTGATTGATTAATCTCTGTGCAACTTGTTTGTCAAATCTTTGAAAAAAAGAATCTAACATCATGCTGCTACGATCAGGCAGGGACTTGAGTATGGCTCAAGACGCCATCATCAACTACGAGGGAGATGCTAATGCCCGTCGCGATTCAGACTACAACTATGAGAACGGGAGAGATGCTGATGCCTCCCGTAATTCTGTCCCCATTCCATATCGACAAGATGGGAATGTCCGGACACCTCTCTTTCATCTCCATGATCGATATCCTGATCTTCCCCCGCATGAATATGCGATTCCTAATCCCAATCTTGAGGGGGACATGAATCAGAATGATCCCTCATCCTCTGATCCTTCGGATCTCGTCAACGCTTTGGGAGTTCTTGCCTCCTGACTGGACCCTCAGCAGTTCGAGGCGATCCAGTCTATTCTGAAGGGGAAGGCACCCACGCAGCCTGCTGAGCCGAATCCAGTGGCTCCCCCTGTTGTTACTCAACAAGCTCCTCTTCATCCTCCTTACATCCATCAGGCCGTGGAAGGCCTCCATATTACTTCTCGGCCAGCTGGGCCGCAACTTTCATCCTCTAGGCAACCGGCTAGACCGCAATCGCCTGCTTATCAAAATGCCCTCGGGCATGGCGGAAGCTCTGCCGGACCTCCCCTTTATTGTCCCCCCTGTCCAACGTACTCTAGGCAACAGGCCTATCAAGTACCTCCACCTCCTCCTCCTCCCCAGGCAGATCTGACCACGCAAGCGTTGCTGGCCAAAATGGAGCGCATGGATGAGCAATTTAACAACCTCCAGAAGATGATGGGGGTTAAAGCTGCGCCAGAGATCAATTTGCCGAGCCTGCCGGTATTCCACCTACCACCCTCTGAGATGCCAGTGTACCGGAAGTACAACGGTACTGGTAACCCCTTCATACATTTGAAGGAGTTTATGTACGAATCGTCTTTCTGGCAGAACGATAAGAGGTTGTTGGCCTTTTTGTTCAGGAGATCTCTAGAGGGACCAGCCCTCAAGTGGTTCTTTTCCTTGGAACCCTCTGAAGTAGAAGACTACGGTATCGTCTCTCGTAAATTCATTCAACGGTACCAAGACCTCATAGCAGAAAAGATGAAACCTGATGAGGTGTTTGTCAGTTTTGCTGACAGGTGGCGGGGCCTGGCCGAAAAGGTGAAGGATCACTTGTCCGAATCTGAGCAAGTGAAGATGTTAATTTCCAATGCCACGCCCCAGTTTAAGTTAGTCCTCTCCTTGAACAATCTGACCAACATAGCAGAGCTCTATGAAAGAGCACGGTACTGCCAAAATGCCTTCAAGGACGCTACATTCTCTAGCGTCTTTGATCCTCACAGACATAGCAGGCCTCCACTTCGGAAGCCTGCAGTGCCAAATGCTCCTAGCACAGGTCCGACTACTGAGGGCACGCTCTCTCACGAGCAAGTTAGTAGCATGAACAATAACTCGCCCCAGTTCGTGAGGAACCAACAGCAGTACCAGAGGCCACCGCAGCCAAACCAGCAGGGGTACAGGCAGCAACAGAACCCCCATTATCAACAACAGTATCAGCGGCCCTAGCAGCCGAACCAGAACCAGCAACAACAACAGCTACAGCAGCCGCCGCAACAGCAACGGCAGTACCAGCAGCCCCAACAACAGCAATATCAGCAACAACAGCAGTACCAGCCGCGTGCCTCGCCGGCATACCATAATGTCCCTCCTCCTGCTGACTATAATCAACAGAGAAGACCTCCAGGCCCTAAAAGGGCAGAATACCCGGCCCTCCCAGAATCCTTGGCAGATATCTTCAGTGCTCTAATGGCAGCTAATGCCTTAGTTTTGCCAAGGGAAAAGGCCATCTGGCCTCAAAATGCCGATACGTCCAGGTATTGCTATTTCCATAGGCAACCTGGGCATACCATCGACACCTGCTTCCAATTCAGAGATTATATTCACGATCTCAACGAGCAGGGCGGCATAGACTGGGAGGAGATGAAAAAGTATATATCAGCCCTGAAGGCGAGAAGACCACAGCAGCAGCAGCAAGCAAGACCACCAGCACAAGCAGCAGCACCACCCAACATGGGCATAGTGCAGAATCCACTCCCAGAGCACCAGAACCAAAACCAAGTTGTCCCTATCTTGACAAGCAGCCAGTCTGAGGCTGACCGTGGGCAACAGTGGAGAATAGAGGACTCTTCCTCTCTTTATTCGACGGGTCATATTCAGAGTACCGCAGAACGACCGCCGCGCCGTACCCTCCACATACCCAGGCCACAACCCATTACCATCACCCCTCTACCGACACCCACATATCACTCACCCGCACCCAATAACCCATTACCACTACCCGCCTTCCTTAAGCCCATTACGCCCTACACTCCTACGCCTCCATCATATAACCCACCGCAAACCAATCACGCGCCCCTTCTACCATCCAGACCGCTATTACGCGTACCATTTCCTACCTCACCCGCTACCACTACCACCTACCCAGATACCCTCTTACCATCCAGACCGCTATTACGCGTGCCATTCCCCACTTCACCAACCACTTACCCATCCACCATCCAACCGTCTAAGCCTTTAATCCGCACCGCGCCATCACCACCTAACCCTATGCCATCACCTACATACCAGACCTCTACATCATCCGCACCATCTAACCCTGCGGTACTTAAGGTGTCACCCGGATCCTCCATGGTTGAGGAACATGCGCTCCGAAGTGGAAGGATTTTCAACAAAGTCTTCCCTCAGTCTACAGTTAGAGACGGCCCATCACAGCCGACTGAGGAAGCCCATAATGAAGAGAGTGCACCAGGCACTCAATATGATTTGTTGAAACATTTGGACAGAACACCGGCACGGATCACTATACTTGAACTGATCAAAAGGTCGAAGAGTCACCAAGACGCCTTAATGGAATATCTACAGGAGGTGATGGTCAACAAGGACGTGCCGGTAGAAAAAATTGCAGCACTATTAGTTCCTCAGGGGGATCAGCCCTCCATTACATTTCACACATCGGAACTAGCACCGCCAGCAGCCAGAAGCATGGCTCTGAGCATCACGGTCAACATCTGCAAGAAGGCCGTGGATGCATGCCTGGTTGACACAGGGGCCTCGATCAATGTTTTACCTCCGAAGACCCTGGAGCTGTGCGGTGTGCCCAAAGAAAAATGGCTGCCTAGCCCCATCTCTGTGACAGCATATGACAACTCCACCCGTTCCCCTCTGGGAATGGTTTATTTGAAGGTAGAGCAAGGCCCTGTAAGTCATGCAGAGGTCGAATTTCACATCCTAGAAATCGACCCTTCTATAAATGCCATTTTGGGTCGTCCTTATATTAAAACTCTTGAGGCGATTCCCTCTACGAATCACCAATGCCTCAAATTCCCTTTCAAAGGATGAATTATTAAAGTGACGAGCATGCCGATCCTTGCTGCTGCTCATACCTTGAATGTTAAGTCTACTGTTTTACCTGGCCGACAACCTTTTCTGTCGGTATTACAGGTCTACCATCCATTGGCTGATCCTTTGAAAGCCGCCACTATTTCTCCTTACCCGTTAGATGCCATAAAAAGGAGGAAGTGCATGAGTACCCCAGGATGGAGAATTATGATGAAGAACGGCTATCAGCCTGGAAGAGGTCTGGGCACACAATTGCAAGGCCGGACCACTCCTGTTAAAGATCATCGAGCAGCACCTGGAAGTGGTCTGGGCTATAGGCCAAGAAGACTAAAGCAAGATCTGGTTCAGCTAGCAGAGATTGAAGAAGGTCAGAAAATCCTAAAGACAATGTCTACACCACCTAAGGAAGGCCGAGATCCCCTAACATGGACCCTGTATACACACTTTGTGAAGGGGCCCATAATTAGCCACGACAACACGGTGGTCATTACCTCGTGTTTTGACTTCCACGACATATATGGGAGAGACTTGGCCAGGTATTGCTCAGAACTACTTACGTACCAATCCTTGGAGGCTCTGCGGCCTATGAAAATGAGAAAATTTCATGATCCTGAATGCGAATGGTACAGGTGGTTCGATCTGAGAGACCTTTACATTGCACTGAACAGATTGTTCCTAGATCCTGCAGAACCCAAGTGGCCGCCGCAGATTGATGAGCTGATTGAAAGCCCTGGTACCATCTTTGATAAGCGGATATTGCTGTCTGAAGAGACCGACGAAGGGGAGCCAGATGACCCCTATGAAACTGGTTACACTACAGATCTGCTCTGGAGGGGGACATATCCTTCCCATGTCTTCATGCTCCATACTCTGTTTCGCACACTGCTCTTAACCCCGACTTGGTCGCGGGTCATTATTGAAGATATTCCACGGGCTCCGCCCGTTATGATTACTCTGTCCCCTCGGGACCTTATTCCACAACCTCCTCTCGATCTAGAGAGGATGTATGATTTAATCTGGGACATATTGCTATATGATCCCCCTAACCCTCTGGCCTTGGTGCCACTTCCTCTATCTGATTCTCCTTCTATTTGTATCCATTCCTGTTTTATGTTTAATTCATCTGATATCCAAAAAAAAACGCCAATTTTACAACAAATTCTTCTCAGATCCTTATCGAGGAAACTTCTTACTTGTCCGATCGCACCCCGTCACGCGGGTCTTTCGGTCAAGATTCTCTCTTAAATCTACTCTGCCCCTCCCCTCGGGAGGATTCTCTTGTATTTCCACTTGTATCTCAGGATTTCTATCCTGCTTCATCTTCATTAGGTCATAATAGGGAGTTTAGTGAAGTTAGGCAGTCTAGTCTTAGGCAGGTTAGTCAGGTTAGGAAGTCTAGGAAGCCTAAGGGTAGGCGAATTCCAGATAGATACCTCCAGGACTTAGCTGATAGATGCTTTTCTTGCTCTTTGATCCCTCAATTTTTAGAAAATCCAATTCAGATGCCAGAAGATTGTATGGACAATGAGTCAGTCAATGATGGGTATGGGGTATATGAGTTAGTACATGAAAAGTACCCCATTATTGAAAATGAGGAAGATGACGAGGACGCAGCTGAGGCATATGCCAGTGGAATGAAGAGATTCGATGAACCCTCAGCTGCTGTAGAAGAGCCCACCAAAGAAATCGATTTAGGGACTGAAGACGAACCTAAGGTTGTCTTCGTCAGCAAAAATCTTTCTACAGAGGATGAGAAGGCAATGGTACAAGTACTTAAGGACTATAAGGACACTTTCGCCTGGAGTTATGAAGATATGCCGGGGTTAGACTCATCTTTAGTTGAACACAGATTAACGTTAAAGGAAGGAGCTAACCCGGTCAAGCAGAAATTAAGGCGATTCCACCCACAAATGGCTCTAAAGATGAAGGAAGAGGTCGACAAATTGCATAAAGCCAAATTTATTAGAGTTGTCCTCTATCCACAATGGGTGGCCAACATAGTCCCGGTTATGAAGAAGGACGGGAAGGTCAGAATTTGCATTGACTTCCTCGATCTGAACCGGGCCTGTCCTAAAGATGATTTTCCATTGCCTCATATTGATGTACTCATTGATAATACCGCTGGCTATGAAACTTTATCGTTTATGGACGGATTTTCAAAGTACAATCAGATTAAGCTAGCATAAGAAGATCAAGAAAAAACGTCATTCACTGCACCTTGGGGAACATACTGTTATGTTGTCATGCCATTTGGATTGAAGAATGCTGGAGCCACTTATCAAAGGGCCATGATGGCAATATTCCATGACATGATGCACATAGATCTGGAAGTGTATGTGGATGACTTATTGGTTAAATTTAAGACAAAGGCTGAGCACGCCAAGGTTTTGGCAAGGGTATTAGAGAGATCAAGAGAATATCAGTTAAAGATGAACCCCAAGAAATATGTATTCGGGGTATCTTCAGGAAAATTACTTGGATTCATCGTCAGCAAACGGGGAATTGAGATCGATCCCAATAACGCGAAGGCTATTAGAGAAATGCCACCTCCCAAAAACTTGAAGGAGCTAAGAGGATTAATCGGGAGGTTACAATTTATTCGCCGCTTTGTCTCCCAGCACTCACAAAGGTGTAAGCCGTTCTACGAGCTTACCAAGCCGGGAGTCAAATTTGATTGGGACGATAAGTGTCAGGAGGCATTCGATGGATTAAAGAACTATTTAGCAAGTCCTCCTGTTTGGAGACCACCATCTCCAGGCAAACCATTGATACTTTATATTTCAGTCCTGGATGATGCAGTGGGGGCTGTCCTAGCACAAGAGGATGAAGAAGGAAAAGAGAGGGCAGCCTATTATCTCTCTAAACTTCTGAACCCCGCTGAACAGAGATATACGGTGATGGAGAAAACATGTGCAACATTAGTTTGGGTTGTGCATAAATTAAAGCATTATTTTCTGGTCCAGAAGTCCATCTCATCGCTAGGATGAATCCGATCAAATTCCTTCTGGAGAAATATGTTCTTACTGATAGGTTAGCGCGATGGCAAAGCTTTCTATCTCAATTCGATATCATTCAGCAGAAAGCGATCAAGGGCTATGCCATAGCAGAACATCTCGCTCATCATCCCCTTCCTCGTTTTGATCCAGTACGATCAGAGTTTCCGGATGAGGAACTGATGTCCGTAAATCAGATCAGAGATGATATGTGGACTCTGCATTTTGACGGAGCTCTGAATTCTCATGGAAAGGGGATCGGTATCGTTCTGTTATCACCTGAAGGTGTCACCATTCCACAAGCCTTTCAGCTTGATTTTCCAGTCACTAAGAATATAGCTGAATACGAGGCACTTCTTGCTGGCCTCGAGGCTGCTCATTTTCATGGTGCCATTAAACTCAGGATTATGGGTGATAGCCAACTAATTCTTCGCCAAGTGCTGACCAAGTATCGAACTCTTGATCCCAAGCTCAAGCCTTATCAAGAACTTACTTCTGCTTACTCAAAGCTTTTCACGAAATTGATCTTTGTCCATGTCTCTAGGAATCAAAACATCTTAGCTGACGCTCTAGCTTCATTGGCATCTTCTCTCGATTTTCCAATCAGCAAGCAATCCGAATCAATCATAGTTCATAGGCGTCTTTCGCCTGCCGTGAAAGACCCTTCATTTCTTAGAACTAAGGAGAAGTTGCTGAAGAAGGTCAGAGACGGAGATATTGTGGAAAAGAGAGAAATTATGTTGATAAAGCTGTTAGAAGAGATGGATGATGAACAGAAGCCATAGTATTATGAAATTGCCAAATATTGTGAAGATCAATCGTATCCTGAAGAAGCTACAACTGAAGAGAAGAGAGCTATCAGGAGAGTTGCTCAACGATACACCCTAGTTGGAGGAGCATTGTACAAAAGAGGTTTTGATGGAGTTCTTCTAAGATGTCTAGACGAAGATGAGCTTTGGCAGGTTATGGAAGGAGCTCATAGTGGAGTTTGTGGTGGCCATGTCAATGGACAGATGCTAGCAAAGAAGATCCTTAGACAATGATTTTATTGGCCAACCATGGAAGAAGACTGTGTAGGATATGTCCGTAGGTGTGCTAAGTGTCAACTTCACGCCGACAAAATTCATTCTCCTGCATCTTCACTCCATCATGTTTCCTCCCCATGGCCTTTCTCCATGTGGGCTTTCGACATTATTGGACCCCTTGGTAATCCAGATTCCGGCATCAAGCAAAAATCTTTCATTCTCACGGCAACGGAATACTTCACCAAGTGGGCAGAAGCTGAAGCGTACGTGGAGATCAAAGCATCAACCGTTTGCAAGTTCATCATGAAGAACATCATCACTCGATTTGGAATTCCAAGCACCATCGTCACCGACAACGGACCGCAGTTCGTGTCACAAGAATTGAAGGACCTCTGCAATAGGTACAGAATTGCATTGTATCATTCATCTCCTTATTATCCGCAAGGCAATGGCCAAGCAGAGGCAACTAATAAGATTTTGATAAAAATCATCAAAAAGACGTGCAAATCTAACAAATTCGCAGACTGGCCAGAAAAATTGGTTGAGGCTCTATGGGCTTACCGAACTTCAATCCGCACGCCCACTGGGCAAACTCCTTATTCCTTAACATTTGAAATGGAGGCGGTAGTTCCATATGAGATCCTTATACCCTCATTAAGAGTACAATTGAATAAGAAATTCTCCATTGATGAACACCGTTCAACACTCCTTGCTCAATTGGAACTTTTAGACGAGAAAAGATGGTCAGCTGCTAATCATGCAAAAGTTTATCAAAATAGACTAGCACGTTTTTATCAAAAGAAAGTCATTGAACGTAAGTTCAAAGTCGGTGAAATGGTCGTCAAAAGGATTTTTGTAAAACCTGGTGGTCCGCGTTCTAAGCTCCAACCCAACTGAGAAGGACCTTATATTGTATCGCACGCTTTTCCTGGTAATGCTTATCGTCTTGTTAATGCAGAAGGAGAAGAGCTAAATCATCTCTGGAATGGCTTACATCTTAAGAAATACTACCCTTAGGTTAAAGAGTCGATCAGTATGGTACAAAGACGAGTGGAATCAGAAAGTTTATAAACTCGAATTTCTTTGTTAGTCTGGATAACTTAACTTTAAACCCATTACTACACACACTGACACGTTTGATTCGTGAGTAACAAGAGATGCCAAGTCCTAAAGAATATCAAAAGCTTGACCGAAAGGGGTAAAGTTCAAATCATTCATTTTAAAGTAAAAATTATGTTTTATACTCGGCCCATGATGTCGGAACGAGGCTTAGAATAGACTACCAAGAATACCCACCATCTTAGTAGGAGGCCGTCATAAAAAAAAAGGGGGAGATCCGTCCCAAAGAAAAGAATAGAAAAACAAAAGCAAAAGGCAAAATCCAAATGTCAAATCAAAAGACCATCACATTACAAATGTTACATCAAGGCCATGAAATGAAACGAAAGGGAACGCAAGGTCGATAAATACCCCAGAATGAAATGACCGAACCCCAACGGATATTAGAGTAGGAAAGGAACATCTTTTTAAGTTTCCGGAACCTTCTCATGGACTTTCTAAAATTTATTCTTCTTTTCCTTCTAAAGAGGCGTACTCCAAACTTAAGGAATGGCTTAGATTGACTAAGGGTCAAATCATCAAATGGGATCACGAATGGAAACAGAAATTCAAACACGATGGGTTTTAAGTTAAGTTGTTAAAGAACAATTTGGGAATTAAGTTAATAAATGAATATGATCTTTTGATCTAAGTACCATGCTGATCTTTTAGTCAAAAATCCAAAAAATACATATGTCAAAAATCAAAAAAATACATATGTCAAAAACCCAAAAAAAAAATACATATGTCCATAATCCAAAAAAATACATATGCCAAAATCCTAAAAAAATTACATATTTCAAAATTCAAAAAAAAATACATATGTCAAAATTAAAAAAAAAGCATATATTTCAAAACCCAAACAAAAATGAATATTTCAAAACAACAAAAATATCTCAATTAGCATTTGCTTGTTGCACTCAGTATGTTTCATTCATTTTATTTACAGTGAGCATCTGTCTGCTTGCATGTCGCATTTTGTTTAATTTTGCTTAAGTTCAATTACCTTTGTTAATAAAGGCTATGCCCATTGACCATTTATTTAAGGAAAAGATTAATTGATCATTTATTTGGTCAGGCAAGGGGCTAAGCCTAAATAGATATTTAACTTGTTTGTTAAGTATGTACAGGATGCAAGACAAGCACAGGAACACAAGATTGGAGCCCAAAAGTTTCATGTATATCATCAAAAGGTGTTTTTGTACATGATACATGAAAGAAAGAAGATACATAAGCCCTCAAGGCTGGCTCTCCCCTCCGCCCTCATCCAGCTGGCTCTGGGCCTCGTCAGGCGCGTCCGATGCTGGTCCTCGGCTGGGAGGTGGAGGTGGTCCCATCGCGCTCGGCCCTGCCTGGCCGGAAGACACGGCGGCACTGGCGGTGAAAGCACTCGTCAAACCACGCTCCTGCGCACGTTGTCGAGCACGCCTGTACCTCTCCTCCACACTCCGGCGCTCATGCTCTGCAATGCCATGCTGGACCCGAAGAGCAGATATCTCAGCGTCCATCTTCTGCCGCTCCTCCCTCTCCCGCTCTCGCTCCTCATTGATGAACCCCAGTCGAGACTGGAGGTGTGCAAACTCTCGAGGAAGATCTCCAGTGGAGAGACGAGCCACCTGCTCCTCTAGAGACCGGATCCGCACCGCATCGGCCTCAGCACGAGCAGCTGCAGCACGAGAACGCTCCAGCTCCGCTTCAGCCCTCTGAAGGGCTTCTTGAAGCTCAGCAACCTGAAGGGAAGTCATTGTTAGCTCAAAGCAATCAATTAAGTAATCAAAATCAAAATTCGAAAAAGTCGAAGAACTTACTCGAGCAGCCCGGTCCTCCTCTGCAAGAGAAGCTCGGTGGATAGCAGAGGCGAGCTGGCTCTGGAGGTCAGCCAGAGCAGCCTCGTGCGCAGTAGACGAGGAAGAAGATGAAGCTCCGAAGGAAGGGGGAGCCGCCTGGGTGTAGACGGCTCGCTGTACTAAAAGACAACCGTCAGTGTCGATCGCCAAAACAATTAATTAAAACATGCACTCATATTCATGCATACATACCAGATCGAACAGTTCCTTCTAGACTTGTTCTAGCTGGGCCTCCGCATCATGTAGGCAGGTCCGGAGGTCGATGATGACCGCGTCACGTGCATCCTGCATATCACACATAAATACATTCATTCACAAACATAAATCAAGATAATAATAAAATTAAAGACGCATGAACGCATACTTACATCGAGTGGTCGGAGGAGCCGAAGCTGATCGGCGTAGTGGGCCCGGTACTGCTGGAGGTAGGCCTCGCTACTCTCCGCCCGGGACTCCACCCGCACGCCTCGGCGATGCCAGTCCTCGTACTGCTCTGGGAACTTGGCGCGTCAATCTGTGAGGGCTTGCTTACCCCTCATGCTCCTCCCGACGCCCTCCGGGACCTCCTCATCAATCCATTCTTGATGGAGGCCCAGTGTTCTCATTACGAGCCGGAGGCGGAGGGGCTCGATCTCGTTCATGCAGTGCAGCCACATCTGCCTGCCGAACCTCCTCCTGCCAGCCGTCACCCACGGCTGACCCTCCTCGCCCATACCAAGGTATGGGCGCCAGATCACCTGCACATAGATTAGATGCATTCATAAATAAATTGCATTTAAGGAATAAAAGATTGCATTTAATAAAAATTGAACAAGTTAAAGACTTACCAGGAGCTCTGGGTAATCCAGGAACTGACGGCGGAGTGCCGTCAGCTGGTGGTGCGGAGGAGCCGTGTCCACGATCGGCTGCCAACGGCAGGCCAATGGGACAGCACTGGGTCTCGCGATCCGCGCTCTGCCGAGCGGGAAGTAGTGGTAACTCCACACCTGCATTCATGAACATATAAGTTAGGAAAAAGCATCATATCATATTTTGAACAAATAATAAATAACTTAATACCTGAAGGAACGGCGAGAAGCCGCTGAAAGTGGTCTCACGGTCCGGCGTGACCGCAGAGAGATCGGCAAAGAGATGGGCCAGAAGGGCCGCACCCCACGCGTACTCTCCTAAACTATATAAGTCATCTAACAGGTACAGGAATCTACAGTGGATGTGGTCGCCCTTCGTACCGAAGAGCAACCGACCAAAGAAGAAAACTAGAAAGACCCTAAGCTGCCTATCTACCTCCTCCACCTGACTCAGGTCGCTACAATAGACGGCAGAAGATGACTCAGCTAATCTATCCCTAAACTCCTCTCGGGTCTCGTCAGACCGACGCCGGGGCTCATCTAGACCTAAAGCTGCCTCTACCTCCACCCTAGGAACCATCCTAGACTCCCTACCTAAGCTGGACACCTCTATCCCTAATAGAGCCTCTGCCAATCCCTGATAGTTGGGGTAAGTAACCCCACTCACAGGTCGGCCCTCTACCCTGAGGCCAGTGATCCTGGCCACATCCTCTAGGGTGGGGACCATATGTCCCCACGGCATTAGGAAAGCACGGCTTTCCGCATGCCACCTCTCCCGCAGCACCTGCAGGAGGACCAAATCGAGCCAAAATAGCTCGATATTTAATACCTCGCCGAACCCCATCCGGCGCAGGCACGCCTTCTGGAAATCCGGGAGCCCTCTATAAACCCCTATCACAAGGTCCCATGAGATTCTGGCCCTCATCACTCCCTGCAAATAAAAACATAAAAATAGGGTCAGTAATGAATAAAAAACAGGAAAATCACTTCTGTTTTGAAAGGCGTCAGCACACACAGACGTTTTTCAAAACACGTCCACACGCCCTGACGCAATTCAAAATTATTTTCTGCCTAATTAAAAATTTGGAATTGATCTTGAAAGACGTCAGACCATAGTGACGCCTTTTGAATGGCGTCACCTGGTCTGGACGCCTTTCAAGACCCGATTCCAGGTTCTTGAAAAACCCCGTTTTTTTTCCTGTTTTTCTCATCTCATTCATCACATAGAGAGCTTACCGTGTGGAGGTCGCCCTCCTCTCCTTCTTCCATTGCCACGGGCGCCGGTGGAGGGATTTCTTCCTCCAAAAACGCCGCGGCTTCGGCTAGCACCGCCGGAACCTCCTCGGGGGCTTCTTTCTCGTGCCTTCGCCGCCTCTTGGCTAGGGTCTTCATCTTCTTAGAGCCCTCACCGCGTTCGAGGGAAGAAAGAGAGGGAGATCGCCGGAGTTCGAGGTCGCCGGAGGTGGAGAGAGAGAGAGAGATTTGAAAAGTAAGGAAGAAAGGGGGGCCTTCGCGGGTCTGTAAGGAAAGGTTAAAAGGCGTCGACTCAGATAGACGCATTTTAGGACGCATAAGTTAAGGCGGCAAGAACAGCTATTTGAAACTGATTGAAACACGTCCACATATGCAGACGCGTTTTAGATTACCGCCAATTCTGGTCAGAGCCGTACAGAGGAGAATGATGAAAAGCGTCTTACCTTAAAGACGCGTTTCAGGGGATTAATCACGGAATTAATGGCAGAATCCTGGGAAAAGTAGGAGAGAGAGTTGAAAGGCGTCAACAGTTGCAGACGACATTTAAGGTTTAAATCAGGTTTTTGAGGATTAAATTGAATTTCTGGAAAAGAAATTATGGTTGAAAGGCGTCTGTCTGAGTGGACGCGTTTTACATTTAACAAAACCCGAATTGCCAAATTTTCAGGAAAAATCAGGTTTTTACTAAAGGAAAAATCATGGGCACATCACAGTAAGTTAAGGAAAGATTTTAAGGCATGAAAAGTCATTCTTTATTCAATGAAATCCTTTATTACATCAAAAGAAAAAGAAAAAAGAGAGAGGACATTTAAGGGAGAATTTCATGAAGACTTTTAAGATAAGAAAATTTCAATCCTCTATCTCTATCTTTAGAGGATTTTACACGGTAACTAAAGCCAAGGTTCCACAAAGTGGTGATGATTTGTATGGCTTCATAATCTTCGTCGGATTCCAAGTCACGCTTCTTGATTGGGGATGTGGGAGATAACTTAGGGAATTCACGACGGCCCAAGCTAAGTTGAGTAAGGCACCGATGGGGATTGTATAGCACGAACTCGGTGGCTCCAATCAACTTGAGATCTGCTCCTGCTGCACGGCGCACCCAAATAGGCTTTCCAACAAGAGCGAGCGGAGATGAGTCGAATATGTCGGATGTCATGAGCTTCAAATACTCTCTCCAATCGGCCCGGGTCTTGAGCTTTGGAACCTTGTTGACCATGTGCTCATTGAACTTTACAATATTAGCAATGCAATGAATTGGGCTATTCAAGAAGATTTGAGATGGATTCAGAGGCCTTTTCTTGCTGTACTCAAACTTGAAGTGAAGTTCAACCCATAGAGCAAAGAGTAACATGCACCCATAGGGAGGACGACCCACAGATGCCGCAGAAAGCCCGCTGTAAAGATAAGCTAAAAGTGCAGTGCTAATGGATTTACCTTCGAAGATTGCGCAAATGGCACTGACCTGATCATCTTCCAAGATGTTATCCTGCGCAGGGAAGAACAAGGCACCGGCAAGGCATGTAACGAAAGCTTTCGTAACATCCTCCGCTTCATCATCCTTAGATCATCAATTTCATATAGAGTCCACTCAGCAAGCTTTGCAAGATTGATCCCCTTCTTGGTAAGGCATCCTTTAGCTTCTAAAGGATCCTTCATGATTGATGTCAACAATTGTTGACCGGTGATTTTCTCTCTTGTCAAGGCTATCTTATCTTTGTTATCTTTGGTCTTTGGGAGACCCAGTAGAAGCTTTACCTCCTCTAAAAGGATCGTGCACTCAAAGTCTTGGAAGAAGAACATATGAGTTTGGGGATGCCACCACTCGATCAAGGCACCCATAGTCGCCCAATCTACGTTCGAACTTTTGTAATTTTTGGCAAGTACTACAAGACCTTAAAGATTCCACTTGGATACGAACACTTGCATGGAAAGCTTAACACTTTTTGCAAGTTTACGAATCCAAGGGAAAGAGGTGAACTTCCTTGGGCCCGGAAACATAGGATAATTCTGAGAAAAAAAAAGGAAGAATATGAAGAACAAGATGAAGAACATGAAGAGCAAGAGCAAGAATTGAAGGGAAGTTGATTTAACTTACTTGAAGATTAGGATCTCTTCCATTGAGGTGATTTTCCACGTCGGAAAACTTCTCTAGAGACATCTTCATCTTCTTGTTTGAAGAATCCATCCTCTTTTTCGGAGTTCCTCCTTCTTGAAGCTTGGAAACCATGGAAACTTTGAAGAAACCTTGAAACTTTGGAAGAAAACTCAACTTAGGATCTTTGGATTATGGTAGGTTTGCTTGGGAACAACCTAAGGGTGTTTATATAGAAAGAATTGCGATCCTATGAAGACTTTTCCGGATTGGAAAAGGGATGTGCATTGGTAGAGTTGGAATTCGAATAGAAGAACAGTCAGAACCTGTTTCTGTGAGTAAAAGGCGTCGAGGAGCACCGCCGCGTTTCACCATTGAATGGCGTCTGCTCGACACGACGCGTTTCAGCCTTTCTGTGATTTATCCGAAATTCCATGTTTTTGATGTTTAAATTAAATATTTGTTTGGAATTATTAATGATTTTGATTCCAGGAAATCAGAGAATTCAAAATATCAAGAAGATCACACTGTGGAGTCAAGAAGTCCTGACCGTGGCTAAAAAGACGGTTATTTCTACCCTTGTATTATTCCATGTAAATCATTTGCATTACTATATATTAAGTATTTATTAGAGTATGTCAAGGACCTTGTGGTTTTGATGAAACTGGAATTTGAGTTCCCCTACAACAAAAACAGTGATAATTCCAGAGAATTCTTAATTGCACGGATAGGCCGTTGGATTGTTAATTAGTAAGGACGATGGTTCCACTTTTGTGAAACGGTGCGTGGATAAACGAGCTTCGGCTTAGCACTGAATTGCAAGAATTGGTATCTTGACTCATTAATGACAATTTAACAATATTATCCTTGATTAATTTATATTTTATTTGACTTTATATTTTTCTTTTAGCCCAACATGCATCATGTAGGACTTTGAAATCATTGTGATAAGAATTGATTGCTGATTAACTTTCAGACCATTAAATCAAATAATTTCAACATGATATGAAATATTCCATTCTGAATTGAGTATCTTGATTATCTTTGAGGTTCGCTTGAAGATATCTTTGGAATTCTATCCTTTCTTGGATTCTTTATCCAATATTTCTTGTTTTTTTTTTTAAGATCCATCATGGCTGCAGCACGTTCACATTGGCTGGCAAACGCTCCCCATGATGAAACCTACAGTGTTTATGACCTGAGGTACTTCCCACTCTGAGGAAGTTGATCGACTTTATTTTATTTCCTTGTCTACCTCATCCAGACATGATTAATTTCATTGATCTCCTTGAGCTATCTTCACTGATGATTTCGAGAAAAATTCCAATCATGTGATGTTAAGAGCGTGTCTCATCACACCTTGGCATCACCTTTTCAGTATATTCCATTCCATTTCACTCCCTTGCAAAGACGATGCCAAGGTGAGGCAGCTGTAGACATACTAATTTTGACGTCATTTCGAGTAAATTTCATATCATATAATAATGCCTCAGAATGGTCTGATATTTAATCATTGATTAATTTTTATTGATCTTTTTGAGTGTCGGGTCAAACAGACATGTTTAAGTTAATCAATTAAATTGATTTTAACTCAAATTTCAGTTAAAATATGAAGAAGTTTAAAAGACGTCGACTAGTGTGGACGCCATTTAGACTTTATTCTTATTTTAACGTTTAAATTTGAATTTTAATCAATTGATTAATTAGCTAAACGGCGTCTGTAAGAGTTGACGCGTTTTAGGTTTCCTAAGCTATTTCAACTTCTCTTCCGGATGTTTATCCTTATCTTAATTAATGTAAAAGACGTCTAGACAGGTAGACGCGTTTTAGCTAATACATATAAAGATAAGTTTTTCGGATGTTTATCCTTATCTTAAATTAATCTGAAAGGCGTCATCCAGTGTGGACGCGTTTTAGATAATTACAGATAAAGATAAATTAATCTGTATTTATCTGTTGGTTAAGATGGATAAATCTCAAGTTTTTCCATGTAAATCCGCGGACGCAGAAGAAGCCTATAAATACCTTATATCTTGAAGAGTTAAAAAAATGTTAAGCGTAATCTTGAGTTGATTATCATTGAGCAATAGCGAGTTGAAGATCGAAGCAACAACGTCGGAACGCCGAAGCGCTGCCATTTCCAGAAGTCGGCGTCCTTTCAAGATTTTTCATCCATTCAAGAATTCAACCATTGGGCATAAGTCTTTATTTTCTGCATTCATTTCATTTAGTTCTACATTCTTCATCATTCACTTCATGCAACACACACCACACCATTCATTCTTTTCAAAACCTATTTGATTAAGGGGTTTCAAAAGCCACTCAACAAGTAAGTTTGCTGTTTAATTGCATGTTTAACATCATGATTAGAATAGATACTATTCTTGCTTAAAGTTCTCATCATTGTTTCTTCATTTCTTTTCTTTATATTTCTGCTGCACTCAACAAAAAGGAGAATCAAAAGGGGTAAATCAAGCACAAAGTCACAAGAATCTCTGGACGATCCTCAACCTCAACTTCAAATTCAACAGCAAGAACAAAGAACGAGAAGGGCTCTCTTTCTTCAGCCGGCTGAAGGAGGGGAATCAAGGACTCAATATCTTCCGCGTTTAAATCGGTAGGCGATCATACTCTCTTTTGGAACTTTTAAGTCAAAAGTTTCTGGCGATCACTTCACGTAGTTGTTGTTTTTAATAGGTTTATTTTGCACCTAAACAACATAGATTTTTTTCATGTTAATCACACGATCATTCTAAGCACTCACAAGTACCACACCCACACCGGTACTAGCTGACCCCGGGGTTCACCAGGTGACCCTCTCTCACTAGGCGTCACCCCGCCCACGCCCCCACCGGCGCTGTGCTCCACCCACACCAGCACAGGGTGATAAAGCGCTACAACTGTCACTCCAGGTCCACAGTAACACAAAACCCGGCACAGTGCGATTCGGTCACGTGAAAAGTCCGCGGTCGCACGACACACAACGCAGTGCCATCCAGTCATAAAGAATCCATCATCATCGAGTATACTAAAAGCATGCATTAACCGACTATCTAGCAGTCTGAACACGTTTTACTGGCATGAATTAGTGTAGTTCTGTTTTGAATCGCGTCGCCCAAGGCCGACGCCATTCAAGCACCTTATACTGCTTCATGAAATACCGGCCTCAGAATCTGGCCTAAAAGGCGTCGACACCGGAGGTCGCCTTTTAAAAGGCGTCAACATCCTCAGACGCCAATAACACAGAAGTCCAGGTTTCGCGGAAAACGTTAATCAGGGGATTTCTGCCTTAATAGGCGTCATGGTGAGCCGACGCTATTACAAATCGCGTCGCTAACACATGACGTCTTTTAGTCCCAGAATCTCCGAACTGACAAAGCTTGAGTGGAACGATTCCTGCCTAAAAGGCGTCATGATAGCCCGACGCCCTTCAAAAAGGCGTCGTCCATGCACGACGTCTTTTAACTCCAGGAGCCAGGTCTGTCTCGAGCCCGAGGGCTCCCCTTTTCACCCCCAAAACCCCCAAAATGGCCCAAAAACAGAGGAGAAAGAGAGGCAAACCAAACCGTCATAACCCACATTCATAGGGATCCCCCATTCCATCAAGAAGAGCTCCTAAACATGCTTATTCTACCCCAAAACCATAGATCTAAAACATGCTTTAAGAGGGAGAACATGGTTTTAACATAGAATACTATGGGAATCGTCACCCTACCGGTTACTTGAACTCCTCCAAGCTCCAAGCCGTCCACCCGTCTCGCCCCACGCCGCCGCCGGTACCGCCGAGGTCGTCCTTACTCCACCGGGACGTCGGCCGCCGTCCAGAGAGTAAACGCCGCGGAGGAAGTGGAGGTGGTAGTGGTGGGAGCTAGGTGGTTGATGGACTGGAGGGAAAGACGAAGTGGTGGGAGGAAAAGAGGGAGGAGAAGGGGTCGTCGCCGGAGTCGCCGGAAGGGAGGAGAGAAAGAGAAAAGGAAGAAAATGAGGGAAAGAAGGAGGGCTCGCAGGGTTAACCAGAGACTAGCTAAAATGCGTCAATATGGACAGGCGCCTATCAGATGACATGACAGGCCGTTCTGACGGAAGTCTGAAACGCGTCGCCCAAGGTTGACGCCATTCAGACGACAAGACCGGCATCATACTCTGACACCGCAGGGTCGCAGTCTGAAACGCGTCGCCCATAATGGACGCCGTTCAGACGACACGACCGGCCCGTACACTCGCGACCCAAGGCCAGCCCACGTGGCATCCACGTGGCACAATCTAAAACGCGTCTGCCACGCCGGACGCCGTTTAAACCGCGTCTCGCAGGCTCGACGCGAAACAGAACAGGGTCCCAGCCCCGTTTGGGCCCAAACTACAGAGTCCGACCCCGAAAATCGGATCCGAAAGTCTCAATCCTTACAGTAATCACATTTCTGATTCTTTACATTGATGACATCCTACTCATTGGGAATGATGTAGGAATGATGTCATCGGTAAAGATATGGCTGTCAAAGAACTTCTCCATGAAAGATTTGGGAGAAGCATCTTACGTATTAGGAATACGGATCTATAGAGATAGATCAAAGAAGATGCTTGCTTTGACCCAATCCATGTACATAGAAACCATTGTCAAAAGGTTTGGCATGGAAAATTCCAAGAGAGGTCTCATACCGATGAGACTGGGATTTCACTTTCTAAAGGTCAGTCTCCCAAGACATCTGAAGAGAGGGTTGTAATGGATAAGGTCCCCTATGCTTCTGCCATAGGCTCCATCATGTATGCCATGCTATGTACTAGACCTGATGTAGCATATGCTCTAAGTGTTACGAGCAGACATCAAGCAGATCCAGGTGATGAACACTGGAAGGCTGTGAAATGCATCCGTAAGTACTTGAGAAGAGCTAAGGATTTATTTCTAGTCTATGGAGGAGGAAACTTGAAGCTGCAAGGATACACTGACTCGAGTTTTCAGTCTGATCCTGATAACAGCAAGTCAACATCAGGTTTTGTTTTCACACTCAACGGGAGAGCAGTGAGCTGAAAAAGTTACAAGCAGGAAACAACTGCTGATTCAACAACAAAAGCTGAGTATATTGCTGCTACTGAAGCTGCCAAGGAAGGTGTATGGATGAAGAAATTCATCGGCGATCTTGGTGTGGTGGAAAGTATATATGGTCTCGTCCCACTGTTGTATGATAACAATGGGGCGATTGCTCAAGCGAAAGAGTCGAGGTCTCATCAGAAGTAATAGCACATTCTGCGGCGCTTTCATCTGATCAGGGAGATTATAGCTCAAAGAGATGTCATGGTGGAAAAAGTTCCTTCAGCCGACAACATAGTAGATCCACTGACAAAGCCTTTGTCTCAAAATGTTTTTGAGCGTCACTTAAAGAATATGGGTATTCTATATAAAAGTGATTGGCTTTAGCCCAAGTGGGAGGTTGTTAGTATTAGATGGTCTCAAAGCCAATCCGATACTATGTATTGATTCAGTTTATTAATGGCATTAATTCATTGTGTATAATTATTTCGATCCATGTTTATCTTATCACAATAAAGTCCATGAACGTGTGCAACAATCTTCGGATTATGATGAGATCATAATTACGGGACCGAAGGCTTATAAACACATGTTCTTAATTGTTCATAGTCATAGGATGTTTGAGAAAGACATCAAACATCCGGATAGACTAGTATAGGTTACTTCAGGTCATATGATGAGGGTGACTGATCCTATAAGTCACTTGTGTGGAGACACTATGCTAGACCTGTAGGTGCTCATTGGTGAATGAGTTCACTGAACTTATCTAACTATGAATCGCTGGAAGGTAAACACCTCACTGTTAACCAGCTCGATTCTTTTGTCATGGTTGCGTAGATGATCCTTGGACCTGAGACACCAAAGATATCTTGTTGGTAGGTTTCAATAGAGGGTTGCGATAACCCCAGTGCCATCCAGGATCACGCAATGCTGCTTGGCATCCAACGTTATCGGAAGCCCGTCCGAATTTATTGTGGGACATTAATTCAGTGGGTCCGTAAAGAGTTAATGGGCTTAATGGGTTATTAACTAGACTGGTATTTGGGCCTAAAGGGTCACATGTAAAAAGTTTTCAAGTCGATGGATAATCCGGCAGGATTTTAGATAAGTCTGGATTTTTACGAAAAACCGCAAACAGACTTATTATAGAAGAACGGATACTACGTCGGGGGCCAGCAACCCTGACCTAGACGTCGTTCTTTCTCTCTCTCTCCTCTCTACTGGGCATGAGACACGAGGCGGCCATCTGGAGGCTCCGCTTCGACACCCGACTGCTCCGCCTTCCGTCCGACGGGAGACTCCGAATCCGCATGTCGCGGCGGATTACGCGCAGTAAGACGGGATCCACGAACGCCGCATCAAGCGAGGAGGCGAGGACGATCCATCGCGAGGAGAACCGCGTGGATACCGCTAGAGGCCGGGCACCTGCGCGGCTTGCGGCATCGCTTCGACGGAACCGAAAAACGAACGCGGATTCGAATCCGCGCAAGGTATATCCAATTTACTCCGGTTTTATTTTGTTTTGTTAATCGAAATGGGATGGATCCGATCTCGAATTTTTTTTTTATTCCGCTGCGTTTTTCGGTTGGATCCCGACACAGCAATCCCAACAAACTGTAGACAGACAGGTTCCATGAGTGGGTTGTTGAACCTCATTACCTTCTAGGATCATGCGGTGTTGCTTAACACCCAACTTGATCGGAAGTCCGGTCGAATTTACATGAGATGTTAATTCGGTTAAGTGATTAATTAAATATAAGATATTAATCAATTATTATAAGTAGATAAAGTGTTATTGGACTTAACGGACTAAAAATTGGACTGATAAATAGGCCTAGAGGGTCATACGCACAAAGATTCTCAATCGGTGGTGTTTTAATGGGTTCTATATTAATTTAAGGACTTTTTGTGAAAAGTCGCACCGACTTAATATGTATATAGGCCGTGTAGAAACCCTGGGCCAAGCTCCAGGAGTTGCTCCCAGTTGGCCGCCCCTCTCTCTCTCCTCCTCCTCTAGGTGCCCCCTTCAGGGCGTCGCGCACTTTCCGTCTCCGCCGCGCGCAATTCTCAAATGCTGGGAATTCTCCGACCGCTTGTTTCGGACACCGTTGCGGCGAAGAATTATCAGCGGGCGTGCTGATCTAGATGAGAGAGCATGGACGAACTGCCACAGCGGATCGCGTGGATATCGCTGGAGGTTGGACGCTTGTGCGGCTAGCGGCATCGTCTCGACGGAACTGATACAGACACATATTCGAATCCGTGCACGGTGATATTCAATCACCTAGTTTCTTGTTTTACCGTTGATTTATTCTGAAACAGATCGAGGGAATCGGGCGGGATCAATTTTTCGCATTCCGATTCCGCTGCGTTCTTCACGTCCTGCTCGGATCCCAACAAAAACTCCATACCTGATGATGGTGAGAGATGGGTGAAGAAACTCCATGCAATATGCAAAAGCCAAAACTAAAAAGGATTCAAAAGCCATAACTAAGAAGGGTTGATCTGATACCAATCTAGGGGTAGAATTCAGAAGATAAGAAGAGGACGGGAAAGAGATTGTGCTAGATGGTGGGCATGCCTTCTCATTCTAGTATTAATGTATATAGAGAACTAGTTGCAATCTCGTGTGATGCACGGCCAGTTAACATATTTGAATAAAAAAACTATAATTCATATATAAGTGAAGTTAATATTTTTAACTTTTTGAAAGAATGAATAAAATAATTATAGAAGAATATATATTCAGAAATACTAACATTTTTTTCTATAAATATTATATTAGTTGGTTGGTAAACATTAAAAGTTCAAAATTATTGTATTCAATTGAAATATGGATTGAGAGGGAAAACTAAAAAATGAACTGAAGGTTATTATTATTATCGCATGACATTATCTCAATAAATGTTGTGTTGAAATAGAAATTGGGAGAAAAATAAGAGAGAGACTGGTCTCGTTAATAACAAAATTAGTTATTATTATCCCATGAGACACCCAAATAATGATAATAAATATCAAAATTTATTATTATTATCCCAAAAGATTGTCCCAATAGTAATAATAATAATAATAATAACAACAACAACAACAACAACAACAATAATAATAATATGAGTGAAAAGTGAGAGAGAGATTGGTCTCATTAATAATAATAATAATAAAAATAATAATTTTTAAAAATAATAATAATAATATCAAAATTTGTTATTATTATCTCATGAGACTACCCTACTAAAAATAATAATAATAATAATGGTGATGATGTCCAAATTAGTTATTATTATCTCAAAATATTGCACAACAACAACAACAATAACAATAATAGGGGATAGAAAAATCGGAGATAAAAATATTAATAGAGAGGGAGAAAAATGTGAAAGAGGAAAAAGAGAGACGACAATAATAATAATAATAATAATAATAATAATAATAATAATAATAATAGTTATCATTATCTTATGATACTATCATTTTGATATTAATTTTTTAATAATAATAATAATAATATTAAAATTAGTTATTATTATCCCATAAAAATACTATAATAATAATTTAAAAGTAGTTATTATTATCTCAAGAGATTACAACAACAACAGCAACAACAACAATAATAATAATAACAAGATATAAAAAAATAGGAGATAGATATATTAATAGGGAGAGAACAAAATGTTAAAGAGGATAATAATAATAATAATAATAATAGTAATTTTTAGGCAAAGAGATAGGGGAGAGGGACATAATTAATGAGAGAGAGAAGGGAGAGAGAAATTAATGAGAGAGAGGGGGAGAGAGAAAGAATTATTGAGAAAGAGGAGGAAAGAGAGAATTAATAGAAGACATAAACATTAACAGGGAAGAGAGAGAGAGAGAATTTAGGGTGCAAAAGAAACTATTGCTTCCCCGCGCTCTCCATAATTAGTTACCATTAGACTGCACAGAATTGGAATTATGGCATTCTGTAACCTCCCTCAAGCTATACCTGCTGGTAGCCCATGTTTCTTGCTAAGCACTAGCCCGTGTGTTTTGCCTTCATTTTCACATGATCCACTTCCAGAGAATTTTCCATAAGTAGCCCAAACAGCATGCCTTTTGGTTTCTTATGACAACCCCCAGCTGCTTGTCGGTTACCTCTATAAGCTCTATCAAAATTCAGTTTCATATTTGGGGATGGCAAACATCTTGTCATGTTCTTGCTTTTCTTTACTTTCTAGGGGTAAATAGATGAGTAATGTTTGTTGTACCATTGCAGGGGTAACAATGGTTAGCTGAAATGAGCCTCTCGATACCCTTTTGTCATGTGGAAAGCTCACATGAGACATGTCCCCCTATTGAATACACGCCGACGTCATCTGCGTATCAACAAACATGGGGCAGGTTAGATTAAAAAATGATAAAAAATATATCTCTCAGACTACTTTTTTAGAGCATCTTGAATATCTCAAGTGCATCTTCATGCTCTCGAGAGCATGATGTTCTTGAGAGCATTCATAGCATCATATTCTCGAAAGCTTCGAGAATATCCTGAATTCTAGAGAGTATGATGCGCTAAAGATTGTGATGCTCTCGAGAGTTTCAGGATGGTCTCAAGAGTAGTCTGGAGGACATATTTCTTTTACTTTTTTAATCTACACTCCGCACGTGCATTGACGCACGGATGACATCGACATACATTTAATAGCGGGGGACAGACTTCATGTAAACTTTCCAGGTAAAAAATGGGCATTGGGAGGCTCATTCTAGGTCACCATTGCTGCCCCCTCTAACAGTGCAGCATACATTAGAGAACAACTTGCTGCACCGCGATGGGCTATTACGTCGCCTGACAATATTTTTATTAAAAATTATTTTTTTTTGGTTGGTTCCAAGGCACCCAACATGGTCGTACAGTCTGATCTTAGATGAGACGACCCAAAAAAAAATGTGAAACTGAATTGAGTCGACTATCGGTTTCTCATCTTTTCTTGGGTCGTCTAATCCAAGATCGAACTGTACGACCATGTAGGACACCATGAAGTCCTCCAAAAAAATTAATAAAAATACCACCAAGCAATGTAATAGCCCCTAGTGATGCTGTAAATTTTACTCTTACTCTAAATAGGTATACCATTTTTTATGCCCTCAGCCGTATGCTCTACTCTTATCTCAGAGTGAACTCTATGACACGTGTGCTAGCTGTCTATAATGATGTGAAGTGCACCTTAAACGAGTATAGCATTATTTTTATAGAATTGTCAACTGGTGTTCGCAATGCCTTAAAACCAACTTCATGCAATAATTCGGCCTATAATTCATGCAATAATTCATGCTAGAAACATTGAAAGACATCTCGAATGTGAGATATTGCCCTTGGGTGGCAGATCCTTTCCCTTTTATGTTTCAAATCCTTGGTATCGTTTTCTACATATTAAGCTATTGGTCAACAGCCCCATTAAGTGGTCGGAGTCGGGAAATCACACTATAAGCATGTCCCTTCTCAGGTTTATATTCTAGACATTGACATCATCCTAAGTTTGGTGGTCTGTCGACATTAATAACATTCGTCAACACAAAATTTTAGTTAATTAATTAAGCAAATTTATTATTAAACTTAGATAAAATTATTTAGATCCTCTCATCAAAAGTCTGATTAATTTTTGCCCCTTATTAGTTTTCGCTGACTATTTGATCCCTACTTTTTCTCCAATATTATTTCTCATCCCCTCTAATTAACTAGTTGTAACCGATTGTCAAAGTGTTAATGAAAATAAGTAATAATAACGGAGTAACAAAATAATGCAAGAATATCGAAGAAGCAACATAGCAACAAGATGATGTTTTAATGCCCCCACTCCACAGGCCCCGTTCGGTCGTACCGAGTTACATCGAATCGTTGGTTCGGGAGTGCTACAGTGGAAACAATCCACATATCTTACATTGGCAGTGAAGAATATAAGAATGAAACAAGATAATAAACACAACTTTGATGACACAAACAAATCAATCGAAATAACTGAACTATTATAATAACTAAAATAGCCGACTATTAAAATTATCCAGGATCTCTCTATTCCAATAAACAAAAAATACATCTCATCAATTGAAATGAATCTAACCTATACATCTCTTGCTAACCTATCAAACTGAAAATAACAAATAAACACCTGCTATAGCTAGCTTCGATAATTAAAGATCAAATCTCACATTCCTCTGGCTCAATTTCAATCTCATAATCCTCTGAAAAATATTAGTGAGTAAAGGTGACTTACATAGAACTCGGCAAGCTCAAAATCCACAAAGACATGAATTTTACATACGTCTCATTGCGTGTAATTCATATTCATTGTGTAATTCATTTTATATACATCTCATAATGAAGTATGTGAATGTGTACAATAAAGATCAAATTATGATGAAATCATAATAATGAGGTTGATCACTTATAAATACATATTCTTAATTGTTCCTAGTTAGAAGATGTCTAAGAAGAATATCAAACATCTAGTTAGACTAGTACAGATTACGCGTGCTCATATGATGAGGGTGATTGATCTTATAGTCACTTGTGTAAAGACACTAAGGCGAATCTATAGGTACTCATTGGAAAAAGAGTACAGTGAACTGATCTGACTAAATCACTGCATGGTAATATGTCTAACTGCCCACCAGCTTGATTCAATTGTCGCAATTGCGTAGATGGCCCTCATACTTGAGACATTAAGGACACCTTGTCAGTGGACTTCTATGTTTTGACATTAGTTTATAGATCTTTAAATACGGGATTCCAGATAGCCAAGGATCAGGTACAACGGAATACCTTCGAAGGGAATTGAGTGTTCAATATGGGATCATTCGCTTTTGATATTTAGAGAGAGAATATTTTAGGAAGGATGCACATGAGTCCCTGGCTAGGACGGACAATAATATTGTGAAAAGAGTTTTCCGATATTATACGGAAGCATCCAATCCAAATAAATCGAGTGGTTAGGGGTTGATAGTTCACCTTGAGTGGACGCGAGAACATTGTGCGAATAAAGGATTATATCCACGTGGTAACTGTCGACGGAAAGGTTCCTTAAGCGGATTACTGAACCTATTACCTTCTGAGTTCACGCTGTATTGCTTGACATCCAATGTGATCAAAGTCCCAGCCAATTAATGTGCGCGACATTAATTTGGATGCTTTAATTAGTGAATATGAGATATTATAATTAAATGAGTAAATAAAGTGTTACTGGGCTTAGTGGGCCATCAACCGGATTGGTACTTAGGCCTACAGGGTCACAAGCAAATAGATTCTCAGTTCGGGACATTGAAGTGGATTTTTATATTAACCAGTGACTTTTGTGAAAAGCTCCAAGTGGTTGATAGAAAATATTCTGTGAGAGAACCCTGGGCCAAGCTCCAAGGCTCTCAAGAGCTGGCCGCCCCCCCCTTTCTCTTTCTCCTCTCTACTATGTGCGCCCAGGCCAGCACCCAAACTCTAGTTCTTCTTTGTTGCTCCGACTTCTCGTCTCTTGGGAATCTATCGTTCACATGCCACGGGCCCTGTCGCGACGTAGAAACACTGGCGAGCATGTTAATGCCGACGAGGGAGCGAGGACGATTCCAAAACAGGAGAATCATGTAGGTACCACTAGAGGGTGGGCATCTGTGTGGCTCGCGACGTCGCTCCAATGGAACCAAGCAGTTGCGGATTTGAATACGCGCAAGGTGAAATCAGTTCACCGTAGTTCAAAGTTTTGACCACCGAAACTAACCAGGATCAAATTTTAAATCATCGTTTTTGTTTCTGCTGCGTAGTCAATCCCGCTACTGAGATCTTTACAGTGGTACCAGAGTCAGGTTCCACTGTCTCTTTGTCAGTTTCGATCTTCGAATTAACTGTTCTAGTTAATATTCCATGCAAAGATTTATTTTTTATGCAAGATATGTGTTCATGAGATGTTCACAGATGATTAGATCAGTTTATTTATACATAAAAATTGTACTTTTCATTGGCATTAATTATGTTCTTCGTCGGACAAAGAACTAGCTTCACAATGGTATATTAATGGCTTCCCTAGGATGGGAGTGGTGGCCAACGGCCCTAGTGCGACTAAGGACCACGCTGGTCACTACCGGCCCCATGCCTGGGACCGGGGAAGACCACCAGGGCCGCATGCATGTGATCCGTGCCGGTGTTCTGTCCAGATGTTTCAACAAGTCATATTGAGTGCCTAGTGCACTCTCTTCATTATGGGCTTCCTCAGTCGGCCGTGATGGGCCGTCTCTGACTGTGGACTGAGGGAAGACTTTGTTGAAAATCCTTCCACTTCAGAGCGCATGTTCCTCAACTGTGGAGGATCCAGGTGACACCTTGAGTACCGCAGAGTCGGGTGGCGTAAGCGGTGCGGAGGGTTGATATGTAGGTGATGGGGTAGGGTTAGGTGGTGGTGGCATGGTGCGGATTAAAGGCCTAGATGATTGGATGGTGGATGGGTAAGTGGTTGGTGAAGTGGGGAATGGGACGCGTAATAGCGGTCTGGATGGTAAGGGCGTATCTGGGTAGGTGGTGGTGGTAATGGGCGAAGTAGGGAATGGTACGCGGAGTAATGGCCTAGATGGTAAAAGGGGTGCGTAGTTGGTTTGTGGTGGATTATATGGTAGAGGCGTAGTGGTATGGGGCATGATGGGCTTAAGGAAAGCGGGTGGCGGTAATGGGTTATTGGGTGCGGGCGAGTGATATGTGGGTGTCGGTACAGGGGTGATGGTAATGGGTTGTGGCCTAGGTATGCGGATGGTGCGGCGTAGTGGTTGTTCTGCGGTACTCTGAACGTGACCCGTTGAATAAAGAGAAGAAGAGTCTTCTATCCTCCACTGTTGCCCACGACTAGCCTCAGAATGGCTGTTCGTCATAATAGGGGCAACTTGGTTTTGGTTCTGGTGCTCCGAGAGCGGGTTCTGCACTATGCCCATATTTGGTGGCGGTGCTGCCTGTGCTGGTGGTCTTACTTGTTGCTGCTGTTGCGGTCTTCTCGCCTTCAGGGCTGATATATACTTTTTCATCTCCTCCCAGTCTATGCCGCCCTACTCGTTGAGATCATGAATATAATCTCTGAATTGGAAGCAGGTGTCAATGGTATGCCCAGGTTGCCTATGGAAATAGCAATACCTGGACGTGTCGGCATTTTGAGGCCAGACGGCCTTTTCCCTTGGCAAGACTAAGGCATTAGCTGCCATTAGAGCACTGAAGATATCGGCCAAGGATTCTGGGAGGGTAGGGTATTCCGCCCTCTTCGGGCCTGGAGGTCTTCTCGGCTGGTTATAATCACCAGGAGGAGGGACATTGTGGTATGCCGGCGGTGCGCGCGGCTGATATTGCTGCTGTTGGGGATATTGCTGTTGCTGGGGCTGCTGGTACTGCAATTGCCTTTGTGGCGGCTGTTGTGGCTGATGCTGGTTCTGGTTCTGATTCGGCTGCTGGAGCCGTTGATACTGTTGCTGATAATGGGGGCTCTGTTGTTGCCTGTACCCTTGCAGGTTCGGCTGCTGTGGCCTCTGGTACTGCTGCTGACTCCTCACGAACTGGGGCGAGTTATTGTTCATGCTACTGACTTGCTCATGAGAGAGCGTGCCCTCAGTAGTCAGACCTGTGCTGGGAGAGTTCGGCACTGCAGGCTTCCGAGGTGGAGGCCTGCTAGGTCTGTAAGGATCAAAGACGCTGGAGAATGTAGCGTCCTTAAAAGCATTCTGGCAGTACCGTGCTCTTTCATAGAGCTCTGCCATGTTGGTCAGATTGTTCAGGGAGAGGACGAGCTTGAACTGGGGCGTGGCGTTGGAAATCAACATTTCCACTTGTTCGGACTCGGACAAGTGATCCTTCACCTTTTCAGCTAGGCCGCGCCACCTGTCAGCAAAACTGACAAACTCCTCATCAGGCTTCATCTTTTCTGCAATGAGGTCAGTGATGGACAAGGAGGGTGCAACTCTGTCCTGGTACCATTGAATAAATTTGCGTGAAACGATACCGTAGTCCTCTACTTCTGAGGGTTCCAGGGAAAAGAACCACTCGAGGGCTGGTCCCTCTAGAGATCTCCTGAACAAAAAGGCCAATGACCTCTTGTCGTTCTGCCAGAAAGATGATTCATACATAAACTCCTTCAGATGTGTGAAGGGGTTACCAGTACCGTTGTACTTCCGGTACACTGGCATCTCAGAGGGTGGCAGATGGAAAACTGGCAGGCTGGGTAAGTTGATTTCTGGTACAGCTTTGACCCCCATCATCTTCTGGAGGTTGTTAAATTGCTCATCCATACGCTCCATTTTGGCCAGCAATGCTTGTGTGGTCAGATCTGCCTGAGGAGGAGGAGGAGGGGGAGGTACTTGGTAGGCCTGCTGCTTAGAGTACGTTGGACAGGGGGGACAATAAAGAGGAGGTCCGGCAGAGCTTCCGCCATGCCCGAGGGAATTTTGATAAGCAGGCGTTTGCGGTCTAACCGGTTGCCTAGAGAATGAAAGCTGCGGCCCAGCTGGCCGAGAAGTAATATGAAGGCCCTCCACGGCCTGATGGATATAAGGAGAAGGAAAGGAAGGTTGCTGAGGAACAGCAGGGGGAGCCAAAGGGTTCGGCTCGGCAGGCTGCATGGGTGCCTTCCCCTTCAGAATAGACTGGATCGCCTCGAATTGCTGAGGGTCCAGACGGGAGGCAAGAACTCCCAAAACATTGATAAGATCCGTAGGATCAGAAGATGAGGGATCATTCTGATTCATATCCCCCTCAAGATCGGGATTAGGAATCGCATATTCATGCGGGGGAGGATCAGGATATTGATCACGTGGATTTAAAAGAGGTGTCCGAACATTCCCATCCAGACGATATGGAATTGGGATAGAACTACGGGAGGCATCAGCATCTCTCCCGTTCTCATAGTTGTAGTCCGAATCGCGAGGGGCATTAGCATCTCCCTCGTAGTTGATGATGGCGTCTTGAGCCATACTCAAGTCCCTGCCTGATCGTAGCAGCATGATGTTAGATTCTTTTTTTTTTAAAGATTTGACAAACAAGTTGCACAGAGATTAATCAAACAAGTGGATGCTTAACGTAATTTTAAGATTCCTTTTTTAAGTTATTTGGATTCAATTAAACCTCAAATTCCCTCAAGGAAATGATCCTAGTTTCAGTTCAATTTCCACCGTTATTCTCTAGGGCTTTCTCTCACAACGCTTTCAGAATCTAACCGGGACTTCAATTGGTACAACCAGCCCGATGATCAAGGAGGAATACCTTGATTTGGGGGACTTATGGAGGTCTCAACGTCAACTTCTCTAGTCTGATCAAGGGACCAACCCAATCAGAGAGAGTTGCTAACGTCAAGTAATGTGTTCCTAAGAAAAGGAGGGTATTTGCCTCAATGCGTATGTCCTACGGCCTGGATGGCCTCTAATGCTTAATAATAATGGGTAGCTAGCACTCAAGCCACAGAAATCTGAGAACTGAAAAATAACTAAGAAACTGTCTGAATCGCGTCGATGGTAGTCGATGCTATTCAAAACAGAACTTAATTTTTTTCGCAGAAACAGATGCAGACAGCAGAGAAGATATGAAGACTGAAAGGCGTCTGGGTGTGTTGACGCGGTTTGAAACGCGTCAGTGCTCCTGGACGCTTTTCAGTTCGCAGAAACAGTTTTGCAGGAGGATTTTCTGGGTTGAATCCTCCTCAAACAGGGTAAAAGCAGTAAATAATCAACTCATGCATATTTTTTTTAGTTCCAGATTTTAAACAGGATGATTTACTAACTAAATAACTAGAAAATCAATCAATCACACATCATTTTCATCACAAAAACAGCTTTTTAAACTAATCAAGGGGAGGGCAAGATCTTGCCACTGGAGTGTACACGTGGTGCACGAGGGAAATTAATTAAACTAAAACACTCACCAATTGGTGAGGACGTGTCGAAAGACACAAGTGGTGCACCGTGGGTGTCCGGTTGATGATAGCAAGAACAAAAAAACTTAAAAGATCGCGAGACCAAGTCCCACCGTGATCGCCAAAAAAGTTGTGAGTGCTTAGAATGACCGTGTGATTATCATGAAAAATCTAGGTTATTTAGTGTAAAATAAACCTATTAAAAACAGCAACTAAGTGCAGTGATTGCCAGAAACTTTTAACTAAAAAGTTCCAAAAGAAGTATGATCGCCTACCTGTTTAAACGCGGAAGATATGGAGTCCTTGGTTCCCCTTTCTCAGCCGGCTGAAGAAAGAGAGCCCTTCTTTGCTTTTTGTTCTTGCTGTTGAATTTGAAGTTTGAGGTTGAGGTTGAGGTTGAGGATCGTCCAGAAATCCCTTTTGACTTGTGCTTGATTTGCTCCTTTTGATTCTCTCGTTGTTGTTGAGTGCAGCAGGAATAAAAAGAAAAGAGATAAAGAAACAATGATGAGAATTTTAAGCAAGAGCAGTATCTATTCTAATCATGATGCTAAGCATGCAATTAAACAGCAAACTTACTTGTTGAGTGGCTTTTGAAACCCCTTAATCAAGTAGGTTTTGAAGAGAATGAATGTGTTGTGTGTGTTTGCATGAAGTGAATGATGAAGAATGTATAACTAAATGAAATGCAGATGCGGAAATGAAAAACTTATGCCCAATTGTTGAATTCTTGAATGGATGAAGACTCTTGAAAGAACGCCGACTTCTGGAAACAGCGCTTCAGCGTTCCGACGTTGTTGCTTTGATCTTCAATTCGCTATCGCTCCAGTAATTCAACTCAAGATTATGCTCTCTCTCTTCTTTTTTTTTACTCTTCAACATGTAAGGTATTTATAGGCTTCTTCTGCGTTCGTGATTAACATAGAAAAACTTCGGATTTATCCGTCTTAACCAACATATAAATACTGATTAATTCATCTTTATCTGTAATTATCTAAAACGCGTCCACCATGGCTGACGCTTTTCAGATTAATTAAGATAAGGATAAATATCTGAGAAAAATTTATCTTTATCTTTATCAAATAAAACGCGTCCACATGTGTAGACGTCTTTTACACTAATTAAGATAAGGATAAACATCCGGAAGAGAAGTTAAAATAGCTTAGGAAACCTAAAACGCGTCAGCACTCACAGACGCCTTTTAGCTAATTAATCAATTGATTAAAATTCAAATTTAAACGTTAAAATAGGAATAAACTCTAAATGACGTCTACATAGGTCGACGTCTTTTAGACTTCTTCATATTTTAACTGAAATTTGAGCTAAAATCAATTTAATTGATTAACTTAAACATGTCTGTTAAACCCGACACTCAAAAATATTAATAAAAATTAATTAATTATTAAATATTAGACCATTCTGAGGTATTATTATATGATATGAAATTTACTCGAAATGACGTCAAAATTAGCGTGTCTACAATAATAAAGAACATCATTACTATTTCCTGTCTAGACAAGATTAGATATAGGTTGACTATTGAGAACAAAGGTTGTTCTATTTATTATGATAATAAAGTAATTATTTCTACATGTTTAGTCAATAGTTTATATCTTTTAGATATTTCTTATCATAATCTCTATATTGATAAAGCTCTTAAGAAGAATTAGTGCGAACCAAGCCTACATATGGCATTGTAGACTTAGACACTTTGATGAAGGCAAGCTACAGAAGTTGCATAAACATAGATATTTGGATCCATTCGATTATAAATCGTTTGTAACATGTGAGTCCTACCTTATAGGTAAACTGGCAAAGTCTCCATTTACAAGACATGGAGAGCGTGCCAAAGACATTTTTGAAATTTATATATTCTTATGTATGTGGTCCTATGCCAACCCAAGCCGAAGGTGGCTTCTCTTACTTCATCACGTTTACGGAAGACTTCTCGAGATTCGGCTATGTGTGCTTAATGAAGTATAAGTCAGAAGCATTCGAGAAATTTAAGGAGTTCAAGAATGAAGTTGAGAAGCAAACAAGAAAGAGTATTTAAGTTCTATGATCGGATCGGAGAGGAGAATACTTGAGTACTAATTTCACACATATCTTAAAGGATAATGGTATCCTTTCTCAGCTGACCCCTCCATGTTCATCACTGATAAATGGCGTATTAGAAATGAGGAATTAAACCTTATTGGATATGGTGCGATCTATGATGAACTTTTCAGGTTTACCATTGTCCCTCTACTATTGGACAAAGTATCCAGCAAGTCTATGGCCTCTACTCCATATGAGATATGGAAGGACAGGAAATCAAAATTTAAGCATGTTTAAGTCTAGAGTTGTCTTGCTCATGTAAGGAGGCATGATCTAGACAAGTTAGAATCAAGAACTGATAGATACAAATTTATGGAATACTCAAAGGAGACATTTAGGTACTACTTTTATCCTCCTAGCGAATAAAAGATATTTGTAGTCAGAAATATATCTTTCTGGAAGAGGAATACCTTTTCTAGGAGGACAGTGAGAGTAAAGTAGTAATGTAAGATGTTTCAAATCTCATAACTGTTGCAATCTCATTAGATGAGCTATCAGTTCCTAAACCTATTTAAGCGCACACACATAAGACTCGTAAATCTGGTAGAGTACTTAGACAACTCGAAAGATGTGGAACATATCGTTGAAGGTGAGTTTAAGGTGGAATACAACGAGGATGATGATCCTAAAACTTATCATAAGGCCATTAAAGGTTCAGAAGTTGGGAAATGGCAAGAATCCATGAACTCTGAAATGTAGTCCATGTACACCAACTAAGTTTAGAACTTGGAGGACTTGTCTGAGGATATTGTACCTATTAGGCGCAGGTAGACCTTTAAAAGAAAGATTGGTGCAGATGAAAAAATTGACATTTATAAGGCAAAGTTGGTGGCAAAGGGATTTCGTCAAATATAAGGAATTGACTATGACGAGACTTTCTCGCCAATTGCCATAATAAAGTTGATCAAAGTTCTTCTTGCCATAGCAACATACTACGATTATGAGATCTGGCGGACGGATATGAAGACTGTCTTCCTCAATTGTAGCCTTAAGGAAGAGGTGTATATGATACAACCAGAAAATTTTACATTCAAAGATTTTCCAAATAAAGTGTATAAGTTTCAAAGATTTATTTATGGACTCAAGTAGGTTTCTCAGAGTAGGAACATAAGACTTAACGAAACTGTCAAGTCTTATGACTTCATTAAGAATGAAGATGAGCCTTGTGTGTACATGAAGACTCTTAAGAGTGCGATCACCTTCTTAGTCATTTACGTGGATCACATTCTACTCATTGGGAATGATCTAGCAATGTTGTCAACGGTAAAGGTTTGGTTGTTAAAGAAATTTTCTATGAAGGATTTAGGAGAAGTCTCCTATGTATTAAGAATACAGATCTATAGAAATAGATCAAAGAGGATGCTTAGAATGATCCAATCTATGTACATAGATACCATTGTCAAAAGATTTAGCATGAAAAAAATCCAAGAGAAGTCTTATACTGATGAAACATAGAATTTATCTCTTAAATGAGTAATCTCCAAAGACTCCTAAGGAGAGGGCACTCATGGATAGAGCATCATATACCTCTACTATAAGATCTATCATGTATGTCATGCTATATACAAAGCCTGATGTGGCCTATGCTCTAAGTGTTATGAGTAGATTTCATGATGATCCAGATGAAGAACACTGGAAGGGAGTGAAACGTATCCTTAAATACTTGAGATGAACTAAGGATATGTTTCTTGTCTATAAAGGAGGTGACTTGAGACTGCAAGACTTTACTGACTTGAGTTTTCAGTCGAATCCAGATGATAGCAAGTCCACATCTAATTTTGTATTCACTCTGAACGGAGGTGCAGTATGCTAGAAGAGTTTCAAATAGGAAACCACTGCAGATTCGGCAACAGAGGCTGAGTACATCGCTGCAGCTGAAGCCGCCAAAGAAGTAGTGTCGTTGAAAAAGTTCATCACCGATCTCAGCATAGTTTCTAGTATCTATGATCCTATCTCACTATTGTGTAACAATAATGGGGCAATTACTCAAGAAAAGACCTACGGTCTCATCAGAAATCAAAGCATATTCTAAGGCGCTTTCATCTTATCAGAGAGATCATTGCCAGAGGAGATGTAGTGGTGGAAAGAGTTTCATCCGCCGACAACATAGCAAATCTACTGACAAAGTCATTGTCTCAAATTATGTTTGAGCGTCACCTAGAGACTATAGGTATTCAGCATAAAGATGATCGGCTTTCATCCAAGTAGGAGATTATTAGTCTAAGGTGACCTCCAAGCCAATCAGACATTGTATAATCTTGTTTCATTTATTTAATAAAATGACTTCATATTCATTGTGTGTAATTCGTTTTATATACTCTCATAATGTAGTCTGTGAATGTGTGCAATAGACATCAGATTATGATGAAACTATACTAATGAGCTGATTATTTATAAACACATATTTTTAATTGTTCCTAATCGGAAAATATCTGAGAAGGACATCAAATATCTAGTTAGACTAGTACATATTACTCCTGCTCATATAATGAGGGTGACTGATCTCATAGTCACTTGTGTGAATACAATAAGACGAATCTGTAGGTATTCATTAAAGAATAAATTCACTACACTGATCCGACTGTCAACCAGCTTGATTCAATTGTCGCAATGACGTAGATAGTCCTCGGACCTGAGACACCAATGACACATTGTTGGTGGACTTCTGTGCATTGACCTTGGTTTGCGGATCTCTAAACATGGGATTTCAAATAGTTAAAGATCGGGTACAGTAGAATACCTTCGAAATGGAATTGAGTGTTCAATATGGGATCATTCACTCTTGATATTCAAAGAGAGAATGCTCTAGGAAGGATGTCCAAGAGTTCCTGATCAGGGCGGATAATAATATTAGAAAAAAAGTTTTCCGATATTATATGGTAGCATCCACTCTAAGTGAGTCGACCGATTAGGGTTTGACAGTTCATCATATCTTGAGTTGACTCGAGAGCATTGCATGAATGAAGGATTATATCCACGCGGTAACTATCGACGGATAGATTCCTTGAGCGGGTTGTTAAATCATATACCTTCTGGGTTCACGTGGTGTCACTTGACACCCAATATGATCAGAGGCTCAGCCAATTAATGTGTGCGACATTAATTCTGCTTTAATTAGTTAATATGGGATATTAACTAAATTAAATGAGAAAGTAAAGTGTTAATGGGCTTAATGGACCATTAACCAAACTGGTACTTGGGTCTGGAGGGTCACACGTAAACAGATTCTCAGTTCATGACATTTTAGTGTATTTTTATATTAACTATGGACTTTTGTAAAAAGTTCCAGGCAGTTGATATAAAATTTTGCAGTGAGAAAATCCTGGGACAAGCTCCAAGGCTCTCTAGAGCTCATCGCCCTCCCTCTCCCTCTCTCCTCTCTACTCCGTGCGCCCAGGCCAGTGCCCAGACTCCGGTTCTTCTTTACTGCTTCAACTTAATGTCTCTCGAGAATCTATCGTCCGCATGCCATGGGAACCATCGGGACGTAGAAATACCGGTGAGCATGCTAATGCCAACGAGGGAGCGAGGACAATCCTGAAATAAGAGAATCGCGTAGATACCACTAAAGGTCGGGCATCTCTACGGCTCGTGGCGTCGCTCCATCAGAATCGAGCAGTTGCGGATTTGAATCCACTTAAGGTGAAATCCCTTCACCATAGTTCTAAGTTTTTATCACCGAAATGGACAGGGATCAAATTTTAAATCATCGTTTTTGTTTTCGTTGCGTCGTCAATCCCGTTGTTGAGATCATTACAATCCCCTTAGTCATTAACTGAGTAAATGAGGGAATCTAGAAGTAGCTCCAAAGGAATCAAGAGATGGCTCCCACTGCGTGGCACTTTGGTCCTTAAGAAATCAAAAGATGGCCCCTATAGCGTAGCACTTTGGTCCACGTGACACTTAAGACCCACATCACTGGCTTGATGCATCCACTTAGCATCTTGACATTTTAAATAAGTCATATGCATACATTAACTATTATGTTTAATGCAGGACACAAAATAATGCATAACAGGTACACAAGACATGTAATTAACAAATTTTTCTCATGATAATTAATTGTCTGTATCACATCGTGGACAGTGGATGCAATTCAAATCACGTCAACCATAACTGACGTGATTCAGCCAACCATACAAAATTCTAGGAATTCAATTTAAAACGTTGTCATTTTGAAAAATTAGAAATATCGTGAACAGTGATAGTTCTAATTATATTGTAACAGATGCAGCATGATCGATGCATGTTCATGAATTCATTATAGGAATAATTAAGACTAACTAGCATCATAACATAGATGTCTTAACATTATTTTTTTACAATAATATCATTATCATAGTATGAAATTAAATAGAAATAACTATTTTATACCTGCATGGATAATCATTATGGAATCATAAATTCAAGTTACATGGATTTGAACATAGATTAATATAAAACTAATCAAAATAATAGCCAGTACTTAGCGTGAATCACATCGTGCATGGCCGACGTGATTCGCAAATTGTGTCGGTCTACATAGACACATTTCTCGTCTATAAATTAGTTCTCCAGCAATCTAAAAATAATAAAGAAGAGGGAGAAAAAATGGATCCATACATCATAAATGCTCTCTAAAAAAACTATATTCACGCAGCCATACATCACATATATATACTAGATACTAAATTAAGTCTAAATAGAATTTTTATACATAAAAATATTATATTTTGATTGTTCGTCATCAATTGTCTCTCTAACTTCGAAGAGAACTCGAAGAAGACTGCCTCCGACAAGGGGACAAGTTTCCACCATGCTCATCGGGTCGTCCTCACACTGCAAGGATCGTCCTCGCGTCCTCCTCCTTGCACGTCATGAAGAGACACACCGCTGCACCCGCTCTCTCTTTAAATTTCTCACTAAGACTTTCTAATGGCTTGGGAACCGAAAGAGGGGCTTGGGCGACACTATGGAAACTTAAATAGACCTTTAACATGAGTCCCACGAAGACTCCTACCATACTCAAAGATGATAAAGTCTGCCACGAGTCGGACTTAGAAAACTCCGAATAGCGTCGATTCAACCCGACACGATTCGACTCACTTCAATCGGACGACACGTTTTAGTCAACTCATCAAGAAATCTAAAAAATTATAGAAAATTCAATAAATTCGAAAGTTAATCCTACTACTAGACTTACCGGAGTATTAATGGGACTATAACGGGTTTATTAAGATGCTAGGTGTTATAGATGTAGTAATTAGTGGCAACATAAGAATGAAATAATGCAGAAGCAATGTGATAGTAACGCATCAAATTCTGAACAAGTTAAGATACTAACATTATTATGCTATTTGTTTATACGTTAATACATTACTATTACTTTATTATATATGTTATAATTAACATAACACATGTAATATAGAACAAGCAAAAGAAGAAGGATAAAATTAAAAATTATGCATAAAGTAAATGGCCATCAATAGGAAGACGTAAAATACAATGTCAGATGAAACATGAAAGTCAGACAATCAACACAAAATTGACAAGGGGTAAAAAATAATTTCATATTAAAAAGTGCATTTGGTCTACATATAACACCCCCCCCCCAAAAAAAAAAAAGAATTATATATCCTTCCCATATTAAAAAGTAAAAAGTACTAAATATTTTAAAATATTCAAGTAGGCTCTTTATAATTGTTCTCATTTCTAATGTGTTAATTTTCACCGTCCAATCATGAAATTCAATTGTAGCCGTCCAATCATATGTGTGCTGAAAAATATTGTTAAAAAATTATAAAATATTCAAAAAAATATGAAATTTCTCTCATTGGCACTTAAGTTGACCCTATCTCATGGGATTTTAGTTTTAACCCCCAATTAAGGGTGCACTTAATTGGACATTATGACTGAGTTTTTTTGATCGAATAGTGAAAATTAAATGCCAAGGGACGAGAACAAACTTAAGGAGAATAATTGAATATTTAAAAAATTTTGATGATTTTTAACATGGGGGTAACTCATTTTATCAAAAAGGTAGAATGACTTATCCCTACCCTTAACCTCATTCTTACCATTTGCCCCTTCTATGGATTCATAAAATAATCATATAATTAACTCTAATAATGGCCTCATCACTAATTAATAATGTTAAATATGTTATTATATTGAAATCATAATCAAATTGATACCACCCATGGATAATATTATTATATATAAAATAATAATATATGTTATTATGTTAAATAGTAGTAATAAGTATTTTTAATATATTATTATATTAATATAATAATGTATATTATTATCTTGAAATAGTATTAGTACTTACATTAGTAGTATTAGTGCTTACATTAGTACTTACATAGTATTAGTACTAATAAGCATTAGTACTACATTGAATGTATAAAATAATAATATAATTAACACTAATAACGGCTTCAGTACTAGCTAATGATGTTATATATCATTAAATAGATATCTTAATCAAGTCGATGCCTATAGAATATATTATTATCTTAAATATTACTAATAAACATCTATAATACATTGTTATATTCTAATTATCTACTAATTATGTGTAATATAAATTGAATGCCTTTAATACATAATTAAATTCAACAACTTGGATTAAACATGTTTGCGTATCATGATATGAGTAATGGAAAGTAAGAAATATTTACATTTAATATACTATATATATTGAATATATAGTCATAATATATAAAATAATAATATAATTAACTCTAATTAACTATAATAATTCTATATTATATATAATACAAACTCTAATTGTATTACATAAAATAATATATGATCTTGGGTTAACAAGGGTAGCCATGTCTTTTTCCACAACTTATTGTACAATCATCATTTTCACAAAATAAAGAACATGGTTAACTTTTTACTTATCCCCTCACATATCAAACCGCACCACAGAATAGGGATAAAGATAAATTAAACCGAGTTGACTTATATTTATTCCTTCTTACTTATGTCACAATATCAAATATAGAGTTAACATTCATCACCAATTTATCCGCATCTACAATCAAGTTGAATATGATCGGACGGTAACAATTAAGTCTTAATGGATAAAAATAACCTTAAGAAAGATAATTGAATATTAAAAATTATAGTAATTTTTAACTTTTAAAAAATATGGGGATGGGATAGATTTGGAACTGTATAAGATTGAAAAAGAAATCTCTCTTCAAAAAGATGCTGAATTGCATACAATCCACGGATAAAAACTAGAGGCTGCTTTAGATCCTAAACAGGAAGCTGGATATGGTCTCCATTTATTACGGAGGTGCCACCCACTCTGAAAAACTACCACAACTGATACCAAGATATTCAGCAAATCTACTTAGGTGCACTTTAATTTAACTTTAAAATATTGTAAGTATTCCATTTAACAGAAGTTATATATTGAGTCATTTACTAAATCAACTGAAGAGTCGTTTGGTTTGACATAAAATACAATAAAATAATTTATCTTATGTGCCATGAAAATGCCATATTTTAAGCTTTTCCATTATTTTATGTCAAGACATTGTTTGGTTTGATGTACAATTACTGCAAAACACAGGAAAATATTGTATGTTTGTGAGATTTAAAATATGATGTTTTATATGTAGTATATCTTTCGTGAAACCAAATGAATCCAGGATCAAATAGCACCTTAGGGCCTGTTTGAATTGGATGCAATTCATAAACACATTTAGATTTAGCGAACACTTGTTTTCCACCCTAACCTTAATTTGGATGGTAATTAAAGTATATTTACTATAAACTGACTTGAGTTTACCATAAACTCCAACCCTCTCCATATATAAGCTCCTTAATTTCTCATAAACTAGCTAGGAGTTGGTTTATACTGAAAATTCTTTCAGATTAACTACCATAAATCCAATTATATTTACAAAGGACAATAAAAAAAGATCCATAAAGAGTACATCAATGACTAATTCATTTACCATGAGTATTCCGTCCGCATTTTCTTCAGTTACATCAAGGACTCAGTGGCGGAGCTAGGAGGGCAAGTAGGGTCCTTATGCATAAGGTTTTCTTGTTGAGGAATGATTCAGTGAGTTTGATCTCATGGTGAGGTTGAATTTTACAGTCATAGACATTTTTTATTTTGTCTCTTTCGTTTTTTACGAAAGGAGTAAAGTGAAAAATACCATTAAAACTCAATTTCACTGTAAAATCGAATTCATTGAATCATTTTTCTCTCTTGTTAACCCTCTCAAAAATAAAAACAAAATATATACTTACTTAAAAATTCTAAATAGTCTATCTTAGATAATTATATTCTTACTTTAAAACTTTCCTTAACTAAGGCTGAAAATTATGTGTAAAACTACTTTTGTATTTTAGTGGCCTCCCCAAGAAACTTTTTCTCCCTCCGCCATTGCAGGGGACTCAATGTTATCGTACCCTTCCAAGGAAATAGCACAACACCACACATGAATCAGTACATCCGAACCCAGCCAACCAGAATATTTCTGTTACTTGTTGCGTCGCACGTGGACAGTGGTCGGATCTATGGATTTATCGAACAGCTATAGCAGTAGCATTTTTTTAAAACAAATTTTAGGTGGGCTCCGCAGGTCTGATACATAAAAGATTTTAAAATTAAAAAATCAAGATTATCATATAAAAGATCGGATTATATAGATATATCAGTTATAGTGAGACTGACCTAAAAAAATAAAAAAAAATAGCCGCAGCACGTGCGGCCAGCAAGTGGCTGCACCGCGTGAGTAAAATTCTTTATGTTATCTAACGGGCCCTCCAACGCGCTGGGTTCTGCTCATCTATGCATCCAGCCGTCCACGTACGTCGATTTCCCTGCAACCCAGCAGAGGCATGGGGACCGTCTCCTCCTACGACAAAGCAAAGCGCGCAACACTTTCTTACAGGCCCTTACAGTTAGAATTCGGATCGCCTACGGTCCTCCTCGGCGGAATGTTTGGCGTGTTTTCCCTCCCCCTCTTTACTAATCGCCTACGGTCCGCAGAGGACATTAGACGATCTGGACTCTTACGGCTAACCCGGGCAGTACTAGATTCATAGCTGTCACGTCGTGTACCAAAGAAGACAACCCATTTCTTGGCGGCTTCAGGCTCCCAGAAGGCCGAGTTGTTATGGATCCAAGAACTGAGATGCCGTCCTTTGCAACACTGCCAAACTTGTCAGAGGTATGAGAGGGAGGAAGGTGCAAGGAGGGGGGTGCGGCCTTCCTGCTAAGCCCGTAGCAGCATCCACTCTTTGGCTAATGGGAATCTTCAGACACTGTCTGCCTGCAGAAACTCAGTGTGCTAAGCTAGCTAGCTAGTAGCTGCATCCACCGTTAAGTTGTGGGGCAAAGACAAAACAACGTGGATTAGGATCGTGCTAAGCTATTGGATGCACTGTTATGTCATAGGATGATGACAACCCAACGACGATTAGCTTTATGCTAAGCTCTTAGCTGCACTGTTAAGTTATAGGACAAGGCCAAAACAGCGAGGGTTAAACCCATCCCTGTCCTATCCCCTTCTTTCAAACGTCCCCCCCCCCCCCCCCCATGACACGCCACAATTGCTATAATTTTCTTGTCGTTGTTGTATCCTTTGCAGTATAATCTCAGTTGGACAAGACAATTGAATGATTATTTATAACCATGGTGATTAAAAGGAGTGAAATGATAAGTGAGCTTCAAATGAATCATTTCTTTAAACTCCTACCTGCTAATAAATAGGCAATCTCGAGACCATATACATTCGCAAAATCTCATTAACCTTCTATCCAATGTAATAAATGACAGATCTACAATTGCAAACAGGCATATCCAGACCTGAAAGCACAGGATCCAAATGAGTTGGGTACCCAGTTCCAGTCTCCAGATATGTTTTGACGCGCCTCTATACAATATAGGACGGGCGTTTGGCATCTTTTGGGCCGCCCTCTCTCCCTCCTCTTTACTGATCCCCCACGGTCTGCCGAGGATAATAGGCAATCTGAGTTCTTATTGGAGCTACCAGGGAGCAAAAAGTGCCATACCAAATACAGGGATTTTAATAAATGTACCCCTGTAAACCAATAAATTTGTATATATACTTTTGAGTCCCATATTATGATATTTTTAAATACTACACTCCTCACAACCTTTTCAGGAAGGTTGAAACTATACCTCTATGATTAAGAACCCGTGAACTACTCCAAGAGAATAAGCCGTTAAGATTTTTGATATGTTTGTATTATATACTCTTAAATTCGCCAAAATTGACAGATTCTTTTTGACATCTTCCGTTAGACTTCATGACATGTTGATGGAAGGATATAATTACAACCTTTATGAAGATATGTCACATGCATGTATTATAACCAATGTACAGGAGTTTTGAAGTGTGTGTATATATATAAGTGTACAATGAGTGTGTGTATAAATAAAAAATACATCATCAAATGTATTTACATCGTCAAATTTTTATCATAACTATGTATAACAGAATTAAGATCCTCGATCGGATGCTCTCAATCACACGAGCGAGTCAAAACTAAACTAGTCCACTTAATCAAGTAAAATAATTAAACTACAACATTTACCCTAACTCTGAGTGAGGATATATATGCTGACAATACAGAAGACAGGGTCATCTAAGGGGGGTCAAGGTTAGAAGATTTCTTCTTAATTTGGAGGCCAACTTAAAACATTTATATGCAAAAGGAGTACTTCTTTACAAACATAGACAGTAGAGCTGTTATACGATATTCTCTTGCTTCAGCTAGGTTTCCACGGGATGGAAAACATCATTTTCGTAGAGAAATAATTGATGTCCAACGTGCGACACCCAACAGCGAAACGTCCTTGTTTTGGAGGCATGGAAGGTCTAATAAATGCACCATCGTCCGCCCTTTTCTGCATCGGAGTTCCATGCGGATGCTGGTTCACGTCCACACGATGAAAGGGTGCTTAAGTGCATGAAAGCGATACGACGTACGGTCGACCCCTCCCAAGAATCCGGATCCTCCAGTAGAGCCGAAACAAGGTTTCCATAGAAACCCATCCCCTCTGTGACTACCTCAATTATATTGAGAGGATCTTGATTCCCCCTCAGAAGCAGTAGACTAAGGGAGTTGCCTCTCTGAGAGAGAGAGAGAGAGAGAGAGAGAGAGAGAGAGAGAGAGAGGCCTCTCTGTCTCTCTCTTGTGTGCATGCGTGTTAGAGTAAGTGAGGAGTGGTGGTGTGGGGTGAGGGAAGAGGAATCAATTTCTCTCTCTCTAGGTCCCCCTCTTCTTGTTTCTGAGTGAAGGGTGTTGTGAGGGCAAACTCTCTCTCTCTTTCTCCTGTTTGTGATGAAGGGTGTTGTGGGGGCAAACTCTCTCTCTCTTTCTCTTGTTTGTGAGTGAAGGGTTTTGTGAGTGAAGGGTGTTGTGGGGACAAACTCTCTCTCTGTTTTCTCTTGTTTGTGAGTGAAGGGTTTTGTGGGGGCAAACTCTCTCTCTCTTTCTCTTGTTTGTGAGTGAAGGGTGTTGTGGGGGCAAACTCTCTCTCTCTCTTTCTCTTGTTTGTGAGTGAAGGGTTTTGTGGGGACAAACTCTCTCTCTCTTTCTCTTGTTTGTGAGTGAAGGGCTTTGTGAGTGAAGGGTGTTGTACGTGCGGGCAAACTCTCTCTCTCTTTCTCTTGTTTGTGAGTGAGTGAAGGGTCCGGTGGGGCATAAATCAATCGATCAATCAATCTCTTTCTCTTGTTTGTAAGTGAGTGAGTGAGGGGGTGGTGGGTCAAAATCAATCTGGCAAGACAAGTGAGGCAAATGAGAAGTGGATGGGCAATAGAATGCATGAAAGCATACTAGCTAGTGTACCGAATATGGGTTGCATGGGCATGTGAATGACATGCATGTGTGCCACATTTATGTTTATGTCATCGGACGTGTGGAGGACCAACAGACAGTGAGGAGCCAAGAATTTCTTGAGAAAAGTAAAATAAATAGGGTTAATTAATTCATGCTGGGGTGAGATTTATTTTCTATCCCTTGTTATAAGGTCCCCCCTTCCTTTTTAAAAACTTTATGTCCAGTAGCCCTCTACTGTTACCTCGGAAGGATAATGCCCTTTTAACGTAACTTTTTTATTTATTTTATTTTAATTAATATTTTATAAAATTTTCAAGATATTTTTAGATGTAAACCCCTATAATCTTTTTTATTTACAGACAAACCCTCTTAATCTAACTATTTGTTAAAAAGCCTCCACAATCTTCCAAGTTTATAATGGAAAGTATTTTTTGTCTTCATCTCATTCTAGTATAATGGGAAGACAAGAATAAATTAACACTATAAACTTTTAACTATGACATCCCTTTCCAGGCAATGCCATCATAATCGCATTATTAAGGTCTTGAGAAGCCTACAAGGCATACTTGCCAAACCATTTGCACAACATATACAATTGCCAATTTAATCATATAAATCCACTAATGAAAACCTGTTTAATTACATGAACAAGTACCCCAGCTTTAATCTTGGGATTTATAACTAGAGCTCAAAAACTACGTGACAGTATTACAAACTAAAGTCATAGAATTATATCCAAATCTGAAAAACTTATACTATTAAACCTACCCTCTGGCACAGCAAAACTCTCTATTGTCTGAATCCTAATATTTCAGCCTCAGTACTTCTTAAATTCTCTTGTTAGAATCTTCTGAAAAACATAGACATCTAGGTAAATGAGTTTGCAACTCAACAAGCATCAAAATCAAAGACATGCTTACTACATACTAAAGTTCACAACTCACATATCATCATATTAAAAGCTCACATATTCTATGCATGCTAGGTAAGCCAAAAACAATAAGCATCACAAGATTTGTTGAACTGATATATCTCATTTTTTTATCAAACTTCTCACAAAACGCATAGTGAGTTTCTTATCCAAAGGCCTGCTACCTAGGAAATCATATACACATGCTTCCAGTAGACAATTCATACCTGACGGTAGCCAAAGACTGTTGTACAGTTGAATATATAAGCATATTTCATTAGACTAAATCATTTTTAAAGGATTCAAATTACATAATAAATTGTTATTCTTCATATTCCAAACAGGTATCTAAACCACTACATAAGGAGTCACACAAACACCTTGGCACATAGACAACTTAAGCGCCTTCATCTTAATATAATCAGCTAGAATCGGAGGTCTGGTCCCATCCTCCACTAAATTGATGTTTAAATTTTTTAAAAATTTACAATTTTCATCATCTATTGGATCATAAATTTGACTCAATCATACATAATCTCCTTAAGATAACACTATCCAAATACATCATAATTTCTTAAATTTCAAACCAACGCATATTTATCATAATTTTCTAAAACAAATAGAATGAGTATGAATACAAAATAATATACTTTACATATTAGTTTTCATATATATATATATATATGTATATATATATAAATCAAAAATATATATAAATCAAAGACATGTTTGATCTATGATACATGTAATTTTAAACACTATCTAATCGAATGCTAAAACATCACACATGCAGATTTTATAATTTTCTAATTGATAATATAGTTTAAGACAATATACATAGTAAATAACACATGCGATGGTTTATTATACACCTGCCTTAGATAGAAGGAAACACATCTAAGTCAAGAGTTCTCCTGTTGTTTGGAGATACTTGAGCTCAAAAGCACTTGCTCCTTCTTCTTTCTCTCTCTCTCCATCTCTAATTTTCTAGCTTTTTTAAGGAAGAAATAAAGCACTCTTTCTCTATTTAACTCTAGATAAACCCACTTAGCTAGATTTATCTAGACCCTTAGAACCGCTATAGGACACTCCCTAGAAGTCCACGTGTCCTTCAAAACTATCCAAAAGTAACATAAACAGTTCTGTCTAATAATGTAAAGAACCAACCAATCAATTACATACAGGCTTCTATTAATCGATTATAAGTTTAAGTCATCGATCACACATATCAGTTAATCGATTATATTCATAATAGTTAATCAATTACTTTTGTTTCTGTAAATCAATTACAAGTTCCTCTGTTAATAGATTACATAAGTATTGGCTAATCGATTATCTATGGTTCTGTTAATTGATTCCAAGTTATTCAATTAATTGATTACCCATTGTTTTTACTATCGATTCTCTTTGTTCTTATATTCGATTCTCTATCGATTACAAATTCTCTATCGATTAGTCTTCTAATCGATTACTTTCCTTTATTTACTTAATTACATACTCTTCTTATAATCGATCATTTGCCTTTTTTAATCGATCACTTATGTTTAGCTTAATCGAGTTCATGCTTTATCTTGACTTTGATTACAAAGTTTATTATAATTGATTATGGATGTTCATTTAATCAATTTCATAACTTTGTTTTAGCTTCGATTACAAGACTTAACTTAATTGATTATTTGTCAAGTTTTAAAACCATTATCTATTTATTTGTTAATCAATTTGTGCCTTGCCTTAAGTTCAATTATAAGACCTATTTATTCATCTTAACTTAATCGATTATTTGGTTTACTTTCAATCGATTATTACTTAACTTATTTTTAATTATAAGACTTCTTTTAACTACAATTACAAGTCTGATTTTAAGTTTGATTATAAGGTTGTATTAACTGATTATTTCTTAACTTCAATTCTATTATGAATTTCGAACTGCTATTACATATGGTTTTTACTGGTCAATTGGATTTTCTGTTAGCTCATCTAATCAATTATCTGAAATTTAGTCAATTTCTAAATTATCTTGCTTTGTGAACCTATTGTACTATAGGAAATTGTCTGCCAAATTAATTAATTAACACCCAATCTAATTAGCTTAATTAGACTAATCTGACTACCTAAGATCTGTGATATTATGTTAACACTAAAATTTGTTAGAGTACTGTGTTATAAAGGTGTTATAATATTCACTTTAAACGTCTTAGTAATAAAGTTTAAAAATGTTTAAGTATTGTTATTATAGTGTTAAAAATTATACTATTAACGAATTATACTTTAGCACTAGCACATGTTAAAAGATATACTTTGACACTAATAAATATAATACTTTAATATTATAATAGTCTTTTAAAGGATTATAGTTAACACCGACACATGTTAAAGGGTTATACTATTAAAGGATTATGTCTATTAGTGTCAAATTATACCTTTTAAAAGGTGTTAGTGTTAAAGTATATTCCTTTAATAGTATAATATTTTAACACTACACTGACAATACTTTAACAATATTAAAGTTTATAGTGTTAATACAATATTTTAATACAATAATACAATACTTTAACAGGTTTTAGTATTAAAATTTATAACATTAATATATTCTTGTCTTTCTATTATACTATAATATTCTAACAATATGATATTTTAGTAATAGAATGAGAAGACAAGAATACTTTAATACCATACCAAGATACTTTAGAGTGAATTATAATACACCTTACCATTAAGGCACTTTAAGACTATCACTAAGTCACTTTAAGACTAACATGTTAAAATAGCATATTGTGAAGGTGTTAGAGTATTCACTTTAAGAACAACTTAGTCCTAAAATTTTATAATGTTAAAATATTATTATCTTCATGTCATACTTTTAAAATAATATACTATTAGAGATAGAGAGTGTATTTTTGTATTATATTCTAATAAGATAATTAAAGGATAATTTAATATTAAAAAATATTAAATATATATTAAATATTTTAAAATTTATAAAATATTAAGTAAAATAAGAACAAAAAAACTTTTCACGATGGATAGTGTTCGGAGATACGTGGTAAGACAAAAGATTGTGAGTGTGTGCATGAATTATGTTTTAATAGGATAATTTAAAAATAATTTAAGATTATGAAATATTAATTTTATATTAACTAAAATTTTAAAATTTTATAAAAATATTAATCAAATTAAAAGAAAAAAAATATGATGAATAGTGCACGGGGGTACACAGGGAAGAAGACAAACATAGGAAGTTTACATAACATTCTATATTCTAATAAGATAATTTAAGATTATGAAATACTAATTATGTATTAACTAGACTTTTAAAATTTTATAAAAAATAAAAAGATTACAGGCGCACGTGCCGATTTTTAAGAGAAGAAGACAAAAATGCGACAAGTTTAGGGCGCCTGAATTAATTAATCCAAATAAATATTATACGAAACATATATATGAATTTATGCAAACTATCGGTTAAATTTAGACGGTACATCTTCATACTTGGGAAAAACCATCCGCTTATACAATGAACATCAATTTTTACATAATTATGATCATATTAACCCGCACTTTATGTTTAAAATAATCGATGATGAAATTTAGGAATCTAATGCAATGTCGCAATGTCACAACAATTATTAATCCATCATTGATATAAAAATTAATAACTATAATATAAAGAAAAGTATAAAACAAGTCGCATACTTGGAGTTCACAGACATTAATGTTAATTATGAGTGAAGTTATACTCTTCCGGTTCCTGAAAAGTCATGCAAAATGCTTGTGCGTGAGTGGGGATGCAAATGGTAGCGGATAGCCCCATTGTTTGACCAATTACTAGTTTATAGATCGATTAACGGATGGTCTTTTCAAATTTCTATCCATGATATGCATAAGGTAACAGGTATAATTTTTTTACTAAATCATATAATATGCTAAGAATTTGATTATCTAAACGATTATTAATTTATAAGATATTTGATAAATAATTTTAATTTTTAAATTGATAATATAACAGATGTGATTCTAAATCTACCTTAGACTTGTACTAAATCCGACCTATGAGTTTGCATCCCTCTGTGTGAGTGCTGCTGTTTAGTCCCGGTTGTCTCTGAGTGTTATCTGTTGCTGTTTATCCGATGGTCGTGAACCGACTACTTTATAAGTAATCAGTTTCAAAACGGTATGTGCGAAGTAGGTTCGTCATTCGAGACGCATTTTATTGAAGTTGACAATTTTTTCTTTATTTTCGATTTAACGAGTTTCTAATACAATGCAGAATATTTAAATATCACTCAAGAGCACAAGATTACAACTATAATTTAAAACACTTAAATACTATCAAGAGCATAAGACTACAACCATAATTTAAAATGCATTCCGACGTAATACAACAAATAGTACTTAAATACTACCAAAAGAGCACAAGACTACAATCATAATTGAAAATATATCCCAATGTAATATTCGTACAGTAACTTAAGTTGTATCTAGGTGCACATTAGAATGTATTTTAAAGTATGGATGTAATTTTGTACTCTTGATAATATTTAAATACTCTACATTGTATTGAGAACCTGGTGAACTGAGAACAAAGAAAAAGTTACCAACTTCAGTGGAATGCGTCTCAAATGACGAATATACTTTGCACGTAACATTCTAAAATTGATTACTGCTAGAATCCAGTCTAATATTATATTGAGACGATCAGAACTCCACCAGGAAATGGAATATTAGGAAGAACAGGAAACTCGCTAGAAAACTGTGCACGGCCCACCATAGTGGAAAACGTGGACTTTTATTTCCGTCTTGGTATTGGACTCCCAACGTAGGAATGCTCCCGTCCCATCTCCTGATTTGACCACGATTGTGATGGCAATAATATATCTTGAGGCAATATTACACTAAGTATTATTTTTTTGTCCTCCTGTTTGCCAACAGAATAATTTGGTAGAATAGGAGGGCATCCAGTTATTCTTATTTAAATACTACAATACTATTTAGTAATTGGAATATCGAAAAGGTCAAATATTCTATTAGATGACATAATAATCCAATAACTTTTATTCAGTTTCTCCAAAATAAAAGAAAATGGGTTAGATATCCATCCTCTTATTAAAAAATATTTATTCTTATCATCTTTTGTCAAAAAAAAATTTAACTAATGACAGAATAATTCTTATCATGAAAAGATATTCTTCTCCATATTTATCTCGTTGTCTAATGAGGGTTTAGAAATTTGCTATAAAACCTGCATCACCTGCGATGTAGCTGTATTAAAATGGACCCTCGAGCAATGGAATTTTGTGGAGTTTCTCTCAAATGAGTTTCAGCCGAAACGATAGGGTAGGAAGAGGGAACAAATTAAACGATGGAAGGTGAAACAATGGAGTTTGAAATGTTAAGATCGAGACTTGCCTTCCCCCCTACCACCACCAAAAGGCATGTGGTTAAGTGACGAGAATTCTGGGGTTATTTAGACTAATAGATTCTCTTTTTAGTAGGGGGATCATAGGTTTGAGTATCCAAAGGAATGGTCTCTAGCTCACAAGCGAAAGTGCATGAGATCATTACTTCCATGAACGCCTTGAACTTAAGAATATCCATCCTATAAGTATAGAACAACCATATAAATACCTAGTCACATTTCTCAAAGTACATGTCTAATTACATAAATACTTTGTAAAGTACGTAGACATTTTGACGTTAGTCTCTATACTAACGCTCTTTTAAAATATTTAAATATATTGAAATGCTAAAAATATATCACAAGTGTTTGCAAGAAGAGTCGTACATCTGAGAGGAGTGCAAAGTCTGATTCTTATCACGGTATCGGGCGGATCCAACAAATTCACAGTAAGTTAGCAAGCATGGGGCCTGCAGGGAGCAGTGTCCTCCTACCTGTAAGGTGTGTATTATTATAATATTATAGAGAACAAGTTGTCCTAAACTCTTTATATTTAAAGAGTACTTACTATCTCTTGTAACTATAATTTTTAAAACACAAAAAAAAAAAAAAAAACTGAATACGTAGGTAAACTCTTCTTGAACCACAACAAAATATTATGTGTTTTTGTATCTTTAATTCTTTCATTCTACTTTTCTTTTTAAATTTTGTAGATCTCCGAAGGCTATTTCAATCCTAACTTTTTTTTTTTGAGCGAGTAGACGAGCGGTGATGGTGAGGGAAATTCTTAAAAATTCGGCATTCCGTTGGATTAAAAATGAGAAGAAAAAAGGCACATGCCAAAGGCTCCCTAGAAAGATTCCAACCAAGATCTCCTCGCCCACAGCGAAGAGTGTGTCCGTTACAACACTCCTCCCTTTTGCACTCCCAAAAAAATTTCACATTCCATGATTGATGTCTATCCACCCCTGGCGCGTGCTTAGCTCAAATGCCTCAATAAGTGACGAACAAAAGAACAAATTTTACTCCGAAGCCCTAATTTATTTATTGAAACGCTTCCGTATGCGGCTGCGCCGTGGGGAATGCCGAGTGATCAGTGTCTTCTCCTTGGGCATGTCCGGCCCGATCACCACCGACTACGTCCATGGCTCGCTATGCGACGGCCTCCCAGCTTGTACGTTTTAACGCGCTTGACGGCTGCGGGGGACTCGGATAGATGTGGTGATTCCGCAGCCAAGAACTGGTGTGGAGTCGAAGTAGGGCCTTCTATATATGTTAATTGTTTAATATTCAAGCAGCAGCACTGCAAGGGAGGCTGGGGCTGCTCTGCTCAGCTGGGATCCTTTACATCTCTTCCTAACTCTTCCCCACCTTCCTCTGCGATCTTCCTCTTCTTCTCTGCAAGGTGGGAACACTGTCAAGGAGATCTTTCTGGCAGAATCAGAGCAGCGAGAGGAGACGACCATTTCCAATTCTTTTCTGCTGATGAACTTTAACTTCCTTGTTCCTATTTGAATAAGAAACTCATTTCGAGGCTTCCTGTAAACGACCCCTTGTAGAGCTCTCCCTCAGGGTTTCACAACCACGTACCTCTGCCCAGCTCTTTGCACCCCAGAGAGAGAGAGAGAGGATGCTGGGGTCCGAATGGGCGAACCCAGAAGCCATGCTACTCTCCTCCGACCTCTCGGCCGAGGAGGCCGCCCTGGAGCAGACCCAACAACACCTCCGGCACTACCCCCCCTACGACCGTGGCAGCCTAGGACTCGCCAGTATGTTCTCCCCTCTCCCCCCTCCACCCGTGACCGTAGCTGCCTTGCCCGGGGAGGAGGGCTACTCTCTCCACCACCGCGGCCTCTTGCTGCCGCCTGCGGCTGCCCAGCTCCAAGCCGGGGGGGCGACCAGGATTGGGCTGAACCTGGGAGAGAGGACGTACTTCTCGGCGTCCCATGACGGGGACCTCATGCAACTGCTGGGAGGCAACGCGTTGTGGCGGCCTGGTGGGGTCCCGGATGTGGGCGAGGGCGGTGTTTACGACGGCCTCAGCGGCAATGACGGCCTTCTCTACACCTCCAGGGCCAGATGCCAGGCGGATGGCTGCGTTGCGGACCTGGCGAAGGCGAAGCAGTACCACCGGCGGCACAAGGTGTGCGAGTACCACTCCAAGGCCGCCGCCGTCGTCACCGACGGCCTCACCCAGCGCTTCTGCCAGCAGTGCGGCAGGTATGCGGGCGCGCTAATGATACATGCCACACCTTAACAGTCGCCCTTACGTCAAATAATGCTTTCTTAATTGGAGGGTAAAAGTCTATAATTATTTTTTTTTTCCTTTTTTTTTGAAAGACTAGACTAGTGTAACGGAGAAGATGATTCCTAACCAAAGTCTTAGATTAGAATCTCGACATTCTGCTAGATTAAACACGGAGAAAAAAAAAGAAAGACACTTGCGAGAACATCCTTGAAGGATTCGAACCTAGTTCGGATCTGTTGCATCACAGGCGTCGGATAAAATCCATAATTACTTTGAAAGGTAAAACTCCATCACATTGATGGGTGGGAATATATAGACTCTTACGTTCGCAATCCTCCATCATATGTGAAAGCACGGCTAAAGCTATTCTTACTTCTTAGAATACTCCTTAAATATGCTTCATACATCGTTCACATTAGTTATTAGTTATGATATTAGAAACTAGCCGAACCACATTAGAATTGGTTGAATCGGATTGAAATCGATTAGTACATATTGGAAATGGAGAATGAATAATTAAAATCGGTCAATTTTTGGTTTGGAGTTGGGACTAAAATCGATTGAATTGGCCAAGGCCATTTTTATTCTAAGATTCGGTTTCTAATCTTTTTTACCATTGAATGAGTGTTATAGTCTACTGTAATAATTTTAGTAGGGCGGTTGAAATGTGCAGAGTAGCATAAGAGAATATTTTAAGAGGAATAAAAGTAGCATTTTGCATAAAGAAGAGCTATAAGAGGTCACTTTTTAAAGAACTGAGATTCTCTACAGTCTTCGGCGGACCGTAAAAGGTCATTAAAGAGAGGGAGTGGAGGGCCCAAAAACTTGATCTCAACTCCTTTTTAAATGATGGTAAATGACGGAACATACATCCCTTAAGCCCTGTAACAATCTTTAGATATTCTAATCACAGCAAATTAGGTCATACATACATCTGTCAATATCATCAAAATGGTCGTGCATACATCTAAGGCTATGTTTGGTTCCACTGTGATAGGAGTTTTTAGGTCAATAATTCTTGATAATTTAATATATATATATATATATATATATATTATGTCTTAAACTTGTATGTAAAAGTAGATTATAAAAAAGAAGAGATAAATAGAGAGAAGAAAATAATGATAATACTTTTCCAGAAGCAAGGAAAAGTAAACTTTTGAGTGAACTTTCTAGATTATAGAATTATTTAATAATCCCTCCACTCTCACTGTCTGCAGGATTGTACAATCATGTTCTCCCGTCCATTCTAGAAAACTACATTTATTTGACCTCCTAACACTTTTATTGGTGAGATTACATGAGCTTGCCTCCTCATGGACTACTCGCAGAAAATACCAATAAAAATTACTAATAGGGTGTTTGATTGCATTAGAATGTAATTTTTTTACAAATATATATGTTCATATTGAAAATATATTAAAAGAAGTGTTTGGAGACGCTATAAAAACATATTTTGATAAAGATTCTCACTTACAAAACAAGATAAAAATAGAAAGAAGGTGGACCATATTTTATCTTTTGTCACCAACTCATGAAGAAAGCAACCCCCTGCTCTCGGCAACCCGCCTTATCTTTACCTCCTCAAATCGTGCCCATGGCTGCCCCTGCCCTCTCAAACCAATGCACGAAAGATAATTATATTTATTTTATAATTTAAAAAGTGTTATATTTTTTATTTTCATATAATTTTTTATAATAAATTTATATAAGATATTATAGTAAACACCCATAAACCTTTACTTTAATATAGACCATGGATAAATTGCCCCTGCAAGTAGAGCTTTTGCAGCATATAGCCAATGATACTGGTTAATCAGTTGGACGTTTAATGACCATAGGAACTACTTGGTTAGCGTTGGTTTTACTCTCTTAAAATACATCTTTTAATTCAATCACAAAAGTGATAAAATTGGTAATCCCAAATTAATTCATATTAGTCTGTACCACATGCAAGAAATATCACATATAAAAGAGAAATACTCGTAGTAATGCTTTTGAAATATTGAAGTATAATTGCCTTTCGATCAATGGATCGAAAGATGCAGATGTAGAGTGGCTGTATGAAGTTAAAAGAGTGCGGTTTCTATGAGTGTGCATTTGGATGGGATTTGAGAAGTGCAACTGGAGGAGGAATTTTTTCAATAATTCCTTCATCCCGAACGGGAAAAATTGTATCTAAAAGGATTTTTTTAAAAATCTTCCCTCTCTATGGTGACCGATAAGAAGATCCCTCCTCAAGTTAAAAGTTTGTGTACCATCAGATTTAAGAAGAGATCTTCTCAACACATGTTTAGATTGGAGGAAGAAAGTCACATATTATAAAAAAAACTTTTCATATGATCTCAAAAATTAACAAATATTTAAATTCTCTTCCTCTCAATACTACTGGATTCCGATCTAAATATATACTAAAAAGATCTCCTCTCGTCAGATCTGACTGAACTGTATCTTCATTGAGTTCTGGGAACAGTATCTGTTTTTCTAGGGCTTGGCATATAGACAAAAGTTATTATTGCCAAAAGCTGAACATTTAACATGTGTATTGGGGAACGTGCGGGCTTGGCCTACAGACCTATGCTTGCAAATAAAGAGGGGAAAAAAAGCTTCCAATGGCGTGTTGGAGCTAGGTAGTATTCCAACTCTGGACGTAATTATTTGGTGGGAAATGTTATTTATTATTATAAACTATTTCGTTTCTTGTCTAAACAATATATAAAGATTATTATCTATAAAAAATAATCTTTAATTTAAAAAATATATATATATAAACTTTTAACACGTTTTTTCTTGGGAATAAATTTACTGCACAGGTTCCACCTGCTGCTGGAGTTCGACCACGGGAAGCGCAGCTGCCGGAAGCGACTGGCCGAGCACAACCGCCGAAGGAGGAAATATCCACCGTCGCCAGCTATGCTGCCGCCGTCGCCCACTCATCCCAACCCTACGACATCCTCCACCACTGTCAGTCCACCAAACCCTACTTCCGAGGGTAAGTCTCAATGATTTTGTCTTAATATGGTTAAATCAAATTAGAATAATATATCTTGCTATATATCTTATGACCTCCTCAATTGTGAAAAGCCGTAGATTCGATTCTCGTTAAGTGAGAATTGATTTGTAAAAAAAAAACTTCCTTTGATGGCAAAATTAATTTGAAACTTTCGCGGAATTAATTAGAACCATTCTCAGCAGGACACTTATAGAATTGCACATCTCTCATTTGCGAGGCATATGCAAATTATATCTATTCAACAAATTACTCAGCCACCTTGCCAAAAAAAGAATTTTATACTTCTTTTTTACATCATTCAAAAGTACGATAAATATTTTTATAATTTTATTTCACCTTGCCGACAAATTGAAGTTCAACTCTTCGTTGATACAAGTGGGTGGGCGAGCAAGGCAAGGTTCAAACACATTGAGATCGATAGCATACTGTTCTCCAAAAAACGTAGACAATGATAATTATAAGAAACACTATTCAAAAGTATAATTATGAAGATTCAATATTTTATTAATATTTTAAAGTATTTATTTAAAAAATTAAAATAAATAAATTTCACAATTATATTTTGTTCTTTATTTTTTTGTTTCTACTCATGCAAAACAATTCCGTAACACTACCGTGCGGCTATGTCTGTGCTTTTCCTCAGACCCAGTTGTGGAGGGACCGCAGCCAAGCAGGTGCGGCGAGTCCACGGCTACGATGGCGGCCACGGTGGCGCCGCCGGCGTCGCCCACACGGATGGCAACGGGACTGTGCTTGGGTTACCAGCAGCTGGACGGCGTCCCTGGAGCCAGCTCCTCCTTGTCGACCTCCTCTCCGCCTTCTTGCTCGTCCTCCCCCAGCTGGTCGTCCTCCAGCTCCGTGCCGCAGCACGTCCCCCAGTTCCGGCCCTACCCTCCTTGGGTCTCCATGTCCTTGTGGGAAGCTGAAGTCACAGACGAATACCTTAACTGAGCACACAAGAAAGAAGCGTAAAAGAGCACCATCGAGGTAGTAGCGCAGAGACAGAGAGAGCGTGTGTGTGTGTGTGTGTTTTGGACCTCAAGAAGTTGGAAGGTGGCATTAATTTGAATCAATTTGTTCGTCTGTTCAAATCTTCTGTATGCCAATATCGTGTAGCAGTGTTTGTTCTTATCCGATATATAGTTTGTTTGGAAACTAGTGAACAACATTGAGATGCATGGTTTATGGACGTTGGTGGTGCATGAGACGATTGGATAAGAAGGCATCGATCTTTAAATCATCAGTTTTAAAATAAATGAAAATAAAAAATTTAGTTTTAAAATAATTCATTTTAAAATTACCAACTTTAATTTATGACTTATAGAGCAAAGTCTCGTCCATCACGATCAGACGCCCTCCACTAATGACGTTGATAGGCACGTCAAAAGACTCTCGCCGTTGATCCGGGAGATCCCTCTCCAATGCTTAAGACAAAACTGGGAGAGGAAGAAAGAAACTAAGGTTGCTTGGGTTTTGAACCACGTACCTCAAGGAGTTGAGGATACTTCATGGGTGTAGATTGTAAAGAAAAAGTATTTTAAAAACTACAGCAGATGGCGTTTTATAATCAAGTTGGTAGATTGTGTGAAAGTTATCTTCAGAATTTAAGCTGGGAGATGGAGCATATATCAGGTTTTTGAAAGACAAATGGCTTCCAAATGGTGCTCAGATTATCCACTAGCTAATCCTAACCAATCAAGAGTTGGGTAGAAGAAAATATCTCCTATCTGAAATACAAAGACAACTTTCAAGGGTAACCTATATAAATCAAAAACATCTAAATGATATAATGGGACTGAAAGCTAAAAAGTTTCAGCATATATGCAACAAATGAATGTTTAAAGTTATTTTTACCTACCAATCTCATTGTTGACTTCTGAACATTTGGAAGAGTTATGGTATGAGGTCATATATATGGTATGACAGGCTATTGACAGCACTCATGGCAAAGTGTGTAAATGTAGAAGGGTCCAAAATTAATATGCTCGATCCCTCTGTTCTTCTTTGATGTAGATATTAGTTATAGGTTGAAGAATATCTTTGAACCTACTAAAAAAATAAACAATAGTCACAGATGTTGGCGAACTAGATAATAAAGCAAATGTTCTTCCTGAGGCACCTAAATTAATAATAACAGTAATAAGAATTGCAATAAAACCTGACAAAAAGAATGATTACACATTGAGCAAACTTATATAGAATTAGACCGAAATTATTCATCCTATATCAACAATTTAATAAAGCATTAGAAGTTTAACCTTGAATTATAAATGAGCTGAAGTGCATGGATTAGAGCAACAACAACACTATCAAATTTGTACCTGTTGGCTAATGGAAGGTTTCATTCCAAAGTTTGATTCCATATTGTCACAATTAAAAAAGAAAATATGGGAAATGGATGAATCAGAAGATCCATAACTCCAATACCTATAGATAATCACAAAAGATTTTCACTTAAGAGGGAGCCGCATCATCTCTTATTCTAATGAATGCTTCAAAATGTTGCCTTCAATATAATGACATGAAAAGATGAGTATGTTTACATTTTAACATGCAAACAATTACTGAATTTTGAACTAACACTATTATAACTAGCAACTACCTTCAGATCTAGGAAAGATGTAAAGGGCTGCATTTGATTGCAACTTAAAATTAGGACATAAAAAAATAATCAAATATAACTAGTAACTTTAGAGTAAGGTTTTTAAGCCATTTGTTTTCTTAAGACCTAGTTACACCCTTTCAAACCCTTGACCCATGTAAAACTGGGCAACCCAACCATGCTTAAAGTGTTTGATCATGGGTAAGAATTGAAAATGGACAAAATGTTTGCGTCTTAGAAGCCAAAGGAGTTAATATGCGTATAACATATAAAGGATGGTTCATATCCCATTTCAATGGGTCTGAACTAGGAACACAAAAATAACTTGTGAGTTTTTTGTGGAGGGTTTGTTCATGAGTATAAAGAAACTAAAAGTAAAAGCAAGATATTAGTGATAATCTTTCTTACATGACCTAAAAAAATAATTTGTATTGAAATATTATTGACAATGTGGATTACTTGAACACTCAAAATTTAATATCGTAATGACAACAACAATCAATAATATCCAACAAATAGTATATCTTGTCTGAATTAAATTTGTCAAATTGTTTGTTGAAAATTAATAAATCGCCCAAAATATTGACTTAGTAATAACCCATGAGCTAGTTACAAAAGATTAAGTTGCAAAATTTAATGATGAAGTTCAATAGCAAAGAGAAAGGACTAGGTTACACAAACTAAAAATATTGGTTAAAAAAAGAAAATCAAAACTTGGATCCCTGCTAGACAAGTGTAAATGAAAAATAACATATTCCACCAGTGAATCCTAAAGAGCCGCCAGTGGGATAAACTGTGAGTACAAGGTCTTTTTTTGAAAAAGATCAAAAGTGCTATTTTACGAAGATATGTTGTCCGAAATGACCTTTTCCATCTTCCAACAATGAAGGATCCCCCACATAGTTTTTGACAATGGGGACTTGTTATTTGAGCAACACTTCAGTATTGTGTTCAATCCACAATAAGTGTGTCTCAATCAATCTTTTTTGCATATGTTCTACTAATAGCAGCATTAAATTATGTCGCTGAAAATATGGGAACACACAAAATAGAAGAAAACAACATGTCACCCTAAGTTGCAATTTAATTGGTAGTTGGAAAAATATAGATACTATTAGATGCTGCATGTTCTTCTCATTGATAATAAAGACAAGCAGTCCCATTGGTCTGTAAAGTAGAATTAGATAGCAACTAATCTAATTGCAATAGAGGAAAGAGATGCAAGATTATGAATATAGGGATGAACTGCTTCTGTAAATGCAACATAGGACTATAAATGTGATGGTGTGATTCACGCATAATAATGTCTAGAATGGGATAAGTGTGTAACTAGACCTTTGTGATATGGCTGACTTATCTATGGCATAACCTTTTCTAAAAATTCTGATAAGAAAAAAGATCAAAGAAAACAAAGTATATGTGCATGCAAATCTGCTATTGTGCATATTTCTAAAAGAAAGACTAAGCTTCACATAGCAATTAGAAATGAAAATTTCAACATACGAAAAAGAAAATTGATAAAGAATAAAACCAAATTAGGAATAATTTTTATTTTATACACAGACCAAATTTACTAAACTTGAAAACTATGGATCTGATTTACATGAAAGGAACTTTGGATGGAAAATCTCCACAGTTTGCCAATAAGACATGATGAGTTATAAAAGATTAGACGTCAAAAGTACAATAAGGAAAAGAAATATTCATTGAGGAAAACTGATTCAAAAAGGAAATTTTTAGAACTAGAAGAAGGTAAGGCCTTAAAAATGAAAAATTAAATACAAAAGATAAAGCAAATTACACTAGAAAAAGAAAATGTCGTAAATGATTATAACGATCGTCGCAATGAGAACTATTCAAAACTTTAGAACAAAACAGATGTATGAAGAAATATTATAGGCACAATGCTATCGTGATATATTATAGGGAGCTTTGGAAAAATGAGATAATCAAATTACTATGTGTTATATATAGTAAAAAATGTCTCAAATTTTAAATGTTAGCAGTTGGAACATAATTTAAAAGACATTATTAACCTAAAAGCAGCGAAAATTTTAAAAGATGTGTGAACATTTCAACTCTTCGTGAAAATTTTAGAAGTTAGTAACTAGAACATAATCTAAAATTATCATTAAGTTAAATCATATAAATTTAATTTAAATGATGTATACATGCACAATGGTCACAAAATAATATGCTTTTGGAGAAAGACATTCTTTAATATTTATTATTGTTTGTAAATAAGAGTTTCTAAAATCATGACAATTTGCATATGTCAGAAACTCCTGACAGTAAGAATAAAGCACCACATCAAAGGTATGAATTAGATTTAAATTCTAAAATCATATGATCTGAAATGTTAGTTAATCATAATACACAGACAATGTTTCCAAACAAATTCTTGGAAGGATTTCAACATGGTGTAAAATCCTTGACATTACGTCTAAACTTTCAAAAGTTTATGAAACATTATAAAAAAAGGTTTCAATGTTTATCTAGCTAAAGTGGCTCCTTGTGATATGATAAAAAGTTAATATTGTCTCAAGTTCCAGAAGCATTTCTCATAAATTAAGAGATAGCAAGTTACTTTGCCATTTTCACCTACCTTTGTCACATGGGAGGAGCAACTAAAAGCTATCGATTTTTTATGGATCTTACAATACCTAAATATAATATATCTAGAGCTCTACTATTCAAACCATAAACTTCTCATGATAGAAAATAGATAGTCCAGGAAAAAGAAATAGAAATATTGACTTTAAGCATGAAGGCAATATGTTATACCCTCTTATGCCTACTGAAATTTGGATATCCAATGTAGCAAGTTCTCATACATTGACTCAAATGTTCATTCAGAAGAAACTAGAATTATAGAAGTTAAACACACAGTAGTTTCTATAGCAATTGGATACCAGATTAATAAATGATAGTAAAGAAATACACCTCCATCCTCAAAGAGCTGTCCTTACTAAATACCATGCTAGATAGAGTTCTCATGGTTGATCATTTGGTTTAGGTTAGATTTCTGTAAAAAAAATCATAATAATTTACATAATAGTTCGATGACAAGTATCATACAAGACCACTGCTATAGAAGCCCATCCTTATAGTATTCAAAGAGCTCACATTAGACTCGATTAATTAAATCTACTTTATGATATAATAAAAAGTTCCTAAAAGGTATGGTAGCCACCAAAATCAATTAACACGAAAAATCAAATGAAGAAAAGACAAAAATGTTGTACATAGGTCCAAAAAAAGAAAGATCAATGCAAATCAAAAATGAGCACAGCACAAAGGCCTCTTCATTGAAATGACATCATAGATTAATAAATGTTTATCAACAAAAAAGTAGAACATCTATTTTTGTCAATAGCTATAGCTAGGCAACAAATTATACCCCATCTTTTTCCATTTTTGCTGCTCATTATCTAATTTCTGATGCAGCAAGTTGAAGTAAATAAGGTTTCCACCAACTGTTTAACAATACTCCATGTTAGATTTTGCTTGTTGCAGAAACCTATGTCTAATCCCATCTGCACCTACATTATTTAATTAGTTCTAAAGTAGACATATGAATCACTTGTGTATATTTCCCAACTAAAACCAACAGCATTTTAGCCATCCAATCTCAAACATCAGATAAGTCAAAGGATTTGTAAACACAAACTCTCTTTTTTTAATAGAACTATCTGATCAAAATCTAGCTCTGCTATTATGTGATCAGACCAAGGCCTAACTGCATACATACCATACACACATACCCATTCATGCAAACAAAGTATGTATGGAGTGTGTGCACACACGTGCAGAAGTATTTGCCTCCACTTGACAAGAGTGAAAACAAATTACTAAGATTTTTTGCACTATGCCATTCCTCAAAGGAGTCAACAAGTAGCCATGCCTCAGTTTCTGCAGTATGATACAATTTAACAAAAAAAAAAAGTAAAAACAGTTAACTAAGTTCAGTTTCTATAGCATCATAGAATTAAAAAAAAAAAAATACAGTTAACTAAGTGACCATTACTTATAAATCATGAAGTAAAATAATTATTCAAACTTTACCTATAATTGAAGAATAATGTGCTTTCTCTTGCACTTCAATTGTCACCTGAACAAGCACTTTGTAAGGTGCAAGGAGGCACAAGGGTACCCTGTATAATTAGTATAAAGTGTTTGCTGATAGAGCTCAAAGGATAACCTCTAAAGCATAACCAAAGGATAAAAGAATTGCAGTTGTGAGATGAGATGTAGAGATTTTTTACTGTCAAATAAAATAAATGAAAATGGAGGTACTAACTTATCACTAATCAAAAATCATGATAGCGGTTACAACATATATGGTTTACAATGTGATTAAAAAAATTGAAAACAATATGATTAAAAAAATCTTGAAACTTATAGTAAATGGTATGCCATGACCTATGCTAATTTGGAAAGGTAGAATACACAAATACTCATAGGAAGTTCAAAATCAATGATCCCAAATGCAAATTACCAAGTGCAAAGACCACTTCGACAGAAGATTAGGACTTGCCCATGTCATAGAGCAGCACTATCAACTGATGCCATTGCTGGTCAGGAACAAGAAAATTTGACATAGCCATCCTTTATGGAGTTTTGAACTCATATTTAACAGTAGTGCAGTAATTTTGTTCAGAACTTCATTTGATCTGTTCTAAGATGACCTATGCATTCCAGTATCTGACATCAAATGGCTAAACTAATAACTACAAATCAATAGCACATATAGCTAAGGAAGTGAATGTGTTAAAACATTACAGATCCTTTCTCTTTCCAACCTTTAGATTTCCATCCTTTCTTGGCATTTTGGCCACCATAGGTAGCAAGAGCTGCACAATAGGTTCTTGTCCATGAGTATGATGCATGTAGTTGCCACTTGTCTTGCTAGCCGCATGGCCTATATAGAATAGCTAGTGAGCAAAGTAGCATTCAAGAAATTGTTTGGAAGACAAGGAATTCCAAAGTATTCAATAAACTTCACATAACGTCTTAGAAGTGGCTTCTTCCATTGCAATGATACTAGTGCTCACATAACCACCCTTAAAGTCCTCAACAGAGGTTGTTTAAAATATATGAAGAAAAGATCTCAACATTTATCAATGTGCTAATCGATGTTAGCATGCTATCCTCAAGGGTGCTATCCAACATCAAAGATCCAAAGTCTTAGGGGAGAACATCCTAAGTAGGACAAATTATTTGTTTATGAGCTAATTACATGAATACTAGAAAGGGACAACTTGCCGATGAAAATTCCAAGAATATTCCACTACTTCTCTCGCACGCCATTTTCTATCATATACTAGTCCATTCAGATAAGGAAAAGTAACAAATCAAAAATATGATAAGGGAAAAAAAAAAAAAAAAGCCAAAATAACTAAAAAAATGATAATTGTGATGGACTCATAGCCAAAACCAACAGCACCAAGCAATTTATGTTCTCAGGAGAATAAGAACTAGAAGTAAACATATAAAGCATTACTTATAAAGCATGCAGTACTATGAGAACAACCTAAGCATACTATAAACAACTTTGGAATGTGGTCTTTGGAGAGATGCGTCGTTAAAACATGCACACACAACCAACCTTAATTTTTCCAGACTCGCAACAAAATAAGAACGTAGCACAGTGACGAGAACGGATCAAATTCATAGAGAAGTCAGATTTTTAAAATTAAAAATCTTGATTTTCTTATTAGATAATAGTGGAAGAATGAAGAGAGAGAAGAAATTGGAAATAGATCACACAACTAGAACTAACATAGATTCGATACAAGCACAAAATAAGAATCCCATTATACATTTTGAAATAGCCCATCTGCTGAACTAAGATTACCCCTAAAACATTAAGTAAAAGAATAGTACAATGTTTGAGTGGTATCAACAGAAGAAAAAAAGAAAGTTGTACAATAAAAAGATGTAGAAAATACTATTTTTTTCAAACAAACTACTGTTAAACGACATCAAATTTTTACAAAATTTTATAAAGAAATTTAAAATAGAAAAATAATATGACTCTCAAAAGACAACTTTTATAGAAAATACTCGAAACACTATATAACACAGAGAACTCAAAAACTGAAGAGGAGATAGAGAGAAAATTAATGTTTGCAGTCGTCGCAGCACTTCACGCAGATCTGTAGCAATGCTAGACCCTTTCCAGTGGTCAGTTACAGTGCCTCGAGTCCTCCTCCAATCCCTAGTAGCCGCTGCTTTGAGAGAGATGTAGAAGGAGAGAATGAAAGCTTGAGAGAGATGTAGAAGGAGAGAATGAAAGCTAGAGAGAGAATTAAAGAGAGATCAAGAGAGAGTGTGAGTTTTTAAAAATCAAAAAATTAGATATAGAGAGGGTGTGAAAATTGGTAAAAAACAGTGAAAAATCAGAAAGAAATTAAGAGACTTAGAGATATTGATCGGGCTATGTACAACCCAGATGGGGGGCGAATGGGTTGTAAACATCAAAAGTAAAATTAATCGCGGAAGCTAAGATAATTGCAAAGAAAGAGGGAGATACAAAGACGTCAAACACACAAGAATACAAAGATTTATATTGGTTTAGTCTATCCAGACCTATGTCTAATCCCCAAACAGCTTCTTGGGAGTTTCACTAACACGAGGTATCAATCCTCTGCAGGTTAAATATAATCACCAGAGACAACTGGTCTTCCTTTCAACTTAGAAGGAAAACAAAACCACCCTCAAGTCTTCTCTTCATAACATGAAGAGGGTGAGATTAGTAGCATTGGAAAGACAATAAAAAGTCTTAAAACCTCGTAGAAGATAGTGTTTCCTAATTCAGATGTTTAAGGGGCTAAATTTAAAAGACTTCAGAAAATGAAAATACAGGTGACGTGAACATAGTCCAATTTGCATTAAGAAGTTTTGATTTGGAGATAAAGTCATGAGAAGTAGGATTCGATTCTAATAAAGAAAAGAGGTGTTAGTAGTTGTATTAGGAAGGTAAATAAGTATAAATAAACCTTTGGGGTCGTGCTCAAAGTTCTATTACATGCAGCTCTCTTCCAATGATAAGTTCATGTGATGTTCTTGAGAGAATAGAGTTGATTCATGATTGTTTCTTTTGAGAATTTGATTCTAATCAATATTTTGTGTTATTGGAGGCTTAGAGAATGTAAAAAAGATCTTAGAGAATATGAAAAAGAGTTTAAAGGAAGAAAAAACTATTGATAGATAGCAAAAAAGCCATAGCGGAGCCAAGAACTAATCTTTTTTCAAGAGGTATGTGGATAATTCTAAATATGATATACTTTATATTAAAAATTATATTATTTTTAAAGGTTTTCAAAAACTAATTAATTAGTAAGAAGTTTGATCTATATGTCTAATTCATGATTATCAAGTTTCAAATTTTTGTGATCTTCTTTATCATTTATTCCATGATTATTATCTCAGCCTATGCAATCTGTTTTGTTTCCAATTATGATCACATAAATTATAGATGTTTGTTCTCCGTGGTCTAATGTCCGATTGAGTTGAACTTTGGAAAAAAGTCTATTTTTCATGTTATCTTTATATCCATAAATTTTATAATTATTTGAGTTTTTTGAATATTTATTCCGTAATATTATTTTCAAATTATACAATTTGTGCTACTAGTTTTGAAGTCCTAACTTATGAATATTATATCTCACTTGATTCATATCCAAATAATCTCAAATTTTGTGAAAACCTTTGTTAGATTATCCTTAACTTTTTTCAAAAGTGTGAGAATTTTATGACCCCATTTGCTATTTAGTTTGCCCTCTGTTTTGATTTACTAAAATTATATTTAAGTTAGATTTCTATAATCGAAGCGAGAGTCTAAAATCATATCAAATCAATCTAAAAATTAATGAAATTTTGTCTACACTCGACATATGATCTATTTGACATGTTAACCAAGTTTGAAAATTTTATGAATCTGTTTGATATTATTCGACTTATTTGTTAATTTTTCAGCTCTGAAAATCAAGTTTGATGGCCGAAAAATATGTTTGTTATTCCAAAAATTTTCAGATAATTCCTCAAACTTATATTTCTGTCCAGTAACCTTTTGGCATTAGCTTTATACTGATTTTTCATGTATATGACCATGTTGACTCTTTAAGTGGTTATTTTGTATATAAAAATATGTATTTTAACTCTTATATATATGTATTACTTTGATAATTCAATTTTTAGATCTATACTCATCTTTTGTCATCATTTGACTTCTGTTAATATGATTGTGCCGTAATTATTTGACTTTGCTTGTACATTGCTATCTTAAGGAGATATTTGGTCTGATTCTATTACAAGCATCCATATTGAATAGGATATTTTGTTTGGAACCCGAGGGCAAATCGATAGAATCTTGATTTTCGGCCGACTAAACCAAGGGATAGTGATACATAACGTCCTGACGGTTTAGAGTTGGATGAGACTTAGACTCTCTGATTTTACACAGTAACCAATACCTCTGCATCATTTGCTTAGATACTTTTGTTTGACTCCTTATATTGTTATTTGGGTGCATGTCCGTTATGATATGTTTTGATTTGTTTGATTGATACATAAACCTAAAATCTTTACTCTATATGTTCATTTAAATTCAGCTTAGCCATTTAAATTCTTTGATCAAGATGTTTAGCTATCCATTTGTAATCATATGAATCTGTCTTAACTATTTTATTATGATATAAATATGATTTGATAAGCTATTATGCCATGATACTTGCTACTTGATATGAAATGTACTCAGGAGACGGCGATACATAACGCCCTGACAATTTGATATATTTTGTTCGATATATGATATGCTATGATCATGACTATTAGAATTTGATATGTCTAATATGAGTTTGATCATGTCATATATGTTGTATGTTAATTGATCTATTCATACTATGAGAAAATATATTTGATTTGATAAGTTTATATTTAACTATATTTTATATCATGTTCTTATTTGAGATATATGTAGAATTGTATAAGATCATGTTTAGTATAATTGTATAATGTGATTCTAAAATTTACTATATGTTAAGTCATGTAGATGGTTTGAAGCCTACTGAGTAGTTGTATTCATAAACCATATTAACATTTTCAGAGTCTGAGAAAGAGATCATGAAATTTGAGGAGACTTCTTATTGAGGCATTTGACATTTTCAGGAAGTTATTTAGATTTAAATTGTAACAACCCGCCATCCTATGACCGGAGACCCGATCACTAAATGGATGTCGGCCCATTAACTGCGGGTTCGCACCCGGATCTCACACAACACATCTGGAGGAGTAAGCGTTAAACAAGGCTAAATATAACAATCACACGGACTACAAGATATAACAAGTGCGCAGGAAGGAAGATAGCAATGTCCGTATACAGTCCAACAATAATTACATGGTCTAACAAATTAAATAAGTACAGGCAGAAGTAAAGTACAACAACATCGGGGCATACCCCGGAACAGAGACAGCTGCTGGCCCGCACACCGAGAAGACACCACACGCCGCCACACGCCACGAGGTCCACACCTGAAACCGCAGGGAGTGAGCCACACCAGAATTGGGCTCAGTAGGGATCATCCGATCCCTCGCCTCCCACTCACACACCCACAAGAGCAATAATACAGATATATGGCAATTAAACAAAGCAGTAAACATAGCTCTCTAACCTGATATGAAACGTATGCATAGGCAGTGAAGCAGGAACAGTTCTAAGTAACCCGAAAAACTCAACACAAAGTCACGTCTCACAGCCAAAGTCCACAAAGCGACCGAACCACACTGTCAACCGAAGTCAAACGTCGCCTCACAACACCACCAACACTCACGCCTGTCCGCCCTTACAGTGTTCCGGGGCACCGTAGGGTGAGACAGTGAGTCAAACTAGGACTAGCTGGGACCAGTGAACCACCACTGCCCAGCTACGTGTGCACACAAGCAGTCTAGACTACTGTCCTACCGACCGGATTTCCTCCACGCCAAGCCTCGGCGCTTCAGGAGGGCCCTGGGGACCGGCGAACCCCCGTCAAGCCGAAGCTACAGGAACTACCCACAACCCTAACCTCCCGGGCTACGTCAGGCCAAAAGGCGAAGGGTATCACTCATAACCTTGATCAAAGGTCACATCAGCCCCAGTGGCTAAAGGGGTAAAACAACTCCAACAGTACCACAACCAGCTCCACAGCAGGAAACGCGCCGGAAGCTGCCACAACAAACAGGAAAACCCCGACCTGCTGAGACCAAACAGCAACCCCTCGAATAGCGCACCGGCTACTCCGGCCCGACGGGCTCAAGGTGGTTCTGCTTCCCTCAGCCAAAGGTAAAACACAACATGTACCACTCCTCCCACCGGTACGGCACAATGCCTCACAGACACCATGGCCCTTCCCCATCGGCCCAAGGTGACATACGTAAATCACAGTTATTCCGATTCCATATTCGCATAAGCACACATACACACATAACATGATTCCATTCACACAGTAAACCTCCGTCTCAGCGTACAATTTAAAGCATGCATTTGAACCATCCAACCGTGAAACATGTGTTAATAACAGGAGTTAATGCAATTCTATCTTGAATCGCGTCGACCGAGGTCGACGCCATTCAAGCCCCTCAAACATGTTCATTTGAATCAGATTATACCCTAAAACGCGCCGTCCTAGGAAGCCGCCGTTTAAAACACGTCAGAGTCCACATACGCCATTCACACCATAATTCCAGAGTTGCAGAAGCCTCAGGCGGGGGATTTTCCTACCTAAATGGCGTCATGCTGGCACGTCGCCATTCGAAATGGCGTCGTCCAGACATGACGTCATTTAGCGCCAGAACCCCAAACTCATGGAACCTCGAACAGGGGGGATTTTTGCCTAAATGGCGTCATACTGGCCCGACGTCCTTCGAAAAGGCGTCGACCAGGCACGACGCCGTTTAGCGCCAGAAACCTGGTTCCATGGTTCAACCCGAGGGTTTCTCCCCTTAACCCCAAACACCCCAAAACGCAAAAAACGGAAGGGGGAGAAACGGGAAATCTAGCTATCACAAGCATGCTACAATTCCACAATCCCGGACACGGCCATTCCCACAAGAAAACCTCCTAAACATGCTCATTCTAACCCAAAACACATCATGCCACGCCAAGGAAATCACGAGCAAGATAACCACAGTCCATGCAAGGTTCATCTCCCTACCGGTTCTTGAACTCTTCCAAGTTCCGTGCCGCCGACCCGCCGCACCGCAGACCGCCGCCAGTACCCCCGAGGACGTCGCTACTCCGCCGGGACGTCGGCCGCCGTCCGGAGAATGGAACGCCGTGAAGGAAGTGGTGGAGGTAGAGGTGAGAGGTAGGGAGGTGTTGGAGTGGTGGAAGAGGAAGAAGAGGAAGGGAAAGGGGAAAAGAGGGTCGGAGAGGCGGAGAGGACGAGGAGAGAGAGGGTGAAGGCGAGAATGAGGGAAAGAAGGGGAGGCTCGCGGGGTCAATCAGAAACTGGCTAAAACGCGTCGACAGAGACAGACGCCTATCAGGTGACAGGACGGGCCGTACTGACAGCGCTCTGAAACGCGTCGACCACCACGGACGCCGTTCAGACGACATGTCAGGCACCGTACACTGACATCACAGAGTCGTAGTCTGAATCGCGTCGTGCATTACTGACGCCGTTCAGACGACGAGACAGGGGCCGTACTCTCGCGGCCCGAAACCCGCCCACGTGGCACAACAGCAAGCAGACTTAAATGGCGTCCACACAACCTGACGCCTTTTGAAAGGCGTCGAGAAGTGCAGACGTCATTCAGTCAAAACTCTCAAGACCCCCCCCTCAGGGTCCAAACCAGGGGATCCGGCCCGAACCCGACCCGAATACCGAATCCGAAACCTCAGTCCTTACATAAATTTTATAGTTTTCTTAGATTTGATATAGTAGGGATAATGAAATATTGATATATTTTTCTTTATTGGTAAGATTGAGAATTTATTTACAAATTGATGGATATTGAAATTTGTGAACTTTAGTATTAGTTATATTTGGATACTTTAGATTAATTGATAGTTATGATATTTATTTAAATCGCTTTACAATTATTTAGCTCTCATATATATTTGTTATAATAAAATTTGTTCTGAGATTATGCAATTGGTCTCCAAATTATTTATTAAAAAAAAAGAATGAACTTGATCTGGGGCGTAACAGATAGAGCCTTAGATATCAAGTATTTTGCTCTTAGAAATAAAACAAAGAATCATGAGGTGTCTATAGGACTACCTATTAGTATTTTTTGTAGTCACGTGATTTGGATGGGTCTTGTCAGTTCTCTCGATATGTTGTGATATTTTCAATTTGACACATAATTATTTATGACCACATTTATATCATGATTCTTCTATTGTTTTTCCGTCTATTCTATTTATAGTATATACATGTTGGTTGTAAATTATAGCTGGCAGATTGTATACTTAAGTGGTGACCATTAAATAAACATTAAGTTTGAGTTTATCTATAATTCCATATTTGGTGTTCAATTATAGTAAATTGGTGGCATTGTGGTACATGAAAGGAGGTGTGAATACATTTGTCGCCATGACTCCTGATGTAGACTGGATCTATCACGACCGGACTCCGAGGTCGGAATCCGGAGAAGAGGATCCGAAGCCGGTTCGGATCAGTGTTTCAGAGGCCCGACGGGGATCCGGAAGGCCGAGGAGGCGGAGGCGAAGACGAGGGTCCGAAGGCCGAAGGGCGCTTCGGTCGGTGCAGGCTCGTCTCCGGGAAGTCGGGGCCGAGGCTCCTTCGGCGGGCAAAGGGGCGGCGCGGATGAAGCTCCTTCTGGCTGTATTGCCGACAGGCGATGAAGCCGAAGCCGACGGTCTGAGGCCGGAAGGGTCTCGGACTCGGCTTGCTCTTGGATAGTGAGCCCAAAAGCCCTGTTGTCGGACGAGGGGACAGCGCGGGGCCGAGTCTCCTGTCGCGGGGCAGCCGTCGCACGGCGTCGAGACCAGGGAGAGGAGTCCGAGGTCGGCGGCCGAGACCGACTCGGGAAGGTCGGCGATGATTCGAACCGAGCTCCTGCATGAGGGAAAGAAGAAGAAACCGGTCAGCAGGAGTCCCGGGCTCTGGCCCTTAGGAACCCCCTCCGACGGTCAAGTTAGCTTCTGAAGATGATTCGATTCAGAAGGCAAAGAAAGCAGCTTTAATGCTGTTTGGACCATAGTCCTTAAGGGTCTCGGAGGCAAAGAATTGCATACCTTTGGCAATAAATAGCGGTGTATTTATAGCAGAGGATAGAGGTTGGTTAACGGTGGTAGCCGATATAGGACTATGTTTGGGCTTACTGGTAAACCGCCATAGTGCCTGATCCGCCACCGGAGTGGGCCGGACTCGGCTATCGGGCCGAAGGGGGTTGGGCCGCCGATGGGCCGAAGCCTGCTAGGCCTAGGGCTGCCGCGCTGTTCCCGGGCCGTAGGCTGATGGGCCGCTGACGGGCCGAAGCCTGTTGAGCCGGGAGCAACGTGCCGCTTATGGGGCCGAGGGCTGCTGGGCCGCTGATGGGCTGGAGGCTCCCGGAGGGCCTGATACTGCTGCCGTTGGGCTGAACGGGGTTTGGGCCTGCTCTAATGGGCCGAATCGGATTCTGCCTCATCACAACTCCTATCATTTGATTCACTATTCTTGAATTTTTTAGATTCCGTTAACTTGAATAGTGTGTAGTTTTATTTTTAATTGTGCGCGCGCATATCGTGTTTCTCTCTTCAGGTGCAAGCCCATAACATCAACTCTTCAAAAGTCTTCTTGAAATTATATATGTCTATACTATATGTATATTTTTAAAGGAAGATTTGATGTGTTTGTGACAAGTTGGATCAAGTGGGAGAATGTTAGATTTTCACCTAATATTATGATCCACTTGTGGTGAATGGGCCACATAAACACATCATAAGGTCAAGTTAGTGGAATGCGATTATTGGGTTTAACTCATTTGGTGCCCATTAGGATCCTTTAATGGGTGCGATCTATTTTAGATTAAATAGGACTGGTCCCTCCTCTCTATATAACAAGCACATGACTCCCCATGAGGTCATATACATCAAGTGAGATAGAGAGAGGAAACCAGAGGGAGACGTGTTCGGAATACATACATCTCTGCGTCCGGTGTTCGTATGGTTCGTGCACGTGTGAAGATCGGCTTCCTCGTCGTCTTCTTCCTCTGTCTACGTTAAAGAAAGATAACTTCCACTGCAGATATTTCTACATCTGTAGCATGGACTTTTAGGAACAAGGTCCCCTCCTCACAGTCAATGAGGAACGCAGTGCCATGGGTCATAACAGTGGCTGCGAGCACCGGCGGAGATCACCCTTGGAGGATTTTTCCCATAAAAACATTTTATTTGATCTTTGAGAGGCACGTTATTAATGTTGTAAAAAAATATTCTGATATTTGTGATGTGCATATTGAGATCACCCTTAGAGAGATATCTTGTGAGATCTATGCACAGACGCAGAGGCTGAAAGGAGCTAACGTGGATTACAAGGTTAGAATTTTATGGCCTTTCGATTACACTAAATTTGGGTTATATATATTTTCTTTTATTTTGGTTGTTATGCTCCAGCAGCATGTAAGCATTCTATGCCGGTTTCTCTGCTACCTCCTCTTCTACTTTTATTTACTTGATGGTTTGAATCTCACAGTGTGATGTATAGAATAAGTTACAAAAATTACAACTTACAATTCCATACACCAATCGATCACCATCCCCAAAACCTCATTATCTAACGTACTAGGGGATTATAGTTATATTTTTTAGTCTCATTCTGTGTTTCAACCAAAAAAAAAATTCAAGGAATTAATAATGTTCAGAAATTATCGAAAACAGTATCTATTTCGGATATCAAAATCGAAACAGGTTGAAAATGAAAAATGTACTTTCCGATTTTATCCGAATTGGACACAGAGACAAATTTTTACTATCAAAATCAAAAAACGGAACCTATCTTATCCGTTTACAATCCTAACTTGCACTACTGCTGTAACATATTGGACATGGAACCGGAATGGCAGTTTTTACTTCCATTTTCCATATGTTTTAATTGAGATACAAATAGAAGTAAAAATGATTGTTTCTGTTCCTACATCCATTTATACTTTCTAAATTGGAAAAGGAAACAAAAATGGAAGTTTCTGCTTCCATCACGACTGCAATCAGGAATGTCAGTCGGGCGGGCCAGCCCATGACTCAGACCAACACAGTTCATATTAAAAGAAATTGAGTTGGCCTAAGTTATATAAAGTGAGTTGACTAAATTTGAGTTGACATTAATTAAATCTGAGCTGAGCTAGATTGAAAACGCGTTGGCCAAATTTAAACTATTGACTTTTACAATAATTCATATAAAAAGTAAAACGCTTCTAACAAATCATTTACAAAAAAGATCAGTCTAACTCAACTCACTCACTATTGAATTGGAGCTAAATTTAGGCTGAATTTGAGTTAAATTTTGGCTGAATTTAGACTAAACTAAAATTGGACTGAGCTATCTTGAATTTAGATTAGACCTAAATTATCACGTAACTCAATTCAGCCCACCCAATTTACATCTCTAACTGTAATCATATATCATTTGCATCTACTTCTATTCCGATATACCTCAATTAATTTCTAATTCAGTTTGAGAAATATAAGAGTCAATACCATTTCCAATTATTCCCATGGAAACCCGGAACACCATTTTCAACTCTCATACGCATAAATCTTTGGAGCCTTCTTCTAATAAATCAAAGTCTTAAAACTCACAAGGCCACAGGTTATATAGCTACTAAGAATCTATCCCTTTCTCCACAATTCAAAACGATGAACTTTAAAACTTGGGATCTGTTGGTTAACATACTGGGCTAAACTTTAACTCCACACAGTCAGGTGCGCGGACTGACGAGGGGCCAGTGGATAAGTGTCGGCCGGACTTTAATAACTATTGAGTCAGTTTGTTTCAAAAATAAACGTCCTTTATTCTGTTTGAGAGCTCGGACACGTTATTCTTAGTGCGAACGCGTTATTCCTTGAATAAGTAAAATAAATCACTCCATTTAAAAGACAAGAATTATTTATTCTGATAAATTACTTATTCCACCTAAAATCAATTATTTTTATTTTAGTAATAAGAGATCCGAGAACAAGAAGTCCATAATACTACATCTACAAAACAAACCGGCCCATTAGGAGTAAAGTAATGCTCATTGCAATGTCTTTTCTCCTGTAATTGGGGAATTGCAGTAGGTTAAAAAAAATTAAATTTTTTAGATCCTCCCTCACATGCCCTAAATGGCCGTACAACATAATCTCCGATTTGATCACTCAATTTTTTTAAAAAAAATCAAAACTAAGTTCCAATAAATAGTAAAAACAGACTTTTAATGGGTCAAATCTAATAATAATTTTTTATTTTTAAATTTTTTAGATTGTTAAATTTAAAATCAGATTGTACGACCATGTAAAACATGTGTGAGCTGACCTAAAGAAGAATATTCAGAATTTTTTTTACCCAACCCAACAAGTATTACTCAACTATTAGATGTCTATTGTTCGTTTCCCGATAAGCTATCATATGCTTGTTCAGGTTTTCGTATCCGTTAATAGTGTCGATAACGGATCGAGTAATAAGAACCCGGGTACCCATTTGTAGCCCTACGCTGCTAGCTAGGATGATGGGAAACCATTCCCTCCTTTCTCATTCGTTTAATTAAAACTATTTTTAAGTGTTCAACATCCTGCGGAGAGGTAAATTTTAAGGATTTAAAATTAATTTCATTTGTCCACGTCATCCGACGAGTAAAGTAAAGAATCATTTCAGCTTAGAACAATACAAACTTGCACGTACGTAGAGGATCTCTGTTCTTCTTGACTACCATGCAAGGGATTGCATCCCTTCCTTTCTTGATGCTATTCTCACCCTTATACTTATAAAACCATCTCCGTCCATTGAATGTTCCAGATCATCATAAGAAAAACCAAAATTTAAAAAATAAAAGAAGAGTTTTAACCAAAATTTAAAAAATAATTTTTCGATTCAACTCAAACCCAATTTATATGTTTGCACGTATGGTCCAATCCTCCATCAGATCTTGTAAAAAATTTAAAAATTTAAAAATATAATTCTGATGAATAATATATATATATATATATATATCTTTTGAATCATCAAAAATCAGATTATATAAATACGTGCGACATACTTGAGATGATCTAACAAAATATTTGATTCTACATCACGACTAAGTAAAACTCATAAAAACATATTATGTGAGTTCACAGTACTTGGACTAGTTAAATTCAAGACCATAGACGTGGAAGGCTCTCAAGGCTTGCTCGTGGGCAGTACCCAGAAGGCTCGCAGCCTACCAAGGCAAAGAAAGGGGGCAGCATTGAATGGAATCAATGAACAACGCCGTCCAAGTTCCTCAAGGGAAGTCACCGCACCCCCCCCCCCCCCTCTCAGGGAGCAGACACGCGCATCCCCTGTAAGAAATGAGGTCTTCTAAGTATACTTATTAATTGGAATTAATAAATATATAGAGAACGTCATTTGGAAAAAAAAAAAAAAAAAAACTTCATACAGAATTTTGTCAAAATTTCATGTTATGTTTTTTTTTGTAAATATCTCTCTTTTTGTTCGCATTTACTGACTCGGATTTATAAGTGCACTTAAAAAATCTCATTTATAAGGACAAGGGTGCATGTACCAAGAAAAATTAACTAACATCTGCAAGGTCCTACCCTTCTTACGTGGGAAGTGCTTTTTTTAATTTCTCAAGATACTCTCTAAATGTACTCTCTAATTGAATTTATTACAATAGATTTTTTGTTATAACCATCAAAGTGCATTCAATTGAAGTACTTAAGAGAGTACACTAATTAAAGGTGTACGAGTTACGTTGCATGGTTACTCACGTACCTATTGCGTATCCCAGTGCCCCGGCCCAGGGTAGATCGCGTAGGAATATTATTACAAGGTGGGAAATTTGTACAGTAAAAGTTCCTGATCTCTGCGTACTTTTAACGGTAGTTTCGGTGAGAAAATGGCACCTCACTCGATTTAGACGTCGACCCGACTGTTCCGCCGAGTTCATTACGATACGGATGTGGACGTCGATTGATCCATCCATGCACCTGGAGAGAGAGAGAGAGAGAGAGCGCAGTGAACATAACCAAAAGCTTGATGTGAGAGAAAGAGATCTGAGAGAGAGCAGTGAATATGACCAAAACCTAGAAGAAAGAGATTGATGAGATAGCTAGAGAGAGTGCAGTGAACATAACCAAAAGCTTGATGAGAGAGAGAGAGAGCACAGTAAACATCACTGACCAGTAAAAACATGATGAAAACTAAGCTTGAAGAAAAAGAAAATCCCCAAACCTTTCAAACACAAGACCTTCACTTTAAAATTATATATTTTATGAACACAGATTCTTTGGAGAAAATTAGGTCGGTCCAGAGAAGAGAAGGAAGACAGAATCATACGAAGACCCATTTCATCCAGGTGACTCGAGATTGCAAAATTCATTTCTCTTCTTCCCTCTTTACAGATCGAGTCCCCTCTGCATTCATATCTTATTCGCTTAAGTGTACATCAAGTAATTAATTCACAGCTAATAAGTAAGCCTGACGTCTGTCAAGTTGCTAGCGATTCGGTTTCCTTCGTCTCCACCCCATACGTATTCCTTAACATAGAACGTCCTTGAGCAGCTTGTACCTGCGGCCGGACGGCCGGGCGGATAGCCCCGCGGCACCGCTCGCGCTCCTGCCGCGTCCGCCGCCATCGGCCTCCTCCGGCTCGACCCCGCCGCCGCCCTGCTTCGCCCTCTCCAGGACCGTCTGTTCCGACTTCCTGCCCGGCGTCGTCGCCGCCTGATCCTTCCCCGCGGTCGGCCTCTTCGAGTGGGCCCGCGAGGCGCTGCGCTCCTCGCTCCGGCACCAGTCGCAGAACCCGCCGGCCGCCGACGAGCCCTCCTCGTAGTAGTTGCTGCAGTACCTGCAGAGAAGGACCATGACATATGCATGAGCCAACGCGTATGCACAAGTACCAGCAACAAAGAGTGGGACGGTGAAGAGATCAAAAGAGGAGGATTAGTGCCCAAGAGTCTGTACGAGTGCTGGAACCGAGCGAAGCATCGGGCACATCGGAAGAGCCTGTCGGGGAAGCCCACGTCGCCGCACATGCAGCACACCCTATTGAGGTCTCCCATGGCGGTGTCTCCTTGGAGGAAAACCCTGCAGCAAAGGTCTGTGCACTCTCTCCCCAAAACCCACACACACACACAGAGAAGAGGCGAAGAGTTAGGCAAGAGCGTTGGAGAGACAGAGAGAGAAGCCAATAGGGTAGGGGACCGGGGGAGGTGATGGACACCAAATACACACTTTTTATGTTTGGATTGCATGTGTGTGGTTTCTTCTTCTTCGCCACCGACTCCAAAAAGTGCCGTTTTCGCCGAAGCAAGGGAGAGCGAAGTTTGCGCGGCCACTTCTGCCGACCGTCTGATCACGGCGGGTGAGCCAGACTAAACAAATCACTTGTCGGCGCAGTTTTGATGGCGGATGATGTCGGGTCCGGATCCGTAGGGTTCGGTTCTCAGTGGTCCAAATGTCCGTTAAGGATCCATCACATTGACGTGACTTTTTTGTACGGAAGACTTTTGAAAACGATTACTTTTTATAACGAACCTATTGAGGGAGAGAGATTATAATTAATTTTAATTTATTATAAAAATTAATATTTTTACAAAATCTTTAATTTTTCTTCACTTTTATTTTTGGATGGTAACACGGTTGGACGTCACTTCCCCGTTTGAACGAATAGAGATTGATTCTTCACAACACCTACGCACGAGATTTTCATGTCCTAAGGACATAAGAATTCCGCAGCTGAGCCCTGTTGGTCTCATTAGAAACGACGAGATAGATGTCCAACTCAATCACATGTTAAGAATTTTTTCCTCAATCTTGAAAAGCTTAACTTTGTAGTTTTTAATTGAAAGCTAAAATATAAGTAAAATACTACGTACATAAATGGCTTCTATGATTTAAATGCTTTCACAAAAAAATGATTAAATAGAAATATAAAAATATTTTCAATTAAAAATTATGCCAAATACGTCCTTATCATCTAATTGTAGTATAACTTAATGTAGAGGTGTCGTAGACACTTGTTAATTAGATCATGTGTAGTATAATAGAACCGGTGGACAATTCACTTCTGTATAAGTAATCATGCTTGAACTGTCCGGCAGTGGACGCAAATCCCCCTTGCTCTTTTATCCAAGTTTCTTTCATCAAACTAATTATGCAGTAAGTTTTCTTATCATTTGTTCTAGGAAGAGGGTATGGCAAAAAAAAATTATATTGACACGGTCTAAGAGGTGACAGAAAATTAACTAATCCATGGAAACGTGGTTCCTCCGCAACCTGACTAGAAAAATCGAACTCGACAACCGTGTTTAACACGTGACTTGGAGATTATTTTTGTTTAATGAACAAACAATGAGGTTTGCCCTCACGTCATTAGCTATGGATTGGGATCAGCCTCGTGAGTGGCTTCAGTCTTGACAAACGAGGAAGGTCGCAGATTCAAATTCTGTCCATACGATGAGTGACCAAAATAGTGAAATTTGCCTAGGAATATCTTGTTCTCCCAGGAGAATGAGGAACAGTTAACCTAGCTATGAGTGGGAGTCTTGATTCATACAAATTTAGGCAGTGTTTGGTGTAGCTTTTATTTGGAAGTATTTTTGTATTTTTATTAAATTATTTTTTATAAAAATCATTAGATCTTGGAAGTCATTTATATAGCATTTTATTTATATTTTGACTTTCAACTAAAAGTTACAAGAGGAGAACTTTCAAGATTAATTAGAGAAAAAGTAAAGTTGTTACGAAAGAATTAACTTTTGTAACAAATCAAAATTAATTATAACTTCTCTCTTTCAATTCATTCTATGTAAGAAGTGGAAATCAAAAATAACTTTTAAGTAAAAGTTTTGTCAAACACGTCCTTAATTTCAATAACATGAAGAATTCTCCGGTGCTAGTCAAATCTAAAAATTGTTCTTCAGATGTTGAGACTTTGTGTCTAATCATTAGGTCATTGATTAGAAGACATCATTCAAACACTAGAGAAAAATGAAGAATTGGATCAAACTCAATAGCTGCCTAATTGCAGTACTTTCATATCTTTGATCATACAGGGATGTGGGAACTCAGTTTTGTGACAAAAAATTTACGCAGTTGAAATTAACGTATATGAGAGGGAAATTAAAAATATACCTCACTAAGGATCATATTTATGTCTTACTGTAATAAATTAAGAAGAGGGACATTCTTGATCTTTTCAGAAGACGTGAGTAAGATATGCTCGAAAATAGTACTGTTGCAATACAAATTTTCTTTACAACCCTCTTGATCTGAGCCTGTCATGTGGCCTGATACAGGTTGTGTAAACAATTAAGTTGATAATTTTTGGCAATGGTTCAGCATGGTCTGAGCCCCATCTAGGATTGATCGAAGTGATTTATTAGCTTTCAGTTTATCGAAATTTTGGACTGCCAATTTTAAACAGAGACTTAATTAAGGTGTAGTTTATGGTATTAAATAGCTCCCTGAAAAGCTTCAAACCATGTCTAACATATTTTGAAGACTGCATTATTTCAAAGGGGTCAAGATTAGTTTAAAAATTAAAATGTAAGCAACTGCTAAAAAAGATGAAAAATATCATTAGAATTACTTTTCAAAGCCTTCATTCTCTGAGATTTAATTTTTCATTAAAACTAGAGATTGCTCCATCTTAAAGCAAGTTTAGACATCCAACCTGGGCGGACAGAGTTAGGTCTTGGGGTGTGTAGACTTGTTAAGATATAATCGCGCCGGAAACATAGGGGATGGAGAGAGAAGAGGGCTCAACATTTAAAAAAAAAAAAAAATGGAAATTCTGGAACTAAAAAGTTCTAGAGAAAAGAATTGTTTGCAAATAGTCTTCACTGTACAGGGAAATAGTGCATTCAGAGGATCACCTCTCTTTTCGTAAACACACTGTAACCATTCTCTCTCCCTCATCCTAGCTACTAGTCATTCTCTTCTGGTTTAGCGCTTCCCTCCCTTGGTCGTGTTGGAAATCTTTGGACGACCCCCAACCAAGCACATGGCAGAAGCAGGTACCTACGTCCAGAGCAATACGTCGCTTGAGAACTTACCTCTCGTATGCAGCTAGGATGTCCCTCCTCTCCCCACGTCTCCCACTCGCTGAAAGGTCCTTCCCCCCCCCATGGCTGATGACACCGCCATCCTCTCCCCACCTAACAGCTGCCTCCTGGTTCTGTCCTTAGACAGCAACACCACCACCACCACCACCAACCCCGGCCCCCCTAAGTCGGCGATGGTGATCATTACCTGCCGTGTTTGCCCCAGTACCCAGCAGAAGATAAAACAGAGAGGGAGCCCAACGCTGAGGGAGACGAGACGAGACGTAAATCCCACGCTATGGTGAGAACCTGTCGCCGAGACGCTGGCAGGCACTGCCCCCTCCGCCACAGCGACGGCACATACATAGATGCCATGCACATGTACATGCACGTCACGCAGAAGGACATACGCACTTGCATACGCACGACGCACATACGCATACACAAAGAGTCCGGCTCCTTTACGGTCCCTTGCGGACGGTAGAGCCTCGGTAAAGAGGGGCGGAGAGGGATAAAAAATCCTTTGGTCCGTAGGGACCGTAGAGGATCTCAAGTCATACACAAAAGGCCATGGTGGGCCTTAATTAGTAGATCCTCCACCATACATGGCTGGGCCCATAGTTAGTTAAATACTTTACGGATATTACACGGCAAAAATAAGTTCAGAGTTAAATATGGTACAGATATTATGTAGCAAAAATATGTTCAGAATTAAATATTATACGGTGAAAACACATTCGGATATAATTCGGTTTAAATTTGAATAAGATGGTCAAACATTCAGTCAAATAATTAAAAGATTAAAAAGAGATTCAGTAAAACATATATAAATTTCATATAAAAATTGTCAAAAACATTAAAATAAAATTATAATCATATAATAAATAAGTATTAATCAAATTATGAATTTTTGTCAATGAAAAGATAAGTTTTTTATCATATAATATCAGGTTCTATGATATTTAAGTAGTAAAAGTCTTATTTTAATTCAATAATCCGGTATATTAAACGTTTTTGTATTATACGTGAATAAAACGGTTGATGTCAAAAAAATAAATATTTTTTTACTCTTTTTTTGTACGGTTTGGCGTACGAGAGTTTAATTCGAGAATTTAAAGATATACATATTATAATACGCATATTATAAAGTATTTAACTAACTATGACTGGGCCAATGTCCAGCATAACGAATGGAGGAATGCCATGTGGGATGCGTGGATCCCACATGTCTATATCCTCCCAAGCGAAGAAATTAAGTTAAGATCCGAGTTTTCTCACTGTTCTTTTTTCTAGTGAAGAGATATTTCCATACATGTTGCTGTTATTCTATGCCCTAACATTTTCAGGTCGAAGAGCATCATGAGAGTAGTAAACATTACTGGCCCTGCGCATGTGAAAAAATACATTACATACATCTTAATATCTTCGAATTTATAATCTCCTTATTTCATAAGGTTAAGAGATACTAACTAAACTGATGAGGCAGAATCCGATTCGGCCCATTAGAGCAGGCCCAAATCCCGTTCAGTCCAACAGCGGCAGTATCAAGCCCTCCGGGAGCCTCCAGCCCATCGGCGGCCCAGCAGCCCTCGGCCCCACAAGCGGCACCGTCGCTCCCGGCCCAACAGGCTTCGGCCCGTCAGCGGCCCATCAGCCTAAGGCCCGGGAACAGCACGGCAGCCCAAGGCCCAGCAGGCTTCGGCCCCTCAGCGGCCCAACCCCCTTCGGCCCAATAGCCGAGTCCGGCCCACTCCGGTGGCGGATCCGGCACTATGGCGGTTTACCAGTAAGCCCAAACATAGTCCTATATCGGCTACCACCGTTAACCAACTTCTATCCTCTACTATAAATACACCGCTATTTATTGCCAAAGGTATGCAACTCTTTGCCTCCGAGACCCTTAAGGACTACGGTCCAAATAGCATTAAAGCTACTTCTTGCCTTCTGAATCGAATCATCTTCAGAAGCTAACTTGACCGTCGGAGGGGGTTCCTAAGGGCCAGAGCCCGGGACTCCTGCTGACCGGTCTTTCTTCTTCTTTCCCTCCTGCAGGGGCTCGGTTTGAATCATCGCCGACCTTCCCGAATCGGTCTCGACCGCCGACCTCGGACTCCTCTCCCTGGTCTCGACGCCGTACGACGGCTGCCCTGCGACAGGAGACTCGGCCCCGCGCTATCCCCTCGTCCGGCAAAAGAGCTTTTGGGCTCACTATCCAAGAGCAAGCCGAGTCCGAGACCCTTCCGGCCTCAGACCGTCGGCTCCGGCTTCATCGCCTGTCGACAGTACAGCCCGAAGGAGCCTCGGCTCCGACTTCTCGGAGACGAGTCCGCTCCGATCGAAGCGCCCTTCAGCCTTCGGACCCTCGTCTTCGCCTCCGCCTCTTCGGCCTTCCGGATCCCCGTCGGGCCTCGGTAGCACCGATCCGAACCGGATTCGGATCCACTTCTCCGGGTTCCAGCCTCGGAATCCGATCGTGATAGATCCAGTCTACATCATAAATCAATCAATCAGTATTTATTAATTAGTTACTTTTGGTTTGACAAATGTGAATACCACATATGCAAAAGGTTACTAATTAATGAATCCACTTATCTACACTTTGATTGATCATTGGCTATTGAACTTTTCAGGCAGATCATACGAGCCGTCCGATCATGTTCAATTCAAACTCCATGCATGAATTTCTACACACATATATACCGCAGGTGAGCATTGAGAGAGCACTTTGATTTTCTTATACAAAACGATCCAATACTTAGATATGACCAAAATGTGCAAACAAATGCTCTTGCTGTTTTTATTTCAATGAACTTATTCCCATAAAGATCTTGGAGCACTCAACAAATGATAATAATGAAGAAGAATCTTGAATGTGTAAGAATAGGATGCATCTACTTATACACATATAAATAAGGAACATTTGGATATAAGTTCTCAAAAAATTGCGTAGAATAAAACTAAACAATTGTTAAAGGTGAGATTTGAACTTTCCTATGCAAGACAGGTCAAATTAGATTTCAAAGAAATAAGTCAAATGTGCATGAACCATATATAGATTCTTTAACAACTCCTCTTTCCTTTGAAATGCTTCTTTTTCCTTTGATTTAATGGAGACTATGCCCTTCATCTAATGCGCTCTAGCCATGGACAAAAAAGAATGACACTTAAAAAAAAATGAAAAATGAAACTTAACGATATGGTATTAATCGGAACGAGATCGTTTGGACCTGTGCGTCTGAACCGCCCAACGTCCCTCCAGACATGAAACAGAGCCAAACGTGCAGTGTGTGCGTTTCAAAAGTAAACGACTCATATATTCTCGTACAGCTCGATTTCATATGTCTAAAGGCGTTGGACGGTCAAGATACACAGATCCAAACGAAATTCATTTATGGACATGATAAAGAAGAAAAACACATTTCTTCCCTTGGAAATAACATTTCTAGCAGTTGCCCTGTGATTGATATCCATCCATGCATTCTGGTGAAGGAACAAAAGTGAACAAACATCGACTAGTGAAGATTTTATTATGTTGGGTAGTTTTTTGAAACTATCCACTTGTACATGTTTCAGAAGATCCTTTTTGTTCCTATTGCTGCAGTGGAATGGTAGGACACCACCCCCTCTGCACTGGAAAAGTCACGTGCATATAGATTGGGAGGAGTACTCTAGTTTTCGACAGAATCAGACGTGTTCTTTGGGGATAAAGGTTATTTTGCCTACCAGTGGTAAAAGAAAAAAAATTATTTTTTAAATTATTTTAGGTGGTCAATCTCTGATCAGACGACTTAAAAAATTTTGAAAAATTAAAAATTATTATTGAGATCGACTCATTAAAGATATCTATTACTGTTCATTGGAATTTGATTTTTTTATTTTTCAGATTTTTTTTTATCAGAGATCGATATGTACAGATATATAGGTCACCCCGGAGCCCACCTAAAAATAAATTGATAAAAAAAGTAAAAAAAATTACCCACTGATCAACAAGTGTTACTCCTCTTGCTAAAGAAAAAAGAAGAATGTTTCCCTCTTCTGTGAAGAGTGATTCGTTCCGTTGAGAGAACGTATGAAATCTGCCAAATGTTAGGTGGCGGCATCTGCAAATAGCCATTTTAGATTTAAAACTTGGTATGTTTGTTGCTTATATTGTTATATACATTAATTTTGACTATACTCGGCATTACTTTTTATTTTATTTGGAGAATTGGAGTTACACCTGTTATGGGACTAACTGAGGCTATCATGAGAATTTTCAAGGGACAGGATACCTAGAAAACTCTGATCTTGGGAAGACACAAACATAGGTAAGATATGGTAAATAAAGATGTGGAGGATAATTCAAATTTTATACTGTTTTAATATCATAAATAAAATAAAATTGAATCTGAACTCTATCTAATGTCTCATGAGCATTACACTATAATCGCCGATAGCATGCATTTTTTAAGATCTGCCGTAACTGTTGCAAGGTAGTGCAGCAACTATGTGCCATTCATCCGAAATGATGGCGACACTGCAACATCCGGGGGACATGGCAGCAAGTATTTTTTCATAAAGTGAGGCATGATATCATGTGTTATTTGGATAACTGTCGTTAAAGTATACTAGTGAGATTCGTGGTCCCACTTAAGGCTGGTAATGAGCCGAGCCGTTCGCGAGTCCTTCGAGCTCGGCTCGGTTCTGACTCGATTCGGTTTGACTTGAATCCTCAAATGAGCCAAACTCAAGCTTACGTTAAAATTCGAATGGCTTAATGAGTTAAGCTCAAACTTATTGTGGCCCACCTCATGGGCTCGTGAGCCGGCTCGATATATTTAATATATATTTTTTAATTTTTCAAATTAGATTAAGTGGAAGTGGGTATCTCATCCCATATATGTGTGACTGTGTGACTGTCCAAATTTGTTCGGTTCGACTTCAGCCGAGCCGAGCTCGAGCCTGGCAAAAATGGGGCAAGTCAAGCTCAAGTCCATATTTGGAACTCGAACCGAGTTTGAGTTCGAACTCGAACTCGAGCCAACTTTCTTTGACCCGAGCCGAGCCTGGGCCATCTAAAACTCGGCTCGGCTTGGCTCATTGCGAGCCCTAATCACACTGGAGACTTCTCTAGTAGAGAGCAGATCATCTATCTATGTATGAGGAATGTTATTATATCTCACTTTTTATCATTCTCTTTACTATATGTATTTGGAGTTGTTTGATCCCTTAATGAGATCATTCTCATTAACGTTACTTTTGACATAATTTTTTGTGTAACTAATGTAATTAACGAGAATTTTTTGATCAAACGACTTCAAATGAATGGTGTAAAAAAGATTGTAGAAAATGTGGTATGATAGCGCTCGTATATGTATTGATATAGTTGCTAAAGAGAGAGCAGATTTTTTTATATCCTATTTTCCCCTTTATAAGAAGTTAAACAAACTCTTACAATAAGAAGCCTCTGTAGACTCAATGCAGTGCAACTATTAGTTCTGATAGATAGACGATCTACTTCCTTTTTGTAATGTATTAACCGGTAAACTCGCACTGATACCACATTATTAAATTGTACCACAAACCCAAAATTCAAGTTAGTGAGCAGAGAATTTTAGAACTAATATACAAATGGGGTAACTTTTTTTTTTTGTTTTTTTGAACCCAGGAACTTATTTAGGAACCTGGGCCGGCCCTTAGGATTTTATATCATTAAAATTTTTCAAAATACAAGGGGAGGACATACCACCTTATTCCTAAGAGAGTACATTAAAAAATCAAAATCCCTCTAACAAACCTAACCCTCAGAAACGAAGATGAGGGAGACCACTTTTATCAGAAGTGATCTCACCTTTGACAATAGTAGGCAAGGAAGAGGAAACATGAAAAATCTGATCAACCTGAAAATCACAGGAGTAGTTGGCCAAGGTATCAACATCTCTATTGCCTTCTCTAAGCACATGACAAAACTGGAGATCCATGCCATCCTTGAGATTGCAAAATTCACTCCACCAAGAAAAGAGCATCCAAGGAACAGTAGCTTGAACAGCATTGATCAAGTTGATAATGACTAAGCAATCAGATTCCACAATGAGACAAGAGTAACCCTGCTGAACACACATCTGAAGGCCAAGAGTGATGGCTTTAAGTTCTGCAACAATACTGTAAGTGTGACCAAAGAATTCACAAACAGCAAGAATAACATTATCCTTATCATTTCTAAGGATGGCAGCACCTACAGAATAACTAGGGTTATCTTTACTACAACCATCAGTGTTAACATTTAACTTACCTGTAGAAGGAGGCCGCCAGCTAACAAGCATAGGTAAAGAAGGAGAGAAAGTATCAGCTATACCCAAAGATTGTAAGAAAACTCTCTGAGCAGCACAGAAGGAGGACTTTGGATGGTACATAGCGGCAATATCCTTCAAGAGGCACATATTCTGGTGCAAGATGCTTTGTTTACTGCAGTGATTGCCATCGTACTTTGCAGAATACCTAGCTTTTTATAGGAATCAAACAACAATAGAAAGTATAGTACCCATGATAAAAGAGTAGAGAGAAGTACCTGAAGTGAGACCGATGAAAGAGCAATAAATATGATCAAAAGAATTCCTCTGGATGGGCATATTGTAGTTATCTTTGAAAAAGTTCCAACAGTAAGCTACCCAATCACCACGAACAAGAGTATGATTAAGAGTTTCAATAGAGGGGGTGGCACAGCAAACACATTTAGAAGCTAGAGATATGCCAATTCTTTGGATATTGATATCGAATGGCAATCTGTAAGTGAGAGTCTTGTAAATGAAAATTGATATTTTCTTTAGGATCTGAAAGCACCAAACCCATTTAAGTATAGAGATATGAGTATTGTGATGTCTAACAATCTGTCATGCTGATTTTGTAGTGAACAGACCTAGTGAATTAGGTTTCTAGATAACCTTATCATGACCTTGAGTGATACCGATAGAATCAACATAGTCTCTAATAATAAGAGTGATATCATGAGACAGAGAAAGAAATAGAGACTGTCCAGAGGTGATAAAATCCTGAACCAACCAACTGTGAGTGTTTCTAATGGCTTCCCATTGATCATTAGAAATAAAGTCCTTCAAAGGGCCATGACCTGTCCAATCATCATGCCAGAACAACATGTGGCCTTGCCCAACATGCCAAATGGGGTAACTTACTTGTGAATATAAAACTAAATGCACAACAAAGATCATTAAAGAATATAAAAAAATGGAGCCACTATTTGACTCAAAAGATATATAGCTTATTGCGTCCCTAGTTGGGCATCATCGGGGTGACATTCAACTGAGGATCTAGTCACTAGAGCTTGAGGAACGAGATCCTATGGACCTCATCTCTTGGGTCTTTGTATGCCCAAAGACACATGGAAGGATGAGGTCTACTTGTACCTCCTCATCTTTTCATAGACAAATGACCTATTTATTCTTCTTTTATGTATCTATAAACATGCAGAAGGCCAAGAGGAGAGATCCAGTGGATCCCCAAGAGCCTAAAGGAAAGAATACTAAAATGACATGCATGACATATGACTGCAATCAGCAAAGGATTTCCTATGATTTATCAATATTTTCGACGTTGTGCATGTCTAGTGAGGGTACCCGCTAGGGAGTCCATGAGTACATGTCTAGGGAGGCAGTGGCGGATCCAGCGTTCATTCAATGGGGTCCTAAGATCCCACTGAATTTTGCCAAACTTACGGACCCAATTTAAAGCAGTCTAGTCTGGGACTCCACTGATTCAGTCCAGGATTCCACTGGCCCAACCAAATATCCTATATGATTTAGTCCAAGACCCCACTGATCCAGTCATACTTATGACCTAATGTCTGAGTGACCCATTGGACAAAATTTCTATGTCCGCCACTGTAAAGAGGGTACCCACCAGGGACTCCATCAATACTCGTAAGAGAGGGTACCAAGTGGAAGTTGGATGCATGAACCCACTTCATGATAAGGCTTCATTTTGAACTCTAGTGGAGACAAATTCCATTGGTTAGTTTAGTTAAAATTAGAGATGATAGGGAGAGAAATATATTCAATGCAGTTCGTAAAAGATTAATGTTGAGAACTCTAATACAATGGATGTAAAGAGAGATAGGGGTAAGAAATCTAGCTATCACAATATATGCATGTGAAGAGAGATAGACACAAGAGATGGTGGGTGAAAAATTAGCAGCAATAATCTTTTCAAGACTTCAAAGAATTTTTAATTTTCACTGTAGGACCCACAAAATTACAAAATCTGCAATATTCTAAAATCTCAAACAATGCCTAGTAGTACCTGATGTAGCCGAAGCTATCACGACCGGATTCCGAGGCTGGAATCCGAAGTTATGGATCCGGAGCTGGGTCGGATCGGTGCAAGAGGCCCGACGGGGATCCGGAAGGCGATGGAAGCAGAGACGAAGCCGAAGGTCCGAGGCCGAAGGTGGCTCGGTCAGATGCTGGCTTGTCTTCGGAAGGCAGGGCTGAGGCTCCTTCGGTCGGAGATGCAGCCGGCACACGGCGTCGAGACCGGTGGGAGAAGTCCGAGGTCGGCGGCGGATATCGACTCGGGGAGGTCGGCGATGATTCGAACCGAGCCCCTGCAGGAGGGAAAGAAGAAGAAACCGGTCAGCAGGAGTCCCGGGCTTCGGCCCTTAGGAACCCCCTCCGACGGTCAAGTTAGCTTCTGAAGAAGATTCGATTCAGAAGACAAAGAGTAGCTTTAATGCTTTTTGGACTATAGTCTTTGAGGGTCTCGGAGGCATAGAATTGCATACCTTTTGCAATAAATAGCGGTGTATTTATAGCAGAGGATGGTTAACGGTGACAGCCGATATAGGACTATGTCCGGGCTTACTGGTAAACCGCCATAGTGCCTAGTCCTCCACCGGAGTGGGCCGGACTCGACTATCGGGCCGAAGGGGGTTGGGCCGCTGATGGGCCGAAGCCTGCTGGGCCTGGGGCTGCCGGGCTGCTCCCGGGCCGTAGGCTGATGGGCCGCTGACGGGCTGAAGCCTGTTGGGCGGGGAGCAACGGTGCCGCTCACGGGCCGAGGGTTGTTGGGCCGAAGATGGGCCGAAGGCTCCCTGAGGGCCTTGTACTGCTGCTACTGGGCTGAACTGGGTTTGGGCTTGTTTTACTGGGCCGAATCGGATTCTGCCTCATCACATAGCCCCCCACTCTTGTCTTCCTCAGTTCTGAGATGGCGAGAGTATAGCCCGAAGCTGGTTGGGGAATAGCGTAACAGGTGCTTTACCCGAAGCTTTCTGTTCTTCTTGAAAGGAGGGTGCCCTCGGTCGGCCGAGGGTTAAGTAGCTGCTTCGTCTTCATCCAGGATGGCGACGAAGGCCTTTGCCTATGAGAGCGAAGGGCCGAGCCCTCTGACTCGCGTCAGACTTCATTAAATGGACGGGACGGGCGTCGCTTCGCGAAGAAGCACGGGACACGCGTCACGCATCCGGCCGCTCCACAGAAAACACAAAAAGATCCTGACCGCTCGTGGGTCGCGGATCACCTCGGCCCTCTGCCCGAGGTCCTGCTCGGATTGCCGCCGCTCCCTTCTCCGGCACGCGGATCGGGACACGTGGCGGTCATCCGAGTAGCCAGCCGAAGGGTCGGAGCGCTTTCGGCCGTTGATCGTTCTGTTTCAAGTCCCGGAGTCCGTCCGTTATCATTGCCGAAGGACGGTACACGTGGCAGGCATCCGAGAGAAGCGACGAGATGACGGGGACGATCTCGGCCATCGGCCTCGGCGGGCGTTGTTTTGAACGGAGCCTATAAATAGGAGCCCCTCGCAGAGCACTGTTCGTCTTCTTGCTCCTGTGCCTGCGTTGCTCTGCGATCCCCCGAGTTCTTCCTCCTCTCCGGCGAAAGGGTAGCTCTCTGAAGGCGTCGTCCGAGCCTGCTGGCCATTGCGGGAAGATCTCCATCTCTCGGAGCGCTTGCTGGTGGAGTTGGGTGGCTTGAGAGGCTGTGCTTGACCCAGGGGAGATCTTCCCCGTTTTGAGAGTAAGCCTCGATCTCCTTTCTCCATCTTCGCGACCCTATGGTCCGCAGCTCTTCTTCGAGCGAGATTACCCCTTCGGACGAGGAGTATACTCCGTCTCATTCCCCCAAGTCTTTTGTGTCATCTCCCCTTGCTCTGGACTCCCTCGCCTCTGCAATGTCCGGAGAGCCCGAGGTCTCCGGGGCCGAGGCCTCCGAGGCCGAGGGGTCCGAGGAGGTTCAAACCCCGGGCCAGGCTTCCACCTCGGGACGTCGTCGTCCCGAGACTACTTCGGAGGCAGCCTGCGCCCTCTCGGATGAAGCGGTTAGCTACATCGCTTCTTACTTTCAGCTTCCTTCATGGATGATCCCCTATCGGCCTGGTTCCAACACTAGGGCCGATACTCCCCGCCCGGGTACCTTTTCTATCTACGAAGAGAGCTTCCAGGCGGGCTTTCGTCTTCCTCTCCCCACCTTCGTCATTAACCTCCTTTGTTTCTACAGGCTGGCCCCGTCCCGATTCTTGGCGCACAGTTTACGGCTTTTTGGCTGTGCTTGCCCGTATACGGACTGTCCCTTCCATCAACGTCTTCCGCTACCTTTTCAAAATCCAAAGGCAGGGGAGATCCGAATGGTACTGCTTCGTCCCTCGTATTGGCCGAAGCATCTTTTCCGGGAAGCCCTCGTCCATCCATGGCTGGAAGAGGAAATTTATCCTCATTTCTTTGCCGGAGAACGAGAAGAGCGAGTGACCCTTCCCTACCGAATGGGCGCCGCTGGCCGCGGGCCTTTCCGATCCTCCCGCTCTGACTTCCACCCAGAGCACCCTAGTGGGCCACATCGAGGCCATGGCTCCGTACGACATCTGGGGGCTCCTTAGCAAGGCGGAGTTATTTGTGGATGCCGGGGTATGGCCGGATCCTCGGTTCGATCCGGAGCGGGCCTTCCCCTACCTCCCTCCCGGGGAGGCTCCGCAGGACAGCGAAGGAAGCGCTGAGGCCGCTCCTCCGGCCGAAGCTCCTCCGGCTGACGAGGTTGCTGAAGCTTCGGCCTAGGGTAAGTCGGCTTTGAGTTTGCAGTTGTTGCGTGATTCGTTTCTAACACTTCTTCTCTTGTTCGCAGCGATGTCTGGGATCGAGGGCCTCCTGAACCGGATTGCCCAACAACGCGGCCGAGGTCAGCCTCCACCCCCGCAGGCGGCAGGCAGGTCTGGACGAGGCACAGTGACTCCGAGGGCCCGGGCCGGGGCTCCGATGACTACGGCCTCCTCCGAGGGCCGTGCTGCCGCCGCCGTTCTCGAGTGGGAGCGAAAGACCAAGTCTGCCGCCCGAAGGGGCGGCCGATTGTCGAAGCGGCCCCGAGCGGAGGAGCCCGAAGAGGCAGAGCCCGTCCCGTTGGTTAGGAGAACCACTGGGGCCCGAAGGGCCGCAAGGCTGGCGTCCCCCGAGGCGCCGAGGGGCGATTCTCCTCCGGCGGCGATGGCAGGGGCAGAGTATGAAGGCGCTGGGTCGCAGGCGCCTCGCGCGCAGGAGCGCGAATTGTGGGTCCCCAAGTCAGGGATCTACAAAGATGAGAGCATGGAGGATTCGCAGACGTGCCTCCGTCTGCTCCGCAGCCTCACTCTCCCTTCAGCCTTCGTGGAGCTGAAGGATCACTCGGTCACCGATCTGGCGGCAATCAGCACCCGATTGGCGGTCCAGGTAAGAAGCTTATGAGCGTGCTTCAATCTAGCTTTCCTTAGCTTACTTCAATTTTTGCTGATCCTTGCCTGCTTTCGGTCTGCAGGCTGCGGTTACGGGCAACGTTCTGATTCACCATCAGGAGCTGCTTCGGAACAAGCTCCTGGAAGCCGAGAGGGCGTCAGCCTCGGCAGGTTCGGGTGAGGGCCCTTCGGCGATGCCTAATATCGAGCCCATGGTTGACGGGCTTGTAGCCACGAACGCCCAAATGCGGGCACAGCTAGGGGAGAGGGCCGCAGAGGCCCGCGCTTCTGCCGAGGACAAGATGAGGGCCGAGCGGGAAAAGGAGAAGGCCGAGCGGGAGCTTGCCGCGGCCCAGGCTGAGAACCGGGCCCTTAAGGCCCAGATACAGGACAAGGACGCCCGGCGGGCTTCGGAGAATCGCCGTCATGCCGAGGAGATGTCGGCCTTGAAGCAGGAGCTGGAAGAGGCGGTGGATTCGGCCGTGGCCGATTATAAGGCCGGCCCGGACTATGCCGAGGAGATAATCCAGGACCAGCTTCTAGCGGCCTCCTCGGTCTTCGACATCGGGCTGGCTGCCGCCCAGAAGGTCTGTCCGAACGTGGACTTGACCGGGATCATGCTACCGACAGACGAGGAAGGCGCGGAGCTCCTGTCCTGGTGGAAGGGGCTTACGGCCGAGAGGGCTCCGGCCTCGGCGGAAGGTGACGAGGTCGCCCCGGTCGAGGAGGCCCTGTCAAAGCTGCCCCGCCCGAGGACGTGCAGATCGTCGATTCCCCCTCTCCCTCTCCTGGCCGAAACCCAGTGGAAGTGGAGGGGGTTGCCGAGAACTGATATGGGGGCTTGCCCCGGCTTTTGTTTTTCTTCTTTTGTAAGCCTACGGCCAGGTGGATGGCCGGTTTTGTATTTCCCCTTCTTGTGAATACAGGAAGTGTTTCTGGCTTTACCTTGATGTCTTGTGTATGATCGACCGAATCTGGTTTTTCAGAAATCCGAGATCCTGTCGTCTGCTCGCTACAGCTCGTAAGGCCGAGACCCGTTGTAGGTTCGGATAGAAAGTTAACAAAATATTGCCACAGATAGTATATACGGCCGGGGCCTTCACTAACGTGGTTCATGACCCGTAGGGATATCCTGCCGCTCTTGAAGCGGTTTGCGTGGCCGAAGCCACTCCCGCTTTTGCTTACGCGGACTGATATACCTGGCCGCTTCCCGATCCGGATATATGGCCGAAGCCATTCTACGGATCGAGGTACCCGCGGACTTAGAAAAACCATGCCGCTCCCGATACGGTTTGCATGGCCGAAGCCACTCCCGGTACGATTTACACGGACTTAGAATACCATGCCGCTCCCGATACGGTTTGCATGGCCGAAGCCACTCCCGGTACGGTTTACACGGACTTAGAATACCATGCCGCTCCCGATACGGTTTGCCTGGCCGAAGCCACTCCCGGTACGGTTTACACGGACAGAATACCATGCTTCTCCCGATACGGTTTGCATGGCCGAAGCCACTCCCGGTACGGTTTACACGGACTTAGAATACCATGCCACTCCCGATACGGTTTGCATGGCCGAAGCCACTCCCGATACGGTTTGCATGGCCGAAGCCACTCCCGGTACGGTTTACACGGACTTAGAATACCATGCCGCTCCCGATACGGTTTGCATGGCCGAAGCCACTCCCGGTACGGTTTACACGAACTTAGAATACCATGCCGCTCCCGATACGGTTTGCATGCCCGAAGCCACTCCCGGTACGGTTTACACGGACAGAATACCATGCCGCTCACGATACGGTTTGCATGGCCGAAGCCACTCCCGGTACGGTTTACACGGACTTAGAATACCATGCCGCTCCCGATACGGTTTGCATGGCCGAAGCCACTCCCGGTACGGTTTACACGGACTTAGAATACCATGCCACTCCCGATACGGTTTGCATGGCCGAAGCCACTCCCGGTACGGTTTACACGGACTTAGAATACCATGCCGCTCCCGATACGGTTTGCATGGCCGAAGCCACTCCCGGTACGGTTTACACGGACTTAGAATACCATGCCGCTCCCGATACGGTTTGCATGGCCGAAGCCACTCCCGGTACGGTTTACACGGACAGAATACCATGCCGCTCACGATACGGTTTGCATGGCCGAAGCCACTCCCGGTACGGTTTACACGGATTTAGAATACCATGCCGCTCCCGATACGGTTTGCATGGCCGAAGCCACTCCCGGTACGGTTTACACGGACTTAGAATACCATGCTTCCTGAAGAAGGGACCTTTATTCATACCTTCCGGCCGAAAGTCCGGAAAAAGGTGATTTACATAAAATAACGCCGAAGGCGCTCTACATTCCAGGTGCGAGGGAGTGGCTGGCCCGAAAGGATTTCCAACCGATAAGCCCCTCGTCTGATTACTTCTTTGACCCGATAAGACCCCTCCCAGTTGGGGGCAAGCTTTCCTGAGGCTTCGGCCGGTTTGGAAGCATGAGCATTCCTCAACACGAGGCTCCCGATTTCAAAGCTTCGGGGCTTCACTCGAGTGTTGTGGTACTTGGCCATGCGCTGCTGATAAGCTGCTAGCCGGATACGAGCCTTATCTCGGGTCTCTTTAATGATCTCCAGATGATCTTTCAAGCCTTCTTCATTGGCCTCTGGATTGTAGGCAACGACTCTGGGAGAGGGGAGGCCGATTTCTACTGGAATGACGGCCTCTATCCCATAAGCCATGCGAAATGGAGTTTCGCCGGTAGGAGTTCGGCTCGTCGTCCGATAGGCCCACAGAACACTCGGCAGCTCCTCTACCCATCGGCCTTTGGCTTCGCCGAGGCGGGTTTTCAGTCCCTGCAGCAGGCTTCGGTTAGTGACTTCGACCTGGCCATTTGCCCGAGGGTGAGCTACCGAAGTGAATTTGTGGAGTATGCCGAAGCTGGCGCAGTTATCGCTGAATCGTCGGCTGTCGAACTGCTTTCCATTATCCGAGATGATGGCCCGGGGGATGCCGAACCGGCAAATGATGGACTTCCATACGAAGTTCCAAGCATTGCTATCGGTTATTGACGCGTGGGGTTCGGCTTCTACCCACTTAGTAAAATAATCTACCGCCACGATGAGGAATTTTCTTTGGCCGGTGGCGACGGGAAAAGGCCCTAGGAGGTCGATTCCCCATTGAGCGAAAGGCCAGGGGTCGGATAAGGGGGTCAGAAGGGCAGCTGCCTGGTGGATGAGGGAGCTAAACCTCTGGCACTGGTCACAGCGCCGTACGAGGGCTAAAGCGTCCTCTCGGAGTGTCGGCCACCAGTAGCCTTGCCTTAGAAGCTTGTGAGCCAGGGCCCTTCCTCCCGCATGCGCTCCGCATACCCCTTCATATACTTCTCTCGTGGCGTAGTCAGCTTCAGTCGGGCCGAGGCACCGCAGCAACGGTCGGCCGAAGGACTTCTTGTATAACACCCCGTCCAGGAGGAGGAAATGGGATGAGCGTTGCCGAATGCGCTTCGCCTCCCTTGAGTCTGGCGGGACTTCTCCTTAGAGGAGAAAAGCGACGAGGGGAGTCATCCACGTTTCGGCTTCAGCCTCAGTGACCTGCATGGCTTCAGGCTCGCCGAGGCTTGGTTCGGCGAGTTCCTCTACTAGGATCATTCGGCCTCCTCCCCCGTCTTGAGTTGATGCCAGCCGGAAAAGTGCATCGGCTCGGGCATTCTCGGCTCTCGGGATCCTCACGATTTCATAAGAATCGAATTGAGCGAGGATCTTGCGAGTCACCTGGAGATAAGATGCCATTACTACATCCCGAGCCTCGTATTCTCCGGAAATATGGCTGGCGATCAGCTGAGAATCGCTGAAGGCTTTCACGTTCCGGGCGCCGAGCTTCTTCGCGGCCCGGAGGCCAGAAATGAGAGCTTCGTACTCGGCGGCGTTGTTAGTCGCTGGAAAGGAGAAACGCAAAGCGTACTCCGTGACGACTCCTTCGGGTGATGCTAAGATCCACCCGGCGCCGCTGCCCGTGGAGCACGCGGAGCCGTCCACAAAGAGTTGCCATTCGTCTGCTGGCGCAGGAGCCGAAGTTTCCTCGGCTTGGGGCACGTCGGCCTTCGGCTGAAGTGCCGAGGAAGCACCGGGGGTGAGTTCGGCGATGAAGTCCGCCAATGCCTGGGCTTTTATTGCCACCCGAGGTGCGTAGGAGATGTCGAACTCTCCTAGCTCAATTGCCCATTTCGCCAGTCTGCCGGACACCTCCGGCCGGGAGAGAACCTGCCTCAGGGGCTGGTCGGTGAGAACCCTTACTGAATGAGCCAGAAAATAAGGCCGGAGCCTCCTCGCGGACGAGACGAGGGCCAGAGCCAACTTCTCCAGGGCAAGATACCGGAGTTCTGCTCCTTGAAGGGCTCGGCTGGTATAATAAACCGGCTTCTGAACGCCATCTTGCTCTCGGACGAGGACGGCACTGAGAGCCGTTTCGGAGACTGCGAGGTACAGGCTCAGAGGTTCCCCGGGAATCGGCTTGGACAGAACAGGGACTTTGGAGAGGTAGGCCTTCAGCTGGTCGAAGGCTGCTTGGCACTCATCCGTCCAGTCGAAACAATTGGCCTTCTTCAGCAGCTTGAAGAAGGGGAAACAGTAATCTGCCGCCCTCGACATGAAGCGGCTTAGGGCTGCGACCCTCCCGTTCAGCTTCTGTACCTCTCGGAGGTTTGCCGGGGGGCGCATTTGGATGATGGCCGAAACCTTCTCGGGGTTAGCTTCTACCCCTCGGTGAGTGACCATGTAGCCGAGGAACTTCCCGGAGGCTACCCCGAAGGCGCACTAGGCCGGATTCAACTTCATCTTGTACCGCCGTAGGGCGGAGAATGTCTCGGCCAAGTCGGCCAAGTGTTCTGCGGCGACGCGGCTTTTGACCAACATGTCGTCTATGTAGACTTCCATGTTCCGACCGAGCTGTGGAGCGAACACTTTGTTGACCAGGCGCTGATATGTCGCGCCGGCGTTCTTCAAACCGAAGGGCATCCGGGTATAGCAATATAGGCCCAGATCGGTTGTGAAGCTGGTTTTGCTCTCATCATCCGGATGCATCCGGATCTGGTGATAGCCTGAATAGGCGTCGAGGAAGCTTAAGAGCTCGTGGCCGGAGGTTGCGTCCACCACCTGGTCTATCCGAGGCAGCGGGAAGCTATCCATCGGACATGCCTTGTTGAGGTTGGTGAAATCCACGCACATTCTCCACTTGCCATCCTTCTTTGGCACCATTACCACGTTGGCGATCCAGTCCGGATGATGCACCTCTCGGAGGTGTCCGGCGTCCAGCCCCTTCTGTACTTCGGCTTGGATGGCGGCTCTCCTTTCCTGATTGAAGGTGCGCCGTTTCTGCTTTACCGAGGGCTGGTCAGGATCGGTATGGAGTCGGTGCTCAGCTATCTCCGGGTCAACACCGGGCATGTCCGCCGGAGACCAGGCGAAAACGTCGAGGTTCTTTTTCAAGAACTCGGTAAGCTTCTCTACTTCGGTCTTCTCCAGGCCGGAGCCTATCATTAGGGTTCGTCCTTCGCCTCCCGAAACCGGAATGGCGAGGAGTGCTTCTCCCGGGGATGCCTCGGCTGATGATTCGATTGCTAGGGTTTCGGCTGCTGCCTTCCCTTTGACCGAGATCATGTAGCATTGCCGGGCTGCTTCTTGATTACCTCTGGCCTCGCCTATTCCATGGCTGGTATGAAACTTCAGCTTCTGATGGAAAGACGAAGGCACGGCTCCGACCCCGCCGATTAGCCTTCGGCCGAAGATGGCGTTGTAGGCCAAATCGATTTTTACAACGGCAAAGTCCGTTTCAACGGTTAGTTGCCGGGAGGCGAAGCCTAAGGTTACAGGGAGTCGGATAATGCCCTCTACTCGGCAGGGCGAGCCGTTAAAACCGAAGAGGGGGCCCCGGTGAGGCTTCATATTAGCCTCACTCAATCCCATCTTTTCAAAACAATCATAAAATAAGATGTTTGGGGCGCTTCCATTATCAACAAATACTCTATGTACATCGTAGCTATTTATTACAGCGTTTATGACGAGGGCGTCGTCGTGAGGGATCTGAATATCAGTCAGGTCCTCTGAGCCGAAGGTGATATCTTCTTGGCGAGGCCGCTTCGGCTCGACGTCGATCGTCGCTATAGTGGCAGAGCTGCGCTGCCGTGGCCTCGATCCTTCCCCTGGCCCTCCGGATATCATCATAATAGACCCAGAGCTAGGTCTTTGATGGGGCGCTTCTGCCGGGACCGAGGTGACCTTCGGCGGAAGAGCGGCTTCTATCGCCGGGTGCTGCTGCGGCCTGGGCGTTTCAGGGATGTCCCGGTTCCGCTGCGGCGGGGGCTGCTCTCGTCGGTACTGCGGCAGTCTTCCCTCTCGGATGAGGCGGTCGATTTCCTCCCGGAGCTGCCGGCACTCATCCGTCGTGTGGCCGATCTCCCGGTGATACTCACAGTATTTGCCGGGGTCCTTTCGGCGAGGATCCGTCTTGATGCGGTCTGGTCGCCGGATCATGCCTTTTACCTCCATGAGCATTCGGGAAGGGGGAGCAGGTAAGGGTAGGTACCGCGGTTGCGGGTTCCGTCGCCTTTCCCTGTCCCAATCCTCCCGGCGGTATCGCTTTCGGGAGGGCTCTTGGTCTTCTGGCCGAGGTCGGGCTACCTGGGGGGCAGGCGCCGAGGCTGCTTCGGCAGCGCCTTTATCTCTGGACATCATCAGGGCCTCGCGGTTGATGTATTTATGGGCTCGGGCCACGAGGTCCTAGAAGGTAGGGGGATGGCGTTTCCCGATGGAGCCGAGGAGCCCTTCGTCCCGACACCCGCTGATCACGGCCGAGACCGCGATCGAGCTGTCGAGGTTCGGGATTTGGGCGGCCTCGGTCCGGAACTTGGTGAAGTATTCCTGAAGAGTTTCGGTGGGGCCTTGCCGAATGGCTAACAGGCTGGCGGAGGTTTTGCATTGCCGGGTGGCATCATAAAACTGGTCGATGAATAACTGGCCCAACTGGACTAAGGAGTGGATGGAGTTGGGGGCCAGTGTCTCGAACCAGGTGAGGGCGGTTTTCTCAAGGGTGAGGGGGAAAAGTCGGCAGCGGACTGCCTCGGGGGCCCCTCGGACCGTGAGGTATGCGTTGAATCTCTGGAAATGACAGACCGGATCTGTCATTCCGTCGTAGAGAGGGCCCTTCGGCAGCTTGAAATTGGGAGGCACCTCGGTAGCCAGGAGCTCCGCCGTGAACGGGGTCTGCTCCAGGATGTTGCTGGCAAGAGGTGCCCCGTATGGCCGGGACACCATCTGCTGCATTTCCTTGCGCATTGCCGTCAGCCGCCGGTCCAGGTCCGGGGCGGTCGAGGTAGCGATTGATTGTCCTCCAGTTCGGTCCGGACGGAATTCCGACGAAGCATAGCCCTGCTCCGTCAGGCGGTCAGCGCGAGGAGCTCGGGCAGGCAGTGCTGAGGGCTCGCTGCGTGTCGTAGCGGTTTCGGTAGGGGAAACCGGCACAGGAGTTGGCCGAAACCTCGCATCTTGGACCGGACAGGGTGGAGGGAGTGGTACCTGTTGAGGAAGCTGGCCCAGCAGTCCCATGCGCTGGGCGATGGCGGACACCATCTCCTGAAGAGGTGCTAGGGAGGTGACGGCTGCGGCCAGCGTAGCTACTTGCTGCTGGAGCAATCCCACCCGGTCGTCTCCCGCGGCGTGCGACTCTGGTATGACTGGCAGAGTCGCGCCTGGCGGGGCGGACGGGGCGCCTTCAGAGTGTTGTAACTGCGCGGAGGCTTCCCGCGTCTCTGCTTCGCTTTGTCCGGATCGCCGGGTGACAGGTCGTTGAGACATGACTTGTTTGTTTGTTTCCCACAGACGGCGCCACGTGATGTAGCCGAAGCTATCACGACCGGATTCCGAGGCTGGAATCCGAAGTTATGGATCCGGAGCTGGGTCGGATCGGTGCAAGAGACCCGACGGGGATCCGGAAGGCGATGGAAGCAGAGACAAAGCCGAAGGTCCGAGGCCGAAGGTGGCTCGGTCAGATGCTGGCTTGTCTTCGGAAGGCAGGGCCGAGACTCCTTCGGTCGGGGATGCAGCCGGTGCACGGCGTCGAGACCGGTGGGAGAAGTCCGAGGTCGGCGGCCGATACCGACTCGGAGAGGTCGGCGACGATTCGAACCGAGTCCCTGCAGGAGGGAAAGAAGAAGAAACCGGTCAGCAGGAGTCCCGGACTTCGGCCCTTAGGAACCCCCTCCGACGGTCAAGTTAGCTTCTGAAGAAGATTCGATTCAGAAGATAAAGAGTAGCTTTAATGCTTTTTGGACTATAGTCCTTGAGGGTCTCGGAGGCATAGAATTGCATACCTTTGGCAATAAATAGCGGTGTATTTATAGCAGAGGATAGAGGATGGTTAACGGTGACAGCCGATATAGGACTATGTCCGGGCTTACTGGTAAACCGCCATAGTGCCTAGTCCTCCACCGGAGTGGGCCGGACTCGGCTATCGGGCCGAAGGGGGTTGGGCCGCTGATGGGCCGAAGCCTGCTGGGCCTGGGGCTGCCGGGCTGCTCCCAGGCCGTAGGCTGATGGGCCGCTGACGGGCTGAAGCCTGTTGGGCCGGGAGTAACGGTGCCGCTCACGGGCCGAGGGCTGTTGGGCCGAAGATGGGCCGAAGGCTCCCTAAGGGCCTTGTACTGCTGTTGCTGGGCTGAACTGGGTTTGGGTTTGTTTTAATAGGCCGAATCGGATTCTGCCTCATCAGTACCTCACCATTGGGAGAAGGAAACAGTCTTTAATTTAATATAAGGAGGAAGTGTCCAACTGAGAAAATGGCACGGCTGGCAATGTAAAAGGATACCTATTGGTTGGACAGTAGTCATATCCTCATGCTTAAAGAAATGTCGTATCCTTACATACCCTTTATACATCTTTATTCTTTAAAATTATCAAAATAGGTATTAAAAGGTAAAATTCTGGACTAACACTGCATGTGAACGTAAACTTCTTTATATGTTACTCATAAAGTAAAAAACAAAAAGAAAAATATATTTTAGAATATTATTACGTATGAGTTCTTCTAATGAGTTCTTCTAAACTAGATAGCCTGCGGATCTCTACAGGTAAACAAGTCAATGAGAAACCAAGGATTGAAAGAGCAACGTGGATAATGCGATATATAATAAGGTAATTGTGTAGTTAAGATTTTATTTATAAACAGGTGAGAAAAGAAAGTAATACATCAGATATAAACAGCAATCAAGTTAAGCAAAAATAAAATAGATGGAAAATAGTTAATCGGATTTGAAATGAGTATATTTATATTGATATGAACCCTTTAAAATATGGACAATATATTTATCATTATCTTAATACCCTAAAAATCGTGTACCCTTTGAAGCATGCTAAACTGTAAGAGCCATCCCTATGTTTTCCTATCATGATCCCCCTGCAGTAGTCCGCCCCACCCCTACATGAACATGCAGGTATATAGAGTGTAAATCTTCTAAACCTACCTATTGACCAGATTCAATAAATGTAAAGATAATAATTTGCAAAAAAACTTTTCACTTGGATTGTACATGGAAATCTTTTATATAAATGTTCGTGCCCTTATTTTTTTTCTACACTTATTGACTCCGGTGAGTAAGCATATTTAAAAGATCTACACTATATATGTACGCGTGGGTCTTCCTACCGGAAAGAAACACTGCTTGCTATCCTTTTTATCATGAGAAGAGATCTTCTTAGCACAAGATTAGACAGAAGTCCAGCAGTATTGAGAGGAGGAGAGAGTCAAACATTGCAAAAAAAATCCCTCACATCATTTAAAAATCTTACAAATATATGAGTCCTCCCCCTCTCAATACTGTTGGACTCATGTACAACTCTGTACTGAGGAGATCTCTTCTCTCTTACCATATGCACATGCCATTTGCCACTGCCACCTTTATTCTATAAACAGGTAGATCTCACTCATTAGTCTCCACATACCAGAATCCAATCCCCAGGGCAGGACAAACTGTGTTGCTATTGCGAAGAGGGGGGCTTCAAGTAGAAGACACAATCTCCACCACGAGTATTTGATAGAGAATCTCCATGTTGATTAAAAAACCAAGTTGGAGGAGAAAACATGGAGGGGAAGTAAGCAAAGGAAGCCGTGGTGGGACTCTGCTCCTTCCCCTCATACCAACCCCCACCACCTCGTAAGTGAATAATAATAGACTTGCTAGGTGCGCCAGAGTGTCCCTTGAAAGGGAGTCAGTGGAAGGGGCAGCATCGCATTGCAACATCTAAGCTTTAGCACCCACCAGGGATGTCTCTTTGAAGGGTGACATATCCTCTTCGGAGAGGGATGCTGTCCTCCACCTCCAAGGTGGGTGTACTTGCCATCTCTTTCGTTTCCTCCTCTCTCATTCTCTCCCTTTTGGGTCACTACCTCGACCGCAATGGTATTTAAGTTCCGACATGATATCCAATTATATACCATCTTTGCTACATGGGTCGTGAGTGAACAGCGATCCGACTCGCTTAAATCTGCGTTTATCAAGTCACTTTTATTGAATATGTTACCATCTTGGTCACCCCTATTGAATGTATTACCCACAAAAGAATAATTCTTGTTGGGTACATCCAGTGGCGGATCCAACATTAATTCAGTAAGGTCTTGGGACCCTACTGGATTTTGCCAAGCCCACTGACCGAGTCTAATGCAGTCTAGCTTGGGACTCCATTGATCCAACTTAGAACCCCACTAACCCACCCCAGGATCCCGTATGGCCCAACTCAAGACCCTACTGATTCAACCATGTTTATGACTTAATGTCCGAATGACTTCACTGAACAAAATTTCTACGTCCGCCACTAGATACATTCCAATGTACCTACTGTATATACATCAACACCCCCTAAAAGAAGGCGTGCTCAGTGCTGAATCAAGTACAGAATTACCACTACAAAAATGCATCGTGTGCCCTTTTTTGCATGATACTGTGCACAATTAGCATCATATTGTAATGGACGTGGGTCCTTGCCTTCATGACTAAGATGACTCCAATTGTCTCCAGTGTAAAAGGCCTACTTGCGAAAGGATCCCAAAGTGATCTATAGACAGATGGCCAGGGAATGGGACAGTTAGCAGAGCACTACTGATGGATAAAAAGGAGTCCGGACGTACCCGGAAAGAGATTCTCTCTGAAAGGGGTGCAGAACTGATGCTGAAGGCAAAAGGGCAAAAGGGAAGAAGGCGAGCTATGCACCCTACAGCTGTTGAGAGAAGATCGCCGGCACGGTACACACAGTGCTGTGACGCATCTTAACTCAATCTTTCTTCTTTTTATGAGAAGTTGAGTTGGATCAAAGGATGTCATGACTCCAAATGCATATGCCAGAAGATGCAAGCTTTCTTGTTAGACTGAGTGGTCGCTTCCTCCCCAGCTGTCGATACCTTGCATTTGGTCATCAGAGAAAGAAGAAACAGCTCCTCTAAGTAGCTCACCAAGTAGCACAATATGCTGTCAACAAAGTATAGACGTGTGGTTCTAATGTGACTACATGATTATCACCAGCATTTCAACTATACACAAATGTGAACAATCATTTTCCGAGTACAGATATGATACAATGCTGTATAGACACCTCACTAGTGATCAAGAAGACCAGTTCTTGAACGATGCTGACAGCACGATCACGCGCAACCGTGGCTGTGTCAATGCAGTCTTGGGTCCCAGCCTTGAGAGGAAGGTGCCAAACTCTCAATTTCTAGATGACAAACCTCCGGTGTGAGCTCAAGTTCTTGCACCTTGTGCACTCCGCTTGTAGTAAGCTATCGAACAAGAAACCAAGCATCATCACAGTTGACAGTGAAGGAAGGTTCACTAGTTTTGCGCATCATCATTCTTTCCAGCTGTAGGGTGCACGATCAACAACTAAATAATCTCCCCGAATGTCCTTAGCAACCCTAATGTCTTCACCAATGTACACTGATTCAAACCTGTAGATAAGTCTGAACATGCTCAATACTGAGTTGTACTTGCAATGTCTGTCTTCAGTTGTTTTCCAATGAAATAAGGGATTAACAAAGGATGGGAATGATGGAGGAGATGAATCATAGATACCAGATTCAATGAGAAATTTGCACCATGTATAAGTTCACATAATATTGACTTCCATGTGCATTATTTTTTAAATTAGGTTAGAAGTCAGATAGATCTGCCAATGTGCACATGTAGTTAGATTGGTTATCTATCCACCCTGCTTAAGGCTGAGCCAGCTGGAGTTCAATATTCATAATCAGTTCACCCTACACATCTCGGATTACAAGGGAACATAAAAGTATGGACGGCCCTCAGTGGAATACATTCAGAAGGGAACAGCCAGAAATCTTATCCATTTTCACCAGAAACCCCTAGTTCTGTGTAGATCCTTGCAGAAATGTGTGAGCAGCCTTTCTCAGAAGGTTACCGGCCGGGATAATCAATTCAACAAGCCGAATCTGAATGACTGAGAGATACCACAACTTAAGACAACTTTGCTTTATATTGACTGATTTCATGCAGCCTAGCAACAGGTGCCTGGGAGAAATGTTATTTGATTTCACCTGGGCTACTGAAGATAATACAACTTTCAGGATGCAACCCCCATCCTTTTCATACCATGATGAGAAAGTATCTAACAAATAGTTCCATGAAATGTCTGGCTTAATTCATTTGCAATTTTCACTATTTTAGTTTCTTAATAGAAGATCAGAATACTCCCTTTGGCCCATTCACTTTCCTTTCCTCTTTTCCTACACACTGTAGGCTCCAAAAACTTCAGCCCGCAAGGGATCGTCTCCCATTGTAATGCGAACAGAAAATGCACACACTAACCAAAGAAGATTAGTGATCATATCTTATCTTCTAGATTAGAATATTAGCTCCTTTCAATCAGCTATATGAATTCAGAGAAGACACATGCTTGAGAGAAAGATCAAGCAACTTTTTCGTTCTTCGTTTTTTCTTATAGCAGAAAGATCAAGCATCTTAAAGTCTCCATAAGGCCGAATGGGGGAAAAGAAACTTATCAATTCATTGTTAATCTACTCTGCATTATCTGATGTAAATCAAGTGAAGACTTCAAATTTCCCGCACCAAACTGGTTAAATCTGCTACTTTGAAGACATTGACGAAGGTCATTTTGCAACTCTAACAACTACGAATGGAGCATCACTTTTGGGAATTACCTACCTATGGCTCAATTCTCCATGTCCAACAGGATCATTCTGAAAGCATGGACCACAAGCCCTCATATGGTATCATCATCAACCCTCAATGACCCTATAGATCAGGCAAGAAGGAAGTTTCTTCTGTGAAACAGTCTGTCTAGAAGAGTTTCTTCTGTTCCCCACAAAACTATTGGCTTGTATAAATACCCTGCCTTAAGAGTGCTTGTCCAGATACTAAAATAGATTATGCATAGTAACAGCTTAAATGTCCCAAAAGACCCTGATGTAGGAACACCTTGGCTCAACTCCTTGAGATTTTGGGACCAACCTGTGCACCAACTATTCACCAGGATGTGTACTCATATGCCAGCATGGGGATCCAGTGTGAGAAGGTTCAAATATAGCAATACTTAAATTTAGAAATTGTGATGACATGTATAGCAAGGTTGAGTGCATTAAAAATTAGGACACGTGAAGGTTCTAGCATACAGAATGTTTAGGATGCAAATAATGCAAGAACCAAATACCATCTCCAGTATCCTTCATTAAGTTATATAGCTATACATGGGGCGATTAATAAGCATTTCCTTTACAACCACTAACAAGATAACATGCAAAATCAGCTAAAAATGAGTGGCCTATGTTACCTAAATATCAGTATGGAAAGGACCAAATATGCTAAGCCTTCGCATATGGGTAATGTAAGGACCAAATATGGCAGTCTCTCTATGTTTTATAAAGTTATATTGCTATACACATGATGATTAGTGAGATTTTTCTTTCCCCTTACATACATTAAAAAACTGCAATAATAATATAATTCATTGCTAGAATTCAAAGTAGAGGATTTGAATCGTAGCTATAAGGTTGTAAATAAGCTAGTTTTCCATTAATTACTTCAAAAATATGACCTCATCTTAATCAAACATGCATAATGTTTTAAACACATGAAAAAGTTGAGAGGGAATTTCAAAAAGACAATGCATAAAGCACTCTTTTCAAGAAACAGATAAACAACTCTGAATATCACAATATTTTTAAGACACATTTAACTAATTTGAGAGTTTAAACCTCAAAAAGTCAATGCTTAGCCTCTTCAAAGATTGATAAACAGCTCTCAATATCTCTCAGTGTACATTAAAAAAAACAGAGTTTGGCAACCATCCATCATCATCAGATAAATCATCTTTATTGTTATCATTCGTCATTAATGTTGTCAGTAACAGTTGATCATTTTTTCGCCTTTGTTTCATTTCACCAATTTCTTCACGATCATCAATTTCACCACTGCTAATGATAAGGGTCCCAAGATCCAGTTCATTGAGACAAACTGTCCATTTCTAGAAAAGTATGCTTCTCAAGATTGAATTTATCAGCAACAAACATCCCAAAATTTTGTTGGCCCGCGCTTCTGCTTGATTTGCAAATTAGAAAGCAAGTGAAGCTTGCAATGCACAAAAAGTAAGATCCTCATAACCCCATTTTATATTTTGAAGTGTTGGATAAATGCTTTAATTCCTTTCGCAACAAGATGAAGATACCACCTTGCAAAAATATAATGCCAAAGACTAAAAATAAAGAATCCGTGACACGTGGTCCACCCACCAAGAAAGTGGCATTTCACATCATCGGCTGAATTACATGGAGATCTTAACAAATACATTAACACTTGGATTTGGTGATCACAGTCATGGTTTGTCATCTTCTGTGATAGCTTCAAGATTGTCTCTCCGGGGGTCCCAAGATGAAATCTCTTCTGAGATCGAGAATAAAAGTGAAGAGGAGGAGGAGGGGAAGGGGGGAAGAAAAGGATAAAGGAGGAGGAAACGGAAGAGGAAGAGATGAGAATGCCGATAAATGAGGAGGAGCTCTCCAACAGCTGAGATGATATTGACATCAGAAAAAAGCAATCCTTGTACATTTGTAAATACTTTTTATGACATTGCTCTTATTATCATGGTGTCATTTTAATCATAATGAATGGCTAAATGAATAAAATTCAATGTTTTTCTAAGAAGTTCAAGACTATGATATCTGGTTGCTAGATCTCTTCTCTTTGGACTTTTGAGACGATAGCATGATCCGATATGGCATTCCTTTATCATAGCTCAGTCAGCTCCATGTTGTTTACTTCCCCAGCTATCCAGAACTTGCATTTGGTCATCACAAAAAGAATAAATTGCTCCTCCAAGTAGGCTACCAAGTGGTATCATATGTTAAGCAAATAAATTGCATGGTATATATGGTGCACTGTAATGGAATTACATGAATATTAACAATGTTTCAATTACATACAGGAATGTGACCATTCATTTTCTAAGCAGTATGGGTATTGTACAAGGCTGTGTGTTACACCCTACTGATCCTGAAGACTAGTTCCTGTGCAAAGGTTAAACCTGACAACAAAAGCCTGGTTTTGTGGTAATGTAGCCTCACATGAAACCCCAGAATCCAGAGAGGTGTTTTACTTTCAACTGTGGGGGGGCAAACATTGGGGATCAACCGAGGTTGCTGCACACTGTGGGATCTGCTTGTAATTAGCTACTGAACAAGAAAGCCAGCGTTAAATCGAGTGTAAGGGCAGGTTCACTAATTTTGGGCATCATCATTCTTTCCAGCTGTAGGGTGCACAGTCAACAACTAAATAATCTCCACGGATGTCCTTAACAACCCGAATATCTTCGTCAAGGTAGACTGATTCAAACCTGCAGATAAGTCTAAAGACCTCAGTATTGGGGTACACAGGCAATGCCCATCTTTTGTCTTTTCTTTTTGAATAAATAAAGAGTAAGAAAGCATTGGAGTGAAAGAGGAGATGATGCACATAAAAGATTAAAGACTAGATAAGAAGTTTGCACAGTTACAGTCAAGGCCATGTATAAAGTCGCATAATATTGACTTCCGTTTTACGCTATTTTGAGATTAGATTAATGTGTATCAACTAGTTAGGTTGGTGGGGGAATGATACGTATAAAAATATAAAAAGTTTATATTTTTTATGAAATTTGTTTGATTCGCAACTCGTAAATGAAGAGTCAAGTTAAGCCCAAGACTTAGGGGCGAGTCCCGACTATAACCTTGAATCAAGCATGTAGATTTTTATATCCTCTCAATCGACCTTAGTTGATGTTAATTACACTAATAAAATTATTGAAAGCCTTTTATTAACCTCTTATTAGTTATACCATGAATAACCATGCAGTAAATAAAGTTCGTGTGAAAAATCAACAACTAACACAACACAGAATAATGACAATAATCAAACTGAACAGCTCATTTATTGATTGTAAAAGTTACAAATTATAATGGTGTGCACCATAATAGAGGTGTCATACATGACTAAAATTCCAATTATGATCGGATCATTACATAAAGAAATATCAACTTGTGATCACGATCTTAATCAATGTGATTAGAACACTAAAATTGACATTTAAGATCATAAACAATGATCACATCATCATAGTTGTATTAATAAATGCAATCCAAATGAATGAATTGTAAGGAGTGTATTAGTGGCCATGATTGATGGAGTTAGACCGTCGGATGCATGTTAAGGGTCATGATCTATGCAAGCAACCGTTAAATTTGTCTTAACGGACATGTCAATGTAATCAGTCATTAAATGTATGTTAACAAACATGATTACGTCATGAGACTGTTGAACATGTGCTAACATATATGATCAGCATAATCAGACCATTGGATTTGTGATAACGTACATGATCGATGCAATCAAATCATTAATGTATGTTAATGGACGTGATCTGTGTGATCAGACCGTTAATATGTTGAACAGACTGGGCCCTATAGATTGGGATTTTGTTCTTGAACAGGCTCAGACTCTCGACGAGGTTTGGAGAGTTGTAAAACATGCTGCTAAAAACGTTGGCAAAGACCCTACGATGATGATTCCTCCGCTTTCATTTGCCTCTACTGGTACGATATTTCTATGAACTTCTCTTTCCCTTTATTCAGACTTTCGATGAGGTTTGGAGAGTTGTAAAACGTGCTGCTAAAAACGTTGGCAAAGAACCTATGATGATGATTCCTCCGCTTTCATTTGCCTCTACTGGTAAGATATTTCTATGAGCTTCTCTTTCCCTTTATTCATTGGGCAGATAAGGGGACATCCAAGTGGTATATGGAGCTTGTAAGAATCTTGGGGAGGAGGCTCCTATAAATCATGATGTTAGAGATAATGTATCTAAGGGACCTACTCATGAGGCACCAGTACAAACAAACATCTCCATAGATGATGAGCCTCTTAATGATGGCTTCGAAGAAGGTCAAATCAGAGGAGATTCTGATGCTCCAGAGGACGATTCGTTTTGAAACTCTGCTAAGCTTGACTCACCCTTGACAATGAAATCGCATGTGAAAAAGTCTACCCAACCCACTCCTGATACATTTTTCTACATCATCCTTTCCCAAATTTTCAATGTATGACTAATGTCAATGCGCCTTTTTTTTCATATGTAGTTCTAGAGGCTTCAAAGGGTTGTGCAATCATCCAAGATCTATCAAGCGACATTATCGATAACGCAATATTCTGTCAAGGTAAACCTTAACCTTTTTCTCTAATCATTATTTCCTTTGCTTTTGGCTAACCATTTTAGTCAAACAAGCACTTCCTATTAGACTATCATGGCTTCTTTATCCGAGTCATTGACTGAGACTATGCATCTTCCCTCAGTCCCCAGTACACTGGCGGGACTTTCATACTTTCTTCCATGGAGAATTTCCCTTTTGCAGCTAGACTTTTATCAACGACTCTATCTTCGATATCTTCAAGTTATCAATCCTGCCTGATATTCTTTTGTCTTTTTTTTTAAATTATTTGGGCCATATTCACCAACTTGTGCCGCTTATCGGATGTAGGACCTATAGAGGGGACTAACGTTGGACATTCTTCTCCTCCAACTCCCATTGCCAACACTGACGTGAATAGTTTGCCGACTGATGCAAACCTTATTTCAGATGATGAAGCTGCATCCATTCAGCCTTCAAATGCTCCTTCAAATGTAGATTCAGGAAATATTAATAGTCTAAATACTCCTTTTATCTTTGTGTTTCTCTTTCTTCTTATGCTTTAGTCTGCTAATTTTATAAAAATTGACATGCTCCATCCTTTACTTTATTAACATGATTCTCAAATTATCATTGCATCTATATTGACCTTGCTATATGTCTTATGTCTTTGTTTTGCAGAGACCTTGATGGAGCAAGTCATGGAGATAGAACTGGTAAGTGGCCTCTGAACCACTCACTGTTATCACAAGGAAGTAATCAAGTCAGTCAGGTGATAATTCACCTTGACACTTGTCTACAACAAAAATCACTTATCTTGAGACAGCCCGCAAATTTATGCAAACTCACACTTTGCCTATCACATCATGGGTTACCCCAAGGAACCCTGGATGACAACTCTGGAGGCAACCTGGTCTTCCTTCTCTTGAGACGACCTGCGAATTTATGCAAACTTGCACTATTGCCTATCACATTGTGGGTTACCCCAAGGAGCCCTGGATGACAACTCTGAAGGCGACCTGGTTTTAATTGGTTTATCTGCATCACGAACAACAGAAGCTGCACTGGGAATATGAAGTCCTTCCTCAACTTCAAGCTTTGCAAACTGCTGCTGGTATGCTAAAGAGAGCACTTGCCTACTGCACTTTAGCAATGGTCAATGCCACTAATTCAGCTAAAATGATTAGGTCCAAGCATCGTAAACACATTAAGAAGTATATTGTACAATATGATATGACAAGTTCCGCAAGTTCCTAAAGGAGATCGCCGACAATCATACTCATTTCACCCACTTTTCGCAATCAAGCTATACGAGTACTTAAAAAAAACAGCAACAGGAAAAAAATAAGAGAGAAAAGAGAGAAAGACAGAGAAAAGAAAATTATACACATGGCCACAACATTATACTCAATGCCATAAATAAGTGCTTTTATTATAAAACGGGTCCAATGTATTACCCAAGCCTTTGGGCTAGCCACTATATACAAAAAGAGAAAGGATGAAAAGAATAGAAAAGGTATGTCTACTGGAGACCCTTCCACTTGGGACGCCACTGCTCCAAATCTCTAATATCTGCCTCAATGGCAGCAAGCTGGGAAAGGAACTCTGCTTTGTATTGAGTGGAGTTCTCCATAGCAGTCTCTCTAGAATTAAGTGCATATAATTGTCAGATGATCTCCTTTAATAACTTGCATAACTTGTCACCTAATGTGTTAATGAAATTATGAAACTTGCACCTAATCACCTAAGTTGAATTTAATGGCATTGACCACTAAACACAAGGAGCAAGTGCTCTCAGCATATCAATAGTAGTCTGTAAAGCATGAAGTTGAGGAAAGACTTCATATTCCCAGTGCAATTCATGTTGTTTGTGATGTACATAAACCAACTTAGAGCAAGTTAATTCACTTAATTAAAATTATTAAAATATCCCTAAACTTATAAAAATCAATAAAAATTGATACAAATCAGTAAAAATCAGTGAGTACAGAAAATAAAACACAAAAAACATTAAAATTTTCAAAATGGCCTAAATACCCCTAGAACCTTAAGAAAATTACTAAAATATCCTCCTTCATGATAAAAATATATAAAAATTATTAGAAAATTCCTTTAAAAAATGCCAAAACCTTCTATATGCCCTAAATACCCTCGAAATCCTAAACATTGGTAAAGTTTTCAAAATACCCTGATGCAATAAAAGTAATTAAATTCCAGAAAAAATATTAAAAACATGGTAAATGCCTGGAAACCCTATTTGGTGTAAAATTACTAAAACACCCCTATGACCTAAATATGCCTAAAATAATGACAAAAATATTTACTAGGATTTCGAAATCTTCTTAAGTCATTAAAATGAACCTCACCCATAAATTGACCACACTTAAGAATCCATCCTAATACACTGGAATAAGTCCAAATACTCTAAGAAACTTGGGAGGGGCCAAGGATCTAAAAGCCACCATCATATGTGCGCATATCGTGTGGTACTATAGATAGTTTGAAGGGCATCATTCGGACAGTTAATCAAGGGTCGTCGAGCGATTGCTTGATGTACACTGACCGAGATCAGTGGAGAGAAGTCATGTACTCGAATCTTCACCTGATTCGAAGTCCTAGAATCCCTAAGGGCTACCAAGCTCTCATAGTCCAAGGAATAAAATAAATAAAATCGACCTATATTTCTCCAAATAAAAGAAATAAAAAGGATAAAAATAAATAAAAATCCGATAGGAGAGATGGTAGGCCAAGACCAAACATGGCATGTACCTGTTTCAGGAATTAAATCATGGAGAACGCAATGTGATAAATGGTAAAACGTCTTTTTTATTGCTCGGGCCAACATAAATGCCCGTCAATGGTTATTCGCAGATATTAAATCCTATTAACCATTAAGCCAAGAGGCAAGATAAAAGTTCATCCTTTCAATGAGAGATTCCTTACCCTTCCCTTGGGCTTACTAGACTAGTAGATTAGTTACATTTAAGGGTGAGCACTCATAGGAATGTGAAAACCACTCACACAAAAATCTCAACAGAGCAATACATAATAAAACAGAACATAGAATCATATGGAACGGTTCGTCAATTATGATTCTTTAATGGAAAGAGAAACTTACCACCCCCGTCCAAAAGGGGGCAGCGGAATCTCCCAATTGTCACCCCGTAGAACTGCACTTGTAAACCTGCCACAACAGAGAAAATGAGCACGTCCCACAAAAGCCTTCAAAATAACAAACATCTGGGATTCAATTTAAGAGTTGCTTGGTTTGATGTAAAATCAGTTTTTAAAACATCAATTTTAAAATCCCTGATTTTAATTTTCAGTCTAAAAATACTGAAATCGGATACAAGAATACTGCATGAGTCAACAATTTTGAAATCCAACAATTTGCAGCACTCCAAACACATAAGAAATACCATAAAGAATTTACAGCGCTCCAAACACAAAGAAAACACCATCTTTTTTACTACATTTTACGGCATACGGCATTCTAATACATCAAATCATCCCTTAGCTGATCTAATCACCTAAAGTTCACCCTTTGCGGAGACACCGCCTCGCAGGTCGACCTCACGAAGAAGACCCCAGACGGCGGGAACGTGATCACGTTGTTGAGGAGGCCCCTCTCCACGTCGATGACCTGCAGCACGTCCCCGGTCTCCGTCCCGAAGAGGCGCGCGTTCTTGATGATGAAGAGCTGCTCCTTCTCGGTGGTCCACAGCATCCTCCACGTCCCGGAGAGCGACGGCCCCGTCGTCACCGTGCCCTCTCCGTAGGCGGCCATGGCGTCAATGGCCCGGACGATCTCCGCGCGCCTGGAAGGGTTCCCCTCCGTCCGGACGCCTCTCTCCTGATCGGAGATCAGGTCCAGCAGGTCGGCCTTGGCCAGCAGCAGGGATTTCCCGGTGCTGCCCGAGCGGGCGGCGCCCGGAGGCTTGCGGGAGCGGCGGAGCTTGGGAGGCCACGGGGTGGTCGAGCTAGGGTTAGGGTTTGGAATGGCGTGCTCGGTGGGGAGCGCGGGAAGAAGGAAAGGCGTTGCCGCCATCGCTGTTCTGTTATCTGCTTGGATGGGAACGGCGCGAGTAGTGTGACTCCCTGGAGCAAGAAGTCCGGCCATAACCCGCCACATAAATTTAAGATAGTTTTTAAAATAAAAATTATTTTTTTTCACTCCAGACTACATATTAGTAAAGAGAAAAAGTCTATATTTATTAGTTAGGAGAAAGATTTGTTACACAAACTAACTTTTAAAATTTTAAGAGTAATGCTTGGCAGCGACAGCGCAACAAGTTGAGTCATCTTGTCAGTGGCGGATCCAACGTATAAGATGTGGCGTTCCAGGATCCTACTGAACTTTTGAAATCATAGAAACCCACTCCAATTTTTAGTGTCCAGGACCCCACTAGCCACGCACACATGAACCCACTGGGCCTGCCCGATCACCCAGCCCACTTAGGTAGGCCCAACCAAGCGCAGAGTGCCCAATCCACTTCCCGCCCCACCTGTGTTGCGTTCGTTCCTCTGCAAGCTCCAACTCCTACTCCCAGAACCCTAGTCCCTCGGCCTCTGCAAAGGCAAGCCGCAACCCGCAACCCAGGAGCACCGTGCGCGGCGGCGTGGCGCCCCCAACCCCCAGGCCGCCAGGCCCCCCAACCCCAACGGGCACCAGCACTGCAGGCCGACAGCAGGCGGCCACCAGCCCCCTCCGCTGCTCCGCGCCTCCGCCTACGGCCCCGACCGGCTCCGGCCCAGCCCGCTGCCTTCTGAGTTCCGAGTCCGATCTCCGCTTGTTCGGCTGCTCCGGCCTTCGCCCAGCGGCGCTCGCTTGGCTGCCTCCACCTCCACCGCCTGACTGCCTCCAACTCGTTACTCCGGTCACCCTCACCGGCTGGACCCCCCCACCGCGTGCTGTAAAATCAGAACAAGGTTTTTTTTTTTTTTTTAATAATAAGGTTACCGCACATGGAAAAAAAATTGTGCATAGTTTTTTTTTTTTTTCTTAGTCTCTCATTTGTTGACTTGATCATGGAAGAGTTTTTTTTTTTTTGGAATCAGATCGAGAACTCCTGTGAGGTTTTTTTGTGTACAATTTTAACTGTGAATTAATCTTGGGATATATCTCTTTTTCAAGTTATTACTGACTCATCTTCAAATTCATCAGATTTTTTGAACAAAGATTTATGCATTCCCTTGTTTTATTTATATGCAACCAAATAAGTGGTGTTAAAACTGTAAAAATTCACAAATTTTAAATCAGTTTAGGACAGTCTAGGATCGGCCTTTTATCTTTTATATTGAAAGATAAGTGGGTTCAAAAAATATTATCTTTTATCTTATGCACAAATATCTTATGTTAAATATTTTATTTTCTATTTATATGCCTGATAAGTTCACAATTTTACATAAATAACAGATGAAACTTACACACTTTGCTATCAATTTAATGAACAAAATCACATAGAATGATAGATAAATCAATTATGCTTTCAAACATATCAATTCTGTAAAATTTGAATTTCAAATATCATCACTCCATGGATTGAATAAAGATAGCAATTTGATTCTCAAATAAGACTTTCTCGACAATCATTTAATGTGCATTTGGATGATTTATTGATTGCCGCATAAACTTAACTGTTATTTTATGTGAATGCAAGACATGAACAAGCAGATGACATAGTGGTTGGACTACCTGAAATTCAAGGAAGTAAATCAGGATTTGAATCCTGGAAGGAACAAGATTATATTTCTTTTGTCCTTAAAAAGGGAACCACAAGCCAATTAAGAAAGAGAAGAGAGAATTGCAGAATTCAAATTTCAAAAATAGTATTTATTTTATTTGAATTTAAAATTTTAAAAATCTCGAAAATAACATTTATTCTTCAATTCAAAATTCAAAATTTGAAATATCCCTCTCTAAATTTAAATTTCAAATGTACACTCATGGAAAATCCTCTAATCAAGGGGGAGCTTAATGCGAGCAATTAAGGGCCCATTTATTAGAGAATTTGAAATTCAAATTTTGAATTAAGAATTCTCTTCTATAAAATCAAGAGAGAGAGGAGGAGGGAATCCTGAAATTTAAAAAGAAAGATATTTATTTCGAAATTTAAAATTCAAAATAGTTTTTATGGGGTTAAAAAAAGATCCACTAATCAAGGGGGAGCTTAATAGCCTATTTATTATCTTATTTGAAATTCAAAATTTAAATTAAGAATTCTCTTCTATAAACCATGGGAGGGGGGAGAAAAAAGGAAGCTTGTTTTTTCAATTCTCTCTCTCAATTTGGAGATTTTTCAAAACTTTTGAAAAATTTTAAACTCTCTCACCCCTTCCACCAAATAGCTCTCTCTCTCAATTTCTCTCCCACTTTCTCCCTCTCTTTGCTACAGTACCCGCGGGTACTGTAGCAGTGTACTGTAGCAGCCCCCTCTCTCTCTAGCTTTTGTTCTCTCTCTCTCTCTCTCTCTACATCTCTCTCAAACCAACGGCTATTAGTACAAGAGGTGACTCGAGACATTGCAACTGACCATTGGAAGGAGTCCAAGGCTACCAAGGATCCACGCGAAGGATTACGACGGCTGCAAACATCAATTTTCTCTCTCCACAGTCTCTCTCTCTAGTTTTTTAGTTCTACATGTTGCACTATATTTAAAATATTTTATGTAAACGTTTTCTTATGAAAGTTATGTTAATTTTTGATTTTCAATGTCTCTGTAAAATTTTATATTGTTCTGATAATGAATGACAGTAGCTCCTTTGAAAAAAGTTATCTTTTCTCCATCTTTTTGTTCTACAACTTTTATTTTTTTTTCTGTTGACACTACTCAAATTTTATATTCTACTTTTAATTAGTGTTTTAGAGATAGTATTAGTTAAGTAGATGGTCTTATTATGCTCGTTTAGGGGTGCTCCTTTTGTGAGTTCATAGTAAATCCGGTTAATTTTAATTTTTAGCAAATCAAATCATCATGCTCTCTCTTCTTTCTTCTTTATTTTTCCTCTAAAAACTCAAAGTTTTCAACTTTAAAAGTCTATTTCCCTATGAATTCGACCCAATCTCACCACTTGCTATTTTTTCAAATAATTATATGTGAAAATTAGAATTCTAAGATTGATGTTCGAATATGCTTAACGACACATAATTTCGAGCGATTAATTTTTGGCGCCGTTGCCGGAGAATTAGAATTTTAATTTTGATTATTTTGGATTCATTTGTATAAATCCATACTCATATTCATTTTCTCTTTTTGCAGGAATTAAAAAAAAAAAAGAGAAAAAGAAATTTGGTGAGTTTGTTCCAACTTATCAACTATTTTCTTTTTATTTTCAGATTTTAGAATAGATATAGATCTCATTAAATAAAAAAAATCAGAAAAAATAAAATTAAAAAAAAATACATCTCAAGATTAGAAATCAAACCTTCATATTTTAGGACATGCATCATATAGAATTGCATTAGAATTAGCCATTTAGCTTTTATTTTTGTCATTTGATTCATGTTGAAGAGCGCGAGAAGCAAGGTGAGTCTTTCAAAATTGAGCAAATAACATGTTCATGCATTGTCATTTTATTATTGCACAAAACAAACTTGTTTGAATTGTGGTGAGCATCACATTGATAAAATAATTTAAGGGCATCTTCATAACAAGATAAGGTGGGGATTTCATCACCCTTCCTTAGCCCACAAACCACAAACACTCCATCTTGCATTGTCCCAAGTCCAATAAAAATCAAATAGCAACTGCACCTAGGGTTCACACTATGATTGGACCGAGCTTTGAATTCACTTCTACTTTAGACAACGGTGTCTAGGCTAGAGGTTACAAAGGCAAATGCCTAAGTGGACAAGTGGTTATTTAATTAGATCTCTACGAAAGTAGGGGGAGCCTCCCACTATCCCACCTCTTACTTGGCCGATTGATCTATTGTAGGGGTGATCCATAGTGAATTCTAGCCATTTTGTGAGAAATCTCATTCTTAAGTTTAGGGTACACTTAGGTCATTAGGAATTTATTGTTAACTTGTTTGTCTTTGCATAAATAAACATAAAAATATATAAAAATAAAAATAACAAAAATAATCACTCTCATCTCATCTTGGTCTAGTGTATGCTAAGTAGAAGATCTCAAAAGCCATATATTATCAAACCCGTTCAAGAAATTGAGAGATACCTACATCACCAAACCAATATTCAACATCAAATGGCTGGAAATAATCAACAACTGCCTAAACAAATGAAGGAATACTTCATTCCTCAAGACTATAATCCTTCATCTTGTATCCAATTGCCTAATGTCTATGCTAACCATTATGAGATCAAGCTAAGCACCATCCAAATGCTCCCATCTTTTTATGGGAATATCAATAAAGATCCATATAAACATTTGGATGAATTCTTTGAGATTTGTTCAACCGTGAAAATTCAAGATTTTACGGAAGATGCCCTTTGACTTACCCTATTCCCTTTCTCACTTAAAGACTGTAACGACCCGCCACCCTATAATCGGGGATCCGATTACTAAATGGGTACCGAATCATTAATTTGGAACCAAACCAGGATCTAGTAAGTCTGGGAAATAAATAATAAACTAAGCTAAACATTCACATCGCATTGAATTGAAATGAAAGTGCAGGAATTAAAATTATTACAATGCGACTCGATACAGCAAATAATTACATACTCCAACTGAAAAGAAATAATTAAACATACAGGCCAGAAATAAATAACAACTACATCGGGGCATACCCCGGGACAACCGCTGAAGGCGCTCAACACGCGGCCGCACACGCCGCTCTAGGTCTGCTGGGAGTCCTCACCTGAAAACCGCAGGGGTGAGTCTCAAAACAAGACTCAGTAGGGATCCTTCGATCCCCACTGCCCACGCACACACCCACAAGTGCAAAGTACAGCTAACGGTAAAGTAACGAGCACAGTTGTAAGTACAATTCCTAGTTCTCAACGTAGAATCACATGCAATCGAAAATATAATAAACATGCATATTCTAAACCAGCCGACTAGGGAATCCACAACTGCCGTATCGGTAGAGCTCGCCAACCATACAAACAACAGTGGGAAAACCTCGACCCGCTGAGGCCAAGCAGTAACCCCTCGGATAGCACACTAGCTACTCCGGCCCAACCGGCTCAGGTGGCTACTCCTTCCCTCAGCATGAGTGACTCTCCGAATGTACCACTCCGACACCGGTACTAGCTGACCCCGGGGTTCACCAGGTGACCCTCTCTCACTAGGCGTCACCCCGCCCACGCCCCCACCGGCGCTGTGCTCACGCCCCCACCAGCACAGGATGATAAGGTGCTACAATGTCACTCCAGGTCCACAGTAACTAAAAACCCAACACCGTGCGATCCGGTCACGTGAAAAGCCCGCGATCGCATAACACACATAGAACCATCCGATCATGAGGAATCCATCTCTATCGGGTGCACTAAAATATGTGCTAACCAGCTATCTAGCAGTATGAACACGTTTTACTGGCATGAGTTAGTGAGATTCTGTCTTGAATCGCGTCGACCAAGGTCGACGCCATTCAAGCTCCAAGTACAGGTTCATATAAATCAGTTTTCAGAATCTGGCCTTAAAAGGCGTCGACACCAGTGGTCGCCTTTTAAAAGGCGTCGACATCCTCAGACGCCATTCAACACAGAAACCCGGAATTCCAAGATCTTTACTCAGGGGATTTTCTGTCTTAAAAGGCGTCGTGGGTGCCTGACGCCATTCAAAAATGCGTCGTTCACCCATGACGTCTTTTAAGCTCGGAATCCCCGACCTGGCAGACTGTCTGTCAGGCGATTCCTGTCTAAAAAGCGTCGTGATGGCCCGACGCCCTTCAAAAAGGCGTCGTCCATGCACGACATCTTTCAACCCCAGGAACCAGAATCGCCCTAAGCCCGAGGGCTCCCTTTCCAACCCCAAACAAACCCAAAAACGGAGGGAAAAAGAGAAGCAATACCATCCATAGGCAATACATTCGTGGAAATCCCCCTTGTCATCAAATGAACTCCTAAACATGCTCATTCTAACCCCCAAACCAAAGATCTACCACATGCATAAACGAGGAAAAACATGATTTTAAGTACGATGCTATGGGGAACGTCACCCTACCGGACACTCGAACTCCTCCGAGCTTCAAGCCGTCCACCCGTCTCGCCCCACGCCGCCGCCGGTACCGCTGTGGTCGTCCTTGCTCCACCGTGACGTCGGCCGCCGTCCGGAGAGTAGAACGCCGCAGTGGAAATGGAGGTGGTAGTGGTAGGAACCAGGTAGAGGATGGAGTGGAGGGAGAGGCGAAATGGTGGGAGGAAAAGAGGGAGGAGGAGGGGTCGCCGCCGAGTTCGCCGGAGGGGGAAAGAGAGAAAGGGAGAAGGAGAAAATGAGGGAAAGAAGGAGGGCTCGCGGGGTTAACCAGAGGCTGGCTAAAACGCGTCGACATCCACGGACGCCTATCAGGTGATATGACGGCCGCTCTGACAAGTTTCTGAAACGCGTCGATCGAGGCAGACGCCGTTCAGCCTACAAGTCAGGGCCGTACTCTGACACATCCAGAGTTGCAGTCTGAAAGGCGTCGTCCTACGTGGACGCCGTTCAGACGACTCGACAGGGCCGTACACTTCGCAGCCCAAAGCCAGCCCACGTGGCACCCACGTGGCAGAACCTAAAACGCGTCTGCAACGGTGGACGCCGTTTAAACCGCGTCGAGCGGGCTCGACGCGAAACAACACAGAGTTCCAGACCCCACTAGGGCCAGAACTACAGGGTTCGACCCTGAAAACCGAATCCGAAAGCCTCAGTCCTTACATTCTCCCCCCCTTAAAAGAATTTCGCCCCCGAAATTGACCGCTAGAATTAACAAGGGCAAAACAGGGATACAAGTTCACAAGGAAACTTACGAAAAGAGGTAAGGGAACTGTTCCCGCATCTCATCCTCTCGCTCCCAGGTTGCCTCACCTCCGGAGCGATACTGCTAAATCACCTTGACCAAAGGTACAATCTTGTTTCGCAGGACCTGTTCTCTGCGATCCTCAATACGAACAGGATACTCTGGAAAGGACAAGTCCTCAGCGACCTCCAACTCTGAAAAATCCAACACATGAGACGGATCCTGAACATACTTTCTCAGCAAGGAAACATGGAACACATCGTGCACTCCTGCAAGACTGGGCGGCAAGGCCAGCTGATACGCGGTTTCCCCAATTCGAGCAAGAATGGGAAAAGGCCCAATATATCGCGGACTCAGCTTGCCTCGCTTCCCGAATCTCATCACACCTTTGGAGGGTGAGACTCGGAGAAACACGTGGTCCCCAGCTTCAAACTCAAGTGGTCTCCGTCGGATGTCTGCGTAACTTTTCTGTCTATTCTGAGCTGCGGTCAACCTCTGCTGAACAGTTCTGGCAATCTCAGCACACTGCTGTACTAACTCAGGTCCTGCTATCTGCCTCTCACCGATCTCGGACCAACACACCGGAGATCGACACGGCCGCCCATACAAAGCCTCATAAGGCGCCATGCCGATACTAGAATGATAACTGTTGTTGTAGGCAAATTCCACTGTGGACAAATGCTGCTCCCAAGAACCTCCCCAATCAAGGCAACATGCCCTGAGCATATCCTCCAAGGTCTGAATGGTTCTCTCTGACTGCCCGTCTGTCTCGGGATGGTAGGCCGAGCTGAAAGCCAGCTGAGTGCCCAATGCCTGTTGAAAGCTCTTCCAGAATCTGGAAGTAAACCTCGGATCTCGATCTGATACAATGGACAAAGGTACCCCGTGCAGAGAGATAATCCGGTCCACAAACAACTTAGCCAGCTTGCCGACCGACCAGTCTTTCCTAATGGCTAGGAAGTGTGCCGACTTGGTCAGCCGATCAACGATGACCCAGATAGCATCTCTCCTGCTAGGGGATGTAGGCAATCCCATCACAAAGTCCATCGTCACATGCTCCCATTTCCACTCCGGAATCGGCAAGGGCTGCAGCAACCCTCCTGGTCTCTGATGCTCGGCTTTAACCTGCTGGCATGTCATACATCTAGCCACATACTCAGCCACATCTCTTTTCATACCGGGCCACCAGAAGTGCCTCCTCAAACAGTGATACATCTTTGTTGTCCCGGGATGCACTGCATACCTCGAACGGTGCGCCTCATCAAGAACACATCTGCGCACGTCTTCCTCAGTCGGGACATAGAGTCTGCCTCTGAATCTGACGGTACCATCATCCCACAACTCAACCTCAGACCTCTGGAGAATCTGCAGTAACTCAGCATCTGCCCTCTGAGCCTCAATCACAGCATGGTACACAACTGGTCTCACAGTCAAGCTGACAAGTACAGCTCTATCCTCTTCACGTGGAACCCTAAAGGAGGATTCCACCACCTGCTCAAATAATTTCCACTCCCGAATCATGAGGTATGACATGACCGTCTTCCGACTCAAGGCGTCTGCCACTACATTCGCCTTGCCCGGATGATAAGAAAGGTCAAAGTCATAATCCTTAATAAACTCCATCCACCTCCGCTGCCTCAGATTCAGGTCTCTCTGAGTGAACACATATTTCAAGCTCTTGTGATCTGTAAGAACCTGAAATTTTTCTCCGTATAAGTAATGCCTCCATATCTTCAGTGCAAACACCACAGCTGCAAGCTCCAAATCATGAGTAGGATAGTTCTCTTCATGCCTCTTCAGCTGCCGAGAAGCATAAGCAACTACCCTGCCATGCTGCATAAGGACTGCTCCCAAACCTCGACGGGACGCATCTGAGTAAACCACAAATCCACCTGACCCAGATAGAAGCACCAGTACTGGGGCTGACGTGAGACGAGTTTTTAGCTCAATAAAACTCTGCTCACAATCCTTAGTCCACACAAAACGAACTCCCTTTCGAGTCAACCTCGACAAGGGGGCCGCTATCGAAGAAAATCCCTGAACAAACCGCCTGTAATATCCGGCAAGCCCCAGAAAGCTCCTGATCTCAGTCACTGAAGTCGGCCTGCTCCAGTCCATCACTGCCTCTATCTTAGCTGGATCCACTGCGATGCTTTCACCAGAAATAACGTGCCCAAGGAAGTGCACCTCGTTCAGCCAAAATTCACATTTGCTGAACTTGGCATAAAGTTGGTGCTCTCTCAGGACCTGCAACACTGCCCGAAGATGAGCAGCGTGCTCTTCCTCAGAAGAAGAATAGATCAGAATATCATCAACAAACACAACCACAAACTGGTCCAGGTAGGTCCTGAAGACTCGGTTCATCAGATCCATAAAGGCCGCCGGAGCATTGGTTAAGCCGAAGGGCATAACCAAAAACTCATAATGCCCATACCGAGTCCTGAAAGTCGTCTTACTAACATCCACATCCCTGATTCTCATCTGATAATACCCAGATCTCAGATCGATCTTGGAAAACACCCTCGCTGTCTGCAACTGATCCATCAAATCGTCGATCCTAGGAAGCGGGTACTTATTCTTTATTGTCACTTGGTTCAGCTGCCTATAATCGATGCACAATCTTAAGGAACCATCCTTCTTCCTGACAAACAGAACCGGAGCACCCTACGGAGATGTACTGGGACGAATGAAACCCTTATCCAGCAACTCCTGCAATTGCGCCTTCAACTCAGCGAGTTCGGCTGGCGCCATCCGATACGGGGCCTTAGATAAAGGCGTCGTACCTGGTGCAAGCTCGATGGTAAACTCGACCTCTCGCTGAGGAGGAAGGCCAGGCAGTTCCTCAGGAAATACATCTACGAAATCACAAACAACAGGCACCTCCCAGGGACTGGGACTAGCACAGACATCAAAAACAACGACAGAGGCTAAGAAAGCCTCGCAGCCACCAGCAAGCAACCTCCGTGCCTTAAAGGCAGAAATGAGAATACCTCGAGAAGAAAGCCTAATACCTTGGAAGAAGAAGGTCGGGATGTCCGGAATAGAGAAGCGCACCCTCTTCATGTGGCAGTCCACCTCCGCATAAAAGGCTTCCAACCAATCCATACCCAGGATGATATCAAAATCACGGATAGCAAGTACAACCAACTGGGCAGGTAGCACATGACCCTCAATGGTCAAGGGAACATTCCTCAAACAATTATAAGATATCATGAAGTCTCCAGAAGGAACTTCAACCATCAGACCATCAGACAACTCATCAATGGGTGCAGAAAGAATATCTAGGAACTGCTCAGAAATAAAAGAATGCGAAGCACCTGAATCGATCAACACATGCGCAGAGTTCCCAAGGATAGAGAGTGTACCTTCCACCAAGTTGGACGCGCGAGCCTCCCTCCTGGTGATAGCTAGAACTCTCCCCTGAGTCCTCGGCTTCTTCTGATCGCCATGACCCTGCCCCTGACTATGCCCCTGCGGGCACTGCCTCGCCAGGTGGCCCTGTTGGCCGCAAGTAAAACACCTCCTGGGAAAAGTGGGACACTGAGTCCCGCCATGAGCACCATCACATTGCTGACAAACCGCCGGAAGCCTCTGAGCTGGCTCCTGCTGTGCACTGGATGCTGACTGACTCAGCTGACCCTGCCTGGGCCTGCTGCTGCCGCTGCTGCCACTACTGCTACCAACCCCTGAAGAATCTCCTGAATCGGGAGCCGAGAGAAGACGATCCCGATCCGACTGAAGGAGCCGGTGCCGTAGCCTTACCCCTGCTTCGCACTGGCCCCTGAACAGTCTGCCCCCTCTCCCGGGCCGACTGGATCTGCTGAGCCTCTACAGCTGCTGCATGCCTAACTGCTGACGCCAGGTCTGTACAACAATGGGACGCCACGAAGTTCCTCAAACTGAGCCTAAGCCCATCCACAAACCTCTCCGTGCGACGTTCCTCGTCCTGAGATATGAAAGGCACGAACCGTCCCAGCGAAACAAACTTCGCCTCGTACTCAAGTACCGTCATACTCCCCTGCGTCAGATCCATAAACTCCCTCTCCTTGGCTCGCTGGACATGTCTAGGGAAATATTGTGCATTGAATTCCTTGACAAAGGTCTCCCAAAAAATTTCCCTAAGACTCCTGTCCCCATAAGACAAACTCTTCAATGTGGTCCACCAGTCATAGGCGCTATCCTTCAGCATGAAGGTAGCCAACGGGGTCCTCTCTACCGCTGCACAATCTATAGTATCGAAGGTCTTCTCTATCTCTCTAAGCCAGTGAATGGCCTCATCAGGGTCGGGACGACCGGTGAAGTGAAGTGGCCTCAGCTTCAGGAACCTCTCAAGTGTAGCTGTGGACCCTCCCCGAGCACTAGAACTCTCACTAGGATCTCGCGTCTGATATCTAGCCATAGTGTCCATCATGGCCTCCATAAACTGCTCTACACTCGGCCTCCCTGCATCGGACCCACTAGGGGCATCTCCCCGCTCTCGAATAACCGGCATCCTCTTCCTGGGAGCCATCTACTCGCCTACAATTACAAAATCAAAAGTTCTAATTAGAGTCCTAAAACCTATGCTACCGCCGTGCCTGTACGGGATAATGTATTTATTTGCCGAATTTTCAACATTTAACCTAGTTATTTATTTATTTGCCAGACCGTATGCTCTGATACCAACTGTAATGACCCGCCACCCTATAATCGGGGATCCGATTACTAAATGGGTACCGAATCATTAATTTGGAACCAAACCAAGATCTAGTAAGTCTGGGAAATAAATAATAAACTAAGCTAAACATTCACATCGCATTGAATTGAAATGAAAGTGCAGGAATTAAAATTATTACAATGCGACTCGATACAGCAAATAATTACATACTCCAACTGAAAAGAAATAATTAAACATACATGCCAGAAATAAATAACAACTACATCGGGGCATACCCCGGGACAACCGCTGAAGGTGCTCAACACGCGGCCGCACACGCCGCTCTAGGTCTGCTGGGAGTCCTCACCTGAAAACCGCAGGGGTGAGTCTCAAAACAAGACTCAGTAGGGATCCTTCGATCCCCACTGCCCACGCACACACCCACAAGTGCAAAGTACAGCTAACGGTAAAGTAACGAGCACAGTTGTAAGTACAATTCCTAGTTCTCAACGTAGAATCACATGCAATCGAAAATATAATAAACATGCATATTCTAAACCAGCCGACTAGGGAATCCACAACAGCCGTCTCGGTAGAGCTCGCCAACCATACAAACAACGGTGGGAAAACCTCGACCCGCTGAGGCCAAGCAGTAACCCCTCGGATAGCACACTAGCTACTCCGGCCCAACCGGCTCAGGTGGCTACTCCTTCCCTCAGCATGAGTGACTCTCCGAATGTACCACTCCGACACCGGTACTAGCTGACCCCGGGGTTCACCAGGTGACCCTCTCTCACTAGGCGTCACCCCGCCCACGCCCCCACCGGCGCTGTGCTCACGCCCCCACCAGCACAGGATGATAAGGTGCTACAATGTCACTCCAGGTCCACAGTAACTAAAAACCCAACACCGTGCGATCCGGTCACGTGAAAAGCCCGCGATCGCATAACACACATAGAACCATCCGATCATGAGGAATCCATCTCTATCGGGTGCACTAAAATATGTGCTAACCAGCTATCTAGCAGTATGAACACGTTTTACTGGCATGAGTTAGTGAGATTCTGTCTTGAATCGCGTCGACCAAGGTCGACGCCATTCAAGCTCCAAGTACAGGTTCATATAAATCAGTTTTCAGAATCTGGCCTTAAAAGGCGTCGACACCAGTGGTCGCCTTTTAAAAGGCGTCGACATCCTCAGACGCCATTCAACACAGAAACCCGGAATTCCAAGATCTTTACTCAGGGGATTTTCTGTCTTAAAAGGCGTCGTGGGTGCCTGACGCCATTCAAAAATGCGTCGTTCACCCATGACGTCTTTTAAGCTCGGAATCCCCGACCTGGCAGACTGTCTGTCAGGCGATTCCTGTCTAAAAAGCGTCGTGATGGCCCGACGCCCTTCAAAAAGGCGTCGTCCATGCACGACATCTTTCAACCCCAGGAACCAGAATCGCCCTAAGCCCGAGGGCTCCCTTTCCAACCCCAAACAAACCCAAAAACGGAGGGAAAAAGAGAAGCAATACCATCCATAGGCAATACATTCGTGGAAATCCCCCTTGTCATCAAATGAACTCCTAAACATGCTCATTCTAACCCCCAAACCAAAGATCTACCACATGCAAAAACGAGGAAAAACATGATTTTAAGTACGATGCTATGGGGAACGTCACCCTACCGGACACTCGAACTCCTCCGAGCTTCAAGCCGTCCACCCGTCTCGCCCCACGCCGCCGCCGGTACCGCTGTGGTCGTCCTTGCTCCACCGTGACGTCGGCCGCCGTCCGGAGAGTAGAACGCCGCAGTGGAAATGGAGGTGGTAGTGGTAGGAACCAGGTAGAGGATGGAGTGGAGGGAGAGGCGAAATGGTGGGAGGAAAAGAGGGAGGAGGAGGGGTCGCCGCCGAGTTCGCCGGAGGGGGAAAGAGAGAAAGGGAGAAGGAGAAAATGAGGGAAAGAAGGAGGGCTCGCGGGGTTAACCAGAGGCTGGCTAAAACGCGTCGACATCCACGGACGCCTATCAGGTGATATGACGGCCGCTCTGACAAGTTTCTGAAACGCGTCGATCGAGGCAGACGCCGTTCAGCCTACAAGTCAGGGCCGTACTCTGACACATCCAGAGTTGCAGTCTGAAAGGCGTCGTCCTACGTGGACGCCGTTCAGACGACTCGACAGGGCCGTACACTTCGCAGCCCAAAGCCAGCCCACGTGGCACCCACGTGGCAGAACCTAAAACGCGTCTGCAACGGTGGACGCCGTTTAAACCGCGTCGAGCGGGCTCGACGCGAAACAACACAGAGTTCCAGACCCCACTAGGGCCAGAACTACAGGGTCCGACCCTGAAAACCGAATCCGAAAGCCTCAGTCCTTACAAAGACAAAGCCAAATATTGGCTTGGAACGATAGGGAAGCCCATTAGAACTTGGCCTGAAATGTAACAAGAGTTCTTGAAGAAATTATATCCTATAGGAAGAACCAATACCATGAGACGGGCCATAACCGGGTTTTCACAATTACCTGGTGAACAAATCCATGAATCTTAGGAACGATTGAAGGAATTGTTGAGAAAATGTCCACACCATGGATTGTCTAGATGGCAAATTGTGCAAGCATTCTATGAAGGTTTAGATACACAATACAGGCAAATGGTAGATGCATCTTGTAGAGGAGCATTCATGAGTAAAAGTGAGGAAGAAGCATATGATCTGTTTGAAATGCTAAGTAAAAATTCAATAAATCATACTTAACTTTCATCATATGAAAGATCTGTGGGAACATCCAAACGGACTGGAGTTTATGAAATAAGAAATATAGAAGAATTTGAACCTAAGATGGATATCAATGCCTTGGCCCAAAAGTTGGATAAGGTGGACCTTCTGACCCAACAAATAAGTAAAATGGATCTTATGGCCCAAAAGCTAGACCAAGTCCTAGCTTCAAATAATGAAGGATCTAATATCTATGCACAATCAAGACCATATTCAGAACCTTCTCCATATTATCAAAAAGCTTGTAGTCTTTGTGCTAGCCCACTCACCATGTCAGTGGGTGTCCTACGGCGGCCCAATTGCCGTCGTTCATCCAAGAACAAGTCCAAGCAGCCCAGGGTTATTCAAAGCCCAATCATGATCCATATTCTAACACCTACAACCCTGACTGGAAGAATCATCCTAATTTTTCATGGAAATCTCAACAAGCTCAAGCTCCAAACCCACAAGCACAAAACCTTCAGAACATGGCCCAACAACATAATTACTACCCAAATCATTCTTTCAATAAAAGCCAACCTATCCAGTCCCAAGCTCAAGCTCCTTATTTTCAGCCCAATAACAATCAAAATATGTTCTCTCAACCTCCATATCAAATCCCAGAACATCAGCCATCAAATCAAAATGATGACAAATTCAATATGCTGCAACAATTACTCATGAATCAACAACAACAACAGCAACAATTGCAACAATTGGTCATCTCTCAACAATAATCCATTTCGAAATTAGAAGCTCAATTGGGTCAAATGGTTGATACAACCATGAGGAGGGAAGTGGGCCCATTACCAAGTCAACCTATTGCAAACCCGCGAAACTATCCTCCGGGTTTTCAACATCAACCAATCCTATCTAATCCTCAAGCCCAACCTCAAATGGGCTCAAATCCACTAAGAGGCCCACAGTTAGAAAATGCGAAAGCAATTTTGGCCTTAAGAAATGGTAAAGTCTTGTCGGATCTTTACCCAAATCAAAGATCTAGTCAGCCAAATCCTGAACAGAATGAAGAAGAAGAAGAAAAAGGTGAAGATGAGAATGAACAACCCAATATTAGTCAAGGAAAAGAAAAAATGGTGGAATGTCCTGAGAATTACAAACCAAAAATCTATTTTCCACAAACTTTAGAGAATGGCAAAGATAAAAGAAAGCATCAAATTCAAACAAAAAATGAACAGTTAATGGACTTATTTAAACAAGTCCACATTAACATACCATTGGTTGATGCAATCCAACATATGCCGGCCTATGCCAAATTTTTAAAAGAACTTTGTACTCATAAGAGAGAGTCCAAAACAAATCCTAAGAAGGTCTTTTTGTCTGAAGAAGTGAGTGCCATTTTGCTTAACCAATTGTCCAAACAGATGAAAGATCCTAGGGCTCCACTTATCTCTTGTGTTATTGAAGGAATCACATTTGACAGGGCACTTTTTGATCTTGAGGCTAGTGTAAACCTTTTGCCCACTTCTACCTATGAACAACTAGATCTTGGAGAACTGAAGGCCACTCCTACTATTCCCCAACTAGCAGATCGATCAATTAAAGTGCCACAAGGACTCATTGAGGATGTAATTGTTCAAATCGAAGATTGCTACTTCCCCGTGGACTTCCTTATCTTGGATATGGCCCCATCCTCATATTTAAATCACACTCCAATCATTCTAGGACGGCAAATATCAATTGTGCAACATGTAAGATGGGCATATCTTTTGGGGACCGGCAGATTGGGATCAATAGTTTTCAAGCTCCTAAGCACTTGGATCGGAATGAGAGTTGTTATACAGTGCATGCCATGGATAATATAGTAGATGATAGTCCGGATTTAGAACATTTCCTCTTTCTCATAGAAGAGAATTTGGAGTTTGTACAGTCTTTATCCTATACTAAGGACATTGATTCACTTCACAATTTGCCTTACTCGCTTAGTCCTTGGCCTATCATTGAACCTGTACCAAAGTTTCACCCTAGGCCAACACTGCCATCTCCTATATCTCCTCTTGAATTTGAGCACAATTACTTACAACTTGATCGCATGCACGACATTCATATGGTGAGACATGCTAAGTCGATAGGAGAATTACACATGAACCAAGGTCTAAATGAAGTAAGTATGAATGAGGCAGTCAAATGGTCAAATCAGACAAATCATCACTTCATGAGTAGGAAAAGTATGGCTTTGAGAATATCTGAGCAGGGCACACAAAATGATACCAACAAATCAAGTGACCCGGGTTGATAAGAACTCACATGCGTCTGGCTGAAGACGTTAAACTTAGCGCTTATTGGGAGGCAACCCAATCTTCTCATTTTTATTCTGATTGTTCTCTTTTTTTTTTCTTTTTAGAAAACTCAGAAAATCCACCTTGGAGAACAGAGAGAAGTCTCGTCACACCTCAGGTTGTATCTCTCCTCATCATGAATTCCATAGTAAATAATTTTTGCGCATTTCTATACCATTGAGGACAATGTCAGTCAAGTTGGGGAGAGGAGAATCATGATGAATATTGAATAAATCATTATGAATATTGAACAATCTTTTAAATGAACATTTTTTGAAAATTTTCATCATTTTTATACAATTTTTTTCCACTTTCACATCCCAACAGAAATTCTTATCTATCATAATTCATTTGGGGAATCTTGATCAAAATTGAGTGAGGAAGTTGAGTAAAAGTTTGAATTAACCCCCCTTTCTACAAAGAGTCACGACGAGATGATTTTCATATACACACACGGTAACTTGGAAAGAGTGGAAGATCCTGAAAGTGTAGAGTTGCTCGAGTTGACCTGAAGTGTAGAATTATCCATTCTATTTTTATTTTTAGGTCAAACGAACGGAAAGTTAGTATTCGTAATAGGAGATCAAACCACTTAACACTTTAAGGAGGCGGTCACTTCGAAAAAGGACAATCATAAGCGTGAAAATCAAATAAATATGCTTCAAAAGAGTCAAAAGAAGGACGGTGGCAAAAAGTACGCACCTCCCTTCAGACAAAAATAAAGAGGGTGGCAAGAAGTACGCACTTTCAAAGTACAAAACAATCGCGCTAAAGTCCTTCACAACAAAATAAGACCAAATCTTAAAAAGTTTTAAGTCGGGGCGAAAACCGAAAAGCGTTCCTAGCCAACTAATCCGGAGATCTCTTTTTCTGTTCTCTCCCCTGGGTAATTCTATTCCAAGAGTCAGTGAAAACAACGATATACCAAATAGGATAGAAATGAACTTTAAGCACCTCAAATGATATGCACAATCACCTGTCCTGATTCCAAGTATAGTGGGCGGGAGAACGAAAACTTGAATTCAAATTACCTACCATTTGCAATAGATATCCTTTAAAATGAAGTGTGATTCTTTTTACTAATTATGATAATCCTAATTTTTCAAATGATTGTATTGCTAAGGGACTAGCAATAATTAAGTTGGGGGATGTGATAAGTTCACAATTTTACATAAATAACAGATGAAACTTACACACTTTGCTATCAATTTAATGAACAAAATCACATAGAATGATAGATAAATCAATTATGCTTTCAAACATATCAATTCTGTAAAATTCGAATTTCAAATATCATCACTCCATGGATTGAATAAAGATAGCAATTTGATTCTCAAATAAGACTTTCTCGACAATCATTTAATGTGCATTTTAATGATTTATTGATTGCTCCATAAACTTAACTGTTATTTTATGTGAATGCAATATATGAACAAGCAGATGGCATAGTGGTTGGACTACCTGAAATTCAAGGAAGTAAATCAGAGTTCGAATTCTGGAATGAACAAGATTATATTTCTTTTTGTCTTAAAAAGGGAACCACAAGCCAACTAAGAGAGAGCAGAGAGAATTTCGGAATTCAAATTTAAAAAATAGTATTTTTTTATTTGAATTTTAAAATTTCAAAATCTCAAAAATAACATTTATTCTTCAATTCAAAATTCAAAATTTGAAATATCCCTCTCTAAATTTAAATTTCAAATGTATATTCATAGAAAATCCTCTAATCAAGGGAGAGCTTAATGCGAGCAATTAAGGGCCCATTTATTAGGGAATTTGAAATTCAAATTTTGAATTAAGAATTCTCTTCTATAAAATCAAGAAAGAGAGGAGGAGGGAATCCTGAAATTTAAAAAGAAAGATATTTATTTCGAAATTCAAAATTCAAAATAATCTTTATGGGCTTAAAAAAAGATCCACTAATCAAGGGGGAGCTTAATAGCCTATTTATTACCCTATTTGAAATTCAAAATTTGAATTAAGAATTCTCTTTTATAAAACCATAGGAGGGGGGAAGAAAAAAGAAACTTGTTTTCTCTCTCTCAATTCGGAGATTTTTCAAAACTTTTGAAAAATTTTAAACTCTCTCACCCCTTCCACCAAATAGCTCTCTCTCTCAATTTCTCTCCCACTTTCTCCCTCTCTTTGCTACAGTACCCACGGATATTATAGCAGCCCCTCTCTCTCTAACTTTTGTTCTCTCTCTCTCTCTCTCTCTTTTATAAACCATGGGAGGGGGGAGAAAAAAGGAAGCTTGTTTTTTTAATTCTCTCTCTCAATTCGGAGATTTTTCAAAACTTTTGAAAAATTTTAAACTCTCTCACCCCTTCCACCAAATAGCTCTCTCTCTCCATTTCTCTCCCACTTTTTCCCTCTCTTTGCTACAGTACCCCCGGGTACTGTAGCAGTGTACTGTAGCAGCCCCCTCTCTCTCTAGCTTTTGTTCTCTCTCTCTCTCTCTCTCTCTCTCTCTCTACATCTCTCTCAAACCAACGGCTATTAGTACAAGAGGTGACTCGAGACATTGCAACTGACCATTGGAAGGAGTCCAAGGCTACCAAGGATCCGCGCGAAGGATTACGACGGCTGCAAACATCAGTTTTCTCTCTCCACTGTCTCTCTCTCTAGTTTTTTAGTTCTCCATATTGCACTATATTTCAAATATTTTATGTAAACGTTTTCTTATGAAAGTTATGTTAATTTTTGATTTTCAATGTCTCTGTAAAATTTTATATTGTTCTGATAATGAATAACAATAGCTCATTTGAAAAAAGTTATCTTTTCTCCATCTTTTTGTTCTACAATTTTATTTTTTTTTTCTGTTGACACTACTCAAATTTTATATTCTACTTTTAATTAGTGTTTTAGAGATAGTATTAGTTCAGTAGATGGTCTTATTATGCTCGTTTAGGGGTGCTCCTTTTGTGAGTTCATAATAAATCCGGTTAATTTTAATTCTTAGCAAATCAATCATCATGCTCCCTCTTCTTTCTTCTTTATTTTTCATCTAAAAACTCAAAGTTTTCAACTTTAAAAGTCTATTTCCTTATGAATTCGACCCAATCTCACCACTTGCTATTTTTTCAAATAATTATATGTAGAAATTAGAATTTTAAGATTGATGTTCGAATATGCTTAACGACACATAATTTCGAACGATCAATGCCTTCTTCTTTAGTTCTGGTCAAGCAACGTAGTGGTATCCGTCTTGCGTTGGGTCATGGAACCTTCTTTTTAGTCCAGTGGCACATGATGTCGATGTCGGTCGGGGTCATGGGCAGATGTAAATGTCGGTCGATCACAAAAGCATAATTATGCATATGCTTGGATGGCAGAGAATCTAATAATTGTTGGGACTGTCAAAATAGGTCTAAGACCCAGGATCCCCAACCCATTAGATTCATAACTTTAGGTATGAGTGTCTCCAATAACTCAATAATAGGCCCATTTTCTTATTAGTTTAAGTTCTTAAAATAAGATTTTTTAAAAAATGGACCCATTCTCAATTGCACATAGAACAAAGTATACCTAGTTTCTCTTAAAATTTTATAAAACCAAGATTTAAATCCTTCAAATGGATGTGCTATTTGAAAATAGAATACAACATGTTATTAGCTTACTACCTCTGAGTAGAGATGCTAAGAGTCGAACTCAACATGGGTCTATGGCTGATTCATAACCTTATTCATTATCCTATAAATTGAAGAAAAAAATAAATAAGTTAATAACTAGATGAATAATTGGATAGATTCTCAACATATTATATGCATTTTGGTTCATACGAGATTTATAACGGTTGCCTTATCTTTGCATGTGATTAACCATTCTACAAACTAATAATTGGATCATGGATGGTTATTTACATCCCTACATCTAGAGTAGTGTGCACTTTATACTATATTTTTAATTTGATTGGAAAATAAATGAGAATAAGATGCCTTATTGCTCTTTTTATTTCATTTTGATTACATGAATTTTTTATATCAAGCAAAAGTAACTTGTATCGATACAAGAAGAGATTCAGAGTATATGATTCTCACTATACATAGTGACAGGGTAGCTTACATTGTCATTAAGCTGGTTTAACATAGTGACGAGGTGACTTACATTGTCATTAAGTTGGTTTAACCCCAAGCTGATTATAACACCATAGAGAAATTGAAGAACCCCAAGCTGATTATAACACCAAATACTTGTATGAGTTAAGGATGAGAACTCTATCTCGACCTTCTCTACAAATAGTAAGACATTGAAGTGCTTGTCCAATTTTTAAAAGTCAATACCTTAATCTTTCTTGAGTTTTGATGCAAGCCAATAAACTATTCTTTATTATTTGTGATTTAAAACCATTGTAGACAGCTTATTTAAATAGGCTCATATGTTGAGAAGAAACTTCTATTAATTTAGGAAAGTTTATCTTTCTTTCTAGATTGTCGATATCGAAAGGTTGCAACAGATTGTTGACATCGTGAAGTGGCAAAGTCAAGGTATCAAATCTATATAAGATTTTCTTCAATTTTTGTGATCCAATGAGCCTGGGCAGTAGCTCATTTATATTTTATTTTACTTTTCTTAGATATTAGTTTTTGTGATCCAGCGAGCTTAGGAGGTGGCTCATTTATATATTATTTTTTTATTATTTAGTGTTAAATGTTTGTGATCCAGTGAGCCTAGGTGGTGGCTCATTTATATTTTATTTTATTTTTCCTAAATGTTAGTTTTTATGATCCAGCGAACCTGGGAGGTAGCTCATTTATATATTATTATTTCTTTATTTAGTGTTAAATATTTGTGATCTAGTGAGTCTGGGTGGTGGCCCATTTATATTTTATCTTACTTTTCATAGATGTTAATATTTGTGATCCATCCACTTTTGAAAGGTGACTCATTTAGATATAATTATCAACAATTGTGAATGGTTTACTGTTATTGATGTAAATATGATTTCATAGATGTTAACTTTAGATTTATAAAATCATACAAATAATTATTTTGTTTGCTAGGATGAGACAATTTTTGGTAAAATTAAGTCAAGATCAAGACAATGCAGAAAATTCGAGTAGTTCTAAAATTTCACAGCATAACCAACAATAATCTTCTTCTACTGATCAAGTGCAAGAACAAAGTCAAATTACTAGTTAAGCACAACTAGAAGAGTCATTTGATTTGACTTCTTTAAAACCAGATCTAGGATTAAGAAAAAATATATCAAAGTATCATCCTAAATTGCAAAATGAAGTGAGAAGGACATATATTTAGAGAGGTCCTTACGAACCTCGTAATCGTAAGTTTTCTTCGAAATTTACAAGTGGAAAAATACGCAGATTTGTTCCTTCTTGCTTTGATGAGCATGAATCTTGGTTGGAATATAGTATAGCAAAAAATGTTGTATTCTGTTTACCTTGTTACTTGTTCAAACTTCATTATGGAAAGCAATCTGGTGATGACTCTTTTATCAGTGAGGGTTTTTCAACTTGGAACAAAAAAGAAAGGTTAGATGTTCATGTTCGTGGTCCTAATAGCTCACATAATATTGCTGTAAAGAAATGCGATGATTTGATGAGATAGAAACAAAGTATTCAAGTGGTTTTTTCTAAACAATCAGAACAAGTGAAGAATGATTATCGAATGCGTTTACAAGTTTCAATATATTGCATAATATTTCTTTTGCGTCAAGGATTAGTATTTCGTGGACAAGATGAATATGAGCATTCATGTAACACAGAAAATTTTCTTAAGCTTTTGAGATTTCTTGCAGATCATAATGAATCTCTAAATGATGTTGTATTGCACAATGAATCATATAGTTAACGTCATGTCACTTGTGAAGATTTCTAAACAACGGTTGCAAGCTATGAGGGATGGAGGATGGATTGATCTTTTGCAAGAAGTTTGTTCATTTCGTAACAAAGAAAAGAATCATATTCATACTATGGACCATCAATATGTTTTTCTTAGAAGATCTCAACGTAAAGTTTTATGCATCACAAATCTGCATCATTATCAGGTTGAATTATTCTACATTGTGCTGGATATGCAATTGCAAGAATTGAATAGCCGTTTCAATGAAACAAATACTGAACTACTTCTTTGTGTAGCTTGCTTAAGTCCTTATGAATCATTTTCAACTTTTGACAAGGAAAAATTGGTTAAGCTAACTAGACTTTATTCAACTGAGTTTTCTAACATTATCGATCTCACGATACTTCACAATCAACTTGAAAATTATATTTTTGATGTGACATCTGATAAAAAAAATTTTAATTTAGAAGGCATTGGTGACCTTTCAAGAAAATTAGTAGAGACAAAGAAGCATGTTCTGTATCTGAAGGTATATTTACTCATCAAGTTAGCATTACTTCTACCAGTGGCTACTGCAAGTGTTGAAAGAGTATTTTCAGCAATGACTTATGTGAAGAGTAATTGCGGAATCGAATGTGTGATGAATAGATGAATGATTGTTTGGTAACATATATTGAAAAAGATTTGTTTGAGAGTGTAAGAAATGAGTCGATTATTGAATTGTTTCAAAATATGAAGACTCATCGAGTGCAATTGTAAGGAAACTTTGTAATGAAATGTACTATTTTTTTTTAAGTATACTCTTTTTATTCGTATTGAATGTATTTCTTTGAAAAATTTGAATGTACTTTTTTTTATTGAAGTGTACTATTTTTTATTTGTAGTGAATATATCTTTCAAATGAATCGCTCAGTCTAAGTAAACTATATTGTTATCCTAGTGATGCAAATGGTAGTCAATCGATAATCCGAATATTTGACCGATCATTAGTTTATAGGTCAATTAACAAATTATCTTTTCAAATCGATATTCATAATGGATAAGATAATGAATACACATTATTTTTTACCGAATACATATGATACACTCAGATTTAATTATCCGACCGGTTATTAACTTATAGGATCGTTAATGGATAATATTTTTAAATCGATAACTTAATGGATACGGTCATTGATCTACCTTAGATCCGCACCGAATCCGACCCGTTTGCATCTTTGATTGTTCCACCTTCAACTTGGTCCACAGTATTCAATCTGAAGACCTTACTAGACCAAATTCCTGCGTCTGCCACTACATCTTGTAATGTTAGATGTCATTGGTCTACATAGGTAAGTGGCATATGGGTTTAGACAATTTTTTTTTATGGGTAGGCCAGATAAACCATTAAATGCGGGTACAAGGTTATGGACATGACAAATACATGTGAGTCGTCATGTCTACGAATTATTTGTCATGTCTGAAAAATATCTATCATCTCTAGGTATTTGTATATAAATATTTTGACGTGACAAATATTTTGTAGGCATGACAAATAATATTGGTCATGCCTAAAAGTATTTGTCATCTCTACATATGTGTGTACATAAATGTGATAAATATTTTTCAGATATGACATACATTTTGTGGGCATGACAAATACTATTTGTCATGCCCACGAAGTATTTACAATACTCAGAACTATGTACTCGCGTTTAATGCTCATGGTCTATCCGTGAAAAAAGTTGTCTAACTCATATGCTACCTGCCTATATAGACTAATGACATCTTGCATCGAAAGATAACTCAAATTGTTGCACTGACCCTCAGTGCAACAAGTATTGCTTTTTCTTTAAATGTCTATTATGTCATATATGTTCGAATAATCCGATATTTGATCAGATGACCCAAAAAAATCTGAAAAACAAAAAACAAAAATTGACCTCAAATGAATAGTAAAAAAACAGTAAGTTGAGTGTGGGGTTAGGAATGCAAATGGTAATCGATAACCCGATTATTCGATTGACTGTTCAATTAATGTATACTCTTTCTAAACCAATATGTATAGCAGATAAGATATTAGATACAACTTTTTTATTACTACTTTTAATTTTTTGAAAAATTTTCAAATAAAAATGAGGTTATAAAGAATTTTTAACAAATGCAAAAGTTACAGGGAGTTTTTATAATAAGAAGATTAGATGCACTAATTATTTGATTTTATTATTTTTTTGCTACATCAGCATATTCATATGAATATAAGCTACAATTTACTATAACTTTTATAAACATAAAATTATATTTTGAAACAATCCATTTATGTACATATTTTTTGATATCTTATCAAACAATTGTATTATTTTGGGATCCTTTTGATGTTAGAATATGATGACCACCAAGCCCACAAATAACGAGAGTTTATTCTTATCTCTGGTAGAATTCAAATTCAAATAACCTTGACTTGGTCTCCCACGTTTATGATATGACGGAAGCAGTTCCGAAGAGTGGGCAGAGATGGTTAACGAAAATAACCTCTATAAATATGAAATTAATGTGAAGTAGAAGTCTTACCTTGGATTAACCATCGGAACTTACATTCCTCTCTTGCTCTTTCTCTCATCTCTCTCTCTCCAAGGGATCCTTCACTGGTATCAGAGCACTGGTTCGCCGCTCCATTGCCTGCCACGTCGTTGCCCACCGCTGTCGTGCCCATCGTGCCCCGCCGCTACAGCACCGTCGCTGCCCGCCGCATCTTGCCGCCGCCGCAGCACCTGCTGCACCACGCCCAGCCGCCGTAGCCCAGCAACCCCTATTGGTGCCACCTACCGCCGCCGTCGTCGGATCCATGCACTACCACCACGATCCGGCCCTCCAATGTCGTTGGCCTTCTCCTCACTGGTCACTGCCGCTATTGACCGGCACTTGTTGCGCCACCCCACGTTGTCCTCCACCGCACCGCATATTGTTCTGCCATATCTGCTGCGTTGCACCGCCACTGCATCAACATCGTTGCAGCCCTCTTTCCCTACTGTAACTGCTGCTACTTTGGCGCCCTCTGCCGTTGCCGCAACACCGCCGTGCCGCTAGTCACCATCGTTGCCATCGGATCTGCGTGCATTACCACCACCATCAAGCGCACCACATACCGGTCTCGTAGCCCTTGCGGTTGTTGTTCGGCTACGTAGCACCATCGCCACCCCGGCTTCCCTCTCGCCAACCAGGTTTTGCTTGAAACCCAGCTGTCTTGAGAAAGAAGAAGCATGTTGACACAAAATATAGAAAACAAATCTCTGCACCTGCATCATTTAAAATCCTTCTCTACTTCCCAACGCACAACACCCATCCCTAGAACACATGCTATTTTCTGGAAGTTTCTTGATTCATTTGTGGGTGTTTGCACTTATACCTTATTTAAAAGTCATTTTTGTTCATACCCCTTATTACTTAACTCACATAAGACAAGTTCTGAACCACATGCATCATTCATGCACTTAACTACACGTAAGTATTACACTTATTTTAGTGACCATCTTATTGTCTAGAACGTGAGTTACTTATGTGATTTATAAAAAAGTTTTTATTCATACCCTTAGTTCTGATAACATTTTAATTATACATTGTCTGATTAGTTGTTGTGTTGAGATTTTTTGTATTATAAGTATATTCAGTTGTGATTACAGTTTGTTGACAACCTAATACTCTGATAAAAGAAAAAGTATTAATCGAATTTAATTTTCTGTGATTACAATTTTCGTATGTATTGTTGTTATACTTATTTGTTAGAAAAATGTTATCTTTATATATTTTGAATCATGCATGCTTATTAATTCTAATTAATCATTGTTAGTACATTTTAATCTTGTCATATCACTCTTGTAGTTGTAAAATATTAGTTAAATTATTAATGTTTCACTTATATTTGAGTATAATCTTTGCATATGTTTATATATAGGTTTCATATATTTTACTCACAAATTAAATAAAATAGAACAAAATTGACTTCATTATTCACAAAAATATGTTAAAATTAATTAAGATGAATATTAAATTTATTTTTCTTATAATAACCATGCTTATTTGAAAAACAATCACCGATTCAAATTATTTATTTTACAGTATTATTCTGGTCATAATGGCCAGTAAGCTCATTGCGGCGGAATTGTCAAAACTTGACAAGTTAAATGGAACCAATTGTAATACGTAGCACCGGAAGATTAGATATGGACTTATCCATGATAATATAAAATATGTAATCGATATCACTATCCCGGAATTTAGTAATAATTCCACCGATGTGGAAAGGAAAAAGCGGAATCAATGGTTATCGGATGATAAAAAGGTTAAGAGCCTCATGCTCATGTTCATGGAAGACAACTTAATAAAGTTTTTTGAAACTTATAATACGTATAATGAACTATGGAAAGCTATCAAGGAGAAATATGACACCAAGACTTAGTTGAATATTCAACTCCTTTTTCATCGTTACAACACATGTAAGATGTTGGAAGGTGATAGCGTGATTGAGCATGTTAACAAGATGATTGTCATGGCTAAGGATCTATCTATTGCTGGAACTAAAATTCTAGAAAAAATTCAAGTGGCAACTATATTAAATAGTTTACCATCTTCACTTGATATGACAGCCACAAGATTGAGAATGAGTGGTTTCACTTTAACTGTCACGGATATGCTAGCTAAGCTAACAATTGAGCATGATGTATTAGCTAGAAGAAAGAAACAAGAGGTGAACCTAGAAGAGGTCAATGCTGCGCACTGGAAGCCTATTGTCCAGAATCGTTTTAATGTACCACAAAATCTACAATTCAAGAACAAATTCTAACATAAAGGAAAGAAAGTTCCTACTAGTGCTTGCTATGGTTGTGGGAGGTTTGACCACTTTAAGGCCGACTGTCCTAACAAGCAAGAAAATAAGGGTGGAAATAGACATCCAGGAAATAGAGGAACTGAAAAGACATAATTTATTGATATAATAGAACACAATGTTGCTTTAGTTGATTCAAATGATTAATGGGTCGACTTTGGCGTTACTCGACATATCGCAAAAACGAAGAATGGGCTAGCGTCGCTAAAGAAGTTTAATGCTGGAGAATATAGAGTATACATGGGAAACAACACCTACCTCGATGTAGATGGTGTTGAAACTTGTAGGCTGGATCTTTGAGATAACATCATGGTCTTCAAAGATGTATTTTATGCACCTAAAATCCGGCGGAACTTGATCTTTATACCGGCACTAATGAAGAAAGAACTTGAAGTGAAGTTCTACAATCAAAGAGTGTCAATAGGGAAGGATAAGAAAGTGATTGCTATGGGAAAATTTATTACTGGCATGATTTATTTTGTATCCCTGTAATTGACAATGAGAATGATAACATGGAAGTTTCTAAGTATTCTTTGTGTGCTTTATCATAATGTGATCTATGACATTTTAGATTGAGACATCCTAGTAAATTTAAAATAGAACAAATGATAAAATTGAATATTTTACCGGGATTAACCAAGGTAGAGTTATCAAATTGACTAAGAAACCCTTCTGGGTAAGACATAGATCACAAGAATTACTAGAGTTAATTCACTCAGATATTTGTGCCATTTAAGTAAAAAGACATATAATAATAAGGGATATTTCATGACTTTCATAGATGATTATTTTAAGTTTACCTATATCTACTTAATCTCTGCAAAGCCAGAGACATTTAATTGCTTCAAGAAATATAGAATGAAAGTAGAAATGCAAGTTGAAATGAATATAAAAGTGTTAGGGATTTATAGAGGTGGGGAATATAACTCAAGGGAATTTGAGTTATATTGTGAAGAACATGAAATTAAAAGACATGTAACAATGTCTTATACGCAGCAACATAATAGTGTAAGAGAAAGAAAAAATAAAACATTAATGAATGATGTTAGATGTATGCTATCGCATTCAAGTCTTCCTAAAAATTTGTGGGGAAATGCATTACTTACGGCTAACTATATCTTAAATAAAATTTATACTAAGTCTGTTGAGAGTACATCTTATGAATTATGGAATGAGAGGAAATCACATTTGAGTCATCTCAAGAAGTGGAGGTCGGTGGCTCATGTTCTCATTCCAAGTTAACTTAAAGATAAGTTGGAATCTAAGACTCTCAAATGCAGATTCATAGGATATTGTAACAAATCATTTAGATATAAATTTTTCCATAAGGAGAAATGGATCATTGAATGTAGGGATGCAACATTTCTAAAAAATATAGAGGAAGAAGAACCTCGTGAAAATGAGAAAGAACCTCTACTTGTAATAAATGATGACTATTATAATGATATCTCTAAAATAATGTAAAAATTGAAAAAGTACCTCAACCAGAAATGGAAAATGAATAGAATTCTATGAATGAATCACAACTTAATATACCTGCAGTTGGCAACAAAAGAACTAGAACTCCATCTACATAAATAGATGATTATTATTTGTACTCATGTGAATCTTCATGTCCAACAATAGACATAGATGAAGAAAATCATATAGATTCCGTGAAATATAATGATGCGATGAAATCGTAAGAATTTGATTTGTGGTTAGAAGCCATGAAGGTAGAAATGAACTCCATGAACAGTAATACAGTATGAGAACTATGTGATTTACTTAAGAATAAAAAGGTTATTGGGTGCAAATAGGTATTCAAGAAAAAGTTCCGTGTTGATGGGTCGATTGATAAATTTAAGGTTCGGTCAATTGCCAAAAGTTATAATCAGAAGGTATGTATAGATTTTCAAAAAATATATTCTCCAATAGTTAAGTTTACATCTATAAGAATTATCTTGGCTATTGTTGCATATCTTAACTTAGAGTTGTTTCAGATGGATGTCAAGAATGCCTTCCTCAACAGAGAGTTGAAAGAAGATATATATATGCAACAGTCCGAAGGATTTTAGGAGGAAGGCTAAGAGGAAAGGATATGGAAGTTAAATAAGTCTATATATAGTATGAAACAATTTTCTAGACAACAATATCTCAAATTTCACGAGACAATTATTCAGCTTGAATTTGTTACAAATAAGTTAGATAATTGTATTTATGTCATAAAAAAGTGGGAGCAGTTATACCATATTATCCTTATATGTGGATGATATTTTGTTCGCCGGAAATGACATGGAGATGTTAAATAAAATTAAATCTGAATTAAGTGAAAATTTTTGAGATGAAAGACATGAGTAAGACATCCTATATTCTTGGTGTACAAATTTTAAGGGATAGAAAATCTAGAATGTTAAGTATAAATCAAGAAAAATATTTACGGTCTGTACTCAAGAAATTTAAAATACATAACCGTAATTCGGCACCTACATCGTTAGTTTATGAAAAACGGTTAAGAATAGAACAATGTCCTAGAGAGGGATACGGTCTGCTTAATGTGCTATATACTGAAGCAGTTGGAGGCTTGATGTATGCAATGATGAATACAATACCAAATATAGCATATTCAGTAAGCTTGGTGAGTCGATATCAAACTAATCCTGTCCTAGCACATTGGGAAGCTATTAAAAAAATTATGAAATATCTGAAAAGAACATTGTACCACAAATTGGTTTATGAAGCTGATATACTTGAAGTACTTAGTTATTCAGATGTAGACTTTGGAAAAGATAAAGATGACAGAAAATCTATGTCATAACACTTGTTTATCTTTGATAGTGCAGTTGTTCTTTGGAGTAGTAAGAAACAATGGTGTGTTGCAAGATACACATAAGAAGCTGAGTATGTTGCATGCAATATGACTACTACTTATGCAGTATGGATAAGACGTTTTTTGACATATTTAAATCTTAACTTAGTAGAATGACTAATTGAGATTTACTGTGATAATCAGACGGCAAATAACTTGATTAATAGTGGAACGAATAACTCAAGAGGAAAACATATAGAAATTCAATATCATTATATCATATTGTGCAAAAAGAAGAAATAAATGTGACTTATATTCCCACTAGTGATATGATTGCGGATCTGTTGACAAAAAGTATATCAGTAGAAAGTTTTGTCAAACATATAAGTTTGATGGGATTTAGGAATATATAAGTCAAGAAATATTTTCATGAATAATGAAAGTGATGGTACATTTCACGGATAGTGGGAATGTGTTGAAAAGAATAAAGTATTAATACATCTCATGGATAGTGGGAATATATTCATAATTATTTTGGTCTTGGTGGCCAAGTGGGAGATATAAGAATACGATGACCACCAAGCCCACAGATAACGGGAGTTTAATCTTATCTCCGGTGAGATTTAAATTTAAATAACCTTGATTTGGTCTCCTACGTTTATGATATGGCGGAGGCGGTTCCGAGGAGAGAGCGTAGATAGTTAACGGAAATAGCTTTTATAAATAAGAAATCAAAGTGAAGTAGAAATCTTACTTTGGGTTAACCATCGGAGTCCTATAAATAAGAAATCAAAGTGAAGTAAAAATCTTACTTTGGGTTAACCATCGGAGTCCTCTCTCTCTCTCTCTCTCTCTCTCTCTCTCTCTCTCTCTCTCTCTCTCTCTCTCTCTCTCTCTCTCTCTCTCTCTCTCTCTCTCTCTCTCTCTCTCTCTCTCTCTCTCTCTCTCTCTCTCTCTCTCTCTCTCTCTCTCTCTGTGTGTGTGTGTGTGTGTGTGTGAGATCCTTCATTTTGCTGGATACAAGTGTTTTTTTTTTCAAATCCTTCAGTAATTCTGATCACAAGGTACTACTAAACGGTTTATAGAGTAACCCAAAGGCCATCACGAGACTCATCAATAGGATAGTTTTAGCGACATTTAAGATTCTCTTTATGGTAAAAGGTAACCGTGCTTGGTTTTAGAGTCTGCAATGCTACTGTTGCCCCTCGGATGCTGTTGCCTCCGTTGGCACAGGATCTCAAAAAACATCTACCTACGAATCCACCAAACGTGTGAAAATTCAAAATACGGTAACTTATTTAAATGACATTATTATCGACATTATTTATCATATTCTATATTTTTAAGTCAACTCATTTATATCAAAGTGTATGTCATACGTGATTAATGGAAGACACCCATATAAAGTTACTGCATTTTCCATCACATCTAATCAGATATCCAGTCGGTTTACCCAAGTAGGTACCAATACCATATCGAGGGGTTGAAATGAGACGTGTTTATTATGATGCCATTTTTTACCAATTACATGAGATGCGTTTATTATGTTTATCATAAATCACATATCGTTGAGTTTGTGAATCAATTATTGCCCAAAAAAAAAAGAGTTTGTGAATCAATTTCCATTATATGATGAGAATGAAGAACGGACTAAGAACGGACAATATGATAAAATGTTATTTTATTTGAGTCATCAACAAATGCCACTATAATTAAAAAAAACATATATATCAATTGCATTTCACGGACCTAAAACACAACGAATTGTGTAGATGATGTAATGCTTGCACGAAAAAAGTAATGGGGTCATCACAAGCTCTATGTTTTACAAGGTTTTCAAGATAACCCCAAAACTTTCTTCAGGTGGTAGGTATTAAGAATAAATATTTTGTTTACTTTTCGGTCCCTACAATCATTCTATATCCCTCATTAGTCCTTATAACATTTATATTCTTTATCAGTGTTTAAAATTATTCAAATGTCCCTTAAAAACTCTTCAACCCTCCTTAAGAGTGGTGGGATTTTTTTAGGAGAGTTCAAAGATCGTGGGTGGTTTTAAGGAAATATGAGCATTGTAGGCATTGATAAACCATATTGATTAATTATAAGGATTGAAAAGTAAAAACTTCTAAAAAACATCGTGCACAATTTAAAATCTAATATTTTCTCACTCAACATGTCTAAGCTTATTATTGTGAAATTATGGTACGTTCTATCAAGTATCAACCCAACATTGTAGACAAGTGGGGGGGGGGGGACAGAGGGTAAAAAAGGAAAACACGTGGGGCCAAGGACTGGTTCTAGGAATGCAAATGGCAATTGATAACCTAACTATTTTCCTAATTATTAAATTTTAGGTTAGTTAATGGATAATCTTAAATTGATATACACAATGGGTAAGGTAACAAATACAAGTATCTTCTAAACCCAATGCACATGTTAAATGACAATCGCATGTGGATAACCTTGGCAATCCAATAATATGGTAGATAAGGTCATGGATGTATAAGAAAAATAATAGGAGGCATGAAAAATGATAACTAATCAATCCGATAAAGTTAGTGAAGTTGGAAGGAATGGCATCTCAAAGTAGGCCCTAAAATGAATGAAAGGGTGAAAACAAAAAAGAGATATACCATTAAAAGAGTGGATTCATCACTAGACATGGGCATGTTGAGAAAGGGAAGATCTGAATGAATTCATCGTTGAAAGGCACTTTGACTTTGACCTTTGCTTATCCATCAATCTAAGGGGAACATACTTCATTTCCTGGTCCATTGTTAGGGATTCATTTGGATGAATCAATTCTGTTTGTGCACTCCTTTTTAAATTCATAAAAACTTAAATTTTTAGAATAGAACAATAAAAAAAATCTAATTGGGGATCGTAGTGAATAAAACACGAAGATGTCCAGATTTTGATCAAAGAAAAGTTTCAAGTATATTCACACAATGCCATGGTGATCGACGCCAGCTATGAAAATTTTTAGGAATATGTATCAAAAAGATAAAAATGGGGAAATGACGTCGAATAGGATGAAAACTCTGATTTCTAAGATATGGGTTATAGATTGTAGTATGCATATTACTCTTGGCTATATATATACTTTTATATTCGGTATTCAACTTAATTACGATATAATCATACATTAAAAAACTCTGGTTATATATCTTCTAAAACTTAGTTATATCCCCCATATACTTTGACAAGGACAACAATATACTTTTAAGAGAATTATTTGCTGCAACAAGTTGAATCAAATTATAATTGCCTATGCCATCGCACTTTAGTTGGCACCAATCAACAAAGGGAAAGAGGAGTTGGACCAGCATAGTTAAGGGTCGTAATTGATCAGTACAAGTTCAAAATATCTATGAAGGTTATCCCCCTGAAGTTTACATTTTTATAAAACAAAAGTCACATTTTCCTAAAATGTTTTCTAAAATACCTCTAATGATTTTATAAATAGATTGTCCTAACCTTCACAAATGATAAAAAATGTACTATCTCAACCTAAGGACCAAAAATTAGTTTTTAAATAATTGCTAGTAAGCTTATGCTTGTTTTATGTATTCCCAAGAATAAAATTAGAAAGTAATGTCATTACTTGTTTACATTATGTAATCTTTTTATCAACTATAAAAAATTGTGAGCCTGTTTTAATTTTGAAGTTCTAGAGGAACGATTTTCTGGATATTTCTAAGTATCAAAATCCTTTTTATAATTAAAGAATAATGATAGTCTTGTTAGATATTTTACGATAGTACAAAAGTTGTATTATATAAATTTAACTTTAAGACAATCTGCTTGGAAAATAATTGAACTTATTTTAGATAACATGTCAGGGAAAAGAAATACATTTTTCTGTCCCACGTAAGCATGAATTTTAGAAGAGACACCCTTTATGATATTTTAAATTTATAGTAGTTCTCATAAACCTATTAAATACTTGGATTTTTGTATATATATCTCTGAAAATATAATATATTTGCATTCATACCCCAACTCCCACATATTGTTTCAACACCATGAAATCTAAAAAATATAATGGTTCTGCCACTCAGTCAAAATAATGTGAACCCTAAATACACCAAAAAAGATTATGTAAATCTTGATAACATTAAGGCTATATATATACATATGATAATTTAATAAGTTTAAGTATATATATATATATAATATCAGTGAATTAAAGGGTATGTATGTAAAATCTTTAAATTTGTTTTAACGGCATTTTGACGGAGGAGCATAACCGCAAAATTTCTGAGATTTTATGGGTATGGAAAACAATATTTATGAGTTGGAGTATATATGTAAACACAAGATACTTCAGGGTAATATATGCAAAACTCCCTAAGCATTTTGATTCTTAAACATTTTATTACCCCTTTAATAACAACGTTTACATTGCTCAGGGTCATATATATAAAACTTCCTAAATATTTTGAACATTTTTAAAATTTTTTAATAATAAGTAATGCTTGCTGCAGTGCGGGGCGCAGTGCAGGCTTGCATTGACCCCCTCAGTGCTGTCCGATCTGAGTGATCGGATGGCGTTGCACCATTTTTTTCTTTTTTTCTGAGACGTACGATAAAAAAATTTGAAAGTACAACTAGATAACTCGGGTCGATTTCGACTCAACTGTATTTTTTTTTGAAAAAAATACTTTTGATCTCTACCTCAATTTTTATGTAATAATTTTTTATTTTAAAAATAAATATATAGCCAGGTCAAAGCTGATTGGAATTATCTGACTGCATCCTTAGATTTTTGATTGGATATTTCAAAAAAAAATTTAAATGAAAATATCAAAAAGTTAAAAATATACTGTGCACTCATATCAAACGGCGTTGAGGGATCAATGCAACAAGCATTACAAGTTTACAACGTTTACACTGCAACGGCAGAACCTCACCTCCCCGGCGTTCCCGCACATATCCACGGAGGGGCTAGTAGCTTCTCCGTTCCTCCTATTTCTATCTACTGGCTACCCATGGCGCCCAGAGCCCTCCCCCTCCCCCTCACTCCTTTCTCCGTCTTCCTCAACCCCCAAAACCCCGACCTCCTCCGCCTCAGGGCGGCCCCCGCAGCGCGCCGGGCGCCGGCTTCCATCTCCTGCAGCGCCGCGGACCCCCGGTCCGCCTCGCCTCCGCCTCCTCCGGCCCCCCCTCTCGTCGACCCGGATGGCACCGGCGCCGCTGCGCCCACCCGCGGGGAGATCTTCCTCGGGAGGCAGCAGGCCACGTCTGCCGCTGCCCTCGTGCTGAAGAAGGACCAGAGGAAGAAGAAGAAGAAGCCCGACGCGGGCGCCAAGGCGGCGGCTGCGGTCGTGAGCTGCTATGGGTGCGGCGCGCCACTGCACACTGCGGAGCCCGATTCTCCCGGTTATGTCGATCCCGAGACCTATGAATTGGTAATTCCTCCCGTGGTTTTTCAGGGAGATGGAGGGTGTAGTGATGGATTGGTCCATCTTAGTTGTTGGATTGAGAGCTGCCTGCTCGTTTTAGGCGGGATATTAATGCTTATTTGAGTGGATTGTTTTTGCATTTTATTTTACTTTCAAATTTTTTTTTTTGCGTTTTATTTTGCTGGCGCTATTTGCATGCTAAGAAATTTGAATCTTTATGCGGGACTGCGTTCTTGGATCCAGCTGTGTTGCAAAAATCTAAGCTTGGGTTTTTGATATCTGCTATTTTGATGTAATCTCTCCGAGTGCAGAAAAGGAAGCATCGGCAGCTCAGAACCGTGATCTGTGGGAGGTGTAAGCTTCTATCACATGGGCACATGATAACAGCCGTTGGCGGGCACGGGGGCTATCCAGGTGGCAAACAGTTTGTCACAGCTGAGGAGCTTCGTGACAAGTTATCGCATCTACGACACGAGAAAGCACTGATTGTTAAATTGGTAAGTCGATATGAATGTAGGATTACGTGTATGTGTTCTCTATGTTATTGCAAAGTTTTGAAGGTTAATGACTGCTAGTCCGTTGATGTTTAGAATGCACACTGTGTTGACATTGAAGACTTGACACACTAGTCATTTCATGTACCCAGATGATAAAAAAATTCAATATTTTCCTCATCCCCAGTAAGATATTGCTTACGAGATGTTATAAGCAAATCTGAATTTCAAATTTTAGGAAACCTCACCACTTTTGGATACCGAGGAGAAACTGTTGGGTTTTTATGCATAAACCCATAAGACGTATGCGCTTGTATCTCCATAATTCGTTTAAGATTAAGGAGTCTTCTCCATGTTAGAAAACCTAAATAATAAAATTTAAGACAGCTACGCATACATGAATCTTGATCTTAGTTTCAACTGACATGCACGATGGTAACTCAGAACTCTGCTTTTGTTCTCTTATGGTGAGTGTGCTTTATCTTTCACCTTTTCATTGCTTACAGGCAGGGTGGAACCAGGGGTGAGGGCCCATCTTTCCCCTTATGATTTGGAAAGCTATCCTCTTGGAACTTTAAAGATTATTAGAACCCTTTTAGTTTGCAAAATTTTCCAATTTGGCCTGCGAAAGAAAGGGGAAATACGACTAATGCTAAACTTTGTTTTAAGTTTCCGTGAAAGTACCATTGTTTACTTAGCCCCTATGTAGTCAGAGGCGAGAGGTGAGCGAGGCGACCGGGGGTTTGCCTCAGCCTCAAATGCCTAGGCGATCGCCTAGGCGTTTGAGGCGATGTGTTTTATCTTAGTCATCACCATGAATGAAGAAAATGACAGTATGAAGAAAATAAAGAAAACATCTAAGATAATCATATGTAAGACCTTTAGAAAAAATTGATCATGTCTAACATGTAATGACCAATTTATATAAAGTACTCATGTAAGTAGTGCATGGTCCTAAAAAATCATTAAAAATAAGATAAAATGTAGCAACGTGTAAGGAAAAAAGGAAAAAAAATGTGACAACATGTAAGAGAAAAAGGCTATTGGACATTGTTAAAAGAGGCATTAGCTATTGGAATAATTAAGAAAAAGTAAAAAAAGAAACAAGTGCTTGGCATAGACCTCCTAGGCAAGTGTCTGAGTGAGTGAGGCGAACATGAGGAGGGGCGAGGCATTCCTAGCTCGCCTCAACCTAGTTCATCGCCTAGGCAAGCGAGGCGATCGCCTTTGATAACATAGCTTAGCCCCTATTCAATTAGTCTTGTGTTACAAAGTTATATACAAAGTGTTGATAGTTCTCCGTATATTAAACTCTTTTATTCTTCCCCAACCCAACCAGAGGAAGGAAATGTTTTCTTGGCTCACCCCTGCTTACAGCATGCTTTATCATACAAAAAACAATGAAGCATTGCTAACCTAAAGATATTACAAAATTTAGTCTCAAAGGGATTAAATGGGAAAACTATACCTCGGTGGCTACTTCATTACTCTGATGTTTTTTGTGTAGTTTCTTAAATCCCTGCAATTAATTGTGCATTTAATTAATTTGGCCCTTCTCTCTCTGATGGGGAAGAGGGACATACAGAATTGAGAAACTGTCATCTTTCTTTCACTTTCTGATGTCAATATTAAGCAATCCAACTTCTACAAATGAATATCGCTGTCGAATTCTCCCTACCTTTGGATGTTCACTTTACCATTGTTATTTTCTTTTGAGCTGGCATTGATATTCGATTGTTGGGTTGTATAATATGTTTGGATTTTCACACTTGTATTAGGTTGACATTGTTGACTTCAATGGCAGCTTTCTTGCACGCATACGTGATCTTATTGGTGCAAATCCAATTATATTGGTCATAACAAAGGTTACATTCCATTTTTGTTTATAAATTTGCTATGTTTTAATTTGTATATCCGGGTGATTTCAAGTCATAGCAGCACTCAATTTCATAATTTGCACCCATCAAGGTTGATCTTCTTCCAAGAGGAACTGACCTAAACTGTATTGGTGACTGGGTTGCGGAGGCCACTACGAAGAAGAAGCTTAAGTGAGTATAGCAGGTTGCCCGCATGTGACATGACTTTTGCTTTGTATTGTGCCTATGTTTCTTGCTTTTGTCCATTTTTAGGTTCAGCCTATGAATGCTAGACATGAAAGTGGATGCTGCATGCGGTTATGGATATTAGTGCTAATTTGGAAATTCCCACGAACATAGTATTAAGACGTGTGTAGTGTGGTCATCTATATAGACACATGTTTTCATACATTCATCGCTTGAATAAAGTGCACATAATTGGTCAAAAATATAGAATCAGAAGTTCAGAATACTAGCCAATATAGAATCAGAAGTTCAGAATACTAGCCAATCGGTTAAACTATAATGGTTAAACATGTAGTTTATGGAATTAAGTGATGGTTTATGGAATTAAGTGTTATTATAAAGTTCTAAAATGAAATGCTCGTGTGCACCAAATATGGACGTCGATGTGCATGTTTAACATGATATGGTCAAGGATCTTTCTTGCATAGGTTGTTCTTTTTCCTTGTTGCACATGCATCATAGTTTCTCTGATGTTGACAACTTTTACGATGTAAATATCAAGTAAAAGTCAATATAATTTAAGAATGGAGCGGAATAGCAAACCAGAAGTAGGGGATAAACAACTAATTGTAGTGTTCACCATAGGTAACTGACCAGAGGCTAAAACAATGTGTGCGTGGGAAACTTTTCAAATATTGTAACACTGGAACTCCCACCCCGCAATGTGGGGTGCAACCCCCCCCCCCCCTTTCCCCCACCTTCCACCACTACTAACCACCCATGAATCCCCATCTCTCACTATCCCCTTTTCCAATCCCACATTTTCTTGGTAACTTCCCTTCAACTTACCTTCCCTCACATATGGCGTTACCCCCTTTCTTTTAGTTGCCGTCGTGGCATCCTGCGAGAAGAATTACTCATTGCCTATCTATCTATTCCTCTATCTATCTATCTATCTATCTATCTTTCTATATATATATATATATATATATATATATATATATATGGTCAAGCCTCTCTATAAGGTCTGGCCATATGAAATCACAGCCGTGAGATGAACTATTACACAATCAGATGGTTGACCAAAAAATAAATAAATCATAAAAGTTTCCTCTTCTACATTGGTTGATTCGGACGATTGGATGGCTTAGGCCTGGGGGCGCCTGCGGTGCCCCATAATTCATGGGTGGGATCCGAATTTTATGGGGGCAGAACACATCATTCACGGGCTGCCATCAGATCATCCAAGTTGGCACAATCAAATGGGCTGCACGCTTCCCACTCAAAAGGAATTCAGCATGCTCGACGTCTTCCGTTCCCCCTTTCAAACTGATGGGCGTGCAGATACTTGCGAGAAATGTAAAAGTGGCCTTGTTTTAAGGATACATGTGGGCTCACATGGCCTCTTTCAAACCATTAGACCACGTAATACACAATTCAAATGTTAGGATTTTGATTACGGCGCGACTGCATTTAAATAGTTGACCACTCTCTGGCAAAACTCTCTCTCTCTCTCTCTCTCTCTATATATATATATATATATATATATAATGTATATATATGTATATATATTCAAACCATTAGACCATGTAATACACGATTCAAATGTTAGGATTTTGATTACGGCCAGACTGCATTTAAATAGTTGACCATACTCTAGTAAAACTCTCTCTCTCTCTCTCTATATATATATATATACATATATATGTGTATATATATATATATATATACATACATACACACACACATATATAATAAGAGGGTTTGTCATGAAGCCATTCGGGCCACTGTATTGCACGTGTGGAAGGAAAATGGAAAATATTATTCATCATTATTGGAAATATTGGTTGGAGACAATAATTTATTATTATTATTATTATTTTGGTAAGAAATGGTAGAATGTGGATCTTTCCAATTGTTTTTCATAGGAAATTAAAAGGTGTGGATCTAATCCAAGATGGGCTTCACATCCTTAGTTGTTTTGATGTTTCTGCTGTAAGACTTGTCTTCACCATCACTTTCAGATTGTAAAATGTTTCATGAATCTGAATGTTTTGTTTTAGCACGTCAGGGACTGAGTTATCATTAGAACACCTATGAGTCTCATCTCATATATATTGTGGACATCAGCAATGGCTTTGATGAGATGTCCTAATATTAGATAATTGGCTATCGAATGACATGACAAGCTTTATCTTCACTTACTGAGTCTGCTGTATTAGTACATTCTCTCAAGTAGTGGTCGGAAGAGTGAGGAAACTGATTGCCTTTTTTCCCCATGCATCCAGTGGCTTTTAGTCTGAAAAGCCATTTTGCCACATTAAATTGAAAACCCTGATACATTTTTATAAGCAGAACATAGGCCCCTTGTCGACATTCAGCATATTCATTACCATTCTTTTGTCTCTATTTTCTCATGCCACATTGAGATTCCTTGGTGTATAATGTTATGTGGCTTTTTGTTGTCTGATTTTAGTTCTCCCAAGCCAATTTTATTTTACAAAGCATTAAGAAATTATGCTAAAGATTTGCTTTCCTCTATTTACAGTGTTATAAGCATTCACTTGACCAGTTCAAAGTCTTTAGTGGGGATTGCTGGTGTAATATCAGAAATTCGAAAAGAGAAAAAGGTATTACTTTTTCTACTTATTATGCCGTCATATATCCACCTTCATGTGTGTAGAATGCCCCCTTTGTTCACATGATATAGGGGATATGTTTTGGCTGTGATATTAATGAAATTGTTATTTTTTTCCTATGTACTACCTTAATGCATGGGCCCTTATGTTGTGAAACCCTCTACTGTGAACGGAGTAAGGGATCTTAGTGACTGTTATTAGGATGGACTTGAAGATCAAGGATTTTCTGCCTTGGTTCCTGGTTTTTAGCAGGGAACCCCTTAGGCAGATTACAAAATGAGGTCAACGCGATAAGGTTTTTATGCATAGGATTCAAAAAATGATTTTTACTTGAATATTGGTGAAAACCAACATCATGCAGTGAATGTTTCGTAGGGCGGAAGCTTTCTTCATGTTCTTTCCTCACACCTATCATTGTTTTATCATTTATTTATCATCCACAACAATCTGAAAGAGGAAGTTTAGTGGTTCTTTCACATTTTCCTCATGGTAGCACAAACAGTTGTCTTCTGTTTCCTTCAGCGTTTCCATGTTAGCATACATTTCGTTTTGCCATTTGTATTTGATGTTGATGTTTTCATCAGGAACCTCAATATTTCGGTTCCACATAGAATTTTGGGCAAAACCGTCCTACAGAGGAATCATATATAAATAATAGCACAGACAATTGTCTTCTGTTTCATTCAACTTTTTGGTGTTAGTGTATGTCCTTTATTGATGACTGGGGCCTTTAGGCAATAGAAATTGTACTCATGTATTGTATCAAGAACCTCAACATTTGGGTTTCAAAGAGGATTCTAGATGACACTTTCAAGAAAAGGAAAAAGCTTATAGATAGTTAGATGGGGATGTCTTGTATGTCCTTTATTGATGACTGGGGTCTTTAGGCCATAGAAATTGTACTCATGTATTGTATCAAGAACCTCAACATATGGGTTTCAAAGAGGATTCTAGATGAGACTTTCAAGAAAAGGAAAAAACTTATGGATAGTTAGATGGGGATGTCTTCCAAATCCTTCAGTCAATCATGCTCTTATGAATTTCTACAGTGCCATACATATTCTATGGGTTACAGATGAGGTTATAAAATGATATCATTTTCTCCATGAGATTGAAGGTCTTAAGTTTATCCTGGCTGTTATGTCAATATCTTATAAGTATGAATATTGATCTCTCATTCATCAGTTTCTTCCACCAGAATGAAATTCTACCTGTCTTCTAGAATATCAGTTGTTCCATCTCATTTTCACATATCAGAGTTATAGCAATGCATCTTACAACAGTGAATAATGCAAACATGCGCAGGAAGAAATTTCAACCAAGCTAGTGGAAAAGGGTGAATGTGGATGGGTAGCTGTTGAACCCGAAATTTTTTTATGCAAATAATGCCGTTTGAGTATGCATGCATATGCATATGGCATATACTCACATCAATGTGAGCTCACCATAGGAAAATATGTACATATGCATAATGACATGTTCACGAAGAACTATGTTATGCAAAACAAAATATGTACTTATGATACAAGTGTATATGGAAAAATATAAAGCCATAGGCTCACATCATAAGGGTAAGAGAATAGGAAGCATACCTAGGCCAAAAAGGCCTTGATCGGGATTTTACAGAGGCCTAAAACAGCCCCAAATCACCCTCGTAGGCTTCCGAAATCAACTCCTAAGCCTCCTTAACAACCCTTGATGGTGAGGCCCAAAGGAGGACCTTAAAATGCAGCAATAAGGGGGGAGCCAAATGCTGCGAAATAAGGGCCAAGATCAGTCCCGAAATGGGCCAAAACCAGTCCCGAAATGGGCCAAAATCAGTCCCAAGACTTGTCCAAAATGACCCCAAATGAAGGCCCAATGGCAAAGGGTGATAGGCCCAATAGATGGCCTAATAAGGGACCCAATATAAGGCCCAATAAGGACCCCAAATGAGCCCAAAAATCATTCCCACAGGGCCCCAAAATCTGCAACCCAGAGAGAGAAAAAATCTCTCCAAAACTCCCAAAGTGGAAATATGCCCAAAATGGAAAAAGAGCAAGCCAAGTGGACCCCCCTCTCTCTCCCTTTATTTAAATAGGAAAGAAGAAGGGAGGAGAGAGAGAGGTGGAACCGGTGGGGGGACCCTCCACCGGTTGGGAACCCCCCACCGGTTCCAAGAGAGAAACCGGTGGGGGGGATGGGAGGAGTTCCCTCCTTCTCTCTCTTTTTGAAATTTAAAAATAAAAGGAGGGGGGGGGGATTAAAGAGGGGTGAGAATTAATGGGTTCTTAAACCCTTTTCACACTTGTTTAAGAATCCCACAAAAGACCTCCATTTAATTCTAACCCCTTTCACATTGGAGCCAAGTCTGAAGTTAATGGGTTCTTAAACCCTTTTCACATTGGCCAAAACCCCCAAATCTGAACCAAAGCTCATTTAAGAGCCCAAAAATAGAAAAAGTAAAGGAAATGGGGGAGGGGAGCCCCCCCACCGGTTTCCCAAAACCGGTGGGGAGACCCCCCCACCGGTTCCCAACCAGTGGGGGGTCCAAACCGGTGGCACCCCCCCACCGGTTGGAACTGGTGGGGGTGCCCACCGGATCCCCCCCTCTCTCTTTTTCAATGCTCTCTCTCACCCCCTTCACTCACCCATTGAATTAAAAAATAGAAAAGAGGGGAGGAAAGAAGGTGAAAACGGTGGCACCCCCCACCGTGGGCTCACCCGGTGGCACCCCCCACCGGGCCCAAATTCGAGCCTATAAATAAGGCCCCTTGGCCCCCAAATCCAACACACAACACATGCAGCAAAAGCAACACATTCACCCACATACAAAGGGTGTAAAGTTTGGAGGAGAGTTCTTGCTGTGTTGAAGACCAAATTCGGATTTCTTAACCGGAGTTTGCTGCGCTTTTTGGCGGTCTTTTCCATTTCGGAGAGTCTTTCTTCCTAAGGTTCAATCCTAAGGGGAAGCTCTGTTGAATGATTCTTGTAAAATGCCTTTTATAAGGCGAACCCTTGTTGAAATAAAGTCGATATTTTCATGTCTGAAATGTGTGTTTGCATGATATTAAAATAATTAAATAATATCATGTTTTCATACTTTATATACATGTATACTTAATTTCATAAACCTAAAAATGTGTACACCTTCAACTTAACCTTGACCTCCCCCCCCCCCCCCCCCCATGAATAAATTGAATATAAGTTCAGAAATCTTAGTAAAATCATATTTAAGTAAAAAATGACCTATAATTAATTAATTAATAAAAATTTATGAAATTATATAAAAACTTGGAAAAATCAGGAAAAATCTGTAAAAATCAGTAAAAATCAGAGATGCAACTTAAAAATCATATTAAACCAAATAAAACGAAATACCCCTCATATATTTGATTAATTAATTAATTAATCCTAAAATTAGTAAAATTAATAAAGCAAAATCATTAAAAATCAGTAAAAAACAGAAAACCAAATCTGAAAGAATATAAAAATTTCTCAAATAATTAAAATATACATGGAATTTAATGAAATTATGAAAATACCCTCACTCATAATAAAAATCTATAAAAATCAGATAAAATCCTTAAAAAATATCAGAACTTATTTTATGACCAAAATACCCTCCATACAATGAAAATCTCATAAGGAAATGGACTCTAAATATAATAAGTCCGGTTCAGGGTAAAATTACTAAAATACCTTTATACACTTAAAAAAATTAATTTCACAAATCTCATAAGGTTTTAAAACCATTAAAACTCGCTCTCATATGTTTATAAGCCATAATACTTCCATAATTCATAAAAATTGTATAATTGCAAAAATACCCCTATGGGTTTAAAATATTTGAAATTAATCTAGATAACTTGGAATCGATCCAAATACCTTGGAATTAATCCAGAACCATATAAAACCTATCTTAAACCGGGGTGAGGCCAAGGGCTCAACCTAAAATACATCTTCATATTCATATGCATGCGTTGCCTGTAGTAGTAGTGTTTCATGTCATAAGGGCATTATACGGATGGTTAATCAAGGGTTGCTGAGCAGTTGCTCGACGTAATTAACACTGACCGAGGTCAGTGGAGAGAGGTCATATACTCGAATCTTCGTTTGATTCGAAGTCTCGGATTCCCTGAGGGCTAATCCCAAGCTCTCATAGTCCGATAAAACATAAAACTGACCTATATTTTTTTAGATAAAAACAAAGCAAAAAAATGGATTTCCGAATAATCCGAATAGGAGAGACGTCTAGGTCAGGTCCCGACAGAGGTTTAAGAAATAAAATCTCCCAAACAGTAGCAATCTTAGATTGTCCACGACATGTGAACAGTTTCCCATTTTCCTTTTTTCCTTTTTAAATACCCTCCGTCGTGTGTGTGCCATACATATTTGTGTGGTCTTGTTTTTCCTTTCAATGATCTATCAACAGTACTGTTTATTTCTTTCAATCAACAACATACTTTATTTTTTACGATAAGAACGTGGATTGTACCACCAATTTTATTATGAAATAAATAGAGGGAGTACAATAAAGGATAGGAGAGGTTCCTATCCACTCAAAGAAAATCTAACTAGGCATTATTAGTTGAATGCCTTAATGAAATACCAATAATATGATGCGACCAGGAATACAAAAAATTCAAGCTCCTAAAGCAAATATTCTCAACGTATAAATTACTTCCCTGGAGCAGCACTTCGTTTCGCTCTCTCCACAAGCTCCAGCAGATTGCATGTGGTAAAATACCCATAATATTGCGCAGCTCTGTTGTATGAATTGACCTTCTTTTTTGTTTGAAGAATTCCCACATCTCCAACACTGACTAGAACCAAGGGTAGAGTTTCAACAGATCGCCAAATACTTTCTACATTGCTTGACTGACATGGTAGGATACAAATAAATGATCGACATCTTCATTGCATATGCCACAAAATGAGCATAACACATCAGCATTCATGCACCATTTGCTTTTGTACACTTTCGTAATGATCCTTCTCTCGTACATAAGCCACATGAAAGCCTTGACCTTCAAGGGAGATTCACTTTCCACACATCCTCATTTTTCATGTATGTTGGCAAGTCACCTTGAAGCAAGGAGTAATAAGAACTCACTGTGAACACCCCTTTACTTGGTACCCAAATGATTCAATCATTCTCTTGAATGTCGATATTTGCTGAAGACAAATTAGTCATCAGTAAACAAAACTCCTCAATTTCATCTTCTTTCATATTCCTTCTACTCTTAACATCAAGGAATTCCGGGTCGGGTCGGGACCCGGAATCGGGACCCGACGATCCTGACCCGATCCGATCTGGATCGGCCGATCCAGACGAAGTCCGGCCGGTCCGACTCGGCCGGAAAAAAAAAATCAAGAAAAATCAAGAAAAATCAGAAAAATTAAAAAAAAATCAGAAAAAATTACATACATATTATTCAATTGATGTACAATAAGAATGAATGCAATTCATGTACATCCATAAAAAATAAACATTAAAGACAACTAACTAACTAATAATTTTTGTTCTGCATTAATTAAAAAAGACATTGTTGTTGAAAAATACCTTAGAAAGATCACCTTTGTGATCCTTCATCATTCGGTTCATAAGTTTGAGCAGGCGGACCATAATCTGCCAACATGTATGGTGCATATCCATAGCCAAATAAGGAACTAGCGAGGTCTTCGAATCCCCTTTGAATACCTCTAGGTGTGTAAGCTTGTTGGCTTGAACTTTCTCCTGATTGTATTGGAGGGACAAAAATGCCATATTGTATAGGTGGAGGTCCAGAGTACCCTTCAGTAGTGCTGTTGATGTCTGAATACGGCAGTGTAGGGGGGTGAAAAATAGGCGGATAAGAAGGTGCATCTTCCCATGGTGGCCAATCACATCCTGCCTGTCTCTGTTGGCCTTCAAATCCCCTTTCTTGTCCTTGTCTCTGACTTTGAGTTCCTTCAGAATGACTCGAAGGTGCGGAGTAATCTTCGTATCCTGTGTAACTGCTCCCAAGTGCAGAACCTCCTGATAGTCCAGCAGCAGCAGCGCCATCACCATCACCATCTCCATCATCATCATCATCATCATCAGTGGAGTCATCACTCCGCACTTGGCTTGTTTTCCTCAACCGCCTTCTTCTACGCTTGTAGGTTTGTTTTTCTGCCTCGTACATGCTGGCCAAGTGAGGTGGTAAAGCTGGGGTGTCCTCAAGTGTCTCTCCAGTCTGTTAAACTCTCCATTCTTCTCCTTTCGATGGCTCCACTCGTTGTTTAGACTTTCCTTTTGATTGTTTTCTCTTTTTGCTGCTCGATGACTGCAATGAAGGTCTCGCTGGCTCTTTCTCCTTTCTTCTTTGTGGATCCACCTGAGTAGCTGATCTCCTAAGTGCTGGCTGAGAGGCAGAAGTTCTAGCAGTGTCTTCTAGTGTGGTTGACTTTCGGCGCCTCTGAAGAACTAGTACACCTCCTTCTTGTGTTGTCTGAAATTCAGGATCTCGAGCAACTACTGCATCTAATTCACCTTCTGCCCAACTCCGATCCTGAGGATCAAACTCAGGCTGTGCATCTCTGGCTGCTCTGCTCTCCACCCAAGAATGCAGTGTGTGTTCTTCATCTAACAGTTCATCAATATCAATCTGATGTACAGGCTCATCAACTGGTCTGCCAGCAAACTCTATGAATCTCTGTCTTTCAAGCCTCTGTCTTTCCTGAATCTGCCTGATTTTTAGACGCATGTTGTAGTGACAGTACACAAACTTCTCCAGCCTAAAAACCCCCAATCTGTTACGAACTTTCGTATGAATGAGACTGAATGTACTCCAGTTTCTTTCACATTGACTGGAAGAAGTAGTTTGACTGCATACTCGCACTGCAACATACGCCAAAGGATTTGTGGCAGCTTGTCTGTAATTAATCTGGATCCACCATTCAGCTGTTGAGAAAAAAAAGAAGACGACGATATCAATAATCATATGTAGAGTCTACATTGTAGACTGGTAGCATCATTAAATTTAATATTTGATTATTTATTATGTAATTCACCTGGAGTTGTCCTCGTTACTGCAGCCCTGACGTCATCATCTCCATAAATGCCAATCTTCAATTTAAATATCTCCATCTACAAAGTAAATATAAATATCATAAGTTAATGATAGACGCATGCATTTTCATAAACTCCTACTTTGTATGTTACCTCTGCTAAGGCATCTATCCTTTCATTCGTATTCCTTGATATTCTAGTAATCACGTTAGTTGTGCCTCGAAGGACCTCTCCGTCATTATGCACGCTCTCACTATACTGATACCTTGGGTTGAAAAAATATCCTGCATATAAATTGAATATTAATTAGTTATAAAACTAAATGTGAAAAAAATTAATAACATAACATCAACTTAAATAGATGAAGAATTAACCAGTAGCATGGAGATCATGATGAAGAGTCGACTCCCATCTATCATCGATGATCCTCCACCATTTGCATGAGAAGTAGGAAGGCTTTCGCTCAATTGCTCCTTTGCTCTATCCATGGCCTCATACAAATATCCCATGTCATTTTTGTCATCTCCATCAACTAACCTCAAAACACGTACCAGAGGCTCAACCACTTTCAGATAGCGAGAAACCTTATCCCAAAAACTTCTCTCCCCAACTAGCGATTGCACTGCCAACGCAACTTCTCTAGCATCGGCCCTCAGTGTCCTTATATGTGCCAGAAACTCGTCAGAGTGGACTAACTGGGCCAACTGATGCTTGTATTTACTCAGACTCTCTAAAGAAATGAAGTTGGATGCAAATCTAGTAGGGCCAGCACGAAGAAGATCCCGTCCACCTGTATGTTCTCTCATCATATGTAAGATAATGTTGTGACTATAAATAAATCCCGTGATCATCTGAGCATGTTGTACCACCTCAGCAACAAAAGGATCTTTACCTATGTCCTCCATCATCAAGTCAATAGAATGTTCTGCACAAGGCACCCAGTACAAATGATACCTCTTATGTATCAACAATTTACCGGCTGCTTTGTAGTTTGCTTCGTTGTCAGTGACTATCTGCACAATATTTTCTTCACCAATTTCCTCTACCACGTCATCCATTAGCCTGTACAAATAATCAACATTCTTTATTCTGTTTGAGGCATCCACAGACTTCAAAAAAATAGTGCCCTCGCTGCAATACACAAGGAAATTAATCATGGATCTTCTTGTGGTCCCTGTCCAACCATCACACATGATGGCAGTACCGGTACCAGTATCGGTGGGTACCGGTACGTACCGGTCCGGTACCGGCCGGTACGTACCGGTATCGGCCGGTACTGCCATCCATGCGCTCCCTCCACACATTTTTGAAGTTGTCGACCCATACCTTCAAGTCATTATACTCTTCTTCAAGCCCAACATCATAAATGTAGCGAGGTGTGGGGGCCTTTACACCAGGCCCAGCATCTGCAATTGCATCCACCATCGTATGAAAATATGGACTAGATGCTGTATGTGCTGGCACACCTGCATGTAAAAACCATTTCACAATTCCTTTCAAGACATTTCTTGTTGATGCCTTGATTCCTTTTAATGCTTGCTTGATTCTAGGCTGTCTGGCAGACCTTGATCTGTACAAAAATTGGTCCATAGGACCGCGTGCCACATCTGATGTCCGTCCACAACTCAATATAGAACTAGCAGTCCTGCAACCAGAAGAATCCCTAGGAACGAATCTCCCAGGCTGAGAAGCAGCACACACTGATCCACCTGATGATTCTATGCCTCTTCGCCGGATCTTCTCTATTTGTCCGCAAACTGGCACGAACAGCTATGGTGTACTCTGCATCAGGGTCATCTGGATCCTCCTCATCCTCCTCCTCCTCATCATCATCTAAATTGATCGGGCGCTGAACAGGTAGACTGTAATCCCTTCGTCTCTGGCGCCCTGATATCTCATCTTGCAAATCCATGTGTTGTTGAAATGATAAATCTTTGTGTGCCTTTTTACCCATCATATAAATCCTCATTTCCTTCTTCAAGTCCAGCGGGACTGACTCACATCTACTGACGTCTCCTGATATGTCAGCAAGATGATTTTTTAGGCAATAGATGCCACCACCCATCTCCTTTCCACACCAGTTGCATTTGACCCTCCTCCTAACACTGTCCACTAGTGTGCAATGATGCCAACCAGGATCAGCACCATGCTGCTCTACATCCTGTTCTGCCATATTCCTGCATAACATAAAAACAAAAAAATGCAATCAGGTTCTAACAAGTTCAATTGACTGGTTGGACACTCAATTGAACCTTAATCATACTAATCATACAAAAGTCCTAATTTTTAACACTTAATTAGGGCTAATTTTAACTAATTAAAGCTAATAACATGCAATTAATGCAAAAAAATACACATTTATGTCCTAACAAGTTCAATTGAGTAGTTGGCACACTCAATTGAACCTTAATTACACTAATCATAAAAAAGCCCCAATTTTTAATCCCTAATTAAGACTAATTCTAACTATTTAACGCTAATAACATGCAATTAATGCAAAAAAATACACATTTATGTCTTAACAAGTTCAATTGAGTAGTTGGCACACTCAATTGAACCTTAATCACACTAATCATACAAAAACCATAATTTTTAACCCTTAATTATGGTTAATTTTAACTAATTAACGCTAATAACATGCAATTAATGCAAAAAAATGTACATTTATGTCCTAACAAGTTCAATTGAGTGGTTGGCACACTCAATTGAACCTTAATCATACTAATCATACAAAAGGCCTAATTTTTAACCCCTAATTAGGGTTAATTTTAACTAATTAACGCTAATAACATGCACTTAATGCAAAAAAATGCACATCTATGTCCTAACAAGTTCAATTGAGTGGTTGACATACTCAATTGAACCTTAATCACATTGATCATACAAAAGTCCCAATTTTTAAGTTCTAATTAGGGCTAATTTTGAGAATTTTGTCTAATCAACATGCTAATTTTTTTTTCAACATAAATATTAATAGATCTACACAATATACACAATCATACATCATTTATAATTTTTTTAGAATTTTAAAAAAATAATTCGAAATATACCTAAACTCGGATCAGGATGCGAAAAGAAAATCCGACGTCGAGGACGGCGGTGACGGCGACCACAGGGGCGGCGGCGGCTCCCGGACGGCCGGCCCGACGATGACGAGATGAAAACCCCCTCCTTTTGGTCGATATCTCAAAGAAAACTAGAAAAGAGAGAGAAAGAGAGAGAGAGAGAGAGAGAGAGAGAGAGGAAGGAGAGGCGGACGCCGGACGGCCGGCGGCGGACGGCCGGCGGCGGCGGGGGGGCCGGCGGCGAGCGGCGGCGGTCGCTGGGGGAGGGGGAGCCGGGGAGGGGCTGGGGGAAGGGGGGCGCCACCAGCAGAAACGCTGCTGGCGCCTGGCTCCCGATCCCCCCTTAAGGGGGGGATCGGGACCGGCCCGAATTGGACCAGATCGGGTCCGGACCGGCCGATCTGGCCGGTCCGCCCCCGATTTGGTCCGGTTCGGGCCGATTTCGGCCGTTTTTTTTTTTTTTTTAAAATCGGTGGGGGGGGAACAGTAAATTCCCCCCCAAATCGGATCGGGACCCGCCGATTCCGCAATCCATGCTTAACATTCCGATTCGAATCGGAATCGGCCGATTCCGCAATCCATGCTTAACATTCCACTGGATGTTACCTCCAAGAACGTCAAAACATTCATTAACTGTGCATAGCAACAAGGAACAAGTTAGGGTAAAGATCCTTGAAACAGTGCTCTCCCAGCCATCTATCTCGCAAAAAAATAAATATTCTGTCCATTTCCTACCCTGTAGAGAAGGTATCTGTGAAAGTGTCTCCCTGCCTTGATAATATCCAACCAGATCACAGACATATATGTCTTGTTAGCAATCTGCTGAAATGAGCTAAATGGTACCTCAGCTCTAAGTTTGATCTCCTGCTGATTCTATGGTCTGCCTTCCTCAATGGTGTCCAGTTTTTGTAAGACTTCAAGCCACTGTGTAGATTGAATTGCTCGGTCGTTTTTCCATTTGTCTGACCAAATATTCAATTTATTTTTCAGGTACCGAAGCTTCAAAGCAAGAACTTTAACTCCATGAAAATCCCCTACATTATGATTTCATGATTCAATGACCATACTCCAGAAATCTTCATTACCCAACCACACCTGCTCCATTCTAAATGGTTTCTTCTTACTCTTCTTAGTGTAACAGTTGAGAATAATTGTGCTGTGATCAGAAGGATGTCTGGGTTGTGCTGAAAGCTTAGCAAAAGGAAACATGTTACCTCAATTACAATTGACCAGCACTCTGTCTAACAAAGACATTGATGGAACCTGCCTCCCATTTGACCAAGGATATTGGACATCAGATGTAGAAATTTCAACTAGTTCACACCCCTCAATCCAGTCATTAAATAGCTGCATTCCCCTGTTGAACATGCCTCCTCTATTTCTCTCCGATGGTCTTCGAACCTGGTTAAAATCGCCTGTTATACACCATGGCAAGGCAAACTTTTCCTGATAAGATTCCAACTCAGCCACATATCCTGCTGTTCTTGAATCTGATGTGGACCATAAACCCCTGAAAACATCCACATATTCTTCTTTGCCTCCTGTATTTCTGTCTGATGGTCTTCGAACCTGATTAAAATCGCCTGCTATACACCATGGCAAGGCAAACTTTTCCTGACAAGATTCCAACTGCAGCCACATATCCTGCTGTTCTTGAATCTGATGCGGACAATAAACCACTGAAAACATCTACATATTCTTCTTCTGTACATCACAAAACCGCACTGTAATTGAATACTCCCCAATATCCAGTAGAGTACCTTCCCATTTCTGCTTATTTGAGACTATTATGATTCCACCTGATTCGCCAGATGCCCTTCTGAAAACAAAATCGGACTCATAAAATGAAATGTTCTTCATGAAGCTCATATCAACTGACTCCATTTTTGTCTCCTGAAGGAAAAATATATCCACACAATTCCTTCTTACCATTTCTTTTACTGCTCTTTGGTTAACCTTGTCATTAAGCCCCCTTATGTTCCATGATAGCAGAATCATTTGTTTTTGATAAAAGCTTTTACTTTTCAGCTAAAGATGCTACTGCCGGTGTATTGCTATCCTTCAACAGATTTTTCAGTTCCATATTAGCTTTTGATTTAATCCCAACTACACCGAGGCCTTCGTTTCCTCCACAGATTTTTCTGAACTGGCCGACTTTACCCTGGATCTGCAAACCAATCCCCAAGGCCTTCTCTTCAAGGCAGGATTATCCCACTGCTGTAAAAAACATTTGTTCTTCTCTCCTTCTTTTTCCTTCGTACTTTTATATTTTTGAATATTCTCTTTGACAGGGACAAGCTGAAGATTAGCTGGTTGTTGCGTGTCGATGACGATGTTCGCATCTTGTGAAGAGGAAAGAGGAATCCGAGATGGAGAAGGAGGGGGTTCCACTTGCAACAACTTACCCGGAATATCCTTCCAGCTTTCCTCCATCGTTTCCACCAGCTCCGTTGCCTTTGGAGAAGGAACGGCCAGCTCCACGCCATCCTGATGAATCTGGAGACGCCGCCTCTTTCCACACTCCTTCCTCAGTTCGTGGCACAAACTCCTCGCCAACTCCGAGGCTAGCGTATTTAGGGTTTCCCCCCAAGAACGACCCTGCATATCGGCGAGAATGCCCCTTCTGGAATCTTCGTGCTCAAGAGCCTCTGTATTAAAACCAGGGTTATAATTATCAAAACAATGCCCTGTCTTTAGTTCCTTCGGATCCTTTTTCGAACCCTCTTGCTGAGTTGTGCCCGACCAGGACCCATTCGATACCACAATCTTCTTTGAAGGCTCCTGAGCTGTGCCCGATTCCACCTGCTGAGTTGGCCGATTAGAGCAATCCCCATCTTGACTCTGAGTCAACAACTTGGTCATCTTCTCCGTTGGTCCGAGCATATTCACTTGACCAGAAACCCTAGCCACCCTATACTCCTTATACACCAGGGCCACTTCCCTGTAAGACCATCCATCTTCTTTCTTGTTGCATTCTTCCATCTCCAAGGAAATACAGAAGAGTTTCTCACCCCGTCGTAGCTTCCTCTCAGCAGGACATCTCATCCCATGTTCCATAGCAACCAGAAGCCGAGCATACTCTATAGAAGTCCAATCTAATGTATCCCTGTCCACCCTTATGACCCATCCGAAGGATTCAACAATCTTCTTAAAAACTTCCACATTCCATAAAATCTATGGAATGCCGTTGAGTCTACACTATTCATGAGTAATAAAACTACTCTTCCGAGCATCATCCTCTGGCTTCCACCGTTTCCATGAGATAACATAATCAGAGCACTGAAATCCCCCCTGCCAAGGACAGCTCACGTTGCAAAGTTTCAGATGGGCACCAGAGAAGAAACTCAGTATTGTCAACAGAAGACATCCATACTTTTCCATCTCAGGCCATCTTTGTCAAAGCGCCAACTTTAAATCATCTTGTTGAATCTGGGTTGATGAACATGTAAGGCATCTCCTACAAAACCTCCAGTTTTCTTCATACGAGCGAAACAAAGGAACTTCCGCCCATTGAGTTTTGCAGTTATCACCTCCTCCATCTGAAGGCAGAAACTGAGTAGAAGGCTCTTCTGCATTAACATTTTTCAACTTCTGACCTGACCCCATAAGGACCTCCTTACAGTTGAAGCTTCGATGCCCAAGCCTGCCACACTTCGGAGCAAACCAAACCATTACGGCATTCATGAACTTGATGCTCCTTCCCTAGGCAGCAAAAACATGTCCCTGACTTCACCGCTCCCGCCGATCCTCCCTTCTTCCTGCTCTTTTCCACTACGCACTGTTCCCTGCTCTGCTCCTCTCATCCCTTGTACCTCAACAATATCTCTCCTCCCGAAGATCCCAACGGCATACTTTATTGAATATAACAAACTTGGTCAGACATGGGTAGTCAAAGGAGTGAACATCCAACATCCACGCCAGCCAAGGTTGAAAAGTATTATATGGATTTGGGTTAATTGTGCTTTCCGCAACTGGAAAATCAGAGTCCTTTTATTTTAGGCTGTGGGAAATTTTCCAGCCACACACATTCTTTTTCTAATTCTTTTGCATTCATGACAAGAGTACAGAAATCCATGCTACTAAAATGTTGACTGTAATTCTTGTGCAGTTTTCATACACTACACTTTATTCTGTTGGTGAAAAATAGGCAATGATTATAGATCCTTTTTTCTTTTATGCAGGGACGAGATGTGTATATTCTGGTTAGTACATGTCTTTCCTTCAACACTTGGATACTTTTTACGATGACAATGCTGTGCTTTTGTGGAGTTCAAAAAAGAAGATCTTGTCTTGATTTTTATTATCAGGAGTTTCTACATAAGCAAAAAGGAAATTTTCTAATGACACCTTTAACCATTTGAGTTATCATTTATCTCATTTCCACCCAGCAATAAAAAAACCCATGTTAAATCAAGGATTTATCTATTACAATTCTGGTCTTTCTCTAAGTTCTGAAGTATAACTGCATCCTTTGCATGAATTATATTCTTCTTCACAGGTAATGTGTCTAACTTAAAATGGTGAAATGATAGTGATATAAGTTTTTCAATTATGAACAACCGCATCTGCTATGCCCGGTGGCTTTTGTCTTTTCTTCAGCTCATATATCTTAATGAAAAATTTTATGCTTCTTAGATTTCATACCAGAATAACTTGTGCTTTTAATATTTTCCCAACAGTGTTATATAGAACTTTTATTATATTGCTGTGGTCGCTGGTTTAAACATTGTCCTATTGACTAGCGGTAGCTGTCTGGGTTCTAAAGACGAACTAGTGACCATTCGTGATCAGGTTGTCGAATGGGCAGAAACACTGGGAGGTTCTAGTACACAAAGCTCTACTATTTTGTATGTTTTTTATAGGTAGTAGTATACATAAGCTTGGTGTTGGCCTTTGTTTGGAGATTGATGGAGGGAGAAGTTCTTTTGTACATGGAGATTGTTTTTTTCGGGGGGGGGGGGGGGGGGCAGGGGGATGGAATAGTGTTCTTCATAAACGAAGGGTTCCTTTTTGGAGAGTGCTTACTATTTTCCTTCTGACGCTGCCGCTTCTTCATTTTAGTGTACACGTGATACAATACACTTTCTGTAAAAAAGTAAAAAAGAAGCATCTGCCCCCAATAGCCCATTCACCAGGCCCAATAAAGGCCTTGCAAGACAGCCCATTAAGGGCTCTTAAATCTCAGCCCGGATTTCATTTTAATTTGCTGATTTTAAGCCCAACTGAAGCTCATTAATGGTCCAGTAATTTTAAGCCCCATTGAACATGACCGATTAAGGATCCATCAAGGCCCAATAAGGATGTATTAAGATTGACGGAAATTTTAATTTAAATATCTTACATTTTAGGTTCTTTCTTTTAAATCTTAATCTGTAGGTGATTTGGTAAATACTCCTTGGAAATTTTAAATTAGATACTCAAACTTGTAATTGTTGTGTAATTAAAGCCTATACTTCTAAAAATTATGTATACATATCCTGCAACTTACATATAGTATAGTGGCCTTACAGAGGGGGAGGCCTTCGGTGGGTACTGTTCCTCCCCCCCCCACAAAAGGAAGAATTTCAAGGACGTGAAGGCAGATGCCATCCCAGTCTCTCTTCAAGGCTTTTAAAGAATCCAAAAAAATCCACAACCATAAGAACACTTTATGGGCATATTTCTCAAAACTTTTAGTTGAAAACAACCTTTTGCTCCCACTTTCAACATGGAAAATGTTGAGGGGTAGCAGTTACAACTAATTTTGGGTTGTTACAAAAGTCAAAACTTCCCAAAGAAACCTTTTCTCCCCAATGTAAGAAGCTCCAATTTGTAGCTTTTGGTGAAGCCGAGTAACACTTAAAAACACTACAAAAATGACTTCCAGGGCCTAGTTTCTTCCCCTCAAATAATCTGGTGGAAGCCGAAAAGTGCTTCCAATTGGACACTGGGCCCTAGTGTTCTTTTTTTGAAAGTTGGTATGGACTTGTTGGAACCTTTTTTTAAAAAAATAAAAATAAAGAAAGAAAAGGGGATGGGGGTAGCCACCGGTTCTTCAAACCGGTGGCACCCCCCCGGCTCCATAACCGGTGGGGGGGTGCCAAACAGTGGCACCTCCACCGGTTTCAACCGGTGGGGGTACCCACCGGTTCCCCCCCCTCTCTCTAATCTCTCTCTCACTCTCTCTCTCAAAAAATTTCCAGTGCCCCCCCCCCCACCTCAAAACCCTACGGTGGGTACCCCCACCGGTTAGGGCCTCCAAGGCCTATAAATACCCCCCCCCCCCCCCAGGGGGGAAGAACTCTATGTCCATTTGGCCCAAAAATTCCAAGGGAAAACTCTGCCCATTTGAAGATCAAACCAAGTGCTTTTGTTTTTCGTCTCGGAGGATTCTCTTCCTAAAGTTTATTTCTAGGGGGAAGTTCTGCCGAATTTATATTGTAAAATCGCCATTCTATAAGACGGGATTATACCGAAATAATGAATGAAATGCCAATATTGTTCTTTGAGCATATGTATGTGCATGTGTGTTCATAAACCTATTACTTAAGTAATATTATGTTATTATATTTTCACATAATTAATTTATTAATTAGTTTAATAACTAATTAAAATGCATAAGTACATAATTAAATGTTCTAAAATATCCTTGGCCTCATCCCATACATAACTAAACCTAGACTCATAATCAAAACTCAATAATGAAACATTGAGACATAAAATAATATACTTAAGTTAAAAAATGACTTAAATACCCCCCATATTTAATTAATTAATAAAACCTGTGAAAATTATTCAAAATCAGTAAAGTCAATATAAAAATCAGAAAATTTCTGTAAAAACCAATAATACTCAGTAAAAATCAGAAAACCAAATATGGAAATTACATAAACCCAAAAACATGACTTAAATATTTGTCATGTATCCAATTAATTAATAAAAATCAGTAAAATTAATAAAAAATAGTAAAAATCAGTAAAAAAAAACAGAAGACCAAATTTGAAAATATATAAAATTCCAGAAATGACTAAAATGCCCTATAACTTAATAGAAATTACAAAAATATCCTCATCCATGATAAAAATCTGTAAAAATCACAGAAAATTCTTAAAAAAAAAAAAATCAAAATATCTCCTATGTCCAAAATACCCTCCAAACCCTAATAAGATGGGTAAAATTATCAAAATACCCTCAATATGATAAAAATAAATAAAAATCTCAGAAAAATATAAAAATAGATTCTAAGTCTGATAAATCCGATTTAAGGTAAAATTACCAAAATACCCCTATAACTTAAATATGTCTAAAATGATCTTAAAATACATCATAAGGGTTTTCAAGTTTCCCTAAAATGCTAAAAAACTTAAAATGAACATAATGACCCCAATACAACATAATTACAAAAATATCCAAAAATAGACTTTAAGTCTAGAAATCCAATTTGAAATAAAATTACCAAAATACTCTTACAACTCAAACACACTTAAAATAACTCTAAAATACCTCCTAAGGTTTTGAAACTTTTTTAAATCATTAAAACTCATCTCACACACTAAAGTGACCATAATACCCCTATATCCTCCAACTTGACATAATTACAAAAATACTCTTATGAGTCTAAAATACTTGGAAGCAATCCAGATAACTCGGAGTCAATCCAAAACATTTTAAAAAGTGTTCAAACCAATCATATACACATCTTAAACTTGGGTGAGGCCAAGAGCTTAACCTAAAACATATATTCATATGCATGTGCTGCGTGTACTAGTAGTGTTGCATGTTACAAAGGCATCAACGGACGGTTAATCAAGGGTTGTCGAGCGGTAGCTTGACGTAATTAACACTGATCGAGGTCAGTGGAGATAGGTCATATACTCGGATCTTCGCCTGATCTGAAGTCCCGAACTCCCTGAGGGTTAGCTCTCATAGTCCAAGAAATAAAATATATAAAATATATAAAATCGACCTATATTTCTCCAGATAAAAATAAGAAAGACCAAAACGATAGGATTTTAATAATAAAAAAATCCAATAGGAGGAGATAGCTAGGTCGGGTCTTACAAACAGATGGCATGCCCGGTGGGACCTCTCTTTCCTTTCATCTTTCTGTCCGGTGATGTCCTCACCACAACTCTATTATTAACTTTGTCATGTCTTATGCAGGTGATCGAGTTTCTGCTCAATAGACGACAATGGCGGCAAGGGTCACGTATGGCCCACTTGTGGTGGCGACCTACGCACGGTGTGGATATCTGACTACACCAACATGCTTCGGGGACTTCCTTGCGGTGATAGGATCTCCATATTTTCTGAGGGTCGTTCTGGTGCCGGAGCTCGCTCCGGAAAAGAAGAAGAAGAGGCGCGCTTCCCGCGTCAGAAGAAGCAACAACGGCGGCCGACGTAGGTGAGTGCTCGCCGTCAATACCATCAACATCTGTCCAACCTCTTCGTCCAACAAGAGGCAAAAGTGGAAGGTTCTAACCGCAAACCCGTCCAGGACGGGAAAAACTATATTGGTGGGGAACCTGCACATTCGTCTGGATGGCGGGCAACCCATCATTCCTAAGATTCATCATATCTCGATGATTCCTGTCCAGAATCGATTCGGGATTCTGTCGAAAGTGTGCCAGGACGTGGCGACCTTCAAAAAGAAGAAAAGGACCCCAAAGGTCCCTGCTCGTCAGGAGCCAATAATTATGCCATTGCCCACCATGCGTTGAGTACGGGGCAATGCTACGCCTCGAGTAGGGAGCAATGTTACTCTCCGAACATGGGGCAACTTCATGCCTCGGAATGGGGGTAAATCTATGCCTCGGATTGAGGGCAATCCAACAGAGGATAGTTGCCTCTGCATAAAGGAAATGTGGGTAACCAAAGAGGAATCCCGCAAAATTCGCCAGGTTAGGGTCACCCTAGCAGAACAACAACCTCAACAGCTTGTAGAGCCTGAGGGGCAGATAATCAACTTAGTTACCCGGCTTCGTTCTCTACGAGGTCAAAAGAGAAAAGGTGCCTATAAGGCATATGAGCAAGTCCGACAACGGACATGTGTTTGTGAGCGATTGGGTGCATTTGACCGATTGACTTAGAAGAAGAGAACTGCCAGAATGATAAAGAATGGCATACGGGTCTATACATGCTACACCTCTAGCACCACCAACCGGCAGCTTCCCTGCCGGAAGACCCAAATGATATCATCAATCTGATGCAATAGGTCGGGCACATAACCCGTCAAATGGAGCAGGCTATGCGCTTGTTGAATCAAGGAAGCCAGGGGACAGAGCCACCCCAAATTGGCAGTGACAATGCTACTGGAGGAGCTGATGCAGACGGGGCAAACGCCTCAGGTATCGAGGCCGCTCTAGAACAACCTCAAGATCAAATATAGCCTTAGACCATAGAGGAGATGAGGCAAGAAAATCAACAACTTAGGGCCTTGTTCTATGGCCTAATACAAAAGATGGAGGAGCAACAAAGGATAGTTCAAGTCCCCCTAGTAAATGCACCACTTCTAAGGGCAGTCCCTATGCCAACGATCCCATCATAATGCTAGTAAATGCACCACTTCTAAGTTGCAGAGGTCAACTTCAATCTTGATGAGATACAAGAAGATCAGGTTGTGGAACCCCATCATAATGCTCAACAATCCCATGCTTCTGCAAATGATGCTACAACATTGCAGAAGCATCTTATCGAGCAAATTGTTGAAGCCAAAATGGCAGAACAAGACGACGGAATAGGCACATTCGACTAATACAAAGTGTCATTCCTAGTACGTCATATGTTCAAGAAGCTCCCACCAGATCACAACAAGTGCCCCAAGTTCACCAGGTATGACGGGAAAGGCTCGGCCCAAGAACATATTACCCACTATATGAGTGACTTGAGAGAGTTGGCTACTGATGAGGCCTATCTTCTGAAGTTCTTTCCTACCTCCCTCACGGGCGCTGCATTCCAATGGTATGTAAAGTTGAAATCCAACTATCAGCAGTTGGGAGATATTGTAGAAAAAGTTCCTTAACCACTTCAAGGTGTCAGAGCGAAAGGTCACCATCACTGAATTGGTGACGTTAAAGCAAGACATGAATGAATCTGCTACCGACTATATCAAAAAATGGCGGAACCTCTGCATGAAATGCGACAATCCGCTAGCCCATGAGGATGCGATACGATTGTGCAAAAGGGGCTTAAAGCCTGAAATAAGTGAAAAGCTGATTGGCGCAAATGTCAGGAACTTTGATCAGCTAAATAATATTGTGACGGAGGTCGAAATATTCTTCGCAGACCATCCAACCATTGCCTCCATTGGGGGGAAAGTCCCAAAGAAGCAGAGTATAGATACAAAAGAGGTATTGTAGACTTTGCCTCGGCTGTAGAAAATACAGGGAGGCAAGTGCAATGCAAATGCCTCAACATCCAATAGAAAGAGATCATATGCCACCCTCAATGAGAGGAGGAAAATGTCTTACTCTTTCATCAAACAGCATACAAGAGAGCTATTTAACGTTTGCATACAGGCAAATCTCTTAATACTACATGAACCAAAAAGGTCAGCAAAAGTTGGTAAAATAGATGAATCCAACTATTGCATGTACTATCGCATGTTGGGACATGTAATAGAGGATTGTTATATCTTCAAAGGGGAAATCGAAATGCTCATCCGAGAAGGGGCCGTAAAGATGGGAAAATACATAGTAGACCCGCCTTAGCTACATCGAATGCCCAGACAAACATTTGTAGCAAATGTCGTCCACATGGATGAAAACTCCTCAGAAGAAGAGCTTGCAAATGAGAATATGGATGTCCCTTCGGAGCAGGAAGTGATACCATCATATCCTCCAGCAACCCCCGCTCAAGAAGGGTCTATTGTGGCAGCATTGGAGGAGATTCAGATGAATATGTCACGGCTCTCCCACCGGCAAGTCTCGCCGGAGCAGGAGGCGATACCATCATACCCTCCAGCGACCTCCGCTCTAGAAGAGTCTATCATGGCAATACTAGAGAAGATTCAGATGAGTCTGATACAGCTCTTCCACCAGCAAATCTCACTGGAACAGAAGATAACTCCATCATACACTCCAGCGACCTCCACTCTAGAGGGGCCCATCATGGCAACACTGGAGGGGATTCAAGTGAGTCTGGGACAAATATCTCATTAGCAGTATGAACTCACTCAAGTAATGGAAGGTCTTGCAAGACAAGGGACAGAAGTCCTGACAATGAACAAAGTCAATAGGCCCTTCTCCTTTGAGGAGCCAGGACCAAAATACAGCCGTCCCCTAAAGAAGAAGGGCAAACTTATCATATAAGCACTAGAAGCCCAGTACCGAGAGGGAATGGTGCTCAAATGGAAAGGTTGTGAAAGTCACGACAATACTCCCGAAGCCACCTTTGCAACTAGACAAGGTTCTCGGGGGAAACAAGTTGTTAGTGCAGAAACATGGATAAGCTTTAAAGACACTGAATCCCTGGCAAAAAAGTTCAAGAGACCATACTCCTTCCTAAAAGAAAAGACCTAAGAACTCTTCGAGTTATGTATGAGCAGAAAAGCAATTGTTCTGCCCAAGCTAAAAAAAGAAGAAGAAATGCATCGAACAGATGCATCCAACTACTGCCTATACCACCGCTTCATCACCCATCCAGTTGAACGTTGCTTCATGTTCAAAGATGAAGTGGAAAAGCTGATTTAAGAAGGAAAGATAAATATAGGGAAGTACCTGGTGAATCCCCTACAACCACATGGGATTACACAGTGAACGTAATTCGCAGAGCTATTATGAGGGAAAAAAAAAGAGTGGGGTTTAAAAACGAGGTGCCCCGACAGACTTGATTGGTCCCGCTCCTGTGAGGGGCCAATTAAGGGCAAAAAAGTCCAAAACCCGGTTGAGGTGAAAACTCGAAAGGGTGCCTCAGACAAAAATGGGCAAATCCTGCTGTGTGAAAATCCGCAAGGGCGCACAGGAAAAAAATAAAAGGAGCTAGCTTCGGTGAAAACTCGTAAAGGCGTCGATGTTAGGTTAAAATAAATAAATAAATAAAAATCATCATCAGCATTATCCAGCAACTCATCGAGGTATGACTCACAGAAGTCGTTCGTACCAAGTGTATTCAAAATATGTATATAGCCATACTTCGGTGGGGGAAGAACTCTCTCGGCCTGTTTCAGGCAAAGATTGAGTTTTCCCACATCCCTACCTAGGGAGGATATCAGAGTCGTCAATAACGACAAAATCCTTGGTGTCACTTTACATTGGATAAGTGGCACAGAAATTATCCCATCAAGGACTACGACCGAGGCGACGATGATGACGTCTTCTCGACTCGGCAAGGAAGTGGGAAAGTCGATTTCTCACTTAATAGGGCCAAGAAAAGCATTTCACCCTCTTGGCTAAAATTATTGGTCCTACCGGAAAAATATGTCAACAATTCATACCGAAACACCAAAATCCTTGTGCCCCCGGGAGGCGTTGTATCTCAAAATTCAACCAAATTACTTTGAGCCTCCGAGAGGCGTTGTATCTCGAAATTCGACAAAAAATATTTTTTCGCCCCGAAGAGGCGTTGTATCCTAAACTTTCACATTTCCGTCCTGAGGAGGCGTTGTATCCTAAATCCCATTTCCGCTCCGAGGAGGCGTATTCTAAACTTTCCCATTTCCGCACTGAGGAGGCGTTGTATCCTGAAATTTCTCACTATCGTACTGAGGAGGCGGCGCATCCTGAATTTTCCCTTGGCGTACACCAGTCCCACTGGCATGCCGCGAAGGGTTGAAAATTTCCTTATCGCCCCGAAGAGGCATTGTATTCTAAAGCTTTCCTATTCACCCCTGGGAGGTGATATGAAAAACTTACTCGCGTCCCTGGGAATGTTATATTGTAAAATTCTCCTCATATATCATAGTCCCATCGGCGTGCCGCGATAGGTCGAAATTTCCGTTTCTACCCCGAGGAGGCGCTGTATCTTAAAATTGCCCCTGGCATACACCAGTTCCACTGGCGTGCCGCGATGGGTCGAAATTTCTCCTTTTCGCTCCGAGGAGGTGTTGTATCCTAAAATTGCCCTTGGCATACACCAGTTCCACTGGCGTGCCGCGATGGCTCGAAATTTCTCCTTTTCGCCCTAAGGAGGCGTTGTATCCTAAAATTGTCCCTTGTATACACCAGTCCCACTGGCGTGCCAAAAGGCAGATATTCCTTTTCGCCCATGGGAGGCGTTAAACTCCGAAGTTTCGCCCACGGGAGGCGTTAAAACCCGGAATTTTGCCCACTTTGGAGGCAGATACATCCTAAAATTCATATTCGCCCACAAGAGGCGTTAAACCCCGGAATTTTGCGTACTTGGGAGGCAGATATATCCCATAAAAGGCCAATTTTTTTTTTCTCGCTTATGGGAGGCATTGTATCCCAAAATTCAACTAATTGCTTTTCGCCCCCGGGAGGTGTTGTATCCCAAAATTCAACCAAAATCCTTGCGCCGCTGGGAGGCACAATATTCTAAAATCCTCGGTCTTCGGGAGCCGTTGTATCCCAAAATTCACCGCTACCTAGAGCTCCGTTTTCTTGAAAACTACAGATATTTCTTAGCTGTTCTCAGGGAAGACTCAGTTCCCTACATAAAATTCCTTAGCGGCTCTCAGGGAAGACTCAGTTTCCTACATATATTTCTTAGCGGCTCACAGGGAGGTCTCAGTTCCCTACATATATTCCTTAGCGGTTTTCAGGGAAAACTCAATTCCCTACAGTTATTTCTTAGCGGCTCACAGGAAGGCTTCAGTTCCCTACATATATTCCTTAGCGGTTCTCAGGGAAGATTAAGTTCCCTACAGATATTTCTTAGCAGTTCTCAGGGAAGACTCAGTTCCCTACAGATATTCCTTAGCGGCTCACAGGGAGGCCTCAGTTCCTTACAAATATTCCTTAGCAGTTCTCAGGGAACACTCAGTTCCCTACAACTATTTCTTAGCGGTTCTCAGGGAAGACTCAGTTCCTTACAGATATTTCTTAGCGGCTCACAGGAAGGACTCAGTTCCCTACAAATATTTCTTAGTGGTTCTCAGGGAAGATTCAGTTCCCTACATATATTTCTTAGCGGGTCACAAGGAGGCCTCAGTTCCCTACAGATATTCCTTAGCGGTTCTCAGGGAAGACTTAGTTCCCTATAGATATTTCTTAGCGGTTCTCAAGGAAGACTCAGTTCCCTATAGATATTCCTTAGTGGCTCACAGGGAGGCCTCAATTCCCTACAGATATTCTTTAGCGGTTCTCAGGGAAGACTTAATTCCCAACATATATTTCTTAGCGGTTCTCAGGGAAGACTCAGTTTCCTATATATATTCCTTAGTGGCTCACAGGGAGGTCTCAGTTCCCTACAAATATTCCTTAGCGGTTCTCAGGGAAGACTCAGTTCCCTACATATAATTCCTTACCGGTTCTCAGGGAAGACTCAATTCCCTACATAAAATTCCTTAGCGGTTCTCAGGGAAGCCTCAGTTCCCTACAAAATTTCCTTAGCGGTTTTCATGGAAGCCGTAATTCCCTACCGAACAAAAAAAAAAGGAAGAAAAAAAATAGGGTTTAAAAACGAGGTGCCCCGACGGACTTGATCGATCTCGTCCTTAAAGAGATCGATTAAGGATAAAAGGGTTTTATATCCAGCTAAATTGAAAACCCGAAAGGGCACCTTAGGCAAAATCGGGTAATCCTGCTGTGTGAAAACCTGCAAGGGCGCACATGCAAAAATAAGAGGGGGCTAATGCTGGCGAAAATATGAAAAGGCGCTAGTATTAGTAAAAAAAGAAAAAAAAGAAAAAAAATAGATGCAACAAAAGGTTTGTACCACTCAAGCTTAGCATTGATCTTTAGAAGAACATTTGTAATATATTGAAGCAATGGCAGAGCTCGAGACAAGTCCACGGGTAGTTCGAGTTCTTCGACAAAAGGGAGGCAATAAGAACTACAATAGAGAAATAGCAGATCAACTCTGGCCCAGGGAAGAGCCATGTCCCGCCAGAGACTGTAATAGACCGTCCATCGGCAAATGGAAAACTTCAAGCCTTCGAAGAAATTCAGCTCCATCTCCGGAATACCAGTCGAAGCGATGTTCGATGGCTACCACAAAATGGGAGTTCTCCCTCCAACAAAGCTTCAAGAATATATGCCCGTTGGCGCAGAGCGGCAATCTGGGCATCCACGATACTAGAAAGGACGATATGCTTCTGATATTGGAGTGCAGGAGTCTCCACGACCTAAGCTGCATTGGTTACCTTGATAGTTTCAATCTTGGCCCGCTTTGGCGAAAGGATACTCGACAATTGGCGGGGCTGAAATATTTTCCTCTCCGTATCCCGCCATGGGAGAAACTCCTTTGTGGGTCATGAGGACAAGGACAACAAGCTGCAAGAAGATAGAGAGAGGAAATCAGCACGATACTAGAAAGGACAATATGCTTCTGATATTGGAGTACAGGAGTCTCCGCGACCTAAGCTGCATTGGTTACCTCGATAGTTTCAATCTTGGCCCGCTTTGGCGAAAGGCTACTCGACAATTGGCAGGGCTGAAATTTTTTCCTCTCCGTCTCCCGCCATGGGAGAAACTCCTTTGTGGGTCATGAGGACAAAGACAACAAGCTGCAAGAAGATAGAGAGGAAATCAGCACCAGAGAGCTGCAATAAAAGTCTCGAGATACAAAAATTGACCAAGTCCTAATGATGTCGTAGGACAAAGTTAAATTGCTATGCACCGGATATTAGGCTAGTCCAGAACGCTTCACGCGGAGCTTCTGGAAATGTCAAGATAAGGTATTGATACCCCCAAGATAGAGCAAATGCCAGAAGAATCAAACGACTTGTCCGTGTATTCTTAAGGAGTCTCTATGTCATGAAGGCCAAGAGATCTCCCAGAATTCGAGTAAATGATGAAAGATTCGAGTGACATCAACTCTCGGGGAACCTTCAAGTCGTGAGGCCAAGAGGATTCCTATGATCAGAGGGGTTGAACACTTTCAAATACATCCGGAGAGTCGAAAAGTTATGAAAACAAGACTTCTTTGGTGTATCTTGAGATGTCTAAATACAAACATTGAGGGTCGTTGGGACCCAGATAAGTTCGGATGGAGCATATGCATAGCAAGCCGAAACGATGTGTCACCTGGCATATACGAGATGGCGTTTGACTTCCCCCAATAGCCGCAAATACATAAGACAAGATACGGAAATTCATCAAGACAGTACCGGCATGCCGCATGAAAGAGCTTCTCAAGCATGCAAAATGAGGGTTTTTGTAGCCAAATGGGGCACGTGACATGCACCGTCGTCTTCACCTCCGGCACATATCCCGTAGGGGGCATTTGTTGGAACCTTTTTTTTTTAAAAGAAAGAAAGAAAAAAAAGGGGATGGGGGTAGCCACCGGTTCTTTAAACTAGTGGCACCCCCCCCCCCACACACACCTCAAAACCCCACGGTGGGTATGGGTACCCTCACCGGTTAAGGCCTCCAAGGTCTATAAATACCCTCCCAAGGGGGAAGAAAAACTCCATGTCCATTTAACCCAAAAATTCCAAGGGGAAATTTTGCCCATTTGAAGACCAAACCAAGTGCTTTTTCATAGGTTTGCTGCGTTTGGATGATATTTTTCGTCTCGGAGGGTTCTCTTCCTAAGGTTTATTTCTAAGGAGAAGTTCTGCCAAATTTATGTTGTAAAATCGCCGTTCTATAAGACGGGATTATGCCGAAATAATGAATGAAATACCAATATTGTTCTTTGAGCATATGTGTGTACATGTGTGTTCATAAACCTATTACTTAAGTAACATTATGTTATTATATTTTCACATACATAATTAATTAATTAATTAATTTAATAACTAATTAAAATACATAAGTACATAATTAAATGTTCTAAAATATCTTTGGCCTCATCCCATATATAACTAAACCTAGACTCATAATCAAAACTCAATAATGAAACATTGAGACATAAAATAATATACTTAAGTTAAAAAATGACTTAAATACCCCCCATGTTTAATTAATTAATAAAAATTGTGAAACTTATTTAAAATCAGTAAAGTCAATATAAAAATCTGAAAATGTCTGTAAAAATCAGTAATACTTAGTAAAAATCAGAAAACCAAATTTGGAAATTACATAAACCCAAAAACATGACTTAAATATTTGTCATATATCCAATTAATTAATAAAAATCAGTAAAATTAATAAAAAACAGTAAAAATCAGTAAAAAAATAGAGACCAAATCTGAAAATATATAAAATTCCCGAAATGACTAAAATGCCCCTATAACTTAATAGAAATTACAAAAATACTCTCATCCATGATAAAAATCTGTAAAAATCACAGAAAATTCTTAAAAAAAAAAAATCAAAATCTCTCCTATGTCCAAAATACCCTCCAAACCCTAATAAGATGGGTAAAATTATCAAAATACCCTCAATATGATAAAAATAAATAAAAATCTCAGAAAAATATAAAAATAGACTCTAAGTCTGATAAATCCGATTTAAGGTAAAATTACCAAAATACCCCTATAACTTAAATATGTCTAAAATGATCTTAAAATACATCATAAGGGTTTTCAAGTTTCCCTAAAATGCTAAAAAACTTAAAATGAACATAATGACCCCAATACAACATAATTACAAAAATATCCAAAAATAGACTTTAAGTCTAGAAATCCAATTTGAAATAAAATTACCAAAATACTCTTACAACTCAAACACACTTAAAATAACTCTAAAATACCTCCTAAGGTTTTGAAACTTTTTTAAATCATTAAAACTGATCTCACACACTAAAGTGACCATAATACCCCTATACCCTCCAACTTGACATAATTACAAAAATACCTTTATGAGTCTAAAATACTTGGAATCAATCCAGATAACTCGGAGTCAATCCAAAACATTTTAAAAAGTCTTCAAACCAATCATATACACATCTTAAACTTGGGTGAGGCTAAGAGCTTAACCTAAAACATATATTCATATGCATGTGCTGCGTGTACTAGTAGTGTTGCATGTTACAAGGGCATCAACGGACGGTTAATCAAGGGTTGTCGAGCGGTTGCTCGACGTAATTAACACTGATCGAGATCAGTGGAGGGAGGTCATATACTCGGATCTTCGCCTGATCTGAAGTCCCAGACTCTTTGAGGGCTAGCTCTCATAGTACAAGAAATAAAATATATAAAACTGACCTATATTTCTCCAGATAAAACAAAAAAGACCAAAACGATAGGATTTTAATAATAAAAAAATCCGATAGGAGGAGATAGTTAGGTCGGGTCTCACAAACAAGACTATACCACCAATTTTATCATTATAAATAAACATAGATAATACAATCATATGTTGAGGTGAGACACCTCAAGTGCCAAAACTACATGAAAACTACAAAAGACAAAACAAACTAACTTAAATTCCTTTCTCACGTAAGATGAAATCAAATAAAAAGACTCCACTATTCTGAAATCATAATCAATGGCCTAAGTCGTCTTCTGTTTCTTCATTGTGTTCAAAGAAGAACTATTAATGAAATGTCTCTTTTTGAGTGTCTGAGCTCTGTAGGAAGAAGAGTACAAGGGTTAAAGAGGCAATGAAAGGGTGCAGCAGGCTCTCTCTCTCAACTAGAGAGGCTGCCCAGCCCACACACAACTATATATATTAGGTTAAAAGTAATACAAACACCAATGACAGTTATGCCCCTGTAGACATAACACACACAAGGGTAAAATCAGAATAAACACATAATAACTAGTAGAAGACTGATGAAAGACAAAACAGCCCCTACACTTAATATCTACTTATGACTACACTCCCCTTCAAGCTAAGCATGGATATGAAGCATGCCTAGCTTGTCAATCACATTTGAAAATTGCTCCCTTGGAAGACTTTTGGTGAACACATCTGCAAGCTGTTGTCCAGTATTTATATAGGGTAGGCATAAATCTCCACTGTCTAATCTTTCTCTAATGAAGTGCCGATCAATCTCAATATGCTTGGTCCTGTCATGCTGGATAGGATTATTGGTAATGTTCATTGCATCCTTGTTATCACAATAGAGCTTCATTGGCTGCTGTACTTTCACTTCAAGGTCTCTAAGTAAAATTTTTAACAAAACAAGCTCAGCTACAGATTGAGCCATGGCCCGGTATTCAACTTCTGCATTGGATCTAGCACATACAGATTGCTTCTTGCTCCTTCAAGTTACAAGATTGCCACCCAAAAACATACAGTAGCCTGTTATGGATCTCTTATCATCATGTGATCCAGCCCAATCAGCATAAGTGTACCATTCTAGAGCAAGATGATTGTTCTTAGAGAATAGAAGACCTTTTCTCGGGCATGATTTTATGTATCTCAGAATTCTGTCCACAACTCCAACATGTGATGTACGGGGTGCATGCATAAACTGGCTAACTATACTAACAGTGATGCGGGACAAAAGGAAATAGGGGGGAATGGGAGAAGGATCCTCGGCCTCGCGCCAGAGGATGGTGAGATTCCCTGGCGTTGCACCGGGGACAGGGGGGGGGGGGGGGAACCGCTCGGCGTCGCACCGACGGACAGGCTCCGGCGTCGCACCGGAGCCAGGGGGGTGAAGTCTCTCTCGCAGAGGCCTATTCACACTCACATATATTTTCTTTTCTTCTTTCAATCATTCATCCTTCTTCTAAAAAAAAGCATACATATATAGAGAGTGGATTTGTAACCCCTGACCCTAGAGATTCTTATATGACTCTAGGACTTCTCCTCCCTTATTCACGTTTCTGTAACTCCTAGAAAATATAAACAAACATAATGGATCATAAATGGTCCTAATAGAAGCCAATAAAGGGAACTTCAGCCATGCATCGTCTCCTTGCATCAATCTCCCCTAGTTTGAAAAAACTCGTCCTCGAGTTTTGAAATGCCAAAGAAGCCATACGAGGAGCAAGGGGGCCACAAACCAACGGCGCACAATCAACTGCATATAGATCATCATAGTGAGGAGCTGAAGGTGGCACTGATAATAGGCCTCAAAGTTAGATCATAGCAAGTCAAACTCAGATGAAGCAACGTCTACAAGACATAGGGAGTCGCACTGGACATTCGGAACATCAAACGAGTATTCAGAAAGTAAGCCAAATCCGGCTTCAACAATGAGCGCTTGATCCCACATAACATTATCTGATGACTCACTGATGACCAACGGTACTGAATTGGTCTTAATCACATCGTCCGCCATTAAATGAAGTCTAGACTCAATACATAGAGTAGCATCCTGAATATCGTCAGTCGTGAGATCAACACTAGCATCTTGAGTATGAACCGACACATCTAATTGATCATCATTTGTAGCTGGCGAGACTATATCAAGCAACTTGGACAGTGTTTCCATTACCTTAGGAGAATAAAGTGACGATTCCGAAAATGTGAACTCACGTCCATCAAAATGAGGGTGTACGAGGGAGCATCGACGTCTATCACAATCCACTGTAGCTTGGCACTCTGATAGCCACTCTCGACCCAAGCAAATAGAAGAGTTCAATGGATTTATAGTACACAAAGCTCCATCTACATAAGTAGTGAAGTGTCCTGTGGTGACACCCTTAACTCGCCGATAAAACTCCACAAAAGCTTTATCACCCTCTACAAAAATCTCGTTCGTCTTCAACAGTGAATCAACAATATACCGAGGAATCACGTTATCACTCGCTCTCTCATCTAATATCAATGTCGTCCATTCTCGATTCGGCAAGAACATAGCGAAACGGAAATAAATGGAAGACATGTTGCAAGAGGTTACCCCAAGGCTCTAATTATGATATAATCAATTAGTGGTCCACAGAACGAGACGTCATAGGGGCAACACCACTCTGGATCTGAGTCCGTCTTGCTGAGACGAAGCCAACGACGCGATCAGTGCAAGAAACGGAGTCCAAACGATGACCTCGATATGTGTGCAGCAGATGCACGTAAAACGAGGCAAGTCGGAGACTTAGCGTGTCGGATATGGGTCGGTCTCGTCGAGACGAACCCAACGGCACGAATAGTGCACGAATCGGAGTCCGAAATGACCTCGAACGACGAGCACAAGTGTCCTCGTAAAGCGTGCAAGTGCAGCATGCAAAATGGGGTAAGTCGGACGCTGGTTGTTGAGAAATTAGTACGTCGGGAACTGGCACACAAATCGAGGCAGCTGATGCAGGCCTCGAGATGCGCGATCGGTGTCCTCGGTACGCGTGCAGAAGTGGCACGCAAAATGAGGCTGTCGGGGATGCAGCGCACTGGATCTAGGATGGTCTCGTTGAGATGAATCGAATGGCGCAGACAGCGCGCGAACCGGAGTCCGGACGAGCTCTGCATGAGGGTGGTGTGCTAACAGCTCTAATTACACCACCTGCCAACCAACACAGATCTGGTTTGGACCTTGGCTCGGACCGGGGTTGAGTTAGGTGGCTCGGACCACCTAGAGAGTGGTTCGGATCTCTTGCTGTGGTTCGGGCTGGGTCGAGTCAAACGGGTCGGACCGGATTGGTTTAGGTTAAAAGGGGCATGAGCCCTTCTTTTCTTTTCCACCCCCCTCCTTCTTTTCTTCAACCTGTACAAGCCAGAAGGGTTGGGGCGGGACGAAGGCGACAAGCGGTGCGGGCGAAGGCGGGTGGCTGGAGAGCGCGACGGCGGCGGTGGCCGTTCCTTTTTTTTTTTTTTCCGGCTTTGCATTGGCATGGCGATGGCGGGCTGCTGGCGATGGCAGGGTGGCTGGCGATGGTGGGGCTTCGTCGGCGGCGCTGGCTGGCGATGGCGAGCTGCGGGTGGCCGGCGAGCGGCACGGCGACACCGGCGGGGCGGGGCGGCGACGACGACGGCACCGACGACTGCTACCGTGGCCGGCGAGCACGGCGTCGTCAGTGCCAAGTAGGGCCTGATGCTTTCCACCTCTTCTTCTTCTTCCTCTTTTTTGCTTATTGACCTAGGGAAACCGACAGAGAGATTTGCGAGGAAGAGAAGGAAGAAGGGGGTGGCTGGGCTCTGCAGCGGGTTGAGCAGTGGAAGTGGCATATGGATCGAGCTTGGGCTATGATATCAAAATTGATGCAGGACAAAAGGAAATAGGGGGGAATGGAAGAAGGATCCTCGGCCTCGTGCCAGAGGATGGGGAGATTCCTCGGCGTCGCACTGGGGACGGGGGGGGGGGGGAACTGATCGGCGTCGCACCGACGGACAAGCTCTGGCGTCGCACCAGCGCTAGGGGGGTGAAGTCTCTCTCGTAGAGGCCTATTCACACTCACATGTATTTTCTTTTCTTCTTTCAATCATTCATCCTCCCTTCTTTTGAAAAAAAGCATACATATATAGAGAGTGGATTTGTAACCCATGACCCTAGAGATTCTTATATAATTCTAGGACTTCTCCCTTATTCACGTTTCTATAACTCCTAGAAAATATAAACAAACATAATGGACCATAAATGGTCCTAATAAAAGTCAATAAAGGGAACTCCAGCCATGTATTGTCTCATGCATCAAACAACATAGGCAATGTCAGGCCTAGTCAGGGATAGATACAACAATTTTCCCACTAGTCTCTGATATTTTCCTTTTTCCCACTAGATACAACAATGTCGACTTTGATGGTTTAGTCATAGTAGGTCAAAATTATGATCATGAGCTTGTAATTCATGATATAATAATTTGATTAGTATAATAAAAAAAATTGTTAATTGTAATGCCTTCATCATAATAGGCATCATTGTAGGCTGTAATACTTTTGATCAATGAATGTTTAGTTCATTTCTTCATTATCCCCACTCTTGTGTATTATGCCATTTATTAATTCCACACACACTTTAATTATCACATGATTAGTTTCAGTCATTGTTTTCAAGGCGTCGCTAGGCGACGCTTAGGCGACAAGGCGTTCCATGTCACCCAAGGTAACCTAGTGCCTAGGTGAGCGCTCGTTTGGGCCACCTAAGGGCACCCAGCTAGCCTAAGGCCGGTTCAGCCTACTTTGTTTTGGAAACATCCTGTCTTCTTTTAGGTTCGCTTTAGTTATTGTAAAAAAATTGATGGGTATTTCTTTAAAACTTTCCATTCTTATAACAAAAGAAGGAAATGGTGATCAAACTTCCCACTTGATTCCCACTTTCTGTGGGATTCTTCTGCTAGCGCATAGCAAGTTTCCTCTCTCTATCTCTATCTCTTACGGTCATTGGAAAGAATGGAATTTTGGATATATCCTATGTTTGTCTTTCTTTTTTTTACATGTCATGATCATTTAACTAGTAAATTTTTAGGTTAGATTGATATCTTTCATTTTGATTGACAAGTACTCCCTAATTCTAATTGGTTTTTTCCTTATTTATTTGCTAATGTTTGTTAATGTTTGCCATTTATTATATTTTTCCTTATACATTATGAGTATGTGTTGAATGTTGTAAATGTCATTTCTAGTTTGCTGCCCTTGTGTATAGATAAAATAGAACTTAATATGGTGGAAAATGTAGACAATCCTTTTAAAATATACTAGGCTATATAAATTAGGCTTCGCCGAGGCTTCTCGCCTTGTCGCCTAAGCAGTAAGGCGGTAGACCACCACCTCGGTCGCCTTGGCAACATTGGTTTCAGTATCACATATATGGGGGTAATTAAAGGTTTCTACTTTCTAGTAGTTTTATTGGTGTAATTAACATTGATCGAGGTCGATGGAGAGGGGTATAAATACAAATCCACATGTTTGATTCAATATTATAGTCGGAATACACCTCGAAATTCCAAGCTTAATTTGACTGTTTATTTATGCCGCCCACTCCCTTGGCTACTGCCACCGTCGTCGTTCCCTCTCTCCTCGTCTAGTGTGCGTTAGGGTTTAGAGGGGCATGGGGAGATGAAGACCCCACGATTGGGTCATCCGGTTTGAAGTTGGCCGGATCCGGATCCAACGGCTGGATCCAGATGACTTAAGGACCCCCCAAGATCCAAACCCACCTAGTGGATCCGGTATTTAAGGCACCGGTCCATTTGAACTGGTTCACCCCTTCCCTTTTTCATCTTCCTCTTCGAGGTGGCCATTCCAGGGAAGGGATGGTTCAATCGGGTTTGTTAAGGTGGTCCGAACCACCTAAGGCCCTTTTGGCTCGAACTAGGGCTCCCCTGGTCTGCGCCAGGTCCGAACCAACGTACGCCCTGGTCCGCTATAGTGTGCTAGTGGTGCACTAAGGGCTCTGTTGTACTGCCAGTGCCAAGGATTTGTCAGTGCTCCGATTCGTGAGCCGCTTGTGCCGTTAGGATCGTCTCAGCGAGGCCGACTTCCCTGCACATCCAGACTGCCAAACAATACCTCATTTTTATGTGCCACCACTGCACGCATATCGAGGACACCATTTCGTGCTCCGATTCTTGCGTCGTCGCACCGTTGGCTTCATCTTAGCGAGGCCGATTCAGTTCCAGTGTGGTGCTGCCTCGGCAGTGCCTCGTTTTGCCTGCCCAACTCTGACAGTCGTGTCGGTCACGCGAGGGCACCTTCGTGCTCCGTTTTATGTGCCGATCGTACCATTTGCATCTGTGCAGCGAAGTGGATCTCGTCCAGCTTCTTCAGCCAGTGATGCATCGATCTGCACGCTATCTACTCCAGTAGGATTGATTTGTTATTTTTTTTTTACAAATCAGAATCCTAGGTACACTTCTTCAATATGGATTTTACTTTTGAGGTGGATCTACCCAATTCTACAAAAGCTACGATGTTTCTTACTGCAAGTTCGCTCGACAATTTTATTTCTCGCTTTATTGTGGATTCTCTCTCATACGGACTACATTATTATCCCTAGAGACCGAGTCTGTGTGCAATTTTCCCACCTTTTTAGGAGTAGTCGAACTTTAAGATCCTTTAGGTATTATGATGATGCATGGTGCGAAGTTACACCCTATGGTTCATATATTAGTTTGAGTAAAGAATGGATTGACGAACGTCACATACGAACGTCACATTATTGTCGATCCCTTTAGGCAGGACTGTCTTTTACGACCCGAGGGATACAAAACGTCCATGCGTATTCTCAATTCCAACTATCTCAATCGGCAGAAGTTTTAACATATGTATTTAGCTTATTTAGCTAAAGTGGCACCATCACCTGTTACTGGCTAGGATTATGACTTATTCATTGTTTCTGGACTACATCTGGTTGCTGATACAATGTTTGAGATTAATGCCTCATGTGTGGTTGACAGTTGGGATCACGCATTATTTCAACGATTGAGATTGGATCGCATCTCTGACGATGTATTTGAGGCTGGTTTGCTTGCTACTACACCACTTGATGTTATCTAATGGGATCATGACCTATTTGTTGGAGTTGGATTATATCTTATTTCTGATGATGTATTTGATGATTTAGGGTCACATCTTACATTTATTGAGGGTGTGATGACAGTTAGCCTACATGAGGATATGATTGATTTGCTGCAGCCTCCGGTTGATTTGATGTGGCAGCCATTTTGTGATTCACATGTATCACACTGGTTTGAGATTCTTGATATGACCATCTGCTTGAAGTTCTCCATAGTTGATCTAGTCGTCCGGATCTTTATACTTGCACATTTTAAAATTCTTAGGTGAATTTTTTCGAACTGGGGGAGATGGATGCAGGAGCGGACTCACAGACAACGGAGTGTATGATGCACTATGGCTTGGAGATATTATCTTCGGCTTTTGATGCACTTTGTCTTTTATTTGAGCCTTTTGGACATGAATAAGGCCCACTTGTGGCCCATTTAGGATTTTTTTTTCCTATTTGTTCTGTATTTTTTTCTGCACTTTTCCTATTTTAGAGGGCCTAAGGGTAACATGTTAATTTTGGCTGTTAGGACTTCCTTTTTGGGGCCTATATATATCCTATGTATTCCCTTTTGGGAAAGCTAATGATTGCTAATAGAGAAAAGTTGCTTTGGCCATTGTGCGTTTGTGTGTGAGAGCCTGTGATGGGCCTGTGAGCAGAAGAGGGGTGGGAAGCCCCTGTGTGCTACGTCTTCTTCCTCTTCCCCTCCCTATTCTTCTCGGTTCCTTCCCTTGCTTCTTCCTCTTCTTCTACCCCTGTCGTCCTACTCCCCTGGGCCTCCGAGCCCTTCCTTTGGTCTCCCCTTCTTTGTCCCCCATCATGCTCCCTCAAGCTCTCACCTCTCACAGATCTGTTTTCTGTGAGAGATGAAGGGAAAGACCCCCTAAAAAGGGGGCTTTCATGTGCGTTTCGACTGGTACTATCCGGTTTCGGGCGTATTGGACCGGTAGCAGGCCAATACGCCTGAAATTGGCTCGGTACGGGCCGAAACAAGTTTTTTTTAAAATTAATTTTGAGGGCCAGCATCGGGGTAGCCCCCTGTATCGGTGTAGCCCCCCGTATCGGTACCGGTCATGGCCGATACCGATACGTATCACTATCGGCTGATACTGCCATCCTTGGTGGTAGAACTGGAGTAGCTTTGTAGTGTCAGCTGGGTGGGGTCCAGCAGGCTTGCAAGCTGTTTGTATAGTGGATATTGTAAGCCAGAGGACTTTCAGTGATGGCCTAGGTCTTTATTTCATGGAATAGCTGAGATTATGAACATGTGATGAGCTGGCATGCTTCTTTGTGAATACTTAGGATGCATGGTACCTTTGTTATGATGGAGCAAGATTGAATGACTTAGTATTGGATAGATAATAGGTGAAAACACTGAGCCGATCATACTGACACAATTGTGATGCTTTTTCAACCATGACTGACTTGGCTCTGACTCATGATCATAAGCCTTCGTCTGGGACCCCCATAACAAAAGATCCTCTTTGAAAAAGCCTTCAGCATGAAAGTTGACCAACATTTCAGAAATGAAGAATACTATTAGACTCCTCCAAGTCAGCATCAGTCTGCCCCATTTGGTGAATCATGACAGAAGACAGGAGAGCATCTTTATTAGCACTGAATTTTCTTTAGTCAGATTTATGAATGAGTTTTTCGGCAACTAAAGTTGCATAGTTCATGTGAAGCAATGTTGAGGACTTGATCGAAGGGTGGAAATGGTGTGGTGTTTCTAAAGTGATAAAATTTTTGGTTGCTTGTACTATGCTACACTGTCCCTATACTACATGGAGTGCTGTAATTACTCATTTTGAAGCTTACATCATGATGTGTAATATAAAAAAAAAAACAGAGAAAATTCAATCTTAAAAGAAAATCAGAGAGACGATTAGCGAGTGCACGTTAGTCTATGAAATCTAATGTAGGTGGGTCATCTGTTTTTTGGAGTTAGTATGTTGTGGGACACTTCCCATTTGTGCATTCTTTGCCTTTTGTTCCTTCCTTTGCCCTGGGTGTATAGCCTTTGGGATTGCCCAAAGTGTCTTTTACAACGGAGTTGAACCTAACAAAGGTTCGCCGACTCGGGGATCTAGATAGGATCGGGTCCGGCCAGATACAAGTCGGATTCAATCCGACTTGGGCCGACTCGGTCCGACTCGCATGAAAATGCACCCTATTAATTGATATAAAAGGTGTAATTTTACTTATTAAATTAGAAAAACACAATTTAAAGCAACTCATTATCCATGGATGAGTCGGTACGATCCGGTCCAACTCGATGTGTGCCAGAGGATCGAACTCGCCTAGATACAAGTCGACTTGTGCGACTCAGCACGATCCAGTACGATATGGCAAACTATGGCCTAACATGTTTTACTCCCTTATTAATGATTTGTTGCACCACAACTTTCTAGACAAATCCTCAGTGTCAAAACTCCTACCATATCATGTGATTGCATTGGCTTTGCTTGTAATTTTACTAAGTCAGTGCACTTTAATTTATCCCAATCCAGGGAAAAAGATAGGAAAGTGGGAAAAATGGAAACAAATGGGGGAAAGTGGAAGGAATCGATTACTCAATCATAGACCTTATCTTGGTGAACCTGGACTTGGTGAGAGTCTAATCAGTTGTGAAGAGAAATTGACTGGAAATAGCGGTGGACTGTCAGCCTGGCATCAAAAGGAGGAAGGGGGGAAAATGAGGAAAACTGAACCTGTGGTGGCCACAGGTGAATGGCCACTAGCTTTCTTCTTCTTCTTTATGCTTTCGTTGCCATTACCCTTGTCAACTGTTGCTACTGCTTCTGGTGGCCTTTGCTAGGTGGTGGTGGTTACGGACATGTGGCTGCCGTTGGTTTTGGCTGTGATTCCATTAGAATAAAATAAGAGAGATTTGTTAATGTGTTTTAAGAATACCGTTATTTGCAATAGTCACTCACTAGCAAATGAGAGCCAAAATTTTGGACCAAGTCAGGTTGGGATCAACAGTCCATATAGGTTTTGGGCCATCTGGTCTGGAGCATAATTTCCAAGTTCATGAACCTTGCTCCAGCCATCAGGTCGATATGGACTTTGGTGTAAGTAATTCTAGGAGTAGGAAACAAAAACATAGTCAAAATGGTTGGAAGTAATCTGAAAATGATCTTTGTCCACAAGGAGAAGGCTTCTGGTTGAAATTTGGACTTGAGAATCCTAAAGCTAGTTGAGGATGGAAAGAACCCAAGTTATGAAACCTAGAATGTGGACAAAGGTGGATACTCTTAACATAAAATTGCTGGATTTCATCCCTTAGCCACAAGTGATCAAATGTCTTATATGATTTAGACAGCACACAACTTTCATTTTTTCTATGTTTATCTCATTACTAAATTGGTATCCATGCATTTGGACTTTAGTATACCTGATTTCAATGCGAGCATTCTTTCAGGACTAACTGACTACTGAAAAAATGCAGTCAATGTTTAATGCTTAGAAACTTTTGCCTATCTGAGTTTTTTTATATAAAATAAATTAATATGTCGATGCTTTCTTTCAGGGGGCAGCAAATGTTGGAAAGTCTGCATTTATAAATGCATTGCTCAGTGAGTTTTTTTCTTGACCTCAGTTACTCTGCATTTATCAAAATGCTCTCTGCCACATTCACTCTCTTGCGCAATGATGAAAACCACACCCGGTATCTCCCGCTATTTTGACATTGTAGTGTACAGTAGTGCTTTAGATGCACACTTGAGTTTAACTCTCTCAAGTTTCTGGTTCAGCCGGTCCACCAAACCAGCCACATCTATTGCAGAATTAGAATTGGACTTCGTTATAAATTTTAGGGGCTAATGTATAATCTTTTCTATTCTGCACTCTTTATTAGGCTTTCATCCCAGAAGACTCGAATCCTACTGTCTCATGGTCTGGGCATTGAGTCTGCTTCCCTGCAGCTAATATTGCTGCCTGTCATTTACAAATAAAGGGAGAATAAGGGGTGGGGGGGGGGGGGGGTGGGGGGCGTGCGAAGAGGAAGTGACTTCAGTGCCATACCTCCGCCTCCCCTGTGAATGCCTCTTCAGGGTCCCCTTCTGGCCTGATGGTGCTTTAGGCTGGTTCCACCATGCGTTATTTGATGTATATGAAAGAAGCATCTCTCTAACTAAATGTATCTCAATTCCTCTTTTTGGGTCCTCCATTCATTAATGAACCCGCAATTAGTCATGCCCCTGGCAGTTCTTGTGCACAATTGTGGCATGCTAATAAGTGTCATTGGATATATTTTTATCACTCTTTTAAACCAATCCTTAGCTAATGTTTCGGAATCTAGATTTCTTACGCGATCTGCGACCCAGTCCGTCCCTGTCATTTTATTTTATGGCTTTTATTGATGTAGCAGTAACATGTTCATTTATGAAAGGATATAGTATTTACCTAAGAAGGAGGGGTGATAGGCAACTGCTATTCAATGGACAAAGGCCAAATGCAAAAAGACCACTGTAATATAGTATTTACAAGGGCCACACTACCTACTAATACCATGACACAATGACATTGACCAGCTATTTGCATATTTTTGGTATTTTTACTTTTCAGTCCCTATAATCTTCCAATTTTCCTTATAAGCCCCTGCAATTTTTATATTTCTTATCAGTTCCTACAATTATTAAAACATCCCTAGAAGACCCCTCAACCCTCCCTAAAAAGCCCCTTTGGAGGAATTTTTTTAAGGATTGTTCAAAGATTGAGAGGAGTTTTAAGGAAATATGATGATTCTGGGTGCTTATAAGGAATATTAGAAGATTATAGGGACTAAAAAGTAGAAAAAATGTTTTTTTTAAGCTAAGAATATCTCCAAGGGAGAGAATGGAAGACATTAATACCAATGGAACGAGGACAGAAAACATGCTATGTACATGGCAACCGCCTAGATCCACATGTGATGTAAGACAGTGAGGCACGAACTCCTCTGGAAAATCATCTTTTTTTGGGATATCCGATTGAAATCCAGATTATATGGGGTTGTAGGGCATCTTGGGGGCTTTCAAAAAATACATATATTTTTATTTTGGCTGCACCGCCAGGCGGTGTAATAATGCCTGGCGGTGCAGGAAGTTTTACTCTTAATTTTTTCTCCACCCTGTTTACTTTGTGTAGTCTTCCATCTCTTTTTTACTGCTTTGGTCCATGCTTAAAAGTAGTTAAATTTGACTGACGAGTGGCTTCTGCTTTTATCCTCTTTGTGACTGTAGGGATGATGGCTCAAAAAGATCCTGTGGCTGCAGCAGCTCGGAAATACAAGCCAATACAATCCGCTGTTCCTGGAACAACTTTAGGCCCTATTCAGATTGATGCATTTCAAGGAGGAGTAGTATGCTTTTTTCATCAACATTCATTTTAAATTGATAGGGATAATCGAAAATTGCAGGCCAATTTGATTGCTGGTCAACACCTTGACATGCATACATGTGTTCACATGTTCAAAGACTCTCCATTACCGTCTCACTCAAGCATGGAATATTGATAAGACGATAGATCAAAACCAATGGAATGTAGATTAGGCTGAACCTTAAGAACTGAACACTATTGAGGGAAAGATAGTTTTCTCCCATGTCCACATGTCCAGGTTTTCATGATTTTTGATCCAGCAGATCTCGTCCATTTCACAGTTTGATGCCCTTTTTGTTGTTGAAAAAGAATGTAGATTGTACCAATTCAACGACTTTATATTAGTCATGCCATAGGATACTTTTCTACCTTTTGAGCTCATCTCTATTCTTCAATTGGAATCCCATTTCCATTGATGATGGATGCCTTTAGTTTCTTTGTCAAAATTTGTTATTTCACTAATTCAGCTTTTCATTTCATTCTTTGTGTATTGATGACCACAATAACTGTGACTGTTTCTCTGACATACCACAGAAAATGTTTGACACGCCAGGATTGCATCTTCATCATAGGCAAGCAGCAGTTGTAGATTCTGCAGATCTTCCTCTCCTTGCCCCTCAAAGTCGTCTTCGAGGCCAATCCTTTCCTGTAATTTCTGTAATTTGGACTTCTCAAAATTCCTATTAGTGTTAACTGTATTCGATTTGCTTCAAAGGGTTAATTGTATTTGATTTGTTTTCTCAGTCAATTCTCAATTATCCAGGTAATATCAGGTAACAAGATATGCAATGAAACAGTATCTGGCCTGGCAGGGTTCTCAATATTCTGGGGAGGACTAGTCAGAATTGACATGCGACAGGTTTCCTAGTTACTTCTGAATGTCCTTGCTTGTCCTGCTGCTTGAATTCCCCAACCGGTGAGATGTGTTTCATGATCTTGCAGGTTCTTCCACAGACTTGTTTGACATTCTATGGACCCCGTGCACTGAAGCTTCACATGGTTCCCACTGTTGAAGCAGATGCATTTTACCATGTAATGTCCATGTCTGTTCAATCGTCAAAGTTCTTAAACAGTTAAAATGACATTCTGTTTGTTTGCATTGGTGGTTTTGTCTGCTCTTGCGTCTCAGAATTTCTTTGATCTCACCTAGTCTGATAATCCAGAATGAACTTGGAACACTTTTGACCCCTCCGAGTGGGAAAGAAAGAGCAGATGCCTGGTTAGGGCTTAAGATGGAGAGGCAATTTGAGATAAAATATGCTGACGGAAAAAGGTATGCGACAGAAATTTATGATTGAAGTGTTGTTTTTATGTTAGTTAGTGGGAGTATCAGTTCAATATTGTGAGGAGAAACGCAAACAATGAGCTTTAGTTTCTAATGTTAGGAAGAAAGAAACAAAATTTCCTTCTAAGGTTAGAAGTTTATTGTTCTTTACAGAATTAGAAATTTCCTCGTGTAAGTTAAGTGATTCAATAGGATATGCATGTTTTATAATATATGAAACTTGTTTGCTTACCGTGTCTGGAAACAGTCTCTTTGCAAGAGAAGGGTTAGTCTGTGTACAGTTGACCGTCTCCAGACCCCACAGTGGTGGGAGCCTTGTGGCACTGGGCTGCACTTTTCTTTTTATGTTTGCTTGCCGTGTATTTGGCGTTTATACAATCACAAATTACTTTAGAGTACTTTGACATCTAACTTACATACATGGACAAATTACTTTCAATTTCTTTCACTTTGAACTTGTTATACTACTGTTTCTACAGCTGGCCTTTTACAACACTTCAAATGTCGGATGTAGCCTTTTCTAGTTTTGCCTTGCATCCATGTTTATTTTTTTCTGGAAGATTTCCAAATCTATCTTGTAAGCCCAAAATTTCCTTGTATGCTCATTTTATGTGGTTGGTCTTTATAGATTGCTAAAAGGCATCTCCGTTCATGGTGTGAAAACTCATTCATCTCTTCTTGTACGGCATACAAAAAACTCACGCATTGCTGGACTAAGCATTTCATACTCCCAGCTGCTGTGTTTGTATCATAAAACCACTTTTTCTAAAATCAGCATATTCGCAGCCACCTTAGCAAACAACTTTGAAATATCAAAATCTTCGGAAACAATTTTGAAGTATCAAACTATAAGCTTCCTTGACCAAACTATGATGCCTATTTCCTGATTAATTTACGAAACTCAGGTTCCTACATGAGTCCTGCCCAGTATTGTTCTTGTCGAGGAATCACACTTTGTTAGTGCAAGTATCATTAAACTAGTTCTAATTGGGTGTTATGAGGATTATTTATCGGAAGGTTTAGAAAACCCGGGGATCCTCTCTTATTTATCTGAGTTGTTTTCCTTGAGTTAGATTAGAGTATGTACCGTACTGCCCATTTTGGATGAAATTTCTTGTGCTCCATGTCCTTGATATTTTTTTGGTTATCCAAGGGGAATGACGCAGAAATAGAACTTCTTTGAAGTTAAACTACATCTTCTTTTAAGGAGAATTAATACTTAAGTGATGATTTTCCACCGTATCCTACAAGGATTTCTGGTTAAGGTGTATCTCCATGAGGAAGCTGAACTTTGTCATATTGTTACCTGGCTTGAAAGTAGAATGGTTCTTCTTCCTTTGCAGGCCTGCATGTGATATAGCCATATCTGGCCTGGGCTGGATAGCTGTTGGACCAGTTGGCAAAGTGACCTCCAACTCTGATACAGATGACTCTGAAAAAATATTTGGAGAGCTGCACTTCACCGTTCATGTTCCCAGGCCAGTTGAGATCTTTCTCCGGCCCCCACTTCCTGTGGGGAAGGCAGGAGAAGAGTGGTATGAGTATCGAGAAATGACCGAGAAAGAAGAAGAGTTGAGACCTAAATGGCACTTTTAATGTTGGGTTGACATTTGTTGTCCTCCCCATGCTGTTTAATCAGTTTTGTAAGAGTAGTGCTTTGTAATCTCAATATTTTGATATAATATGCAGGAAAAGAAGCATTTATCCATTCTTAAAATTTCATTTATATGCTCTCATCATTACTCAGTCATTCATCCCCTACATTATGGGCATTTGATCCATGCCATAGTTTAGGTTTTTTCACCCATTGTTTGCAAGTTAAACAGCTCGTATTTCAACCCAAAATGGCGTGTGTTAATGACCGTTGCATAATGTTTTATGTGTCGAGATTGGACAGCATAGCTTGTTTAACTTGCCCCAAATTTTACTTTTAGTTATACTTTTAGAATATTTAATAGGAATAAAATATTACGAAAATTGACGAAATTTCTTCCCCAACTTCCAAGTTACTACCGATGTACTCCACTCTTTTTTCCCCAGTAGACTTCACTCACTAGAACCAAAATCTTGAATCTGGGGTTTTGAAGTCAGCTTCGGACCAAAAGGGATTTTGGTTTATACCTCTGACCGTTTTGTTTTGCTAATGTTTATGGACCTCAGCGTTGTTTAGCTCAATTATATCTATTCTCTAGTTTTGGAGAAAAGTGTATTGCCCACCTCCACCCCCAAAAGCTTGGCTGTGTGAAGCATGTCACTACTGATTGGTTGGTTGTCATGGTGAGATGGGTAGCAAGGAAGAAACATGTCATCTATTGAACGGTCTAATGGCGTGGTGGCACAAGATTGGTCAAGTGCGACACGTCAGCTACGAATGAATTAATGAGGTGATGTGGCAGCCTATGATTGGTCATGCAGTGCACACGTCACCTTTGAGGATTGATACATAAATTCGTTGGGTCTGCGGTCCACCTCTTCTCCCAAAAACCACCTACCAGGTAAGTCATTGAGATGAGCCACAACAGTTGACGACAGCCCATCATATTTTCTCTCCCCACCTCCTACCTGTATAAGTTGGTAGCCAGCCTCCTTCCTAATTCAACCACCTCGGGCCTTAGTGGGGAAGTAGTGAAGGAAGAACAGAGAAAGAGTAAAGGAAAGAGAGGAAGGAAAAGAGAAATGGGAGGAGAGAAAGAAGGGGAAAGAGTGAGAAGGAAAAAGGAGAGCCGAGAAAAAAGTGTTGGGAGTTGAGAAAGAACTTGGAAGAATGGAGTCAACATGGGAGTGAGCATATCAAGCTGCTCCATAGATCAGGGTGCAAGGGGAAAGCTTAGGCAAGTCTAGCATGAAGGAGATACCTTGCAGGATGATCTAGATGGAGTGAAGTTAACATTGCTCCCTTATGTTTGATTCTAAAAAATTGCTAGTTTCTCTTTTTCGGATTTTGCTTCATGGGGTTTGGGGTGGAGTTCTCTTGCTACAAAATTAAGGAGAAATTTTGTCAATTTAACCATGTTATCTCATTCATTTTTGATGTCGTTATCAACTTGTCTTGATCTAGTTCTACAAACCTTGCCTAAATACAATTGAACCCTAGGCTCCTCGAGGGTTCTAAAAGTTAGTGGTCTTTTGGAGGACTTCTTCTGTTGTGGATGAGAGGGGACCACCCAGTCTAGAGCCGGACCCAATGTGATTAGGGATGTAAAAAGAATATCGGATCAAATAGTGGGTTCTATCTTTATCTCGTTTAAGTAATATATGTATCTTTATCATTATGCTTATCCTTATATATCTTTATCTTTTAAAATTATCAAAAATTGATGTATAAAAATTAAATTATCAGACAATACTATGCGTACACATAAACTTAAGCTTATGTTGCTTTTAAAGGAACAAAGGAGTCTTACTTTCAAAATATAAATATGTATTAGTTCTATTTAAGTAGCCCTTATAAATTTACTTGTAAAACACATGACATTTGTGAAAATGAATCTTGCAAACTAGTGAATGAGGAAGGATGACTAAAAGAATGGGGTAAACGATAAGACGCGTAATTAGGTAAATACGTAATTGGGGATTCCATTCATTGATGGGTGAGAAATGAGAGTTGTAAACAAGATATGATCAATAGGTAACATGAGTGATAGAAAATCGAGCAGATAATCAGACTCGAAAATAGGTGTATCGTTATCCTTACTAGAAATTATCTGGATATAGATAGTTTTCTTATCCTTTTCTTTTAATCTTCGAAAATGAACAAATAAAACACATTTTCTGGGTATCATTTACATTCTTAGATGTGATCCTAGGATGGATGAAAATCCTCGATCTCTCTGTCCGTAGGTCAAGGATAGTGTGAATTGTCATGGGTTGGTCAAGTTATATAATTGCTTTATGTATGGGGTCAAAGTTTCATGCATGGTACATTAGCCTCGGTACGTTGAGCCAAATTTGTGACTTGTTACTTATGAGTTAGCGTGTTTGTAATATTAGGATGAGTGATCTTTCTTATTAGTTCGGCTTTATGTTGGTATGCTTGTGTATTAGTGGAAAATATGTTAAAGATCCAACCTTCCCCCTCTATGGTCGTGGTCAATTTTGATGTGGGAAGGAGGTGCGATCTCAATCTTGCAAACTTACGGTGTTTGGTCTACTGTATGGGTAAGGTATAATACACCGATCCAAAAGACACCAAAGCACTCTAGGTTGGCTTCTTTGGTTGATGTGTTATCCGGCCTTGACCATTCGATAAATAATTTATATATTTTGAATGATAAGTAAGAATTAGAAAGAAGAGAATTAAGCATATATAAGTACAAAATAAGTCTCACACTTTAGACCATTCATACATACTCCAAAAAATAACAGATTTTGAAGTTCAAATAAAATTATTACATAGCCAAAGTGTTCACCATAAAATGGGAAAATAACAAGCACATTCGGTCAAAGTCCATGAGCGAACACCAAGCCCAAAAGCCACAGCCTCCTCATGATTTTTGCTCCTTAGAACCTGAAATGAAGGGGCTAAGTTCTTACAACAAGAACTCAATAAAGATTTTGAGCCTACGAAGGCTTATGAAATCTCTACCAAGCGTAAAATTAGAATAACCATTTATATTTGAGATGAAACATTCCTAGTAATAATCATATTTATCAATTTCAATTTGTCAAGTCATTGAGTCAATTTAGAATACTTCATTTTTTATTAATGGTCACATCATAATCATGAATCATCCAGATAATCGTAGATTCATGTTATGATAGGAAAGTAGTAATACTAGCAATCTATCAATGATCAATATCATGTCTCGGATTCAGAAGTCTAGTTGAACTCCTCATCCATTCAATGTCGCTATTCCTTTCTTAGATCTCTAGAAACCTGTGAAGGTGTGGCAAAGAAACAAGGCCATCCGAGGTACATAGCACACTACCAAATAGTCCAACCCTCGGACAATGTTTGCACATAAGTGGATTCACCTACCATTGCCTTTAGTTAGTCAAATCATAAAGAAGTCCATGATCTAGACATCGAGACCCTATATATGAGGCTAAGCCCATGGCCATGACCTAACCTTATCTATGAAGCTAAACCTTTGTCCCCTTCCTTAAAAGGACAAATCTAGGTTGGTATCTAATGCTAGTAAAGCAAGTCATCCATTTGAGTCTAATAATATAAGTGAATCTCATGAAATTCTCCATATACATATAGCATCATGAGTGAACATATAGTTATAAGTGAAACTTGCCCAAATACTCCTAGTTAAGCCCATCATAATCACTAAACATGATTTCAAAGTCAAAATACGAAGACTAGGGTTCAAGATAGGTCATTTTCCCTTCCGTATGTTGTTTTGGATCCAAACGATTGATCGAACTGAGCAAATGGTCAAAGACAGAAGTCAAAAGAACTAATCTTGAAAACAATTGATCATATGGCTCAATAATGACCTAAGAGTATCAACTTTTAGAAATAGTTGACCATCCTAATTGAAACAATCAACCATTTCTGTCAGTAAACCTACCCTAATAGAAATCTCCATAGTTTCAAACAAAATGCCATCTTCTAACCTTCACCACTTGAAATCCATTGGATAAAAATAAAAATCAATAATGATATTGAAGAATATTATGTTAACTACATCATATACAAAATTTGAGCTAAATGGAGTACCATGCAAACCGCATTAGTCAAAACAATCTGATATGGGGGACACAATGTTTTGGCCCACATAGCCGTGTCAACGCAAGTTAACACACATGTTGACATGTCACAAAAATAGGAATTCCTATTCCTCCACTATGCAGCAACTCCCTATTGTTCCTCCTGCTACAACTCCTCTTCTTTCTCTTGGAAACTACTGTAAAAAAACTCTCCTTCTTTTCTTTATCCTATTGACCTATGCTTTCTATGGATTCTTTATTCAAACAACTCCTTAGTTACTCTTAGTAAATTTGTAACGTTAAACTCCAACCTCTACTTTTACTTTGGGACATCTTCTTGATTACTCTTAGTAAATTTGTAACACTAAACCCCACCCTAGCATTAATCATTTTCCTCCCTTCTCCTTAGTAGGATCCACAAAATTCTCTATATATTTGATAAAAAATTTGAAATTTTATTAATTTTATAACATATATAATAATAATATTTATATTTATATATATATATAATTTCTGAGTCTCTGTGTCTTATTTTTAACAATTTACTGTGTCTGACACGTGTGTCTATGTCGACACTTGACACCCATGTCTATATCCTTTAGATCATAGTAAAAATGCCTTTCAGCTATCCTATTTTTGGAGTCAACCACATAAGTATGAAGATAGAGTTGGATCTCACTCAAACACTACCCATAGAAAGTTAGGTTGTTTTCAAATTCAGACTATGCAAATCTAAGCATAAGAATCATGATTTTGGATATTGAATACATAAAGTTAATCATCAATAATGAACTTATGAAGGAATCATCATAAGAAACTTCAATTTGGACACATGCAAATGTATCCAAGGCAATCAAACCTCATGCACATAAGGAACCATCAAAATCTCAATATAGGTATCATCCTACCTAGTTCTTGATCTCCTCCAACTTAAAGGATCTTCTAGAACTAATCTCAAGCTTCAAGAGAGGAAGAAGAAGAACTCCCGAGATCGCCTTCTATGAATCTACCTTCAAAGCAAGAATCTCCACCAAAAGAGGCCTCAAGAACTCATCTCTAGGGCTCCCAAGCTGCCTAGATCAACATGCAAGCCTCTAAAGCCATCAACATCAACATGTAAACCATGGATATCTCCCAACGCTCCAAGAGAATGAGGGGGGAAGTTGGAAGAGAGTGGAAGTAGAAAAGAGATGAGGGGGTGAGATCGCTCTCTCCTCTCATATAAAAACCTAAAGGAATTACATGTCTACCCTCAAACTTTCTAAATGAGCTTCCAAACCTATATATACCTGATGGGCTAATAAAAATCCACTCCAAAAGGCCCAATAGCACAAATTTGGGTCTAATTCTAACCCTTAGCTAGAGCCACTCAAAACTTCCCATTTCTAGGTCTAATCATTCCCGAATTGGGCTAAATTTACTAGAAGATGAAATTGGGTCTGAAGCCTATTAAGCCATATCTCAACCATCTAATTAAACATGATCACCTAATATTCCTTACATAACCTATTTAACTTAAGACAAATCGCATTAAAGAAATTTAAACTGACCTAATCATAGTCAAACTTGGTCAAAATTGGTAAATTGATTCAAAAATTGTGAATAAGAGGGCTAAGGTATTACATGAGGTGACCGAGTTTCCTTAACCATCTTAGGGGTAGAGCGACTCCACACACTAGTGACCATTTTTACCATGGGTCCCCTAAGGTCAAGAGATCAAGAGTTATTCTTTTCTTGTGGAGTTGTGGTTGGGGTTTAAACCGCCCTTTTACCATGGGATAAGATAGTTGGTGGTACCTTACTTCCAAGGATGACACAACCATAGTTGATCACATGACTTAGTTGGTCCTTCTCTTGTCATGTCTAGCAAAGCACCAGTTTTCCATACTAAGGGAGTGTGATGGAGGCCATGAAGCTTATCACTATTTACTATATTGTTGTAAGAATAATACTTGCTGCTTCACATAGGATGCAACCTCTTTTTTTTTTTTTTTGAATTGTTTATAGTGGGCCCTCTCATACTCGACATCAAGGTCGGAGCTATGAAGGAGATCAAGGGGACCATGTCCATCAACTTCTCTCACCATCTATTGGATCCACAATTTACACCTTGGCCTTTGTAATTCCTATTGAGTAATACTTGCTACATTGCTGCCAATGTAGCAAATCTGAGCTGAAATGCACCGCGGATGCTCGTTGGGCCATGTTGAACATCCACTAGAACCATGTCAAAGCTGAAATCACCATCTCCTGCTGCTTCGTCGAATGTACAAGCCGTCATCATTACTTATAGCAAGTCATTCATCGTGGAAGATGAAAAGACTTGAAGGGACAATGCATTATCGAGATGGATGAGAAAAAAGCCCTTGGCGGGAAGTGTCGAAGCGAAAGGAGAGAGTGGTGGTTTCTCTATTGGTGTGCTTGCTAGACGGTCTCTATGCTCTCTTCCCTTTGCTACTTGTTCTCTGTTCATGCTTTGGAGATCACGAGGCTGTTTCCCTAGTTCAAACGTCTCCGGTGATCGTGTGGCCTATGGAGCATACTGAAGTCTCCATCGATCGTGCATTGTTTGCAATCGTACGTCATTTTGATTTTTGTCTGATGATTATGAGGACTGCAGAGTGTGCTTCAAAATGGGGAGGCGTGCACTCTCTTCTGAGATCTCTGGCTTGGTTAAATTGACATTTTTAGTTCCTATACATGCATTGTAATGGAGAGGAAGGACGTTGCAAAAGGGGAAAAGATGCTAAGAATCAGCAAGCAGCAACACAGTATGTCTGGGTAGGGAGACGATACATCAAAGGAAGCACTATCTAATCCTAAAATAGAGATTATATTCCATTCCGTGAGCTCTCTTACTCCTTACCTTAAAAAAAAGGATAAGTATAAGGAAAAGAAGGGAGTTTGATCTTCTTGTTGCTTTAATACAGACTAATATGGCCCAACCCCTATTGTATTCAGTATGAGGTAGAAGGGGAATCAAAGAAAAAGACAATCCGACAGTGCCTCTACAAAAAGGAATAGGACAAAAAGGTAACAATGTTGGCTTTTTTATATGCTCTCAAGGTTCTCATTTGTTCTATACATGAACAAATATTTTTTTTCATGATTTGGAGAAGCATAATGTGCTTTCCAGATATTCCTTATGCACTTCAAATGCTCTTTCATGTATGCTAGAGATGCCCTGGACATGCTCTATAGTGCTTTCCCAGTGTTCTCCATGCATTGAAGATGCTCGATATGCTCTGCATGTATTCTTTATGTACTGGACATTTTCTTCTACTCTATAGTTGTTTCGCACACTCTGGAGAAGCATAGCACGCTCTCCAAATGTTCAATTATGCTATGGAGATTATCACAATGCTATCCATGTCTTTTCATGCCCTTGAGAGAGATATGCGCTCTCATATCTCTTGAGAGACATGCTCAGCCTCTCCTGAGCATTCTCACTATATGTTGAGCATTCTAAGTATATGCTAATCATACTCACTCTCTCCATAGCATGCTCACTATCTTCAGAGCATCCTTGCCTTACTCTCTCTTGAGCATGCTCACTATCCCTAAGCATGCTCACTTTCTGTAGAGCATTCTAACTCTCTCCCAAGCATGCTCACTTTCTCATGCTCACTCTCTGTAGAGGATGCTCACTATCTTCACTCTTCCCTAAGCGTTGGCTGTATTTCTCATGCTCACAAAGATTATCTCCTGAGCATGTTCACTATACCCTAAGCATGTTCACTATTTGTAGAGAAACCTCACTCTATGGTGGTCATGGTCACTATTTATTGATCATAAGGATTACCTCCTGAGCATCCTCATTCTCTACAGAGCATTCTTCCTTCTTTAGAGCATTTTAACTCTATCGTGAGCATGCTCACTTTCTCATGCTCACTCTCTGTAGAGGATGCTCACTATCTTCACTCTTCTCTAAGCGTTGGCTATATTTCTCATGCTCACAAAGATTATCTCCTGAGCATGTTCACTATACCCTAAGCATGTTCACTATTTGCAGAGCAACCTCACTCTATGGTGGTCATGGTCACTACTTATTGATCATAAGGATTACCTCCTGAGCATCCTCATTCTCTACAGAGCATTCTTCCTTCTTTAGAGCATTTTAACTCTATTGTGAGCATGCTCACTTTCTTGGGCATGCTCATTATTTGCAGAGCATGCTCACTATATTCAAAGCATCATCATTCACTCTTCCTAAGCATGCATAATATTCATTAGGATTATTTCCTGAACTTGCGCAATATATCTTGGGCATGCTTATTATGTTATGCCCTAGAACTTAAACCCAATATAACTAGTTAATGGGCTGTATTTAATTGAACCCAATGTGATTAATTAATGGGTTATAAGTAATTAGGTCAACACTTTCTGTCTAACTAAATTTAATTTCGCACTTTACTCAAATTAATCTTTATTTAATTTTTTAGTCACCCATTCACCCCCCTTCTGGGTTATATATAGCCGGACAACATTTATGTCACAAGTCACAGTAAATTCTTGAACAACCTCCTTTTTTATTCCCTTAAACTTCACAATATTGAACGACTTAACTTTTAAGACCATACGGTTGGCATTACATTTGATGATTGTTGGATGGCATGCTGAAATTTTAACAATCTCTTTTTGTATCCTCTTAAACATTCCCCTTGTGTAGACTTTAGCAGCATTTTTCTCCAAACAGAGAAGATGTCTTCAGAAATGCTATAGTTTCCGTTGATATGTGATTGGCCTCATTTTCCACATCATTGCACTTCTTAATTGCAAGCTCATACTTCTCAACAAATTCCTTCAAAGTTGTCTTTGAGTGAACAAACCTATGAAAGAAATGATGTATACTCTCGCTCCTCTATAATGTAAACATCCCTGCTCAAGAAAAGTTGACATGCTCAGGAAATAATTAATGTAAAGTGGGCATGCTCAGGAGATAATCCTCATGATCAAGAAAACGTGAGAATGCTCAGGAGACAGTGAGAATCCTCAGGAAACAATGAGGATGCTCTAAAGATAGTGAGCAAGCTCAAAAGAAAGTAGCCATGCTCAGGAAAAAATGAGGATGCTTTGAAGAAAGTGAGGATGCTCTGCAGAGAGTAAACATGCTTAGGAATAGTAAGCATGCTCAAGAGAGAGTAAGGCAAGGATGCTCTGAAGATAGTGAGAATGCTATGAAGATAGTGAGTATGCTCAGCATATACCGAGAATGCTCAGCATATAGTGAGAATACCTGGGAGAGGCTGAGCATGACTCTTAAAAAAAATGCGGATGCTTTGAAGATAGTAAGAATGCTTAAGGGATAATCCTAATGATTAAAAATCACGAGCATACTCAGAAAAGAGTGAGGATGCTCCACAGAAAATAAGCATGCCGAGGACATATTGCGCAAGTTCAGGACATAATCCTAATGATCAATGAATACTGAGCATGCTAAGGAGAGAGTGAGTGATGATGCTATGAAGATAGTGAGCATGCTTTGCAGATAGTGAGCATGTCCCGAGAAAGTGAGCATGCTCAAGAGAATGCTTTGAAGAAGGTGAGAATGCTCTGCAGAGAATGAGGATGCTCAGGAGGTAATCTTCATGATCAATAAGTAGTGACCATGACCACCATAGAGTGAGCATGCTCAAGGTATAGTGAACATGCTCAGGAGATAATCCATGTGAGTATGAGCAATACTGCAAATGCTTAGGAGAGAGTGAGGATAGTTACCATCCTCTATAGAGAGTGAGCATGAGAAAGGATAGAGTTAGAATGCTCTAGAGAAAGTGAACATGCTCAAGAGAAAGTGAGCACGATCAAGAGTGTGTTAGAATGCTCTGGAGAAAGTGAGCATGCTCAGGAAAAAATGAGGATGCTCAGGAAATAGTGAGCATGTTCAAGAGAGAGTAGGCAAGGATGCTCTGAAGATAGTGAGCATGCTATGAAGAGTGTGAGTACGCTCAGCATATACTGAGAATGCTCAGTGTATAGTGAGAATACTCAGGAGAGGTTGAGCATGACTCTCAAGAAAAAAAAAAAGAGGATGCTCTGAAGATAATAAGCATGCTTAGGGGATAGATAACCCTCATGATCAATAAATCATGAGCATGATCAGGAAAGAGTGAGGATGCTTCGCAGATAATAAACATGCCCATGATATATTGCGCAAGTTCAAGACATAATACTAATGAATACTAAGCATGCTCAGGAGAGAATGAGTGATGATTATCTGAAGATAGCGAGATTAATGTACCGAGAAAGTGAGTATGCTCAAGAAAATGCTTTGGAGAAGGTGAGAATGCTCTGTAGAGAATGAGGATGCTTAGGAGGTATTCTCATGATCAATAAGTAGTGACCATGACCACCATAGAGCGAGGATGCTCTGCAGATAGTGAGCATGCTCAAGGTATATCTCAGTAAATAATCCTTGTGAGCATGAGAAATACTGCCAACGCTCAGGAGAGAGTGAAGATAGTGAGCATTCTCTGTAGAGAGTAAGCATGAGAAAGTGAGCATGCTCAGGATAGAGTTAGAATGCTTTGGAGAAAGTGAGCATGTTGAGGAGAAAATGAGGATGCTGTGAAGATAATGAGCATGCTCACGAGAGAGTAAGGCAAGGGTGCTTTGAAGATAGTAAGCATGCAATGGAGAGAGTGAGCACACTCAACCTATACTGAGAATGCTCAGCACATAGTGAGAATGCTCAAGAGAGGTTGAGCATGTCTCTCAGAAAAAAATGAGGACGCTTTGAAGATGGTGAGCATGCTTAGTGGATAATCCTCATGATCAATTTCTATTGAGCGTGCTCAGGAAAGAATGAGGATGGTCTACAAATAATAAGCATTCCCAAGACATATTGCATAGGAGAAAGTGAGAATGCTTTGAAGAATGTGAGAATGCTCTACAGAGAATGAAGATGCTCAAGAGATCCTCACTATCTTAGTAAGCTCTGGTTAAAGTGAGGATGCAATGGAGATACTGAACATGCTCCGGAGAAAGTGAGCATGCTCTGGAATGCATGCTCAAATAAATAAAAGCACATTTTTGGTTCAGAGAGCCTAGAAAGTATTTAGAGGAGAATGACGGGGATCAAGAAATCTCTCAAACGTGCAAAGAATGTATCCTTCAGATATGCAGGTACCCATTTGTGCCGGACTTCATAAAGACCATTCATCCACTAACTATTCCTGCACTATGGATAAGTTGCCATCATGTGCACCCATTTTTCTTCAAAGTCTTATGGAGAATACGAGTTACGGATGCTAAGATCAAATTGCTCCATAAAATCATCATGCACACGGCAAATATGTCTAATCTTCTATGGAACCTTTTTCAATATGTGCCACAAATAGAACCTATGCCAGGCATTCGGAAATACTATCTCCACTACTTTCTCCATTGCCTTGTCTTGGTCAGTTATCACCGCTTTCAGTGTAACACCTTTGTTTGCTTGAAGCCAACAGTTGAATAGCCACACAAATGTTTCGGTCTTCTCATCAGACAACAAGACAACCTAAAAGAGTGGATTGGCCATGATGATTCACTCCGACAAAAGCAACAAATGGCATATGGTATGTATTTGTCAGAAATGTTGTGTTAAAGGAAATGACATCACCGAAGTAGGAGCATGCAACCCTTGACCTCAGGCGGATCCAAAATGCACTTTGCAATTGATCAAACGCATATAAGTCCAACACATAAAAGAAGTTAGAACTTTTCACTTGCTTTTGCATGAAGTGATTAACCATGATATGTGCATCTCCTTCCTTAAGTTGTGTCTGTCTTTCTTGATCTAGAAAATTCCTACAATCCTTCTCCCTAAAATCTAAGTGGTAAATCCTCCCTTTCCTTCTTACAATTGTGGAGACCATTTGGGATGTTTTGATCCTCACAACATGCATGCAATTGATTTCAGCCAATGGACTGAGTTCATGGTTACGCTTGAGGTTGGCATCCTCTATGGTCCACCTCAATGATACTTTGTCAAATTGTACTTTGATTCCTCCTGTACAGCCAACTTTCGCTAAGTCTTTGTGATTGTTTGTAGTCTCAGATTTTCTTGACTCTCCCACGCGATGACAATCAAAATGTTTGCAGCTGAAATCTGTCGAATGCCTCTCTTTCGTGTTCTCCACTGTTGTGACACCAAAGCCCTTTCTTCGAACATATGCATTATAAAATTTAAAAGCATCATCAACATTTCATTCCCACTATTGCTTCATTACAGTTGGATGCTTCAATTGCATGTCCTTTTATCAGCGTCATCATCATCTCGTTGCCAACCTCATTGACAGGAAGTAGATTTTTCAGATCCTATCAAATAAGCTACAATACATACGAACATATTGGAGAGCACATAGATCATCTTGTATACATATAGTAAACATGCTCATGAACTTTTGCAAATGCTCTAAAAAGTACCGTTATACGATAGTAAACATGCTCTGGTGACAGTGAGCATGCTGTTATCCTTATGATCAGGAAGCAGTAGACATGCTCATTAGTTAGTGAAAATGCTTTGGAACATATTCTCATGCCTAGGAGGTAATAAGCATGCAGGTGTTATAGATAGCATGCTGGCTCATAAGACAACATTAAGGTGCTCCGAAGAGCATGAAGATGTTATTAAGTGCATGATGATGTTTTGTAGAGCATGAACATGTTCCCCTGAGCACATAGGATCCTAAGACAGCATGAAGGTGAAGAGCATGGAGGCATAATCAAGCACATGATCATGTTCTGGACAACATGAAGGTGTTCTCCTGAGTATTGAGCTATTTGAAGCAAAGGATAATGTTCTGGAGAGCATGGGTATGTTATCCTGAGCGTGAAAGTATTTTGGAGAGCATGAAGATGTTCCGTGAGCATGAAAGTGTTCTCGTGAGCATGAAGGTGTTATGGAGAGCATGAAAGTGTTCTCTTGAGCATGGAGGTGTTCTAGAAGGACTAGAAGTGTTAACCATGAAGGTTTTCTCCTAAGAATGACAATGTTATAGAGAGCATGAAGGTGTTCTCCCGAGCATGGACATGTTCTAGAAAGAATGAAAGTGTTATGAAAAGCATGAAGCTTTTCTCTTGAGAATGACAGTGTTATGGAGACCTGAGCATAAGGTGTTCTAGAGACCATGTACGTCCTCTAGTCAATACGGACAACATGAAAGCTCAAGCAAGAAAATATTTAGGAGTGCAAAAAAAGTTTGAGATAAAAGAAAAAGTTCAGGAGAGCACAAAAAGGCTTAAGAGAGCAAGAACAAGTTCAACAGAATGAAGATCTTCAAGAGATCAAGAAGATGTTCAGGGCAGGAGAGCAAAAAGATTTATCTCCGGCTCTCTCTCTCTCTCTCGCACCGTAGGAGATCAATTCAAATATACAGAATGGTTGCTGTCCAAATCTCTCTCTCTCTCTCTCTCTCTCTCACTGAAGCTAAGAGTTATTTGGCTATCAAAATGGAAGCTTAGATAAGCTCAAGGAAGTAAAATAAGCACATCATTAATCACCTACCTTGCTCTCTTGAAAGAGGCCGCTGTTTGATTGGTTGATCTACACGGCACGCACCTCTTACTTGATTCCTTCTGTTCCCTTGTACTGGAGTGGAGGGGTTTTATGGGAAGAAGAAGGAAGAAAGAAGATGATACAATGAGAAGAAGAAGGGAGATAAACAAATGGCCTACATGCTACACTTGAAATCCCACTGATCTGCAGAAGTGCAATGGAAGGAGGGAAGAGGGAAGAGGGAAAGAAACCTTGCTTGGGCTTAGTGGCTATGAAGGTGGGAAGGGTCAAATGTGGGAAGGGCATAATGGCTCCCAAGGCACCTGTCATCCCCCACCGACTCAAGTACCTTTCGCCCACAAACGAGAACTTGACTATGGCACGGATGATGATGCCTCATGGTGTGAATTGGGGCCTACTGGTCGGGCAAGGTGGCCCCACCAGCTGTTCAATGTGGCTCAATGAGTGTCCCCCACTCATTTTAGCTCAGACATGTAGCGATGCAATAAGTATTACTCATTTCTATTTTGCCATAAGTGCATATCACATAAATCCGGTAGCTCTTGTAGATCGTATTTTGGAAAGTCACGATGGTGAAATGATTTAGCTTCTGTGAGCATCAGTAAATATACGCATCATACTACTAATATAATAACACCACAATTAGTAAGGAATGGTCACAAAATTGGAGAATCCAAAATAAGATGCAACGATTAATAGTACTTCTTTGTGGTATTCACAATTGTAATTATTATTAGCAAAACCTTCCCAAAATAATTAAAAGATCTAGCCCCCTTTGAAAAATGTCTTTTATTTCTAAGTTTTGTGCTCAAGTTATGTTTTGATTTATTGATTTTTACGTTATTTCTACAACAGACAAATTTTGGATTTATTGGTTTTTACATCCTATGTATAAATAGTTTATCAATGTATATTAAAACATAAGAAAATAACTAAGATCAATTCCTTCTTCTAAGAAAAAAAAATATTTCCTTCTTCTAAGAAAAAAAATATATTTTAAGCTTGGAAAGATACTGGGTTCCGAAGTACAATATCTTGCATGATGTTTGTTTATATCTTGAAAAAAAAGATTGCTGAAATAATATGTACTTTCTCCCTAATTAGCTAGTGACTAAACTAAAATTTTATCCCTCCCCCTTAAAATTCTAGCTATGCCCCTGCCTGACATGCTCATATAACCCGATTTCTGGTAGGGCAATCCAAAAAATCTAAAAAATAAAAAATCGAGCACAATAAATAATGATATTTTTTCTTTTTTAGATTTTTTTGAGTCGTCTAATCATAGATTGAATTGTACAGACAAGTCGAGTATGATGTTGATGGAGCCCACTGTAAAAAATTTTAAAAATAAAAAATAAAATTTACTACCGCAACCATTTGATCTACCCAACTGGTGCATCAAGCTGCACCATATTTCATTATTATGTTATTGTTACTGCGACTATCTTATTAGTAGGTTAATTTCATATAAACCATCTTTACATGCAACATATCAAAAATGCCACTCTTGCTTAGACAATGTCATATAAACCCTGCTTATAATATGATACTATGAAATATGCCATCGCCATCACCCTCCATCCGCTTAACTAGACCAAACATAGGTTAAGCCTAACTAGATATGGAAAAGTCTTTTATGCTTCTTGGTTAAGTCGTTCTCACAACCCCCATATCTATGGTGGCTCTCGATTCCCCTTGCGGCCATGCGTCATCGAAATTGACAATGAAGAGGGCAGGAAGACGGGCTTCTTCCTCCCTCGTAGGCGTTGTCTTCCAGCATCGTGGCCCTCATCTTCCGGCATTGTGGCCATCGTCTCCTTCTCCTTCGCCAACAAGAAATCTCTCTCTCTCTCTCTCTCTCTGTGGTGGTGGTGGAAACAATCAATAAGTAGGCACCAGAGAAGAGTCGAGCAAGAGGAGGTGAGGGGCAAAGGCAACAGCCCCAGCGCCCATTCACCGGTGGGGTCGTCAAGTGGAAGCCATCGTAGCATCCCCTGGACGAGGCTGCCCTACAGTCGGACTATTAGGGACCAACAAGATCTAGCTTCTCCCGCTATGGGCCGAGCTAGGGTGTGGAGCAACTTAGACCAGCAATGGTGGGGGAGATGCCAAGCTAGCGTACCCCGGCGATGTGTTTCCCAGCTGGGATATCTTCTCCTGCAACGTCAAGCACGAGGCAAGGTCGTTTGCCCTCTATTGTATAGACAACTCGGTCTTGTAGAAGTTGTAGTACCTAGTGGTTAGGTTGGAGTGGACGTAGACGACCGAGCCCACCACTGCTGCCACCATTAATAGTGGCAAGAAGGGGTGCCCAGGAGCTACTGCGTAGAAGGCAGTGGCAAGAAGGGGGGCCCTGTGGACTCCCATTTCTCTCTCTCTCTCTCTCTCTCTCTCTCTAGGTCTGCATTGCCCTCCTCTATCGGTGGCAAGATGAACGACCTGATGACCAAGTCGTTCATGAGCCATGTCGACCTCAAGAAGGCAGCCCTCAAGGAGGACCTAGACGTCGATGGCCTCGACGATGTGGAGATGTTAGCTGCCGCCTCCGATGCCGACCTCCACCACTTCTTCGAGGATGCACGAGAGGAGATGGCGGCCATCTGGGAGATCCTGGTCCACCTTCAGGAGGCTAGCGATGAGGGTAAGTCCCTGCACAAGCCCAAGTCCCTCCCCTCCCTCTGCGGCCGCATCAACGTCGACGTCATGGCCATGCTTAAGAAGGCCTGTGCCATCCGCGCCACCCTGGAGGCGATGGATGGGGAGAACGTTGCCCGCAGGTGCCTCTTCAGCTACTAGGAGGGCAAGCCCACATCTGCGAGACTTGACAATCGATGTTGAGGGTGTAGCAGGTGGATATAATGTGCTTGTAGTTAACGAGCTTGACGAAGGCCTTCACTCGTGACTTCTTGACTGTCTTCTTTGTCGAGTCCTTCCGAATCACTTTCTTTGGGTACTTGAAGATGCCCGCCACCAAACAGTGGCCGTAAGGGTGATCGCGTGTGCCTTTGTCGAAGTTCTTCATGATCACGGTCTTGCCGCCGGTGAACTGCCCCTGCAGGATGATCATTGTCTTGTTTGGCTTCAAGAACTTCACCATCTTGGGGGGCCGTCGGCGCTCGACGTTCGTGCTACCTTCCGCCTCGCCGTCGCACGGAGGGTATGAGATGTCGGCGGCGTTTGCAACTCTCTCTCTCTCTCTCGGACATGGAAGGAGGCAATTTAGTCATTTTCGCTTGTTCTCGTTACTTTCTAATGAATGTAAAGAATATTCTTGGTATATTCTAATGATAACTAACGGATCTTAACCTTAGTGACAGTTATAATAGTATAATCTTATCAAAAGGATATATATAATATTGTGTAAGCAAGAGAGGCATTTTTGATATTTTGCATGTGAGGATGGTTTATATGAAATTAACCCTTATTAGTACTATAATAGTATACTATTTTTTTACTATATTATTATTATGTTATTACTCTATTTTTGTTATTCTATTTATTTCTATTACTATTCTGATGATCTATATGAATAGTTAGTGGGAGAGGGATGGGAAATGATATTTCAAAGAGTGGACAACCAACCAAAAGCTGCCAAAGAGCAGAAAATAATGAAATGACTGGATTGCTTAATTAAAATTTTCTATTTTTAATGTCTATAAAATACCTAAAAATCAGTTGAAAAAAAGAAAACCTTATAAAAATTTTAATTACAAACCACCCCCTCCCCTATGCGGGTCCAAAGAAGCTCCCCAGTGTTCACAAGGTGCCATCGTCCAGCACCTCCGGCCGCCCATGGCATCCACCTGCACCAGGATCCGCCCCGCCTCTCTCTCCTCCCTCCGATCGTGCATCAAACCCCGCGCGCTGCCGCCGCCGCCCCCACGGCGTGCCCCAGTTCCCGCCGTACCCGCCTCGCCGGCAACTCCTTCCTCCGGCGCTGGCACCTCCACTCGCCGCTTCACATCCTTGTCCAGGTCTTTCGCTTCTCCAGCGTTGTGATGTATTGCTTTGTGCGGGGGTCTTTTGCTCCCCTTCCCTTCTAGGGTTCTGACACGTTTGCGCCGTTCTCTACTCCCGTTAGGTTCCCCTCGCAGCTGGGGTGCTGCTGCTGCTGGTCCATGTTCCCGCTGCACAGTGCGGTGGCCGCGGCGAGGTTGACGTCGCGCCTGAGCCCGGCGTCCCAGTGTTGCAGGGCTCTCTCGCAGGGTAAGCTCTTCCGCGTCTCTGAAGGAATCTACTGGTGTTGTATGTGTGTTCTCTGTTGCCATTCTCATTTGCGCAGCCGCCGACTTCTCTTTCCTGTTGTGGTTGTCGATAAAAATCGTTTCTTTTTCTGGTTGTTCTTCCCATCTGTTTTCATTGGGTAGGGGTATTCAATCATGTTCTGAAGAAGGGGTGAAGTTGCTGTGAAGTGTGAACTGAAGGTTATTTTGATGGGAAGTTCTGTTTGGAAGCAACTCATAAACGCGTTTAGGTTTCCTGTAAACTTATTTTCCTCTATAACCTTAGTTTGGATGGTAAGAAAAAGCAAGTTGTTAATAACTCACTTGTGTTTATCATAAACTCAAAACCTCCCTATTAACATAAACCTACTTGGAGTTGGTTTGTGCTGGAGACTCTGAGGTTTGTTGGAAAACTCAGTTATATTTATGTGAACAACCAGACATGAGTTTACAGAAAATGCATTTATCATAACTCCATTCACATTTTCTAAAGTTTCATCAAAGTAGAGCCATGATGGTGTTCAGCATATTGGTATTACTATTCTAAAAAAAGGACATATGTCCCAATAGAGAAAACATGTGCCTCAAGTTTGTGTAATGATTGATGAGTGGTGATTTACTAGAAGTGTAAATGCATGGGGAGTTTAAGGGGTAATATTTGAAATTCCAGCAAAGTGATGCCCTAAAGGATGTTTGCATTCTCAAAAATTCCCATGGAAGTCCTCAACTATCTTCCACAAGTCTTAAAAATGCAGGTAAAAGTTAGTTAGCGAAACAATCCCCATATTCCCAACATATTCTCTTTTTCCTCAGATTTTATTTTCTCACCCCTCCCCATTGCAAAATATTTTACGGGATCCTATTTCCCTCTCTTTTTTCTCACTTAGCATTTGGCACTTTCTCAAGACCCTATTTTCCTCTGGTTTCACAACCCCACCCATACAAGAATACAAACATGTGTTTTTGTTCTTCACCTATTTTCCTCTGAAATTTACAAGCATTTTTTTGCTTTTTGATAACTTATTTATGGAGATATTTTCACTCTCCAGAGGAATGCTTCCAATGATTCTCTATTTTACTGGGAAAAGTTGAGAATGCTAACACCCCCTAAGAGTAGACAAGGACTCTTCTTTTATTAGCTGACTAATTTATTGAAAGTTAAGGAATGACATGATTATTTTAGGACAGAAATTTCATTATTTGAAGCCACTCATGCTCTAATAATGTGGGACTGTGGAGAGAAACTCCTTGTCAAGCTCTAATCCTTCAGAGGGCTGGTATTTGAATCTTTGACATGCTGTTTACATGTGATCTGCTACATCAAGATTGCTTCGTTTCCTGAACATAATTAGAGATTTCCAAATGTTGTGTGGGTCTCCCAAAGTTAGAGTTAATCTTCATCATCAACCTCGTTCATATTAGTACTAGTGAAAACTTGAGTGTTCAGCTTGGGTGGACCAACTCTAATTAACTTGTTTTGCAAATTCTCAGCCTTAATGGATCCGTGTCAAGTGTAAACCATGTATCCTTAACTTGAATACAACCACTTTCTTCAACCTTTAGTATCCTAACCCAATTTGAGCAATTCGTTGCTTGGAAAGTCGGAGAGAGAATCAGGGAGGGAGAGAGAAATATGGAAGGGGCAGTGTTTGGAAACTCATTTATGGATCTTAGGATCACAGATTTTTAATGATGAAAAAACGAAGTTTAAAATCTCATTTGGTTGTTAAATGGGTCTTTGTTTAGGTTATGGATTATTGATAAGAAAAATCACTTTAATACTCTTGCTTTTCTACAAAAGATCAACTTTAATCCCTTTTTTATCCTCTTAATTTAACAATTATTTCTCTTTTGAGATCTATGTTACCTTTTCAAAATCCATCTCAAGATGGATTATGAAAAAAAATTCTTCTCTTTCTCCTTCTTGTGTCTATCTCTCTCCTCTCTTCCAAAAACTTTCCCACGCAGAAGCCAAGGCACACAGCTGCATTTCAAAGGGACCAAGGGTTCCAATAATTGAAATTCCTTCACAATTATTTCCAAACACTAACAGAATTAACAAAAAAAGGAATGGCTTTTGCTTGTATATTTCAACCAATCCATGTGGAATAAACGTTTGAGTATTGGGAAGCCAGGGATGGAGGGCCTCTCTTTAATCACAATTGGATCTTCCATAAATGGTGAACCATGATTTTGGATCTGAATTGATGTATCTCAGAACTAGCATTATTGGTTAAACATGGCCAGGTGGTTGAAGCTGATAGTGCATGTTCCTATCAAAGAAGCTGAGTCCTAGCCCCTAGGCATCCAACTTGAGGCAGGAGAGCCAATGGACCAGTCTAGCATACCTCTGTTGATTTTAGGTTGGCATAGAGTTTGCTGATTTTTGCTGCATGTATGACTACGAGTGAATGTCCAAGACTTGGAGGGAATCATGGAATACAAAATTGGATCACGACATCATTTTGAAAAGCTGAAGAGAAGAGATCTTGGAGAGTTCAGACATGTCAATCAAAGATCAAGAAAATCTTGTATTTGTTGGAAAAAAAAGAACTTTAAGTTTTATATATTTAATTTTCGTGTGATTAGTAGATGACCATTTTCATTTTCAAAACAAAAAAGAGAGGACAACCATTATTCAAGGACAACAGAAAGAATAAATAAAACTTAAAATAAAGCATGCACAAGAGTGCGTCTACACATCCATGACAAATTAGAAAGTATATCAAAGGAACTAATTGGCATCAATATTGAAAAGATGATCAATGTGGCAGTGTGCCCACTTGACACCATTCGAAATAAATATTCTCGGTAAGTACTCTATTGTACCTGTATGGATCTGTGGAATTTTTCTGAGTTATAATATGTTTGCATTGGATGCCCTGTAAGTATATTGGAATGTAGTTTTTTGTTATTGGCTTGTTAGATTCATCAAACAAGATGCCAAGTGATGGGAAGCTGCATTTCCTTTTTTCAAACTTAAAAACTAGTAGTTCATATTTTAGAGGCCTGGAATTTCTTGCCAGGAGAAATTTGTTATGACAATGTTCTGGCCAGTATGTATATATGCATGTGTGTGTGTATTCATGCATGTCTTTATTACATTTGGTGCTGCATGTATCATTTCCTAGACAATGAATTCTAGTGATACCAGTAATAGTCAATTGACTAATAGATTCAGATCCCGAGCCTTCACATCAAGCAAACTTTCAATGAAGCTATCAGTCTAGTTTAATAGAATCTTTCTGCATGTTACGATCATGTAGATAGATGTAATTTCTATAATGATGTTGTCCTTTCCAGATGGAATTGATGGCACGTGATACATTTTGCCCCACCTATTTGCTATTTCCAAAGGTGTGTTCCGACTTTTTCTCTCTATACCTCTTCATATGGGTATCATTGATTAGGTTGTTTATTCTGGCTTGATACTATATTGTTTGTGATGGCTTATGTATGATAATTTGCTCTATGAATTTTATCCTGGACTATATTGCTTATAAGATTGCTGCTCAACATGATAAAGTAAACACCTATCATCCACCTGGGATGTCATGTACTTTTACTGATGACCTAAGATAGCTAAATTTCATCTGTTTATTTCTGTTCAGAGTCCATCCTGATAAGATTTTTATTCTTGTTTCATCAGAGATTGGCATATCAGTTCCAAGGTGACAGCTATTTTTTACCATATTGGATGTGGGGAGTTCTTCAATCAACCTTACGGCTTAAGTATTATGTCCTTGTATGATGCTTCCCTAAGAAGCTATTATCGGATTTGGGTATTCTGCTAAGTAATCGCTCAAAAGAAGAATGGTCTCAATTTTCCTATTATGATAGAATGCTTTTTCTGTTTTGATCTCCTTGTTTTTAACAGCCTGCCAGTATTTTGTCCTCTCTTGATAGTTTGCAATTAAACAAGCTCCAATAGTGCATCTACAAACATGTAGTCAAAAAGAATGATGGCAGCTTTTATGCATATCTATGGAATGGATATGCGGAGGAAATATAAGAACTTGTATTTGTGCGACTGAGAAACACTTCATCAGACTAGATAACCGTTGGATTATTGCATTGGTACAGGTGTTTTACATAGTAAAATGATCAGTTTTCAATGCTGAATTCTTGTCCTTGCGGGCTTTTATGGCCATTATCATCTTGTCATATAGTTTTTATGCATGGAGGACTGAGACTGCCCCGTCTTTCCTCTACAGTGTGGATCAGGATAAAGCTGGTTCTTGGATCACATTGGCCAATTACTGGACTGATTGGAGCGATATTAGCCAGACTTTCTTCAATTGGTTGATTTGGGAACGTAAAGGCTGGAAGAAGAAAAAGGAGAAATTTGTATGCTTGCAGGGGCAGCTAGTGTTCACTTGCAAACTTGATCCAATCCAATCAGTAAAACACTACCCAAACCAAAATCTTGTAGATCTCACTATTGCATATATCAAACTCACGACTTGTGATAATTTAACCCGGGAAGGCCGGAGTTTATCCACTACGCTATTCAGCTGCCCTAAGTCTTCTTAATTATATAATTTCATAAATGTAGCGTTTTCCAAGTATATGGAAAACATGGGCATAATCATGTTACTTTCCTCTGTATAAATTTACAGTCCTTTAATCACACAAAATACAATCCATAAAATTGAGAAACATATATATGGTGTTGCAATTTGTTGAGGCACATTGGTACGGTAATTCTAGTAAGAGTAATACTTGTTGCCATTTCTCGTGCATTGCAATCCACGTGGATTGCAATGTATGGGGCATAGCCGTCCGATCCATGTGATCAGATGGCTGCACAGCGGCCCGTTAGGTGAGGGATGGCACCAATTTTTTATTTTTTATTTATTTTTTTGTCAGATTTTTTTAAAAAAATTGGAGTGTCCGATCAAAAATCTAATGGTACAACCAATAAGTTCGGGTTGGTTTTTACTCGACTATATATATTTTTTGAAAAAAATAAATTTTTTTACATGCAAATCGAGGTGTATACTAAAAGTTTTTTTAAAAAAAAAATTATACAGTCGGGTCAGGGCCGACTTGATGCTTGTTGATTGTACCGTTGGATTTTTGATTGGATGTTCTAAAAAAAATAAAAAATCAGACAAGAAAGCAAAAAATAATAATCATAAACCGGTGCCCTTCCCCACCCGACGGGTTGTTGGGTAGCCGTCCGATCACGTGGATTGGACGGTTGCTCCCCATGCATAGCAGTAAGTATTACTCTTCTAGTAATTTCGATCACTACATAGGCATTGGAGGATTCTCTTTTGGAGTTGAAGGAGGGGAATGTCCCTTGGCCTAAAGCAATAAGGGGCAAGTCTACTAATCTTTCTCTTCTGATCCTTGGACTTGTTGAACGTTACAGCTTACAAAGGACGGCCCAAAGTCAAAAGTTTCGGGATAAACTCAAATCCGAACAGGATCCTAATCGGAACTCTCCTAATTACACATGAATCAGGACTCTCTATTCTGAACAGAACCAGGAGGCTTGAGCCCTCTAGTTAATCGGACTTGTGAGTGGAATTGAGTCCTAAAACCTACCTCGGACAAGACTTTTCCGAATAGAATCAACCCTTCTTATGGGTCCGATTGTTATATAAGGACCACAGGTCCAACCGGCAAAGGAAAACTTTCTAGAGTTCAAGCTACATGATCTTTCCCTGAGAATCTTCAGCCTTCTGATTTAAACATCGGAGGGGGCTCCTCCGGACCGCTGTCAGGGGCCCTTTAACGGTATTTTGTTTTGCAGCGACCATCCGACGGTGTCCCTCTCATTGAAGACAAAAGGTCTTGACCGCGGTGGACGAGATTTCGATCCATCATCTTTTGGCCCCGTCTATAGGAAACATCCGAGAAAAAGCTATAGTCGAGGAAAATCGCCGACGGATAGACTAGGAAAGATATTACTTGCATGATCTAAGCAGGAAGGGCATCCGCGTGACTCGTGAAGGTGGCGGTAAGAGAAAGTACGCCTATAGCACTAGAGCTCAAAATCCCAATCGGGAAGATAGAAGACAGTCTCCTAACGTCCAACAAACGATAACCTTCTTTGAAGAAGACCTCTAAGGTATACCCTTTCCCCAAAACGATGCATTAGTAATTGAAGTTGACATCGTAGGATGATGAGGAAGGAAGGTCCTTGTCAACATCAGAAACCTGTAATTGTTCTCTTTCTTGAAAGCTTCCAACAATTTGACTAGGCAAATATGCAAAATAAGAGTAATCGATTGGCCGAAAGCCATGCAATTCTCTCGGTGATGTTAGGCGCCCCTCCCCTGATGTCCACTTGGACAATTGTTAGTATTAGGTGGCCTACAAGCCAATCATATATTATGTATTATTCAGTTTATTAATAAAATGGTATAATTTCATTATGTATTTAATTCAATCATTATTTATTGTATCACGATAAAGTCTATAAATATGTGCAATGGTCTTCTTTTTGTGATGAGATCATAATTACGGGATTGAAGACTTATAAACACATGTTCTTAATTGTTTATAGTCGGAGTATGTTTGAGAATGACATCAAACATCCGGATAGACTAGTACAAGTTTCTTCAGCTCATATGATGAGGTTGACTGATCTTTTAAGTCACTTGTGCGGAGACACTATGCTAGACCTGTAGGTGCTCATTGGTGAATAAGTTCACTGAACTGATCCAACCATGAATCGCTGGATGGTAGCTATCTAACTGTTAACCAGTTAAATTCTTTTGTCACAGTTGCGTGGATGGTTCTTGGATCCGAGACACTAAGGATATCTTGTTGGTAGGTCTCTGAACTTTGACCTTAACTAACGAATCTCTTGCCGTCGGATTTCAGTAAGTCAAGTGATCGGTTTCAGGGAGATACCCCCGAAGGTAATTGTGTGATCAATACGAGATCATCCGCTCTCGATAATAGGAGAGGGAATGTTTCAAAAATGATACGCTTAAGTCCCTGGCCAAGACGGACTCTGTATCAGATAAAGAGTTATCTGATATAGTATAGTGGCATATGATTCAAGTGAATCGACTGATTAGGGTTTAACGGTAAACCATACCCTAGGTCAATTCAGGAACATTGCACGGATGAAGGATTATATCCGTGCGGTAATCGATGACGAAAATGTTCTAATAGTGGTTGTATAAACCCCAATCCCTTCCGGGATCACACGGTGTTGCGGCACGCAACGTGATCGAAAATCCGTCCGAATTTATTGTGGGACATTAAATTCGGCTGATTAATTAATATAGGGATATTAATTAATTCAGTAGGTCTATCAAGAGTTACTGGACTTAATTGGCCATTAACTGGACTAGTATTTGTGCCTAGAGGGTCACATGCAAAAGATTTTCAAGTCGATGGATATTTTGACAGGGTTTTGGATAAGTGTGGGTTTTTTTGAAAAATCGCGAAATCACTTATTATAAAATAACTGCTTCGCGCACTGGGGCCGGCAACCCAGAGCTGACCTTGCCGCCCCCCCTCTCTCTCCTGGGCGCCCCCTCTCATAGGCAACCCTCCCTCTCTCTCCTGGGCGCCCCTCTTAGAGTCCTCCCCCACGGAGGCTCCGCTTCGACTCCTGCCCGCTTCGCTTTCCGTCCGACGGAAAATTCGAAATCGCATGTCGCGGAGAATTACGCGTAGCCAGACGGGATCCGCAAACACTGCACCGAGTGAGAAGCAAGGACGATCCATCGAGAGGAAGACCGTGTGGATACCGTTAGAGGCCGGACACCTGTGCGGTTTGCGGCATCGCACCGACAGAACCAGACGAATGCGGATTCGAATCCGCGGAAGGTAAAATTTGATTTTACCGTTTTAGTTTTTTTATCTGAAACGGCATGGATCTGACTTATTTTGCCGCTACGTTTTTATTCGGATTCGACACAGCGAACCCAACAACAGTAACATTTGAAATAGTAGACGCCTCCTGCCATATAATGCCATCCTGGGAAGATGATCCTTAGGACAGTTTGGGGTTGTCCCCTCTAGCCTACATAAGAAGCTCAAGTTTCTGACCGAGAGCGGGGTCGAAGAAGTCCGTACGAGCCAAAGCGTCTCGCGATAGGCATACTTGGCCACGATCGAGGAACAGATGCGGAAGCCTGCTGAGCCCCCTCACGAATTACCGGATAGGCCAAGGGAGGCAGCTGAGCCATCTGAAAAATTGGCACCATAAGAGTCAGCCCTACGGTCGATCATGAGCTTAAGGTGTGAGCTCTTCTGCCCGCGCAGAAGAGGGAAGAATACTGAAAATTCCTTGCTGCCCATTTAGATGTGTTCGTCTAAGCGAACACCCCGATCCCTGGGGTACCCGAGCATATTGCCTTGCACTTCCTCAACCTCGACCCAAGGTTCTTGCCGATCTAACGAAGCAAGTGCCATTTCGCAATAGAATGGCAAGACGCTATCAGAGAACATGTAACTTCTTTACTGAATGCAGATGTGATCCAGGACGCTCGCTACCCAGTATAGGTGGCTGATGTCATTCTGGTGAAAAAAGCCTCCAGAAAGTGACGGATGTGCATTGACTTCGCCGACCTTAATAAGCGACCCTAAGGACTGCTTTCCTTTGCCAAATTTCGACCAACTGATCGACGCCACATCCGGCCATGAACAATTCAGTTTCCTCGATGCCTTCTTGGGATACCACTAGATTCGAATGAATCTCGAGGATGAGAAACACACCGCTTTCATCACTGACATGGGGTTATACTGCTACACTCGCATGCCATTCAGATTACAGAATGCCAAGGCAACGTATCAGAGACTCGTCAATTTAATGTTCGAGCAGTAGATAGGGCCGAACATGGAGGCGTATATAGAAGACATGCGGGTGAAATCCAAGCACGCCGATGAACATTTCGAAGATCTCTTGAAGACGTTTGACACTCTAAGGCAATATAGCATGAAGCTCAACCTTGCCAAATACACCTTCGGGGTCACTGCAGGTAGGTTCCTGGGCTTCCTTGTCACCCATCGAGGGATCAAACCCAACCCCAACAAAATCAACGCCATATTATCGATGGAGCTGCCGACACGATTGAATGACGTCCAGAGGCTAACGGGATGTTTGGCAGCCCTCAGTCATTTTCTCTTAAGAGCCACTGAACGGTGCCTTCCTTTCTTTAAGTTGTTACGATTAAAAGAAAATCCTCCCGATGCCCAAAGAGGCATCAACTGAACGCCAAAATTTCAGCAAGCGTTCCAAGAGCTGAAACAATATTTGACTACCTTACCCGTCCTCTCTAAACCACAGTTGGGTGAATCTCTTTCCCTCTACCTATCTATAAACCCTCACACTGTGAGTTCAGTGCTGGTCAGGGAAGAAGGGAGAATCTAAAGGCTGGTCTACTATGTGAGCCGGATCCTCTAAGGAGTGGAACTATGATATCCAATGGCAGAGAAGTTTGGATTGACCCTCATAGTAGCCGCCCAAAAGTTGCGGCCTTACTTCCAGGTCCATCTGATTGAAGTCGTCATGGACGACCCTTGTAGAAGTTTCTCTAATGACTAGATGTTTCAGGATGGATGATAAAGTGGGCGATTGAGCTCTCAAAGTTCGACGTCTTCTACCAATCGAGGACAACCATTAAAGCCCAAGCCTTGGCTTATTTTTTTGGCTGAGTGCACCCTCCCTGTGTAGGAGCAAGTGGTCAAAATCAGGCCTAGACCCATCTGGTTGATTTACACTGATGGATCGTTACGAACCTCCGGATGTGGGGCGGGTCTTATTTTGGTACCTCAGAGAACACCGATGGGGAAGGCCTACAGTTTTCCCTTTCGTTTCCAATTTCAAGGAATGAATAAGGTCGCGAAGTACGAGGCATTGCTCAGAGGAATCTGAGTAGCTTGCCGATTGGGGGCAATCTAGATCAAGGCATTCTCTGACTCTTAACTTGTTGTCCGACAATTTAAAAGTGAGTATCAAGCCAAAGATCTCCACATGAGGCAATATAAAGAGCTGATTATGAAGACGATCTCTACCCTTGAAGGGTTCGAGATTGCGCATATCCCGAGAGAAGAAAATCAAAGAGCGGACAAACTAGCAAAACTCGCCTCTACCACATTACCAACCTCTTAGTTAGTCTTCGTCAAAGATGTGGCGATGCCAACCATCTAGCCGGTAGAAGTGGCCTAGATTGAACTTGAGCCCTATTGGATGGACCTTATTGTGGCCTTCCTGCGGGACGGACAACTACCAGTTGATCGGACAGACGTCATAAGGGTTAGATATCAAGCTGCCTGATTCACCTTGATCGACAGAGAATTGTACCACTGGTCCTTAACTATGCCCCTGCTTCGATGCCTCTTGCCCTGTGAGGCGATGGATGCTCTCACAGAGGTTTATGAGGGCATATGCGGGAGCCATGTGGGTCCCCGGGCATTAGCCCAAACCCTTTTGTGCCATAGATATTGGTGGCCTACTCTAGCTCGAGACTGTATCGACTACTTCAGGAAGTGCGCAAGTTGTCAAACACCCACCCCGATCCCTCGATCCCTAGCCTAAGAGCTTCATACCATCTCTGAACCATGCCCATTTGCGATGTGGGGCATCGATATGTTAGGACCTTTCTCCAAGACAACAACGCGGAGGCAATTCGTTATGGTCATCATCGACTACTTCACGAGCTAGCCGGAGGCGGAGGCTACGACAAATATCAGGGAGGATACTGTCTGAAACTTTTTTTCTCTCACATGTTATATACATGTTTGATGTACCCCGAGTACTTATCTTCGACAATGGATGACCGTTTAACAACTAATGGTTTGCCGACCGATGCCGACACTTCAATATCCAACACTGATTTTCTTTGATGGCCCATCCCTAGGCTAATGGGTTGGTAGAGAATGCTAACAGAGTAATAATGAGAGGTATAAAGACACAACTACAAGGCAAGCGGAACTGGCTCGACCAACTCCTGAAGGTCCTACTTGAGGTCGGCTTGCCTTCAGTCCGAATTCAAGAGTTCGACGAGGAGACAAATAGTGAGAGGCTGAGTGAAAATCTAGACCTTGCAGAAGAAGCAAGCAAAGAAGCTAGGATATGCACAATCAACTACTAGTGCATGGTGGCCAGATTCTACAATAGGAAGGTCCGACCAAGGAATTTTCAGCCAAGAGACCTTGTGCTACAAAGTATGTACGCCTCACGGCTATTGGCAGCCGGATGAAAATGGTTTCATTAAGAATGAAGATGAGTCTTGTGTATATAAGAAGATTAGTGGGAGCGCAATCACCTTCTTAATTCTTTATGCTGATGACATTCTACTCATTGAGAATAATCTAACAATGATGTCATCAGTAAAGGTATGGTTGTCTAAGAACTTTTTTATGAAGGATTTGGGAGAAATATCTTACGTATTGGGAATACGGATCTATAGAGATAGATCAAAGAAGATGCTTGCATTAACCCAATCTATGTACATAGATTCCATTGTTAAAAGGTTTCACATGAAAAATTCCAAGAGAGGCCTCATATCAATAAGACATAAAATTTATCTCTCTAAAGGGCAGTCGCCTAAGACCCCTGAAGAGAGGGCATTAATGGATAAAATCTTCTATGCTTTAGTCATAGATTCCATTATGTATGCCGTGCTATGTACTAGACCTGATATAGCATATGTTCCAAGTGTTACAAACAGATATTAGGCAGATCTAGGTGATGAACACTTGAAAGTTGTGAAATGTATCCTTAAGTACTTGAGAAGGACTAAGGATATGTTTCTGGTATATGGAGGAGGAGACTTAAAAGTTGCGAGGATATACTGATTCAAGTTTTCAGTTTGATCCAAATGACAGCAAGTCCACATCTGGATTTGTATTCACACTCAACGGGGGAGCAATAACCTGGAAAAATTTCAAACAAGAAACTACTACGATTCGACAACAGAAGCTGAGTACATTGCTGCAGCTAAAGCCGCCAAAAAAGTAGTCTTAATGAAGAAATTTATCTGCGACCTTGGTGTTGTGGAAAGTATTTTTGATCCCGTCTTACTATGGTGTGACAACAATGGGGCGATAACTCGAGCGAAAGAGTCACGGTCTCATTAGAAGTCGAAGGACATACTGAGGCACTTTTATCTGATTAAAGAGATAATTGTTCGAGGAGATGTCATAGTGAAAATGATTCCCTCAGCCGACAACATAGTAGATCCACTGACGAAGCCATTCTCTCAAAATGTGTTTGAGCGTCGTCACCTTGAGAATATGGGTATTCAATACAAGGGTGATTGGCTTTAGTCTAAGTGGGAGATTAATAGTTTTAGGTGACTTGCAAGCCAATCAAATACTATGTATCATCTTGTTCAATTGTTAATAAAATTAAATTATATTTATTATGTGTAATTTAAGTTTAATTTATCGTTTCGTAATGAAGTCCGTGAATATGTGCAATGGTTTTCGAATTATGATGAGATAATAATTATGGGACTGAAGACTTGAAAACACATGTTCTTAATTGTTTCTAGTTGGAGAATGTTTGAGAAGGACGTTAAACATCCAGTTAGACTAATATAGGTCACTTCAACTCATATGATGAGGGTGACTAATCTTATAAGTCACTTGTGTGGAGACATTATGTTGGATGTGTAGGTGCTCATTAGCGAATGAGTTCACTAAATTGATCCGATCTTGAATCATTAGATGGTAATTTACCTAACTGCTAACTAGCTTGATTCATTATTACGATTGCGTGGTTGATCATTGGACCTGAGATACCAAGGGCACCTTGTCGTAGGCTTCTGAGCTTTGACCTTGACTAACAAATCCCTAAGCATGGGATCTCAATAAGTTAAGTGATTGAATTCAGCGAAATACCCTCAAAGGTGATTGTGTGGTCAACAAGGGATCATCCACTCTCGGTGAGAGGAGAGAGAATGCTTCGAAAAATGATGCGCTTAAGTTCCTAGTTAGGGTGGATAGTTTATAAGAACGAGTTATCCGATATTGTTTAGCGCCATTCGATTTAAGTGAATCGACTAACTAGGGTTTAATAGTTCACCATGTCCTAGGTCGATTCCGGAACATCATACGGATGAAAAATTATATCCATGCGGTAACCGATGATGGACAGGTTCCATCAGTAGTTTGCAGAATCACAATACCTTCTAGGTTCACGCAGTGTTGCTTGGCACCCAACGCGATCGGAGATCGTCAGAATTTAATGTGCGACATTAAATCTAGCTAATTAATTAATATATGAATATTAATCAATTTATGAGTCAGTCAGAGTTACTGGGCTTAATGGGCCATTAACTGGACTGGTATATGGGCCTAGAGGGTTACACGCAACAGATCTTCAGTTGATTGGTTGAAAAATGAGTTTTATATTAAGTTCGAGTTTTTTGTAAAAAATCGCGCGTAACTTAATATAAAAGAACATCGTTAGGTTAGAGGTTAGCACTCGAACCAGCGGTAGTCGCCCCCTTCTCTCTCTTCTCTCTGGCCATCCCACACCCCAGGGATGCCCCCTTTTGACATTCGCTCCGCCTCCCGCCTGCACTGCTTCTTGTTTGACGGGAATTCGTCTTCGCATGTCGCAGAGGATTACGCGAAGCTAGACAATATCTACAAACTCTACGTCGAACGAGGAAGCAAGGATGATCTGTGGCGGGGAAGATTGCGTGGATACCACTAGAAGCCGGACACCTGCACGGTTTGCGGCATCACATCGACGGAAACATTCGGACGCAAACTCGAATGTGCGCAAGGTGAAATCCATTCACCGTGTATTTCAGATAGGGGATCGGTTTATTTATTTGTTTTTTTTTTCGTTACGCTGTCGATCCCGTCTTAGATATCCTAACAGTGATATCAGAGCTAGGTTCCACTGAGTTTCTTGTTCGTTTCGATCTCCAAATTGAACATTCTAGTAACTATCGATGCATAGATTTGACTTTTGTGTTAGAATGGTGTTCATGCGATGAACACGGATGATTAGATCATTATTTTAGCGTAAAAATCAAAGTTTATGGATCCTTTTTTCGTGTTCTTTGTGGGACGAAGAATGGCGGGGTTTTGACTTCGTTTGAGCGAACCCTAAGCGTTGTGAAGGTTAGCTGGCGCCTCGGATCCTTTGAGAGGCGTCGCTGGCCACTGCCGGCCTTGGTGCCAGCGTCGGAGAGGGCGGCTAGCCGGCTCCTTCTCCTCCTTCATTTACAACAAGAGAAAAGTGGGGGGGGGGGGGGGGGGGGGGGGGGGGGTGGTCGGGCCAGGCTCAGGCCCCACAGGGCACCATCGCTAGACAGACGGCACTGGCGTCAGTGCCGGAGAACCCAGCCGTTGGGTGGTGTCCCGCCGGAGACCCCTCCCTGGAGGAGGAGTCACCCTGTTGCCAGACTCTTGCAGTGCAGGGAGTCGACGGTGGAGCGCCCTCTGCAGGTGGCTAGGGTTTCCCTACCCGCTTCGCAAGGGGGGGGGGGGGGGGGGGGGGGGCTGCTGGGCCAAGCCTGGGCCTTAGGCCCGAGCTAGCCTAGCAGTTGGCTGTGCTCAGCCCTTGGTAGAGCCAGGGCTCAGCAAGGTTGAGCCCAATGGTCCATCAGGACTGGCCCAACGGCCAATTAAAAAATATATAATTTTTTTAATTAACTCAATTATTTATTTTGAAAAATATTTTCAGAATTTAAATTGTTTATTATATTTGAGTTATTTGGGCCTATTATGATTATGAATATTTTCATAATTAACAATAGTTGTTAATTAATAATTAATCTAAGTTGTTAGATTAATTATATTTAATGATTATTAATCTAATTGTTAGATTAAGTTCATTTAATTTAAATTATTATATTTTGCATGAAATATTCTTGATTCAATTAATTTGGAGTGTGTGTACATGGGATGTGTGTTTAATGCTTTTAAATATGATTTAATTGCATGTTTAACTAATTAAATAATTTTTTAAAAATCTAATTACCCAATTTTGATTGGAATCTGATTTTAAGAAAATCAAAATTATTTATTTTTGAAAACTGTTATTTGACCATGTGATGTGCTCTTCCATGTGTGAATAGATAATAAAATAAACTATGGTCATGGATATGCACTTGTGAATGGATGTACTTCACGTGATGATGTATGTATGTGGATGATAGGGAAATGTGATGAATGATTTATTAATTGTTAATAAATAGGGGTTTGTGTACCTCTCCTTCTCACTTTTCCAATGCAATTCTACCTCACTCCTATAATGTATTCGTTATAAGGTATTCTTTTGTGTACAAATTCTAAATTCTAGATATTATATCTTTATTTCAATTGTAAATTGATCGAGGCCATGGTGACTAGAGCGAGGACGATCCACAACTGCAACCAAGAAGGTTTTTGAAGGAGTTCAGATTACTAGACTTAATGAGCCATCAACTGAACTGGTATATGGGTTTAGAGGGTTACACGCAAAAGATCTTCAGTTGATGGGTCAAAAAATAGATTTTATAATAAGTTTTCAGATTTTTTGTGAAAATTCGCGTGCAACTTAATATAAAAGAATGCTTAGGTCAGAGGCCAGGCACTCGGACCAAGAGCAGCCGCCCCCCTCTCTCCTCTCTCTGGCCATCCCACACCCTAGGGGTGCCCTCTTTCAGTGTTCGCTCCGCCTCCCACCTACACTGCTTCCTGTTTGACATGAATTCGTCTCTGCATGTCACGGAGGATTACGCGAAGCCAGACAGGATATGCAGACGCTGCGTCGAGTGAGAAGGCAAGGACGATATGTGACATGGAAGATCGCGTGGATACTGCTAGAGGCCAGGCAACTGCGCGGCTTACGGCATCACACCGACGGAACTATTTGGACGCGGATCCAAATCCGTGCAAGGTGAAATCCGTTCACCATATATTAGTTTTTGTTCACCGAAACGGACAAGAGATTGATTTATTTATTTGTTTTTATTTCCGTTGCACTGTCGATTCCATCTTAGAGATTATAACACCACCAGGTCATGATGACCCCCAGTTTGGCATAGAAAAATCTCGCTGAACCGCACCATGCAAAGGGTCGCCTACATCACCCTCGAGTTTCCTTTGGGAGAAGATTCTATCCCCTTAGGGGCAGCACTATCCACAAAGAAGACAAGGCCTTTCATGACCAAGAATGAGAAACACGATAGTAAGGCCTTCCCCTTTTAAAGAGAACTGGCCCTCACCGAGGAAAGATTTGAAGAGACTACTCGAAGACTCGTCCTACTCAGAGGGTCACAGGTGATGGTCCAAAAAAATATAAGACTGACAGAACTCGTCGGGAAGTACAGACCACGACCTTATAAGCCACTAGGCCAGAAGTCGAATGGGACTGAGGACAAGACAATACAATCTCGGGCCGATGCGTCCTGCCACGAAATGGCTAGCAATGGCCCAATACGCCCATGGACCAACTATGGTTAACCGAACAGGGGGCCACTACCCCCTAAGAGAAACTCTAGGGTTCATACAAAGGACTTTAAATAAAAATCAGTTGTTTTATTAATGCAACAGGAGGCACTGAGGGGTTATAAAAAAAAGAAGAAAAAAACAAACAAAACAACAAAATGTGCAGAGGGCATCTCCCAGTATAGACTCGCCTATAGTCGCCACCCTCCCCGCTGCACCGCCAACCGACTGCTCAGACCTTCACCAGAGTCCAGCCCTCTCTAGTCGGGTCGGACCGGAGGAGACAGACCCACGCGTGGCAGAGCCTCCTCCGAAAGCTGTGGCCCGGTAGCTATAGGGGGGCCGTACCAGAGGATGGCAAGGACGTGTGCGTCTTCGTCTGGAAACTCCTCAACCCATCGCTCGAGAGGAGGATCGATCGAGAGGTCCTAAAAAGATGTTGAGAAGGGCCACTCCCCTTAAGGGGCCCCTTCGACTTAGAAAAAGAAGTCCTTCTACTGACGGGAGGGCCCGAGGCGAAGCGCCAAAGGCATAACATCCTTGGCTTCGAATTGAACGAAGTTGCGCGCACTCGAAAAAGAGCAGCACTGAGCATAGAAGACGTGGCGGAACATGTCGATCGTCGTGTCAGGGTGACGTAGGTCTTGAATCAACATAGTGAACCCTAGAATCGTTCCCCAAGAGCTCGACATCACTTGGGCAGGGGCGATCCCAAAGAGCTACAACAATTAGGCGACGAAGGCTGGCATTGGGAGCCAGAAGTTTGCCTCGAACATACCCGTGTACACTATGAATGTGTAGGGCCTGTCCGAGAAGAGGCACTCTTCAGGCAAGGGGATCCCAAGGCGGTATTCATCCGGGATGCGGTAGGCTGCCCTGAGCTCAGCTAGGAGGTCGAGCATCATGTGCAAAGGGCCCATAGTGTTGCAGTCCCCAACAACCTTCTCGGCGTAATCCATGATGCCATTTCCAAAAATGAATCTCGTCGTTCACCCCCTTAGGGTTTTAAAGCCTCAGACGGGAGATGAAGCTTTACTTATCGACCATCGGAATAGACACAACTACCCACAAGACTTCTCAGAACTATTACTTGGGAAGGGAGGTGGACAACTGCCAAAAGGCAATGGGCCAAGAGGCGTCTCCACAGATGTCTCTTCGCTCCTCGTCATGCAGACATGGCGAAGAGCGAGGGGGCAAGTGAAGGAGAATTTCACCTGGACAAAAAGCATTAACGGTCCGGCCCACTAATCTCTCTCTCTTTTGATCCTTGGACTTGCTGAAAGCTACGGCCTACGAAGGATGGCGCAAAACCAGAAGTTCAGGAGAAACTCGAATCCGAATAGGATCCTAATTGGAACTCTCCTAGTTATACGTGAATCAAGACTCCCTATTCCGACCAAAACTAAGTGGCCTGAGCCCCCTGATTAATTGGACTCGTGAGCATAATCGACTCCTAGAACCCGCCTTGGATAAGACTTTCCCGAACATAATCAATCCTCCTTACTGGTCTGATTGCTATATAAGGATCATACGTCCAATCGCGAAAAGTACGCTTTCTAAAGTCCAAACTACCTGGTCTTTCCTTGAGAAGCTCCGGTCTTCTGACTTAAGCATTAGAGGAGCTCCCCAGACCACTACCGGAAGCCCTTTGATGGTGTTCTATTTTGCAGGAGCCATCTAGCGGCGTCCTTTTGATTGAAGATAGAAAGCCTAGGTTGTGGTGGACGAGATTTTGGCCCATCAAGGATCAAACTTAAGATCTCTTGACCCTCTTTTCTGTGTCTAGTATACTCTATGCTAGCACTGGCACCACATTCTTCGCCAGTATAGTATATCGTGTGAGAGTAGGGGATCAAATGTACAAACTCTGAACTATTTTGCTTACAATCTCTTCATTGTTGGGAATCTAATTGATTTTTTTGGATTGTTAAAAATAAAATCTCTGGATGCTCATTGAAACGGACCTGATGAGAGTTCAAAAGTTGGTGTTCCCGTTTGGAGTTGTTTGCAGGTGGATGATTTTCTAATGGGGTTGCTGAATTATGGGCCAAGTCAGGCAAGGTGAATATCGTTTTGGGCAAACGTGGGCCGTCAATGGACTAATACCTGCTGCAGCTTGCTACCCGGAGAGTCTGGAAACGTTCCCCAAGCTGGTGGAAAGAGTGGCCCACTCTCGAGAGGGAGTAATGCTTGCTGCACTACGTGTCGTAATGTAGGACCCATCTGATCTAACAGACGACTTGCAATAGGTCATTTTCTTTTTTCTTTTTATTTTTTGTCAAAAATTTTGATTTTTTTTTATAGTGTCCAATCGAAAATTAGACAGTACAATTGGAAAACTAGGGTCGGCTCCGAGCCGGTCATATTTTTTAAAAAAAACTTTTTTTTTTGCACATAAACCGAGGTGAATATCGAAAGTTTCATTTTCAAAAAAATACATGTAGTCAACTTGGGGCCGACACAAGCTTCTCGGATGTACTGTCCAATTTTTAATCGGACATTCTATTTTTTAAAAAAAAAACCGACAAAAAATAAAAGAAAGAGAAAAAAATCATCGACTGCGGCAGTCCGATCTGTTGGATCAGACAGTATCCTCTACTACGGTACTTAGTGCAACAAGCATTACTCCTCGAGAAGATACCCCTCATTCCCCATCCTCCAATCTCAAATAAATCCATTTAGACATTTTTGTGCCTCTTACGAAATAGAAGCACTTGTCCCACGCTCATCATGATCGGTTGACTATGAGTGATGGGAGACTAGATTTCCCATCCCTTGAAGTGACAAGAATGCACACAAAGGGTAGTTATAAATGGAGATTTGTAAGTACAGATTATATAGAATCTTCTACTAATATGATTTATTAGCTTTCCATCGCCACTGATTTGACCAGCAGAGGGTTATCCTCCAAGACCTTCTAATGTGTTTTGATCTTGTACCTCTTGCAATCAAAACCAACAACTTAATCTGATGTTCCTCTTCATTTGTCTCCGTTAAGCACTTTTTTTTTTTAAATGTAGCCCAGTGGCCAAGTATGTACAACTATTTATAAGCAACCGAGGTTCCAATCCGGAATCTGAGATTTTCTTCTAGAATTAGAGATAATTCCGGTCAGGTCGATGGATCTGCCTAATTAGGCGACAATTCTAGGTCCATCTGATTTCTAGAAAAGTAATCTCACAGACTAGGAGATAAAGATCCCAACAGTATCAAGACTGCAAGACTTGAGAGTTTTTAGGTTCCAACCAAGTTCGAACCTAAGACCTCCCATTTGGAAGGGAGGTGGTGAACCAATTGTCCTAAGTAGTTGGTTCTCCGTTAAGCACATTGAGTCTTACCTCGACGGTCTCGCTTAATGCTTTGATTAGCTCCTTATGCAATATAGTCTGTTCTTAAGAACTATACTAGGACTCACTTGTTATTAAGCCCATTCATCATCTCTATGATGAGTGAGACAAGTCAATTTATCTAACTCAGCTAAAGAACCAATTCTCTGGAGAACAAACATTCATGAGGGTTGCTACGATGTGTGAGAGATTGGCAAGGTTGATATCTTTTTTGTTCAAGAGATCGCATTGACTATCTAAGGCTCCGTTTGGTAAGGATTTTGAAATTCTAAATTTTGGAAGAACTCAGATTCTAAAAAAGTCACATAATCATATCTTAAATTTAAATTTTAAGAGAATTTATTTACTTTTTAAATTTTTATTTAGAAAGATTATGAGAACTCAAATTTGAAGACATATCAAAAGACACTTTTATTCTCATATTACTCTTTTTTAGGAACTTTAGGGGAGTAGAAAGGAAAATAAAGAAGGTGTTAGCTTTTAAAATCTTTAGATTTTTCTCTTATCCCTTTTTCAAAAGATTCGCCAAGAATCGAAAAGAGACATTTTTTCAACATAAAACAAAATCTAAATTTTTAGAGAATCCATTTACCTTTTTTCCGTTTGAAAATTTTTTTATACTTCAGATTCTCATTAAATCTAAAAACTCCAAATCTGAGGTAAAATCATTACCAAACGGAGTCTAAGTCTTAAAATTCAAGATACCTTGAATTAAAACATTGAATAGTTCCATGAATCCCCTTGACTATCTTAAGAACTTTGAAGATCAGATGGATTATCTTTACGGTGCCTTAGAAGCCATCAAACGTAAAGTCTTCTCTGCTGATTCTGAATTCTACTGTGAAGTCTTAGTTCATCGAGCTCTTCCGTGCCATCGTAACCCTATTTAAGCAACTATCTCTACTCTTTTGTAAATTCATTAGAAGCTGAAAGCAAGTCAGTGTTTCCATCCGCTTATTTGTGAAGCTACAAAAGGACGAACCCTTTTGGCATACACTGTTTGACTCATTATTAGGGTTATAAATAGGTCAGAATGGCCCATCCACATGCGATGAAGGGACAAAATTTTGATCCAAAAACTTGAATGGATTAAAGATCGAATCAAGTTAAGTGTTCTATTTTTCTCATCTTTGAATGACATACATTGGATCGAGGGACATCTTAATCCAATTGCGACTAGCTTTCTCTTAGGTTAGAGTAGGTGTTATTTGCAGTGCATTCTACGGAGGGTTATTATAATTTTTTAAATGTATATTAGGGCCATACAGTTGTCTAGTGGGAAGGTGTATTGCCTCTTTTTTTTTGGCATTTTTTGGATTCCCATCCATGTAAGTATACTGAACTATGAATATGTCCCTATATTTAGTGCATTTAGGTTTTAGTCCTTAGATACTTTAAGCTATTTATTTTTTAATCCGTTGTCTACTTTTATCACATTTTACTAACTTAACTATAATCAAAGATGAGTTTATATGTGTAATGCCCTAGGATCATGGCTACAACTAACTTCGGTCTAATGCCCCTATTTTGGTCCATTACTAGGTTACAACCCATTCTATTCATCTATGTATGAGGTTAATTTGCAGTAATTAAAAAAATGGAAAGAACAACAAGAAGTAAGGTATGTACACCCACTAGGGGAATGAAATGGTTTATCCATAATTTTTATTATAATAAATAATTAGTTACAAGAAAATGAATAAGTTACATAGCCACAAGCTTCCAAGAAGCACGTTTAGAATATAATTCTTAAAAATTATATTGATTCCCACTCTGACCACGCCTACAAGAGTTCCAACATCTCGAACAAGCGCCACCTGTACCCACTGTAGACACCAATTTTGGACCACCCTTTTTGGTCATGAACCCAATCCATCGTTAGCCCCTCAGCACCAAAATCCCCTCATATCAACCATCTCAGCCCACTACCAGCTAGGCCCATCCCGACTCTAGCCACCTTTTCGTGGAAGGCCAGATCCCTTGCCTTCCACCACCTTCGAAGGCCACCCCTTGCCTTCCACCACCTTCGAAGACCACCTCTCGCCTTCTACCCCCTTCGAAGGCCAGCTACCTCGCCTTCCACCCTTTTGGCCCTCCTTTTCACCTTTTCGTGGAAGGCCAACCCTCTTGCCTTCCACCACCTTCGAAGGCCACCCCTTGCCTTCCACCACCTTCGAAGGCCACCCCCCGCCTTCCACCACCTTCGAAGGCCAGCTACCGCGGCTTCCACCGTTTTAGCCACCTTTTTCACTTTTTACCACCTTTTCGTGGAAGGCCAACCCCCTTGCCTTCCACCTCCTTCGAAGGCCACCCCTTGCCTTCCACCACCTTCGAAGGCCACCCCTCGCCTTCCATCCCCTTCGAAGGCCAGCCGGGCTGCCTTCCACCACAAGAATGGAAGGCATGTCACCTGGCCGTCCACTCCTTAACCACCCCCTTGACTCCGTCTTCCCCACGATCTCCTCCACTCACCGCCCTCGTTCCCCACTACTCCGACCACTCCCCACTCCGGCGACTGCCGCGACCACTACCTCCGACCCTTGACCATTCCCCATTGGTTGAAGGGTGATTTACGGGGATTTAGACCCCTGTTTTTCCCCTTTTTTTTCTCCGCCTATTTAAACCCCCCCACATCCTCTCGAACAGGGGGGTTAAGGACTTCGGAGGAAGAAAGGCTGGAGGTTGGAGGACTTCGGGGTTAAGAAGGATTCCAAGAGGAAGGGACCTTTTGGTGAGAAACTCAAGGATACTCCAAGAAGGAAGGCTCAGGCTGCATTTGGGAACCGGCTTGCCTCTCTAACTCCTCTCTCTTTTAATTTTTTATTCATTCCGTTGCATTAGTAATACCACTCCACTCTCCACACACGCAACTCCTCTTCATTTGCATGCATACACGTAGGATGACTTAGTGATCCTTACACCCACAGAGGTTCTAAAAAAAACGGGAGGTGGGTGGCCATAACATATGGTCACCTTCCTTCCCCACCACCCATTCGGTGCGTTTCCCACTGATTTTAGTTAATTTTTACATCTTTATGAGTAGATCCTGCACCAAATATTCCTAATCGGGTTATTCTGTGTTTTGTTTATTATTTTCAGGGGATCCTTACCACCTTCACGCGTGCAGAGTACCGGGCTCTCCTCCTCTGGCCGGCCGGAGGAAGGGAAGGAGGAACCAACGTCTCCCGCTCCCACAGAACGCGATCAAATCATCATCATCCTGCGGAGCACAGGGACCGAGAGGTAATGCTCCTGGCGATCACACTTTACATTAACTCCACTTCTGAATCACCACAGTGCTGAGACGGACGGGAGGAACCCCGAATTCCAAAGCTTCGTCGCCGCTGCGACGGGAAGGGGGAACGTTCCGGGCGCCTACACCCACAAGGGGGATGAGTTTCTTAAAGGAGAACTCAGTACAAATCCTGTGCCCACAGAAATTGCCACGATATAATCATAATAAGGAAGAAAAGTACTCCAAAAGAATAATAAATCATTTGTCCATATCATGAATCATCAATTGTTAATCATGCATGAATCGTACAACGTCATCTCACATGGGTGTAATAATACACTCTTCTTGTCATCTTATACCATAGATCCATTTATGTCGTTTCACATGGTAATCACAACATCACAAGATTCTTAGTTAAGGGCAAGGTTCGTCGTATCGTAGATTCGGATCAGATCACGTCCAGCCAGATACGAGTCAGATCAAATCCAGATCGGCTCTAGTCGGGTCGGTTCAAGATTTTTTTTTTCTGAAAAGAAATATCTAATTTATTGACATAAATATGTACTTTTATATATTCTACTTGATGTTTCTGATTACGTAAATGATTATGAGTTACACTTAATATGAAAATATCAATTTCATGCATTTAACTATCTAAAAATGATAAATTAGTATACTAATTAAGAGGAATTTAATACAAGAAACATTAATTTGTAAAATAAAGTGATATACCAAATCTCATAAAAAGATCAAATGTAATTTTTCAAGTATCAATACTGAAAACTCATAAGTCTCTCAGAGATAATATTATATATGACATTGTAGTACATGAGTGATGAAAGAACTCAATCATCCTCATCAAAGTCATCAGAAAAAAGAAAAGACCCCCATCTTCTCCACCAAAGTCTAACTCAATCTGGCTAGGAGGTGGGACATGTGGTTGTCTCTGAATCCATCTAACCGTCTAAATAAATAATGATGTGTAGACTGCAGTAGATGGAACATGAAACTCTGAAAAGAATGCTTGCATAGCATTCACAATATTTGCCCTAAATCTTCCTACCGACGTAGATGACGATGGACAAGTCGATGATGTAGATGGCCTGGTTGTCGGCTGTCTAGGTCCCGTGCTAGATGATGCCTCATTCTAGCTCAAAAACCTCTAGAACTATACACAGGCATCACGAGAGACTGAAGGAGATGGGATGCTATCTCTGTGTATTCCTATGAGATGCTCCGAGAAATGATGGATCGCGCTAATAAGGTGTCCACAGTAAAGATAATGGATTTGTCGATCTCCTGGGACTGTGTACCATAGTCCCATCCCGGATGACATAGCTCACGTGACATCTGCAAAAGAAGAATTGATAAAATAATTTAACAATATAATCTTCATTTGTACTATTGAACCATATTATTATAAGATAAAGACATTAATATGCATTCTGTGTAGGCATGCCATAGTTATAATTCCCTTTCGGAGCATCTCCTAGTAACTGAACCTGATAGTTAGACAGCATGTAGTCCTAATATTGGCTTCAACTCATATAGGAGCTATATCTCTCTTGATAATCTATTGAGTACTGTTGATATGCCACATCACTCGATGTGCAAAAAAATCTCCTCCAAAAGTCAAAATAGCTATCTGACTCCCTTGGCTTTCCATTGGGCGTTATAAACCACAGTCAACCAAGCCCAGTAGCCTCTAAAGAGTCCAAATCCAACCTTCCAATCTCATTACAATTAAAGACGAGATATGACCCAAAGGCCCACAAAGCCTCACATAACCCAAACCACTAACATCTAGATAGCACAACAAATATTATAAAAGCCATTTACTCATAATAATCCAAATTCAATAAAGTCAAGTCGGTCTAGCAATCGGTTAAATTGCAGTCAAACTAAAAGAATGGAAGGCAAAATCACAAACCAAAGAGCCAAGGTATTACAATATTATGTAGGTATTGCGACGTATTTTTGGTGGATGGCTCCATATTGAGATATTATCCATAAGAGTAGAAGTGTGGTTTTGTCCTTCTACAAGAAAAGGAGGATAGACCCACTTTTATAAACACATGGCCACCACGCCAATAACTGATCTATAACTAAATGTAACTACAACTCAGTCCCTTTAAAGGGGTGTGTGTGTGCGTGTGTGGATCATTTCCATGGACGGTGCCAAATATGATGCGAACGAGAATTTCCCATCCGAGAAGTAGAACTCAAGAGGTCTTCTGAGGAGAGATGTATCGAGGAGATTGCGGTCTCAAAAAAAGGGAACACTGCGTAAGAAACAAACATCAGAATAGGCCCTCGGGCAGAAGTTGGGGGGGATCCCTCTTTGATGCTTAAGTTAGAAGAGTAGCACAAGAACTTAGAACCGGTATGCGACTGGACTTAGTTATTTGTAAGCATGGCTTAGGCGGGGATTAACACAACTTCCAATGTGGGATTATTCGACCATGCTTCCAGCTTGGTATCAGTTACCTTGCCAACTTCTAGGTCAAACTGTGCTCTCGGACAATCCACCTACTCGATAGTAGTTGGATCCAGATGCTCATCAGCAGGTTAGTACATAATCTTTGTACTCCTCTCTCTCTCTCCCTCTCCCTCTCTCTCACACACACACATCGAGTCAGTACACTTGGACTAGTGATAGACCATTCAAACCTTTAACACTAGATCAGACCTGGACCGCCTCTCTCTCTTTTCCGTTTAATCTTTTGTTATTGTAGAAAGTATTGGGTCATTTTATATAATTACTACTTAAATGTTCGTGAAATATTCTTATCTTTGGTATGATTATTGACCAAAAGGACTCAGCATTAAGAACAAGTTTTAAGAGATAATGACTAAATACACAATATATAAGAAAGTATACATAATTTCCTATATTCTGTAGGAATCAAAATCTAAAAAATCCTTTTTATTAATTAGCCGTAGCTGTGGAACTTAGCCTCACAACTCAAGGTTGTAGGTTCGCAACTGAGAAGATTCATTACCTGTTGTTAACTTGACTAGTGAACTTAAAATATAAAGAGGCAGAAACAAGAATTCTGATTGACAAATGAGTTACAATAGTACAATAGTAAAGTATTAACGCGGTTGACGACGCCTAGGCAACGTTTGAGGTGAACTAAAATTACATCAGGCTTATTCTCTCCCACAAAATTTAAATTCCTACCATAGAAATATCACGCATGATCATGAAATCTGCCTTACAAACATTGTCTATGAATGAAACAGGTTGTTGATTTGAGTGAAATCAGACGCTTTCCTTGCAGCTCAGGCTCCTTTTGGATGACTGTGATGCAAATTATCGGATAGGTCCAGTTCAATTTAAGACCTTAAATCGTTGGTTCTATCCAAACACAACATGCTAACATCGATCGCCACCCCTAGATTGAAAAGCCATTTTGGATTGACACAAAACTCTGAACCCATTAGATTTGGAATACTTCTTTCAAAATCGACAGAAACAAAATTCTTAATTTTGATTTTTAACCATTTTTATAAAGAAGCAAGAGAGGAGATGAGATCCCCTGGACCCTATTCTCTCTCTGGGGAACATTTCGGTCCTACTCATATAAGGCTGTAGAACTACATTCATCCTTGCCTTACAAGTGGGGAGATACTCCGATCCAAAGAATTAATGGAGACATATCTCCCAACGTGCACAGCAATATTCTAGGTTGGTTGGCAAATTATTAGTGAAGACATTTATGAGTTTTTTTCCTTCACCGTAACCTAATGTTTTTCTATTATTTTTTATTTGACCCAATACATTTTCATCATTACGGACATCTTAAAAAACATTATAAACAACATATTGCATTGTCACAGCATCTCCATATTTTAATTTAAGCTGAAGGCGTGGAAATACATCTTGCTTCAGGTAGATGGCATACTGTTGCCTTAAGTAATTTTTTTCATATGACCTAAACAAATATAAGAAGCCTCAAGACCGCATAAGAGTAAGAGCTGATGTCATTGCTAAATCTTGCTGCATTGTCAATGCTCAACAAATCTCAAAATATCCAGACATTGTAGAGAATATAAATTATTTCGTATTGCATTCTCAGAGCATCACCATAAAATTTCCTAAGCTAAAGGCATAGAAATACATCTTGCTTCAGGCAGATGGCAAACTGATGCCTCAAGTAACCTTTCATATTGATCTGGTCATGTGAACTGGCCAAGGCTAGGAAGGCTTCAAATAGACTTGAATCTGATTCTGAATCACAAACACCTCAGCTTGCAACTTAATATTCGATCAAAGTACGATCTAATACAAACTTGAGGACATTCATGACCATATTTGAAGATGCATTCTCTCCACTGTGAGTACCGTATGGAAGTCCCATCTTGATGGGTCACACAGATGACCAGTAAAAGAAACAAAGTGACCAATTATATAGGGCCCCTGATAGAAGCATATGTGATGTTGAAAGCTCTCCAACTGCAACCATTATTTTCCTCTTTGATGAGTATTCAAGTAATACGGGAAATAATCAAATCAAAAATACTGGTCAGGAGTCCACTCAATATCATCTTCCACAGACAAAAAAAGAACTACATTTAGAAGCCCAACAGAGATAGAACAGCAATGATTTTCCAAATACAAAAACTACAAAGATCCACATGTCTGACACTTGAACAAATCTCAGATATATTCAGAGCATTTCCATTGTTTTCAAGCACCCTTTTTGACAAAAAGGCAGGAATTACTACCAATAGTATTAATTGAGACGGAACATCCAGAAAGAAAACCCACGTGGAGATGAGGTACCTCCCGTTCATAAAACAAAACAACTTAAGGAAACAAAAAGGAACATTTTGAAGAAAGCACTAGGCCCCAGTACAACAAAAAAAAATTATAATTTCACCTTTACGGACATCACATACAGTCTTGTTATTCCATGTTGGACACATGAAAGTGCATCCTCTAAAAAGCAATGTTGCAAACCCGTGCATCCTATGCTGGTTCAAGGGTGTTCCCACCAACTAAGGAGGGGTATTTTCATTGTTATTGGCATGCACCCATTGCCCAGTAGCAGCCACGGATAAGAGTATGGTCCATGTTTCCAGGGGCATGACACCGAGCATCCAGAGACAAACCCATTCTAGGGGCAGTTTTGTAACTTCACATCACCGATGTAGCCCAGGTCCATTCTGCAAGTAAGCAGTCGGAATGGGCAATGGTGATATGTGGAGGAGCATATCCTGTCCCCTGCACACTGGAATGCCTCCATTTACACACAACAGGCCAAAACACAGATTAAAACAGTATAGATCTTGTTTAGACAAGCACGATCCATCTTTCTTTTCAAGAAGGTTGTCACCATCTTTACAATATCCCCCTTTCACTAGATCCCAAAAATTTTCTGACAGAATAACAGGAGAAACCCATCTGGTCCTGCGCTTTTTCTGCACCTGATCCAAGATGGCATTTCTGGCCTACATCTGAATCTCTGATTATACATTCTAAAAATATATTCACAACTTACAAGAATTTTATATAAGAATTAGTCAACGTTTATACATTAAAATCCATCAAAATTGCCACAAAATGGCAAGAATGCTTAAATTTCTACTTCTGAAAATTAGTGAATTCTTTCAATTTTTATTCAAGGAAAAAAACACATGAAAAGGAAACCACAGATTATTATGATGTTGGTAGTTTCACTGAAAATTTATCAAGATGAAGTTTTGCCTATGCAAATCTAAACTAATTTCCAGGACACTTTTACAGGTCTTCTGTAACCATGTGCTTACAAGCAACAAGGATCAATCTAGAGACAGTATATGGACAATCAATAGATAGAAAGTCAGAAAAAAAAATGCACAAAATAAGAGCACAGTAAAACCGTACTAACATCTGGCACTGCTATTAGTTACAATATGGCAACGCCAAATTGGGCTGCATGAGACAATGACCAAGGACTAATATTTCTGTTCCCTACATTCCTATCGAGGTCACATTTCCTGATATGATTACCTTCCATTGTTGAGGGTTGGTTGGTATCACTTTCAACCAAAGAAAAGAAAAAGAAAAGTACAGATGATTGTGTCAACCAAACCTTTCCCAGTATATAAAACACTTGTCTACATACAAGGACATACATCTAGCCACCCTGTCATCGGTCCCTCTACCCATTGAATCCAATCCAAGCAGACAAAAGAATTCCATAAGCAATGGTCCTTGGCCCCATAATATAACATATGAACCATATCAACATCCAAAAAGGAAACAATGCCTATTACAAACACCTCTATTTCACATGCAAACTACCTAGTCCGTTGCTGCTAGATTTTCAACTCCTCTTTCATACTGCAATTCAGACTAGACAGCCTTCAGCAGTTTCCATAGGCATCCATTAACTAGTTGGAGGATGGCCACAAATGCTACTTGACTCATGAGGCACTATCCCACGTGCTTGCAAGCTGAAGTAGCAACTGTGGAAGGTTAATATCCTCCATCATCATTGTCCTGTAAGGAGAGCTTGAACCACTGGAGCTGCACTGCATGAGTCCATCTTATTGATGCATTGTATTGGCATATCATTCTAGTGACTGAAGTTGACCGTCACTCAACGTCCACCACAGGATTATCACCCATCATTGCAGAAGTCAGACCACTGTTGCTGTTCAAACATGAAAGGTCATTCTCACCACATCTAAGTCAGCTCTTCCTCCTTAATCTGCTTCTCTTCCTAAACTTCATATTCCTCATCACCCTGAGTGGCCAGAGCTACTTCAGCCTCATCTGACACAACCATCCTGCCATGGGCTTTCTACCCCTTGATTCCTTTTTGAAGGACAAATATCGAGAACTCTCATCTAACCAGTCCAAGGATACTCCTCCCTCACAGGCATGCCTGACCCATCAACCTGAACTGAAACAGACATTTTGTTTCCACTAGACTTACGATTTGGTTTGTCTCCTGAAGGAGTGCAGAAGCTTGCACTCAAAGAGGCCATGGTCTTGATGGAACAGATGCTGCAGAATGCAAAAGCAAGTGCTGCCCTTGGCAGGGAAGCTTGTGTTGTGAACAAGTGAACAAAGTATACCTAGGGAAGTAAAACTCTACTCATTGGCTTTAATAGTAGCTATACCTTCATCCCTTACAACAAAAAAGTGTATCCTCACCTTATATCCCTACCATTATCCTCAACCGGGACTTAAAAATTACCTAAAAACACTACATCCTCAATACAGAGACAAATGCTACAATGCGACGGTGCGACCTCGTCAGAGTGTAGCAGAACACCCTTGGATCTTGATCCAAGGATGCTTATTAAAAATAATAATAATAACCTGTCGGCTGTTCCTTCCGCCACATGCAGAAGCGCACAATGCACTCCCGTGTGGAGGGTGCAGAGGCTCCACTTGCGCGGAACCACGTGCAGAGGCTCCACTTGCGCAGAACAGTTCCACGCAGGCAGAACCTGCTGTCTGACCTAAGATTGGACGGCTGTGTTTCTTTGTTTTTTATTTTTTATTTTTTTTTGTCTCTCTTCACTCCTTACACCTCTACCACTCTGTGAATTATGGGCGCCAAAGGTGCTGCAACGAGATTTTTTTTTTTTTTAAAGTATCACCATTAGATTAAGATCTAACAATTCATTGTCTTCGTGCAATGGAGTCGCACCAACTACCTTCGTCACATTGTAGTATACAGAGATGCTAATATGCAGCTGTGTGGCCAGACCGCACGGCCATTTTCGACCCCTTCCCCATGTTAAAAAAAATAAAAATCAATGAGCCAGCTCGGCTCGGCTCATTGCCAGCCCTACCTACCACCTTACTGCTTAGGTACCAAGGCGAGGTGCTTAGGCGAAGTCTAGTTTATAGAACCTAGCATGTTTAAAGAGAATTACTATCTATATTTTCCACTATATAAAATCTATTTTTATTTGTATGCAATGGTGTCATTTACAATATTCAACATATATTTATGGTAATAAAAGAAAACAATAGAATAAATGACAAATATTAACAAATGAATAAGGAGAAACCAATGAGAACTTGGAGCATGTCAATCAAGATTAAAAAAAATCAACCTAGCCTAAAATTTACTAGTTAAGTAATCATGCCATATAAAGAAAGATAGTCAGATAAGATATATTTAAATAAATAATAAGCAAATCAACAAATTAATGCAATAGTTATGCACTTATCAACTGTCAAAAATAGAGACATCTAAATTTGGGAAGAAAATAAAGGAAAATAAACCCAGGCAAAAGAATCGCACACAAAGTAGGAAGTTTGATCACATATTTCCCCTTTTGATGTAAATATGTACAATTATATGAAAATATCCTTCAACTTCTTTTTAATGATTAAAATAGACCTACAAGAAGGTAGGTTGTTTTTGTGACAAGGCGGACTAGGGGGGCCTTACATGAGTTGCGAACCCTTAGGTAGCCTAGGTGAGTGCTTTAATGGGCTGCTTGCCTAAGCACTACCTCGCCTTAGGCACAAGGGAGTGCCTTGTCGCCTAGGTAATGCATTGAAAACAGTATGTGAAACTCAACTGTAATCGTCCGATTGAATTCGTGGAAAAAAATATTTTTAAAAATATTTTAAAATAATCAAAAATAGAAAATACTTTAATTAGCCTATACGTTTGTTCCCACCCTCAAGATTTTAATTTTCATCATCAAGTAAGAGGTTTAAACCCCTAAATGTTCCCAGCTGAGCAATAGATGGTAACCTATATATACACATCTAACTTAAATGTATGTACCCCCTCTAATTTTTACCATTTTAACCCTCATGAATGTCAAACAAAGGGTGCTATGTGAAGGACACTTATGGTACTAACCATCCGATCTCTCTCTCTCTCTCTCTCTCTCTCTCTCTCTCTCTCTTTATACATATATATAGAGAAGCTACTATGTGAACCACTACAGTGTGTGCGGTTTGACAGCACAATATTTTCACCATCTGACTTTGAAACTCAATCGTGACCATCCATCGGGTACTTGCAAATCTGATTTTCAAAAATTATGAAAAATAGTCAAATAATAAGAAATTGGTCAGATTATCCTTAGGGTTGTTCTCATCCCCTTGAGACGTTAGTATTCACCATCAACTTGCTCGAACCCGATTGGACGGCTACTATCAATTCAAAAATGATTGGATGGTGAAAATTAAGCTCCAAGAGATGGAAATAACACTAGGGGCTAATTGAGTATTTAGAAACTTATGGTGATTTTTATTTTTTTTTAACATGGGGATGGGGTGGATTTGGACCGTACAGTTTGATTGTGTTGTTCGCACAGTAGAACTCCTATATATATATATATATATATATATATATATATATATATATATATATATATATATATATATATATATATATGGGAGTGTGTGTGTGTGTATAGGAATGCTATAGTGCAACAAACTACAATCGTGTGCAACCAGGTCGCACGCATTGTTTTCGACCTCTTCCCCATATTTAAAAATAAAATAAAATTCATCATAAATCTTTAAATATTCAATTACCCCCCTTAGGGTTGTTTCCATCCCTGGGGGCTTCATTTTGACTGTTGGATCATGTCTAATCGTGAAGATTAAGCTCCAAGGGATGAAATCTAATTAAATATCTGGAATTTTTATGGTGATTTTTATTTTTTCCCAACATTAGGTAGGGCCAAAACGTACTGTATGACCAAGTTGCACAGAAGGCCCTAATCGCATGGTGAAGATTTAAGCTCTAAGGGACAAAAATTACTCGGAGGGGCTAATTTAATATTTAAAATTTTGTGATGACTTTTATTTTTTTCAACATTGGGGTGGGGCCACAACGTACTGTGCGACTAGGTTGCACAGATCCCCTAGTCTCATAGTAGCATTCCTATATATATATATATATCAACGCCCCCCAGGGCACATCCAAGTTAGATGCACCCCCACCCAAAAACCCACCCACCCCCCGTTAAAAAATAAAATAAAAAATTCATAAAATTTATGTCTAAAAATGCTAAAAAAATAGCAAAAAAAAAATCGTCATTTTAGCCCTTAGGGTTGATCCCATCCCCTGGAATTTTAATTTTGATCCCCAACCAACGATGAATTTGATTGGACAACTATGATTAAGTTTTATGATCCAACGGTGAAAATTAAATCTCAAGGGGCGGAAAACACCTTAGAAAGGAGTATTTAAATATTTTAAATTTTTTTATGATTAATATTTTTTATTTTTTGAAATCAAGATGGGGGGCGCATTTAAGTTAGATGCGCCCTAAGGCGTGTCATATCCGCTCCTTATGTGGGAAAGGATTCAACGCACCCCAAGGCGGATCTAAGTTAGATGCGCCCCCACCCGAAAACCCACCCTCCCTTATTAAAAAAATATTTTTTATAAAATTTTAAATATTAAAATAGGCCCCTTGTGGTTGATCCCATCCTCGAGGCCTTAATTTTCACCGTCCGATCTTGACGATCAACCAGAGCCGTCCGATCGGGTAGGTATCAATAATAAATGTCTAAAAATGCTAGAAAAAAAAATCGTCAAATTAGCCCTTATGGTTGATCCCATCCCTTGGGTTTTAGTTTTAATTCCCAAATAATGACGGATTTGATTGGATGGCTATGGTTAAGTTTTTCGATCCAACAATGAAAATTAAATCTCAAGAGGTGGAAAACACCCTAGAGGGGGGGATTCGAATATTTGAATTTTTTTGTGATTTTTTATTTTTTTTTAACCCGAGATGGGGGGTTTCGTGGGGGTGAGGGCAGCATCTAAGTTAGATGTGCCCCGGGGCACATATATATATATATATAGCATAGCACACACTACTGTGTGATGTTCGATCTTGGATCTGACAGCCACAAGTGTATGCAGTCAAACCGCACACACTATAGTGAACCACATTCTAGCATATAGAGTGGGTGGATTGAACACGCCCCACCCTATCAGCTGTCCGATCAAAGAAAGAATAGTCGATCAAAAAAATTTGAATCGTGTGCCTGGGTGATCAGACATAGTCGTGCAATTCAAATTTATTTTGAGATCGGCCGTCGGATCAATGTGCCCCTGGGTACGTTTGACCCTTTCCTGTAAGTAATGAAGATGAAATGAAACCCTTGGTCCCATAAGTACTTTTTTTTCTAAAAACAAAAAAGATAGAGCCATAAGAGTGGACAACAGATCAGCAGAGATTCATTTTCACTTAACATCAGCCAAGAATCTAGTAAGACATTTATGTTAGCCAACTTATTTTCAATACACGAAGACTTCTCTTCAATAAATCCTGTATTAAAAATGAGATAAGTGCAATAAGGAGAAATTGCGAGGATGTCATGATATCAACAGTCACAACTGTTGCCCATAATCACTTGTGTTGAACTTGTGATAAGTTTATAAAAACATGTTAATACTAGTCGTTGACATACACCAGTCTAGATATACAACCCTCTCTATTTGAACCAGATTGTTAAGCATCAACGGCTAAAAATGTTTATCAAAGAAGTAGGAAACTCTATGGACAATGGTATGCTTCCAAATGTATAAAGGATAACCCACAATCATGTATAATTGTAATGAACATGTGCCCAAGTTATTTGTAAGATTACCAATACTATACTGTAATTAGTGGCTGTCTTTCTTGAAACCTCGGATGGAAGCTTTATACCACCACAAAGGTTCACCCACCACCCATTTTCACCCTGCAGAGAAAAAACGAAATACCATAGCAAACATCTAGCTCTCAATATTAGAAGCCAATGGCGATCTAATGCTAACTAGCTGGCAACTATAATATGGATAAGCTTTCCTCTAAATCCCAAGAGGTATGGATCCGAGTTTGAACTCAGTTCTGCCTTTGGCTAATAGTTGTCCTAGAGAGCATCAAATGTCCCTTTATCAATCTTCTCTCTTTCTATCTTTGCCTAGGCTATTTCATAAGTCAAAAGAACCTTCAATTTCTCAGTTGCAGTAACTTTGGTAACAAAACAAAAGGTGATAGCCTGTAAACTGGTCTAATAAGACTCTTGACTAATCAAGTAATCATCTTATCTACAAAGTCGCGAGTGCATGTACTTGCTACCACCTTGTAAAAGGTGTAGTTCAGATACATGGGAAAAAGCTGTTTTGTAAGTAAAAACTAGAACGGATGCAGCTCTCTGTCATACCCACAAGGAGTCAAGGACTGAGCTACTACCTGGCTGGTTCAACTTTGTTCACAATGTTTATTCTCATCTGGGGAAGTAGAGACACCTCGTTCAATACACTGTCAATAAAACATGTGCAAAGTAAGTGCTTTAGTAAGTTAATAAAAAAAATCAAAAGAAAAACCATAACATTAGCAGAGATCAATAATGACATAGGAATTGGAAAAATTGGAATCATTTTGACAATTATCACATTCCATGAATCAACTATGTGCACATACATACGAGCTATGTGAATAAATGCATTGCTGAATTCCTTTTTGAGGCCATTCTTTTGACCAATATAGAAATATGGAAATTACTACTAGTTCCTAAACCATATGAATTGGATGTGCAAAAGAAAGTTTATGATGCAAAATAATGCCAGACAACCAACAAGCAACTAGTAAGGCATGGAGATCCCAATCAGATAGACAAACAAGTCAAAGTTGAGTGCATGAGAGTCGACTTTTAAATTAACTTTACCAGTGTGTAATTTCTCAAAGCTAGAAATTCCTTGTACATTTAACAATAGTATTCAGATGATAAAACCTAATATGTAGATTTTGAACCTCCATTGACCAGGAAATGTCAATGAGAGAGATGTTTCCACACCACTAGAGTAAATATGCATTCTATGCATACCCATAGCATTTATTATTAGAAAAAGGAAAAAAAAAGTACCAACTTTGTTGAAAGTCGGAAGATGCAGCTATCAGTGACAGCTCAGTTTCATAAAATGACATAAAAATTGCAAAGACTGTCTCAAATAACACCATGGAAAAGGCTATTGATACCTCAAGAAGATAGTTATGAAGCCGATCTAAAGTTTGAGGAAATGTTGTTGCAGATATATTAACAACCATCAAACCCTGCTCCATAGAAAAAAGATGCAAAATGAAATAGCAGTCATTTTTAGTTCTTGAAATTCCTAAAAATCAAGTTGCTGAGCTTGTGATCAGGCATGAATGTTGAACTGAGGAATATAAAAAGACATTAAATATTATTTCTTAAACATGAAAACCCAAGTGTAAGAAACGTGCACTGAAAATATTTTATGGTAGATGAGCATACAGCTGCAGAAGTGCATACAAATGCTTCACAATCCCTGGCAAGCTAGCGGAATTACAAGGAAAGTGCACTATCAAATACTGATTGAGGCATGATGTCACTGATCTTTATTTGAACAACAAATTTTCAGATTTCCACCTAGGGTTTTTATTCTAAAACAAACCTGTGTGTATGTATGTATGCATCCATGCAAAAGAAAATTAGGATTTTTACTTTAAAAACAAACCCACATGTAGATGTATGCATGCATGCATACAAAATAAAAAAAAACTAGGGTTCACCCTAAAGCATGGCAAATAGGGTTGTAACTCCAAGATGATGTATGTGAAACCTACCAACATGCATGAGAGATACAGATGCACAAAAAGAGAAGAAAGACAATGATGAAAAGGGGAGCAAAAATACCTTGACAGCAGCCACCCAATGCTGCAACAGAAGAAAATTTTCAGAAAAAGGAGGGACCGGTCAGTGGAAGAGGGACTGCAGCAGCCAGCAAGCAAGACCGAGAGGGAGCAACCAACAGCCACAAGCAAGGGAGAGAGGGAGCAACTGCGCAGCCACCAGCAAGAGAGAGAGGGAGCAACCGCAGCAAACCGCACACAGCAGGAGAGAGAGAGAGAGGTCTGACCGGCTCTCTTTCCACCCCCACCGGTTTCTATTATACCCCCCACCGGTGGTGGGGTGTCAAAAAAAAAAGAAACCCGAAAAGAAGAAGGCAAGGAAAAAGGAAAGAGGAGAAGAAAAAAAGAAAGAAGGACAAGGGGAGGAGGGCCGGTGCGCCCCGCCCGTCTGAGGAAAAGCCACAGCTCTTCGTGCAAGTCGCCGTGAACGGGGGGCCACGTGGTGGAAGCCCGTCAACAACGGAGGGTCGGAGCAATTACTCTAGGTCTTTATGACATTCTTATTTTTATTTTTTTCACATAAGGGTTATGAGAGGGAAGAACAGCGGAGGTGGGAGATGGATGAAGCTAAGCGTGGAGTGGGAGGAGACTCAGAGCATGTATATCAACCAAATGGAAAATGTATTCTCCGAATGATCGATGCCTTCCACAACCCGGAAGGGGGGCATTTATAGCGAGCTCTCAGGCTGCCAGCTCACAGATGATGGTGCCTTCTCGGCCCTTCAACGAAGATAAAAACAATGTACAGGGGTGATTCTCTTTATACAGTACTGACAGTGACATGTACAGTGAGATTCGTTTTATACAGTGATAGGTTTTAGCTCATCAACCTATTTGCAGACAACTGCAGCCTCCCTGTTATACTTTTGGCAAAGAACCTTCTTCCAAACCTCGTTTTCATAAAAAACGTTATGTTCCTGATCTTCTCGCATCCAGTAAGGATATGTTTGTCCGCGTAAAATTTATCTAAATAAATTACAAGAACTATTTACAGATAATCCTTCAAAGGATAAAAGTAGTCATATTCGGCCACGGTGGGATATATATCAATCTACCCAACCTTTCCTCCTCCACCTCAAGAATATAATGTCTTTATGCAACACGGTGCAGGATATGATCCTTACTCATTATTACGATAGAGAAGAAGAAGCAATATCATCAGAAGATGATCTACCTTATTATTTTTAAGAATTATCATTAATAAATGATTCTGAACAATATAATGTCTTTATGCAACACGGTCTGGATAATAACACCTCAAGGTGGTTGAGATTGTATTTTACCCACATCTATCCTCTCTCTCTCCTACCCCATCCCTATCTCTCTCTCATCTCTATCCCGCTCCCCGTCCCTATCCATGCCCCCCACCGGTTGCTTAGGTGGCACCGGTGGGGGGTGCCAACGTTGGAGCTCCCCCCGCCCCCCCCCCCCCCCCCGGTCGCTCCTTGTTTGGCCTATAAAAGGCACCCATCTCCAAAGCAAAAGACATGCACAGAGAGCTAAAAAAAATAAAAATAAGGGAAGGCTCTGCTCAAGGTTTTCTGCAGAAATAGAAGAAAAAGAAGCTCTTATAGAAGGAATTTGTGCATGGAACTAAAAAGGACAAGGAATTTTTTTTTGTTTTCTGTTATTATTGCAATATTGTGAATAATAATAAGAAGAAAAAAGAGGTTTATTTCTATTGGTGAAATAACCCTAATTTGTGTATGGTTTATTCTTATCGGTAGAGTAACCAATTTTTAATAGTTCATTCTTAATAGAATGACCATGTGATTAATGGTTCTCTCTTATTGGTAGAGCGGCTATGTGTCACATGAATCATCTTATTAAAGGCATCATTATCTATTGGTTCCTCTAATTGGATTTATTTCTATTGGTGAAATAGCCTGTGCATGGGTTTACTCTTATTGGTAGAGTAGCCATAATTTTTAATGGTTCATTCTTAATAGAATGACGATGTCGTCATGTGCTTCTCTCTTATTAGTAGAGCAGCCATATAACCCATGGACCATTTTATTAAGGTGATTGTGCTCCCATAAAACATATCGTTGTTGTCTCATAATCGTGGTTCGTTCATATCGGTTGAACGGCCAATTTGTTGTGGTTCCTTCATATTGGTTGGAGGACCGTTAAGGGATATCCTTAAATATGTGGTGGCCCTCATGCCCCATTAATTAAGAGTATCCTTTATTTACCTATATCCTCTCAAATGAACATAAATGAGGGGATATGTTGCCTAAAGAATCCCCTATCCTTCTTAAAGGATACCTTCAATTATTTCACCTTCTTCAAAGGGTCCTAATGAAGGTTGAGTCCAAAAGACTGATCTCCTTAGCACTCTTAAAGACCCTAAGTCCTCGTGTCCTTATGAGAACTTAAAAGTCCTTTAAGTATCCTTTAGGAAATCCTTATGAATTCTTTCAAATATATAAAAAGGAAACCTAGTCTGCATGCACCACACTAAGGCAATCTACTTTATTTCCTGCTTTATTCATGGACCTTAATGGACGGTTAACCAAGGGTTGTGAGTTGATAACTGGTGTAATTAACACTCACCGAAGTCAGTGGGGAGAGGTCAAGAACATGGATCCACGCTTGATCCAAAACCTCAGACTTGAGAACTAATCCCAAGTTCTTAAAGTCTACATTAAAAAAAAGAGAGGAACATGTTTTCAAAACCCCAAGAATTCTCTTTCAAAACCAAAAGCCTCTTCTAAACAAAAAAATTATTTTTCAAGAATCAATAATCATTAAAGAAAAATGAAGTCTCACAGTACTCCAAACCACTTTGGAACATTCACTGCAATATGGCTCTTTGGCATCAGTTTAAACATTTTAATTTAACATGTCTCCATTGATCTGACATTCATTTTAATTATTTTTGAATTTGCTCAATGAAGATGCATTTCTGAGTTTCTTGATTTTGGATCCTTCACACTGAATTATGGTTGGTGGTAGCAGCATTCCTTTTATAAGAGAATATACTTGAACTCCTTGATCTCCTGCCACTTAATGATGCTTGATAAAAGAATGACATGGTGATAAGAAGTTCATGCAGATTGAATACAATGCAGCATAAAAATGAAGCGAAATGGTGAGATGCAAATGTGCTGATGCATTAACCTGGTTATAGTTACCCTTTTTGAAATTTATTGATGCATGCCTTAGACATAGATCACCATTAAACATGTCAAAAGCGGCCTAAGTCTAGGAACTCATTTCATGAATTTTGAAAGAAGTGCACTGTTGAGTATTCAACGCTGTACTGTGATGGGCTTGATTTCAGGAGTTTCAAGAGAAGGCAACTGTTGAATGTCTAATGGTGGCCTATAGTGGACTTCAGTCAATTTTTGGAATATTTAAAGGAAGGGCCATCTGCAGCTGCCTAGTGACAGTCTATGGTGACTTAATTAATTTTTTAATGTAGTCCCTTAAGACTGTGCCACAATCAGATGTGCAAAGGTGCCCTATGATGGACTTACTCAAATTTTCAAGTGTATGGTGGGAGAAGAGCTGCTGTTGAGTATTTAATAGTGGTCTGCCACGAATTTAGACAATTTCAAAGATTTCAGTTGAGGGCCATCATTGACATTTTCCAGTGATGGACTATTCCCAGTGGCAGAGCCAAGCTCTCTCCGTAAAGCTCTCCACACGGTTTGTATCCATCTATCTCACTCTAGACCCAAAGACCCCTCAAATTTTGCTTTTCATCTTGGGCATGCTAGGAGTTTGGCCCTTTAGAGGCCTCTCTCGGTTTTCGCTAGTGAAAACATAGTAAGTGTTGAATTCAGATCGACAAAGGTGACAATATTTGCCAATTTGGGGGGTCATTTCTCCTACAACACTTTCCCACAAGAAGTGGGATGCCACCATTGCCTCCATTGGGGATCACTCCCCCATCCAGTTGCTGGGTGCCCAAATGGCTGAGTACCTCTCTCCATCCCTTTGTCTTTTTCCTTTCTTTCTCTCTTCTCTCTTTTTTTCCCCATTTGGGGCCAATCTTCTTAAGGAGCTGAGAAACAAAAAGAGAATGGTGCCTACCATTGATGCCCCTCACCATTGGGGAAAAAAGAAAGAAAAAATGGGATCTTAATTGATTGATCAGTCCAGTCTGATTGGGATTCTGGCCATATGAAACAGATCAGGAAGTGGCTAGCAATGAGTCAATGACTAGTCAAAACTTCCCCTCAGATAGCTTGAATAGCCCTTGGGAACATATCAGCCCAATCTAGGCTGATCCTGGGTGGGATCAGTCAATCTGGTCGTCTTCTTTTTTTTTTGTGAAAAAGGTCCAGATTGCACCACTAATTTTATTAAGAATAAATAGAAGTAGTACAATGTGAGACTTCATTTTTGAAAGCAATCTTTTCTTTTAAAATGGACTTAAAAGATTTTTAATTTTCAAAAGAATCTTTTTTCTTTGTTTTATTGTAAGTGTAGACTTTGAGAACTTAGGATTTGCCCTCAAGGAGTCTAGGGTTTGGGTCAAGAATGGATCTGTGAATTTGACCTCTTCCCACTGACCTCGATCAGTGTTAATTACACCAATCACCAATTGACAATCCTTGATTAACCGTCCTTTGATGCCCTTGAAATAAAATGCACGACAAGAAACCTAGACATTGCACTACACACAATACAGGAAACAAGTTTTGTTTTAGACATTTGCATAGACTTTGTGGGCTCGGTGTCCATCTTTTAGAATCCCTTTAGAAATCTTAAAGGACACTATAAAGGATATTTAGAGGACTTCAGACTCACATGAAGGTATGTGAGCATATGAACTTTAAAAAGTTTTAAGAGAACATGCTTTTGAACAAAATCCTAATTAAAACTCTTAAAAGTAATTAAAGAATTTGACAGTATCCTTAAAGTATCTTTTTAGAAATCCTTGAGAAACCATTAAGGAAATGATTAAGATTGGATGGATTTGGGTAGCATCTTCTCTTTCTTTTTGCTCCTTTTTTTTTTAAGAACTTGCAAGGAAAAGACTTAGCTAATGGGGTCTAACGACCACCACATAACTAAGAATATCCTTTTAAAACTTAATGGTCCTCCAATCAATATGAATGAACCAATAACTTTATCGGTCATGCAACCAATATGAATAGACAAAACTAACTTATTTTGATTTTTTTTAAGTTAAACACATTTCAACTTGGTCAACACATCCATCATTTAAACAAATGAAATTGAACATGCATCAAATGAATGAAATTGGACATACATCAACCCAATGAAATTAGACATGCATCAACCACGTGCAAAACCTTATTTAAGTTCACTTTATGCATACACCAAGTTACATCAATTTCGATCATCTCATCAATAGGAATGAATCATTAAGGATTTGGTCACCCCACCAATTAATAGTGAACCAAAAAAAACTTCATGGCCATCCCACCGATAGGGACAAACCACTAAAATGATTTTGATCACTCTATCAATGAGAGTAAACTACAAATTGAATGGTCATTCTACCAATAGGAATGAACCAAGAATTTAATGGTCATTCCATTAATAGGAGTGAACCAAGAAAAGAACTTTGGTCACTCTACCAATAAGAGTGAACCACATATTTATTGGCCATTCCACCAATAGGAATGAATCACTTAATTAATTAATTAAAATTTTGGCCATTCAACCAATATGAGTGAACCATTTAATTGATTAACATAATTACAATTCATACAAAGTAACTAATAGTCATGTCCAATATATGCCACGCATAGCGAGTCTTCGAGGTGTTGAGGAACGGAGCTTGAATGGCGCTTGGACGGCATGAATCTTCACCAAAAATAGCGTCAGCACTTCGTGAGCTCTCCAAAAAAAAAAACCCTCTGTAGCAGCCCCTCTAGGGGTTTTTATAGGGGAGAGAAAAGGGAGAGAGGGGTGAGAAAGAGAGGGAGGGGGGTGCGGTGGCACTCCTCACCAGTAGGGGTGTCCACCAATGGGGGGAGCTACAGTGTGGCTCCTCCTCCCTTCTTTATTATTTTTTCCCTCCTCTTTTTTTCTTTTTGTTTATATATCCCCCTTTTTTCTTCTTTTCGTCTAACTTCATAAAAAAAATATTTCAACAAATGCCCCCCACGGGACATATGTCGGAAGCAGGGCAAAGACATGTGTCCCTTGTATCAATTTCATAGTCTTTGGTCAACTTGCATTCGACTGAAGGCTCATAGGCCCTTACTTGAGCATCGGGACGCCTTGAATATGATGCAACCTGCCCAAATCTCCTTGAGACCTCGGGGGTAAACCGATCTTTGTGATCTCGACCCTTCGAAGTTTTACCTCTGTTTGGACTTTGGGTAGCCCTGTTTTGATTATTCTGGTGGACCAATGGCACTCTCCCAAACCTTAACTTGTGATTTTCGCGTCAGACCATGTTTAGCTTCTTCGGCGAATCCTGACTTGAATCTTAGGGTGTGAACAACCATCTTCTGATGTTTTAGGGCACATCGTAAAAGTGACCCTAACTGGCTAGAACTTTAACTGCAATGAGCCGATCTTTGGGTGTGAAAAATTCTCTCTTGGCATTTTAAGACACATTCAGAAGTGACCCTAACTAGTTGAAGCCTTGACTTCAATATATCGAACTTTGAGTATGAACAACCCTTTTTCTGGCATTTTAAGGCATATGGTGAAAGTAACCCTAATTGGCCGAAGCTTTGACTGTAAGGAGCCAATTTTTGGGTATGAACAACCCTCTTCTGACATTTTAGGGCACATTGTAGAAGTGACCCTAACTGGCCGAAACTTTGACTTCAGTAAGTCGAACTTTGAGTATGAACAATCCTCTCATGGCATTTTAGGGCACATTGAGAAGGTGACCCTAATTGGCCGAAGCTTTGACTGTGATAAGCTGTAATAACCCCTTTTGGGAATGAACAACCTCCCTTTTGGCATTTTAGGGCACATTGTGGAAGTGGCCCTAGTTGGCCGGAGCTTTGACTACGATAAACCGATCTTAGGGTATGGGATAACCCTCTTCTGACGTTTTAGGGTACATGATGAAAGTAGCCCTAATTGGCTGAAGCATTGACTTTAACGAGCCGAACTTTGTAACTTTGCCATGATCCATAGGCCTTCGTTTTGCTTCTTTGCCCTTCAAACTTTTGATAGTAAATTGCTCTCAATTTTTTCTTTCCTTTTGTACGTAGCCTGCTTCTTTCCTCCTTTGCGTCATGGCCGAGGCAAGAGGCCTGTCTTTGTTGCTCCTAGATGGCGTCCAAAAACTTTTTGGTGAATTTGGTACAACTTTAACTCGCTTCATTATATGCTATCTCGGATTCTTCGAGTATCGAACACCACCTTCGGCTCCTCAAATGCATTTAAGAGCTTCCGAGACAAAATGACTCATAAGCACGATGTCAGGTCTCTTCATGAAACTTGAACTTTGGTAGGTTCTTGTTGTAATTATATCGCCGTCTTTCCGAAATTGACTTTGATTTTGACTTCTCACAATTTTGTCTCCCTTCTCTTCGTGATTCGGCTATCCTAAGGGCTTGTCTCGAATAGCGCACTTTCTGTGACTTGGTTCCCTAAGAGCCTATCTCGGGCAATACATTTATCCATTAGTGGAACCTTGATTTCAAATCATCCCTTTCGAGTTTTCATCAGAATTAACCCCCTCTTATTTTTGCATGCACGTCCTTTTAGATTTTTATGCAGCGGGGTTATCCATTTTTACCTAAGACGGATTTTCACCTTAACCGGATTTTGGGACCTTTTTACCCTTAACTGTCTCTTTTCTAGGAGGAAAAAGTTGAGTCCGTCGAAGCACCTCAATTTTAAACTCTTTTTTTTCAGTAAGGAATTATGGCTTCCCTGTGTGCCAGACTTGGATAGAGTTTTCAATTTTGTTCGGTAGGGAATTATGGCTCCCCTGTGAGCCGAAGTAGTGGGGCTTAGGATTGTTGTGGGACTAGGAATTCTGGATTTGTGAGGCTTTGGGACACAATGGCTCCCCGGGCCAAGATTTTTTTGGGTGGACCTTTTCCAATGGGACAGAGGATTTGGAGATTTTCCTAGAAAGTGAAAGTCCCAAGTAGCGTAATGGATTTTTGGGGTTTTTTCGAGGGGATAAAAGCTCCAAGTGACCATGGATTTTGGATTTTCAAGGAGGTAAAGGCTTCAAGTGGCCATGAATTTTGGGGTATTCAAGAGGTAAAGGCTCCAAGTAGCCATGAACTTTGCGTTTATCGATGAAAATTCTCCCGGTGGGACAAGATGTTTTAGATTTCTAAGGTTTTGGATGCCATGGCTTTATGGGCCAAAAACTTTGGGATGGTTTTGGGTTTTAGGATACAACGGCTCCTCAGGACAGAAACTTTGAGAATTTTTTGATTTTGGGACACAACAGCTCTCCGAGCCGAAAACTTTAGGATTTTTTGGGGTTTGGCCTTTTGGGACACAACGGCTCCCCGGGCCAAAAACTTTAGGAATTTTTTTGGTTTTGGGATACAACGGCTCTCCGGGCCAAAACTTTGAAATTTTTTGGGTTTTGAGATATAACGACTCCCCGACCAGAAACTTTAGGAATTTTGAGTTTTGAGATACAACGGCCTCCGGGGTTGGAAACTTTAGGAATTTTTGGTTTTGCTTGGTGGGACAAGCGACTTTGGGATGGATGAGTCTTTTGGATCTATCCAAGGTGAAGATTGGATTTTCCCACTTCTTTACCGAGTCGGGAGAACGTCGTCATCGTCGTCTCGATCGTAACCCTTTATTGAATGTCACCTCGCCAATTGTGAGGTGAGCTAAAGATTTTCTCGTCATTGACGACTTCGACATCCTCCCTACGTAAGGATGTGGGAAAACTCGACCTTCACCAAGGATAGGCGAGGAGAATTCTCCTCCCATTAAGGTGCTTTTACAAGTCGTTTCTCCAATGGGTTGTTTTTTTTTTTTAATTACTAACTCTAGCGCCCTCACAAGTCTTCGCCAAGACTAGCCCATTCTTACTTTTGCCTATACGCTCTTGCGGGTTTTCACACAGCAGGGTTTTCTATTTTTACATGAGGCGCCCTCGCGGGTTTCCAACTCAACCAACTTGAAGACCTTTTGCCCTTAACTGGCCCCCTTTCAATGAGAGGATCAATTAAGTCTATTAGGACACCTCATTTTTAAATCCTTTCTTTCTTTCTTCCTCTTCTTCTTCTTCTTCTTCTTTTTACGGTTTCTTTAGCTGTGAATTCTCGGGAAGTTCATGTTCCAGAGCATAATATAACTTTATGTGGCGCCCGTTCAACGGAAGGAATGTCACATTCCCTTTTTCATCAACTAATTTGTAGGCGCCTCATTCATATACTTTACTGACTATGAGGGGTCCTATCCAATTAGGCTTGAATTTGTTCTTGGGACGGGACACCATCACATCTTTCTGTTTGACCATGACTAGGTCGCCTTTCTTGAATACTCTTTCCTTCGTCATCTTGTCAAAAGCCCTAGACATTCGGACCTAATAGACTTGTAAACGTTGATAAACCGTCAATCTTTCGCCTTCAAGGTCCGTTAGCTCCTCATAGCGCCTTTGTGCTTCATTTAAGTCGTTTTTTTGCCATTCATAATGTAGAGCCATCAAGTAGGAAGCCAACTCAATTTCAATTGGAACTACTGCCTCTGCCCCATAAACCAGGGAATACGGTGAGCAACCTGTCGGGATTTTGTAGATCGTGGAGTAGGCCTATAATGTTTCATTCATCTTTTCATCACAATTCCGCTTTTGTCCTTTACTAATTTTTACCAGTAACTTGCAAAGTGTCTTATTGAATGCTTCAGCCATGCCGCTGGCTTGAGGGTTGTAGATTGAAGATGCATTCCATTCAATGCAGAATTTGACCGCCATCTTGTAGATTGTCTGGTTCTTGAATGGAGGGTCATTATTTGATCTGATCCGGCTGGGTGTTCCGAATCTACACATGATGTTGTGTTGGACAAAATGCGACACTATTTCACCTGTGACTCCCTTCAACAAGATGACTTCTACCCAGTGCGTGAAATATTATGTAGCGGCTAAAATATAGTTATAACCTTTTGACGAAGGTGGGAGTGGACCTACCACATCAATACCTTAATGGGTGAAAGGCCACTAGGGACTGCAGGGTGTAACTACTTTAGAGGCCTTCTAGTGATGGGCCTAAAAGCTTGGCATTAAGGGCAGCTCTTGGCCATCTTCTCACAATCTACATACATCGTTGGGTAGAAGAAATCTTTAATTTAGATGTTGATCTTCATTTTCAGGCCAGATTGATGCGTTCTGCAGACCCCCGGAGTGAACTTCTTTCATTATTTTTTTAGTCTCCTTTAGTGAAAGGCACCTTAAGAGGACCGCATTTTTGTCTTCAGGAACTAGCCGGTATAAGACCCCACCAATCAACATGTAAGACACTGCTCTACGTAATAGTTGAACCCTTTCAGCTTTATCATTTGAGAGCCAACCTTCCTTGATTTTGATTATGGGAATCCACCAGTCATCTTCTTCCACTTTGCCTTCTTATACGACGTTGACTTCGAACACTGTTAAGTCGTCTTCTTCATTCAGAGAGCTTAGGAAGAGTCTCCTATCTTTCACAAGGACTTTAGCCTCGCCTGCTATTGACAACTTTAAAACGGCAGTTAGTTTGGCAAGGGCATCGGTTTGAGCATTCTGGCCCCTTTTGACATGTTCTATTTGGAAAGTATAGAACCTTTCACTTAATCTTACGACAGCAGCATGATAGGCTATCAATTCCGTCTTTTTGGCTTCGAAGATTCCGAGGACCTACCTGATGATAAGGAGGGATATACTTGGATGCACCGGACACCAATTTTTAGGGCGACTTCTAACCCCACTATCAGAGCTTCATATTCTGCTTCATTGTTTGTCAAGGGTTCTGTGAGTGCATACGAATGGTGTAGCACACCCCACCTTCCGGAGTAACAAAGACAAGACCTGCTCCAGCTCGGGTTCTTGATGTGCCGTCGGGCATGGTGACAGTTCTTGATGCTCCATCCAAATATAACTGCCAGACTTTGATTTCAGCCTGTTGCACTTCCAATGCTTCTTGTGCTGGCAACACCACCTCATCCAGCAATTCACTGTTTAGAAGAGAGTCTTCGGGAATTGGGTGAGCCGCCAGAAATTCGACCATGCCTTATCCATTTATTGCCTTCTGGGGTACAAATGTGATGTTAAATTCCATGAGAAGTAAAACCCACTTCCCCAGTGTTTTTGAAAGTATAGGTTGCCAAAGCAAAAACTTTAGCAGGTCAAACCACGATATGAGTTAGACCTCGTGCGCAAGCAGATAATGTCTTGGCTTCTTGACGGCGAATACTAATGTAAAGCACATTTTCTCCATGGAAGAGTAACGATGCTCAGAACCTACAAGCATCCAGCTGAGATAATATAGTGGTTGCGCCTTGCCATCTTCACTTTCTTGTGCCAATGATGCCCCCAGGGAAGCATCCAGGGCTACGATGTAGAGGATCAACGGCCTGCCTTTTATAGGTGCCCCCAACACCGGAGGCTTAAGGAGATACTCTTTGATTTTGTCGAAGGTATGCTGGCACTCCTCGTCCCATATAAATGGAACCCCTTTCTTTGTTAACTTCGAGAAGGGTTGGCACCTTCCCGATAGGTTAGAAATGAATTTTTTGATGTAGGCTAGCTTGTCTTGTAGAGATCTGAATTCAGTCAGGTTTTTTGGAGGCAATATATAGCTTTTATTTTGTCAGGGTCGATTTAATCGCTCGGTATCTGACCACGAAACCAAGGAATTTGCCATTGGACACCCCGAAAGCGCACTTCATGGGATTCATCTTCAGTTGATATTGTCGAAGCCTTTCGAATACCATCAGTAGATCTGCCAAATGGCCTTCTCTTTTTTTCAGACTTCACAACCAGGTCGTCTGCATAACATTCGACCAGGTCGTGAAGCATTTCATCAAAGATCTTTTCCATGGCTCTATGGTAAGTGGCGCTAGCATTTTTGAGCCCAAAGGGCATTCTCTTATAGTTGAAGATTTCCTTGGGAGTTCTAAAGGCCGTATAGTTTTTGTCTTTGATGGCCATCCTTATTTGATTGTATCCCGATGAGCCGTCTATGAAGATAAAGCTTCAAACCTGTGGTTACATCTACCATTGTTTTCGTGATCGGTAGTAGAAAGTCATCCTTGGGGCACACTTTATTCAAGTCTCAGAAGTCAATGCAGACTCGGACCTGACCTTTTTTCTTCTTTACTGGTACAATATTGGCCAGCCACACTGGGTACATACATTCTTTAATGAAGTCAATGTCCTACATCTTGTCGACTTCAGCATTTACTTTCATCTCCAATTATGAATGCATTCGCCTTTGAGGTTGCTTTACGGGCTTAGCATCAGGTAGAATGGACAGCTCATATTCTGCCACTGAAGGATCTAGGCCAAACATTTCTTTGTATTTTCAGGCAAAATAGTCTTTAAACTCTAAGAGGAGCTTTATATATGTATGTCTTTCATCTTCTTTTAGAAGGACACTACTGAATATTGGGCGAAAGTCTTCTGACTTGCCCAAATTGACTTCAATCAATTCATCAACAATACCTTGTCCTCCGTCTTCCATCTCCTGAGGAGTTGGTCGAAGATCGATGAAATCTTCTTCTTCATCGGTGTTGGCCAGACAAGCTTCATGCCAAGTGGGCTCCTCTTCCGAGTGGGCTATTTGATTTATTTCCTGAGACTCTTCTAAAGGGGAAATGGAAATACACAAAGGATAAAATGTACAACAAGAAAGCTAGACATTGCACCACACATAATAAAGGAAATAAGTTTTATTTTAGACATTTGCATAGACTTTGTGGGCTCGGTGTCCATCTTTTAGAATCCCTTTAGAAATCTTAAAGGATACTATAAAGGATCTTGAGAGGACTTCAGACTCGCATGAAGGCATGTAAGCGTATAAACTTTAAAAGGTTTTAAGAGAACGTGCTTTTGAGCAAAATCCTTATTAAAACCCTTCGAGGTCATTAAAGAATTTGACAGTGTCCTTTAAGTATCCTTTTAGAAATCCTTAAGAAACCATTAAAGAAATCATTGAGATTAAATGGATTTAGGTAGCATCTTCTCTTTCTTTTTGCTCTCTTTTTTTTAGGAACTTACAAGGAAAAGACTTAGCTAATGGGGTCTAATGACCACCACATAACTAAGAATATCCTTTTAAAACTTAATGGTCCTCTAACCAATATGAAGGAGCCAATAACTTTATCAGTCATCTAACCAATATGAATGGATCGAAACCAACTTATTTTGATTTTTTTTTTTTAGTTAAACATATTTCAACTTGATCAACACATCCACCATTTAAACAAATGAAATTGAACATGCATCAAATAAATGAAATTGGATATAAGACATGCATCAACCACATGCAAAACTTTATTTAAGTTCACTTTGTGCATACACCAAGTTACATCAATTTTGATCATCCCACCAATAAAAATGAATCATTAAAGATTTGGTCACCCTACCAATTAAGAGTGAACCAAAAAAACTCCATGGCCATCCCACCGATAGGGACAAACCACTAAAATAATTATGGTCACTCTATCAATGAGAGTGAACCATAAATTTAATAGTCATTCCACCAATAGGAATGAACTAAGAATTTAATGCCATTCTACTAATAAGAATGAACCAAGAAAAGAACTTTGGTCACATTACCAATAAGAGTGAACCACATTTATTGGCCATTCCACCAATAGGAATGAACTACTTAATTAATTAATTGAAATTTTGGTCATTCAACCAATATGAATGAACCATTTAATTGATTAACATGATTACAATTGATACAAATTAACCAATGGTCATGTCCAATATATGTCACGTACGGCGAGTCTTCGAGGTGTTGAGGAAAAGGAGCTTGAACGACGCTTGGACAGCTTGAATCTTCACCAAAAACAGCGGCAGCACTTCGTAAGCTCTCTAAAAAAAAAAAAAAGAGAGAAAAAGAAAAACCTCTGCAACAGCCCCTATAGGGGATTTTATAGGGGAGAGAAGAGGGAGAGGGGTGAGAAAGAGAGGGAGGGGGGTGCAGTGACACCCCCTAAGGGTGCCCATTGGTGGCACCCCCCATCGGTGGGGGTGTCCACTGGAGGCACCCCCTACCAGTGGGGGTGCCTACCGGTGGCAGCCCCCACTGGTGGGGGTGCCCACCGGTGGGGGGAGCCACGGTGTGGCTCCTTCTCCCTTCTTTATTTTTTTTTCTTTTATTTTTCCCTCCTCTTTCGTTCTTTTTATTTATATATCCCCTTTTTTTCTTCTTTTCTTCTAACTTCATAAAAAAAAATGTTTGAACATACAATCGACTAAGATTTCCTATCTTAGAAAAGAAAAAAGAAAATCAAAATTTAAGAGACAACTCTCATCCGCTCTGCCGCAGACACTCCCAAGATATAACGACTCCAATTATAGAAGAAAGAAGATATCAACAAGACAATATTCTCAATATATATTTTACTTCCTGGAAAAACAAACATTCCTTTCCTTCCAAATCCACCAACAAATCACATATGGCAAGAGTTGCAAAATTTTTATCCTGGTATCTTTAGGTAGCTTGTGCTTCAACTGATTGAAATGATCTCACATGTCCTTCATATTATTCAATTGAACAATTATTTTGAACATCTTGCCGAAAATTTTCAAATCTCTTTACTTATATGGCATGTGATTGTAGTTAGGGGTAACTTTGTCATTGTATGCTTTATATTTATTTGTCTCCTTTTTACTCTTGGTGTGTGAGTTGTACGAGGTTAGCTATGCTTCAATGGGAACATGGGTATTTATGTTCTTGTTCATGTTTCATGATTGTAATCCCAATATCACATCATATATAAAAGGTTAGCCCCCTTGTTGTTTGTCCATCACTTCTCCTCTCTTCCTCCTCCCTTCTTCTTACTTTTCTACATGATATCAGAGCGGGCTTTGTGTCCTAGGTATCACACGTCTGGCCATGGTGCCTAATGCCCACTTGTCAGTGCATAATGCCCATATGCGGAGGCGTGTTGGAGATAGTCCCACATCGGATATTCATGGAAACCACCTATCTATATAATGATATGACCCTTCAACTCAAGGCCTAGGTTTTGAGTTGAACATTGAATGGGCCTAACAAAAAAAACTTTTGCATGGTACCAGAGCGGTGGAGAAGGGACCCGCTCTCTTCTCTTTGTTGTTCGGTGCCTTGGTAAGGTTTTTGGACAGGGGCGGTGCTTGCCCTTGCAACCGGTCCCTTGTTTTGGTGAAGAGGACTTGCAGGTGCCCTTGGTAGTGCTGTCCGGTGCCCTTGTTAGGGTTTTCGTACAGGTCGGTGCCTTGTTTTGTAGGTCGGTGCCCTATTTTCAAGATTCTTGCCACTGGTGTCCTCTTCAAGTGTAGAGGAATAGGTCGGTGCGCTGATTGGGGTCCTTGGGACAGGTCGGTCCCCCTGTCATTGCGACCGGTCCTCTTCTTGAGTAGAAAGGACAGGCCAGTGACCTGTTTTGGTGGTCTTGGGGCAGGCTGGTGCCCTGCTCTTGGCAACTAGTGCCTTGCTTTGGTGGAGAAGGAGTCGGCAGCCCTACCATTCTAGGGTTTTCTCTTCCACACAGCTTTCCTTGGTCTTGGGATTCAACCACATCACAGTGATAGTTGCGTGAAGTTGTCTTTTTCCCTCTCCATGGATTCGTCAACAAGTAGCGGTGCTGATTCTCAGGAAGTTGACTCTTCCATGATGCGTCGTGTTGGTCTTTCATCCATGGAGCACCATCTCCTTGCTCTGTAGATGACCACGGTGAAATTAACAAAGACTAATTACCGTCTCTGGTCTATCTCCGCCTGGACTTTCCTTAAAGGACGAGGAAAGACAGGTTACATCGATGGTAGAATAAAGGAACCAACATATGATGACCCTACCTATGCTATGTAGGAACTAGAGAATAATCTAGTTATGGGATCGATCCTCAACCCTGTGAGTTCAGAGATCCAACAACTGATTATGATGAAGAGGATTGCAAAGGAAATGTGAGACATTCTAAATCAAATATATGGGCAAATGTAGGATGTCTCATGTATTTATCAATTGACCACTAATATACAGGACTTAAAATAGGGTAGTGTTGGCATGACCACTTACTTTGGATTGCTAAAAAGTAAGTGGAAGGAATTAGATTACTACTCTACTTACAGTTAGGCTTGTACTGAAGATCAGAAGATTTATTTGCAGTATGTAGAGCAAAATCGGATTTTCAAGTTTCTTGCTAACCTCACTTCAGAATATGAGAGCTTACAGACTCGCATACTTAGCATTGACCTCCTTCCATCCCTTGAATAAGTGTACTATAAGGTATTGAGAGAAGAGGGGAGAAAGAAAACTATGAGTGGAGGTACTGTAGCAACTGGTGGTCGTGCTTTGGGAGGGTCCTCTGCGCTAGCCAATACCTTCTCGAAGCCAGAAAACTATGAATGGAGGTACTATAGCGGTTGGTGGCCGTGATTTGGGAGAGTCCTTTACGCTAGGCAGCACCTTCTCGAAGCCTGGAAAAGGTGACAGTGGTCAGGGAAAGGAGAAAGGAATGACTGGAAGACATTGTGCACACTGTGGGAAGGATAATCACAATGTAGACAAGTGTTGGGATCTCTACCCTGATAAGAAGTCGCTAAAATCAGGAACGCAAAGAGTGGACAGCAGGTAAAGAATAATGTTGCCATTAATCAAGGCCCAAATTATCCTCTCAACTCCTCTTTCGATGGTGGTTTCATTACTTCTCAGATGCCTGCACTCTCCACAAGTGATATTCTTCATCTTCAGCAAATTCTCTCTCAGGTTGGAACATCTTCGTCTGCCACCAAACCTACCACACCAGGTATTACAGGGCGGCTTTGAGTATCACCCACTATCTCCCCTTGTAGCCCTTGGTTCATTGACTCAAGAGCTGAAGACCATATGACCAGTGCCTCTTCTCTCTTTACTTCATATTCTTTAAGTTCTAGACAAGAGAAACTCACCATTGCAGATGGTACCTGTGCTACTATGGCAGGTAAAGGATCTATGAGTCTCAATGATGACCTGCCTTTGTCTTATGTGCTTTATGTTCCTACCCTTCCTATTCATCTTTTGTCTGTGAGCAACTTGACTAAATCTTTTAAATGTTCAGTAACCTTCTTTCCTACATATTATGTTTTTCAGGACTTGAAACATAAACATACGATTAGGACTAGTCGTAAAGTGGGAGGCTTGTATCACTTTGAGCCTAGTGGTAGAGCCGTATTCCAGTCTAGTATTGATGGTAGCATGAACCCAAAACTTAAAGCGATCCATTTGTAGCACAGTCGTCTAGAGCACTTGTCTTTTAAGTCATTACAAGTCTTGTTCCCTTCTTTGTTTAATTTAATAAAAGTTGACACTCTTCAATGTCAAGTGTGTCAACTTGCTAAACATTATAAAATCAATTTTTAAATTTCCGTGAATAAAAGTAATTTTCCTTTCCAACTTGTTCATTCTGATGTCTAGAGCCTAGCTTATGTTCTTTTTACGGATGGTCATCGCTATTTCATCAGTTTTATTGACAACTTTTCTCATTATTATTAGATCTATCTCATGAAATCTCATTAAGAAGTACCTTGAATCATTCAAGTGTTCTGCAAAATGGTTGAAAACCAGTTTGAACGATGAGCTAAGGTCTTTAGATCTGACAATAGAAGGGAGTACTTTGAGAGGACCCTTAATATATTTATGGACGATGAGGGAATCATTCATAAGAATTCATGTGCCTATTCACCTCAACAAAATGGGATGGCAGGAAAAAAAAACAAACACTTACTTGAGACCTCTCGAGCTCTTCTCTTGCAACGTCAGCTGCCTAAAAAATTTTGGGATGATGCTATCCTGACCGCCTCCTATGTTATCAATTGTATGCCCTCTAGGACACTTGACTACATGTCTCCTATTTGGGTACTTTATCCTGATCATCCATTGTTTGCTTTAGAGTCCTGTGTCTTTATAGTTTGTGCTTTGTTTATTCTTTAAGTCCTAGTTCTACTAAGTTGGACCTTTGTGCTATCTGTGGCATTTTTATGGGTTACTCTCCCACTCAGAAAGGATATAAATATTTTGATCCCAAAATAAGGAGAAAGTATGTCCTTAAGGATGTCACTTTCTTTGAGTCTGAGTCTTATTTTGCCCCTTAGTCAGAGGTAAGGGGGAGGATTCTCCTACCTCTTATTGTGATTCCTCTCCCAAGTCTATTCCATTACCTCTTGCCACTGACATGACGGGTGCCACATTTGGATCGTCAGAGAAGCCTCCATCAAATATGCTTACTTACTCTAGGCATACACGGCACAAGAATAGGCCTTCCGCAAATCTACCATCTTAGAAAGTTGCTGAAATTTCAGGTCTAGTTTTGGCATCCTCACCTATTGCAGTTGTTGATTTGAACCTTCTTATTACTGTTAGGAAATAGACGAGAGCCTGTACCAAGCATCACATTTTTAATTATGTTTCTTACTCTTGTTTCGCACCATCCTATTGTTCTTTTCTGCCTGCTATTTCTACTTATTATGTTCCTAACTCCTTTGTTGAAACTGGTAAGGATCCAAGGTGGGTGTAAGCAATGGATGAGGAGATGCAAGCCCTTGATAGAAATAATACCTAGGAATTGGTGACTCTACCTCTGGGGAAGAGTATAGTCGGGTTTAGATGGGTGTACACCATTAAATACCATCTTGATGGCATTGTTCAAAGGTATAAGGCCAAATTGGTTGCCAAGGATTTTACCCAAACATATGGTGTGGATTATATAGAGACTTTTGCTCATGTGGCCAAGTTGAAGTTTGTGAGTTGTGTTCTCTCTTGCTGTCCAGTTCCCTTAGGAGCCTCACTAGTTGGATGTCAAAAATGCTTTCGTCAATGGTGACTTGTAGGAGGAATGAGGATATATGCAGCCCCCACTTGGACTTGATGCTAGGGGAGAGTATGTAGACTAAAGAAGACATTGTATGGGTTGAAGCAGTGCCCAAGAGCATGGTTTGATAGATCTAGAACTGCTATGGTTCGGCTTTGTTACCAACAGGGAAATATTGATCATACTCTTTTCACCAATTGGAAGGATAGCCGAGTGGTAATTCTTCTTGTGTGTGTGGATGATATGATTATCACTAGAGATAATTCATCAGAGATATGGTAGCTTAAGGACCGCCTGACACATAAGTTTGATATCAAAGACCTTGGGGAACTAAAATACTTTCTTGGCATTGAGGTGGCCAAGTCTCAGCATACCCTTTACATTTGTCAACGAAAATACGCCTTGATTTGCTTCAAGAAACTGAAAAATTGGGATGCAAACCAGTACTCACTCCTATAGAGACCAATTATGGGCTTTCCGAGTTAGTGGGGGAACTTCTGTCTGAATCCAATAAAGGTGCATATCAATGGCTTGTGGGCAAGCTTTTGTATTTATCTCTCACTCGACTGGACATTGCTTATGTTGTAAACATTGTCAATCAGTTTATACATGCTCCTTGGGTCTCCCATATGCAAGCTATGGAGAGGATATTACGCTACATCAAATCCTATCGTAGCAGAGGGCTCTTGTACGCTCAGGCGGCTCATTTAAACATTAATGGTTTTACTGATGCTGATTGGGCAGGTTCTTAAGATGATAGACGGTCTACTACTGGCACTTGTTTCTTGGTGGAAACCTTGTCACTTGGCGAAGCAAGAAACAGACTGTATGTGCCCGTTCTAGTGCTGAAGCTGAGTATTGAACCATGGCTCATGGTGTTATAGAAATGTTATAGCTAAAGCTTTTCTTTCAAGATCTTGGGGTTCAAGTTCACACTCAAATGCGTCTTGTATTACGAGAATAAGGCTGACATCAGTATTGTTAACAACCCGGTTCAGCACAATAGAACGAAACACACTGAAATTGATAGTCATTTCATTTGAGAGAAACTGGATTCTGGGAAAATCTCTCTCTTATGTTCGTTCTGCTGATCAGCTCTCCGATGTCTTCACCAAAGGGCTGTCCAAGGATCTTTTTAGATCTCTTTTGTCCATAAGGAGGAGTATAGTCAGGGGTAACTTTGTCATTTGTATGCTTTATAATTATGTCTCTCTTTTACTCTTGGTGTGTAAGCTGTACAGGGTTAGCTATGTTTCAAAGGGAACAAGGGTATTTATGTCCTTGTTCATGTTTCATGTTTGTAACCCTAATATCACATCATATATAAAAGAGTTGAGTGGGGCGGCCTGTGTGGTGGTTGCTGCAGCCCCCTTGTTGTTTGTCCATTGCTTCTCCTCTCTTCCTCCTCCCTTCTTCTTACTTTTCTACAGTGATAAGCAAGTGATCAATGTCCTCTATATGAGTTCCACAGAGAATACAATCTGTACCATTTGTCACGCACCACTTGGTTCTGTACATTTTAGTGATGATTCGCCTTTTAAAAACCAGCCACAACAATCCCTGAACTTTGCATGGTGATTTAACCTTCCATATTCCATCATAATGTTTAACATATGGCTGATCTCTTTCCAGAAATTTGTAATAAGATTTGACAGAAAATACTCTTTCATTGTCTGCCCAGATTATCTTATCATTGTCCTGAAATTGACATGAACTTCTGCTAATAATTCAAGCAAATTCAGATTATCTTATCATTGTCCTGAAATTGACATGAACTTCTGCTAATAATTCAAGCAAATTCAGATACTGCATCTCTTCACTATCTTTGAGATCCTCCTCAGTGAGATTGACCACTGCACAGATCCGTTCTCCACAGAATATAGCTGACTGATAAGACTCTCTTTGTTACAGGCCAATTGAAAAATATTTGGAAATTTCTCCTTAGAGAGTTTCATTCCCTATCCATTTCTCCAACCAGAACAGTGTATTCATTCAATTGCCTACCTTGACTTTAATATATCTCTGGAAAGAACTTGTAGCTTTCAGAATATCCTGCCACATAGGTGACATCCCACACATATTTTTCAGCTGAAGAAAAAAGGCAGGTGACTGCTGCTAATGCTTCAACCGATCTGGTCTTGTCTGGCCAATTCCAGCATAAAATTGGCTGGAGGTGGATCGGGTTTAATTAGTGGACAAAATCATATTCGGATCTGGTAATCCGATCCAACTTTTGAATCCTCAGTGCTAAGGGCACCTCATCCCACCATTGAGAGCTCAGTGTTCCAATGTCGGGGTGGCGTCCATTGGCCAATAGTGACCTTCTCTCTAGAGGAACTCCAAACTTTGTTTAGGTGTTAAGAACACTTCACCCTCACCATTGAAGGTTCAATGTGCGAGGCGGAGTCTTTGGCCAGTGGTGGCCTTCACTCTAAGAAGACTCAAAAGAATCAGCTAAGTATTAAGAACACTTCATTTCATCATTTTAAGTTCTCTGTCCCAACGGCAGAGTGGAGACTGTTGGCCAATAATGGCCTTCTCTCCGAAAGAACTTCAGCAAATTCTCTGTGTGAAGAAAACTGCAACCCCAACTGTTGGAAGTTCAATATTCCAGTGATGGAGCAGAGTCTCTTGGTGAGTGTTGGCCTGCTCTCCAAGAGAACATCAGAAAATCTTCCATGTCAAGAAAACTTTACCCACAACAAAGGAAGTTCGACATTCCAACGACGTGGTGGAGTCATTTTGCCAGTGGTGCCTTCTCTTTAAAAGATCATAAAACTTCCTACATACCAAGAACTCCTCGTCCCACTGTTGAACCATGTATAAGAAGGTTGAAGGAGAATGCTCCTATTTGATGTGAATCAGTCTGTTTTGAGCTAAACAGATCTGACCCCTATACTTGGATAACTTAAAATGCAAATTTGAAAAGAAGGGATTTGAGTGGACCCACTTTGACGACTCCTCTACTTGAGAACATATGAAGCCCTAGCTGGCTCTGAGGAGCTGCAGATGGACAGCCGAGTGGCGGCAACAACATCTAGTGCATTTGCTGGTCGACAACAATAACAGCTAGTGCAGTTGGTGAATGGGTAGTGATGATAATGACTTCAATGGCTTCGAGGAAGACAAGGATCATGACGATGACGGTCGTGATTAGCTGTGCAACAAGGAAACGATGGTGATTGATAACACTGAATGAACATCGAGGGCTTCTCACACAAGTTGATGGTGGAAGATGTCAGATGGCACTAGAAACCTTTTCCCCAGAAACAGAGAGTTATCTGGTATGATTTAACGGGAAAACGAAGTCCTTATGACGGGAAGCAGACTTGATCATATGAGTGAGATCACAAGTCTCCTAGATGTCCGAGGTCTAACTTGAGCACTGATGCCATCTAGAGAGAGAGAGAGAAAGATGATGCACAATGTTGAACTCCAATGGTCTCTAGAGCAGGCTTTGATGATAACAGAAGTTAGACGAAGTAAGAGGGATAAGGAGTGGGGAGGAGAAAGAGAAGATATGGGAGAAGGAGGGGCTGGGGGGTTGTTTTTGTTTGTGTGTGTGTGTGTGTGTGTGTGTGTGTGAGAGAGAGAGAGAGAGAGACTCTTCATGTCGAGATCCCTTCAGATCTCCCCTTCGGAATATGCTGAGATGACATTCAGATCTGATAAAGCAGTCCTTACATATTTTGTGTGTATTTTGCATTATTCTTACTAATATTGCATTAACTTAATCATATCGAATGGCTCTTATCTGTGGCCTTGTATTCCCAGTCTCTCTGAAATCATTTCCAATCTCTTTGAGATCTATTTTCTTCAGCTCTCCAAAACATCCTGAAATACAATATGGCATCCCTTGGGTCAGGAAACCCAAGTTATCACCTGCCACAGGAAGAAGGCAACGATGGAGCTATGTAAAGGGGGCTGGCTTGCTTTGGGCGAAGGGGGCCAGATCACTGCAGGAGGTTCAATTTTTAAATTTCAATTTGAATTTTAGCTTTATTGGGCAGGAGGAGTCAGAGTGTTTCAGGTGTGGGTCAGGTGGATGAGTGATACTTCCTGCATGCAGGCGCGTTGCAGCAATACTGCAATGTGTCTATGCACCCATCTGATCATGCCTCCACATTATCTGAGCTGTCAGATCAGGAAGGCACGATCCCTCTTTTTTTACCCCTTGACCATCTGATGACCGTACAGAAGTTGGAGTGGTCCCCAGTTTGGCAACTTAGAAAAAAATTGCACCAAGGTTCTGCTGTCCAATCAAAGGGAACAGATGGCAATGCCTGGGGCATTGCAATCGGCCATTGCAGCACATATTAGTCCAGGCAGATTGGGTGATGCTCACAGCCCTTCTATGATACCCTAGATCTCGAACCAAGTATCAGTTATCTATTTGTAATGCACAAGCCGATGGCTAGCCCCTCCTTGGAGGCCTTTAATCCAGAGGGGGAGCTCTTGCCCCTTCCCAGGGATTCCCAGCAACATTCAAAATAGGAGTGGCAAGTGGAGGTGACTTCGGTGCACCTTCAAAACTGGAGGGTGGATCCTCTCTAATGTCTTTGTCTCTGTTCAGGGAGTAAAAGCCAGTGAAAAGTCTTCCTCCCCTCTTCATGGCATATCCTCTGGAGATGGTGTTTCCAGCAGTTCCAGGGAAGATGCCAAAGATGCCCAAGTGAATGCTTGTGTTGGCAGGAAGGGACTGCAATATTCCCCATCGATTTGGCATGGGTATATAGCCATGGTCTTCTATTCTGTTTAATCCTCTGGCTTGATCAGGTGTGAAAAGTGTTTTAAAGGCTGCCATAAGGGTTTTTTCCTGTTATTGGATCTGCGGTGAGTATGTTTTGGGGCTATTCTGGGGCATATTTTGGTTCAAGGCCATCCAAGCAGGGGATTCTAAATTATTTTTACGATATCTAGTTCATCAATTACTTAACCTAACCTTTTCTTTTATGGTAGCACGGTACCGTCCACCTTCAAACAATACTACTGGGGCATAAGCACAATATATATACAAATGATTAGGGTGATCCCCAAGACCATAGAGAAAATGCATAGAAGACATCGATGACCCTACAGACATACATACAATCTAAAGGGTATAAATACAACATCTCTCTAGCAATAGGAAAATAACAGTTCCTCTATAGCACTTAAGGCATCTACTCATTCTAAAACTCCATCCTCCATTTGGTTACCTGCATAACGATTAACTAGTCTCGACTCGGCAACCATAAATTAAGACAGGACCTTTACTATTCAGCTACCTTTGGCTATGAAATCAGCAGTTCAAATAAGGCTCCGCATCAAGCCCTACACAACTTTTTCTGGGGGGAAGGGAGAGGCCTGAACCTCTCACATGATCAAACTTGCCTTTTGAAAAGGAATAGCAATTTTTTTTTTTTAAGTGGATGGTACCACAAAATGTTTTGAAAAGGAGTAGCATGTTTTTTTTAAGTAGACGGTACCACAAAATGTATTAGTAAAAGATTGGAGAATGTACAAGTATAAGAGAGACCAAGACAAAAACCCTGATACACAACACACCTTGTTGATACCACTCAACAGAAAAGGGTTATAAACCTCCCAGGCAACAAAAAGGGAGGAATCAGAGGAGTTCACATTACAAAACATATTCGCCCAGTACAAAAGATATTCAGGTGCCTGGGCTTCCTCTCTGGATTGTGTGAATGAAATGTGTGTGTGTGTGTGTGTGAGAGAGAGAGAGAGAGATGGGGGAGAGGGAGGGATGTAACTAATAGTCTATGACTTTTATGGTAGACATAGAACATAAGACCGAAAACCAGATACTCATTTCAACAAGAACCTTTACTTTGTCAGCAGAGCAATAGAAATTCCCATTCAACTCAACTAGGAACCTAACTCAAGCGCTATTTTTCCAAAGTATTTAAGTATCATGCTATGTCTATGGGCATGTAGCTCTGCTCAAGCACATGATAGTTATTATTTTCCTGTTTATTGAGTAAGATAGTACTCACAGGAAACCCTGGCTGGGTTTAGGGGAGCCCCTAGGCCAGACACCTAAGTCATACCACACTGCAGCTGGGGTTTGGGGCAGCTCCTGGGCCAGACACCCTAGTCATACAGGGTAAACCACCCCAGCATGCGGGGGGGGCGACATGCTGGGTAAACTACTCCAAGGCAACACAGCAACTCGAACCTACAACCTGCGGAAATTCAACCCACCAAAGCCAAGGCCTATGCACTATGCCATTCAACCACCCCTATATATTATTTTCATGTCGAAAGTAAATTTCTCCCATCGTTGCCATCTACCCCAAGTAGAATGTGTAAATCCTGCTGTGTGTTGCAAAAACTTGAAGTACAGTGCAATGCCGGACCTCTGGCTAACAAACAAAAACAATGTTAATAACCATGGATGCATGTTCAATGGAACAAAGCTACCAAAATGGAAACAGTATGCATAATCCTTAACAGCATGAGGAATATAACATGCTAGGTTTGAAATTATTCTCTGCAGAGAAGCTAAACTTCTTTGGGAGAAGAGCCTAAGAAATGTAAGCTGTTTACCTGTGCCTCAAAAGAGCAAAGATAATCCTGAATGGTCTTGAGACTGCTCATTAGTTTTTGCTGATCCTGTTGGGGGGGGGGGGGGAGAGTGGGGGAGGGAGGGAGGGAGAAGTCAAGGTGGCCCTATCTTTTTTAGAGATAGTTAATGAAGAAAGATACACAACTAAAAGGAAAAAAACACACAAGCCTGTAAAGTTTTGCATTTATCTTAAGGCATGCTGACATTACTAGTAAATGATTTCAGAATATCAACTATGTTCTTCCCAAATCACAGGTACCATGTTAACATTTCTGAAAAACTGTATGCCAACACATTTCTTGCCACACTCTCCTCCAGCCTTTCCTCTATAGGGCCCAAGGATGGCAATCTCGGTATCGGTACCGGTGGGTACCGATACCGATACATATCGGTATAGGTATAGGCCGGTACCGGACAATAAAAATATTTTATTAATTTTTTAACTACAGAGACTGGTATTGGCTGATTTGGGGGGTATCGGTACCGGTCCCAGCTGATACAGTTACGTATCGACCGATACATATCGGTATTGACCGATACTGCCAACCATGATTGGGCCCCATCCCCCTTCTGCTGCAGTAAGGATATCCAACTTTTGCAATAGGGAAGACATGCCCAAGCATGGATAAGGTGGAACCAAATGCTGTGCCTCATCACAGCATTCCCCTAAAATTATTGAAGTAAAATAAGCTATTATCTAGGTCCTTTCAAGTCCCCAGGCACCAAGGAAAAAACATTTCTGCGTGGAGTACTTCACAAATGATTTACAGGATAAGCTTGCTCTTGCCTCCAATGTGCATGATCTGTTCCATTCTATCTCCTGTTGACTGATAGATAGCCCCCACGTGCAATTCATGTGTTTTAATCATGGGATTAACTGGCCTTTTGATGCTTAGAAAATAGAAACTCATGACTATTTTACTCTCACATATAGCTCCCTTTGTGGTCAACATGTTTGTCTGATATACAAATATCCTAGAAAATGGGAAGGCCCTTGAGACTGCTAAACGAGTGTAGATGTCATTTTCTAACACTATGAAGACATATTGCTCATCCAACATTTCATACCTTAACAAGTACTTCAGATAATCCTCCATGGAAACATCATGCAAACATATGTCAACATGTGGCTAGTTTGGACACAACCTAGTCACTGAATAATTGACTATTTTTAAGTTGATATTAGAAATGTTTTAATGGGTTCAGCTTCATTTTATTAATTTCCAAACTGTTTTGCTATTTCTTGAAATTTCTGGCATCAAATGAACCCTTCCCCACTTCTCATGTTGGTAGCACTAGTATACACTCTATAGTGCTTCTCATGTTGGCAGCACTAGTATACACTCTATAGTGCTCCTATTCACATGTTGATTACATTGACATCCGTACGTCAGTTGGTTTCCTTAGGGGGGGGGGGGGGGGGGGGGGGGGACTCAACTCACATATTTGGAAGAAAAAGAAGTCACAGAATAAATGTCAGGAACACCATATTTGAAACATACTGCATATTCCCAAACAACTGTGAAATACAAAAGCAAGAGGCAATAGGTTGCAATGGTCCATAGTATCATGGGGAAAAGCCTCATGCACCTGAAAACCCAGCCTGAATTAACAATTACTCTGCACGGTTAAAGGGGGAAGCATGAAGTGGAATAGCATAGGAGGAATAAGAGGACTGATGTGGACTTCCCAGGGAAGAGGCATGGTGAAGGCTGTCTTGTTCACTCTGCTAATCTGAAAGCTGGGCAGGAGGAGGAATGAAGAGGAGGTGGTCTTCAAAGTGGACTCCAATATGTAGGGGATCTCTGCTATCCTGAACTGTTGCATCAAAGATGACTAGTTTGTTCCCCTGTGCACCTTGACCTGTGATCATCTCCCTTACTCAATAAAGCTTCATCTGCTTGATTCCTTCATAGCATGGTTGGCAGAATCGGCCAATACCGAATTCCCGATACATATCGGTATCGGCCTGGTCCGGTGTGATACCTGTAAACAATCGGCCGATACTGGACCGGTACCAACCGATATGTAGCGGTATCAGTACCCTCCAATACTGGTACTGCCATCCATGCTTCATAGCTGTCTGAACGGGTCTACCATGCCTCAATGTTAAGACCAGTTTGCCTGCCTTCTTGAGAATATTGGCATTAGTCCAAGATTGATGAGACTGTTTAAGCAATAACCCCAACAGATATCTAATCTTCTGAATCTTGAAAACCTTCCATGTGTGCACCTCATCTCGAGTAGCCAGGAAGATGAGGCACTGACTGTCTCCTTTGAATGGGGCTGCCACCGCTCTGCTCTTGCTTCGAGGGTAAAAGTTAGCCCGTCTATACATAAACGTTTGTTTTATTAATAAGGTCAACTTAGTGTAAAAGGACTAAGATTTATTCAATGGCTCAGCGACATAGTTCATTTACATGTAAAAGAAGTCAAAAAAAAGATGTTAAATAAAGTAAATATATATATATATATATATATATATATATATATATAAAAATAAACCATACAATTTTATTCAATGACTTTACTTAACTGAGATAAGTTGAATAAAATCGTACATAAATGCAAGGATGGTTATATCAGGGGATTGATACAATAAAATTGGGTTCTCTAAGATCTGAGTTGTATCGGTCCAACTTGGTACAGCTCCCGCAAGTCGCACAAGTCATGCAGAATCAGGCCAATTTCTTCTCATTTGAAACTTGTTTTCTCCAGATTCTTCAATTTAACTTGTTTTCTTCAGATTCTTCAATTTAATGGATAAATATAAACAAATGAACTTGTAATGCTGGTGTTTAAGTAATGACATAACTTTAAGTAACACTTGGTAGATTTCTAACCTATTAATCATGATGAAAGTGTAATAATTTACCCAAATAAGATGAACTTAACATCACACAAACTCAACATGAATGTAAAATAGACAACAAACTCGGTACTCATTAGACTCATTATTCTTGAGCAGGCTTTTTGTACTCATTTAATCCTCATGTTTTGGTGATAACATACAATAAAAATGTCAGAAATCAGTAATATTTTGGCTCGAGTAAAATGACTAAATTAATTGATCAGTCACTAACAGATTCACTGCATGAACACTCCTTATTCTGGGACTAGGTCAATTTTAGCAGCCCGTTGATTCTTTTAGTTAAAGGCTAGCTGAAACTTCGATTAAGTACCTACCGCTAATCGATTAGTAATGATAATGTTAGCAAATCGATCAGACTTCACATTGATTATAGAACCTTCTCTTACCTCCTGTGATTGCTATCGCGATCGCTAACCGATTAAGTCTCTCAGTTAACTTAAGTCTCTTTTTTATTACCGTTGAGCACTAATCGCTTTAACTGTCTTGAACCTAATCGAGTATTGATTTGTTTAAGTTATTGATTAATGTTGTGTTTTCGGCTTTCGATTACTTGAATCGATTATCCATGAGTTTAATGCTTCAACTAGCCATTACAAGTTTAATCGATTATATGCCATTCTCCAATCGATTTACAGACTATTTTCGACTTCAATTACCCTTGTCTATCTAATCGATTAACCTTATTTTCTATAATCGATTTACCGGTCATTATTTTAATTGATTACCTATATGTCCACAAATCGATTTGTTGTATGTCTCATATTCAACTATCTGTTGCTCATCAATAGATTTGCCACCCGATTGACTTCGATTACTATTATGTGCTAAATCAATTATCTGTTTACTTTTGATCGCCTTTGTGACTTTCTTTTGAATTCGATTATATGTGCATATCTAATCGATTACTGTGTTAATTCTATTAGCAATAGTTCTACTCGATTAGCAACCTATTCTTGAATCAATTATATTTCATTTATGTGCATTCTATTTAATTGATTATCTGAGCACTTTGAGCAGCGATTAACTGTGCTTTTGGGCTTCGATTAAAAGACTATGTGAATTGATTAACTGCAGTTGATTATCTACTTAATATTAATCGATTCTCAGAAGGTTCCATAGCCCAACACTGTTGATCTTCTTGTTCTGAGAGCCAAATATGCCTGCGGCATGTCTGCACTGTGCATGCACTTTGTCAGTCCTCACCTATCCACTGGTCGCCGCACCAAATGGAATTTTCCTCTTTCGGTAACGTCTACAGGGTTAGGTGAGATTCGCTCGACCCACGGATGTGCGCAAGCGAATAGATCAGGCCAGAAGAACCTTTCTATTGGGAGGCTTTAATGGGAGAAATAAAGGACTGCCTCTAGTGAAATGGAGTAAGGTATGTACACCTCAATCTAAAGGAGGCATGGGTGTGGAGAACCTTAAACTTTGAATGTAGCACTGTTGGGCAAGTGGTTATGGGAGCTGTTTGATGCAGATGCCAGGTTATGGAAACAGGTTATCAATTTTAAACATTATCATACACATCACAGGTTCTATCTAAGAACAGTTAATGTTTCCAATATGTCTCCGTTGTAGGTAGATATTATCAAGGCAGGTAGACAGTTCCAGAAACATATAGTCTACAAGGTGGGAAATGGACAACATACATTCTTCTGAAGAGATAGGTGGATGGGGATTACTTGTTTCAAGGAAGCTTTTCCTAAAATCTATTCATCAGCAATTAACAAGTGGTATACAGTGAATGATTGCTACGTCCGAGAGGGTGGAGCTATTCACTGGTGTACAGCTACGCAGAAACATGATGAAATTGAGGAATATAGTTCATTTTTCTTTTTTCTTTTTGAAAGTGGGTGCTACAACATTTGTATTAAAATGAAAATAGGGGAATATACAAGTATAAGAGCAATCCATTCTCAAAAACCCCCCATACAAAAAGAACACCAAGAAGGTATAGTGATCCTCCCCTCCCAAAAGAGCAAAAAGTGGGAAATTATACAAATCCCCAATACAAAAAGCAGAGAAACACTCTCACCCATCTACAAATAAATCTGGAAAAACAGCCTCAGGAACAAGTGCTTCTTTTCTGAAAGTCCTACTAAGGAACTTCCTAACATCCTCAAAGAAGTGACAGCATGAGAGAGGTAGCGAGTCAGGGTAAAGGAGCGGAGCTGGGTGGAGGTGAGCTCGGAGGTTGGAGGGAGGTAAAGAAGCAGCATTACCAGGGGTCGGGTAGCTTAGAGAAGGGGAAGAAGAAGAGCTCCACCATTCCTCTAGAGCGCAATGTCTGTCTTAGATGTCTCAACAGAGGCCATTGGGCGAGAGATTGTAGGGAGCCAATTCGGTATCTCTTATGTTATGGTTTAGGTGATAGAAGAAGCAACTATAAACAGAGGATTGATGACGCTTGGGGGTTCAAAGATCTTTCTGTGGTGCATAACTACCAGCCTGCGGACTGTGTGTAAGCTGATAGATATCCCATGGTCACCGGCTATTAAGCTAGCAAGGTATAATCTGCTTCAGTCGCTGGTGGTGTCTGTGGAGAGTGGTGCAGAGTCGTCTGTTGTCAAGTTGAGCTCGAAGGTGTTGGAGGTCTTGGAGACTCAGTGGCACAAGAAGGCTTCTTGGAAAATAAGGCATCTAAAGAAGAACTCGTTTCTGATGAGCTGTTCTATTTCAGGGTGGAGAGAAGAAGGTCTCTCCCTTAAGAATATTAAGATGGAGGATCTCTCTGTGTCTTTTTCGCCTTGGAGCAATGACTGTGGTTCCAATCCAGTGACAGAGGGCTGCCAAGTGTGGTGTTGGATTGAAGGGCTTCCCTTGCATGTTTGGAATGTTGAAGCTTTCCGCAGCATTGTAGAGAGCTTTGGCAAGCTTAGGAGGGTTGATTCAAGAACCTTGGATATGGAGATGCTACAGTATGCTCGAGTGCTGGCAGAAGTTGAATATTTTCAGTGCATCCCAGACAAAGTAAAAAATCAGAGTGGGTGACAGATGCTATTGGGTAATCATCAAGATCGAAGCTTCATAATCCTCTGTTCATGGAGGCTCTAATGATCATGGCAAAAGAAGGGATTGGTCTTGGGCTGATGTAGGCTCTGCGTACAAGTCTTATAAAAAGGTTCGTGAGAGACCTCTGCTTCTAGAACCCAAAATAGAGGCGTCGGTGAAGATGAGAAAGATGATACCGAGTGGAGGTGCGCATGTAACTCGGAGGTTCACGTCTTAGATTCAGGCGGAATCTATCGAGGGTACTAGAAGGAGGCCCAATGGTGGGGAAAGCTTGCCGAGACAGGGATGTTGTGTTCATCAATTTCCCCAGGTGGTGGAAAGGCTCGAGGACATTATGATCGATCAACTTTTGGATGTTGTTTTTCTCGAGGCCTCCTTGGCAGGATGGAATGCACCTTTTGCTCAGGCCTCTATAGTCTCTCATTGGCGGAGTGAGGAGGCTGCAATGGGGATCGCAGCGGGTAAGGAAGTCTCGGGTACCACTGCCTTCCAATTTCTCGCGTTGGCCTACCCTATTGGGTAAGTCATCTGAAACGCTATTTTCGATTCGGGTAAGTTAATGGGTCTGACCGGAGACCCAGAGACTTCTCCCGAGTTACCCATTTGGGACCCATTGGAGTTGTCTTCCCTACCCATTCACTGCGAGAGTACTGTAGAGGTAACGCAGGCTGGAGTGGAGAAGGGGTTGTATTGTCTCCGTCTCCTATGGATCCGCATGGTGGAAGGTCTTCGGAGGTGGTTTTGTGTTTGCACATAGAAAAGGAACGGTTTTCTGGAGACAAGGGCTTCAATCATTGTGTTTCCAATCTCCTTGCGGTTCTTCAATCCGACGGGATTTTCTGGAGACCTCCCTTATTGAAGGATCGAGCAGGAAGTTTTCCATTTGAGGTGTCTCCCTCTCTGGCAAATGGACAGTTGAGCTTTCAGGGATCTAAGGAGGTATGTAGTGGTGGTAACGGAGATACTCAGCATCGGCAAAACATTGATCAGGGCACGAGGGATACTCTGTCTCAGCAAGGGTTACAAGATTTATCCATGGCGATTGTTCCCTATGAAGGTTCTGACGGACCTTTGGCAATCTCCCTGGTAGATAATCTAGATGATTGGACAGAGGAAATTCTTAAATTTGGCAGAAGCATTGGGATTTCGTTTATCAGAAGGGAAGACTTGGTCATTAGTTTCATCAAGAAATTGAGAAGATCCGATGTGTTGCACAGTTCTTTGAAAAGAAAAGGCTTGGGGGGGAGGTGTGAATATCAGAAAGAGGGAGATTAGTTTCCTCAAAAACAATGAAGTGGTAGATTCCTTGAGGGAGAAGAAGCACAGGGGAAAGAAAGAAGTTCACCAATGAAGATAGCATCCTGGAATATCAGAGGACTCAACAGGGAGTTCAAAATGAGGGTTGTAAGAGATTTAATCTATATGTCCAGTCTTGATTGCATCCGTTTACAAGAAACAAAAATGGAGATGCTAGATGACCAGGTGATTACAAAGATTGGAGGATCTAAAATGTCTGCTTGGGCCAGCATCCCCTCAGTGGAGAATAGTGGGGGTCAAATTATTTTATGGAAGGAAAAAGGTTTGGTCAGAAGCTGTTTGTGATGAAGGTAAATTCAGCATCTCCGTCAAATTTGCTTTGAAAAATGGGAACAAATATTTGGTGATCACCTCTATGTACGGTCCTAATAATTAGCAGAGGAGACAGAAATTTTTTCAAGAGCTTAACAAACTACACGAGGCATTTTTAGAAGAGTGGAGTGTATTAGGCGATTTCAATTGTGTAAGATATCCGTAGGAAAGGTCGGGTTGTCAAAGCTGGAGCAAAGAAATGGAGCTACTGGGGTAGTGGATTAGAGATTGCCACATGGTGGATCTTGCAATCCCTAACAGGAGATTCACATGGTCTAACCTTCAACAGTTGAGTATCCAATCCAAGATCGACAGAGTGTTAATTTCCACTGCATGGCCGAAACATTTTCCTCTTTCTCAAATTAAGGGGATGAATAGGACAGTTTCAGATCATCTCCCTCTTCTTTTATCCTCAGGTGACAGTGATAGTAATAAGAGACTATTCAGACATGAATTAGAATGGCATAAGCATCAAGGATTTAGGGAGATGGTGGCCAAGTGGTAGCAGGAAACTCCAGTGGCTGAGTTTGCTATTTCAACTTTTGCAAATAAACTCAGAGTGCTTAGAAACAGGTTAAAAAGGTGGAGTGCAAATATTAAAGGAGAGGATAATAAAATCAGATTTCAACAACTGCAGAAGATTGAGGAACTGGAAAGGACAACGGATATTCAGAATTTATCCCTTGATGAACATCAATTATTGAAGGCATTGAAGGACTACAATGAAAGGATATTAAGGGAGGAAATCAAATGTAAAGTTGGAAACAAGGAGTGAAAGAATATTGGCTTCAAGAAGGAGACAAGAACATAGCATTTTTTCATGCAGTAGCAAGTGCCAAGAAGAAATCTTTGGAAATTAACCATGTCAAGATGCAGGATAGGATGTTTGAGTCTAAACAGGAGATCCAAGACACCTTCATTAATTTTTATAAGAATCTCTTTTCAGAAGAATGCTTATGGAGACCTCATGTGGAGGGAGTTCTTCCTAAATTACAAAGCTATTAGGCTTATGCTCTCCATTTCTTGAAGAGGAGGTAAAGGTGGCTGTCTTTAGTATGAATGCTAGCAAGTCCCCAGGCCCAGATGGGTTCTCCCTTGGGTTTTACCAATATTTTTGGGATGTTATCAAGGAGGACCTGATGAGAGTGATGAGAGAGTTTCAAGACAGGCCACTTACTATTAGAGGTCTTAATTCTACATTTATTGTTCTCATTCCTAAAAGAGAGGATGCTGAAATGGCTTCAGATTACAGACCTATTAGTCTGCTGAATGGATGTTACAAAATCATATCATAGGTGGTAGCAAACAGATTAAAGAAGGTGCTTGATTCTCTCCTAGTTTCATGGAAGGGAGGTTCATCCTAGATAACTTCTTGGCAGCATATGAAACCATTCACAATAAAAAAATTACCAAAAGAGAAGGGCAGTTTTAAAGTTAGATTTTGAAAAAGCTTATGATAGAGTAAGTTGGCAATGTGTTAATAAGACTCTTTGAGCAATGGGATTCAAACAAAAATGAATTGATTAGATTATGGGGTGTATGTGTACTCCTACGTTCTTTATTTTGATCAATGGAGAACCATGTGGTTGTTTCAAGAGCTCTAGAGGGTTAAGACAAGGGAATCCCATATCCCCCTTACTTTTGCTGCTAGTGGGGCAGATATTCAGCTCCCTATGGGAAAAAGTTGTTGCCAAAGGATTGATTGATGGGTTTAGTATTGGAAGAAATGATCTTCAGATTTCTCATCTTCAATTCGCAGATGATACCATAGTGTTCACATCGGGTCAGGAACATAAAGTGGCAAATATGGAAAAACTGATGATTCTAGTTGAAGGCATCACAGGTCTCAAAATTAATTTTGAAAAGTCAGAAGTGCTAGGGGTGAAGATGTCTCCAGGCAAAGTGTTTAACATTGCAAAGACTTTTCAGTGCAAGGTCTCTGATTTTCCTATAAAATATTTGGGCCTTCCATTGTCTGATGGCAATATAAAGGTGAGAGATTGGGATGCTCTCGTCAAAAAATTTGACCACACATTGGAAGGTTGGAAAGCAAAGCTTCTTTCAGCTGGGGGTAGATTGATTTTGTCAAAGTCAGTTCTATCCTCCTTGGCTAATTACTATATGTCCATTTTTAAACTGCCAAAAATTGTGGAGAAGATTATTGAATCTGTGAGAAAAAGTTTTTTCTGGTCAGGAGGAAACAAAGAGAAGACAAGTCTGCTTGGGATCAAGTGTGCAGAAGCAAGGAACAAGGGGGCTGTGGCTTGGTTAAATTGCAGGTTTTTAATAAGGCATTGTTGGCAAAATGGTTGTGGAGCTTGGGGGAGGAATCTCACCTAAAATGGGTAAAGATTATAAGAGAAAAATACTATGCCAACTCTCATGCATGGTCCCTTCTACCATCCATCTCATATAATTTGTCAACAGTGTGGAGAAATATTCTCAGCACAGTGGATTTGTTTGCACCAGCAGTGAAGTTCAAGCCGGGGAATGGAGAAACAATTAGATTTTGGGAAGACTGTTGGTGTTCTGAAATTCCGTTTATGGAACTGTTCAAGCACCTGTATCAAATTGCTGAAGAGAAAGGAAAGACTTTGCCACAACTTTATGATTATGAAGACTATCATTCGAAGTTGATCCTGAGAAGAAACCCAACGGATTTGAGATGGGAGAGTTATTGTCTCTGATGAACAGGATTCATCCAATCAAGCTGATCAGTAATGTGGCAGATAGAAGATTGTGGGTCTGGGACAAGAGAGAAAATTTCTCTGTTAATGCTCCTGTGAATATTCTTAGTGATGGGGGATGTAGGGTGTGGTGGAAAGGCATGGTGTGGTCAAAGCATCTTCCCAACAAAATCAAAGTTTTTATCTGGAAAGTGGCTTGGGTGAGGCTTCCAACCATATATAGATTATCAAGATTCTTTTTAATTCAGAATACCATGTGTATTTTCTGTGGCAGTTTTGAGGAGACTATTGATCACATTTTTTGCAATTGTGGTATAATTAATGTTTTATGGAATTGGGTCTGCACACAATTTCTTCTCAGATGGGAGGTACCTTCCTCTGTTCATGATCTGCTGAAACATTGGAAACAAGCAGGTGCAGAGTACCCTAATAAAGAAATGTGGCCCCTCTTCCTACCTGCCCTATTATGGGCTATTTGGCAAGAGAGGAATAGGAGAAGATTCTCAGATCAGTTCAATAGTATTCAACATATCTTGAGAAGGGAAGTCCTTTGGATGATTGAATGAGGAAGATCAGTCAATATACAACTGGGCGAGGATGATCCTTTCTTTTATTTAAGTAATTACAGGTTTCTCACTTTGTAGGGGTCATGGGTTGTTGCCTTGTTTGGGTCTCTCCCATTTTATTCTCTTGATAAATCGAGGGTGAATTTTTTGTCTTTTCTGTTTGTGTGATGGACAGACTGATGTTATTCCCCTTCATCTGTGTAATCAGTCGTATGTACTGGTTTCTCCTTTTTTTCCTATTGGAATGAAATGTGACTAAATGTCACCTTCCAAAAAAAAAAGTCCTACTAAGGAATATAGTTCATTGTTGACCAGTCTATATTCAATATCTATTGACAATAATGAACCAGACAAGCTTCTTTGGGAGTTAATAAAGGGAAAGTTTCAGTTAAATCACACTACTCATTGCTTGAAGGTGATCTTCGAAATTACTTGAAGTATAAGGAGGTGTGGAAGGTTAAATCTCCTCTTAGTGAAGGCTTTTATGTGGCTGCTGTTTGAAAAAAGAATCATTACAAAAGTTCATAGAAAAAATGGTGCTCAGATGATGATACATTGTGTTCCTTATGTGGCATTGAAAATGAGGATGTGGATCACCTATTGGTTGTGTGCCCAGTGAGTCAAGATATTTGGAGTACATTTGGCATTCTTCTACACTTCAAACCAGAATTCAGATATGTTATGAAGATGCGGAGATTTTTCAAGCGTCTGTCGGTCTGCACGCATCAACAGGGGACAAAAGATTTAATTGATATTCTTCCTCACACAGTCTGCTGAAGTATATGGCGAGAGAGGAATGATGTGATCTTCTAGGGAAGTAAAATTTATATTGAGAACATTTTCTTTTAGGACTTTGTCTTTCTTATATAATTGGTCTTACCGTATTTGGGGCTATCAGCTGATTCCCAGGCAAAGACATGTAAATAGTTTTCAGCAGGTTTCTTTTTTGTTTATTCTAGGATAGGAACCTCTCATATCCTTTGATTGTACTTCCTCTCTTTATTTTTAATAAACTTGGTGGTACAATCCACGTTATTCTCAAAAAACAGTGCACCATATCACGTCAAAATCACCTTGATCCGCACTAAAACCCGAATCGATCACAAGCATCCAGTCATACACAGCAATGCCAAACGAGCCACCAATAACAGTCAACAGCCACTCTGCCTCAAACATGTCGTCAGCCACCAAGTGAAGCCCCAACTTGACAAATAATGTGGCATCCCAACTATCCACTGCCACTGTTTCAGCAAATAATGAGGTCTCCCAGCTGTCTCTGGCCACTGGTTTGGCAAATAATGTGACCTCCCAGTTATCCTCAGCCACTGGCTCAGCAAGTGTCACGAGCGTCACCACCTCTAATGGCTCTTCAGCTGTCTTTGATTGCTCTAGGGCCGCTGGCTTGACACGTGCACTAGAAGGAATAAAATAAGATCTTGTGAAGTGAAATTTGCCCTTCAGGTGTGCCGGCTGGAGAGTGCAACTAGTTTGCTTAGAATTGAAAGTGGCATGGCACTCTTCCGTCCACTCTCATCCTACGATGATGTAGAACTTTGTCGATGGGTAAACCTTGGCCCAAGCTCCATCAAAATACATAGCCTTACCCAAGTATTTGTATTCCTTACACTTCATGTAAAACTCCACGAAAACACCATCTGGGACGATACTAATTTCTCCCATAAGAGATAATAAATCTACCACTACTTTAGAAACATAATTTCATGACAAGGCGGGCTGTTGCAGATGGCTGGTGTGAACGTCTGGGCAGCGGACATCAGTTCCACCAGGTGTCATGGTGGTGCCGATGAAGAGTCTTCAACGGCGACGCTGGACATGAGGGTGTTGGTTACCCTGTATGGATGACAGATGAGGAGATGGGCTGTGGATACCTGGTCCACACACAGCTGCTGATTCAAGGTGGATGGGAATTAATAGAAAGGTAGAAGGATGGGAGGAAGAGGACAAAGTAGGGAAGAGGATGAAGGGGCAAGGATGACAGTGGCTGTTGGGAGGTCTGAAGGCCACGTGCCCAACCAGCTGTGTGAGGTTAATTATGGAGAGGGAGGAAACAAAGGAGAAGGGCCAGTGCCACGGCAGGCAGGCAAGGTGCGCTGGTTTGGCAGGGGGCCCGCTGCCTTGGGCAAGGGCAATGATGCTGCCCGGTGAAACAGGCGGGACGAAAGGGGAGGGAGAGAGAAAAGCAGGGGGATTATGAGAAGGAGGAGGAGGAGGCAGCAAAAGTGGACAGCGGTGTAAACAATGGGCGTCTCACCCCAGCCCCTCTTGCGCTCCCTCTCTTAGGGCTCCTCCTTCCGGAGGTGTTAGGGTTTATCACCAAAAGAAACGCTATTTTTTTTTTCATTCCATTCATTCAATCAATAATTCATCACATGCACAAGGGTCATTTATAAAGGGGGAAGAAGTACAACTTTGCAACTATACCCTATAAAGACTAAAATGGCAGAAATGACCCAAATGATGGAAAATAGTCTTGAAATATGCAAATAACTTTCTAAAAAAGGACAATGCATAAGAAATTAGAAATTTTATTTTATGCATTTGATTGGTCACCAAAGTGGTTATTGACTTGACATAGCCATCGATAAGTGCACAATGAACCATCCGTGTGACATAACCATGGATTTTGTTCCCGCATCACCCACCACCAACCATGATCTACCATGATAGGTAGAATTCCACCACCAAAAAGGTAATCAGCAGATGTAGAGCTAGTGAAAAGCAGTGGAGATGAAGGGCCACACTGACAAAGACCACTCTTATTAAAATAAACACATGGTACCTCATTAGTCATTATTAAAGAACTTTGCAGATAGAACACATCCCTGAGCCCATCTCACCCATCTAGACTTAAAACCTATCAGCAAAAGTAGAACTAATCCAGCTCCAGATGATCGAATTGTACAGCTTTTCAAAATACACCTTCATCACTGAATAGGGCTGTGAATGGATCAAAGCGAATAGGAGAATGCCTTCATCCACATGAGATCTGCTGTGGATCAGGGGTCAAAATGTTAACCCAAACGCTATTGCGGATCGGATCGGATCAGATCAGGTTAGAAGTATCCTTTTTCCTCATCCACGGATGACATGGATTAGATGGGGGGAGGGCTTAATCCAAATGCGATCCACTTTTGCATGGATTGGAGTGGATTCTACTGCAGGTTATCAACTATAAAAAAATATAATTGTAAATAAAAATCATCTATATAACAATAATAAAGCCTAATAATGTTTTAGACACTAGATTGTCCTAAATGTAATGCTAGAGGAGAATAAAAACTCAGAGTGAAAAGTGAGGGGCCACTCGGAGAAGAAACTCAAAAAAACGTACAATTGAGGTCTTATTATGCTATTCTTACTTTGGCCTCTTGGATCATTGGATATCTACTATTTGATTACAAATTTCTTGTTTCATAAAAGAGGAACAATGATAAATGGTCCATATACATTCTTAAATCACATATGTAACAATATCTAGGTAATTTAGATATAATTTATTTATAAATTACGGATCGGAGCAGATATCCATGATATTGACTGGTTTGAAGATTCGGGATCCAATCCAATTCATAATGATTTGCAGATTGGGTTGGGGGGGGGGGATCGGATTGGCTTTAATGTTAGACTAATCCGTGACTTGATCCACAAGAAGTGCAACTGAGCTCTTTTGACCCAAACACTAATCCAATCCATAAACTTGTGGATTACATCGGATCGGATTTTATGAATCAGAGGTTGATTGGATTGCAGATTAATCCGATCCACTTGCAGCCTTATCACTGAACGCTGTCTGAACGTAAATTTTAACGATGCAAACACGCCTGGGATACCATAAAGTTGTCAATACAATTCCTGCATGTTTTCCTTTTCAAACGGGACTACGGGAGCATGAAGATGAATCATTATCATAGAAACAAATACCACTAGCATTGTAGAAAAACTTGCACGTACCAAACAATCATATCCATATTGCAGTCTCTGAGCAGAACTTTGAAGAAAAACATTCAGATAACAGCAAAATCGATGGCAAAGAGTGTCAAATCCTTACACAGACGGTTCTTAGAGGTTAACTGTTGTGAGTACCTGTATTAGGTATTTATCTCCAAATGTTCTGGTCGAAATCCATTCCTCTAGTAATGCCTACATCAAAAATTGAAACAAAAAAGCAGATAATGCAGTTAAATATGAAAGGAGACAAAGGAAAAAATTAAAACAGAGGCATCTAAGAGCATTCATCCAAAGGCAATAATGCATGATACCTCTGAAAGTAACATTGAACAATGAAACTGTATTATATTAATAAACATACAGCATAATCCAGTCTCAGTTTGAATGCTCCTTTTACTTGGTGGCCAGCCTGGCACCATGTATAAATTTGAATATTTTGCTTTTAACTTGTGTTGATATGCTTGTGTTCTGGCAGATGTTGCTTACAGCCGACTAGAACAGATTAGGATTTTCACAACCTTCAAAAGGGCAGCCTAGTTTATTGGCCAAATCTTTATGATGATGATGATCAAGCTTATGATAATGATGATGATGGTGACCCTAATGACAATAACAATGCTATCTTTCCTTTTTAGGGTGACAGAATGCTGATAATAATGACATGCTGGTGGTTTATTTTGGACATATCAAATATGACAATATTTATTTTCCTTATCGACATGGTAGTCTGCTGACCAGTTTTATAACATGTACATATCATGGGCTAAAGCAGGCGGAGGCCAAGCATTGAAAAAGGAAATGAAGGCTAAGAAGGAATGTGTGGCAAATGCAAAAGCGCATGCACAGAGGGCATAGCACACAAATAGCTCAATAAAATATTAATGGAGGATTGGACACCAAAATCCTAGTGAAGCCAATCATGAGCCAAGGTTGTACCTTGTGGTCCTCACCGGAGAAAAGTATAATCTCCGTAGGCAATTGCAGTGTTGCAAAAACACAGAGCATAATGATACTATGATTAAAGAGCATAAAAACCAGACCTTGTGATCGAACTCAGCCATCTTCAAAACTATTGGGACGATTATTGGTTCAGCAGGAGGCTTTTCCTTTTTAACTGAACTACTCATCTTTGAGTCTCTATCTTTTGAATTATCACCTAAAAGTTTGTTAGTCAAGGTCAGAATTAAGAATAGAAAAACCTGGACTCCAATCTGTGAACTACCTTATTATATCAGAACTTTGAATAGTATCTTCTTTCATGTTTGAAATAAGCAAGCCGAAAGAAAATGATAGAAAACATCCACTAAAAGTTTCCATGAGATTACCTTGAAAATCAGGAGTTTTTTCAGGGCCACCAGTTATTGAAGAATACATTTGGACTGTAACTTGGGCAGAAGTCTCCTTTTGACTACCTGTTTCATGGCTATGTGTATCCTCTGAATCATGTGCGGTTGTTGAATGGGACCCAACAACCCCAGAAGGTATGGTACCTGCATTTTCTTTTGTTTGCCTTAAGATATTATCCTCTGAATTACCATCTGATTCTTTGTTTGTTTTAGGCAAATCAACCGATTCCCTATGTTCCTCATCCATCAAATAGATACTTGGATCCAAATGTATTCCCTGTCATAGGCATAGAAAACATAAAGAGCAATGAAGATTCTCTATTGTCAAAGAGGCATATCAATCAGTGCTATGCTAAAATGTAAAACAAGCAACGGAACCCAAGTAATGGGGAAATTATCTGCACCATCATATTTTTATGGTCTAACTTCTACACTTTTCTAGGAGGCTTAATGAGATAGAATAACTGCAGCCAATTCATTGATTCTAACACCTCCTATAGACTTAATTGCAAGAATCAATAGATTAGCAAGACCTCAAATGCATTCCCCTATTTGAGAAAAAAAAATCTTGCTCTCTGAAAGATCTATCATCTCATGCTGCATGGCTGCAATCATGCAAGAACTTCAAATCTTCCTCTTGAAACTCAGCCTTTCTTGATTAAAAAAAAAAAAAAAAGATCCATTAGCCCCAAATAACCTGGCCCAATTGGGAGAACCCAATTCATTGGACCTTTCAATAAAAATCAAACTGCCACAAGCACACCATACTCTAGGAGCCCAAAATATGTGATGGATAAATCTTCATCCATGTGTTCAAAGTTGAGCATGTCTTCCCCTTATTCAAACACTCGGATTAGTGTTTTTCATATTTTTCATATACACATTCTGATCAGGTGCTAAAACTATTAAAACAAGAACCACTTTATCATATCAAACAGACTCCTTGGATCGGACCAAAGAAGCAAGTGCAACTCACATTGATTATTTATTGAATCCTCTTTTAGGAAAAGAGAAACAATAATGGAGTATTACCTACCTGTACCATCTCAGACTAGTCGTCCACTTTCCAAGAGATGCGTGCATCTTAAGTGTGGAACATTGAACTTCAAGTGTAGTGATTCCCAAAAGTGTAGACAAACTAAGAAACCATGGAGTGGAATAGAAATGTATACATCTCAAAGCTATTTCTTGACATTTAAGTTTGTTATAAACATCAGGTTTGGTGTAGCCAAGCTGAAACTAACATGCTTAAACAAGTGGGAATAAAAAAGGGCATACCTAGTGCACGAGGCTCCCACCATTTGCGCGATATGGGAAGGGTTGATGTTGGCAGCCTTATCCCTGCTAAGCAGAGAGGCTGTTTCATTGGTCGGAACCTGTGACCTCCAGGTCACAAAATGGGGCAACCAAACTGTTGCTCCCAGGTCTGCCCTTTAAATAGGTGGGAATAAAGAAGTACCTAAAAAAGAAGACACAAGTACTAAATTTTTACCGCGTGTAGAGAACAACTATAGCAGAACCATTCAACCAAATGTTCATGATGCAGGCATCTGTCCTCGACCCATTTTTTTCACAACTGAAATATTAAAGTCCATTCAATGAAGGGTAACACTCAGGAATCAAAGATGAGCTTACCAAATTCCACCAATTCTCTAGTAAACACCGTGGAATGCAGAATCAGCCGATCCAAATCGAAATCGGCCGATCTGGATCCAAATCAGCAATAGCGATTATTCTAGGGGGTAAAATACCCAAAAAATTAAAAAAAAAAAAAAATCAGCCAGAATTTGCCTGGATCATCCTAGAGTGGGCTAGAATAGGCCAAATCGTCTGATCCAAATCGGATTGAATCGGGATCAGAATAGGGCGATCCTGGAACCAGCTGTTTTTTCTAATTTTCCTGATTCTTCTATTTTTACTTTTTTTATTTTTTTTAATTAGGCTGATTATGAATCGGCCTTTCCTCCCTTGGATCAGCCCAGCTGGACCAATCCGGATTGGATCGGGATCATAAGCGGCCAACAGGGATGTCAATGGTTACTTATAATTCAATTATCCACACTACTCATTAGCATAACAGACGGTTTGCAGATAGCCTTTTTATCTCTGATTAGTTAAAGGATACAGAAATGGATAGGAATTCTAAACCCGCTTTCTTAATGGATAAGGAAATGTCTTGTTTCGGAAACTGCTATCTGGCTCTGAATATATATTATTATATTTCAGGGTTTAGGATTTTTATTACTATCTGTAATAAAATATCTATATTTTAATATTGTTATACATCTTATCATTTTTGTTGTTTTATTTGTCTTCTAAGGATATTGTGGACTTGTAAGTAAGAGAAATTTATGGATTTAGTTGGATTACTATTATTTTATGTTATGTTATTGATAAGAGAACTTTAATCTAGGTGATTTGCTTCTCTTAGGAATAGTTATTTTTGTATTTATATTTTGCTTCAAATTGATAATTTATAGTAAATTTGCACTTCAAATTTGACTTTCATAGCTTCTTATTTTGGTCATTAACTATCTGACAATATACTAATAACTGCTTCTATTCAGATGTTAAAAAGCGGTTTCGGCTACACCCTTTTCCAATAGTTATAGGATGGCTAATGGATACAGTGTCTATTTTGCGGATACGAAACAGACAGTCCACTATCCGCACCATTTCTGACACGTTGGCATCTCTACTGGCCAATCTTGGAACCTGGTCCGACCCAATAATCCATGGTATACACATACTACATAGTCATTCATAATAAGAATTTGGTAAAGGAGCTCTTAGAACTAAGATAAACTGCAAGCTTAATGGTTAAATAGCATGGACAAGTGTTTCAGCTTTCCCTCTAAAAGATATTAAGGTTAAGGAAAAGGGATGACAAAAGGATAGACTGATTGAGTTGTTCTGTTTGTGTCTCTTGTCCCATTCACGCTGGTATCTTAACTGTTCACATTCCCAGTTTCGCTCTTCTTTGAAAGAAGTTGTGGATTATAACACCAATTTTATATAAAAGAAACAGAGGCAGTACAATCAGGGTATAGAGGAGAGGTTCCTTAAACCACAATACTAGATACCAACTTCCGCAAAAACAAACACACCCACAAAGAAGACACAACTAAAGAGAACAACAAAATACTGAAGAAAAATACAACTTCCTTGGCCGAGTAACTATCTCCACCTTGTGAAGAGACCCACTCCATCATCCATAACGTCTACAATCTCTCGTCGCTGTGTATTTCAATCCCCTCCTTATACTGCTTGTCTTTTCAATTAAATTAATTATGCTATATCTATTTCAACCAAAAGGAAGTTGTTGTCCAACAAATGACGCATTATATGGAAATTAAGGATCAAAAAGTCAGGACAGTCTAACTTAAGAATCCAACAGTGAAATCCAATTGTTTAACAAGCACACCTCTATTATGATAGGCTTCCCATCTTTCATTGCTTTCTTCAGGTCACCAGCCAAGCCTGGCACATTGAACAACATATCAACGCTGGTGTTTGTAAACCAAGATAAAAGGAATAAAAAACCATAACATAAAAAACATAGAAATATCTTACACTACAATCCTATAATCCGTTCAAAAAGATCCACAAAATATTACTAACATAGCCATATAGATATGATATGAATAAATAGCAGCAATATAAAGCAGTGGAATTACCTTTTCGAACAATTCTACATTCCCTGCAGAACTCAGTTATGAGCTCTTCTGGGGTATCAAATTCTCTAGCCCAAACTGGAACTGATGCAAGTGGAGCACTGCATAAAACAGAGAGATGCGGGAACAATTTATATGATCCAAAGAGTACAGGTGCACAGATACATTTGGCGACATCTACAACTCCCACAAAAGTGTTCGTCCATTGTCAACTAGCCTTATTGTATTTAACCTATGTGAAGTTGCAGATCGACATCTAGACATAAAGCATCTCAAGTATCAATGGGTCTTGTGCAGATCCATAACCTATCTATGGGATGAGGCATAGTGATGATGATGATGATGATGATGATGAGCCAATTAAGGAGCTAGTATGACTAAATAAGCAGGTAGAGTGATCTGCAATATATAACCAGATGAAAATTTACACCACACACATTGAGAAACTCTGACCCCAACACATTAACAGAAACTGATGCTCTTTTACTCCATAGTCCTGATCCATGAACAAATATCTTGACCGACGACAACCCAAAAATCAGAATGGAGAGTTGAAGGGCAGCTTATCATCAACACGGCCTGTCACCTTCAGAAAAAAAATTTCAATGGTATGCAAATGAGAGGGAAAAACTTCCCTTGTGCCTTGTGAAGAACACCCCGCTTACCCCTTCATGAAGGGGCCATGCCACAGGGCTCAGCTGCACAAGTGCATGCTTCTGAAACCCCCTTGACCTCTGCCAGGCCAGAGTAGGGCAAATTCCATGGCAAGCCATGCAAACCTTGGCAGTTTCATATACAAGACCTCTGAGTGTGAATTGGAGACCTTGTGCGGAATGAGAATCGCCTTCTGTTGATACATTGATGGCAATACAGTAAATTCATTTGGGCAATATCCATCAGTAAACCTCCAAGTATCTAAGCCTAAAGATGTTAAACAAGTATTTAAAGCCCTGACTAGCTCTGATAAAATTGACCCAACAAAGTAAATTTCTTTGGGAGGACTATCAAATTTTTGAGAACGAGATAGTACTCGCAGGAAACCCAGCTGTTTCAAGGGGGAGCTCCCAGACCAGACACCCAGGACATACCAGGTAAGCCAGCTGTTTCAAGGGACAGCTCCCAGGCCAGACACCCAAGACATACCAGGTAAACCAGCCAACACGAGAGGGGACACTGTGCAGGGTAACTACTTCGGGGGCGACGCAGTGAACTGAACCCATGACCTGCGAGAATTTAACCCGCCAAACACCGAAGCCTATCCACTATGCCATTCACCCTCCCCCAGGAGGACCATCAAAGTGGATCTACAAATCATGTATAATGCACAAAATATCCATATAAATCAGATTTTACCAAAATCCTACCTAAGGACCCTGCCAGTGGAGAAATGCAAACTAAAACCACAAATTATTTCCATAGTGCAAACCACATAGCTTTAACAGATGAAACTCAAGTGCCCTGACATTTGTCTGTATTGGATATTTCTGCTGGTTGTATCATATTGAATTTTCCCATAAACATCCATAAAGATAGTCTCATTAAGAACCTCTCACTAAAAACCCATAAAAGCATATAGGACACCTGCTGAAACAGAGAAATAGAAAGACCTTGACTTCGTCACCATATTTCTAGAAAACACAATTCGAACATTTAGAAGTCAAAATAACAAGTTATCACTATGTTAGAAAATAGGCAATAGTGGCAATTAAGTGGCAAAAAACTCACATGAATCCAACAGGTTCCAGTTCAAAGCCAATGATAGACAGATGTTGAAAACAGGTGAAAGCAAGACATGATGACAACTTTCTTTCACTTTATGCCTTAAAATGAACATAAAACAAAGGCATTTAGACAGTTATAGATATGGGGTCTTTTTTGCACTTCATGGATGCACGTAAAAATCTTATAACTTTTTTCTTCACATTTTTTTTAAATAAAATTGATCTTTGTTAACAGGAGGCATTTTGCAAAAGAAATATAGGCATCTATAGCAACAATGTTTAGTACCCCTACACATAGCACTTAGAAGACGCTATATTATGATATGGACTATAGCAAGGTTTCACAACTTTGCATTGCCAGCATCGCAAGAAGTTGAGAAGTTCACATACTCTGTTGATGTGCGTAACAGTTCATACACCATCTCTGTCTGCATCATTAATAACAAAGCAATGTGTTAGAAAGGTTAAGACAAGAAATTTGTTTGTTTTCATAGTTGCTATGTTAGTTACCTGTAAAACATTAGGTAAGTTCAGCCTTTGGGCCAGTTGTGTGGCAATTGTGGATTTCCCCGTGCAGGCAGTACCACATACTAGAATAACTAACGGTACTCTTTGGTGGTGAAATCTAAGGATAATAGAAAGAACATTATGTATGGTATGTGATACTTGAATGTAGGTGATCAAGAAATTTAATACTTTGCATGATCATAGTGGCCTGATGAATAGATTTTAGAAAACAACCAATAGATAGAAGATAATGACGCAAACATATGAGGCACTCAACAGACGCCATGGATGATCTTGATCAAAGCTGGCCTAGCAATAGCCCATTAAATTGTTTCTTCCCATAATAATAAAACTCAATAATTGGAGCATCATGACTACACTACCTCCTTGCAACGGTATTGATACATTGTTGTGGCATTCATATGCAAGACATAGGAGAGATACAAGTATGTCTTAGATGCTACTAAAATTTACATGCAATATGCGTACATCTATTGTGTATATATTTCCATCCATGATTATATGTGCATATATGTAGCATGAAATGTCATAAATAGCATTGGTTTTTTTTTAACAAAAAATTCTGAATGAGGGCACAACATTGGCACACGATAGGAAAATGCTAATGCAAAGGAATGCCATGTGAGTGTTCGTCAAAACATAGAAATGCATCTAAACATATATGTAAATAGTGAACGGATAGTGAACACAAATTTCTTTTTAACTATCAAAGAACTTTCAACAAACTACAGATTTAGTTCCCTTCTTGTTTTTAATCTACACTAGGGGCGAGATACATCCTTGAAACATTTCTAGCCATTCACAGGTTCTTGCCTTACTACAGGGAAGTAATCCGTTCATTGAAGTTTCATTTGTGACAAAGGAGCACCAAATGAAAAATATTTTCTTTTCAACTTCTTTCCAACTAAATAACAAGGTTTCTTCTCCAACCATTGAAATGGTATTTGAATTATTGATACTTGGAAAATCTAAAGAAGCAAATGCATTTTTGGTTTAGGTTTACCAACAGACATTCTTGTGGTAAGTGCCAACCATTTGATAAACACGCATCTGAATTCTTGAAAATAGCTAGAGAATTCTGATGAAAACTTTAGATATTTAGGTAAAATGAGAAAATACTTCATGTGATGTATCTAATTATGGACACACTTTGGTCTTCCAACCATCCTCCAAACATAAGTGACACCCAAACAATCCTACAATCTATTGAAGCCATAAATCTCAAATAGCACCACTAACCTGGTCATCATCTTATATCGATTTATGTATTCCTCTCCATAGCCGCGCCGTACCATAAGCTGCAAATGGCACTTGATAAGTTGCTTGTGATTGTCCTAAACCTTACATTTCCAGAAGTGCTAACATGCATCCAGCAAAATAAGAATAAGATTGCAAACTCTTCTAGGGAAGTGGAATATCTGTTTTAATGTCTGAGACAGCCATCTTATCAATTTGTTAACTATGAAGCAAGCTTAACAGATCATTAAATAAGTAACAAGGGATTCTGGATCTCACATATTGCAGTTTTAACCTTTGACTTGAGTACTTGAGTTTTTTAGCTTTTTTTTTTGACACATCCATGGCCTAAACTTGAATTAAAGCACGAACAATTATCAATATAAAATAAGAAAAGAAAAGTGACAGAAAATATAAAGATCAACAAGAAATAGAAGTACCTAGAATTACTTTCTTTTTTCAATATATCACCCAGCCTTAACTGTGATATCAAAGTTATGAGGTAGAATTATTTTTTTTAGGTACAGGGAATGTGTGAGAAGTTAAGAAGTAAATTAATTTTGTCATTAGTCAATTTTGTGCATATCATATGACAATACAAAGGATAACATTCAGTAGTTATTTACAGACAATTGAATTTGACTCTTCAGCAATTGGAAACTTCTTTGAAGAAGTCTAGTAACAGAATAAATAACAAACAGAGAACAAGGATGTGAATTGGCAAGTAATAGTTAGGTAAGAATTAAAATAGAATGAAAGCAAAGAATTGTGGCTTAAGATGCCTACCTTAAATAGATTAGCTTCCAAATCAGACTGTGAACTGCAAAAGAGACAATTGTAACAAACTACTAATTAGATCACAATAACCTACGTGTTTGGACATCTTATATTCCAAAAAAACTTCAAGCAAACAACGTTCATTCGAACTACATAGTATAGTGGGGTGCAATAGCGTGTGAAGAATGGGAGTAAAGCCCCCCAGCAGAAATGCCCATGAAGAAGTTAGAGAAGCAAGTTGATAAATTCCAACAAAGAAATTCAAATGATTGTAACGGAAAAAACCCAGATTGCACAATGTACAATATAGAAAGGGTGTCATAGAATAAATAACGTACACATCAAGCAGGCTGTTGTCTATAAGCAGCTTTTTGAGCTCGAGAGCAATTTTCACGGCAACATGATTGGGGATCTGAAAGGAAAAGAGTCAGTAATAAATCAACCTGCATCTGTTAACAAAGTTCATACATTCTTTAGTACAACAAAGACAAAGAGTATCAAAATTAAAATTGGCGATTACAGGTCAAGTAAGAAATGACCATTTTCAAAATGTTACTAATGTATGTCAAAAAGAAGGGCGGGCCTGGAGCAACAGTTAAGTTGCCCCATTTGTGACATGGAGGTCATGGATTCGAACCAAGGAAACAGCCTCTTTGCTTAGCAAGGGTAAGGCTGTGTACATCGACCCTTCCCCAGACCCCACAAATGGTGGGAGCCTCAGTACACCCTTTTTTACTAATGTACGTCAAAAAGGTGTTAGACTAAGAATAATCGAATTTAAGAAACTAATTGTGCTACAGTGTTACAAGTTTTAAACCACAAAGGAAAAAAATGCATTATAAGAGATAAATAGCTGCAATGAAAGCACTAACAAGGAACCAACCTTCATACGAATTAACTAAAGCTTTTTTACCTTGATTTTTAAGCTCTAGAGCCACAAGGTAGCAGTTGAAATGAGACACATGGTCAATGTCTTATCTTATTTTATTTTATTTTTTGAAGTATGGCCAATGTTTTATTTGAATGAGCTTCCACGACTCTTGTCACTCTAGCAGCTATTACGAACTGCAGATGAAGATTCTCATCAGTGTTATGTTCATTAAGTGCCAAACCTTAGGTTTGCACAAGGATGCCTTTTCACTTGAAAGGACAGAGTAACAGAACTAATACAGCACTGGAAAAGGGGGTCTAGAGCTTCATCTCTGAACTGATATGGTGCAGTTGTAGGAATTAATACACCATAAGAATAGAAGTGCTTAGAGAAAGTAATGATGAGCAGCAAGTCCATATGGGGTGTTGGTCATGGTACAGAAATGCAATAGGCACCTCCATAAGCACAGCTATACTCATATAGAGCCACGTGAAGAAAAGTAGGTGAAAACATGTCAAAAATACCGAGGCAGAAAATGTGGTAAGAGGCCCCAGGTACCTAGGTTTTTGGCTGACCATGTGTTTGAAGACGGTTGCCTTAATCTTGGGCAAGGATTTCAAAATCAGATCAGCTCCCCAGGTTGACTAGGTCTGATCCTGATCCTAAGGATGGCGGTATCGATACCGGTACCGGTGGGTACTAATACCAATATGTATTGGTATTGGTATCAGGCGTATCGGCCCAGTACCGGCCAATAAAAGTATTTTAATTTTTTTTAAATGCAAATGAGTGGTATTGGCCTACCCCCAGATATCATATCAGCACCCACCGATGCCGATACGTATACGTATCGATATTGGCTGATACTGCCAACCATGCCCGATCCAGGTTGGATCATATTGACCATGCATCCAATTCAGGGGAGAAGGACTGATCCATTAAAATAATAATGAAAATGAAGTAATATAAGATTACATAACTAGTGAATTGCTGACACAGTCAGCACCTGCTTTTGCTCTCCCATTTTTCCCAGTCTCAGGACTAAGACCTCCTCCCTGGTTCATTAAAAATTTGAGCCTTATTCTGAAAATTCATGCCCAATTTGACTTTCTTTTTTTCTTATCGCTTGGGAAGAGATCAGATCCCCGTGGATCAGCAGTGGCCAATTCCAACCTAAATCACCTATTTAAGTCGGAATTACAAATTCTCAAACCATGATCATGGGGCATCTGTTTCGGCAGTTGGTCCTTTATAATGTTCGAACATATGCTTCAATGCTAAGACATCTGTTTTCCATTTGCTGTGTTCTTTTCTGAAATTTGTAGGTAAGTCCTTTACTGCCCTGGTCAACTGCAAAGGAGCCAAGGTTTTCTATGCATTTTGTTCTCTATCTTTAAAAGGGCTTTTTGTATACATACCCTGACAATCTTTTAGATTTGTGCTCATAACCTACCAACATGCAATTGTCTCCAATACCACCCCCACATCCCCTTGATTACATTTTCAACTTTAAGAATGACACGCACGCAAATGTTAAAGTAAACCATCCAGCTTCTTTCCTCTCTCTATTACTTTCCTTGCCACTAGTGTTTTTGAAAGGTCCTTACTTAGGCTCCTTGAAGAATAAGGTGGTCTTCATATCCTCATTTCCAACTGTGATTAATAAATGTCAGCTATTGTAGATGGTTTTAGTAAACTCAAACATGTGTGGTGATTCATAACATTCACGACTACAGAAAAATTGATGGATTGAATAGAATTTTCATAAAAGGCTCTGTTCAATTGAAATTGCATGTTTGCTATTGTTATTTAACTTCTAATACAATTAAAATTGCAGCAGAAGGAGGTTGTTGAGTACTGTCCCTGAAATCCAAAATGTGCCATTCAGATGATGGCATTCTTCCTTTTAAAGTTCTCCCATCGCCATTGATGGTAGATGTTACTCCACCATCAGGAATTGAAATCGACAATTCTTGCAGCTTATGTCGATGCCATACCCAGGTTCCACACCCACTGTGGCCATAGATAAAGTAGAGAAGGTGATCAAATGCAGAACAACAAGTATAATAGTCTGGAACAATTCCGTATGTCATAATATTTGGCATCCCCTACCCTCACCTTCTTTCTCCCATCAAGAAAGTGGGTCCAGAAGGTAAGTGATTGTTTTATGGCAGTGAAGGGAAGCAGCCATGAAAGGAAAATGCTTTCCAAGACTAGTTGCCAAAACCAAATTTATTTCTTCATTTCTCATGGAAAATTGGCCTCCAAAACGCAGGTATTCTATAGATTCTCACATAAAGATTGGTATAAAAAGTTCAGCAAGCAAATTAACTTTTTGGGCAGCTTATGCATCATTTTGTTAACAAGTCAAAAAGGGGGGGGAGAAACCTTAAAAAGTATCACTGATGTGCAAGAAGCAGTCGTTTTGCATCACACTCAACCAAAAACAATGGACGGACCAAAAAACAAACTAATGAAAGGAAAATAACATTAGGATATCAAGCCACATGGCCAAGTCATTCAATTAAAGTGAAACCAACTCTCCGTAAACATCCACAACCAAAAGGGAACACTAGTAGCTGGAATAGAACACAGCACCAATCTTTTTTGCTTAAGAACACAATTTCAGATTTGCCCAAGCAAAGAACATAAAGAAACAAGGTCTGGGTACCTTTGTCACGGTCAGCATTCTGCTAAGCAGAAATCTGGAGAGAACATAATAGTGATCCGCATTATCCCCAAGCCACACTTTTACCTGAACATCCAATTGTTCCCAACAAAATTTAAAAAAAGGCGCAACTTAACATAAAAAATGTTGCTTTCCCCTTTTATGCTTTCGGTTTCCTTGGAAAGAAGAAGGTGGGGAGTTGGAAAGGGAGGGGGGTGGAATTGGACCTTGACGAAATCGTACTTGGAAGAAGCGTTGCGGGCGGGCATCTTCGGCTGGGGGAGGGCGGCGGCGGGGGAGCCCTCCTCCCCCCGTTCGTCGGCGTCGGCCTCCTCGGCAGGAGGGGCGATGGAGACTGCCAGCACGGCCTTGCCCTTGGCGCTCGCCGCAGCGGCCATGATCACCTCCGCGCCTACCTCCCGCGGCCTCGCGAGTTCTTCGCAGGCTTCTCCCTCGCGGGGCTGCAGGGGTGGTGATGGCGCGGTAAAATTTAGGCGTTATTCGGTAAACGCTTTGGAAATGGATTTTTTAAATTGTTAAAATATTTGACAAAACTGAACACATTTTAATTTAAAAAAAAAAAAAACATTTTTTGGTCAAGATAAAAAAACCTTTTTTAATTATTTAGAAGTAGGGCTGCAAATGATACTTTGATTCTTTGGTTTTTGATGGGTTTCTAATATTTTGAAAATGTATACAAAATAAAAATAATTATTCGATTTTCGATACATAAGTGTTTCTCTTTTTTTGAATAGGATAAGTGCTTCTCAATTAAAATGTTTCAATAAGAAAAATGGATGTCAAGGCGAAACATTCATTTCTATGGCTTTTATTGACATACTATAATAATATATCATAATGATATATCATACAATAAAATATTAATTATATCTTTTCTCCATAAGAGTTAACTGACAAGACCAAGGGACTTTGACCTTTAGCTTTAAATTAGGCGACTCAACTAGTAACATTTTGCTTGGATAAAGGATGGCATTCTTATGAAAAGAGTTAACGTCCTTTATATTATTTTTTGGATCGTAATTATTTATATTTTTAACCTTAGATCGTGATGATGAAAAGTGGATACTGTCTCAGTGTATGTGTTGCATGCACCATTGCAACGGACTTGTATTGCATGCGTTCTACAAGTGACGGATGGTAACACACGTTGCATTGCATTGCAATGCATTGGTTTAACCAAAAAAAAAAAAAAAAACAAGTTGCATTCACGCAACTTGCAATTGTTAATATGCACGAGAAAGGAAAATAAAATAGATACTTCTGTTTCAACTTTCATTTATGCTTCCGAATAGAAAATGGATGCAGGAAGCAGATGCATATATTTTCATTTCAGCTTCTGATATATCATATAAAAAATAAAAATAAACAATATATTTTTGGTTAAATCTCCGATTTTAAAGTCCAATGTAAAAAGTAACAAATGACAGAGACAGAGAGATGGGTAGACATGAGAGAAAATAAAAAATAGAAAGACTTCTTAAAAATTTTAGTGGGAGACTTCTTGAAAAAGAGTGTCCAAATTCTAACGATTGAGAAGATTTGATGAATACTTTAGTAAGTTAAGCAAAGATGAAACACTAATACAGACTAAGTTAAAATTCTAGTCCAGCATTTTTAATCATCCAAACGATATTTCCTATTAGAAAATGAAGGCGAAATAGGGGAATATGTAGATAGCAAATATCTAAGAACAAATCTCACATAAAAAATAAGAAATAGATACATGGAGAGCATAAGAATGTTATTTGGTTAAAGCATCAGCAAGTTGACTCTCTTCAGATAATTTATTGTCCTCAATTGTGCGAAGGTCGCTAACAATACTCTCCTAAGATCCGACAACCACTTGCGGCCCTCGTAAGCACACTCCAAGATGAAGACAGCTCACGAACTCAACCCTCAGACACCTCAGAAAACCTCAGGACAAAGTACAAGAAAGAGTAGTGGAAGATGGTGCAGAGAATCGATAAGAAAACTAGGGCAAACAATCGAATATGAGAGGATCCTCTGGGCGTCGGTCCTTCCACAAAACTATCGTGTCTACTCCACACGCAAAGGAAAAATATAATAGCAGAATCAAAAGACTTAAGGTAGTATAAAAAATAACAAAACCAAGCCACACACGCTTGCGCAAGCTGAGGATTTACACCACCCTACATGTGATAATTGCATGTCATGCCTACTTAATTGGTTTTCGGCTCGGGTCCCCTCAAATCAATCAATTTGGGCTCAGCTCATGCGTGCATATAAAGTCTCCAAATGTATCTAAATTAGAAGGAAAGGTCCAACTATATAAGGTCTTTCAACTTTTTTAGAATACAAGACTAAATATAGCATGCTACCAAACTAACTAAGAAATGTTTGAATTTCAAATAAGAAAGCCAACAATATCCCACATATTCAAATCATGTCGAGAAAATAAAACATGTCCTGAGGCTTATTATAATAAGCTTTTAGTGGAAATACCCTCCAATTTGAACCTTCACTTAGGTACACCAACCTTTCTTATATAGGTTCTAAGTAAACTAAAGTCTTGAACTTGAACTTTTTGATATGTGAAAGTCAATTGGCAACAACTCATCAGTAGCATGTCCTTCTGGGTTGGTGCTTTTAAGGCCATGCAATTGAATCCTATTTCATGTGTTAAGAAGAGTTGCTAAGACCCCCCACAATGTGGCCTCACAATTACACTTATGCATAGAGTTGTGAATGAACCAATATGCTCGATGAACAACTTATAAGATTACTCGATAGAAGGTCGATTTGACTCGTTTATTATGTTAAATAAACAAGTTTGAACAAAAAATTAAGTTCGGTTCATATAAATGAGACCAAGCTTGAACACATGTGAGCTTGGCTCGTTTATGTTTGTGAACATGCTCATTTAAGAACGTGGTAAGAGCTCATTTAAATATTCGTTAAGAACTCATTTATATGTTCATTAAGAACTTGTTTAGATATTCGTTAAAAAACTCATTTGCTTTTTTGGATCTTCTTCAATGTCCCGGCTATTCACGGAACGCGTTTCCGGAAGAAATTGAAGAATTTATTGGGAATCCTACAAGATCAATTCATTCTTTTTTCTCTGGCAAATGCTCAGAAGTTCATTTGGTTTAAATCCTAATGAGAGGTCTACAAGAGATTAGAAATGTTTAAAGAAAAAAACAAGATGTTTCTTTTGTCCCTTCTAGGCGATCAGAAAATAAAGAAATGGTTGATATATTCAAGATAATTACGTATTTACAAATGTCGTCTTAATTCATCCTATTTCATCATATCCGAGATGTGATATGGTTGTTCCAAAGGATGAACCAGATATGGACAGTTCCAATAAGATTTCATTCTTGAACAAAAATCTATTTTTGCATTTATTTGATCTATTTTATGAACGGAACAATGGGGGATACACATTACGCCATGATTTTGAATCAGGAGAGAGATTTCAAGAAATGGTAGATCTATTCACTCTATCAATAATCAAGCCGGATCTGGTGTATCATAGGAGATCTGCCTTTTCTATTTATTCATACGGATTGGATAAAAAAAAATCTTGAATAGGGCCAGAGATGAATCGAAAAAGAAATATTTATTGGTTCTACCTCTTCTTTTTTATGAAGAGAATGATTTTTTTTATTGAAGGATAAAAAAAAATCAGTCTGGATCTACTGCGGGAATTATTTGGAAGATCTAAAACTCAAAATAGTGGTATTTGCTAGCAACAACATAATAGAGGCAGTCTATAAATAAAGATTGATCCGGAATCTAATTCAAATCTAATATAGCACCTATGGGTACATTAGAAATGTATTGAACTGATTCTTTTTAATGAATGGATCTGATCGCAACTACGAATATGGAATTCAAAAGGATTAAATAGGAAATGATACTCTGAATCATATAATTAAAATGAAATATACGATCAACCAACACTCGAAATTGTCTTTCATGCCAAAGCATAACTTGTATCCATGCGCTTCATATTAGCTTGGAGTTCGCTCCCAGCAATATAGTCATCCCTACCCTATCAGATCACCCCCACAAGCCTCTTATCCATTCTCATTCAATCGCAACGGGGGAGCAAGTCAAAATAGAAAAACTCACATTGGGTTTAGGGATAATCAGGCTCGAACTGATGACTTCCACCACGCCAAGGTGACACTCTACTGCTAAGTTATATCCCTTCCCGACCCCTACTGAGAAATAGACTGACTAATCCGAAGTCAAAGGGTAGAGAAACTCAACGCCACTATTCTTAAACAACTTAACTTGTAGCCGAACCTTCTTTTCGCACTATTACAAAAAAATAATGGGAAAAATTAGTTTTAATTGCCAACTGCTCCTATCAAAAATAGGATTGACTACAGATTCGAGTTATAGCACATGGTTTCATAAAATCCGTACGATTTTTCAGACCTAAATCAAGCAGGTTTTTAATGAAGAGGATTTTGTTTAGGATGTTATATTCGATACTGGTAGGAGAAGAATCCGAGTTGGTATTGTTAAAAAAAGAGAGGATAGGAAGCAAAACCAAGTCAAGATGATACGGATCAACCCGTTCTTCTTGTGCCAATGATCTTACCATTTTCGAAGGCTACATCTCTTTTCAATTTCCATTCAAGAGTTCTGTGTTTCTAGCCCTTTTTTTGAAACTTTAAAAATAAAATGGACAAATTCCTTTTCTTAAGAATACATACAAGATTCGTCACTACAAAAAGGATAATGGTAATCCCACCATTAACTACTTCATTTATTAAATAGTAATAGAAATATATGTCTTACTGAGACAGAATTTATAACTTGTTATCCTCTTGCCTAGTAGGTAAGAATAGGCTTCCATAAAAAGGCTGAGTCATTCGGATCGACATGAGGGTCCAACTACATTGCATTGCTAGAATCCATGTTGTATATTTGAAACAGGTTGACCTCCTTGCTTCTCTTCATAGTACAACCCTCTTCCCGCAGAGCCCCCTTTCTCCTCAGTCCACAGAGAAAAAATATAGGACTGGTAACAGTTCATCACGGAAGAAAGGACTCACCGAACCAGGGCAACTAACTAGTACTAATGTAATAGAAAAGAACTGTCTTTTCTGTATACTTTCCCCGGTTTCGTTGCTACCATACCGCGGGCCTTACGCAATGGATCGAATCTTATAGATATCCCTTCAACACAACATAGGTCATCGAAAAGATCTTGGACGACTCACCAAAGCACGAAAGTCAAAATCTTTCAAAAAATGGATTCCTATTTGATTTTAAGAGTGCATAACTGCATGGATAAGCTCACACCAACCCGTTAATTCTTTTTGGATCCAATTTTTTATTTTCCTTGGAAGGTATCGGGAAAAAATTGAAATGTAATAATATCGATTCATACAGAACAGAAGAAAATGTTATCTATTGATTCAAATGTTGTACCTATGGGATAGGGGATAGGGGATAGAGGAAGAGTAAAAAATCGAAGATTTCACATATTACTTTTGATCAAAAAAAAAATTGATTTATTTCGTACCCTTGGCTGGATGAGAAAATGGATCAGATTCTGCATGATCAAAACTATGGGACTTAAGGAATGATAGAAGAGAATGAAAAAAGAGAGGGAAAGACAAAAAATCAAAATGAAATAAAGAATAAAATCAAATCAAAACGAAAATCAATAAGTAAATAAATAAGTATAAGTAGAGGAACTTAGATTCCAAATGAACAAATGCAAACTCGAAAAGGATCTTTCTTTCTTATTCTCGAAGAATGAGGGACAAAGGGATTGATCGAGAAAGATCTCTTGTTCTTATTATAAGTGATTTGATCCGCATATGTTTGGTAAAAAGAACAATCTTCTCCTTTGATCATAATAAAAAATAGAAAGTATTCAATTGGAATATAAAAACGTGACTGAATTGGTGTTAGTTACTCTTCGGAATAAAGTAGAAAAAGGGAGGATATTCTAGAATGAGGAAAAAGCTCCAATTACTTTGAAAGAATTGAATGAGGAGCCGTACGAGGTGAAAATCTCATGTACGATTCTGTAGAATAACAGTAAGGGTGACTTATCTATCAACTTTTCCGCTATCAACCCAAGAAAACCAAACTCTGCCTTACGTAAAGTTTCCAGAGTACGATTAACCTCTGGATTTGAAATCACTGCTTATATACTTGGTATTGGCCCTAATTCACAACAACATTCTGTAGTATTAGTAAGACGAGGAAGGATTAAAGTTGTACTCGGTGTGAGATATCATATTGTTCGAGGAACCCCATAAACGATCGTCAACAAGGGCATTCTAATGCGTTGTAGATTCTTATCCAAGACTTGTATCATTTGATGATGCCATGTAAATCGCTAGAAACATGTGAAATGTATGGCTAACCCAATAACGAAAGTTTCGTAAGGGGACTAGAGCAAGCTACCATGAGATAAAGGATCTTCTTTCTAAATAGATTCAATTCAGAACTATTATATGTCTAAGGTCCAATATTGAAATCATTTCAAAGGTTTTGCGTTACTTTGTCTGTGTCAACAAAGAATTTGAAATATCTCGACTTTTTTAGAACAGGTCCCAGTCAAATAGAAATGATTTGAACCACTTCTTTTTACATTACATGATTTCGGAACCTAATGACTTGATCGTATGGATATGTAAAATACAATATTTCCAATCCTAGTAGGAAAATGAGGGAAATAGATACTCAATTTAAAGTGAGTAAATAGAATTCCATATTCGATCTCATAGATATAGATACATATAGAATTCTGTGGAAAGTCGTATTCGATGAAAGTCATATGTATGACTTAGAGGGAGATCTTTCATACCTTTTGAGATCCATCCTATAATATGGGGTTAAAAAGTCAATAAAAGTGATTTATTTTTACCCCTTATAAAAAGATGATTCTTGAACCTCTTTCACGCTCATGTCACGTCGAGGTAATGTGGGAAAAAAAGGCTGTAAAACCCGATCCAATTTTTCGTAATCGATTAGTTAATATGTTGGTTAACAATATTCTGAAACATGAAAAAAAAAATCGTTGGCTTATCAAATTCTATATCGAGCCGTGAAAAAGATTCAACAAAAGACAGAAACAAATCGACTATATGTTTTACGTCAAACAATATGTAGAGTAACTCCCGATATAGAAGTAAAAGCAAGACGTGTAACTAGATCGACTCATCAAGTTCCTATTGATCAGGTATACACAAGGAAAAGCACTTGCCATTCGTTGGTTATTAGGAGCATCTCGAAAACGTCCAGCTCGAGATATGACTTTCAAATTAAGTTCCGAATTAGTAGATGCTGCCAAAGGGCATGGCGATGCCATACGTAAAAAGGAAGAGACTCATAAAATGGCAGAGGCAAATAGAACTTTTGCACATTTTTGTTAACCCACGAAGAAGGTCTATATAGGCACATAGATCTATGGATCCATATATCTCGAGTGGAAAAAAATCAATAAAAAAAGGAATTGATTGATATCTTTTTCGAAACAAACAAAAAGGAAAAGAAAGATTAAAGATAAATCATAGATCAACTAAGCTCTCTCGAGGGGACGCGTAAGAATAAAAAAGAGGAAGATTATGGAAATATTATGGAATAGATTTGATCCTATTCATGGAGATTCCGTAAATATCCCATTTCAAAAAAAATAAAAAATAGAAAGTTCGAAACAATCGGAACTTTTTTAACGATTGGATGCAGTTACTAATTCATGATTTGGCATGTACAAAATGAAGTTTTCATTTCTCAATTCTATTAGATTTTTTATGAAAATGTTTCATTTGCTTTTCTTCCATGGAAGTTTTATTTTCCCATAATGTATTCTAATTTTTGGCCTAATTCTTCTTCTAATGATCGATTCAACCTCTTATAAAAAAGATAGACCTTGGTTCGATTTTATTTCTTCAACAAGTTTAGTAATGAGCATAATGGCCCTATTATTCCAACGGAGAGAAGAACCTATGATTAGCTTTTCGGAAAATTTTTAAACGAACAATTTCAACGAAATCTTTCAATTTCTTGTTTTACTATGTTCAACTTTATGTATTTCTCTATCCGTAGAGTACATTGAATGTGAAGAAATGGCTATAATTATTCGTATTAACAGCTACTCTAGGAGGAATGTTTTTATGTAGTGCTAACGATTCAATAACTTTGTAACTCTAGAGTGTTTCAGTTTATGTTCCTACCTATTATCAGGATATACCAAGAGAGATGTACGGTCTAATGAGGCTACTACGAAATATTTACTTATGGGCAGGGTGATCTCTTCTATTCTGGTTCATGGTTTCTCTTGGCTATATGGTTTATCCAAGGGTGAGAGGCACAACCTTCTGTTTTGTTGCCAAGGTGGATGCCCAATCTAGGCAATTGGACCAAGAGTAAAAGTCTTGGCCAAAACCCTTAGTGGGCCACTGGGCCATCGTCTTTACAAGTTAAACATTTAAACAAAAGCAATTGGGCCGAGTTCAATTTTGGGCTCATGAGCTTGCGAGCTGAGCTTGAACTCGACGAGTTCTTAAATGAGCTGAAAATTCAATCAAGTTTGAGCAGAGTTCGAGCTCGAGGTAAAGTTGTCGAGCTAAGTCCGAGCAAGGTAAAACTCGACTTGACTCAACTCGTTTGCATCCCTACTTACATAGGTGAGTTCTCCAAGGATGTATTGCAACCATCATGTTACAATGACCTTCAATTCATTAAGAACCTTAAATTCTGCCTTACTAGCAATTAAGCATCTGTCTAGAGAAAGGACTTTGAGATTCCATCTCAAAAATATTGATGCTTATGATTAACCCTTATAGCTTGTTGTTATCACATTGAACCTACTTCTTGGGATCTTCAATCAAATAGGTTGAGTTGCTGCTACAGATGAAACCAAGATAGGCCTTAGTCTCATTCTCTTACTAGATCTCTTGACTTTCTCAGAGTCAAGTGCTTTAGTGAGTCGTTCTACAACATTGTCCTTTGAACATACAAAGTTCATGGACACCACTCCTTGAAAACTCTTGAATAGACTTAAGTCTTATTCGCATGTGTTTCTTTTGCTTTTTGTTATACTTAGAGTTTCTAATCTTAGATATAATAGGTTGGTTATCACAGTGCAGTAAGATAGGAGGAATAGATTTAATTATCAAGGAAATTTTTAAAAGAAGACCCTTCAGTCAATCGGCCTTAGTTACTAAAGCATACAATTATGTAGAATGAGATATAATCGTTTGTTTGACAAACCTCTAGGCAACTTCACCTCCTCCAAGAGTAAAAATATAACCAGTAACACCTTTACATTCAACAGTATCAGTGATATGACTGGCCCTCTAGGATTACATGAAATCTTCCATAATGCAAGCCCAAAGATATAGTCCCTTTTAAATATTTGAGTACTTTGTCCAACGCATCCCAATGTATTCTGTCCGGACAACTCGTCTACCTACTCAACTTTGTTTCTGTAAAAAGAAATATCATGCCTAAGATAATTTGCTAAATACATTAACTATCAATTATTTATATATTAATTGAGACACAGATACACCACTCTTATTATTGTGGAGAGTCTTTAAAAGATCATAATAGACGACAACTAACTTGACATTGTAAGGATCGGACGGGTAGAACAAGAACGCAACAGAAATAATGATCTAAAATAAAATCTACCACTGTCGATCCGTTTCAAGAAAACAACAACAAATAACTAGTGATCGTTCATAACTTTGTGCGAATTTGAATCTGTAACTATGTGGTTCCAACAAAGCGGTGCTGCAAGCCGCATAGGTGTTCGACCTCCAATGGTATCTATGCGATTCTTCTCCTCGTGGATCGTCTTCGTCTCCTCGCTTAGTTCGGCACGATCGCCGAGGTTCTTTCTTCGCGATGTTGCCTGTGGTATGTGGGCGGAGGTCCGGAGGGTCGGAGACAGAAGTGGCAGAGGTGGACAGAGGGGGCACCCTGTTTTTGGGTGCACGACTCAAAGGACAGAGGGGAGCGCACAATATGAGGGAAATCCTGATGCTTGGCCAAGTTTCTCTCTCAGTGTTATTTATAATATTCGGACGATACTTTTCACAAAAGCTCCCAAGCTATTATAACTCCCACTAATTATCCACGGTTCAAGAATCATTATGCGTGTGACCCTCTAGGCCTTTGTGCTAGTCCGATTTTCAGTATGTTAAGCTCAATAACACCTTATTGTCTTATAATAATTAACTAACATCATATATTTAATTAATTACTTAATCAACTCACATCTTTGCTTAAATCCGGCCGAACCTCTGATCAAGTTGGGTGCCAAGCAACACTACATGATCCTAGAAGGCATTGGGGTTAAGCAACCCGCTCATGGAACATGTTCGTCCATAGTTACTGCATAGATATAATTCTTCATTCGTGATTGTTCTCGAGTCGATCTAGGGCACGATAAACTGTCAAACCCTAACCGATCAACTTACTCGGTCTTTGATGCATCTCATCTACATCGGAGAACTCCTTCTCCGACTTAGTGTCCGCCCTGGTTAGAGACTCACATACATCTTGCCTGGAGCATTCTCTCTCTAATTACTAAGAGCAAATGATTCTTATTGAACAAACAATCACCTTCGAAGGTCTTCCGTTGAATCCAATCCTTAACTATTCAAAACCCCATGGTTAGGGATTTGTAAGATAATGTCAAAGCTTAGAAGTCCACCAATAAGGTGTCTTTATTGTCTCAGTTCCAAGGACCATCTACGCCATTGTGACATTAGATCAAACTGGTTGACAGCTAGGTAATTTACCATCCAGTGACCCACGTTAGATCAGTTTAATGAACTCATTCATTAATGAGCACCTACAGGTTCAACACAATGTCTCCACATGAGTGACCATGAGATCAATCACCCTTATCATATGAGCTGACGTAACTTGTACTAGTCTTACCGGATATCTAATATCATTCTCATATATCTTTCGACTAGGAACAATTAAGAATGAGTGTTATAAGTTGTCAGTCTTAATATATGATCACATCATAATTTGACAACTATTACACACATTATGGACTTCACTATGATACGAAGAATAACAATCATAAACAAAACTCGATTTACACATAATAAATATATAATGTCATTTATTAATAATTGAATAAGATTGTAAGCTATGCATAAAACTAACAGACAAGACTATAGCCAAATTTCTCCAACACTTTCTTAACATAATGTGCTAGAGAAATTGCTATCCCCTCATATGAATAAATCAACTTTAGTCCCAGAATCATGTCAGCAAAATCTAAGTCCTTCATGTCAAATTTACCACTTGAGAGAGCCTTAATCACATTAATTATAGCAAGATTAGTAAAAAATAGAATATCATCAACATAAGTATAAAATAGTGCTACCATTACCTTTTTTCTTAGTCTATACACACTTATCAGGAGTTATTGATTTCAAAGTACAAAAGATCGAACAACTTTATCAAAATTTTCATGTCATTACTTTAGGGCTTGATGCAATCTATAAAGAGATTTGACTAGTTTACAAGCTTTCTTCTCATTACTTGGAAATACATATCCCTCTGACTGATCCATATATATCTCCTCATTTAGATCTCCATTAAGAAAGATAGTCTCAATGTCTATCTGATGGACCTCGAGATGATAAATAGTCTAAATGGATGTTAATGCTAAAAACATGTAGATAGTAGTCATCCTAATAATAGGAGAATATGTGTCAAAATAATCAATTCCTTCTTTCTGTTTGAATCCATTGGCAACTAGGCTCATCATATTTTAATTTCCTTTTAAACGCCCATTCACATACTGGAATGGCGCAATCAAGCGGTAGATCTACCAATTCTCAAGTGCCATTGGAGATGATAGAGTCCGTTTCACTTTTAATAGCCTCTTTCTACTACTTAATTTCAGGTGAAGCTATAGCATCTCTATATATCATAAGAGCACCGTCTATATTGTAAGTGACAAGGTCTTGGCCTAGATCCTTAGATATTTCGTGGTTACTCCTTTTTACTTTTGTTCACTCTCTTAATTCATCTAATTTGGAGTGATGGAAGGTATATCTACTAAGGACAATAGAACATCTACAAAAGTGCATTCATTTCTAGTTGAAGCAGAAGCACTAGAAATAGACTGAGGTACTCTCAACTTTATAGGAAATATATCCTAAAAAAAATATAGGATAATAAAACTCAATAAGAGTATTTACATCTACTACATGTATTTCTAATTTGATAATAAAAAATCTACAACACTAGTTTGAGCAAAATCAGTTCTTCAATATTAATAGCAATCATTAGATCATCAAGAGAGATTTTACCTCTCTTTTGTTTCAGGGTCATGTCAAAATCTTCCCAACTTGGTGGCAACTTCTTATATAGATAAAACCTAAAATTTCTCAGATAATCACATATCTTTTTTTTTTCAAGACTGTGTAGCAAGATTTGAAATTCATGGTTCTTTCAAGTATGGATTGTCCCTCACTGGTCTTAAAGTTCAAGAACTTCCCAACAGTGTACCTCTCTAAACTAGAATCTTCATAGTTATATTTATTATCAAATGATTTCCACAACTCTTTAGCCAAGGTCTTTGAGCAATACACATCAAACAATGCATATGAGATAACAAATAAAATCCTACCATGATAAAGGTAGTTTCTCTATTTATAGCTCTCTATGGTAGCACTACGGGCAGGTTTGTCTACATCATTGAGGGTGGATTTATTTTTATGATGGAGAATAGCCTTAAAGTAGTGAGCCAAAATTTCATTGATTGTTGCCAACGTTTGAAGTATTGCCTAGAAAACTTATCATCGGAGTTAGAGATTTTAGCATACATACGCAATATATTCTCTAAAATTGTCAGAAAATGAATATAAAATAGGAGAATATGTAGACATCAAACATCTAAGAACCAATCTCGTATAAAGAATAAGAAATAGATCCACAGATAGTAGAAGAATGTTATCTGGTTGTAGCACCAATAAGTTAACTCTCTTTAGAGAATATATTGCCCTCCAATGGTACAAAGGATCACTTACAATATTCTTTCAAGATCCGATAACCTCTCACAGCCCTCGTAGGTGCTCCATGATGAAGACCTATCCACATACTCAACCTCAGATCGCCTCAAAAAATCTCAAGACAAAATACAAGAGAGAGCGCAATAATTATGTGCATCGCACCAACTTAATTGGTTTCCAGCTCGGGCCCCCTCGAACTACCTAATTTGAGTTCAGCCCACATGTGTGTGTAAAGTTCCTAAATGCATCTAAGCAAAAAGACAAGATGCAACTATATAAAGCTTTCTAACTTTTTTTAGATTTTCAATACAAGACTAAACATAGCACACTATCAAATCAACTAAGAAATGTTTGGATTCCAAAGAAGAAAACTAACATTTTCAACATCAATTTCAAGCTTGCAAAATCTATGTTTTCCTTACGTTAATTAGAAAAATCATTTATGACCAAAATAAGTGAAACCCTAAGTATTTCAAAATCTATGTTAGGTTTAGAATTTTTGACAAATCCGTAGATCGGCGAACTTAGATTGGATTTAAATGTCTAATTTTAACTAGATATTTACATATATATATATATATATATATATATATATATATATATGTCCTAAGCCTTAGAAAGTCTTTTAAGCTTTGGCAATTAAATATAGTATAGTTGTGTTAGTTAGAATGGAAGATCCCAAGGAAAAAAAAAGAGAAAGAGCGAGAGAGAAAAAGAGAGAGAGAAGAGAGAAAAGAAAATAAGAAGAAAATAAGTAATAAGTAATATAATAATAATATAAATAATAAATAAATAAATAAATAAATAATAAGTACCAAGCAATTAGCTAAGTAAGTTGAAGTGAGTTTAATTAATTGATATAAGCCAATTAATTAATTAGTTAGTTGATAAAAAGATCAATTAATCGATTAATAGAACAATTATAATTGAAATATCAATTAGTCTTACTGTAGTGATAACGTTAATCGAAGCTATAATCGATTATAGAACAAACATATCAATTACTAAACAAGAATTAATTAAAGTTATTATAGCAATAACGTTAATCGAAGCTATAGTCGATTATAGAACAAACATATCAATTACAGAACAAGAATCAATTAAGGTTACTGTAGCAATAACGTTAACTGAAGTTATAATCGATTATTGAACAAACTTATCAATTACAAAATAAGAATCAATTAAGATTATTGTAGCGATAGCGTTAATCGAAACTATAATCGGTTATAGAAAAAACATATCAATTACATAATAAAAATCAATTAAGGTTACTATAGCGATAACGTTAACTGAAGTTATAATCGATTATATAGCAAACATATCAATTACAGAATAAGAATCAATTAAGGTTATTGTAGCGATAATTATAATCAAAGTTTACTGTAACAATAAGTTATCAATTACAGAACAACATATTAATTACTGAACAAACATATCAATTAGTGTTACTGTAGCATTACGATGACACCTGTAAATTAATTATTTCTACCACCTTAAAGGTGACTCATGAAGGACATCTGGACTTCCAGAGGGTGGTATATGATTGTGTTAGGATCCAAAAAAGTTCCATAGTGGGTTTTTGCTGAATTTAAGTAGAAAACATCTCATTCCTTCCACAAAAAATTCGTAGAAAATAGAAAACAAAGAGAGAGAGAGAAGAAGAAGGGTGCAGGTGGTACTGAAATAATTTCAGAAAATGAAAAAGTGATAAAGTTGACTAGGATCCTTCATTATAGGCAGGTGTATGATGAACTTATTGCATGTTATTTGTTATTTAAATTATTTTAAACTTTATTTTAATATTCGAAATCCAAATTTGGGCATTTATGAGCATTAAATAAGTTTGTAATATTATGATAAAGTATTTTCAATTGTATGGTTTAATGCTGAAATCATCATCATTATGACCTTAATTATTTTGTTTTCTTCTCAAAATTTTTAAACTTATTAGTGTTAGCCTTAGGTGGCCTACAAGCCAATCTGACTATGTAAATCTCGTTCATTTATTAGTAGAATGGCATAATATTTATTGTGTGTAAATCGTATTAATTATCATCTCATAATGAAGTCCGTGAATATGTGCGATAGTGATCAGATTATGATGAGATCATACTAATGAGACTGATCACTTAAACACACATATTCTTAATCGTTCCTAGTCGAAGGATATCCGAGAAGGACATCGGATATCCGGTTAGACTAGTACAGATTACTCATGCTCATATGATGAGGGTGACTGATCTCATAAGTCACTTGTGTGGAGACACTAAGGCGAATATGTAGGTGCTCATTGGAGAATAAGTTCACTGAACTGATCCGACTGAATCGTTGGATGGTATTGTACCTCACTATCAACCAGCTTGATTCTATTGTCGCAATTGCGTGGATGATCCTCGGACCTGAGACACTAAGGACACCTTGTCGGTAGACTTATATGCTTTGACTTGGTTTATAAATCTCTAACCACGGGATTCTAAACAGCCAAGGATTGGGTAGAGCGGAATACCGTCGAAGGGAATTGAGTGTCAATAAGGAATCATTCGCTCTCGGTACGATGAGAGAGAATGCTCTAGGAAGGATGCGCGAAAGTCCCTAGCCAGGGCAGACGATAATATCGATAAAGGAGTTTTTCGATATTCATCAGCGGCATCCAATCAAAGTGAGTCGACCAGTTAGGGTTTGACAACACACCATACCCTGAGTTGACTCGAGAGCATTGTACGAATGAAATATTATATCCACGCGGTAACTGTCGGCAGAAAGGTTCTAAGAGTGGGTTACTTAACTCTGATATCTTCCGGATTTACGCGGTGTTGCTTGGCACCCAACGTGTTCGGAGGCCTGGTCAAATTCGATGTGCGACATCAATTTGATTGATTAATTAATTAATAAAGAGTTATTAATTGATTAATGAAGCCAGTAAGGAGTTACTGGGCTTATTGGGCTATTAACCGGACTGGTAATTAGGCCTAGAGGGTCACACACAAATGATTCTCAAGGCTATAGATAAATAAGTGGGTTTTATATAAACCGGGGGTTTTTATGAAAAATCGTGCGGTTAGTATTAAGAAAAAAAATATAGCGAACGGGCTGAGCAGGCCAAGCTGCTACTAACCCTAGCCGCCCCCTCCTTTGTTTCTCTCTCTCTCTAGCGTCCTAGGCTAGATCCAGATCCCCGGATATACTCTGCCGCTTCTCCGACTCCCGTTTGACAGAAAATCGTCTGTGCGTTGCGGCGATCGTTGCGGTGACCAGCGGAGGTTTCGTGGCTGCAAAGAATGAGGAACGTAAGGATATCTGTCGCGAGGAGGATCGCGTGGACTCCGCTAGAGGTCGGGCGCTTGCGCGGCTTGCGGTGTCGTACCAACGGAACCGAACGGTTGCGAATTCGAATCCGCACATGGTAAGATTCGATAATATGATTATTGTAATTTTAGATTTTTCGAAACGGGAACGGATCTTCGTTTTTAATTTTATTTCCAATGCGTGGGAGATCCGGAGAAACCCGAGAATACAACAATTAGAGCACTTGATAAAAAATCGGATAATACACTTACTAAATTTAAGTTGTCCACGCGAGCTTGCAGTATATCTCTTTTTTAGATTTTCTTTTGCACATACAAATCGAGACATGCATAATTTTTTTTTGAAAAATAAATATACAACAAGCTTGGGGCTAACTTGAGGTTGTTGACAATATCATCTAACTTTTTATCAGATTCTCTAAAAAAATTTTAAAAATTATGAGAAGGAAACTAAGAAAACAAGAAAAATTTATCTCCGGCCCCACTATAGAAATTAATATTATCAACAACATGTGATGCATAATATTATCAATAACATGTGATCTATAATTAGTTATTAGTCACATGTAATGTAACTTTTTTGCTCAACGGAGAAAAAGAAAAGAATGTTAATTACCGAGGGAGAGAAAGGAAAAGAAGTATGTTAGTTATAAGATAGAGAAACAAAAATACGTTAATTATCAAGATAGTAATCAAACTAGCAGGATATTTTGTAGGAGACTTGTAAACAATTAATCTTTCTTTTAAAAAAATAAGAGAACGTAATTTAAATGTAGTGTAAGTAGTATTTTTTTAAAAATAAAAATTAAGAGAGAAAGAGCTTAAAAAAATATAGCCAAACAAACTAATAAGTCCAATTTGGTTCAAGGACTAAAAGAAATATCACGACTACTGTGTGATCGATAACTAATTATGCATTAGACGTTATTGATAACATTAATCTAGTGATGTGTCTTTGGGCCTTTTTTTTTTTGTCTTCTCAAAAATTCTTAATGGTGGCTCGCATGTTCGTGGAGAGGCGAGGGGACGCTAGGACCATGGCCGGGCAGTGGCGATGTCATGGCCATTTGGTGGGTGACGGTAGCGTGTGTGAACGGAGGTGGGCTGTATGTAGCCAATGGGAGCACTTGTTGATGCAGGTGATAGGGTGACACATTGTCATCTTCTTGTTAGTGATCTAGATCAATCCAGTGATGGTGGTGGTGAGGTAGGATGGAGTCTGATATGAGCTCCAAACTTAAAGGTTGCAGTGTGTTTAAACTGATGGAGATGAGGGAGGAGATAGGTTGTGTGTTTCACTGTTCGTGAGAATATAGGGGTTGGGGTCATTTTGTTGGCATATGGTTGGATTAATGTTATCAATAACATGTATTGCATAGCCAATTATAGTTAATTATTAGGTTAATAACAAAAAAAAAGTGGGTTATTTTGAAGGATACTTATAAATAATTCATTTCTCCTAAAAAAAATAAAAGAAAAAAATTTAAACAAAAAGTGTAAGTAATGTTTTCTTTATAAAATAAAAATTAGAAAAAAGAACTAAAAAAATATAGTCAAACACCCTATTAGGCCCGATTAGATTCGAGGACTGAAGACTACCATGTGATCGATAACTAATTATCTATTAAATGTTACTGATAACATTAATTTTAATATAGCTCTCCAGAGATAACTCTGAATAGTTAAACTTGTTGCATCAGTGTTTTTAATTAATTTTTTTAATTTTAAGTGGATTTCATTATGTCCTATATATTCAGATAATCTGATATTTGGTGTTCAATTTTTAATTATTTAAATCTTTATGAGTCATCCGATCTGAAATCGAATTATACATAAACATAAGTCAAATTGAGGCCTACCTATTTTTTTTTTTTAAATTAAAGACACGGACGGCGGCTGCTGGTGCAGCAAATTTAACGATGTAGCTTATTTTCAGTTGACTTGAGTTTTCAGAGTTACAAAATAATGTGTTTTAATGGCCTTTTCCCCAAGAAGATAGGAGACGGCCCCATGGCAAGCCCAGGGCTCCACATCTGTGGAAGGAGACTGGGTCATTAGCTTTCATATAAGAGTAATATTTGCTGCAATATTTTCATAAGAGACATTACAAATAAGTTAAAAAAATTGTCTTGAAATTTTTTAGGTTGAATCTGATATACCCTACTCATATCCGTATAACATAATACCCAATTAGATGATCTAAAAAAATCTGAAAAATTAAAACCAAACTTAAAAAAATGCCTCAATGTTACTACATCTTTAGAAGAAACGATCTTCTGAATTTCAGTCAGGCTCACTCAGAAAATTAGGAGTAAATAAAGAAAGGGGGGATCAAGTACTAAATTCACCCATTATACTTGGGGATGATGACCGATAACATACAAAGGGTGGGTGAATGAATGAATTGAAATCATCCAAACCGACTTCAACTTATTGATCCATCTCTCAAGGTAGGAGAAAAATAAGGAAGAGAAAATAATAATTTTTAATTAGTAAAATAGTGAAATATTATTACTGCAGAAAAAGTTAGAAAATGTTAAAGGAAGCAGAGCTAAAAACTTTGGGATGGAAACTTTGAGGCAGCTGATCCCTTGGCGGCACCACCACCTACGCTTCCATGGCCGACGGGCTGCCACCGGCCCGCGACCTGGAGGCCCCGATCTTGGCGGCCACCTCCGCCACCACGAGCCTCGTCAGCAGAAGCCCCGCCACGAACGCCGCCGCCATCAGCATCACGAACACCCCGTTCCAGCTTCTGGCCGAGACGTACCCCGTCAGCAGCGGCCCCAGTGCCGCGCCCGCCGACCCCGTCCCGTCTATGATGGCCGTCACCGTCGCCAGCGCCCGCGGTCGCCTCCCGCCCACCGCCGCGCCCCCGCCCAGGTCCGCCGACACTGCCGTCGTGATGAGCGCGTAGGGGCCATTCACGAATACCCCCGCCACGAGCATGAGCCCGGCGTTCCAGCTCAACGAGAACCCCCCGTAGGCGCGGTAGAAGAAGAGCGCCGGAATGGAACAGTACACGAACCCAGCTGCTGTAATGGCGCGCGCGTCGAGCCTGTCGGAGATGTGCCCTGCAAGGATCCCGCCCACCACTCCTCCGACGTCGAATAGCGTCGACAGGGTGCCCGCCATGGAATCCGAGAGCTGCTCGCCGTCTATGGCTGCATGCAGGAAGAAGGCTATTTGTCAGAAGGAAGGAACGGCTAAAAGGAGCAAACTGGAGTGCATGGGCAAGCAGGGTCGCCTACTAGTGTGGCTGATGTAGAAGGGGAGCCAGTAGAGGAAGGTGTAGGCCACCAGCTTGGAGAAGAAGAGGCAGAGCGCGAAGGTTGCGACGCCGGGGATCTTCCATGCTTCCATGAACCCCACGGCTTCCTCTCTGGCCTTGCTCCCCTCCGCCAGAAGAGGCTCGCCGATGTCGGCCTTCTCCGACGCTTTCATCACCGCGCCTTCTTCTTCTTCTTCCATGGCGACTCCCGTGGGGCTAACGGGCAGGAACACGAACACCATCAGCCCCATGGCGGCAATGAGGAGCCCGGGCGCCAAGAAGGACCACCCCCACCCGCGCCGCAACAGCGCCGCGGCCAGTAGCGACCCGGCGATGTTCCCCACCGAGGTGTGCGCGTTCCACACGCCCATGACGAGCCCCCGCTTGCCCTTCCCGCACCACCTCCCCACCACGGCCACCACCGACGGCCACCCCGTGGACTGGAACAGCCCCGCAAGCATCTGCACCAGCAGGTAGTAGTAGAAGCTATGGACGTTCAGCCAGTAGCCGGCGCCGAAGAGGGAGGTGAAGAGACCCGTGCCCGCCATGCCCGCCGCCAGGAAGACCCTCAGGTCCAGGCGGTCGCCCAGGTGGCCGGCGAAGTAGACGCCCAGCGAGTACACCGAGAGGAACGCCACGTCCATCTCCCCCAGCAACGCCCAGCCGTCCGAGCCGTTAAAGGGGGCCCAGCCATCGTCTTGGGCGCCGCCATGGGGTGACCTGGGGAGGAGGGCGCGAGGCCATGGTGTGGACCTCAGGTGGGGCGAGTCGGAGTCGAGAGCGCCCTTGACGACGCTGGCGGTCTTCCTGGTGGCATGGTAGCAGGCGTAGGCTAGGAAGGTGAGCACCAAGACGATGGCTTGCTGGGTCCTGAAAGGGAGAGGTGACCCCTTGATGTGTTCTATGAAGCGGATACCAGGGGGGTCGGTAGACTCTGCCTCTGCATCTGCTCTAATTGTTTCATCTAAAGAACCCATGAAATTAAGCTAAAAGACCATGCAACTAGCTGTATGTATGTTGATTAATGGAGAAGGTGATGGTGGTTAATGGGAAGATTTGTGGCTTCCTGGGGAGAGGAGGGATAACATCTGCATGCAAAACATGGAGTAGGGGGTGGGATTCAGATTAATTACAGTAGAAAAGACAAGTCACTAATTACTTAAGCATGTACTAGTGTGCTCATGGTATTGTCATTAGAAGATGACATGAAGGAGCCGTTACTTACAAATGAAGTAAAAGAAGCACCCTTGAGTTCAACAAACAATTTGATCTGAGCTTTATCTACACCCTAGTGCAAAGGAGATTGAGATCGTCTACTCTATTTCTTCTACATCATTTGTATCTCACTCATTTTGATTGATCTAAAAAATTTTAAATTGTTCTTTTAATCTTTTTAAGTTCCACTTTTCTCGTACGACAATAACTAAATCAATAGGATAAAATAAAACACTAAAAATGTAGAAAGGTAGAGTAGACAATAGGCCCTCGTGCAAAAGTATTACTAATTGCTTATTGTACGTGGTCTGTACGTAATTGTGGGGACAAGGCATACAATGCCCGATTATATGATAATTTCTCCCTTATCGAACCCAAACATTTTTTTGTCAAATAAAAGATACATATAATAACCTTCACAAACTTGAGTTGGGAGAGGTGGGAGAATAGTCAAATGATTTTCTTTGGATATGAATTCGGTTCCTTAGACTAGACTCCAACAGTCACCAATCTAAGGATGACGTGCAAAGTAAGTTCGTCAATTTAGATGTATTTAAACACAAATATATATCATAGTGCATGTAAATACAACTCATATTACATAAATACAACTAGTTGTATTTAAATGCTGTGTTTTATTTGAAAGTCGAAAAAATAAAAAACAAAGAAAAAGTAGCAGGTTACAACGGAAGACATTTTGGTGGGCAAACATACTTTACAGTATCATTCCTAGACTAGGTACTACTAGAGTCGAGACTCTTTCAACTTTTTTCCTTATAATTTTAAGATTTTTTTATTTTTTCAGTCTTTATAATCTTTCAATGCCTGCAATTTTTATATTTCTTTTCAGTCTTTAAAGTAATCTAAAATGTCCCTAAAAATCCCTTGAACTCTCTTTAAAAGGACTTTCTCAGAGAACTTTTTAAAGATGATTCAAAGATTACGAGAGACTTTAAGGAAATATGAAGATTGCTAAAGCGTAAAAAGAGTATTAGAATATTATAGAGATTGAAAAGTAAAACTTTCATTTTTTGTCTAATTAAGAGTTGATAACATGATATTGATAACCTACACCAACTTGAATTTTCTTTCTTATATTTGCCCGGCCACCAAATAGGATAAAATGCTGGGAAAAGAACACTAAAATGCAGAGCAAACGGTTTAAACAATAACTGTTCCAAAAGAGACCATCATACCAATCACAGGCAAAGAACGCGACTCTAGAAATGCTTAGAAGAAAAGCAGAGCAAACACAACAAATATGGCAGCACAGTTTAGAAGCCACTGACACAATAGAAATGAAAAAAAAAAGTTCCCTGTTAACTTGGTCGACCGGAATCTGATATCTTGGTGGAAAAGGAAAAAGAAGATTACCAAGTAAGCAACAAAAGGAGTTGATATCGCCAATTGCAAGCAGAACTGCTCTGAGAAAAGCAAGGGATCCGACACATCAGCCAAACTAGCTTCGACGAGCATGTACGGAAGGAAGAAAAAGAAAAATCCAGCATGAACCCAGTTTGCCAAAACATATGATCTGTGTTAAGACCCCCAATTCAGAACAATTTCTATCATTCTTTTCTTTCCTAGTCACCCCAGAAAATTGAAAAAAATGAACCCAGGAACAAACCTGAGCTTATAAACAGGAAACTTATAACAGGCTGAGGCGACTGGTGTGCTTTACCTGATCAGGGCGCCCGTTTAGGCCTTCCCAGTACCTTCTTCTTGCCTTGCTCTTCCTAGTTCCTCTGTTCTTTCTTTTCTTTCCCTTTCTGGTTTCACTGGGGGCCTCAAGCCCCGAGTCCACACAGCATTGAAGAGAGGAGGAGAAGGACCAGAGTAGAACTGTCGTAGAAGCCTGTCCACAACATTTTGTAATAGTAATACTTCATAATTTCATATGGTGTCACACTCACATGTACGTCCAACCCTCTCGTTGTTGGGGCCTCCTTCCATGCACTAGTTACTGGCGTGGCCACCTCAGCCGTTAGCCACTGGCGCCATTGAGTGATCGGTACTCTGATTAGTCGCTAAGGCATTTGGAGCAAGCTTGCTTACCACAACTATGAATTTAGATCATCTATTTTATTTTATTTTTGATACTTTATTTTATTCTACTGTTCTACTTATTATGGTTGAAGACTATTCTACTTATTATGGTAAAAGACAAGTAACGAGGAAAAGATAAAAAAAATTCTTATTTACAAGAATTCTTAACTAATAAGATGAAGTGTGGTATGAAGGATATAAAAAAATAGTAATATTTACTACATCGTATGTAGTGTAGAGAGGCTAAGATGGATTGTAACACTTTATCTCCTCTCATTACTTGTCTCACTTATTTTTTCACTTTTTGACTTTTTTAAATGGAGAGAAAGAAAAGGTACAACTCTCTGACAGTTTTTATTATTGCCTTTTCTTACTCACTCCATTTAAAAGAGGTAATCGATTCATTCCCGCAATTTAAAAAGAAGTAATCAATCTCTTTCCGTTTTGTTTAGCAACCTCCTAGTTTATCACTTTCAACACAGATTTATTACTTCTAAACTTAAAATTATCACTTTCAAGTATATTTTTTATCACTTTTGAAGTACATGTTTATCATTTCCTAGTTGTTTCAATTTTATCACTTCTTACGTAAACCTATCACTTTCAAAGCGCAATTTTGTCACTTCTTTGATGTTTTAGTTTTATTACTTGCTACTTAATTTTATCACTTTGTAATGCAATTTTATCACTTCCTACGCAAGTCTATCACTTCTAAGTAGAAATTATCATTTCTAAATATTTTATCACTTCTTACGCAAGTTTATCACTTCTAAGTAGAAATTATCATTTCTAAATATTTTATCGCTTCATTTGCGCAGGAAGTGGTAAAATGTTCGAAAGTGATAATTCTACTTGAAAGTAATAGTTTTGTGTAGGAAGTGATAAAAATGCACTTGATAATGATAAATTTGCACTATAAGTGATAAAACTGAACTACAGAAGAAGTGATAAAATTAAACTTTGGAATGATAAAAATACATTTAGACTCAAAACGATAAATCTATGATGGAAGTGATAAACCAGGAGATAGCTAGACTAAAATAGGAATGAATCAATTACCTCTTTTAGATGGCGGGAATATATCAATTAACTCTTTAAATAGAGGTGAGTGTAAAAGGACAACAATAAAAACTCCCAGAAGACTGAACATTATATTTCTCTCCACTCAAAAAAGTCAAAATAGTGATAAAGTAAGTGAGACAGGTGGTGGAAGGAGGTGAAGTGTTGCAATCCACATCAGTCTCTCTACAATGCATATAGTATAGTAAGTATTACTCATAAAAAAATAGAGCAGACAAATCTTATGATCTTAGTCCACCATCCACACAATTGATCTCCCTGTGAATCATTATAGTAGTTGTCCCTCTCCCGGCACATAGTCCCTTGTGAATCATCCAACACAAAGTTAGGATTACTCAAAGTTTAGGCCCAAGGCGGCCTTTAGCATAGCTTTCATTTGGAAGTACTTTTAGGCATTCACTTTGTTATTCTTAAGAGAAGATACTAGATCTTATAAAATCAGCTAAAGATTAGATGAACCATTGGAAAAAAAAAAGTTGAAATACAAAGGAGATAAGTTCTAGTTCTTTTTGTCATGGCTGACTGTTACTTAGGTGCGAGTGTGAAAGTGCTACTTTCAGCTTCTCTAAAGCCTTGTGCAAGGTGTAGAATCTCCTCGCATTTTCATCTAAAACTCCTCTAGATCAATACGAGGCCATGGTATTAACTGTTGTACTAGAAGTCCCACCTCTAAGAGGTCAAATTCTCACGTTAAGAAGAAGGAACTGGACGAAATTCACATGGATAAGGTTAAGGTTAGCCGGAGAATCGAGGTCTTACTTATCACAGAACATGGTTAGTAGGCTCCCAAATAGCTGTGGAGCAAACTCTCTTACGATCAAATCAGTCTGATGGATAAAAGTCTCACTCGGCCTAAAACAGCCAGTGGGCTGGATTGACAACATGGACCTGAAGAAAGATTCATGGCACACCCAATGAAGTGGCCCTGCTACCTATTAATCTAAGCCAATCGAAGGAAACGTGTGAGTCCTTCTCCTGGCAGACTCCCTAAGGCAGGCCATCCGGAGACCCACTCCCTAAGGCGAAACCCGACCTCTTCGGCCTAATCCGACACCGAGGAGAAACGGGGCCGAAACAAACTCAGGTGCCAGCTCATATACGAATCTACAGGTTGCCTCCGCAAGGAGACTCAAGCAGGGTGCCTTCCCTAATCGGAACAAGACTGACAACCGCCTTTGCACTGCTATGAAAGGACCCCATGTTTGGCAGATGGAGGTATGCAAGAACCAACCCAGTCTCCTTCCGCTCTTTAGCTTTCTGATTTAAGCATCGGAGGGGGATCCCCCGTACTACCTTCGAGGGCCCTTGACAGTGTTCTCTTTTTCAGGAGCAGCTGAGCTTCCCCTCTCCGATCATAGGTGAAGGACCCCTGATCGCGCTGGATGAGATTTCGACCATTATCTTTTGGCACCTTCTATGGGAAATGATCTAAGAAGTCATGGCCAAAGGCGACCACAACAGGGCATCCATGCATAAGCAGGTTGCAGGGGATGCCGCAATCCTCCCTCCTCCGCCACCTCCAATCATCAACTCCCATACAACCTCAAAACCTAATAGTGGTGACCGCAGTCGTCTTGAAGAGATGCGCCATGCGGCCCAAGGCCCTAACATGCAGTTTTTAATCTACCTTATCCATTGATTGGAAGCTATGGTCGACTGTCTTGAAAGAGAAGCACAACACATAAGGTGCGGCAGGACAGTGAGCCCACTAGGGAGTCGTCGGAATGAAGAAAAACCCAGTAGTCCCTCTACCGCCTCCTTTGCAAGACGACCCTTTAATCCCCGATGGGGAGCAACCTTCCCACTGCAACCTCGAGCTAGACGAAGGGCGCGGTTGGTCTCACGAGCGGTCGACAAGGGAGCGGCCATCCGCTCGGGGGTCACCCGGCCAAGCGAAAAGTTTGGGCCCCCACGAACTAGGGGGTCTCGCCGGCAACGGCGGAACGGTGCCTCCGCTAATAGCAGCACTTCTTCTAGATCTTCCCCTAGCCACGCCACTTCTTCCTCAGGGTTGATAGCCTCCCCCCGACATAGGCGTGACGATTCTAGCCGCCACTCCTGCCACCTATCTCCTGGAGAGAAGAGGGTGCAAAAGCTGGAAGAACGGGTAGAGAAGCTACTCCATCAGGATCGAAAATCCACCCTAGGAGACACAGGAAGCCGAAGCTCCTATTTTACTAGAGAGTGCGGGAAGAACCACTTCCCCCACGCTTCTGTATGCCTACCTATGATTTGGTGGATACTTCTATTTATGTTAGAGAGCCGTGTTGGGCACTCGGACACGACACGACACTCGGACACCTGTGTCCAACTCTCTATTTCAAGACTTCAAAGTAAATACTAGAGATTTCTTAGAATACTTAGCACATCTTCTCAGAATATTTGTCTATATGATAAAATTTGATATATTTGAGTTATATCTTTTATATTTTAGATAAATTTTAGTAATTATATTTTATTATATATATATCTGTAACTACGTATCTATGTATATATATTCGTATGTTCACCGTGCCCTTGTGTACTATTTTTAAGATATTGTTGTGTCCGATGCACGTGTCCGTGTCGACACTTGACACTCGTATCCGTGTACCACAGATCATAGATGCCTACTCTAAAATCATATGATGGCACGAAACACCCAGATGATCACCTACATATGTTTAAGAGCACGTTCTCACTCCTAAATATGCCGGATGAGATCAAGTGTTGGGCCTTTCCCAACGACACTGGAAGGGAATGCCCAACAATGGTTCCGACAACTCAAATCGAATTCTATTGACAACTTCAGGAAGCTGCAGCACTCTTTCTAGAACAACTTCGCAGCCAGTAGGCGAGTGCTAGTGACCACAATGTCACTAGCATCCCTACAACAGAAAAGGGAGGAGTCCCTCCAGAGATACTGGGCCCGTTTTCACGAAGCAACATTAAAAATCCCTAATGTGGATGTGCCTAATGCGGCACAATACTTCATAGCGAGCACCACCAACCAAAAGGCCCAGTTCGAACTCAGCAAGGAACTTAGATCGACCTCCCTGATTTCTCAGAAAGGTCAATATGTGCATAAATAGTAAAGCAGTGATCTACACCTATAAGACTCGGCAACAACGGAATGACTTTGAAAGCAAGAGTGAAGAGCAGCCGATGCTCGGAGGAAATAACATGCATTTGGACTGTGATCGGAACGGCCGACTATATAAAGACCAACGTCAAGAGCAAATGGAGGGTTAGTGCAACCGGGACCCCGGCCGACCAAAAGAGACTTACACCCTGCTGAACACACCGATCGAACACATTTTGCAGGAGATAAAAAATGAGAACTACATCCATCGGTTGAAAAAGATGAAACCAGTTCCCGGTGCTGAGAAGACTGAAAAAATTTACGCATTCCACAAGCAGTACGGCCACTTCACATCTGAGTGCTATGATCTCAGGATGGAGATCGAATCCCTAATTACATGCGGGTACTTGAAAAAGTACGTCGCCAGCGAAGGGGAACAAGATTTCAGTCAGGAGATGTGGAGGAACATCAACCAATCCCCACCTCTAGTCAATCGAGATCCCTCTACCCCTTCTGACTAGGTCATCCATGTGATCTACAGAGGAGCCTCCAGTGGTGGAGACAACAACAAGAAGAGAAGAAATTATGCTTCAGAAATCCAACAGCTCGCATGGGAAATCACTATTGTCGACCATACCCTCCTAACTATGGAACCGATTGTAAGGTTCTCAGGTTTCTTAGGATTTCAAACACAACGGAAATAAATAAAAATTAATGCTGCGATCCCTGTCCGTTTCGAATAAACAAAATCGATTAAAGGGTAATCAAATATTACCTCGTGTGGATTCGAATCTGCATCCGAACGGTTCCGTTGGTGTGACACCGCCAGCAGCGCAAATACTCGACCTCTAGCGAAGTCCACGCGATCCTCCTCGTGGTGGATTTTCTCACGTTCCTCATTCTTCGTAGCCCACGAACAATTCGCCGTTCGTCGCAACACACGGTAGAATTCCCGTCGGACGGGAGTCAGAGAAGACGACGATGCTATCTCCAAAGAGGGGAAAGAGCAAGGGGCACCAGAGAGAGAGAGGGAGAGAGGAGGGGGCGGCTAGGGCTGAGCAGTAGCTTGGCCTGCTCAACATGTTCGTTATATTTATATTAACCGTGCGATTTTTCATAAAAACCCCGGAATAATATAAAACCTACTTTTAATCCATCGCCTTGAGAATCATTTGCGTGTGACCCTCTAGGCCTAATTACCAGTTTGATTAATGGCCCAATAAGTCCAGTGACTCTTCACTGACTTAATTAATCAATTAATAACTTATATTAATTAATTAATCACCCAAATTGGTGTCGCACATTCAATTCAGTCCGGCCTCCAATCACGTTGGGTGCCAAATAACACCGCATGAACCCGGAAGGTTTTGGGGGTTAAGCAACCCACTTTTGGAACCTTTTCGCCGACAGTTTCCACATGGATTTAATCATTCATTCGCACAATGCTCTCGAGTCAACTTAGGGTATGGTAAACCGTCAAACCCAAACTGGTCGACTCACTTGGATTGGATGCTGCCGTATAATATCGGAACACTCATTTCCCGATATTATTGTCCGCCCTGGCCAGGGACTCCTGCGCATCCTACCTAGTGCATTCTCTCTCTTAGTACCGAGAGCGAATGATTCCTTATTGAACACTAAATTCCTTTCGACGGTATTCCGCTGTACCCGATTTTTGGCTGTTTATAATCCCATGAATAGAATTTCATAAATCAAAGTCAAAATACAGAAGTCCACCGAGAAGGTGTCCTTGGTGTCTCAGGTCCGAGGACCATCCACGCAACTGCGGTAATAGAATCTAGTTGGTTGATAATCAGGTACATTACCGTCCAACGATTCAGTCGGATCATTTTAGTGAACTCATTCTCTGATGCGCACCTACAAATTCGCCTTAGTGTCTTCACACAAGTGACTATGAGATCAGTCACCTTCATCATATGAGCATGAGTAATCTGTATTAGTCTAACCGGATATTTGATGTCCTTTTCAAATATCCCCCGACTAGGAATAATATGTGTGTATAAGTGATCAGTCTCATTAGTTGATCTCATCATAATCTGATCACTATTGCACATATTCACGGACTTCATTATGAGACGATAACAATACGAATTACATATAATGAAATAATGTCATATTATTAATAAATGAACGAGATTATATATTGTCATATTGGCTTGTAGGCCACCTAAGACTAACACCGATCACCTTCTCCGACAAAGACTTGCAAGGTATTGTGCTCCAAATGACGCATTAGTTATCGAAGTTGATATTGCAGGCTATCGTGTCAAGAAAATCTTTGTCGATAGTAGAAATTCACTAGATATCCTATTCTTGGACTGTTTCAAACAACTCGAGCTAAACCTAACAGCATGCAAAAGTTGCAAACCCCAATCTACAGCTTTAGCCGCTAGCTTGTGACTGTCAAAGGTTAGATTACTCTCCCTATAATGTTGGGAACCCCACCGCTGTCAGTCAACTATGAAGTTGAGTTTGCGGTGGTCGACATCCCCTCCGTATACAACGTTATACTTGGGCGAGAATCAATGGGATGGTTCAGGACAGTCTCATCGTGCCTACATCAAAAGCTAAGGTTCCTGACTAGAGAGGGAATCAGAGAAGCGAGGGGAAACCAAAATGTCCAATGATGCTAGTAATAACAGCTCACTAACTTAGTTAAAATTCTAGGTTTGATGCACTAGACTGCAACATATTAAAATAGTGATAACTTACTATAAAAAAATTCAGATTAATGCATGGTTGATGCCATTGGCAAGAGCATGAAAAGATATATAACTTTGTAGAAGACCAATTTTACTAATTCAGATGTTTTAAAGATTAAAAATATCGATGATCAATTTTGAAAAGGACTACCAATGGGAAACAAATTCTAATAGAATTAGAATTCGGATTAGGAAAGAAAGACAAGTATAATTAAAGTTAACCATGACTTGGAAAGTTATAAAACAGATCTTTGAGTTGCGTTAGAAGTATAACATAATAAATTTGAGTACAATTAAGATTCTAATTTGTGGATAGAAGTTATAGTTTGAATCTTATTCGAACTATGATTTTGTTTACAGATTTACTTAACATGGTCTTGGTATTTTAAGCATAACTTAGTGTATAAAATTTTAAATTAGATGAGAAACCTTCTATTAGAATAAGTTAAAATTTTTAAATTTTTATGAAGGTCATATTTTTAAAATAAGTCATCTACTAGTCAGAATTAGGGCATCATTAGATGGGACCAAAATCTTATTTGTACTGGAGCCATTAAGGGGTATAGCTTTTCATAGAAGGTAAGTTTATGGTGTTGTTCTTGAAAGAAAAAAAGAGAAGAAAAGGTTAAACTCTATAGGAGTTAGTTCTAATGCTTGACAGCGGTTGCAAGAGGTTTAAAGAACATGTAAAAAATCTTAGAGAATGTGGAAAATAGCTTAGAAGAATAATAAACTATGGATAGATAGCAAGGAAGTCATATGCGAACAAAGAATTGATCTTTCTTCAATAGGTAAACGGATAACTCTAAGTGTGATCTATTTTGTACTAAAAATTATATCATTTTAAGGATTTTCAAAAGTTAATCAATTGGTAAGAAGCTTAATTATATGTCTATTTCATGATCATCAAATTTTATATTTTTATAATCCTATTTACTATTTAATCGATGATTATTCTCTCAACATATACAATTTGTTCATTCGGTATCTTTTATTTCCAACTATTATCATATGAATTATAGATATTTGTCTTCCTTGGTTTGATGTCCAATTGATTTAAATTTTAATAAAATATTATTTGAGATGTTATCTTCGTTTTCAATAAATTTGATAATTTATATATTTATTTCATATTTTTTTCTTACACTATATAAGTTGTCTATATAGTTTTAAAATCTCAACTATTGGATCTTCTATCTTACTCAATCTATGTCCAAACCTTACTAAGTTTTTTAGAGATATTTGTCATGATGTTTTTGACTTTTTCAAGTAATTTGAGAATTTTTTAGAATCATCTGATAATTATTGTGTCTTGATTTTTGAGTTGCTAGAAATTCGTTAAGTTCAAATTCTCGGGATCAAAGCGGGAGTTTGAGATCATATCAAACCAAACCATAATTGATGAAACTTTGTCTACCCTTTACATATAACTTATTTGACATGTTCGCCAAATTTAGCAATTTTTTGAATCTTTTTGATAATATTCGGCCTATTTGTTGATTTTTCAGTTCTAAAAATTAATTTTAGTAGCTGAAAACTATGTTTATTTATCCAAAAACTCTGAGAAAATTCTTGAAACTTACTTTCAGTCTAGAAATCTATTGGGATCAACTTTGCTATAATTTTTCATATATATGACCATGCTGGCTCTTTAAGTAACTATTTTGTATATAAAAGTATGTATTTTGACTCTTATATGTAAGTATCACTTTGTTAAACTAATTTTCAGATCTATGATCATTATGAAATCTCTGTAAAATATTTGTGTCATATTTGTTTCATATATATTTGAGATATTACTATCTTAAGGAGATTGAGACTCATTCTACAAGCATCCGTGGATGAGTTCTACCCGTAAGCAACGGAATAAAATCTCGATAATTATATATTTTATTTTTAGTCATCTGAGGTAGGACAATATACTCTATAACTATGCATATGCCATGACTTTTGCATACTCGCCTATATGCTTTGGCATATATTTTATTCGTCTTCTTATATGATAGTTAGATGCATGCCTGTTTGATATGTTAGTTTGTGATATGTTTGTCACATAAATATGAAACATAATTTACTATTTAAATCATATGAATTCAGCTTATAATATGTTCAATTAATTAATTTGATATCCTTACTCAATTATTCTTTCATCTTAACTTATTCATTTGGAAATTTATATTCATTCTGATTAGATATCCTTTAGAAGTTTATGAATCTGTTTTGACCATATGATCTTTGATATGAATCTAGTTTAATAAGTTACTATGTCATGATAATTTACTATATATTTAGTTCAATATGTTCAGTTCGATATGCGATACGTTATGTTCATGGCTAGTAGATTTGTTCAGCAAGATAAGAATCTGATCATGTCATATATACTATATGTTAGTCGATCTGTTCATGATATTAGAAAACACATATGATTTCGTAAATATATATTTGACCATATTTTTGTATCATGTTATTATTTGAGCTATATGTAGAATTGTATAGAATTATACTTAGTGTAATTATATAATACGATTTACAAAATTACTATATGTTAAATCATGTAGATGGTTTGATGCCTGCTAAGTGGTGAACTCATACCAACTATTTTTAAGGAGAAATTGATTCAAGATTTGCCTAGGTGGGGAATCAAGCATGTTGAATTTTTAGAAGAGTTTTAGTTATCAAATTAGTAGTTTGATGTAGTATGGAATGATGAGAGATTGATATATTTTTCTTTATTTAGCAAGATTGAGAATTTAGATACTAATTGATGGATATTGTAATTTGTAAATTTTGGTATTGGCTATATTTTGAATATTTTGGCTTAATTGATAGTTATGACATTTATTTAAACTATCTTGTGGTTATTTAGCTCTCATATCTATTTGTTATGATGGAATTTATCTCGAGATTATGCAATCAAATTCTAACTTAAAAAAAAAAAGAAAATAATTAGATCTGGGACATAACACTTTAAGTTGAATAAAACAAAAAAGCTAAAATAATGCTCAGAATTTCGATTCTACATCCTTAAGTTCATGGGACTTTGGAAGGAAATTGGGTATAAATGATTTTCCCCGATTGCAGGTTTATTCACTTAACTTTACTAACTATTACTGACTTAATCTTGGATGACTTATGTCATGATTGTGCAAGGTTCTCTCAAAGTGAGCATACCTTTGTTGATTTTGCACCATAAAAATAATAAAATTTGCTTTGATATAATAAATCTATCTTATGAAAATATTGACCCCTTACAGAATGTCACATGGACTATGCATTGTGGTTGAAATCCAGAAAATGTAGTTTTAAGCACATTTTGCATCAAAGTCCAAAGATTCACCTTAGAAAGAAATGCACTAAGTCAAATCCCAAAATGCCAAGCTTTAAGATTGTTTTAACAAAGATTCTCGATCATATTTAAATATTCTAAACAAGCCCAAGCTCCAGAATAAGGCTAGACACTTGCAAACTTGAAGTTTTTTCAAAATAAGTTGATTCGGCACCAGAGGCTGCAAACTCACCCTTAAGAAAGGTTTCAAACACCTTAGAAACTTTCAAAGAGAAAATGACTTCCAAATTATCAGGGAAAATCATTATGAAGAACTTTAACTAAATTCAATGACTGATTAAGGCTTTTCATGAGTAAACTCGGATAAAAAAAAATTGATATTTCTTCAAAATTGCTATTGATTCTATACCAGGGACGCAGACCCATCTGTAAAAAGGCTTTTTGATTTATTTCATAAAATAAAGCCGAGCAATTTTGAATCTTATCATTTTAAATGGTTATCTAAGGCTTGAAAGGATTCTGGTAATCATAAAAAATATTTGTAAATGAATTCAAGTTAAAATCTCACTATTTTTCCTTTAAAATAAGTTGATTCTGCACTAGGGGCCACAAACTCGTCTAAAAAAGACTCTTCATTGTGTTTTGCAAGTTAGAACCAAATAATTTTGGGTCTCATCATTATGAATTGTTGTCTAAAGCTTGAAAAAACCTTAGTCGTGATTTGAGACATTTTGCAAATAAGTTTAAGCAAAAATTTCACTGCTTTCCCTTAAAATAAGTTGATTTTGCACCAGAGACCAGAAACTCATCTATAAAAGGTTCATCTATTTTATCCAAGTTAAAACCACATATTTTCAAATTTTATCATCACAAATGATTGTTTAAAGGCTCAAACAAACTTAGTGATTGTCCGAGGTGTTTTACAAATAACTCCAAGTTAAAATTTTGATGTTTCTCCTTACAGAATAAGTGGATTCTGCACTCTATTGTAACCAACTCTTTTGACAAATGTTCTCTCATATATATTAAAAAAAAAAGGATTTTGGGATCATGAAAGTATACCTTTTTTATGAATTAATTAACCCAAAAGATCACATGGATAAAAAACTCTCAAACTTTGCATGCCAAATTCATAAGTTAAGCATCAACCTTAAGATGATTTTGCACTAAACACATGGGTTATATGTCAATCACATGCCTCTCTCATTTGCACAAAAAATGACTTCAAATGGAAATGGGATACCTCAAAAGTGCATGGCCACTCTCATAAGTGACACCAAACAAGTTCACACATCTTTAGGTTGATTCTGCACCCCTTCCCAGATGGTGCATATTCAATTCAAAAACAACATTTTTCTTTTAAAGTTTGAGGTGCCTCGGCTCAACAATATCTTGAAAGGATCGAAGATTTAACATATCACTGTGTGTTTATATCAAACTTGAGCTACAAAAGAAATGTTGAACAACTCTTCATATTGTTGCTCTTGTAATTGATTCTGCGACCATTGAAGTTAACTTCAAAAGGTGTAAAAAATGGATTGAAGCAGTGTCTTTCTGATTTCCAAATCTTTATACCTAAAATCAATAGCTGAACTAATCGGACACATTAAGGTGTGATTTGTCAAATAAAAATAAAGAATGCAGTTTGGTGATCTTGTGCCAGAGGCCGCAGAATCAACCTTGCATAATCAAATATAAATCATGTCTTTGTAAGATTCTTCATTTCAAGATTCTATGTCTATACTTGCCATGTTTTCAAGTTGACTTGCAAATTGATAACCTTAAATCGCATTCTTACATAATTAAGTTCATCAAAGAATCATATGTCATGGATTTTATAATGCGTATTGATGCCATTACTCTATTTTGCTTACAAGGTGTTATACTAAGTTCTTCCGACGATTAATCAAGGATTTTTCTCCTTGAAGGATGTAATTAACGCTATTCACTTATAGATAGCGGGATCAAGTCGAACGAACATACATAATCACTTGAATGAGTTAGATAAAGTGCACTAATAATTCAAAATTCCTAAATCGTCAAAAAATCCCCAAACAATTGGCAATCCATTTTCTTATTTTGATTTTCAGGGAAGGCCTAATGAAAATCAAAACAAAAAGATTTATGCATTCTCTTATTTTGTTTTATAAGCAACTATATAAATGCTCTCCAAGTTTACAACCATAAAATTTTACTGGTTTTTAAAACGGGTGATTTTGAAACTAATGAATGGTGAAGTTTTATATTGAAACAAAGAACCCCTAATTGGAATTAGTTTTAGACTTTTAGAGTTTATCCCTCTCAACATCCCTATTTATACCAAACTAAGAACAAGTGATGACTATTTCTAATCCCTTATGCATACAAAAGTAGTGATAACTTATTTAGAGAAGCTTATTCCCATCTCTTCTTATCCCGCATGGGATGTTGACATCAGCTCCACTAAAATGATGTTAGTCGCAACTACTTTTATTAATTGAATTTTAATTTTTGACACTAAAAATAAACACAGCCATGATTACTACATATGAATAGAAAAAGAATTGTTAGATATCAGGATTGAGAGGGTATTCTTAACATTTTCACAATACATTACTAACGTATGTTAAAAGGAGAATATTATTATATCATTAAATTTAAGAGTCCATTTCAAGATCAACCAAACCAATCTCGCTACCCCCAGTTCCCTTACAAATCAAGATAGCTCCCAAAAAATGAATACGATCCTCAAGTGCTTATGGGTAATGATAGCTCTAGCTAGGGCTGTCAACGGTTCGGGTCTGGGTAGACCCATGCCCAAAGTGAATAGACCCAGACCCGGTTCAGACCCAATAAAAATAATGGGTAAATGGGTTGGGTCTTGGACCCACTTCTTATTTATTTGATGTTGAAAGATAAATGGGCTTAGTATAGAATTTATTTATCTTAAATATCTCTGTGTCGGATAATTTGGTTTGATTTTAGGTGTAAATTCCAAGAAATTAGCTCACAAATTTTTGCAATGTATGACAATAGAAAGTTTAATGGGTAAACGGGTATACCCAGACCCATAACTAACAGGTCCAAACGGGTCTGTTAACGGGTCTGGGCCCATTTTGACAGCCCTAGCTCTAGCAGTGGTGGATGAGCAAGTCCCAACTTTACCCTCCTGAGTTTACCACTGCAAACATGATGTTTTATTAATTAAAAACTTAGAATTAGTTTATTAATCGATTTTGAGTATCAGGTAGTTCGATCTTTTTGAACGTGATATGAGAGCTTCTGGACATCATTCCTTACTTCTGGTCTTGACTCTCATGGACCAAGAATAAATTTGTAATTCACTCGGGGTGCTTTTGGTTCTATGGCTATGTTCACAAGAAAATAAAGACTTTCGAAAATAGCTTTCGCCTCTCAATAGTACAATCTCAATCATTTAAAAATTACCAAAGTTAGGTTTTTTAAGCTTTTGAAAAATATGAGAGAGAGAAAGAAAAATGTTTCTTATGTGTCTTCTCTCTATATTTAAAATGTCATAGCTTTTGAAAAATTGTTACTTCTCCACTCTTTGAATGCTTTGTCTCTCTTTTGTCGCTTCCATCTTTTTCTAATTATTGGAAGTTAAATGCAAATCTTATTCTCCGATGCCACTTCTGTAAGATATTGCTTAATCGAAAAGACAAATTTACAAAAAAATGAAAACAAAATTAGTTACTTGGTATCCATGAAAATATTTTCATTTGCTTTAGGAAAAGGCATTCGATCTCTCCAACAGATGCAAAAATCGAGAAAGGGTGGACGTCATCAAATTAAGTTTTCCGTTCACTAAAGTTTTCCGGATAACCAAATAAATTATTGTGCTATACTTTCGAGAAAAGAATTTCATGTAACTTATTTTACATAGAACCAAACAGGACCCTTAATTTAATCTTTACAAGTAAAAGATACACAGAATAAAACACAGATGATCTCATCTCTTCAAATATGAGGGGCCATTATCTAACACGAGAACTACATCCGGTGGTACCACACCACGTCAGATTCCATCTGATGACTTCCTTCTATTGCTTTTTGGTCCTTATTTGTCTTTAGATCGGAAGAGGAAGCTTCTCCCCTGCTTCCCCTTCGTTTCTTAGTGGAGATTTTGACGGCTCACACACAAGGGTCAGATCACCTGAAAGCAATTCAGAAGAAAGTGACTTATATGTATGAAATTCTCATAGCAGCACCATGTCTTAATGAAAAATTTACCGATAGTGCTTAATATCACAAGACTCTGAGCAGTGGCGGATCCAAAAAATTTATCCAATGACGTAACTCGGACATTAAGTCATAAGTATGGCTAAATCATGGGGTCTTAGGTTGGGTCATGTGAAATCCTGAGTTAAGCTAATAGGATCCTGGACTGGGTCAGTAAGTCCCGAATTAGACTGCATTGAACTAGGCTAGTGAGCTTGACAAAATCCAGTGGGGTCTGATATTTAGATCTCTAAGCATAAGGTCCATCTATAGAAAACCAGATTAGGTGACCACCCGGTGATCAAACGCATCATCAAGTTCTTTGTCCGCCCCTAAGCAGACATTTATGACCTCACTGCTAGACAAACGGTCTGATCGTGAGATTTTATGATTCATGTGCACTTGGACGGATTGGAGTCTATTTATCCTTTTAGATGGTAGGGTCGGTGGAGAGATTATTGCTTTTGTGATGAGATCTTTGAATTCGAGATAATGATTGGAAGAAGGAGCTGCCACGGGTGCATGAAAAGATGAAAATTAGTGTCTACAGTCTCAAAAGGAAGCGCATGATGGTTAGGGGTGTTCATGGTTAGGTTTGATTTGGTTTTAGAAAAATTTTAGAAAATCTAAATCAAATCAAACCAACTCTCAAATTGAATCAAATACTTTTGAAACTAAATTAAATCAAACCGAAATGATTCAATTTGGCCTCACCTCCTAAACTAAATTGGCCTTCATACGGTGGCTGCAACCTTGAGTTTTTTTCTGATTATAAAACAGGCCTTCATTTCATTCAACCAGCAAGAAAAATACAAGAGCAAAAGAGAAATCTTCTTTATAATACAAGATCCAACAATCCAAATCATACCCAAACCCAGGCCCCAACCCATGCTGCCACAGGACGGCAAAAGTAAAAAGTAAGAAAAGGTGTTCGAGTGCAGGTAATTCCAAGTGGTGCCCACCCAGAACACTTGAGGGCATGGTTTCTTACGTGTGTTAACCACGAAATATTCTCCTCCATAATTTAACTGGAAGGGTAAACCTACGACTTTGAAGTTGTCGAGGGATGCAATCCAACATGATATACTAGAAGCTGTTTGTAGTGGCATGTTCTTTATGTTTGGAGTAACATAAATTATTTTATGCTATTTTTCATATACATGAATTGCCACAAGTTATGTAACTTCAGGGTCCATGATGGAGCATCTCACTTTGCTCATGATAAAGAGTTGATCCATCTCCCATGTAATGAATCCTACTTCAACTAGAAAATATCATGTAATCTTATGCACTACCATCCTTAACCCTGTGGTATGTATACACTAGAGCCCCAACTCAAACTACAGTTAAATCCTGTGCATCTTATGCCACTTGAGTCTAATCTCATCTTCCCAGCTGAAACTCCAGTTGTGGCATCAAATTCACTTCTTGTTTCCAACCAGCACTCACTCACTGACACCAAGGATTTCCCCTTGATCCAGGGTCGTTTCCATCCTCTTCCTCCACCGATAACACGGTACACTGCTTACAGATTTCCAGAGCATCCAATTTAAAGACGAAGACGAAGAGGGCATGGCTGGGGAAAAGAGTGTGAATAGGGCCAGTGGAGGATAGAAACTTAGGTTACCACTAAGACTGATGTTTGGTTTGATGCAAAACACGGTAAAGCACTATAGTATTGCAACTTCTGTGAGACAAAGTACGTCAAAGCAAATGACCCCTAAATCGTATGATGAAAAAATCTGTAATCAACATGAATGCTTCTAAGTTCATTCATTATTTTAATTTTTTCCTTTTTTCTTTTGGATTTCCCCTATCTCACGGCATCAATCATATATAGCATGTCTCCCACTAGTGATAGCGGCCCCAACAAGCTTTTGTAAGGACACAAATCTACTTAAAGGTGACCACCTAAAATGAAAAACTACAGGAGAAAAAGAGCATTTTACAATTGCATCACTTTGTCGATCACCCCTTAGATCCTTCACATGGGACATTTCTACTATGAATATGAAAAAAAAATAAAGACACTAAAAAAAGGCTCGCTTCTGTTGGCATTAGGTCACATCTCATTGCTACAAACACAACCGATAAAAGTAGCAAAGAACCATCTCAAAATCTTCCTTTTCTTTTTCATTGAGTTGGACATTTAAGGAAATCCCATCGTCGTCATTTCTTCAGAAAATATCCCAAGAGTATTCCCAACAACGCAATGAGCGCCACAACCATGAGTGAGAAACCACCAGCATGATGTCTGCTTGCTTCTCGCCTCAAAAGTTCCTGCAGAAATGCAGACCACAAGCATACAAAGAGATCCATTATATCACGTGCACGCATGCTCCCAAAATGTAAATACAGCCCAATGTGCAATTATCATAACTATATAAACATAGATTTTTTTTGACATTTTAACATTGATATTTGCTTCTTATTGAGTAAGATCTTTATTTAGGAGGTGCTGCATCTAAATAGATACACCTAATGGAATGCATATTTGACCAGCCTTCATCAGGCTATCACAATCAAAGCTGTCATAATCATGCCTGTCTAATTATTAGAAACATAACACTTACATTATATGGAGTTTTTTTTTTAATGTTGGGTGCCTTTGGCGCCCAAAAATTCAGAGCAGTTGAGGGTGGAAAAAGTAATCAGATGATCTACGCATGCCTGTGCAGCACCCTCCACCTTCCATCCCGAAGGTGCAAACATGCGCACGCACGCACACATACACACAGAGTTATTACAACCCTAGGACCGAATCTAACAGCACATCAAACCCAAATTACCTCCTCCCATAACCACCCCAAAAATGGGCCAAGTCACCGCCATCTCCATGCCCGCGTGAAGCACACAAAACCCACCATATGTGGTCATAGGTTATGAACCGTTAGATCACTTTGGATGCAATCAAATGGTCTAAAAGATGGAAACAGAAATCTTTACCGTCCTCATGGCTCATGCATGCACAGACAAGTTCTTGTCGAAACTAAGAAGAATCATGTTTAGGGGTAATATTTTCAACATAACTAATTCTTCTGTCGTAAGTTACATAGGCATGTACGTGAACCATACACATATTCACGTACCCAACTATGACGGGAGTTTGATGATGTTTTTGGCGAAGCTAGCTATGTTCTGCTACGATGACTTATGAGCATTAAGAAGAATCATGTTTACATATATAATATCTTCAAGATAACTACTTTCAAGAAGAATCATAAGCATAACTCTTTCAGGAAGAATCACAAGAATATTCTGTACCATGTACAAGGATAACCACTTGCAAGATTTTTCCTACTTTTAACTACATTTAGCAAGAGTTATATATTGCAGTTAGAAGCATATGAAAAGCTCAATATATGGAAGCATATGAAGCACTCAACATGGATATTCAAGTTAGGATGCACTCGTCAGATACATAGAAAGGATGGACATAAATGATCTTTGCAGATAATTAGATTATTTTATGGAATAAAAGTGACAATTCGTTTCCTCAGGGTTCTATCTTGACATGATGCTTCTGCATGTGTATCTAAAGCCATATGTTTGTTCTAAGTTCTCTGACACAATGCTTCTAGATGTACAGCTGAAAATCAACCAAAACATGTAGCAATGTTTTTTTTTCTGTGAAAAGTGGATGGTACTATGTAGTCGTTAGAGAAGGATGTGTACGTGAGAAAAGCAAAATATAACCCATCCCCAAAAAATTCCCCATTTACAACAGTGCAGGCCCCTAAAAGAAACAAATGATGGTCTCACCAAGCTAGTGCAGGCAACATATTGTAGATAAGACCTAAAAGGGACAAATGATTACAGTCAAGACTGACCAACCCAATCCCCCATGCCCTAACCTGATTGGAAATGAAGAAGGCAAGTTGCCCCAAAGGACTGCTCTTGTTGTGGAAGATAAAAAGATCCTCTCCCCTCAAAGTGCCCAAATAGCACCAACACCACCTCCATCATACCCTCTATTCAGTCATGTTGTCCCATGTCCGGAACCAACCTAGGAGCAACTTCGTCACACTAAAAGATAGAATCCAGTGTACCCTCATCATAGAGAATAAAAGCTTCCACTCTGAGCATGAGGAGGAGCACTACACCAACAAGCGATCAAGATGCTTATCATTGCAGTCACATAGTGTTGGACCAATTTTTGAGCTGTGTATGTTAACCCTAGATGTAGTATGCATGCATAAAAAAATTAAGGTTCCACCCCAAACGAGAAAAGAAAGAGACAAATAAGGCGTGCATCCATGGTTGTGCATGAAATAAAACGGGAGAGAGGTCTAGAGCTTACCTCTAGAAGACCGAAACCTTGACCGAAAGATAAGCAACAGCAGCAGCCCTGCTTCACCACCACCAAATACCACAACAACACTGCAACAACACAGCAGCAGCAGCAACAACAAAAGCAACAACAGCAGCAGCAGAGTACAACGGCAATAGCGACTCCAGCAACAGCAGCAGCAGCAAGGAGAGGCAGCGGCAGCGGCAAAGGAAGAAAGGAGAAGCAGCAGCAACAGTAAGGAGAGGCGGCGGCAGCGGCGGCCATAGATTGCGGAATCGGCCGATTCCGATTCGAATCGGAATTGGCGCGTTCCGATCCGATTCGGGGGGGATTTCACTATTCATCCTCCCCGATTAAAATAATAATAAAAAAAGTGTGAATTGGTCCGAATCGGGCCAAATCAGGTCCCCCCCTTAAGGGGGCCGATTCGGGCGCGATTTGGATCCCCCCTTAAGGGGGCCGATCCAGCCAACAACAGCAGCATTTTTGCTGCTGCTGTTGGCCTTCCCCCCTTCCCCCAGCACCTCCCCCTCCCCTGGCCACCACCGCTGCCACTCGCCGCCGCCGGCAGCTTGACCCCCAAAATAGGCTACAGCTTGGAAAATCTCAAGTAGAATAGGCTAGGGACAAACAAAGTGATTAAACCTTATTGTCTTTTATCTGGAAAGATCCAAAATAGGCTCCATCCAAAAAAAAGGTTGCCACTGGCTTCAGACATTGGAAGGAAAATATACACAGATGATCATCAGTATATAAGACAAAAAGAAAATAACCAACAACCACAATAGATACAGAATCCAAGGTTAAGAAACCCGGGATCGGGGCTCGGATCGGCCGGTCCCAAACCGATCGGATCGGCCGATTCCGATCCGAGTCAGTCCGATCCCGGCCGATCCTGGCTGAGTCAGGCTCGGCTGGTTCGGATAGCAGAAAAAAATAAAAACAAATATGGAAAAATGTGGAAAAAATATAAAACACAAGTCTAATGCATAATTGTGTTTAAATACATTGATTTGAAGTACATAAGATGTTGTTAGACAAAAAAACCTTGAATAAACTTACATATATGATTATGAACTTACATTTATTCCAAACATACATTATACTGAATGAACATATGGCTAACATACTCAGCCCATGATATATAGCTCTGGTAGTATTGTTCATATTGCATCACATACCGGCTATAGTCATCCGTATTGGTATAAATGACTGAAAACTGTGGATATTCTAGACAACCCCCTGAATAGTCGGATGTATCAGAATGTTGAGGAGGGTAAACTACATATCCAGTAGGCTGACTATATGATGATGCATCTGATAGTTGCTCCTGATATTCCTGAGGAGCTTTACCTTTGTCCTTCCTCCTTGATCTGCTGAATGTTTGAATGGAAGATTCTTCACGTCCTCCTCTGCTACAATGATGTTCATCTTGGGTAGCATGTGTGAATTCTTCTTCTCCAGTGAATTGAATTGGTGGAGCTGGGGCTGGGGCACTGGTAGCATCTCCGCCATCCTCAGAACTGTTGGAGCTCGTCTTTGATGTCGAGTCATTTGAGGTTTGATATTGGACCTCATCACTTGGTTCTGGCGTTTCATCATCTTCCTCGATAGTCTCCAGATCAGCAATTTGAATTCCAGTACCACTATTCCTTCTGCTTGGTACTTGTTTTTTGCTATTCTTCTGACGTTTTGGAGAAGGAGGTTGAAAATCAGTAAGTAATGGAACATTATCTAACTCACCTTCCGCCCATTCCCGATCATTTGGGTTGAATTCAGGCTCATTTGAGGTGCTTGAATCAACCCATGCATTTAGTGGATGTTGCTCCTCGAACAGCTCATCCAAGTCTATGGGTTCTTCTGCATGTGTCGTCTCTGTGGCTTGTCCGAAAATTCTCTCTTTCTCCTGCCTTTGAAGGTTCCTTATGAGCTCCAGATTCTTTAGTTTCAACCTCATGTTATAATGACAGAATACGAGCTTCTCTAGACGGCTCGACTTCAATCTATTCTTTTGCTTGGTGTGAATCAAGCCAAAGGTGCTCAAGTTTCTCTCACAGCCTGATGAAGAGGTTGTTTGACTTAATACCCGAATTGCAACATAGGCTAGATCTTCATACCCATATGTTTTTCCACGATCTAGCCACCAGTCAGCTGTAAATAGAAAATTGGTCATGTCAACAATGTGCAAGTTATAATTAAAATTTAAGTAGAACATTTAGTTAATAATTTTCAAACCTGGACTCAAAATTTTGGCAGCTCTTTGAGCAGTACTTGTCCCAAAGTGGTATAACATCATTCTGTAATCATGCATTTGCTTGCATGCCAATATTGCTCTGTCCTCATCTGCAAGCATACGCTTAATAACAGACATAGCCCCCATCAACACTTCCGAACAACTATCATAGCTATCCTTCTTCCCATCAGTTCTGAACATGTACTGAGGGTTGAAAAAATAACCTAAATAAATAAGTCGAAGTTAGTTATTACTTAAGAGAAATGTGTATACAAATAATACATATAGAAAGTTAGTAGCTTACCAGCTGCATGAAGATCGTGATGTAAAGTGTGTTCCCAACGTCTGTCTATTATGTCCCACCACTTCACAAAGGTTGTTGGGTTGTTCAGTTGAATGAGCTCCTTAGCTCTGTCCATAGCTTCATATAAAAAACCCATATCCGATCTTCTTTCTCCATCACAAGATCGCAAGACACGGACAAGCGGTTCTACAATATTTAACACCGCTTGCACCCCCCTCCAGAAGGGTCTAGACTGAATTAGATCAGCCACTTTCTTACCTTTCTCTCTGACCTTAGTTGGTACATGCCGCAATATGTGATTCTCCCAATCTTCCGATGCCACCATCATAATCAAGTTGTTCTTTTGTTGACTTGAACTATCTAGAGAGAGATATTGAGATGCAAACCTGGTGGCTCCCGGACGAAGCAACTCTCTTCCATGAGTATGTGTGCACATGATATCCAGAATGTTGTTGTGGTTGTAGATGAATGTGGTGATAAATCGACCACTCTTGACCACTCCATCTACCATCGGATCAGAGCAAATGTCTTCCAACATCAAGTCAATACAATGAGCAGAACAGGGAACCCAGTATAGATGTTCTCTCTTCTGCATCAACATTTGTCCAGCTAACTTGAACGCCGTTGCATTGTCCGTAACCACTTGGACAATCCTTTTTTTGCCCACTTCTTCCACCATTTGATCCATTAATTCACACAGGTACTGGGCATTCTTTATCTTTCCAGATGCATCAATGGACTTCCAAAATACGTTTCCAGCTTTACAGTAAATTAAGAAGTTGATCATACTTCTTCTTGTTATCCCTGTAAAATTCCAAACGTGATAAGAAATCAGAAAGAGACCTATTCTGATTAAGAAAAAATGAAGATAAGATAAGAAACTGAATATAAGATTTATGTACCTGTCCATCCATCGCACATTAAAGTGCATCCATACTCATCCCAGATCCTTTCAAATGATTTAATGTATGTTCGGATGTCATCAACTTCCATATCCAAGTACTTGTTGTATATCTCATATGGAGAAGGTCCTTCAACCCCTTTGCCAACTTCTTGTATGGTCTCGATCATGGACTCATAATATGGCCCCTTGGCCGCATTAGCAGGGATATTGTTATAGAAAAACCACCTAGATGTAGCTCTCCCTATCTTCTCCTTACAAAGTTTTAAGTTCTTGAATGCAGCACTAATAGAAGGTTGTTTATCCCTCTTCTTGGTGAGCAAGGGATCTATTGGACCTACTCTAGGATCTGCAGCTCTAGTGAACTCCTGAGGCAGCTCCTCGCATACATTAGTGCTCATGCCGGCACTAGTGCTCCCTTGTGCAGAAGGTGTGGAGCCACTTCCTTGTCCTCCATATCTTCCAGTGTGCCGAAATAAGTCCTCATCTGCAAAGGACCGCCGGCTTGCTTCCATTGCACGTCGCAATTCAGCTTTAAATGTAAAAGAAACAAAATTAATCTACTATAACTACTTGTCTGAAAACGTTAAGTGAAGAACATGAAAATAAGTTAAATAAGAAACTTACTTGTATCCCAATCATCAACATTTATAGGTTGATTACTTCCACCAAGCCGGACTCCAGCATCAGACCTTCGCGCTGGTTCAGTCAATTCCTCTCGAATTTCATGTCTTCTTCTGCCAGTACTTGCTTTGCTTGATTCCTTCTCCTTCATGTAAGTTCGAAATTGGATCCTAACCTCTGAAGGAACTCGAGCACATGCTGCAACTTCACCTTTTATTCCAGCAAGATGTTGTTTGAATCGGTAGACCCCGCCAGAGACAACCCGGTTGCAATATTTGCATTGTACCTTTCTTTGGCCCATGTTCACCGGTGTGCAATGACCCCAAGCAGGATCAGCACTAGGAGGATTCCCAGATGACCGCTCAGCAGCACCTTGAGATGTCATTCCTTCACAGCACAAGAAGATGAGAGATCGCGGAGCTTGTAGTAGACTAGAAGTGACCTCGTGGGAGAGATGGAGAGAGAATTCTATGAGGGAGAGAGAGCAAGAATGTTAGGAGGCTCAAAGGGCATTTGTGGAGCCTTAGGAGGGCCTTGGGGGGGTTTAAATAGACCCCCAAGGCCCAAACTAGCCGTTGCTGGCCGTTTGGGAACGGCCAGCAACGGCTAGTCAAACTAGCCGTTGGGGGCCGGGTCGGCCCGATCCGGTCCCGGATCGCCCGATCCGGCTCGGACCGGCCGATCCGAGTCCTGGACTCGGCCAGGAAACCCGGGATCAGCACGGTCGGCCAAAAACCTGTCCGACTCGGCCGATCCGTGCCGATCCGAGCCGAGTTTTTGAACCTTGACAGAATCATCAAAGCAGAAACAAGAAGCTGATGTACATTGCCATGCTATGAATGGTTACCATCCGCCGTTCTCTGCACTCCCCCCATTAGATCTCTCCCAGCCACTTCCCTCGCCAAAACTATGTGTTCCACCATAAGGCTTTTCTTGACTCTAAGCATCTCTCTACTGAAATGAACCACTGCGATTGCCCCAGCAACTAGGCTCGTCAACTTTATCGGAATCAGTCTTTGGAGTCCAAGCTTGGTCCTCATTAGACATTGCTCCTTTGGTTGGCATAGATGTGGAATTCCATACTTTTGCAGAGTCACTGTCAAACCCCTTCGATTTGTTCCAATTGTCCGGCCCTTGGGACACTTGTCCACTTGCTTTTTCAGAGGAAACAACATCACTTTTCCGGACATCAGACCCTTAGTTGTCTTTAATGTATATATTTTTATGGATGTACATGAATTGCATTCATTTTTATTGTACATTCATTGAATCATATGTATACAACAATTTTTTCTGATTTTTTTTCTATTTTTCTGATTTTTTTTATTTTTTTAATCCGGCCGAGTCGGACCGGCCATACTTCATCTGGATCGGCCGATCCGACTCGGGTCGGATCGGGATCGCCGGGTCCCGATTTAGGGACCCGGTCCGACCTGGAATTCCTTGGCGGCGGCGGCACAGAGAGAGAGAGAGAGAAGAAAGAAGGGAAGGAGGGCCACCAGTGGTGGGGGGGGGGGGGGGGGGGGGGTAGGCCCATCAGCCAGCCCATCCCCCCACCGGTTGCCTCTAAACCCCCCACCGGTGGGGGGGGTTTCCAAATTAAAAAAAGGAAAGAAAAGAAAAAGAAAGAAGGGGAAGGGACAGCCACCAAGGGGGGGCTGCTGCAAGGGGGAGAAATCACCCAACCTTCTATCCCCCTTCCAAATTAGAATATCCCAATTCTTGACAAATGGTGCCCCCGAGAGAGGAAACCCAGACAAGCGGCATGAATTGCTCCCATTTTGCATCCCAAAATTGTTGCTGCCCTACACACCCCGAAATATTCTAGATTTACTTCTACCTCTAGAGTTTTCTCAAAGTTGACCTGAAACCTAGTTGCAACCTCCAAAACAGCGAGGAGTTGCCATACCATCTATAATGTTCTTTGTCTTAAGAAACAAAAAGAATAGTATCATAAGCATATTGAAGACAAGGGATTCGAAACTTCTATGTGTTGTCTAGCTCTCTTTGCTCTACACTGCATCCTACTCATGACCTGAAAAACCAACACAAATAGCAAAGGAGACATGGTGTTGCCTTTTGTATGGCCTCTCCCACTATATAAGAAATGTGTAGATTCATCAAGCTCTAATATACCAATACATCTCTCTAAAATCCCATCAGAGCTAGAACATTGAAGAAATACTCCTAATTGTACACTTTACATGTTTCTAGCAATTTAGCCATATGCTTTTTCAAAATCTAATTTGATTGCAAGGCCTTTCGTATGGTGGAACCTCATGGCATGGATGAATTCACAAGCCACCAAGCGGCTCTCTTAGATCAGTTTTTACCTGATAAAGGCACCTATTCCAACTCACCAGCTTGCCCATAACTCTCTAATCCATAAGCAAGAAATTTAGAGATCACTTTGTAAATCCCAAAGAGGCTGATGGTTCTAAAATGTTGAAGGCAATCTGTACCTTCCTCTTGGGGATGAGAAACTTATAAGGTCTTGTTCAACGCTTAAAGTGGACACCTCCATTCTGAAACTCCTAGATGACGGCCAAAAGGTCCCTCTGTAGAAACCTCCCAAAACTTTTCAAACAACAAAACAGAGTTACTATTTAGGTGAAGGGCCTTGTCCCCCATGGTAGGTCAAAAATAACGTTCTTTACCCCCACCAAAAAGAAGGGTTGGACAAGATGATCCATCTCAAGTGAAGAGATGGAAGCCATGGACTAACACTGGTCTCCCTTGGTCCTCCTCAGAATAGAGGCAAGATTAGAAGTCTAACACATACCTCCTGCCATCCTCCCTAAATATATTTCTCTATCCATCTCTCAGGTTTCTATTAGCATTCCTCCAACTATCAAAGGCTACCCCATGAAAGTATGTTGTGTTGCATTCACCCTCTAATCCCTTTTTTACCTGAATATATACTGCCAATAGTTATCCTCCTTGAGGAGAAAGTTTAAAAGGTGTTGAGGCGCTTTTCAAAAGCCTTAAGGTGTAAGCCTTGAAGTGTCATGAGGGTTACGCCTCACTATTTTAGGGAAGGGATGTTAAAACTATAAAATAAAATAAAATAATGCTAATTTTCCATTGGTACTACCATCTCTACTTAGCAATAGGGCCCATACAAATGGACTATAGGACAAAAGCCATGAACTGCTGGTTGGCATTGAAGCACGAACTACAATAGTTACTGCCCTCTCTTTTGGTGTTGGAAGTAGAAGAGTTGGATTTAATTTTAAACCTTTTATTTTGTTTATCTAATAGAATTGTCATCATTCAATCATATTTCAAGGACAACAAAGGCAACATAAGCCTTGGGTCTACCTTAAAGCATCTTACTGTCTTACCGCTTTGAGGCGTAAGCCTCAAGTAAATGGCATAAGGCGTATGCCTCACTTAACAAAAGTCTTAAACCTCAAGTAAACAGCCTGAGGCGCATGCCTCAAAGCATTTTCCTAGCGCCTCGCCTCAAGGCATATGCCTCAATGCCTTGAGGCACCGCCTTTTGAACAATGAGGAGAATATCATCATTTGGGCACTTTCTCCTCTATTTGTCTGCATCTAAGATACAGCCCAACTCTTCCAATGTATTTAGGCCCTCAATCTGCTCTAACAAAGTGTCCTTGATCTCTTTCCCTAGTGCCTATATGCTCCCCATTGAATCAGTTTATCGCAGATTCTTCAATTTTCTGACAAGCCTAACCAAAGGGAAAGCACCCGTGATGATTTCTGCCCCCACCTCTCCAACAAGTCGATTAAAGCCTCCTTCTTTGAACCAATGCCTAGCCTGGAAATCGGTTTACCCCTTCTTCCACCACTGATCTTCAACAGGATGGGCTTGTGATCCAACTGACATCTTGCAAAAACGACCTACCCAGCCTGGAGAAAAAAGAAACCTCCCAGAGATCAAGCCAAGTGAACAATGCATCAAGCATCGAAATGTCAATCAACCCTACCTCTGCAATAAAGGAGTTAAGGTCTTCCATTTCTCCTCCCCATAAAACTTCAAAGGACCTTTCAAAAGACAAGGTCACAGCATTAAAACCACCTCCTAAACACCATGGCCTCACAACCCACTGCTGTAAAAGAAATAGGGCAGTGGAAGGCTGGCTAGAGTAAAAGGCTCCAATGCAAAAATCCTGCATTAAAACCAGCCATCGAGCTACCCTGCAAGGTCAAGTGAGAACAAACACATTAAAAACAAACTAAAAATAGGACAGTGGGAGATGATATCTCTCCTGTCTCAGGAACAACTAGAGTGAAAAGAAATCTTTCTTCGGCAGTCCTTAAAGCCAATTGGAGACTGATAGTTCTATCTGGAGAACATGAATGTGAATTCGGGAGTACATTAAAACAAGTACATCAGCAGAGTAGAGTAGGGAGCACAATCTCATGCCAGCCCCTCAGCTTCCTCTCAGATGTAAACCTCAGAAAGGGCTGTCGGCCAAAATTTCTACAGTGGAATAGAACTTATCCCCCATCAGTTACAAGGACCAGAATATAGGAAGGATTCAACTTCAAGGTTCATAACAATATCATTCAGTGGGACAACATCTCAGCTAGAATGCAGGATGCAACTCAACAATATTCCTCAACTGGACATAGGACAGTTTTACCTATTCTATAACACCGTTTGCTAGCTTCTTTTAGTATACATCGGTGACTATTCTCTTATTCCCATACCTTCATAAGGGATAAAGGTTTTATCCTCCATTACTGTGCTGTTTGGCTTGAAGCGTGGAAGAGAATTCCCCACTATGGTGCATCCACTTAAAATTATAGAAGATGAGATCACAACTTTCATCAGAATATGCACGATAGGGGCTAAAAGGAATGGTGTCCAAAGCATGTTAACATAAGATGAGAATCATTTATTGTTTACAGCTAAGACTGTAATTTACAATACACGTAAAAAAGACACTAAAAGCATCTTAATGGATCTCCTAAAAGATTTTGTGGCAGCAAATTTCACTGAGGAACAGGAAGATGAAACCTGAACACAGGTGTTCCCCGTACAGTTCTCTCTCTGAAAAGTGGGTGGTACCACTCAAGGTTAAGAAACCCGGGATCGGGTCCCGGATCGGCCGGTCCAAAACCGATCGGATCGGCCGATACCGATCGGATCGGATCCGATCCCGGCCGATCCTGACTGAGTCAGGCTTGGCTGGTTCGGATAACAGAAAAAAATATGAAAAAATGTGGAAAAAATATAAAACACAAGTCTAATGCATAATTGTGTTGAAATATATTGATTTGAAGTACATAAGATGTTGTTGGACAAAAAAACCTTGAATAAACTTACATATATGATTATAAACTTACATTTATTCCAAATGTACATTATACTGAATGAACATATGGCTAACATACTCAGCCCATGACATATAGTTCTGGTAGTATTATTCATATTGCATCACATACCGGCTATAGTCATCCGTATTGGTATAAATGACTGAAAATTGTGGATATTCTAGACAACCCCCTGAATAGTCGGATGTATCAGAATGTTGAGGAGGGTAAACTACATATCCAGTAGGTTGACTATACCCTTCGTATGGAGAATATGATGATGCATCTAATAGTTGCTCCTGATATTCCTCTGCACACTGAGGAGCTTTACCTTTGTCCTTCCTCCTTGATCTGCTGAATGTTTGAATGGAAGATTCTTCACGTCCTGCTCTGCTACCATGATGTTCATCTTGGGTAGCATGTGTGTATTCTTCTTCTCCAGTGAATTGAATTGGTGGAGCTGGGGTTGGGGCACTGGTAGCATCTCCGCCATCCTCAGAACTGTCGGAGCTTGTCTTTGATGTCGAGTCATTTGAGGTTTGATATTGGACCTCATCACTTGATTCTGGAGTTTCATCCTCTTCCTCGATGGTCTCCAGATCAGCAATCTGAATTCCAGTACTACTCTTCCTTTTGCTTGGTGCTTGTTTTTTGCTCTTCTTCTGACGTTTTGGAGGAGGAGATTGAAAATCAGTAAGTAATGGAACATTATCTAACTCACCTTCCGCCCATTCCCGATCATTTGGGTTGAATTCAGGCTCATTTGAGGTGCTTGAATCAACCCATGCATTTAGTAGATGTTGCTCCTCGAACAGCTCATCCAAGTCTATGGGTTCTTCTGCATGTGTCGTCTCCGTGGCTTGTCCAGAAATTCTCTCTTTCTCCTGCCTTTGAAGATTCCTTATGAACTCCAGATTTTTTAGCTTCAACCTCATGTTATAATGACAAAATACTAGCTTCTCTAAACAGCTCGACTTCAATCTATTCCTTTGCTTGGTGTGAATCAAGCCAAAGGTGCTCCAGTTTCTCTCACAACCTGATGAAGAGGTTGTTTGACTTAAGACCCGAATTGCAACATAGGCTCGATCTTCATACCCATATGCTTTTCCATGATCTAGCCACCAGTCAGCTGTAAATAGAAAATTGGTCATGTCAACAATGTGCAAGCTATAATTAAAAATTAAGTAGAACATCTAGTTAATAATTTTCAAACCTAGACTCAAAATTTTAGCAGCTCTTTGAGCAGTACTTGTCCCAAAGTGGTATAACATCATTTTGTAATCATGCATTTGCTTGCATGCCATTATTGCTATGTCCTCATCTGCAAGAATGCGCTTAATAACAGACTTAGCCCCCATCAACACTTCCGAGCAATTATCATAGCTATCCTTCATTCCATCAGTTCTAAACATGTACTGAGGGTTGAAAAAATAACCTAAATAAACAAGTCGAAGTTAGTTATTACTTAAGAGAAATGTGTATACAAATAATACATATAGAAAGTTAGTAGCTTACCAGCTGCATGTAGATCGTGATGTAAAGTGTGTTCCCAACGTCTGTTTATTATGTCCCACCACTTCACATAGGTTGTTAGATTGTTAAGTTGAATGAGCTCCTTAACTCTGTCTATAGCTTCATATAAATATCCTATATCCGATCTTCTTTCTCCATCACAAGATCGCAAGACACGGACAAGCGGTTCTACAATATTTAACACCGCTTGCACCCCCCTCCAGAAGGGTCTAGACTGAATTAGATCAGCCACTTTCTTACCTTTCTCTCTGACCTTAGTTGGTACATGCCGCAATATGTGATTCTCTCAATCTTCCGATGCCACCATCCTAATCAAGTTGTTCTTTTATTGACTTAAACTATCTAGAGAGATATATTGAGATGCAAACTTAGTGGCTCCTGGACGAAGCAACTCTCTTCCATGAGTATGTGTGCGCATGATATCCAAAATGTTGTTGTGGTTGTAGATGAATGTGGTGATAAATCGACCACTCTTGACCACTCCATCTACCATCGGATCAGAGCAAATGTCTTCCAACATCAAGTCAATACAATAAGCAGAACAGGGAACCCAGTATAGATGTTCTCTCTTCTGCATCAACATTTGTCCAGCTAACTTGAACGCCGTTGCATTGTCCGTAACCACTTGGACAATCTTTTTTTCGCCCACTTCTTCCACCATTTGATCCATTAATTCATATAGGTACTGGGCATTTTTTATTTTTCCAGATGCATCAATGGACTTCCAAAATACGGTTTCGGCTTTGCAGTAAATTAAGAAGTTTATCATACTTCTTCTTGTTATCCCTGTAAAGTTCCAAACGTGATAAGAAATCAGAAATAGACCCATTCTGATTAAGAAAAAATGAAGATAAGATAAGAAACTGAAGATAAGATTTATGTACCTGTCCATCCATCGCACATTAAAGTGCATCCATACTCATCCCAGATCCTTTCAAATGATTTAATGTATGTTCGGATGTCATCAACTTCTATATCCAAGTACTTGTTGTATATCTCATATGGAGAAGGTCCCTCAACCCCTTTGCCAACTTCTTGTATGGTCTCGATCATGGACTCATTATATGGCCCCTTGGCAGCATTAGCAGGGATACTGTTATAGAAAAACCACCTAGATATAGCTCTCCCTATCTTCTCCTTACAAAGTTTTAACTTCTTGAATGCAACACTAATAGAAGGTTGTTTATCCCTCTTCTTGGGGAGGAAGGGATCTATTGGACGTACTCTAGGATCTCCAGCTCTAGTGAACTCCTGAGGCAGCTCCTCGCATACATTAGCGCTCATGCCGGCGCTAGTGCTCTCTTGTGCAGAAGGTGTGGAGCCACTTCCTTGTCCTCCATATCTTCCAGTTTGCCGAAATAAGTCCTCATCTGCAAAGGACCGCCGGCTTGCTTCCATTGCACGTCGCAATTCAACTTTAAATGTAAAAGAAAAAAAAATTAATCTACTATAACTATTTGTCTGAAAACGTTAAATGAAGAACATGAAAATAAGTTAAATAAGAAACTTACTTGTATCCCAATCATCAACATTTATAGGTTGATTACTTCCACCAAGCCGGACTCCAGCATCAGACCTTCGCGCTGGTTCAGACAATTCCTCTCGAATTTCCTGTCTTCTTCTGCCAGTACTTGCTTTGCTTGATTCCTTCTCCTTCATATAAGTTCGAAATTAGATCCTAACCTCTGAAGGAACTCGAGCACATGCTGCAACTTCACCTTTTATTCCAGCAAGATGTTGTTTGAATCGGTAGACCCCGCCAGAGACGACCCGGTTGCAATATTTGCATTGTACCTTTCTTTGGCCCATGTCCACCGGTGTGCAATGACCCCAAGCAGGATCAGCGCTAGGAGGATTCCCAGATGACCGCTCAGCAGCACCTTGAGATGCCATTCCTTCACAGCACAAGAAGATGAGAGATCGCGGAGCTTGTAGTAGACAAGAAGTGACCTCGTGGGAGAGATGGAGAGAGAATTCTATGATCGAGAGAGTGGGAGAGAGAGCAAGAATGTTAGGAGGCTCAAAGGAAATTTGTGGAGCCTTAGGAGGGCCTTGGGGGGATTTAAATAGACCCCCAAGACCCAAACTAGTCGTTGTTGGCCATTTGGGAACGGCCAGCAACGGCTAGGTTGACCCCCAACGGCTAGTCAAACTAGCCGTTGGGGGCCGGGTCGCGCCGATCCGAGCCGACCCGGCCCGATCCGGATCGGATCGGGCGATCCGAATCCTGGACTCAGCCAGGTTACTTGGGATCGGCACGGTCGGCCCAAAACCGGTCCGAGTCGGCCGATCCGTGCCGATCCGAGCCGAGTTTTTAAACCTTGGTACCACTAATGTGTTGAAGTAAAAAAAAAAGGGGATGTACAAGTATATCAGTCACAACATACGAAAGCCCCATCTACAAAAAACACCAAAAAGGTGTACCAATCATCCTTCCCTCAAAACCCCAAAAAGGGAGGAGTTGCCAAGAACCCCTTTACAAAGGATTGCTCTCATTCTCTCATCCTAACAAAAGATAAACCAAACAACACTCCTCCAGACAGTTAATTAACAAAACAATTTGCCATGCTGTAGAAAGCCAACTACATAATCATAGGCTAAAATATAAAGAGATTGCATAAACCCTCACCAGTTCTTGGCGAAGCTTGTTATTCTGTTGGAGGATTGAATTCTTCTGTTCAGTGAGTTTCGAAATAAGAACCATTGTCTGAAAAATATATTGAAGAAAAAACCAATCAAAAAATAAGAACACAGTTTCTGAGTATTTCCTTAGTAATTGACTAAAACATTTTAAAACTCACAAAACCAACAGTAATTTCAAGCAAAATATGTATATATATATATATATATATGCAGGCCAAAACCAAGATTTTATCTATGCTGCTGCCATGTTGCAACACCAACCTGAAAACAAACTCGAGAAAAATGATTAGGAAATTTTATAACCTAATGAACAGCATGCTAGTGCCATCAGATAAATGTTCTGAACTCTCTGATCCATTTCTTCCGAAAACATAAAATACCAGACCAAGTATTGCAATTACAAGATTATTTCCTGCTTCCAGAGGTTATATGTACAGAACCTAATTTCCTAAGTCAATCCAATGTCAAGACGATGCCGCTTTTAGCCAGTGGAGCCCCATTCACAAATTAACATTTGAATGTTAAACTTCATCAATTTTTCATTTCATTCTGTGACATTTTAAACAAAATGTTGTCAGTTCAATACACATGCATGTAATTATGCACAGCACATGTCTTAATGCCTTGTTTGGGCATTTGCCCATATGTGACACATCCATGTTGATATTCAATAACTGTTTAATACCAAATATATTATAATACAAAAGCAAGGGATAGATGAATATATGTGCTCCTTTGGGATTCAATTAAGAAATGCAACTGCATGAGTATTTCCTGGTGATGAGGCCACAGAGACGAGCAAGGAAGTGACACCGATGAAGGACAAAACAGAAGGAAGGTAGGGTCTCTGGTCAGAGAACTGGAGAGAAAAGTGGAAGTCCATTCATAGCCGAACAAGGCAGGGCAAGTTTTGACATCAGTCTGATGGGCACAGCATGGGTTCAATGGAGATATCTTTTCCAGTGAAGTGGTGTTTATCTGTGTGGAGAAAGGCCATCTCACTGCAACATGCAGAAATGGAGTGGTTAGCTGGAGGTGAGACAAGGTGGGACACCAGAGCTTCAGTTGCTGTGAGTTGACATCAAGATATAAACATTTGGAGTGGGCTGCCAATCCATAAAAGGCAACAAAGGAGACAAGAATGGCACTCAGGGGATGTGGGTCAGCAGTGGATGTCACCTGGTTATGATCAGTTTCAGAGGAACATGGTGTTCTTCTATGACACTCTAGTCGGGTTGTGACTGCAGTAATCATTGATGAGGAAAAGTTGCACATGGTGCTGAGTAGAGGATGAACTGACGAGGATAGATGAAGGGTTTGCAAAATGGATGAAGGTAAGTTGTCGTCAAGTTTCCATTCGAAAAGGATCTAAGCATTCTGAATTTTAGGATACTATGTCACCGTGGTCTTCTGTTGAGGGTACAAATCGTCGGACATGCTTGGAGTTCACACATCTCCAAGTTGAAGTGGAGGTTGAGTGAACATTCCCAATGATATGATGCTTTGACGGGGAGATATAGACCTTGGATCACCATTTCGACCAAGAAGTTTCAGTCAAATTCTTAAGACAATGTCCTTCGTCATACGAGGAGGTCATTGAGGCTTATCAAAGCTACAGGCACAGGAAACAAAGAAAGGCCTTTGAAGCAAAAGAAGAAGATGACTGAACTGGTGGAGTAAACCAGGGTTGATGCCGAGTTGAATAGGGGCAGACAACAAGTAACTTGGTCGGTTTCAAAGCCGAATCACAAGGGCCAACAATCGGGCCCAACCATTAATGGGCCCAGCCATCTTGCATCAGAGCATAAGCTCAAGCGCTCCAACCAAGTCACAGACAGATGGCGATCAAAATAGTAACAATGCATGAAAGGAAGAACAAGGAACTACCACTCACAGGGACCTGATTCCTATTTTAGCTGCATGACCTGATGAGGGCATCTCCATGTTATTGGCAAATGAGGCATGGAGAGACGTACATCTTCTCTCATGTCGCAGGTTGGTCGTGACGTCGGGAAGGAATTAGGGGGGGGGAAAGCTCGACTTTACTCTGCAGGTTTATGGGCTAAAGAGGCAGAGGGAAGGAGGAGGGAGCCGGCATGCATTTTATTTGTAGGTGCTCAATCTCCAGAGGTCCAAGGGGAGGTTGCCAACGCGGACAGTGGATCTGGAGATACTAATGGATCTAAGTATTCTGGTGATATCCGGCAGGTGGATGCACATGGAAATTGAGAGATTTCACTACAAGTCCTTTATTCCTTCCAAAGGTGATGCCCCTGCCAGCTTTCATCACAGAATCATCCCCGAAGTTCAAGGATAGAGGAGGATTCTATGTTGCCGACGATCTACTCGGTTCCCAAGGAACACTAAGATTTTCAGGAACAACAGAAGTTGGATATTCTGCCAGATATCTCACATAATGGAGTTGGAACGGGTCCAATCATTTTGAATTCAAATTCTGGGTCACATAAACTTTCCCATTGTTCATGTTCGAACACAGGAAACTTCCTTGATGACTGGAGCAATGAAGAGACTGCACATAAAGCACGCATTATTGGCCTCCAAATATAAAATAAAAGTGGACGATACTGCAAGCTATGTCAGATGATTCCTGCTCAAGGAAAGTCCACAAAGAAAGGAAAAGGCCAAAGAGAATTACAGCATCTGCTTAAAGGAGTGCATTATAAAGATGGGGATATTAGTGAAGGCCGTACACCGAGGAAGATGATGTCCTTAACTGAAGCTTTTGGTGAGGCATAGTCCAGAATAGGGTCTAATATTCATTGACCTCGTTGTATTTGCATTGCTGTTGATTTGTGGGTGATTAATCTGATATGTGTTGGGAGGTGGACTACCTATTGTTACAAACTAAAACCAGGACAGCAGAGCAGCTCTTTAAATTCATTTGTGATCATAATTGCCAAGCTGGTTTTAACATTCTAGATTCCTTATCCAGTTAGTTTATTACACACAATCTAGGCGTGGAGTATGTAAGCTATTTTCCTTTTGGAATGCTCCTTTTGCAAGTAAGGATTTTGGGTCGGAAAGTGGAATTGTACATTGTGAAGCATTTTTGCGGCTATTTTTTCCCTGTTCTTTTTATAAATTCTCTTTTCAATTTAATAGATATATGGTGCTATACATTGTCAAAAAAAAAAAGTAAGACAAAATGATAAGATAATGATATATTGATCAGTATTGAGTTAACACTGGTCACCATGTATAGGGACAGAAGAAACCAATGGCTCATGGGTGAGAAGAGAGGGGGAAAATATGGAAAACTGTATGTTTAGGTTAAAAAATGACGAGAATATGACTGCACAATGCCCTAATACAAATAATGTGCAAGAAAAATCACATACTATAGAAGACCACTTACTCTTTGAGAGCCTGTGTAGTCATAGGCGGGAGGCGAGCGAGGCAATCAGGGGTTTGCCTCAACCTCAAATGCCTAGGCAATCGCCTAGGTGTTTGAGGTGATGTGTTCTCTTATAAATCACCATGAAAAAAATGAAGTGCCAATATAAGAAAAATATAAAAGAACATATAAGATAATCATATGTAAGATTTTGAAAAGCACTGATCATGTCCAACATGTAATGTCCTAAGACCATCTACTACTCATATAAGTAGTAGATGGGATTAAGAATCATACAAAATAAGCAAAAATGTGACAACGTGTAAGAGAAAAAGGGCACTAGACATTGTTAAAATAAGCATTAGCCATTTTGGAATAATTAAGATAAGAAAAAATAATACCACATAATTAAAAAAGAAAACAAACAAACATTTGGCATAGACATCATAGGCAAGTGCCTAGGTGAGTGAGGCAAACATGAGGTGAAGCGAGGCATTTTGGCTCACCTCAACCTACCTCATCGCCTAGGTGAGCAAGGCGATTGCCTTTGATAACATAATTGAGAGCCAAAGCTGACTTTCAATTAACACGTCTTTATGTGAATTTTAACCCAAAAGGCACATAAGTGAATGGAGAAGGATGGGCATGGGGTTAGGGAAAAGAGTAAAGAAAGGGACGGAAAAGGTGGGATGTAAAGGCATGTGTTACAGCAAAAATGTCGGCAGTAAATAGAATAAAGTGCAGAAATGCACAATGCATTAACAGTGAGCAGCACAACAGAAAAATCATATGCATACAACAAAAGTCAACTTTCACTAGACTCATAATTTTACTGCCAAAGCAATAGTAAGACTGGATATAGCAGTTATTTCTTTTTTTATTTTTTTTATTTTATTTTATTTTATTTTTTATTTTTTTATTTTATTTTATTTTTTTATTTTATTTTTTATTTTTTTTTGGGGGGGGGGGGGGGGGGATCAGTTCTTTGATGGGGGATCTTATACAAATAGAATCAAATGCCATACTAAGATAAAAAAAAAACTTTCAGTTCACTAGAAGAATTCAACAAAATAATGAACTGTCAATGAAATGTAACAGTCCCACAAAAACGATCACCACATAGTAGACTTTTACAGAAAGATCTCAATCATGAGGGGAAGGATAGGAAGAAAATACGGCTGAGCAGGTTCAAGTTCCACCATAGCATAATGATGTATGATATATGCTGTGATTAAAAGTGCCATAAATAACACGAAAATGGAAACTCACCTCGGCAGATGTTTCTTGAGAATCAGACAATGCTAAAGCCTGTTGCAATGTGCAAAATTACATCACCCACCTCTTCCTTCCAGAAACTAACTAACTACAAATTAGATACTTACAGAAACCAAATCTGAGGAACCGAAAGCCCCATTTTCAGAAACTGAAGTCCTGGGTGAGGATCCCTCCTCAGATCCCTCCCGCACAGGCGACGGTGGCTGGGGTGGTGATACATACAACACCCTCAATTTGCACTCCTCCACAGTATTCCCTGACTCCGCCGTAAACTGCAGATAAAACCAACACTTATACTGATCACCCCAACCCTAGATTCCATTGCAGAGAAATAACCACCTATATCCAAGATAAGCAAAGGTCGAAGCAACAGGGGAGAGATTACCATCTCCGCAGTGATATCCTTGACCGTAGTACCCGGACTGGCAATGACACTTTGGACAAGAAACTTGTCCTTGCACTGCATGTCAGCTGGAGCTTCCTTCTGGGCTTGCATTGTCACTGCCCAGTCACCAAAATAGCATTTGAAAGAATTAATACGAACACTGAAAAAAAGGGATCAAGCGCAAAGATTTCATGTCTCTGCCGGCAATACCGAGGATGTCGCAAGTGGAACGGGGCAGCACGACCCCAGTGTTCGGCCGGACGCAGTACTTCTTGGGATTCGTCGTCTTGACCTAACCAACCCAAATGTGATCATAGAAACAAATCAAAAATCGTGCAAAAACGAAAGTTTTTTCCAAAAATCCCCCACGATCCGCTTATCACTGACTAAGAAGTAGAAAAAAATGGGGAAAAAACAATACTTTTCCAAAAAATTGCCCATAATTCGCTAGTCAACGGATTCAGAAGGAAACAAAAAGTGGGGAAAAGTCGCAGGAGCAGGGGTGAGCATCCACGGTTACCTTGAACGCGACATAATCCTCCGTTTTGTTGAGCAGCTGCAGGGAACAGGAGATCTGCTTCTTCAATTCGACTTCGCAAGTAGGCAAACCAAGCACTCAAGGGATCAAAACCACAAAACCCTATGGAAGAACATGGCTCAAAGGAGGTGAACAGGTTGGGAGGGAGGGAGGGCCGCTTACAAGGGAATCTGAGCTCCGAAGGCTCGATGCCGAGGAGATCCCCGGTACTCATCTGGGCAAGAGAACTGTAGTTGGTGCCGACAACAAGGAGGCCGCGGCGGCGGAACGGGCTTGGAATTCCTATCTGTGCTCAAGCGGAATGGCCTCCAGATCTCCGGCGAGGAGAAGTGCGCAGAGGGAGCTGCGCCAAGCTGCAGGTGATGTTTCCACTGTTTTGCCCGCCGAAAAAGAAATAATGATTGGGTGAAAGTTGAAACAGTAAAAGTGGGGGGACTTTTAGTTAAAGTGCGCGGACGGCGGAGGTGGCACATTTTTAACAGTATACCCAGTTGATAGTTGATATTTTATATCATTTTAGGGAAACATTTGTCGCACACCTTAAAGTTGAAACAAAAAAAGGTGGGGGGGCTTTTTGTTAAAGTGCGTGCACCGCAGAGGTGGCACATACTCGACCAATATACCCAATTGATATTTATACTATTTTAGAGAAATACTTGTTGCTAAGTTAGTCTATTAGGTGTGTGCGGCAAGCGGCGCATCCACACCCCTTGAGGTGTGCACAATATCGTTCTTATTATTTTATTCACATTAATACTTTTATCTATAATATTATTTATTTATGTATAATAAGTATGATTATTAAAATGATGATCCATGACAATGTCACATATGGGTTCAAGATAGGTGGGATGAAATGGAATTTAAGTATTATTTTTAAAGTTTGAATATGTAATTTTTAATTGGAAATCAAAATTCAATCAAACACCATATAAATGACTTCCATTTTCATTGTTTTCTTCAAAATAACGGAACAAAAACATAAAAGTATCTCCAATTAGAAACTGCCCCAAACATGGCGTAAGTACACTGCACTGTAAATTGTCTCTGCTCTTTAGATGCCTAGTAAAAAGGCTCTATTTGGTTATCCCAATAGCCACGGTAATGGTTGTGATGATTTGGGTTTTGGTAATCTCCATTTACTTGTATAAAAATAAGATCTCCAAAAACTCAAGTCCTAGTTACGATATTCCCAAAAGGGCACCGAAATTCCAACTTGGAGTGGTCTTGTCAAAATGGGCCTTTACAACCCCGGCAGGGCCGGGGCTAAGGTCATCTCTTCTCCTATAGTGCTCTCTTCCTCAACTTTCAGTAAAAACAATTGTAGTCATAACCCAAAATAATAGCTTAAAAGAATCAGACCACTAAAAATATTTTTTCCCAAGTAGTACCAAAGAACCCGTACAATTTCTCCAAGTACTAAGTACTCTTTCGAATAGATGAAAACATAACAACCGGTGACGATAAGACCAGATGGTTATTGTAAATTCCGCTCATGGTAGCAGTCATCCTGCCAAGTTAGGACTAGTAAAAAGCCAAATTGCTTGAGTTTGCCTTGACTCGACTTAGGTCATATTTGGCACCGCTTTTATTTGGAAAAACTTTTGTATTTTTATTTAGTTTTTTTTGTGAAAACTATTAGATCTTAAAAGTCATTTATGTAGCATTTTACTTGTGTTTTGACTTCTAACTAGAAGTTACAAAGCAGAGCTTCCAAGATAGAAAAAAAGTAAAGTCGTTATGAAAGAGTTGACTTTTGTAACAAACTAAAATTAATTATAACCTCTCTCTCTCTCTCAATTCATTTCATGTGAGAAGTGAAAGCCAAAAATGGCTTTCAAATAGAAGCTTTACCAAATAGGCCCTTATTTAGCTAACTGAGTTGGATACTTGAATCTAATTGATTGAGCTTGGCTTGTTTGGTCTACCAGCCAGCTCGATTAATAATATAAAATATTTTTGTTATGTATAATAATACAAATGTTCTTCACTTTTCTTCGATTTCACTTTACTTTCCGAGTCCAAGTCCAAATCGAAATGCTTAAAAATAAATTAAATATTATTAAACTTATAAGATTATTGAGGTTTACTCAAGCTCAAGCTTCATAGGCCCTAGTTTGTCCTTGACTAGATCCAAGTTTGCTCATGAGCTAGGGATAAGCGAAGCCTAGCTTTGTTGAGCTCAAGCCAAGCCGAACTTGAGCCGATCATCAAGGCTTGAATCAAGGTCAAATTCAAACTCGAGTTTACACCGAACTTGAGTTGAAGTCTTTTACACCAAGCCAAGCTCAAGCAAGCCAGGGGTGACTCAGCTTGTGACCACTCCTATGAAGTATAAGTTTACACCTACAACTTCTCGTTGATGCCTCACATTTTAAGCCACTTGGCTGTAGATTGGTTGGCTCGTTTGTGAAGTTAACATGGATATAATCTAAAATGCATCCTTCATTGTCTTTTTTAGTAGAAAACTTAAAAGATGTGTTATATTGCAACATTTTGTGTGTGCACGGGCGTGTGGCTTGCTACCGAGGTAGAAAAAAAACCTCTGATAGGGAAAGAGGAACATACCTACAACAACTATATAAGACTAACTTAACTATAGCACAATCCTCAAAATAGGCATGTGATGTAGGATAAGTTCCCACAGATTGCAACAATTTTGTGACTTCTTTTATGCACAACCTTCTATCAAGGTATTGTCTTCTAAGGTAGGATTTTGTCATTTTATAAGAAAATGACACTCAACAAAAAAAAGGCAGACTAATCTGATAAGTGCATATCATGGTCCACAATTAATATGAGGCTAAATTCTAGCTGGAACATTTTCCAATTCAGAAAAGGCTACAGAGGCCTTCATGTCTTCCATTTGCTACCAGCATCCACATAGTGTTAATTGTCCAAATCCAAGTCAGATACGCAAACCACACTAGCTACTCCAGGGGGCTTAGGTATTTCATCCTCTGTTGAGCTCTTCCTCTGCCTCTTTCATCCAGTCGTGCACAAGATATGAGGCTTTTGGATGGGTCTGTAAAGACTACTATGGGATCTTCTTTACGGTGTTCTTTTTAATCAGATGACTCAGTTAGTAAAATACTTACATATCCTTCTCTAATGAAAAGACTTCTATCGCGAACATTCTCAATATATTCTCCTGAACAACTCTGCAAAATTCTCATATCTAAATAGCAACCATTCCAAATCTGAGACCATCACCAAACAAACAGTTCCATGGACTGCACAAATTAGAAAAAGGGACACCTCTACATGCCCAACAGACCTCGAATCCGCGTCCTCTCCATTTGAGAATAGGAGATGTCAACGAAGCCAGGGTTGGTACAATTTTTTATGACATTGTCCTAAATGCTTTGCCCTTTAAAATTGACTTCTAAGCAGCTCTTCCGAAGTGCTTGCCTACAATAGGCCACGGCGGTGGCTTGGGTGGCCTCCTGTTCTCTTCCTTCTTTCTCAGGACCCCCTTCCATCTTCATCACCTTTCCTTCAAGTACTGCCTCATTTCATCCCTTCCACACGCACAACCCGGTTTGGAGGGGCACTGAACTTCCTGGAAATGTCAACCCATGATCAGATGACATATTTTATACATATTTTAAGAAGACATCCCTAACGACCCATATAAAGAAAAATCCTCCGGTCTTACAAACAGATGGAACATTGTAAATAAAAAAATAATGGAAAACAATCAAGTCTGTGGTTCGCCCTGCAATTTACCATACTGCTTATGTTGCACACATTAGATCCAGCCAATAGGGTGTTTGTTACAAGCCCTCTAACGGCCAAACGCAATGTTCCGCCGACAGGGAGAAGAGTAATACTTAACTAGACATAGGCACAATTTCGGTTTCTGTTTATATAATATTTTGGACTATCAGATTAACACCGAGTTGGTCATCCCCCCATTTGAGAATTTTTATTTAAAGAAAAAAAAATTCTGCGAAGGCAATTCTGATCAACATGATCGGCGGTGCTTTAGATTACATGCCCAACGCATTACGTCAAGCATTACTTTGCAGAATCTCTCTCAAGAGGCTCGTGTCCTAGTGCTTTTCTACCCCGTTCCTGGTTGGAAGCGAGCCATCAAGATTATCCACTGCCTTAGGCCCTTGTGCAACGGCGGCAGTTTTCACCCAGTTTCAGTCGTCCCCAGCACCCACTTGGGACGATTTCCGGCACCGTGGTCTGCCCCGGCAAACCCCAGGCAGCAACAGCATGGTGGTTTGGTTGTTCTTTTGTTATCATTGGGGTGTTGGGGTATGGTCAGTCGGCGGACATTGGGTTTGCTTGCACGTCTGTACGTTTCTGCCCCAAGCAGAGCATTGTGCCTGCTATTATCTGAATGAAGCATGGCTCCTCGTGTTTTCACAAAAAAAAGAAGAGGAGAGATCACACCTTGAAAAATCGGCTACCCACTTTAAAGTAGGTGTCATAAACTTCCGTCTGAGGCACTGCAATCCTTATCCATTGCCGCAAACATTACTTTGCAGAATCACTCTCCCTTTGAAAATTTGGCCACTTGTTTTAAAATAGGTTTGGTAAACAATGGGGCACAAAGCAACGAAGAGCATTGCAGGAAGCACTACTCTGCAGAATCTCTCCTTTTGAAAAAACGGCGACTCGTTTTCAAGTGGGTCTGGTAAACAATGCGTGGTATCCAAACATCTAGGTTGGAGCTGGCTGTGTTCAAACAGAATCGGGACTGTCTGACCGAACTAGCAATGTGTACAGTACTCATAGTTCCCCACCGGACGTTTCTGAACCCTCTGTATTGATTTACATTTTATGCGGTTGCACTGACAAAGACTTCAACTTCACTGTAACTTGACATATCAGACATGATGAGAGAAGCTCATAAACCATAAGAATGCAAATGCAACTTATTACACTTGGAACATGGAAAATAATTAATTCAATGGCGCAAATACTGCATAAATGTTAATGGAATCCCCACAACGGATGTTGCTTTAACGCTGCAAAGGTTTCAGATTTCTAGAGCTCACATCACATGACCGCCAAACACTTTATTTGTTGGCCACATTACCTTGGAACGAATGAGATTCAAGATAAACATCCAGAGACAATCTAGGTGAAGCCAGTGTCACGGTTCTTGGTACCTGACTCCATCCCAGACAAACTTTCCAGCTTTCACCAATGGTGAAGAAAAATCACTATAACCAGCTTGGATTTCACAGATAAATTCATCTGATCAATTGGCAGGAAATGCTTCCTTTCTAACTGATCTGCCTTGAACTACCTTCGTCTCTTTCCTACTAGACAGATTTTATGGCCAAATCTCCTAAATTCATGCATGGAGGTTATTTACACCAATCCTCGTCAAACTTGAGTAGCCTTAACGTGGAGCAGCAGCAGAGGAAACTTCTTGCTTTTGCAGAACCTAGTTGTCCCATTATAAATGAGCAGCACCAACACGTTCAAACAAGTTCTGGGATACGACACAAGAAGAAGGTTGATGGCCAATGACTATACTGCAGTGAGTGCACCTTGTCAAACAAGTGAAAATGGCATACAAGTGGCAGACATCAAACAAGAACGTAAAACAATTGACCACTAAGGTTTATCTTTCCATACAAGGCATGCAAGTGGCATACTCCTTTTCAGCATTGCAGCAGCTGTTAGTTTCCTATACCTCTGGGGTTCACCTTACAGAACAATACCAATCGAAAACACTCCCGTTTCCCTCTTTGTGGCTTATGTCGGGTCTATAAAACATCTCACTTCACCAGTAAGTACAAGTTCTCACTTCACCAGAAGGTACAAGTTCTGTGGTGACCCAGGAATGATGAAACAGATTCCCAGTGTTACTTGGCTCCTCTGGAGGTCCAGAGTTGAGCATATGCACCAAAATCATTTCCCATGCAATTTACGCTAGCAGTTTCCACCTTCATTCATCAATGACATCGAGCATAGTTTCTCCACTTGCAAACACATTTCAGGACCAAGAGGTGGTTCTCATTCAACAGCTGTATTCATCATATATCATCCATTTTCTTGCAGATAACCACAGTTTTTGTGATTGTTATACTACATCTCTTACCAACCCCACCTAGTTTTTAACCCTCTTCACCACTCAAGATTAATGTGGGCTATTGCAAGATTATGTGATTGTCCAACAAAATTCAGCAAAAAAGTTTTGACTCCAACAAACGTCAAAAAAAGTTAAATATCTTCATAGTTGTTTCACAATGACTAGCATAAATTTTAGTTATCAAAAGAACTATTCCAGCACGATTGAAACAAAGGAATGGAATCAAACCCTATGAAAATCATACTTTTGAATGCCAGAACATATTTTTTAATCAACACCTGAATTCTATGCTTCACGTTCAAAGCAGACCATATCAACTATACCTGAGGAAGTTACCTTCTGTCCACATCCTACCCTGTGTTTGTACAAGCACATTTTTTCCTAGAAGATGACAACAATATGACAACCAGAAACAAATCAAACAACAAGATCTACTTGGCTTCAGCATATTAGGGGTTACCTTTTAAGCTGAAAAACAAGCACCACCTCCAATGTAGTCCCATCCCTCAAAGATTTTGAATCTTAGTTAAGGCAAAGAAAAAAAAATTACCAAATAAAGGTGGTGGACCAGAGCATGCATAAAAAATTGCTGGCTTAAAGGTCCATGGTAATAAAAAGACAAAAGGATAATTTGCCTACCTCAGGATTTTTGCCTCTAGAAGAACTGAGATGAAGATGGTAGAATTTTCAAGAGCGCTGTTAAATAGCAACAGAAGTTTCACACACTGATATCTGATATAGCACAAAAAGTGCACTTGATTTCGGGGAAGGGGGAGAAGAGACAATATGGTCTACCTCGTTCATCATAAAGCTTTATCACTATCTACTTAGCCACTCTTATGGCCGAATTGGGCTTCTTGACAACCTTCGACCATGCCTAGCTGGAGAGCGGGACCTGCTCCGCTCCCGTCCTCGCTCACGTGGGTCATCCCCATACCGATCACGGTGCTTTTCTCTGCTATAGCCCCTTCCATTCCTCCAATTAGTGTGCTTCAAATTTGAACTTCTTCCACCATCCCTGGTCCCTCTCCACTCTCGATGTCTCTCCCTATCCATGTCACGGTCTCGATATCGATCATGGTCACGGTCACGGTCACGGTCCCTATCTGGATACCTATCTCTTCCACCACTAGTATGGCCTCTAACCCTGTTCTCATTTTCCTTCTCCCTCAGCTTCCTATGTTCCTCTGCTTCCTTTTCCGTTGCCAGTCTTTCATCTTCTTTTGCTTTATCCTTTGCAGCCTTGAAGACATAAGAGAGAGACATTATAAACTGACCACATGGAAAAAAATGACTTTAATGCATGTGCTTCCAAGAACAGGTGCTCTACCTTATATTCACTAATAAAATCTCGTACCATGCCATACCCAATATGTTGCTTTCCAGATACATGAGCTTGTGTTCTCTCAGCAGCATCATTTGCTACCAAGAAAGAGCCACATATCTCACAGAGAGCCATCTTTTTCTCTTGTGTAAGCATCAGCATTTTGTCGCCAGTTGCTTGTTGAGTCAAGACGGTTTTCTCAGCATTCAACACATCAACCTATATAACAGGGTTCATTTTGAAATGCATTTCTTTCTGTGAGATGAAAAAGGAAAAACAAGTGTAAAGATGTCACAAAGACACCGCACCTTCCTCATAAGTGCTTCAGCTTCATCGACCTTTCCAGCTTCCCCAAGGCTCTCAACTTGTTCTAGCAGCTTCTTTATTTTCTCCTCCACCACAGTCAGCTGTTCTGACTTCTCTGTTGAGACAGGAAGCGGTGTAACATTCACCTCTTGGGTTAGCCTCTCGCGCCCACGTTTGACTTTTCTGTCTAAGTCCATTACCTACACAAACATATATTTAGAAGGTTACTTTGAGGACAGACATACTGGATCATGCGGGAGAAACTTACCAATCGCTCGCAAAATTGAGCAAGTTGTGCTTCAAACTTTGGAACATGTTCATCATGTCTTGGTGACTTCTCAAAGCTGAAATAATGGAAGACGAAGATTCACAAAATTGCATAAAAATAATATACAATGATAAAAATAATAAGCATGGACACCCGTGGAGTCTGAACACATAAGCTACTGGGTAATATAATAAAATGAGACTTAACAAAATATGTTGTTCTAATTACTCCTATGTAGCACTGGTGATATTTTGCCCTATTCTGGATTCAGGAAGCAAACATGTCTGATGTTTGCTCTCAAACTATATCCACAAAATGAACTGAATGCTGCAACCATATAAAAAGTACTTCTGATGCAAACTAGTTTTATGCAAGTGTAGTAACCTGAAGACATGTCATTTACTGATCGTAAGTTACAGTTTATGTATGCAGCAAAAGTGCGGGCTAAACAAGATCACAAAGTTCTCTAATAAAATCATTTAAAAGGTTCTAAAAATGTGACACAAATAGATGCTGCCAAAAGAAAAATGATTGGAATTTTGTGGAAATCATTAGTAGATCAGTTTCCACAATGATCAGGAAATAAGGTAAAATTTTTCAGAAAAAAGATCTAAAAGACTGTAAAATAGGAAAAAAAATCAGGGGGAAATGGGAGTCTTTCTCCCCAATCATGTTTAAGAGATTTCACGTGTAAGTGGCAATTGACAAGTAAAGACTGCAGATTGGGCACGGAAAGCATAAAGCACAATAACGAACTTCTTCCATTTCCACCGCTTCTCTGTAAATGTTCCTTCAGGGAACTATTTCCCAGTGAGTCTATAGTAAAGTCATGAGATAAAAATGATGCACGTGTCAACTTTGTCACACATTGATAAAGGAACTATGATGAGGCATGAGAAGCTTATCAGCTTTTTCCCTTTTTGATGGGAGACAAATGCTTTATATGCCATGATTCAAATCACAAAGTGTCTGTCAAGCAATGCTGCCTTAGCTTTAGCATTTGATGACGGCTTGTCCATGAAAAACAGATACACACATTGTAAACATCATCTGAGCAATTATTGACATGAACTACTTGTAAAGCATATCTCAGGTACCTTCCCTGTCAGAATTTTCATCTTACATACAAATTGGAGAAAACTGAGACACTGATTTGGTTCTCCACCAATTTGTTAGGTAACCATGTTAAAGATCAGACGGTTCAGGCCGGTAACCAGTTATTTAACTGACCACTTGGCAACCATGAATTTTCTGCACTCTAAGCCATTCTGAACCAGGTGATTGACACATAATAGGGATGTGAGATTTTATTCATGTTACTTTCCTCCAAGAGTCCTGCTTACCATTAGGCAATATCGTAGAAGTACTGTCTTTATCCGTGTTATTTGCTTTCTCCAAATTGATTTTAAAAGACGCTAATGGTTTTAAACAGAAACCTCATGGTCAAAAGTAAAACAGATCATCTGATGTAACCAACAAAGTGCTACCCTCTCTCATTTATAACACAACCATTGTCATAAAGAACTAAAAACTACTGACACAAGGGCATCAATGCCCAAGTTCAATCCACAGGAGAAATTACAGAAAAAAATGTCATCATTCAGAAGAAGAGAAAGGAAAGAGAAGTAGACTATGGTATAGAAAAAGCACAAGAAACCCAACATACTGAGAAGAAATCAACCAGGATAAGACAATGGTTATTCTGCAACAAATTTGGATGAAATTTGAGATGCTCCTGTGGCCCAAAAATAAAGTCAAGCATCTGCATTCTGTTGAGCCTCGTTTGGCTATTGATAATCAACTAAAATTTTCAACCAGTTTCCTTCGAAAAGCCTCCATAAAATATCTATATCATTAACCTAAAACCTTAATATCATACATATCACCCTCTACATCGTCACCCGCCAAAGAAACAATCCATAACTCTTTGATGACCTATACCTCTAAAATGGATATCATAGGCGCAATACATCATGTACAAGATCAGCCTGTGTCCAGAAGGCCATTTCCAGAGGAGTGCCCAAAGACCAGTTCCAATCTCATGCATGCAAGTTCAGAATAAGATTATCCACCTGCTAGTTATAGAAACCCATTGGGCAGCTGTAGTTTACCTCGTTGCTCATTAACAACAATAATATTGTTATCCCCCAGGTTTGCAACCAAAGTCTAATGATATCTACTCCACAGTTTGTCATGATAACCAAGTTTCCTCAAGTCATTTATAACTTTTAGTCTGGAACTTGTTTGCATGTTTAGAAATGCTTTGTAGAATAAGGATTGTGTTTGACACAATGAAAGTAAGTCCGAGTCTCCTGATCACTATAGACTCTAGCATGTTAAATTCTAGACTCTAGAGGGCGAACTAAATGACTCAAAGATGTCATCCAATCCTTGTTGTACCCATCTTCCTAGAATCATTAGCAGGCACTACATGTACTAGTATCTTTATCAGGAAGCATCTAGTACAAAGTTTTGTATGGTTTAAGAGAAAAATGCATTCACAAAGTTTTAATTTACGTCTCTAGAAGTGAGGTTGGACCCCTTGCCCAAACCCAAACCCGCCCACCCACACCACTCGCCCAAAAGATCCTCTTGCTGTTGAACCCACAAAAGAGGTCAAGTCTGAAGACAACATTATTGCTGACAAAGACACCATCCTAGTAACTTTCCAGCTAACTATGATTTTAGTCAACATGTGAGGGAACACATCTGACTGCAGCTTTCATGGACACCCAAAAAGGAGAACAACAAGATGTACTTAGCCCCAACATTGATTTCCTACAAGTATATGAATGACCTACATTCTTTAATTCCTTCCTCCTGCCCTAAAATGCCTGCACGTGTGCACACACAGAGAGAAAAAGGGGTAGACAGATAATTGTGCAAGGCAATTCACAGATAAGAAAAGCAAACTCAGGGATCAGACTCAGATCAGTCCAGGTCTGGACAGATCAGATCGGCCGATCCGATTCAATCCCGACCGATTGGATCTGCTCCACCCATTTCATTGTAAAGAAAGGTTTAAAAAATTAAAAAAATATTAAAAAAAATCAGAAAAAATAGAGTTTTAATTGTGACGACCTTGGATTCAATTTGACCATCGAGCCAAGCTAAGTTAACCTAAACAACAAAGAGATGAGATCAAACTAGTGTTCTTTTAAATGTTGAATCTTCTTTTATTTTTATCCTCACTTTCCATTGACTAAGGATAAATTTTACTAGTCAATAGAAGTTTTTATTCCCCAGCCTCCACCTTCAACCCTATTAAAATTATTTTTAACACCTGTTTTTTTCTGCAGAATTAATTGGGCCATGTTGGTCCATAGTTAGCAAATACGCGTATTATATGCGTTCGTATAATAAAACGTATTATACTCCCGTCTACCGCACAAAAGAGAGAACCCACGTTTTATACGCGTATTTAACCCTCCTGACGTATTATACGCGTATAATACGCGAAACGTATAATACGCTGGTTTAAAAACGCCCCTTACCAAAAACCCCCAAATCCCCTTCTTTTTCCACGGTTCTATCCTGAAACCTAGGTGCGCCGCCGCCAGCCAAGGTAGCTCTTTGAATCCCCCACCTCCTGCCGGCGAGCGCCACCCCCTGCCGGCGCAGCACCACCCCCTGCCGACAATCACCCCCCAGACCACCACCGCCAGCCGGCGAGCTGTGAGCAGTACTGCATAAGCCCCCTGCCGGCGAGCACCGCGGCCATCGCCGAAGCACCACCTCCTGCCGTTTTTTACCTCCTGCCAGCGAGCCGCGAGCAGCAGTGCAACACCCCTGCCAGTGAGCTGCATAAGGTATCACCTAGGTAGCTGAGTTTAGTGGATTCTTGGTCATTATAGTGTAGTGGGTTATAAATTTGTTAGGCAGAAGGCTGATAGACCCATTTCCCCAGCAGGACAAAGAACACCATACAAATGCATCATTCTCTTGTCATACCTAGACTTGGCTGAGAACAGGGAAGCTCTCGATGTTCTTGTAGTAGCCGGCGATGAAATCCATCATGCGGTGAGCGTGCGACCAGCAGCTGCTCCGCGTCCATTGGCTTCAGAGTTCCCTCACTGCAAGGAGGAAGCCGCAGGTTTCATCTCTAAACATGAACCATTTATATCAGACAAGTTACACTGGTTTAGCTCTTTCTGACATAGTGATAATCCATTTAGGGTAAACCTGAAATGGGTGTTTTTTGTTTTTTGTGGTTGGTTTGTGTCATCCGTTGTCATCTCAGATTCATGTGGTATGATTCTTTGAGAAATGAGTTTTGTTGCTATTTCTGTTGTTTATCTTATATCATAATGGAAAGAAGTTGTAGCATTCTATGTTGCTTACAATGGAAAATGTCTCTACCTCAGCAGCCAAGGACTACACTCTACCACCCAGACAGTGGAGCTCATTCTTGAAGATGGCAACAGTCCTAAAGAATTGTGGATATCTTGGAAATCTTGGCTGACATTCAAGACCAAAAAATTGATCTACTAACTTCCTTGTGGATATCTTGGAAATCTCTTAATTTAACCTTGCATTGTCCTCTAAATACCAACGCATTCCCAAAGAAACCCAAAAAAAAAGTAACAATCGATGCAGTAGCAAGCTGAATTGCAATGAGATTCTAGTGAGTTGCATCTTTTCTTAGTTTTCTTCTATAAGCTAATGATACTTTCCCAAAAAGAACACCAAAACCAGAGTTGAGTTTCTTATGCTACAAACCATCCGTGAAGTGCATGCGCATACAGCTATTAACCTTCTTTAAAACTGCAAGCATATCTTCAGCTGCCTGAAAAAAAAAAAACCACCATCCTTCCTATTCTTCCTCTTGCAAAATGCCTTCAACCCCCAGTCAGCAATTAGGTAGCTGATTCACATCCCTCAGCACCATCAGTCAGTTCCTAATAGATTATTAGTATTTAGAGAAAGTCCATCTCCAGTAATTATATAGGAAGAGCTTGTCTCGATGACTGTAATGTTTTAAATGATTGTAGACTTGGATTGTATTTTAGATGGCATAAGTGAATCTTATGTCTTAGATTGTAGACTTTTTATGAATTTTATTTCATCTTTGTTTGTGACTAATCATGTCATTTTATTTCATTACATTTTCTAATGTAATGACATAAGTGATTACTAAGATTTGTTAGATTATTGCTAATTTTATGAATACTATCATAGTTTGACATTTTATTATGAGGGTGAAGCTTATGTCTTGGATTCTAAATCTTTTATGAATTTTACCATGTTCTTATATATGTCCAATTATATCATTTTATTTCATTGTACTTTTCAGTTTGATGGCATATGTGATGGTTGAGATTTACATGAATGTTGTTCATTCTATGAATAATATCATTTATTTCAAGTTATTATTTCTCAAAATAAAAAATATATATCATATATATATCCATATTTTTGGTGCCGATTTTTTCAACTATGGACGTATTAAACACCGTACGTATTCCGTACCGAATATTTACCGAATGCGAATGTTTGACCGAATATTTGACTGAATTGAAAATAATGAAGACCGATTTATATTCGTACGTATCCCGTCCCGTATTTTTTCCGTACCGTATTTAACTAACTATGTGTTGGTCTCATTATGCTATAAACACGTAGTCAAGCAACCTTTGATCCGATTCAATTAATTGGTTAAAATGAATCTGGTTTAAACATGGATTTAATTCCACGAAACAAAGATCAAGATGGGTTAAATAATGGGATTGTTTCAGGTTGCATTCACCCCATCCAACCCATCCAATTTGCACCTATGAACTACCTACATTAACATGGATTTAATTCTATGAAACTAGCTGTTGGGCTACAGATCGGCCGATCCAGGCCAATCCGCCCGATCCCATTAAGGGACCGGGGGGTCGGGCTCGGGATCGGATCGGGTGGCCAAAAACTGAGCAGATCGGCCCATCCAATCTGAACCGCCGATTCTGCCTTCCATGATACAAATCGAAGAACTGAAATGTTTAACAACGCAGAATGAAAGTCTGAAAGTATTTAACAAGGATGTATCAATCATAAAGATTATCAAAGATAACTTTATTTCTTTGAAGGTCACCAAACAATCTTACACTGTTCAGGAACTTATCTCTCCCACCAAATCAAGGTGCTGTTCGTGAAACTAGCAACCATACACAAGCATAGATCAAGTGCGATTGAACTATACCGTCTAATGAAGTTTGAAATCTCCCAAAAATAAACATTCACCCTGTAGATTAATCACCTTCCTAATCCCCATCATGCTACAAGATTACTCAAAAATTTCCTTAAAGAAATATGGATTCTAATCAGATGAAGGATCTCAAAAGCCTCAGTGTTATCTGCATCAGATAAAAGATTCTAATCAGATAAAATGGTCAAAGATTCTCTTTGGCATTCTCACTCTCCCACATAAAGTCACAAGGTAGAGTTTTTCAAAATATATTGTGGACTGTACCATTAATTTTATCCAAGGTAAATAATAGTAGCACTATCAAAAAGGGTCAAGGAGAGCTTCCTAAATCCTCACCCACCCACCAGATGCTACCTAAAACATCCTCTTGTGTAAAAGGAAAACTAGCTTACAAGAAGAAAGAATTGAGATTTGAAAAGATCAACCTTCCTTATGCTGTTGGCTTCAGAAGACAAGCATGATCATCCTCAAACTGTGCTCCAAAATATCTTCACGGGTGAGAGATCGTTATGAGGACTGTGCTCTACATAGGCTATGCAACTTAGATTGTGCATCCCCAAGAGCTTCACTGTCATAGACTTTCAGTAAATTTATGTGCTCACAATGTGCCATTGCATTCTTGAGATGCGAACGACAACTTTCTGAATTGGCTGACCTTATTTTTAATTAAAACATCCAGGGCGGTAGCCTTGGCAACCAACTCTTCGGCACCCTAATCTTCTAAAAAGATAGTTGTGAAGATTCTGCTGGCATTTTCATTTGCATTACAAAACTTGATAGCATGGTTCATAGCCTCTGTATTTGAGGAGATATTAGCTGCAGAACCCTTGGGCTGGCTTGCTTGCTTGTAATGTTGAAAGGAGGGAAAAAAGAACAAGAGAAATGGAAAGTGTCTTAGGCTTACACTGCCCTATTTGCTCATGTATGCTTGATTCAACCGATAGTTGATTGCCACGACGCACGCTGCATTGTTGCCCTAAACTGCCTTTTGCAGCACAATTTCCCAAGATCAGCTCCATTCAATTGGAAATTCCCCTGTTTTTCATGCTCTCTTCCCAAAGCTTCATTCACCAGTATGATCAGCTTTAATTTTGGAGTCTACATCCAGCCGGCAACTATAAGGCCATGAGTGGTACATCTCCACCTTTTCGAGAGTGTCACTGGCAAACATGGAGTGGGATCCCCCCACTTACCACTGATCTGGAGAAGTCCATCTATAATCCATATGCAATTCAAGAGGCCAGTTGATATTTTGCTCCTTTTCAAGCAATATCTGCTGGAAAGATATGTTTAACCTTATCAAGCCTATTCCTGCACAATGTCAAGTATGGTCTTATCAATATGAACCATGTCTTCAATTGTTGATGGACTTGAGATGAGTTGGACCAGTTTTTGATGTAACTCAACCAGGTTTTGGAGCTGTGACAGCCTGCCAAGTTCTCCCAGTCATCTTCAAGCTCTCGCCCTCCCTTGTCTTCTTGCTTCTCCCTCTAAGCTTTGTAGCCCTGGACCATCTTTTTGTAGGTCTGGTCCATCTTAGTAGGGAAAGCGTTGGAGGGCACCACAGTCACATCTACCAATATATACAAGAATTCCAACACAATTTACTACCTTTTGGATCTTCTTCCACTGTTCAACCTCAATCAAAACTCTAGCATAACCAAGGTGGTGCAAGAGCTTAGTATCTTCATCAATTTTACGCAAATCGAATAGGAATTTGCACACATTGATACCATATCAGATTCCTTGGGAAGTCATCTTGTTCCCAAAGAATTATCACACTCTGACCATTTAATTACCATACTTTTTAATCTGAGCGCTCAGGGTTCCTTAGACCATGATATTCTGATACCTACACTCTTTAAGAAAACTAGAAAACACTTCTCATTCAGCTTACTGACCACCTAGGATACTCCACATGGCACATGTCATCTTATTGTCATGCCTATGAGAACCTCTCCTCTATCAAGAATGTGTCCTTGTATTCTTCCTACCAGACACCTCCGTAAGGCTTGCAAGTTGTGCAGAATAGGTGGAAAGAATGCATTACTTCCAATGAAATCGCATATCTTTGATCCTCTTCCCACAAAGAAATGCATTTCGTCTTACATAAAAGATCTTTATCAGCAATCGTGCTATAGATGGAATTTCTACAACCGTGTTATAGATGGAATTTCTATAGTCAACACATTTGCATCGGCAACAAACTAAAGCATTCTGACATGATGGTGTCTACTGGGGTTAGGCCTCCACTATTGATTTGAATCTTGAAGTTGTCCTCTGTTCCTGAAAAAATCTTTCTTCAGGAAATAGAAAACCGTCTGCTATCATCAGGCCTCCCCATCGCTAGTTTTCCACTGACCTTCTTGATTGCTTCCAATTGACGCATATCTTCCCATCACTGAGGTGCTCCTCACTTGTGCCTTATTTGTCACTTTGCCCTCACCATCCCCATTGCTTGCACTCTTTGCACCTCACCATCCCCATTGCTTGCACTCTTTGCACTCACTTTTCCTGTTGCCCTCATGAGTTATTGTTCAAGTGCCTAAGGCTTCCAGGAGCAAAATCCAAAGCTCCAGTCCCATTCCAAGTGGATTACCAAAATACCCCTACCTAGTACAGAATTATGAAAGAACCATTGCGAAAGGAACCTACATCTTTTTTTCTCTCACACAGCCAAGGCACAAAGTGAGACACTAAGTGTAGGGGCTATCAGTGGGCCATCTTGGGTTTGGCCTGACATTTAGGCTGGTTTGCAACACTGTTTCCTGCCCATGAACCTTTTTCGGGCTTAAAAGCCCAGGCCTGAGGAGGATTTGGACCGAGCTCAGGCTTAGCTCTTAAGCCAGTGTACGGGCCTTTACCATTTAAATGCACGGTTCAGATTAAGGAAATAAGTGATCTAATGGTGTGAAGGCCTTTAAGCCTCACGTATAAGAACCAAAATCCTATTTTCCATTCCCATTTCTCATTCCAATTTCACCAAGTGACCTGCCAGCTGCTGCCACTTTGCTCTTGCCCCGACTCCTCATTCCTTGATTTACCTACCACACTGGCCTCTTTGCTCTTGCCACTTTTGAAACTTTAGCTTGCTCTGTCCTAATCCATCCAGCACATCCCCCTTCAGCAGCATGCAGGCACGTCCTGTATGAGATTATTGAACCAGTTATGTGGCTGTTTTCTCATCTTGTTATGGGATTGCAGTCTGATATAGGTTTGGGAATGTGCTATTGGAGCCTCTTATAGTGTCAGGTTGCCAATTGGGCTATTAGACAAAGCATGTAGGTTTGTTTACTGGGCCGGGTTGGGCTGTAGCCAGGACTTGAAGTTTAGGATAGTAATTGGGCTTGGCCCAGACCGGCATTTTATTGGGCTTAGACCAGGCTCAGGCTTACTAAAGAGAGCATTGGGCTTAGACCAGGTTGGGATGAGCCCAGCACATTGACAGCCTATGTTATCAAAGGCGATCGCCTCCCTCACCTAGGCGATCAAGTAGGTTGAGGCGAGCCAAGACGCCTCACCTCGCCTATATTCGCCTCACTCACCTAGGCACTTGCCTATGATGTCTATGCTAAATGTTTGTTTCTTTTTTAATTATATGATATTGCTTTTTCTTATTCTTAATTATTCTAAAGTGCATAATATTTTTTTAACAATGTCCAATACCTTTTTTCTCTTATATTTTGTCGCATTGTTTTCTTATTTTTGATGATTCCTAAGACCATCCACTACTTATATGAGTAGCACATGGTCTTAAATATGAGTAGTACACGGTCTTAGGGCAATACATGTTGGACATGATCAGTACTTCTCAAAGTCTTACATATGATTAACTTAAATGTTCTTTATTTTCCTTATATTACCATTTTCTTCCTTCACGGTGATTTATGAGAGAACACATCGCCTCAAATGCCTAGGTGATCACCTAGGCATTTGAGGGTGAGGTAAACCCCTGGTTGCCTCGCTCGCCTCTCGGCTCTGACTACATAATAGTGACAACCCTACTAAGGCATACCAAATGTGCCAAGGCAAAGCGCCTTTTATTCATGCTCATCAGGGATCCTTGTGCACCTAGACCATCCAGAATGCTAATGCCTATGCAGCAAAACAATGATTTGGTGCTAATATATATTAAAATATTTCCCTTTACTTGTCCCTTAAATTCATTATGCCACTGCAATCATGTAACTACACCCTGCATAGATACAAGTAAGATCCCACATGCCAGCATTTGGAGACAATTATGGGTCAGCTCCTTAGTTGGAGGAATTTCATGAGACCACAATCATTTTCAAAAACAAATTTATATGAATTTTCAAAAACAAATTTATATGTAAGCATAATTAGATTCTTCACTTATAAAAAGGTACAGCACAGATTTCTAAGCGACATGAAAAACTTGAAATGGCCAGGAATTCACATAGGGCCTGTCTGATAACTCTTAATTGGGTTCTGACATTAGACACAGTTAGACAACATCTAATTAAGTACATTTGATAAAATCAGGTTTTAAGATCCTAATTTTCTAAAAAAGCCTAAAATTCCTCTTAAGTGCTAAGATACCAGATAAAGCTTAGTACTTAAGAGTTCCAAAACTCCACGTTTTCCCATCTCATGGTATCACCTGCTTATCCATCTCCCCCATCATTCTCCAGCATGCATGAACTATCTACCCCTTTTCCCATCCATTCTCTCTCTCCACTTCAATGTCTTAAACATGAAAATAATAAAATAAAATTAATACTTATTTGATATTTAATATTACATATTTTTACATTATTCAATGTATTGTATATAAACTATTTATTTTTACATTATTCAATGTATTGTATATAAACTATTTATTTTATAAATTATGCTTTAATTTCTTACCTGATTTTGTCATTTTTTATACAACCACAATTATTTTAACTTTATACCGAGTTATAATTAAATTATTTTTGTGCTTCAAGCCGTCAAATTAACAAAAATTAGACATCAAAAGGTTAAATTTTGGTTTTCAAAAACTTTACACGTTTAAATTAAGTTTAGAACATGTTAGCTATATTTTTAAAGAAATAAATTATCAAACAAATAAGGTACAACCAGATTTATAAATGATAGCAAATAGAAGGATAAATTATAAAAATGTCAACCTTTCAGACATCACTTTCAAAGTTATCAAACAGTCTATTACACTCAGCACCATGTTATCTTCAGAGCTTCTTTATTATCTAACTAAGGTTTAAGATGTGAAGGTCTGGTTTCGGACTTAAAGACTTCAGTATTATCAAAAGCCACCTTAGTATATGTCAATTTATGATATTTAATTACGGTGTTACCCATTAGTCTATGGAATGCCTGCCCATTATCCCTAATGTGGACCAATCTAACCAGTTCTGTCACCTTGCAATGCACGCGCACATGCCCTTGAGGATATTGATGACATTTTAATGCAGCAAATAATATTCTTCAATTATCTTTGAAACATTGATTGAAATAGTTTTCAACTGCTACCTGCTAAAGTGAGTGTCATCTGAAGATCACCTCCCCATGAACAGGTTCCTAACACCGCATATGATTTGAATGCCTAGTGTGAAGTTGCCTGCCTAGAGTGCTATACCAGGCCTTTCATACAATCTAATTTCAGGTAAGAGATTTGTGAGGCAAAATAAGCATTATGTCCCTAGAATATGAATTTGATTTCCCCCCAAAGTTACATGTTACAGCTGATGAGAGCTTTAGTTCAGTTACCTCGAGGGTACGGTTGCATTACACCAGCCAGAAGGCCTTCGAAAGTCTTATTTTACCACAGAAAGCCAATAATCCATGTTAGTTTTTTTCACCTAAATGAAGCACACAAAACAATTTACTTCAGAACATTTCCTCCAATTGGCAACTAATCAATGAAAGAAAATAAAGAAGGCAGCATAGATCACCCTCCAGCAATGGCCATAACTACCCCAAAATGTTCCATGCTATGAATTTTTCAGCACTTTCAAAATTGTGAACCAAGGAAAATCAAATGGGGGCCTAAGGGGGATCATACCTTTCCTCAATATTACCTATGCTAAAACATTTTCAACAATTCCCAAAACAATCAGCCAACGAAAATGCCTACAAAGGACAAGGTGGAGATCTCATACATATAATACAAGCTGATGAACTCTGGAAAAATGACATTCCATTGTAACCCGACTACCTGTTCATACTTTCACTAATAAATTTGTTAAATGTGATCCAATAGGGCAGAGCACGATCGCTGAAAAGGGATACAATTCACTTCCCAATCCTAAAGCCAATTTTTTCAACCAACATTAGATAAAAGGAATATAAGAATTCCATCCACATCACGTTCCACGCCTAATTCTGGGGGGTTTGGGGAAATCAACATCGGTGACAATGCTTCGCAAGATGGATTCTGCAAAACCCACGACTAGGAAATTTCTAACTCTGAAGATACCTCTCTTTCAACTTCGGATCATGAATCTTCGGGCACGGTCCTGGCAAGACACGTCGACATCAGAAACCCATGGAAACAACGAGAGACCATGTAGGGGAAGAACAAGTCAGGGAGGAAGGCGCACCGAGATCGCTCTTCGTGTTGACGAACAGGTCGTGGGGGCAGAAGCGGATCATGTAAGGGCCGCACACCTCCTTGTCATCCCAGCAGACCTCCCTGTACCCCTTCTTCTCTTCGTCCGTCAGATTGCGAGCTGCCGTATGGACCAAACCACCACCATAAAAAATGGATCGAATCGCCCACGAGACAGTACCTTTCGCCACAGATGAGCGGAAGAAGAAGAAGAAGAAGAGGAGGAGGAGATGGAGAACTCGCCTGTGCCCATGAGCTCGTCGAGCAGAGCTCTCTGCGCATCCATGGCCGCCGCAGGAAGCGAAGAAGGCGATGAAGGCTTTCGCGCAGGACGAGCTTGGCTGGTGTCTAGGGTTTTTGCCAAGACGGCATCTTATCGAAGACGGCACTGGAAGAGCTCCACGGTTTCGTTTTCTTAATTTCTTTTCCCCTGATTGGTTCCCAATTTTCGACCGTGACGTTACCGTGTTGCACCGCCCTCTGTGGACATGGACTATGGAGGGAGGTGTATCGTAGGTTTTAATAAATTTATAAAAAAGGGGATTTTACATTCAGTCGTTAATTCCAAATTTATCTCTGTTATTTTTGTATTCCTTAAAAAAATTATAATCTGTTAATACTTGAAAATAAAGGCATGAACGTAGAGGACTTTTTGAACAAGATACCAAACGGAAAATATGTCACTATTCCTTAATGTATAGATAAGAAGACAAAATTGCCCCTTATACAATATAAGAGGATGATAAAACCGCGGCGCTCTCCCAAGTAATAACCCTTTATGGTTAAGGGAGTCAATTGGGCGGGTTGGGTTGTACTATATGGTAAATTTGAGTTGACTCATTTAAAGTAGTCCAGCCAAACTTTAACCCACCTAAAATCAACTCAAATATACCCAACCTACTTCGTCCCAAATTCAAAATAATGAATCTAGGCTGGGTTTAGTTGAGTTGGGTTGGGCTAAACCTAATGTATAGAGAATTTATTAGAATTTTCTATTCTTTTGTATGAATTAATACAAAAGTCAATTATTCAACTTGTATGAGCTCAAATTCAACTCGCCCTAATCACAATTTGACTAATGTCAACAAAATATGACCCAACCCATTTTAGATAATTTGAGTTAGTCCAAGTTAACATAATCTAGATCGGATTGAGTTGGGCCATGGACTGGACCATCTAATTTGACATATTTACTTACAGGGAAGGAAATAGGGGTGTTCGTTATTTGCTTCAAACAAAAAAAATCAAGAATCTAGTCATTCGTTTTGGTTCTATTCGATTTGTAGTGTAAAATTTTATTGATTTTGAGTATTATATATGGTCTTTTCTATTTAAATTAAAAACATCTTCCACCATTCAGATGTAAAGTGTAATACAATTTATTTAAAAATTTTAAAATGTAACGGTAATATGAACCCTTATTTTAAAATAATTTAATTTCTTTCATCATTATATGCCTAAACTATCTATAAGAAATTAATTAGAATAATTAAATGGTATATTTAATCTTTGTTTATAAGAATTATTCACTTACAATATAACTGTTAAATTGTTGAAGAGTTATTTAAGGATAAGATCCCATTACGATGGCTGATATCAAACCAAACCAAACCGAATTATTTTGGTTTGATTTGGTTTTGAAAGTAGATTTGATTTGATTTAGTTTGGGAGTTTGTTTGATTTAGTTTGGTTTCTCTAATTTTTTTCTAAAACTAAATCAAATCACACCGTGAACATCCTTAGAAGGAAGTGAGGGTTGATGAACAAACAAAACATTGAACGGACAAAGAAGGAGCACTACTACTCTACGTGTAACGACCCGCCATCCTATGACCGGAGACCCGGTCACTAAATAGATGTCGGCCCATTAACTGCGGGTTCACATCCGGATCTCACACAACACGTCTGGAGGAGCAGGTGCTAAACAAGGCTAAATATAACAATCACACGGACTACAAGGGAAGCAAGTGCGCAGGAAGGAAAATAACAATGTCCGTATACAGTCCAACAATAATTACATGTCCAACAATTAAATAAGTACAGGCAGAAGGAAGTACAACAACATCGGGGCATACCCCGGAACTAAGACAGCTGCTGGTCCGCACACCAGGAAGACACCACGCTACCGCTGCGCCACTCTGATCCGCACCTGAAACCGCAGGGAGTGAGCCACACCAGAATTGGGCTAAGTAGGGATCATCCGATCCCCTGCCTCCCACTCACACACCCACAAGTGTAACAACAGGAATATATGTAGCAATTAAGTAAAGCAGTAAACATAGCACCCAGATCCGATATGCAACGCACGATAAGCAGAGTAACAAGAACACCTCTAAGTAACCCGAAGAACCCAACACAGAGTCACAACTCACAGTCAAAGTCCACGAAGCGACTGAACCACACTGTCGACCGAAGCCAGACGTCGCCTCCCAACACTACCACCACTGCTCACGCATGTCCACCCCTACAGCGTTCCGGGGCACTGTAGGGTGAGGCAGTGAGCTAAACTAGGACTAGCTGGACTCAGTGTACCGCCACTACCAGCTACGTGTGCACACAAGCAGTCTAGACTACTGTCCTACCACCGGATTGCCTCCACGCTAGGCCTCAGCGCTTCAGGAGGGCTCTGGGGACCGGCGAACCCCCGTCAAGCCGAAGCTACAGGAACTACCCACAAACCCAACTCTCCCGGGCTGCGTCAGGCCAAGGGCTATAGGTACCACTCGTAATCTTGATCAAAGGTCACATCAGGCCCAATGGCTAAAGGGTAAACCAACTCCCACCAGAAACACCACCAGCTCCACGGCAAGAAACACGCCAGAAGCTGTCACGACAACCAAGGGAAATCCCGACCCGCTGAGACCAAACAGTAACCCCTTGGATAGCTCACCAGCTACTCCGGCCCGACGGCTCAAGGGGGTTCTGTTTCCCTCAGCCAAAGGTAAAACACAACGAGCACCCCTCCTCACAGACACCATGGCCCTTCTCCCATCAGCCCATGGTGACAAACGGAAACCACAGTCATTCCGAATCTATATTCGTACAGGCACACACACACACACACATTTAACATGCTGTAATTCCACTCACACATAAGTCCTCAGTCCCAGTGTACAACATAAAACATGCCTCAGAACGTTCAACAGTGAAACACATGTTAAAACCAGCAATATAACACTTCTGTCTTGAATCGCGTCGACCGAAGTCGACGCCATTCAAGTCCCTCAGACAGGTTCAGTTAAACGTCAGATTATTCCTTGAAACGCGTCTTCACAGGGAGACGCCCTTTGAAACGCGTCCGCAACCATCGACGCCATTCACATTAAAAACCCAGAATTCCAACACCCAAGCGGGGCGATTTCCTGCCTAAATGGCGTCATGGTGGCCCGACGTCCTTCTAAAAGGCGTCGTCCACCCATGACGTCATTTAGCGCCAGGAACTCTATTTAATAAGGCCTCGAACAGGGGGATTTCTGCCCCTAAAAGGCGTCGTACGGCCCAGACGCCTTTTGAAAGGCGTCGACCAGGAACGACGCCGTTTAACGCCAGAAACCAAGTTTCCTGGTTCGAACCGAGGGTTTCTCCCTTGAACCCCAAGCACCCCGAAAACCCCAAAATCAAAGGGGGAAGGAGAGAAGCTCAACCACACAATCATGCTTATGAAAACACGATCACAAACACCGTCATTCCCACATGGGATCCCCCCTAAGCATGCTCAATCTATCCCCCAAACACCACGTCACGCCGAGAATCACACGAACATCACAAGCAAGGTTCGTCCCCCTACCGGTTCTTGAACTCCGCCAAGCTCCGTGACGCCGTCCCGCCGCACCGCACACTGCCACCGGTACCCTCGAGGACGCCGCCACTCCGCCGGGACGTCAGCCGCCGTCCGGAGAAGGGAACGCCGCGAAGGAAGTGGTGGAGGTAGAGGTGAGAGGTAAGGTGGTGTTGGAGTGATTGGAAGAGGAAGAAGAGGAAGGGAGGGGAAGAAGATCGTCGGAGAGGGCGGAGGGGGTGAGGAGAGAGAGTGTGAAGGTGAGAATGAGGGAAAGAAGGGGAGGATCGCGGGGTCAACCAGAATCCCGCTAAAACGCGTCGATCGAGGCAGACGCCTTTCAGTCTGACAGGACGGCCGTACTGACACCGCTCTGAAACGCGTCGCCCACCGCGGACGCCGTTCAGACGACAAGACAGGCCGTACTGACAACGCTCTGGCGCCGTACCCTGACACCGCAGGTGTCGCAGTCTGAAACGCGTCGACCGAGCTGGACGCCGTTCAGACAAATCTGACAGGGGCCGTACTCTCGCGGCCCGAAACCCGCCCACGTGGTGCACAACCAACAGACCCTAAATGGCGTCCACACAGCCTGACGCCTTTTGAAAGGCGTCGAGCAGTGCTGACGCCATTCAGTCAGCAATCTCAAGACCCCCCACAGGGTCCAAACCAAGGGATCCAACCCAAATCCGACCCGAATACGGAACCCGAAACCTCAGTCCTTACACTACGCATGTCAAAGGAATCCTTCATGTTGAAGAAGGAGCGTGTTGCCTCCACTACTCCACACCCTCTCCTCCCCCTTCCCCCCCAACATTGCTAACTCCCTACTCTCTCGTCGTTGACCTGTGATTTGATAATGAAATCCGGGAATCTTTAACATGATCTAACTTTAAAACTTAAAACATGAAAGGAAGGAAAACCTCAATAACCTCAATCTTGAGATCATTCTTCCTTGGTATATCTGGGATTTTTGGACTTGAAGATATCATCAGTCTATCGAAGAGGACTTCTTTCTTTAATCCTTCCCATGACCAAAAAGGTCTAAACCAAGGGAAAAGATGGTCAAGAGAAATCAAAACATTGATGCATAGATCATGATTATATCATATATGTAGTCTTTGAATAAGCTTAATCATCCCCTATAAAGAGGCTCCCCTTTAAAGGTCCTTTGCAATTTCAAAGACTTATATAGATATAAGGATGATCCTTTATAGATAACTTCAAAGGAACATATGGAAAAAGAGAAAACTTGAGAAATGATCATATAGATCATAGATATATAAAAATAACCCTTTGAAAAGGCTCAATCATCTCTACAAAGAGACTCTCCCCATTATGGATCTTTAATCCATTTAAAGACTCATAGAGATATATAGATGATCCTTTAAAAATAAACTTTTAAAAAAGTGAAATAGACTTCTACTCATATGAGATTTAGGATCTTAGATCACAAAGATCATAGAGTTTCATTCCTTATAAAGGGTGTTGGGATCCGAGCGAGATGCGAAGAATGCAGCGGAAACGAAAAACAAAAATTAATCTCGCCCGATGCCCGCAGATCCGATTCAGAACGAAAAACGCAAACCGAAAAATCCGGGTTTGAATCTAATTACCGTGCGCGGATTCGAATCCGCTTCGTTTTGGTTCCGTCGAGCCGATGTCGCGAGCCGCACAAGCGTCCGGCCTCCAGCGGTATCCACGCGATCCTCCGTGGTGGTTCGTCCTCGATCCCTCGTCCGTATCAGCTCGCTCGCTGAAGATCCGTCGTCGCAACGATTGCTGAAATCCCGCCGACGGGAATTCCCGACTTTCGGGAATCACACGCGGCGGAGACGGATACTGTTCTGGCGCTTCGAACGGGACGTCCATAGGAGGAGAGAGAAAGGAGGGATGATGGCCAGCAAGGGGAAATCCTGGAGCTTGGCCTAGGGTTTCTCAACAGCGCGTATATATATTAAGTCGACGCGACTTTTCACAAAAGTCCCCGAGTTAATATAAATTTCACTTATGTACCACCGACTGAGAATCTTATTGCGTGTGACCCTCTAGGTCCATTTACTAGTCCGGATTTAAGCCCGTTAAGTCCAATAACTAGTTATTGACTTATTGTAATTAATTAATATCTAGATATTAACTAATTACTTAACCGAATTATCATCGCATGTAAATTCGGTCGGACTTCCGATCATGTTGGATGCCAAGCAACACCGCATGATCCCGGAAGGTAATGGGGTTCAGCAACCCACTCATGGAACCTGTCCGTCCACAGTTACCATGTGGCTATAATCCTTCGTTCGCACAATGCTCTCGAGTTAACCTAGGGTATGGTCAACTGTCAAACCCTAGATTGTCAACTCACTTGAATCAGACTCTTTACAATATCCGAAAACCAATTTTCTGATATTGTTTCTGCTCTGGCCAGAGACTCCTGCGGATCTATTCTAGAGTATTCTCTCTCCAGTTACCTGAGAGCGAACGATCCTTTATTGAACACACAATCACCTTCGAAGGTCTTCCGCTAGACCCGATCCTTGACTATTAGAGATCCCATGAATAGGGATTCGTAGGTCAAGGTCAAAGTCCAGAAGTCCACCGACAAGGTGTCTTTGGTATCTCAAGTCCAAGGATCAACCACGCCACTGTGACGATGAATCAAGCCGATTGAAAGTCAGGTAAATTACCATTCGGCGATTCATGTCAGATCAGTTCAATGAACTCATTCCCCAATGAGCACCTACAGGTTTACCATTGTGTCTCCACACGAGTAACTAACGAGATCAGTCGCCCTCATCATATGAGCTGGAATAACTTGTACTAGTCTAAGCGGATGTTTGATGTCCTTCTCAAACATCCTACTACTAGGAACAATTGAGAACATGTGTTTATAAGTCATCAGTCTCATTATTATGATCTCATCATAATCTGATGACTATTGCACATATTCATGGACTTCATTATATGCAATTATACATATGCCAATCTACATAATGAATTTAATGTCATTTATTAGTGAACCAGATTGAAATAGGTGCCTTATGATTGGCTTAGAGGACACCTATATCTATCAAAGGGGTCGGCCCCTACAAGCTTCCAATGGTCAATGTTTCATTTCCCGTGAAGGGTACAAGTTTCCAATGGTCAAAAGATCATTTCACATGAGAGAGAGAGCCATTCAAAGACCAAAAATCAGAAAAGAGGGGAAAAGCCTCAATCCATGTAGAAAGAAAGGAAAAGCATGCACTGAAGGCTCTCCCCTTTATGGATCTTTAACCCATTCAAAGGCTTATAGAGATATGTGGATGATCCTTTAAAAATAAAATTTAAAAAAAAAAGTGAAATGAACTTCTACTCATATGAGATTTAGGATCTTAGATCACAAAAATCATAGAGTTTCATTCCCTATAAAGGGGTTGGCCCCTACAAGTTTCCAATGGTCAAGGTTTCATTCCCTATAAAGGGGTCATCCCCTACAAGTTTCCAATGGTCAAAAGACCATTTCACATAGGAAAGAGAGGCATTCAAAGGCCAAAATCAGAAAAGAGGGGAAAAGTCCCTATCCATGCATAAGGAAAACAAAAGCATGCATTTTCTCTTCTCAAGGAATGAGAATATAACATGGGGAGAGGGGGTTACAAAAAGGAAAGTGTATGAAATAAACATGGCGATGGGATTTCTACATAAAATAAACTTGGGGAAAGGGATATTACAGAAATTAAACTTGGGGATGAGAGATGAAGATAAAATAAATATGGGGAAAGAATTATTGTATGAAACAAACATTAGGCAAGGGGTTATTGCAGAAATTAATCTTGGGGACGAGGGATTCATATTAAATAAACTTGGGGGATAGGGAATATTGCTGAAATTAATAAGAAAATACATAAATTAACAAACCACCTTGGGGTAGACACCAAACTTGAGTTTTATATAAAGGAGGATGTAAGATCTTGAAGGTGAAATCTAGGAGGGCCGACGCCCTCACTCTCCTCCCATGATTTTTACCATTTCACCAGACTTAGAGACAACTTTAAGGGGTAAAATAAAAAATAAAAGGGATGGGGACTTGGCAACTATGAATATAAAGAAGAAAGAGATAGATTTAGTTGAGAGAATGAGCGACCAACCTTTCTTTTATTAAGATCTTGAAAAATTACAACAAAGGGTTAGAGAGAGGCTCCAACAAATCACTTGTCCTCACTCATACAAGAATAGAAGAAGAAGCAAAACCCTCCCTTTCTTTCTTTTTCTCTCCTCTTCCTCTTGGTGGGAAATCCTTCTCCCTCTGGAGAAGAACCCCTTAATCCCAAGAGGAGCTTAAGCACTCACTTCTCTTTTCTTTCTATTTTCTCTCTAAGCCTTTTCTTCTTTTCTATCTCCAAACCTCTTTTAACATGGCCCCGAAAGGGTCCTATTTATAGGTCCAAGGTGGATGCATGAAATTTCATAATTACAACCATGCTATGGTGGCAAATTTGAAGTTCCTTCACTTGAACCTTGAAGAAATTTACAACTTCTACCATTAGTCTTATTTGAACTTGTTGAAAACTAATTGAAAAAGTGGGAAGGGGTTGTCCCCTTTCATTTGGGTCTTATAGACCTCCATTGTCCCCTATCATTTGGCTCCTATAGACTTTTGATCTTCAAATTTCCACTTGGATCATCTCAATAGATATATGTTAGAGCAAATTTGCAAATTGGACCACAATTGGATTAGGTTTGACTGGTCAAAACGATCAAAAGGTCAACAAATTGATAGGGGCCTACCCTTATAGTTCTCTTTTTTTAGATCTCTAATTAACTTGCTTCCAATTGTATTAAATGGAGTTTCAAAGTTGGGTGAAATTCATAAATTTGGTCAAATTAGAAAACACTTCATCCGATGACCATTTTCCACTCAAATTTGCCAAGTATTAAGCCTATAGGAGTTAACCCTCGTGTATCTCTTTGTATAGGTATCTAATCTCAATGCTTCCAAAGCTATTTGAAGTTCCTATCAGATAATGGTAACTCACCAGATTTCATGTCATTTGGTGTTGATTTGACCCTTGAGTTGAAGTTTAAAAGAAATTATAATTTATGCCATTAGTTGTCTTTGAACTTGCTGAAAATTGACTAAAAAAGTGCATAGGGAGTTGACCCCTATATTCTCTCCCTCTCAACTTCAAATCTTCAAACTTTTACTTGGATCATCTCAAGAGAAGTATTTTAGAATAAATTTACAAATTTGACCAAATTTGGACAATTTATTGGCCAAATTGATCAAAAGGTCAAAAAGTGGGTATGGGCCAACCCCTATTGATCTCCTCTTGTAAAGCTCTTATTCGAGTGCCTCTAATTGCTTTGGATGTGGCTTCAAAAGTTGAGTGAAATTCATAAATATGGTCTCACTTGAAGATACTTTGTCTGAAGATCATTTTCCACTTGAATTTTCCAAGTGTAAAGCACATAAGGGCATGCCCCTATATGCATCTCCTTGTGTGGATATCCAATCTTAATGATTCTAAATCCATTTGAAAGGGGATGTCAAATGAATGTGATTCCCCAACTTTCATGCCATTTAGACTTGATTTAACCTATATGTTGTCCTTTGATTTGTAACTTAAAATGGGTGCCTACCCCTGTGGTTCTCTCTCTCTCTCTCTCTCTCTCTCTCTCTCTAGAGCACCAATTCCAAGATGATGATGGGCTTGACATGTGTCAACATTTTATACCTTTTAGTCAGATAAGGAAAAGGATAGCTGACCTCTTGCCACCTAGTGACCATGTGTCACCATTTCATAATCCTTTAGCTAAATAAGAATAAAGATGACTAGCCTCTTGCTAATCATTTGTCACCACTTCATACTTTTTTGGCTAGATAAGGATAAATATAGCTATTCTCTTGCCACCTAGTGACCATATGTTGTCATTTCATGATATTTTCACTAGGTAAGGGTAAAGCAAGGCTAACCTCTTATGATCTAATGACCATGTGTCACCATTTCATAATCCTTTAGCTCGATAACAATACGGATGAAACTAGCCTCTTGCCACTTAATAATTAAAGTGCCAAGAAAGAAGTCTTAGATTCTTTTTATAAAAAGAGATAAGGTTTGAAATAGTTGATTAATGGGAGTGACACTTATTGATTAAAAACAATATCAAATGTTAAGTCTATAGTGTTAGATGTCAAGTTTACCAAATGTCAAGCTCATAACTAAAGTAATCATATTTTAGTAACCTCATCAATGAACCATAATTAATTAACATCATTAATCAAGGTTTAATTTATTATAGTTAGTCTAAAAAAATTTGCATTTACAATGTTTACTTTAAAAAAGATGGGCATAATTGATGTAAAATTATAATATAATAAATAAAATTTATGGCAATCATGAATATTATTCTTGTGTGATAAATTTGTCTTTAGTATTTTATTTTTTTAGATTTCAATTTTGCTCATTAGTCCATCTTCGTTACCATGATGAGTCCAATTAAGTTGAATCATAACAAATCATGACAATTACCATAAGATGCTTGCGAGAAAGTTATGGTGTAATTGTATATGTCTTCTTATTGCATTTTCGAAATGTTACTATTTACTATAACAAGTTTAGTAATATGGCCTACCTATTACACTTGCCATTAGGGATTAACAAGGTTACTTACCGGTGAAGATAACAATTTTATCATTATCCTTGTCCTTAAAATAGAAAGTCTATATTTAACCTTATCCTTAGCCTTATATAGTACATCCTTGTCAATATCCTTAAAAACTTTACTACATCCTTATCACACTATTGCCTAAATTCTATAAGGTTCTGACAAAGTATTTATCCTATTATATATACACTTTAAATATAAAATCATAGATAATCGAGTTACATGATATGGAAACAACTATTTCGTTATCCTTACCCTACTTGTGAACAGTGTATGTAGAACCACATGAACTTAATTTTAATAGATTATTGAGCCTAATGAGCTCATCTACATTATGTAGAATACGTGAGAGGTTCAATTATAATAAATTGAGACTTTGAATTTCAAGTTGTTTTGTTCACTAAATATGTTATTTTATTTTAATTAAGGTAGTGTCCAAAAATTTATATTGTGTTGGTTGTTATCAACTATAGTCATGTAATGGTTGCACATCAAGATTCCATATATAATGATGAACATGGAGGATGATCACTGCACACATATACTATTATGTAGATATTATCGTCTAGATTCTTACATATAGTATACATATTGTGCTTAAATTTTTACATTTTTGTTAAGATTTTTCGGATTTCAATCCCTATAAATATAGTGAATTCAAAATAAGCCTATGTATCTGATATATTTAGATTTTAGTCCCTTCAAGCTTAATATCTTTTTGTCCTAGTTAAAAGCTATCTAAAAGATGAGAATATCCATAGAATATTCTTCAAACTTTTGTTAAAATAAACCGAAGTCACTAAAATGAATCTATTACCACACACACGCACGCATGCACACACGCATGTGCGCGCATACACACAGAGATGTTAACCAAAAGTTAAGGGTATGAAAGGTATTCTTAGTGTTAAACTAAAGTAAGGTTAATAAAGTAAACAATGGGGATTAAAAGTTAAAAACTCTTACGTATACATGGATCAACGTTGAACTATGCCAAGTATGAGGACTTATTTCAAAATACATAATTTTATAGGGATCAAAATAAAAAAAAACCTTTCTATTATTAGGTGTATAATATAGTCATAAGCATTTTTGGTCGACAAAAGTTTCCTCACTATTTTGTAGATTAGAATTATGTATTTCCTTAATGTTTTGTAGATTAGAATTATGTGTTTTTCTTAATATTTTGTAGATTAGAATTATGTGTTTTTCTTAATATTTTGTAGATTAGAATTATGTATAAAATATAAGATGTTAAGTTTCTTGAAGTTATACAGTGCACATGACATAATTGGTCATCGATTTGTGCACAATAATTTGATGCATTGCTATTACATACACCGCTAACCTATTTTAAGGTTTACAATGTGTATATTCTATACAAGATTATGACACTCTGGTAAAGTCTAGTTGATAATAATCTAGGCTTGTAAATAGTACAGTGACTATTTGATTGCTAATCTATGTTCAATATTTCAAAAATGGATAAGATGTGTGAAAGACATTTCTCTTTCTGATATACAAGTATAATCGGATGGAGAGGTGTTCGCAGGTCGGTTTGGTTTGGTTTAGAAGAAAAAAATTTCAAACTGAATCAAACCGATCCACTCTTGGAAACCAAACCAAATCAAACCGAAAAAAATCAGTTTAATTTAATTTGGTTCAATTTGAACTCATTTGGACTTCTAATTCATTGGGAGCAAATACCATGCACCCAACTTTTCGTTGGGCCACGCCCAGATGCCACCCACGTTAAGACTTAAAACTTTTCATTGGGCCAGGCCCAGATGCCAATACACGGGCCATGTTAAATTTAAACTTTTTGTTGGGCCTTGACAGAGCGGAACACTCGAAACACTCTTGTTGACATGAGGCCCACGCGGCCCAGTGACACGCCTTGACAGAACAGATGGCCAGTTCATTTATAGACTCTGCCAGCAATGCATTACGTAAAACATCCGATCTAGGACTAAACGGGTAGAATACACTAAGCATGCGGCGCCTTTAGCTGTCGTGTAGAACCTTTAGTCCTATGCCGGGATCCTAAACTTTTCTCCACCCCTTATCTATGCATGGGATTTTCAAAAACACGTCTTGCGCTGCCCAGCCTACTGGCTGTGGGTTTCATATGGAGCGTTTTTCGGTTTGTACGGGTTGGTTTGGGTTTTGCAAGTTGAAGGTGATTCTAATTCGAACCAAACCATAATTTTGGTCTAGTTCGATTTTGTTTTTCGGGTTGAACCGAATAGTGAACACCCTTAGGTGGAAACACTTATTTCATATCTACCTTTTGAAATATGTTCTAATCGCACATTATTATAATACACAAATATTAACTATATCTTTTATTCATACAAGCCAACTAGTAAAGCCAAGCACCTACAACCCCCCCCCCCCCCTCCCCCCCCCGGCCAACAAAAATAAATAAATAAAAAAGAGACATACTTGGACCCCTAGCTTCAAGGTAGATGGCTAGACTATAAATACTTTGGATGGGTAAAAGGTATACCTTTAAAAGGGGAGCTAAGGTCATCTGTCATATGTATACATGAACAATATGTATACTCAACCAACTATGGTTGTGAATAGGCTCTCACACATGATTAAATGTTAGTTGTCCTAGATGATCATTTGCCTTGAAAATGCAATAGAAAATGCCCCCACTTTTTAACACGTCCCATACTTAGTTGGTTGATAATTGTAGGTCCCACTTGGATTGGTTTAATGGAACAACTTATGAGGGGACAAGGCCCCGACACGATCGCAATGTTTCCAAACACTTCAGTTGCTCTTAGGCTTGTGCAATCCAACCTATAAGGAGGAAGAAAGAGAGAGAAAGGAAAGAAAACGTACAACTCACTTTTTGAAAAGCTCATGCTAACTACTTTTGGACGTACTAGTAGATAATGAAAAAGGAACTGACTTTTACAAGTGTTGCCAAATGCAGCCATAGATGACAATGAGTAGTGTCATGCGATAAATATTGAACATGACACGAAGGTTGAAACCTTAAGTTAGATGGCATGTGATTTTCCTCAATAATTGTTAGAGAAGAAATCTATTAAAAGTCAAAGGCTCCGAGGAAAATATAATGAAACAATTATTCAAAATCATACAAGGATTTTGAATGATTGTTTGAAAATATTCAACACCCTATTCTTGAAGGCCATCTTCTATCCACATTTACCGTGTTTAGGAAGCTAGGGCCAACTTGCAAAGGGTTGATGCTAGGGAGAGCTCCATCACTTCCTTGGATCTTCCACTACATATCTAGCCTAAACTTCAAATTGATAGAGACAAGGCTCATCAACTTATGAATGTAAACATATTAAAAATAGTTTGTTTGTCATCTTGTTGATAGTATATTTTTAGTGGCACCCAAATTTTATAAATGAGTCACTAAAATGATCATTAGATATCACAAATGATGTCTTGCCTGCTTCCATTTGTCAAAACAAATCCCGTTATTTTCCTTTTTAGGATACATGAGAGAATATAACATGAAAAATAGAGGATGAAGTTCACCACCTTTAACATCCAAATGTGTTTATAACTTGTATTCCACATTTATTCTTTCCATATTTGGATGATGTTAACCCTGCAATCCATTCAAGAGTGGAAGCGTTAACGGGCATGAAAAAAATCAAGTACGAAAAATTTAGAAATCTACTCACTGATATCAGCCTTCTCAGTTGTTTTGTCTTATTTACCAGCTTATTGTGTTTTGATAGGAGAGATTGCAAGATCTGTGAGGAAGAAACAAACGATTCACAAGTTCCAATACCAAGACACCTAAATAAATGCATAATAAACATTATCGTAGCTCACCATCTCAATTTCCTCTGCTTCAGTTTCTAATGCCCAAATTTGTTCGGCTATGCAGTCAGCTTTATCTTGCTTTGGTGAATGTGACAATTGGATAATGTCCTATATTTAAATTATGAAACTATTTTCAGCAAATGATGTTCAATTTCCATCACTAGCATACATGGAATCTTTGCTAGTACTTATGGTAAGTAGTGCTGAATAGAGAAGAATTTAGAGACAACATGTAATATATTACTACCATTAGACTGATGGATGTTTCATGCAAATATGAGATATTCCTTATGCTAGTGGGAAGTACGATCCTTTTTCTGAGTTTAAGAAAAGTTAACATTTAAAGAATGGTGTGGATTATAATAAAAACTACAATTCTAATCTTTTCAAACTTTTACTATCACTTAACTATATTAACCTATTACTAAGTCTATGTTTCCAAGAATTTCAAGTTCACTATAAAAATAACCAATTGACAACAAAAATATAGTTCTAAATTGCATAATACACTAGAAGAAAATTGTCATAGGAATTTTTGTTGGTATCTGACACTTCCTATCCTAGAATTGTCATATGTTTTAAAAGTTTGATAAGCAAATCGTTAATCCTATTCTCAAAATTTTTAATTATCAATACATGCTCTTTCTTGCGAATCTATTTTCTTTCATGCCTTTGAACAATGTGTGCAACAAAGGCATGAGACTTACGCTTTCTACTTTATTTATTGAAGTTCGTGTGGCTTGGGTTATTTCCTTTTAATGAAGGCAAGAATTCCTAAATACTTTAAGTAGACCACCATTTGGATATAATGCTTTGAGAAAAATGAAGAACAAAAAATGAGGAAAAACAAAGAGGTTCTTAAGAATGATATAATGAGAAAGGCAAAAACTTGCCTTGTCCTGTGGCCAAAGACATGCTTTGCATATATCACACAAATAAATTTATTTTTTGTCTAACTTGCTTCCTCAACTTTATGTTGAACAATAAATTACATAAATGATCAATACATTGCATTTACTAACGAAACTATTTTCTACAAATTATATTCCAAAATACATTAAACAACACTTAAATAATATTTACTCACAAGCATTATAATCAAAGCAATACATAAGATTATTTAGTGGCATCATCATGTATAAAGACGTTGATCAAGGGAAAATATGGACATGCAAAGTGTACATTTAATCCTCATGCTAGCATAAAAATCTGGCCCATTTTGTAAGACTAATTAGAAAAATGCATTCTTTCAAAAACGGTGGAGAGAAAAACCAAGAATATAGTTCCTTTCCTATCATTTAACAATGTGAATTTATTATAAAATGTACAACTTCCAAGCACTTCAATTCTTATTTTTTTTTTTTTACATTTATTTATAAACTTTTAAGCATATAATTCAATAAAAGAGAGGTGATATAAGATCCTTTTTGTATGGATCATTGCATAATCCTTGATGCCCTAGAAAGTAGGGATGTTCAAGGTTTGGTTTGATTTTGAGGAAGGGTTGGAAAACTCAAAACAAACCAAACAAAGTCTCCAATGAAACCAAACCAAACCATATAGTTTTGAAACTTATATAATGATTTAACAACCTATATAATGAATAGATAATTTATGTTGTAAAGATTAAATATACTTAATGATTCTAATAGACATTATAATAGATGGCTTAGGCAAATATAAAAAAAAATATATATACCCCCAATAAAGTATTGTATTTATATGTATAGCCATGAGTCTCTGACTCCTACATATTATGCATATCCTTGACATCTTCAGAAACGTTTCAATTCCATCAAATGTTATGAATTTTAACTGAATATGCCAAAAAATATTCCCTTAAATTTTGGTAAAGTTAGGGGCATATATGTAAAATTATGGTGAATTTAAGGGTGTATATGCAAATATATCCAAACTTTTTGGCATATATTGTTAAAGTTCACGACATTTTGACGGGAGATGTATAACCACAACCTTTTCGAGGATGTTCGAGGTATTTATAACAATGTATTATGGTCAGGGGTTTATATACAAATACACTAGTTTATAGGGGTATACATACCATAATCCTAATATAAAACAAAAATTCTACTACATTAATAAGGGGAGATAAGTCATTTTACAATAGACGATCATATTGCTTTTGACACTTTAATTTAAGTAAAGAAAACCATATGACACTTCACATTGGATGAAACATGATGTTCTTAATTTATAGAAAATATCATTATTACATTATATTATTATGATTTTACTTAAATATACACAACAATCATTAAAAATTTACACTAAATTAATGTCCTCTTATACAATTTGGTTTGTTGTTTAGTTTGGTCTATGAAGAGTATAAACCAAACCAAACAAAGTATTGTTATTCAATTTAGTTTCAACCCAAATCAATTTCTTTTTATATTTCAAATTGAACCAAATCAAACTGAATGAGCTAGTTTAGCTTGGATTTTTCGGTCTGAATGTGGAACCCCCACTAGAATGTTCCAATGTTTTAGAGAATTGCCTATTGTCTCATCACCCAATTTTCAATTTTTGAATTCTAGATGCATCTCTTTTGACAATGTGTACAAACGATGTCCAACAATAACATGATCTCCTTGCTCCTTCTAGCTTCTTTAAAGGAATCCTAAACATCTCGAGTTAGTTCATTTTAATCACAGGGAGTACACCTGGAGATTTTTAAAAAGACACAAAAATCTTAAGAATTATAATGGTGAAAATACAAGATGATCATGTTGATGATGATGGGAAGCCAGGTCCTAAACTAGCCCCAGATTGTTGGAACGGTGCTATATGAGGATGATGATGAATATGAAAAACAAAATATCATCTTATGCCACTTGATCATAGGAGATAGTTTATAGATGACACTACAACTAATATGATTTTCCCAACTTATTGACTCCTCATTAGATAATTTACAAATAACACTAACTTTATATGATTTCCCCACATAGTGATTCCCCAGTTTTTCTAGTTCTTTGCTTTTTCCTACATAGTCATTCCTTCCCATTTATTAGTAGCACGTTCTAAACTATCCTCAAGTATTAGAAGTTTCAATGAATTATCTTATCTGACTAGATACTTTGATGCAAACCCGATGGATAGTACCCAAAAGCATTTACTTCATTTCTTTTAAACAAGATGAAAGAGTTAGAAACTATTTTATGTTAAACGAAGCCGTTCAAAATTATCCTCACTTTTTCCTATGTTTTTGACAAAGGTACATTCAATAATATCGACGTCTACACTTGCAAGTTGCTTTCCAATCATGTTCAAACTGAAAAACTGATTTGGTTGTAAGAAGGATGAGCATGTCTCCTTTTAGCATTAGGTGTAATATTTTTGTCCACCAAGAAAAATTTATACTTCTATCACGTCCTTAAAGATTAATGTTGAGACATGGCAGGGAGAATAATGAAAGCATCTCTATTGAACATGAGGACAATAGCTCGATGTATATATAAGTGAACAAGATAATTCTTAGTACAAGAGGAGACTAGGACTTACACTCAATACTAATGGGAATAGGACAAAGATGTAAGCAAGCTTAGTAAAATGAGAACCATTATCCACAGTCCTAATCTAAGTAGGATATAATACTAATTTAAATTGGACCCTTAGGAATCCTAATCTAAGATGACGATGTTATTGGCAGCACAAGTTGGCAAAAATGGCAGACACGAAGTGTAACCATGTGATAATGATAATGACGGTGGTCAATGGTGCACAAGTTAAACGCAACCTAAGATGAACATAAATGTTGACAATAAATGGACTTCTGATGACAACAACGGTAATAACAGTAGAAGACAACAACAAGGGGAGAATAAAAAAAATAATAGACACTATAACAATGTATTTTGACAAGGAAATTGGCAAAAGACAACTACGGCCATGCACTGGTGATGAATAATAGTAAAATCAATCATGAAGAATCACACATGCCTTGAAAACTAATGAAGATGATATTTACAATGTGGCGACAAGGAAAATTGATTGTAGTAATGATCTTAATGATGGAAATTGATGTGTAGTAGACAAGGATGATGCAGGAGGGTTCGAAACATGACAACATCTCAAGGGGATCACAATGTCAAAAAAGAACAATTGCAAAACCAAAAAAAAAAGAAAAAATGTAAGGGGAACTTCAAAATTAAGCAACGATGTCACGGGAAATTCTACGTCAGAGAGAAGTTTAACCACTACGATAAGAAAGGAGCACCTACGACAAACGAAAGAACATAGGAATAGAAAGTTACAAATAGTAAGGGAACCTTGCAAGGCAATCCAAAACGTTTGTATAAGGCTATGTTACCATGTCAAAAGACATTATAGGAAAAATAATGAAAGTTTCTCAATTGAACATAGGGGCAATAGCCAAATACATATAAAAGTGTACAAGACAATTCCCAACAAAAGTGGGAGTGGGCCTCACACTTAATGCCAGTGGGAATAGGACAAAAGTGTAGGTAATCTTAGTAGAATAAGACATAGCATCTATAATCAAAATTTAAGGATACAATTCTAGTCAATGTAGAACTCTTCTTAACTTAAGACAATGACATTAATGGCAGCAAGGGTTGATGAAAAGAATAGATGTTGGATGGAACCATGATAACGATAATGATGGTAGTCAACAATGCACAAGCGGGCTACAATATGCAATGTAAGTCAATAATAGGGCAACAAAGAAACCATCATAGGATAATGACCACATCAACATAAGGTGCAGCAAAAGAAGATGATAGTGACATAGGGGGATCAAAAAGTTCAGAGACTATGATGGTAGCTTTTGTCAACAATGTTGGCAGAGGTATGTTATGATAGTGACAAACAACAACAAAGTCAATTGATAGGAAACGTGTGGATGTCTAGAAAACTGACAAAGATAATAGCTAGACAACATGACAACAAAGGAAAACCAACAACAACAATTTTGCTGATGGCACAACCGACAGGGATGATGCAAAGGGGACCCAAATGCAATGACATGGCAAGGGGGAATAGAGAGTCAAAAAAGAGTGGCAGCCTAAAATTTTTTAACAATGCAAGAGGAGCATTACAAGCGGCGACGTTATAAGAGAAACTTAGCATTGGAGAGAAGTTCAACCACTACTATAAGTAAGAAGTGCCTATGACAAGGAAAAAAAGATGAAGGGACAATTCAAAGCAACAAGAATAGAATGTTGCAAAGGAACCCAAAATGTCTAGACAAAGGCTTTGATATTTCTTTAAGAGACGTAGCAAGGAAAATTATTAAAGTTTCAGTATTGAAATGAAAGAAGTACCTAATATATATAGAATTTGTTACAAGAAAGGACTGCAGGCTCTCACCTTTGAGGTATTGTCTACTTCGGCCCATGGAGGTAGCCTCATGGTTTTGCCTTTTTCTAGGAGAAGGGGTCCTCACTTAGGAGGAGAGTGGATCCACTTTATAAACACATATTTGCCTTGTCAACAACCAATATGAAACTATTTGAAACCCTCATTTTCTTGCCTCCACATAGCCCCCTTAAAAAGATGAGCCCATGTATAGCAGCTAGGGATTCTTTTAGATGCTACTAATGTTGCGGGAAGGAACCACATACTCTCACCTTTGAGGTATTTTCTGCTTCGGTCCATGGAGGTGGCCTCAATTTGTCCTTTCTAGAGAAAAGGGCCCTCATTTGGAGGAGGGTGGAGACCCACTTTGTAAGCACAAGGCTGCCTTCTTAACAACTGATGCGGGAGTATTTGAAGCCCCCATTTTCTTGCCTATACAAAAGTGTATAGGACAATACTTAGGGGTGTTCATGGTTGGGTTTGGTTTGATTTTGAGAAGAACCCAAATCAAACCAACAAAATCTCAAAACAAACCAACCCAAAACATATGGATTTCAAAATCAAACTAAATCAAACCGAAATAATTCAATTTGGTTTAGCCTTCATAATGAGCCTTTAGCTCCGAAATAAATCTTAAACAATTAAACAATTTATGTAATAAGTAGATAATTTATTTGGGCAAAGATTAAAGATACTATTTAGTGATTCTAATGGGCCATTTAATGGATGATTTAGACAAATTTTTAATACAATAACAAAAATTAAATTATTTCAAAATATAATATCATATAGATCTTTACGCTTTAATTTAAAACAAAAAAGTTATCTACATTTTATATTGGATGGAAGATGATATTCTTAATTTAAATAGAGAGCATCATATTACCCCATTATACTTTATTATTTTACTTCATAACCACCATTAAAAATTTAGAATAAACTTATACTCCTTTATGTAGTTCGGTTTGGTTTGATTTATGAAGGGTAGAAACTAAATTAAACCAAAATTTCTTGTTCGGTTTGGTTTCAATCTAAACCAGTTTTTTTTAGATTCCAAACCAAAGCAAACCAAACCGAATTAGCTAGTTCGGTTTAGTTTTTCAATTTGAGCTAAATAGTGGACACCCCTAACAATACCTAATACAAGTGGGAATAGGACACGCACCTAACACTGATGAAGATAGGGAACAGGTGTAAGAAGTCCTCTTAGTACTATAATTGGTATCAATAATCCTAATCTAAGTAGAAGAAGGATTTTGGAATTTTAGATTCTCTAGGAACTTCCTAGTAGAAGAAGAGAGGGAATTCTTTCAACTTAATCAACTACTTGATGGGTTTCATGGACTAAATGAGAGGAAAGACATCAAGTATTGGAGATGGGACTCAAAAGGCACATTTTCGGTCAGTTCTGCAGTGTAGATTTTAACCTCAGGAGGAGTCAAGGTCAACTGGACTTTTTAAGTTTGGAATAAATTCCTTCCAATCAAGATCAGATTGTTTATGTGGAAAGTGGCTTGGGGCAGATTACCCACGGGGGATAAACTTAGGTTCTTAACCCTAGACAAAAGATTTTGTTCATTTTGTGGAATTTTTGTAGAGACAATGGACCATCTCTTCATTAATTGTGGTATTGTGGATGTTATTTGGAAGGCATTTTTTAAAATTCTAGGCAAGAACCAAGGTTGCTTTAATTCGGTTGGCACCTTGCTTTCTATCTGGAATCATATTTGTCCTTATCAACAGGAACAAAAACAGTGGGAACCTTTGCTACCAGCTATACTGTGGGTCATCTAGAGGGAGAGGAATTCCAAAATTTTCCACAACCAGTTTTCGTGTCCAGCAGGGATCATTGGGAAGTGTATTTTCTACTTTCAAGAATGGAATTTCAAAAGACATGGCGTTAAAATTTCAGACTCTGTAATTATTTCCAAAATTGTACAATGGAAATTTGTCTTTACCTGATGGGTTGGGAGTGAAGAAAGATTCTTTTCTTTTGGGGGGGGTTTTGTGCTGAGAGGGTTCTGAGTCTTATGTAAATGTCTACTATCTTAGTGGACATATATTGAGTTTTATTTTCTGTCTTTGTAATTTTCTTACTATCAATGAATGAAAGCGGCTTTTGCTGCCTTCAAAAAAATAAAAATAAAAAAATCCTAGTCTAAGTAGGACTCTCAATTATCTTAATCCAAGTGGGACTAGGTTAATGTATATAACATATGCACACTTTCTAATTACTAGTCATCTTTAAAGAAATTTCCAACTTTAAATAGAAGCAGTTCAGTCTTCATGGACAAAAAATCAGGACATGGGCCAAAATGGACATGATGTGGACAATGTCTATAACCTGAGTTACTGAAGATTCCTCTCTATTATGCAGCTCCTTACTGCATGCTGGCCCATTTCCCCAGTATTCCTGCAAGTGAGACATTGTTTATCATTAAGAATTTTCATGTTCATGGCACAGGCAGAAAATGCTGCATGCAATCTACTTTAGATTGGGAAAATTGACATTCTTTTTGTAGACCAAGGCTTCCACCTGCAAAGCATCAACAATTTCTGTATTATTCCATGGTCCTTTGTCTTTCATCAGGCACCCTCCATATTCAGCACAGGTGCAAGTTCCTCCCAAAAATTCTGGCAAGTTACTGCTGAAGCAGGGGATTCTTCTTATCAATTGATCCAAGAAATGCAGTAGAACAAGCACCTGATTTTACCTTGGATCTATAACTTCAAGTAGATTACTTTGAAATTGCCTTCCCAGCACCTGCAAATTTCTGCCTATCAAAAGGAAGTTGATGCCACATCAAAGGAAGGGACAGGTTTCGTCTACTCCTTTCCTACTCTTTGGAACAGATAGGAAGTATAAGGGAGAATTACGTGTATCTTTGATAATGTTCGAGCATCCAGGAATGCCTTCAGAACTTTCCACAGGGCTCTAAACCCAGATCCAGCATTGACAATAAATAGCTGATGTAAAGTCTAATGCAAGATCAGCAAACAAGAAACCTGAGTCAATTACTTGTTCTAACAAGAAATTACATTTTTTTCTGACGAGCAACACCTGTATGAAAATCTTGAGATTATGAGCTATAAAAAAATTTAGTTTAACATTATTTGAAAGGAAATGGGTATATCATATCATTAGAATACAGAAGGAAACATTTCACTTGATATTCTGATAAATTCATTTGAATTGCAGCATCATTTGAATAAGAAGAAAAAACAGGGAATCAAAATAGCCGTAATGAAACAAGTATGGGACATCTGCAAGATATTTTACAGTAAAGTTATCTTGACTTGGGCCTCAACTGAACTTCTGATCGAGGTCTAAGTCGAGTTCGCTACCAGTGCCTCCCTTCTCTGGTAACTAACACATTTTCAATGATTAAAGTTTGTTGAGTTTTCATCAGTCTTGGGTTTCTCTAACTTGCCTGAACTAAACCACCTTCAACCAAGTGGGAGGCTAAATTTCAGATTTCTCACCTTAATTAGTATCTAATGGTTTTCAATTTAGATTTTCAAATTTTGCTCAGTCATCCTTCAGCTGGATTGATCTTCCATGCAATGTACCACTTGTCCCATATGGAAGGCTTACGTGCTTCATGAAAGGATAATGACAATACTTGTTCAAACCCCTTTTACTAAGACTTTATTGATTTCTTATTTACATTTCTTTCTTCATCATGCAGATCCTGATTCACTTCCCTGCAGCAGTAACATCATTCTTCCCAATGTCTCAGACAGAGAGCTCAATAAAGCAATCAGCATAAGTTCATCTGGACTGGTGAATATGTGGAGGCACCTGGGGCCTGGTTTCCCTTCTACAAATTATAGTTAAAAGGACAACTTAGACATCAGTTTTAACACATGCAGAATGTGCCAGTCTCCAGACAGATAAAATAGTTTCATTGGGGGGGGGGGGGTGTCTAGCATATTTCTGAAGAAAGACACCACCTCTATGACAGACGGGTTATCCTAGGTGGTTCCGATATATCACAAGGTATTTAACTTTGTCAACAACTTACTAGGTGGTTCTTATATCTCATTGGATGGCCAGATGCCGCTCAAAAATTTTCATATTTTTTATGCTCTCTGTTTTTTACCTACCCTACTTCTTCTACGTCTTTTTTATTTTTCCAGTTTATCATTTTGAGGTCACATGTAAATATCTTATAGAAGAAGGACATATACCTCCTTTAGCATCTCACTCTCAATCTCTCATTCATAGCCTGAACGCCTTTTAGCGACTTTTTGCCTGCATAGGACAGGTCTCACAAGGTTTCCCATGCCTCTCAGTCCTACTACCTTTCTTCAATCTGATTACTAGACATCTTTCTGGCAAGAACTGGAATGAAGCCTCCTAACCAAAACATGTGCCCATATAGTTTCCTAACTTCCCACGAGTCTACAAAATAATCAAATATACACAATCACCTTAATCTAAGTTCAATTAATAATAAAAATCCTAGAATATGTATCCTAACTGGGATGTTCTTCTAATTTCACCTAAGTGACCACCGATTAGCTGAAATTCAATATTGCATGTAAAGATACCTAATTAGGTGATAACTAGGCATCAATACCTTACTTGAAGTCCAAAAACTGAAACAATTAGGATCATTTTGGAGCTTTTCTTTCAATTCACACAATTAGTCACCACTTAGATGTGGTTATGATTATTCGCGTGTGAGCATGACTTGTTGGATCCAATTAGGTTCAATTTATATTACCGTATACAGAAAAAACCTGAAGTTGAACCATAATGAATCAAATCTATTTTGAGCTTTTCAGGAAAACTAGAAAGGATAAGATCTAAAAAGAACATCTACTTGGAGACTCACATGTAGCTCCAAGCCTCCAATTGACATTAAGCTTAGGAAAAATAAGCTTAGATAGTTTGGATATGTGCAATGTTTAGGTTCCACACCAATTAGAAGGTGCAACTAAATTCAAGTGGAGGATGGCAAAAGGACTTGAGGAAGGCCTAAAATAAGAAGGTTTGGCATGTAATAAGAAATGACGCAACAACCACAAACATGGGTTTAAATAAATTAAGGTGGTGAGACATGATTCATGTAGTCCACCAATATAAATGGGATAAGGCTCTAAGGATGATGATGATGATGGTGATGTTAATGATGATGAGAGGATAGATAGCTCTCCCTCCCTCTTTGGTCATGTGCACAAAGCTCACCATGGAGGGGTGTGCACCTTTGTCAGGCGTGGGTCCCACCGGGCCTTGCATTGGCTCTGGATTTCTAGCTTTCTCTCTGCTTTTCTTCCCTCCTCTTCTTCAGTTGCACACCCCAGTAGGGGTTGTGACTGGTTGGGTAGCTGTGGGTCTCATTAAACCCCTGCCACGTGCAAGCTGAATTTATTAAATAGTTAAAGATGTGGCCTGCACTCAAGCTTCTATAAACATGACCTAAATTAGTCTTGTTTTAATGAGAAATTGGCCTGAATCAGCCTGACTCATGCAATTCGTGCGGGTGGAGCTGAGTCGGACCAATATGACTCAGATCTCAGAGAATCCTAGTTGAACCTATCCCTTGATATGGCTAATTGGCATCAAGCTTGATTTAGCATATGCCAAAACAATGTATTGTTCATGCAACATCAAGTCGAGCAAATGTTTGACCCAAGCATATGCCAAAACCATGAGCTTTCCAAGCAATTTGTACCCGCACAATAAAATGTTTCACTAAAAATCAACTGACGTAATTTGTTTCCCATTTTACAACATGGTTGTATCATAAAAGTGATAATTTTAATAGAATACGCAGTGTTTACTTTTGCACATTCAAGAGCTTTTAATGTCCTTAGCAAGGGGAAAAAAATTTAGTCAGATCTACGATAAAACCGATTATGTTACTGCAAATACCTCAGGATAATAATTGCTGTCAATCTTATGCATTTCTGTAAAGATAACTCTAGCGCTCTTTGAAAAGTTATTCATACTCTGCACAAAAATGTTCGAAGTTAGAAAGTGAATTGCATAAAAGCAGCCTGTGACAAAACTCATTTTGGAAGTCTTATAAAACTAAAGTACTCATTAGTATAGACGTGAAATCTCTTTGAACCAATGTTTATAAATTGAGAGAGAGGATACCCAACAAAAATGCAGCTGAATTGTTGCACCTAATATGTAGAATATCAGCAAGAATGCAACATGGTAGTGAATGATTATTTAAGCTAGTGAAGTCTTATAAAACTAAAGTACTCATTAGTATAGACATGAAATCTCTTTGAACCAATGTTTATAATTGAGAGAGAGGATACCCAACAAAAATGCAGCTGAACTGTTGCAACTAATATGTAGAATATCAGCAAGAATGCAACATGGTAGTGAATGATTATTTAAGCTAGTGCAGCAGAAACCATAGCTTGACCAATTTAAGGAATTAATGGATTATTGGTTTATAAATTGAGAGAGAGGATACCCAACAAAAATGCAGCTGAACTGTTGCAACTAATATGTAGAATATCAGCAAGAATGCAACATGGTAGTGAATGATTATTTAAGCTAGTGCAGCAGAAACCATAGCTTGACCAATTTAAGGAATTAATGGATTATTGGTTTATAAATTGAGAGAGAGGATACCCAACAAAAATGCAGCTGAACTGTTGCAACTAATATGTAGAATATCAGCAAGAATGCAACATGGTAGTGAATGATTATTTAAGCTAGTGCAGCAGAAACCATAGCTTGAGCATTTTTAAGGAATTAATGGATTATGTTGCAGATGAAAAAACATTACACCTCTCATAAATAAAAATAATTTGACACATTAAAGGGATGGGATACAGACAAGCGAGCATTAGGGTAATCTGAATCTTCCAGTCAATCCAGAAGAGATGACTCTAGCAATGAAATAATGTGTAATATTGGGCTTTGTTATTCTGAAAATAAATCATTAGATCATACTATATTTTTTTTTAATGGATTTCCAACAGAGAGAGGCTTTGTTTTTCTCTGTGTAGAAGAACTAACATGTTGCCAGCATACAATGACACAAAAAGGACTGAATATTTGAAGTGGTCTCGACATTTGGGACTGCATCTTTGATAAGGTAATGCAAGAAAAAATTGTTTGACGGCAAACCTGAGAAGCTAGTAATTGCAGAACAGAGAATTCTGGATGATCATGGATTTGTTATTTATAACAATGAAAACCATTCATAGAACTAGCATGAACATTGCCCGTACGCCTATGGCGTAACGGTGGCACCCCTGCGCTGTGCGCAAGGGCGTAGCGACGCGAGTTCGACTCGCATCGCTCCCCCACCTCCTTGCAGATTTCCGCCCATTCGGGCATTTAAAATGGGAGGGGGGCCTTGGGTTAAGGGGTGGAGGGTCTGGGACTCGATCCGAAGTCCTCAGGGTAGTTGTCTAGGGTCCTTGGCCACTGAGCCATGTTTTAAAAAAAAAACTAGCATGAACATTTGAGACTTTTGGATTATGGTGAGCTTAATGGATGCAAGACAAGCTAAGCACAAGCACGGTGGTCGATATTCGAAAACTATTTCCAGACTTGTGCACATTAGTATGTATTTGGAACCGCACCTATATCTCTCCTATAGTATTCTGATCTTGTCTCTTTTTTTATTCAATTGTGTTTTATTTAGAGAAATACAGGTCGGTTTTATATTTTATTTCTTGAACTATGAGAGCACGGGATTAGCCCTCAGGGAGTCCAGGACTTCGGATCATGTGAAGATCCGAATATATGACCTCTCTCCACTGACCTCGGTCAATATTAATTATGTAGAGCAACCACTCGACAACCCTTGATTAACCGTCCGTTGATGTCCTTGTAACATACAACACTAGTATTGCATGCAACACATGCATATGAAGATATGTTTTAGGTTAAGCCTTGCCCTCGCCTAAGCTTAAGATAGGTTTATGATGGGTTGAGAGACTTCTAAAAGATTTTAGGATTGATTCAGAATTATCTGGATTGATTCTAAGTATTTTAGACCCATAAAGATATTTTCGTAATTATGCCAAGCTAGAGGGCATAGGCGCATTATGGTCATTTTGGGGTTTTTAAGAAGTTTTAGTGATTTAAGAAGGTTTTAAAACCTCAGGAGGTATTTTTGAGTTGTTTTAAGTATATTTGGGGTGTGGGGGTATTTTAGTAATTTTGGATTAATATGAATTTTATGGGTAATTATCATATTTTAGCTGATTTAATATTTTTTTGGAATTTTAAATGATTTTTAGTATATTAGGGGTTTAGCAATTTTGACTTTTCATTAGCATCTTGAGGGTATCTAAGGTATGTTGAGGGTTTTTTACATTTTTTTGGATTTTTTCTTTGATTTTTACTGATTTTTTACTGTTTTTTATAAATTGAAAGGTAGTTTGGTCATTTCTAGGATTCCGGGGATATTTAAGGCATGTTGGCCATATTGGGTGATTTTTTACATTTTTTTTGCGGTTTTCTGTGATTTTTACAGATTTTTGTCATTAAAGGGATATTTTGGTCATTTTGGGTTAACTCTATAATTAGACGGGTTATTAAGGGCTATAATGATGTTTTATATGTTTTAAACATATTAAGTACGGGTTATTAGGGACTATAGTTATGTTCATGTGTTTCGATTACATTAAATATGAGAGCACACTAGGTTTTACTAATAGGTATTGAGTACATTAGGTTTTACTAATATGTATTAAATTAGACTTAGGTATGTTTTAAAGTTTATGTGAGTTTAGGAGATAAGCCAAGGACATTTAAGTCATTACGTGGATGATTAAATAATTGAGTGTGCGATTAATTAACTAAGTGTGTGAATAATTAGTTAAGTATGTGATTAATTAACCAAGTGTGTAAATAATTAATTAAGTGTGTGAATAATTAAATGCATGCCTTGACGCCACACACACAAAGACATGCATGCATGCAACACACTAAAAGATTATGTATGTAACACATCATTACAAATTATACATGTAAGACATCATTATTTTGTTAAAAATTCGGCGGAGTATAAACTTATATATTACTGAAATTACAATGAAATTTCAGCAGAGTTTCCCCTCAAGAAAACCTTGAAAGAGAAACACAAAAAGAGCCTATGTAGATCCTCTATGCGCTTGAACTTGTGCGAAAGTACTAAGTTCGTATCTTGAACCGGCAACGTATCCCCCAGGATTTTTTGGGCTAAGAAGGCATGCCCCTTCGTCTTCCCCCATTGGGGTGTTCATAGGCTTCTTAGAAAACCCACGGTGGAGGGTGGTACCATAAAAATCCATGAGAGGGGAGAGTGGAGAGATGGGAAGGGGACCAGTGGGTACCCCCACGGGTTGGAAAACTGGTGGGGGTACCACCAGTTTCCCTAACCAGTGGCCACCCCCTCCTTCTTCTCTTCTTCTTTTCTTTTTCTTTTCCATTTTCTTACTTCAATAAATAAGAACCTCATTTAATCCCCCTCTCTTTTTAACCATGTGGGAAAAGGGTTCTCCATGATTAGGTCAATGATTGGCCATTAAGTGCTCTATTAGTAGAGAATCTACTATCATCGGGAGCCTAAATGGGCATTAAAACCCCCTAAACAGGGGTCCTTAAAGCGCCATTAACTCCTCCCTTTTTCCCTATTTTTAAATTTTGAATGGGTAGAGAGGAGAGGAGGGTCCCCCTATCGGTTTCCCTCTTTGGAGGGAACCGGTTGGGGGGGGGGGGGGGGTGGACAACAAATTTTCTTGGGAAAAGGGCAACTACCAAATTTAAAAACAAAGGAGGGCCTCCCACCAAAAATCCCTCCAAAAGCCCTTCGAGAAATGAAAAAAAAAATAGGCCAAAAAAAGACCTAAGAACCTTGATAAAGCCCCGTGAAGGGGATGCTGCCCCCAAGCACGCCACCCGCCCATGGCGGCATGCCCCCAGGGCTCGGCCTATAAAAAAAATGTTCTTTTTAGAATCCATGTGGGCCCCACGCATGCCTACATGGTCCAATGAAGGAATGGCACACAAATCTCTATCGTCTCGTCATCGCCATCTCGTGCCTCGTCATCGCCAAATGAACCAATCGTGCGGAGGAGGATGTGGACCAATGGAGCTTCGCCACCCAAGCATAGCCCGCTTCCAAGGACCAGTTGTAAACCGCCACTTGGTGGCCTCTTATTGGACAAAAAACTCTATAAATACCCCATCCCCTACCTTGTATAAAGAGGTTGGTTGAAGGTTGGTGAATTAGTGGTTGGTTGTTGGTGAATAAGAGGATGAGCTTTTGCATTCCCTTCTCAAGGTAAAACCATGCCACCATGCATATGCAGCATAGTTCCTAACCATGCCGCCAAGCCTTGGCAGCGTGGCTATGATTACTAACCACGCCGTTAAGCCTTGGCAGCGTGGCCATGATCACTAGCCACGCCGCCAAGCCTTGGCGGCGTGACCTGAAACCATGCCGTCCAATGCCAATGACTTATTTACTTAAGTTCCAACTGCCAAAATCATGTCGAGTGACATCGAGGCCTCGTCGGCCCGTTGCCGTTTCAACGCGCAACGGCGAGCTATGTTATCAAAGGCAATTGCCTCGCTCGCCTAGGAGATGAAAAAGGTTGAGGCGAGCCAAGAGCGTCTCGCCTCGCCTCGCCTTATGTTCGCCTCACTCACCTAGGCACTTGCCTATAAAGTCTATGTCAAATGTTTGTTTCTTTTTTAATTATGTGGAACTGCTTTCTTAATTATTCCAAAGTAAATGCCTCTTTTAACAATGTACAATACCATTTTTCTTTTACATGTTGCCACATTTTTTCCCTTTTTTCTTATATGTTGCTACATTATTTTCTTATTTTTTATAATTCCTAAGATCATGCACTACATATATGAGTGCTTTATACAAATTGATGATTGCATGTTAGTTATTGATGTAGCCGAAGCTATCACGACCGGATTCCGAGGCTAGAATCCGAAGTTGGGATCCGAAGCTGGATCGGATCGGAGAAGAGGCCCGACGGGGATCCGAAACGCGGCGAGGGCGGAGACGAGGCTGAAGATCCGATGCCGAGGGACGTCCGATCGGATGTGGGCTAGCCTGCAGAAGGCGTGGCCGAGGCACCCTCAGACGAGGAGGACCAGCCGGCGAATGGCGTCGAGACCGGAGGGAGAAGTCCTGAGGTCGGTGGCCGAGACCGACTCGGAGAGGTCGGCGAAGATTCAAACCGAAGCCCCTGTAGAAAGAGGAAAAGAAGAAGAAAAACCAGTCAGCAGGAGTCCTGAGCTTCGGCCCTAAGGAATCCCCTCCGACGGTTAAGTTAGCTTCTGAAGATAGTTCGATTCAGAAGGCGAAGAGGTGGAAGAAGTAGCTTTAATGCTTTTTGGACTGTAGTCCTTGGGGTCACGAAGACATACCTTTGGTAATAAATAGCCGTGTATTTATAGCGGAGGATAGAGGTTGCTTAACGGTGGCAGCCGATATAGGACTATGTTCTGGGTTTACTGGTAAACCGCCATAGCACCTAACCCTCCCACCGGAGTAGGCCGGATGCGGCTACTGGGCCAAAGGGGGTTGGGCCGCTGATGGGCCAGATGCCGCTCAGTGGGCCGGAGCCTACTGGGCCGAGGGCTGCTGAGCCGCTAATGGGCCGAAGGCGATCGGGCCGCTGATGGGCCGAAGGCGATCGGGCCGCAGATGGGCCTTTTACTGATGTTGTTGGACTGATCTCAGTGTTTGGCTTGTTTTAATGGGCCGAATCGGATTATGCCTCATCACATAGCCCCCCACTCTTGTCTTCCTCAGTTTCATGAGATGACGAGAGTATAGTCCGGAGCCTCCTCGGAGGAGTAACGTGACATGCGCTGTCCGAAGCTTTCTGCTTTGTTATGAAAAGGAACTGCCTTCGGTCGACCGAGGGCTAGTAATCATTAGCCTCGTCTCTGCTCGGGACGTAGTGATGAATGTCTCCGTCCTCGGTTGCGAAGGAACGAGTCTTCTGAGTGTGTCAGGACTCCTGATAAATGGACGGGAAAGATGTCGAGTTTTCTGTCAGAACGGTCGCGTCGTGAGAAAACACGGGATACGTGTCGCGTATCTGGTCGCCCCGTTAAAAGCACAAAAAGATCCTGGCCGTGCCTGGTGATCACGCGGATCGCGGGTCACTTCGGATCTCTACCCAAGACTTCACTTGGATCGCCGCCTCTTCCGCCCCCGGCACATGGATCGGAACACGTGGCGAGCATCCGAGTCATCAGCCGTAGGGTCAAACCGCTTCTGGCCGTTGATTATTTTTTCTCGATCCCGCAGCCAGACCGTTATCATTGCCGAAGGACGGCGCACGTGGCGTGCATCTGAGAGAAGCAGTGCTGAAGAGGGGGGAGATCTCAGCCGTTGATTTTGGCGGGGAATGCCTTCAATCTTTGCTTATAAATAGGAGCCCCTCCCAGGGCATTGTTCTGCTTTCTTCTTCCCACGCCTGTGTTTTTCTGCGATCATCCGAGCTTCCCTACTTCTCCGGCGAAGAACGGGCCATCGAAGGTGATTGAGAGAGTTCTGTCTGTCGCCGGGAAGCTCTCTGTTGCCTGGAGTTTGTCGCCGGGGAACCTTCTGTTGTCTGAGAGGCGGTGGGCAGTCGAGGAGATCTTGTTTTGAGGGTAAGCCTCAATTTTCTTTCTCTGCTCCGTAATTCATGTTAAGTAGCCCCCCTTCGGCCGAGAGTAGCTCTTCGGCTGAAGGTTATTCGTCTTCGTCCCAGCCTCCTGAATCTTCCTTGTCATCTCCCTTTTCTTCGAACTCCCTCGCTTCTCTCATGACGGATGAGGCCGAAGTGTCTGGTGCTGAAGAAACCGAGGAGGTTCCGATTGCAGCCCATGTTTCTACCTCCGGCCGGCGTCGGGCCGAGACCGTCTCTGATGCGGCCTGCACTCTTCTTGATGATGGGGTCAAGACCATCGTTTCCTACTACCAACTCCCCTCTTGGACGATCCCCTATCGGCCCGGAAAAAACACCAGGGCCAACTCCGTCCGACCGAGCAGCTTTTCTATTTACGAGGAGAGCTTCCGGACGGGCTTTCGTCTTCCTCTTCCCTCTTTTGTAATTAACTTCTTGAGCTTCTACGGGTTGGCCCCGTCTCAATTTTTCCCCAATTCTTGGCGGACAGTCTATGCCTTCTTGGTTGTGCACGCCTTTATTGATGTCACCCCTTCGGTAAACATCTTCCGCTTTCTTTTCAAGATACAGCAGCAGGGAAAATCAGATTGGTACTGCTTTGTCCTCCGCCTCGGCCGGAGTATCTTTTCCGAGAAGCCTTCGTCCATTCATCATTGGAAGAAGAACTTCATCTCTCTTCCGGAAAAGGAGAGGAGTGTGTGGCCCTTCCCCACTGAGTGGGCACCACTGGCCGAAGGCCCCTCTGATCCGCCTTCCCTTAACCCCGATCAGCTTCATATCATGCGCCTCATAGAAGCCGAAGCTCCGTATGATATAGCGGAGCTTTTCGACGAAGAGGAGCGGCTCGTGCAGACAGGAGCTTGGCCGGATCCGACGAAGGATCCTCCTCGGGTTTCTCCTTATCTTCCTCCCGAGGATGCCCCGGGGGAGACCGAAGGAGCTGCCGAGGTTGAATCTCCGGCCAAAGTTCCTCCGACCGAAGAGGGTGTTGAGGCTTCGGCCGAGGGTAAGTCGGTCTTGAGTTGAGGAAAGTCGCGCGCTGTAAGTCGTTAACCCCCCCCCCCCCTTTTTTTTTTGTCCGCAGAGATGACTGGGATTCGGGGACTCCTCGGTCGGCTCGCCCAGCAGTCCGGCCAATCTCAACCGTCCCAGCCGCAAGCAGCGGGAGGAGAGGCTGGACGAGATGCGGCCCTGAGCGCTCGGGCCGCAGGGCAGACGGTGGCTTCGGTCGAGGGCCGCGCCGCTGCTGCTGCTCTCGAAAGAGAGAGAAAAGGAAAGTCGGTCGCGCGAGGGGGCGGCCGACTAGCGAAGCGGAGCCGGGCGGATGAGCCTGGCGAGGCAGAACCTGCCAAGCGGCCAAGAGGCCGGTGGCCGCCCGAGGGGCCCCTCTCTCGACGCCTCCCGAAGCATCGAGGGGCGACTCACCTTCGGCTGCGGCGGCCGGAATAGAGGACCTCGGGAGTTCCGGGACGCACATGTCCCGTGAATACGGGTATGAGCTTTAGGTCCCGAATCTGGGGTTCTACGCGGACGAGAGTCTGAAGGACTCTCGGACATGCCTGCGCCTGCTTCGCGGCCTAACCCTCCCGATGGCCGATGACGAGATAAAAGCGTTGTCCTCGGATGGCTTGGCGATGCAGTGCGCCCGACTGTCGGTCCAGGTAAAAAAGCTTCTTTACTGGCCTTGGTCTAATATTTCCCTTGGCTTGTTTGTGGTTGTTGATTTTTGTTTGCTTTTGGCTGCAGACCGCGGTCATGTGCGGGGGCCTCATTCGCCGTCAGGTGGCCATTCAGCACAGGCTCCGGGACATCGACCAGGCTTCGGATCAGCTAGTCGCCTCGGTGCGACGTAGTCTCGAGGCCAGCGTCAATTTGCTCTTGAAAGCTAATGCCCGGATGCGGGCCGAGCTAGGGGAGCAAAAGGAGGTGATCCGCGCCTCCTCCGAGGCCAAGACGAAGGCTGAGCAGGAGAGAGAGAAAGCTGAGAAGGAGCTGGAGGCGGTCCGGGCCGTAAATGAAATTCTTAAGGCCGAGATCCAGGACAAGGTCGACCAGCGGGTCGCGGATCGCCGCCGCCACGCCGAGGAGGTCTCGGCTCTGAAGGCAGATATGGAGGCTAAGGCTGAAGAGGTTGCTCGTACAGCCGTAGCCAGCTATAAGGCCGGCCCGGATTATGCTGAGGAGATAATGCAGGCTCAACTCGAGGCGGCGGCGTCCGTGTTCAGCATAGGGCTGGCTATCGCCTAAAAGGCGTGCCCGGCCGTTGACCTGACTGGCATCGCCCTCCCGACGGACGAGGAAGGCGAAGAGCTTCTGGCCTGGTTGAAGAAGCTCAAGGCCGAAAGAGCTTCGGCCCCAGCGGAAGGCAACGCAGCCGTTCCTGATGAGGTCGCTCCTGCCGAGACTGTTCAGGTCGAAGATTCTCCTTCTCCATCTCCTGGTCAGACCCCTGTCGGTGTAGACGGCGATAATATCGAAAGCTAATACGGGGGCTTGTCCCGATTTTTGTTTGCTTCTTCTCTCTCTTTTTTTTGAAAGGGCCGCGGTCTGATGTACGACCAATTATGTACTCTGCTCATATATATATGAAAAGTATTTTGCTTCTACTTATGTGTTCTGAATGAACGACTGAGTATGGCTCTCCTTGTGGCCGAGACCATTATTACTGTTTAGATGCGGCTCGCACGGCCGAAGCCAATCCAGATTCGGATATGGACAGGAAATAATGCCGCTCCCGATACGGTTTACATGGCCGAAGCCACTCCCGGTACGGTTTACACGGACTTAGAAAAAACCATGCCGCTCCCGATACGGTTTGCATGGCCGAAGTCACTCCCGGTACGGTTTACATGGACTTAGAAAAAACCATGCCGCTCCCGATACGGTTTGCATGGCCGAAGCCATTCCCGGTACGGTTTACACGGACTTTAGAGAAAACCATGCCGCTCCCGATACAGTTTGCATGGCCGAAGCCACTCCCGGTACGGTTTACACGGACTTTAGAGAAAACCATGCCGCTCCTGATACAGTTTGCATGGCCGAAGCCACTCCCGGTACGGTTTACACGGACTTTAGAGAAAACCATGCCGCTCCCAATACGGTTTGCATGGCCGAAGCCACTCCCGGTACGGTTTACACGGACTTAGAGAAAACCATGCCGCTCCCGATACAGTTTGCATGGCCGAAGCCACTCCCGGTACAGTTTACACGGACTTTAGAGAAAACCATGCCGCTCCCGATACGGTTTGCATGGCCGAAGCTACTCCCGGTACGGTTTATACGGACTTTAGAGAAAACCATGCCGCTCCCGATACGGTTTGCATGGCCGAAGCCACTCCCGGTACGGTTTACACGGACTTTAGAGAAAACCATGCCGCTCCCGATACGGTTTGCATGGCCGAAGCCACTCCCGGTACGGTTTACACGGACTTAGAGAAAACTATGTCATATATAATATCTTAAAAGGAGAAATTTAAGATACAGTTTGCATGGCCGAAGCCACTTCCGGTACGGTTTACACGGACTTTAGAAAAAACCATGCCGCTCCCAATACGGTTTGCATGGCCGAAGCCACTCCCGGTACGGTTTACACGGACTTAGAGAAAACCATGCCGCTCCCGATACGGTTTGCATGGCCGAAGCCACTCCCGGTACAGTTTACACGGACTTTAGAGAAAACCATGCCGCTCCCGATACGGTTTGCATGACCGAAGCTACTCCCGGTACGGTTTACACGGACTTTAGAGAAAACCATGCCGCTCCCGATACAGTTTGCATGACCGAAGCCACTCCCGGTACGGTTTACACGGACTTTAGAGAAAACCATGCCGCTCCCGATACGGTTTGCATGGCCGAAGCCACTCCCGGTACGGTTTACACGGACTTAGAGAAAATTATGCCATATATGATATCTTAAAAGGAGAAATTTATTTATGTCTTCCGGCTAAATTCCGGGGGAAGTAACTTACATGAAATAACGCCGAAGGCGTTCCACATTCCATGTACGAGGGAGAGGTTGGCCCGAAAGAGTTTCCAACCGATAAGCCCCTCGTCGAATTACCTCCCTTACGCGATACGGTCCTTCCCAGTTGGGAGAAAGCTTCCCTGCGGCTTCGGCTGGCTTAGACGCATGAGCACTCCTCAACACGATGCTCTCGGTTTCAAAGCTTGCTCTCGGTTTCAAAGCTTCGGGGCTTCACTTGAGTGTTGTGGTATCTGACCATGCGCTGCTGATAAGCTGCCAGCCGAATGCGAGCTTTATCTCTGGTTTCTTCTATAAGATCAAAGTGATCTTTTAAGGCCTCCTCATTGGCTTCCGAATTATGAGTAAGGACTCTCAGTGAGGGAAGGCCAATTTCGACAGGAATAACGGCTTCTACCCCATAAGCCATGCGGAATGGGGTTTCGCCGGTTGAGGTTCGACTTGTAGTCCGATAAGCCCACAGAACGCTTGGTAGCTCTTCCACCCATCGGCCTTTGGCTTCGCCGAGGCGAGTCTTCAGTCCTTGCAATATACTTCGGTTAGTAACCTCGACCTAGCCATTTGTCCGGGGGTGTGCTACTGATGTAAATTTGTGGAGAATGCCGAAGCTGGCGCAGTTGTCCTTGAATCGATGGCTGTCAAATTGTTTGCCGTTGTCTGAGATGATGGCCCGAGGGATGCCGTACCGGCAGATAATGGACTTCCACACGAAGTTCCATGCGTTGCTATCGGTTATGGACGCGAGGGATTCAGCTTCTACCCATTTAGTAAAGTAATCCACCGCCACAATAAGGAACTTCCTCCGGCCGGTGGCGACGGGAAAGGGTCCCAGGAGTTCGATTCCCCATTGGGCGAAAGGCCAGGGGTCTGTTAAAGGATTTAGAAGGGTTGCTAACTGGTGGATGAGGGAGCTGAACCTCTGGCATTGATCGCAGCGACGGACGAGGGCAGTTGCGTCCTCTCGGAGCGTCGGCCACCAGTACCCTTGTCTTAGAAGCTTGTGAGCCAGGGCCCTTCCTCCTGCATGTGCTCCGCATACCCCTTCATGTACCTCTCGTAGTGCGTAGTCTGCTTCAGCCGGGCCGAGGCATCGCAAGAGTGGTCGACTGAAGGATTTTTTATATAGTAGCCCGTCCAGGAGAAGGAAGTAAGAAGAGCGTTGCCGAATGTGTCTTGCTCCTTTTGGATCGGACGGAGTTTCCCCTCAGAGGAGAAAAGTGACTAGGGGAGTCATCCAGGTCTCGGTTTCATATTCGGTCATTTGCATGACTTCGGAATCCTCGAGGCTTGGCTCGGCAAGTTCTTCCACGAGAATCATTCGGCCTCCTCTCCTGTCCTAAGTCGATGCTAGCTGGGAGAGAGTATCGGCTCGAGCATTCTCGGCTCTCGGGATCCGCACAATTTCATAGGAATTGAATTGAGCGAGGATCTTGCGAGTTACCTGGAGATAAGATATCATTGATGTGTCCCGGCCTCGTATTCCCCGAAAATGTGGCTGGCGATCAGCTGAGAGTCGCTAAATGCCTTTATGTTCTGCACGCCAAGCTTTCTAGCGGCCCAAAGGCCGGAGATGAGGGCTTCATACTCGGCGGTATTATTGGTAGCCGGGAAGGAGAAGCGTAGTGCATACTCCGTGACGACCCCTTCGGGAGACGCCAAGATCCATCTGGCGCCGCTACCCATGGAGCACGCGGAGTCATCTACATAGAGCCGCCACTCATCCGCCCGAGGTGTAGCAGCCGAAGTACCCTCGGCCTCAGATATATTGACTTCCGGCTGAGGGGCCGAGGAAGCTTCGGGAGTGAGCTCGGCAATGAAATCGGCTAGGGCTTGAGCTATTATTGCTACCCGAGGCGCGTAGGAAACGTCGAACTCTCCCAGTTCGATTGCCCATTTCGCTAGTCTGCCGGATACTTCTGGCCAGGAGAGGACTTGCTTCAGAGGCTGATCGATGAAGACCTTTATTGAGTGGGCGAGGAAATAAGGGCAAAGCCTCCTTGTGGACGAGATGAGGGCTAAAGCTAGCTTCTCAAGAGCAAGATACCGAAGCTCTGCTCCTTGGAGGGCCCGGCTTATATAGTAGACAGGCCTCTGAGTGCCGTCTTGCTCCCGGACGAGGACAACGCTGATAGCTGTCTCAGATACCGCGAGGTAGAGAAACAACGGCTCTCCATGGACCGGCTTGGACAGGATGGGAACTTTGGAGAGATAGATCTTCAGCTGTTCGAAGGCCGATTGGCACTCGTCGGTCCAGGAGAAGCTATTGGCCTTCTTCAGCAGCTTGAAGAAGGGAAAGCAATAATCCGCCGCTCTAAACATGAAGCGGCTTAAGGCGGCAATTCTTCCGTTTAGCTCCTGGACTTCTCGGATGTTAGCCGGAGAGCGCATTTGAATGATGGCCGAAACCTTCGCGGGATTAGCTTCCACCTCTCGGTGAGTGACCATATAGCCGAGAAACTTCCCGGAGGCCACTCCAAAGGCGCACTTAGCTGGATTTAGCTTCATTTTGTATTGACGCAGGACGGAGAATGTTTCAGCTAAGTCAGCCAGGTGGTTTGCAACGACACAACTTTTCACCAGCATGTCGTCGATGTAGACTTCCATGTTGCGGCCGAGCTGCGGAGCAAATATCTTGTTGACGAGGCACTAATACGTCGCTCCGGCATTCTTCAGGCTGAAGGGTATCCGGGTATAGCAGTATAGACCGAGATCAGTTGTGAAGCTGGTCTTGCTCTCGTCCTCCGGATGCATTCGGATCTGATGGTAGCCTGAATAGGAGTCGAGAAAGCTCAGTAGCTCGTGGCCGGAGGTTGCGTCCACCACCTGATCTATCCGAGGTAGCGGGAAGCTATCCATCGGACAGGCTTTGTTGAGGTTGGTGAAGTCCACGCACATCCGCCACTTGCCATCTTTCTTAGGCACCATCACCACATTGGCGATCCAGTCCGAGTGGTGTACCTCTCGGAGATGTCCGGCATCCAGCCCTTTTTGAACTTCGGCTTGGATGGCGGACCTCCTTTCCTGATTGAAGGTACGCCGCTTCTGCTTGGCCGAGAGCTGGTTGGGATCGACATGCAGCCGATGCTCCGCTATCTCCGGGTCGACCCCGGGCATATCTACAGGAGACCAGGCAAAGACGTCGAGGTTCTCTTTCAGGAACTCGGTGAGTCTCTCGGCTTCAATTTTTTCTAGGCCAGAGCCTATCATGAGGGTCCGTCCCTCGCCTCCCGGAACCGGGATGGCGATGAGTTCCTCTCTCGGGGACGCTTCGGCTGAAGATTCGATTGACAGGGATTCGGCCGCAGCCTTTCCCTTGACCGAAATCATATAACATTGCCAAGCTGCTTCTCGATTCCCCTTGGCTTCGCCTATTCCATGGTTGGTATGGAATTTAAGCTTCTGATGATAGGACGAGGGTACAGCTCCGATCCCGCCGATTAGCCTTTGGCCAAAGATGGCGTTGTAAGCTGAATCAACTTTAACAACGGCAAAATATGTTTCTACGGTTAATTGCCGGGGAGCCGAACCTACAGTTACAGGGAGCCGGACAATGCCCTCTACTCGGCAGGGCGAGCCGTTAAAACCGAATAGAGGGCCCCGGTGAGGTTTCATATTAGCCTCATTCAATCCCATTTTTACAAAACAATCGTAAAATAATATATTTGGAGCGCTTCCATTATCAACGAAAATACGATGAACATCGTAGCTATTTATTACAGCCTTTACAACGAGGGCGTCGTCGTGAGGAACCTGAATATCAGTCAGATCCTCTTGGCCGAAGGTAATGTCTTCTTGACGAGACCGCTTCGGCTCGACATCAACCGCTGCTACAGTTGTAGAGCTGAGCTAACGACGCCTCGATCCTTCTCCTGGTCCACCGGATATCATCATGATTGACCCAGCACTGGGTCGTTGGTGAGATGAGATGTTTCTACCGGAGCCGAGTTGACCTTTGGCGGAGGAGCGGCTTCTTGCTCCGGGGGTTGATGTGGCCTGGTCGTCTCAGGGACGTCCCGGTTCCGCTGCTGCTGAGGCTGCTCTCGCCAGTATTGTGGCAATCTGCCCTCTCTGATGAGGCGATCGATTTCCTCCCGAAGGTGCCGACATTCATCAGGCGAATGGCCGATCTCCCGATGGTATTCACAATATTTGCCGGAGTCCCTTTAGCGAGGATCAGTTTTGATGCACTCTAGCCGCCGGAGCATGCCCTTTACTTCCATAAGCATTCGGGACGGGTGAGCAGGTAGCGGCAGGTACCGCGGCTGCGAATCCCATCGCTTGTCTCGGTCCCACTCCTCCCTCCGATATCGCTTACGAGAGGGTTCTTGATCTTCGGGTCGAGGACGCACCGACGGAGGGGCAGGCGCCGGTATTGCTTCGGCTGTACTCTTGCCCTTGGACATCATCAGGGCCTCTCGGTTGATGTATTTATGGGCCCGGGCTACGAGGTCTTGGAAGGTAGAGGGATGGCGTTTCCCGATAGAGCCGAGAAGCCCCTCGTCCCGACACCCGCTGATTACGGCCGAGACCGCAATCGAACTGTCCAGGGTCGGGATTTGGGCGGCTTCGGCCCGGAATTTAGTGAAATACTCCTGGAGGGTCTCGGCGGAGCCTTGCCGAATGGCTAATAGGCTGACCGAAGTTTTGCACTGCCGGGTGGCATCATAGAACTGGTCGATGAATAATTGGCCCAACTGAACTAAAGAGTGGATGGAGTTAGGGGCCAATGTCTCGAACCAGGTTAGGGCAGTCTTTTCAAGAGTAAAAGGGAAGAGACGGTAGCGGACTGCCTCAGTGACCCCTCGGACAGAGAGGTAGGTGTTGAACCTTTGGAAGTGGCAGACCATATCTGTCATTCCGTCGTAGAGGGGGCCCTTCGGCAGTTTGAAGTTATAAGGTACCTCGGTAGCCAGGAGCTCTGGCGAGAACGGAGTTTGCTCAAGGATGGTGCTGGCAAGAGGCGCTCCGTACGGCCGAGACACCATCTGTTGCATCTCTTTCCTCATTGCCGTCAACCACCGGTCCAGATCCGGGGCAATTGAAGTGGTGACCGATCGTCCTCCGGTTCCGGCTGGATGAAATTCGGACGAAGCATAACCTTGCTCCGTCATAACGCGGTCGGTGCGAGGGACTCGGGCAGGTGGTGCCGAGGGCTCGCTACGCGCCGTGGTAGCCTTGTCAGGGAAGACCTGTGAGGGTGCCGACCGGAACCTTGTATCTTGGACGGGATAGAGTGGAGGAGGCGACACTTGTTGGGGAAGCTGGCCCAGTAACCCCAGGCGTTGGGCGATGGCAGACACCACATCTTGCAAGGGCGCAAGAAAGGTAACGGCGGCAGCTAGTGTCGCCACTTGTTGCTGAAGTTCTTCCATCCGGTTGCCTCCAGGAGCGGGGGACTCTGGTATGACAGGCAGAGCCGCGCTTTGCGGTGGAGCAGACGGGGTGCCTTCGGAATGAAGTGGTTGTGCTGAATTTGCCCGCGTCTTTGCCTCATCTTGTCCGGATCGTCGGGTCACAGGACGATGAGACATGACTCTTTGCTTGTTTCCCACAGACGGCGCCACGTGATGTAGCCGAAGCTATCACGATCGGATTCCGAGGCTGGAATCCGAAGTTGGGATCCGAAGCTAGATCGGATCGGAGAAGAGGCCCGACGGGGATCCGAAACGCGGCGAGGGCGGAGACGAGGCTGAAGATCCGATGCCGAGGGACGCCCGGTCGGATGTGGGCTAGCCTGCGGAAGGCGTGGCCGAGGCACCCTCAGACGAGGAGTACCAGCCGGCGAATGACGTCGAGACCGGAGGGAGAAGTCCCGAGGTCGGTGGCCGAGACCGACTCGGAGAGGTCGGCGAAGATTCAAACCGAAGCCCCTGTAGAAGGAGGAAAAGAAGAAGAAAAACCAGTCAGCAGGAGTCCCGAGCTTCGGCCCTAAGGAACCCCCTCCGACGGTTAAGTTATCTTTTAAAGATAGTTTGATTCAGAAGGCGAAGAGGTGGAAGAAGTAGCTTTAATGCTTTTTAGACTGTAGTCTTTGGGGTCACGAAGACATACCTTTGGTAATAAATAGTCGTATATTTATAGCGGAGGATAGAGGTTGCTTAACGGTGGCAGCCGATATAGGACTATGTTCTGGGTTTACTGGTAAACCGCCATAGTGCCTAACCCTCCCACCAGAGTGGGCCGGATGCGGCTACTGGGCCGAAGGGGGTTGGGCCGCTGATGGGCCAGATGCCGCTCAGTGGGCCGGAGCCTACTGGGTCGAGGGCTGCTGAGCCGCTAATGGGCCGAAGGCGATCGGGCCGCTGATGGGCTGAAGGCGATCGGGCCGCAAATGGGCCGAAGGTAGCCAGTGGGCCTTTTACTGATGCTGCTGGGCTGATCTCAGTGTTGGGCTTGTTTTAATGGGCCGAATCGGATTCTACCTCATCAGTTATGATCAGTGTTTCTCAAGGTCTTATATATGATTATCTTGGATATTTTATTTAGTTTCCTCATATTGTCATTTTCTTCCTTCACGATGTTGTATGGGAGAAACACATCGCCTCAAACGCCTAGGCGATCGCCTAGGCATTTGAGGCAGAGACGAACCATTGGTCGCCTCGCTCGCCTTTCGCCTTTGACTACATAGACGGTGAGCTGTCGAGTGATACTGAAACCTCGTCAGCCCGTTACCGCTTCAATGTGCAACGGCGAGTTGTCGAGTGATACCGAAGCCTCGTCGTCCCGTTGCCGCTTCAATGTGCAATGGCGAGCTGTCGAGTGATATCGAAACCTCGTCGGCCCGTTACCACTTCAATGCGCAACGGCGAGTTGTCGAGTGATATTGAAACCTCGTCGGCCCGTTGCCGCTTCAATGCGCAACGACGAGTTGTCGAATGATGTTGAAGTCTCGTCGGCCCGTTGCCGCTTCAATGCGCAACGGTGAGCTGTTAAGTGATGTCGAAGCCTCGTCGGCCCATTGCTGCTTCAATACACAATAGCAAGCTGTCAAGTAATATTGAAGCTTCGTCGGCTCGTTGTCGCTTCAATGCGCAACGGCGAGCTCTCGAGTGATATTGAAGCCTCGTTGGCATGTTGTCGTTTCAATGCGCAACAGCGAGCTGTCAAGTGATGCCGAAGCTTCGTCATCCCGTTGCCGCCTTAATGCACAACGGCAAGCTGTTGAGCGAAGCCGAAGCCTCGTCGGCCCGTTATCGCCTCAGTGCGTCACGGTAAGCTATTGAACGTCCTTACAACTCCGACGGCTTGTTGCCGCCTAAACATGACAATGGCAAGCTATTGAATGGACCAATGCCTCGTCACCCCATTGTCGCCCCGACACATCGACAATAAGCTGCCGAATGCAACTAGAGTTTTATAAGTTCACCGCCACCTCAATACGACAATGGCAAATTGTCGAATCGATATGAGACCTTTTGCCACGCTATGAGCAAACGATGGTCCACAAACCGCGAGTTTGAGGGAAACGTCGCTAGGGCATTGCATACAGAAGAGAGTCGCAACCGTGACCCACTTGTACATAGTTCTAGGATTACTAGGTTCTTCTGCTACCAACGCGAAGAGTGTTAATGACTCGTCTTAGGGACGGCGTCATACCGTGTGCGGGTGGTCACAATAGCATTCCGAACAATATAATGCCGGCAATGTCTTACGCTTCAAATTGATCATGAACACTACCCAGGATAGGTACTGCCAGGGCTAAATAATGTACTCTGATAATTGTGCCACGCTCCTCTTCACCTCACAATACAATCCCATCAGCTCACCACTCTCAAGTCTATTTAAGGATTGACCCGGCATTTAGTGGGACTTACCCTATGAACAGCACCTATGAACAATACCCATGAATAGTGCCAAAGGTATTGCAGAGAGAAACTATGATAAAAAGGAAGAGGGGAATAAAGTCGATCCTCCCATGAATAACATGCAAGCGGATAAAGCAAAACGAGCGAGATCTTTACACTGTAATGAGCCATCTAGAAAGCTAGTTTTTTTTAAAAGGAAATCAAAGAGTTTTCTTGTCGTAGCAGAATGTAATCATCGTCAGTCTACTGCCTGACAGGAAAGGTCCATCTGAACCTGTATGATCCCTTTCCATGGGCGCGTCAATACCACATAATCATCCATTTGAATGACGGGCAACAGTAAATCCAGTCAAATAAATAAAAAAATCCAGAACGAATCGGTCGGATCAAAAACAACTATCAACAAATGGCGACTCCGCTAGGGACCTTTTCCCCCTTTCATCTTCTTTTTTCCATTGTATGGCATTCTTGATGGCTTACATTGGATTGTTTTACTTGCAGTGTTCTCGTCTCGTTCTCAGCTCGCTCGTCGTTCCCAATGGCAATCGAACAAGCCCGAGTGACATTCAGACCACTGGTGGTCGAAAGCCATCTGAAGTTCGGTTACCTCAATACACCAATCAGCTTCGTTGACTTTCCACCCATGGTTGGCTCTCCCTTCTTTCTTGGTGTCGTACCAACTGTACATCGGTTGTGGTAATCTCCGTGCCTGATAGCTGATCCAGCCTGAGGCTCAGCCACATCTAATATTTATTCTTGTTATCATTTGCCTCAAAGCCTTTTCCCCTCGAGCTTTTGTGACCTTTCTTTTCCTTTCCTTTTTCATGAACAGAGGAAGGAGAGCATGTGGGCGAGGACCTCGCCCTAGCCGCCGCGTCGCCTGCCCCTTGCGAACCGTAGGCTCAAGCCAGTAAGATTTGAGAATCAGGGTCGCGCCCCTTCTCTTCTTTCCCCCTCTTTTTTTTTTATAACATTCTAATATCCACACATTCTATTTTGATTTTCAAAGATATACATCTTTGAGCAACCCATTCAGTACATCCTCCAGGCGGACGCTCACACAGTACCTGTGGTATGTCGACTACATTAGCTTATTTTGGATGTATCTATTTTCTTTTCTGGGCGACTCATTATTAACGCCCTTCTTATCGTATCCAGGTGGGCACGGGTGCGACTAATATTGCCATCCCAAGGAATGCCGAGGATATCAGGGACTTGAATTGGGCCGACTACAAGCCATACAACTCAGACGTCCCCTTGGTCGACCAACTATATCATGAATTATTGGAAGACAATGGTCGCTTCGGAAAACCTTATGTCACCTTCTGCCTATCTTTGCTACTTTGTATTTATGCTGCATCTCATTTTTTAGAGTGCGGCGTAGATTTCACTTTTGAAGAGCTAATGCGGTCCGCCTCCGATCACTCTCGTACTTCGGCCACGAGAGCCTTTGCTTGCGACTTGGTTGTTCCGGCACTAATTGACCCCCCGACTGAGGGTATGTCATTGCACTAATGGCTTTACTATAATGCTTTAGTAGCTTATGTCTGGTCTCCAAATTTGGCCTTTCTCATCATGTCATTCCCAGGACGTGTTAGGAACAACCCATTGACAGTTGTATCTCCCTCGACCGCCCCTGTTCTTGAGGATAAGGCCACCGCCTCCGTTGCATCCGCTTCAAAGGGCAGCGTTGAAGGTACCGTTGGTCATAGTGCCATTGCCCGCTCCTTTTTCATTCTTATCATTTTCTCCTTTTTGTCTTATGCTTTTGCCCCTTAAGCTGATTAGCTTTTATTTGCAGAGCCCAGACATGATGGCACCCTCCTAGCGGGGCTTGATATTACAATCCCCGATAGACCACCCTTATTTCTTTATAATTGCGTACGCATCCCTTTTTGCTTTTCGGTGAAGCCTTGGTACTTATTGAATATCTTTTGGGCAAGCATTGCTTCTCCGCCAGTTCCAAGGGAGCGGCGTCCAAGTAGAGTTAAGTGAGCTCCAGCCATTATTTTACGACATGTCGGGCCGCTTACCGCCTCTGTCTTGCGTGCTAGGGCAGTGTCAGTCTCGCCTTGGGGTTCTTGACATATTGGAGGGTGAGACAGTTCCCACTTTGGAATGCATTTTATCTGCCGCCGGCCACTCATTAAGGTTTCTTCTTTGCAAGTCATGTGAATGCTCTGCCCTCTTCTCCTGCTCGCTCTAGAGACACCATTCCCTTTTCTGACTTGGGGGATGACTCCGAGGCTCCCTCTTTAGGCAGGCCCGATGGGCCTGAGGAATTAGGCCTTACTTCTATTGAGATGTTGATCTTTTTGATGGAGAGCCTGAGGTCTCTCGCCCTACAATACCTAGGCCTGAGATAGAGCCGGACCAAGGGGGCAACCCTCTCTTTGGAGAGGATGAGGATACGATAGTCTCCCCTGCCTGGTCTGACGACACGGTGAAGATGCTTTCAACACCTTCTCACTCGGGCGGCTCTGGGATACCGAGCCTTTGCTCCTCTCCCTTGAGCCTGCAAGGGAACCCAGGATCCCCACATCGGCTGGGCCTAGAGAGTCGGGCACTAGTTAATCGCCTCATTTGTAAGATTCTCTCTCTCTTTTTTTTTGCTTCTCTCTCATTTTCTATGTTCTATTTCCAACACCCTTCTCTATCTTTTATAGGTGGCGGAGCCGAAGATACCTCTAATGATCTCACAGCCAAAGCGACCATGGATGGCAGTACCGGCCGATACCGGTACGTATCGGCCGGTACGTACCGGTATCGGCCGGTAACGGTACCCGATACCTGTAAAGGGTATCGGCCGATACCGGCCGATACTGGGCCGGTACCGGCCGGTACGTACCGGTACCGGTACCCACCGATACGGGTACCGGTATCGGTACTGCCATCCCTGGAAGCGACGCTGATACAATATGAGGTTGAGTCTATTGAGGCAGCTGACGCGGCTCGGGCCGTGGAAGCCTCCATGCTCCAGGTGCAAAAAGATGTTGTCATTTCTAGCATGGCAGACAAAGATTCTCAGGTGACTGCTCTACGCCTGTAGGTACAGATTCTCAAGGCTTCATTAGAGGACGACACCGACCTAGTGGCGACTATCGATTGTCGCTTGGACGAGCTTCCTCGAGACGGAGCTGAATCTCTCCAGAGGCTTGATGCTTACGCTCACTGGCAGACTTCACTGCAGTCTTTAGTGGGACATGGCTCCGCTTAACCCCCGAGCTGATTGTTTTGATTAATTATTTTTCATTGTAGTGCTTGACACACCCCTCCAATTAGGAGCTTTTAGCTACCCCGAGGGCTTGTCTTGGGCTCCGTGCTTATATTATAGGCAAAGATTAATGCTAAGTTAGGTGGTATTAACTCTTTACTATGTGTCGCACATATGCGCTCTCTTTCCCTCTCTCTCTCTCTCTCTCTCTCTCTCTCTCTCTCTCTCTCTCTCTCTCTCTCTCTTTATGTAACTAATGTCAGCGCCTTTTCAGGTTTTCACCGGCATTAGCCCCCTCTTATTTTTGCATACACGTCCTCTCGGATTTTCATGCAACGGGGTTATCCGATTTTGCCTAAGGTGTCATTTTAGGTTTTCACCTTAGTTGGACTTGAGACCTTTTTACCCTTAACTAATCCCCTTAGGGGCGGGACTGATTAAGTCCGTTGAGGCACCTCGTTTTTAAGCCCCTCTTTTTTTCTTCTTCTTTTTCTTTTTCGGTAGGGACTTACGGCTTCCCTGAGGGCCGGCCTAGTAGATGGTGGAAATTTAGGTGGAATGCATGGGTTTAGAAGAAGGAAAAAAGCTCTTGGCAGCCACAAGATTTGCGGCAAGCCAAGGGACAAGGATATTTGGTAAAGGATGATGGATTTTTTCTTGGGTACTACGGCTCCCGATGGCCGAAAGATCTTGGGGCTATCAAGGCTCCCAGTAGCGAGTTCTGGGAGATATGAAAACTCTGGTGGGACAAGGATTATTGGGATCCTACACTTCCCAGTATAATGATAATATTGAGATTTATGGGATACAATGCCACCCAAGGCACAAGGTTTTTACATACTAACATTTGCGCTCTTGTACATTTTCATCGAAGCTAGCCCCTTCTTATTTTTACATGTGCCCCCTCTCAGAATTTCACACAGTAGGGTTTGCCCATTTTTTCCTGAGGCGCCATTTCGGGCTTTCACCTCAGCCGAGTTCTAGACCTTTTTGCCCGTCAGGACACCTCATTTTTAACCCCCCCCCCTCCCCATTTTTTTCTTCTTTAAATGTACATTGGACCCCAAAACACTAGGACTCCTTTGGTTGTTGACTTTTGGGGTACTCATGCTTCGGAGCATAATACAATTTCATATGATGGCCATTTAGTAGAGGAAAGGCCAAATTCCCTTTTTCGTCCACCAGCTTATAGGCACCTTCGTAAAGGGTCCGATCTAATTCGGCTTGAACTTGTTTTTAGGCCGAGACGCCATCAAATCTTTTTGCTTGACCATTACAAGGTCTCCTTTTTTAAAGGTCCTTTCCTTCACTAGCTTATCAAAGGCTCGGGACATTCGGGCCTGATATAATTGCAGGCGCTGATACGCCTTCATTTTTCGCCCTAGAGGTCAGACAACTCCACATAACGCCTTTGAATTTTGTTCATATCGCCTTCCTGCCATTCATAATGCAAGGCCACCCAATAGGATGCAAGTTCTATTTCTACTGGGACCACAACCTCTGCTCTATAAAGTAAAGTACGGGGAGCATCCCGTTGGGATTATATAGATTGTGCGATATGTCCATAACGCTTTATGTGTCTTTTCGTCTCAATCCCGCTTTCGCCCTTCGCTGATTTTCACCAAGAGCTTACACAAGGTTTTGTTGATTGCTTCTACCATTCCATTGGCCTGAGGGTAATTTATTGAGGACACATTCCAATCTATATAAAATTTGGTTGCCATTTTGTAGATAGTCTGATTCTTGAATGACGTGTCATTATCTGATGCAATTCGACTGGGTGTTCCGAACATGTATATAATATTGTGCCTGACGAAGCGTGATGCAGTTTCGCCTATCACCTATTTTAGTGGGATAGCTTCTGCCCAACGGGTGAAATATTCTGTTGCGGGGAGAATATATTTGTATCTTCGGGATGAGGGTGCGAATGGACCCACTATATGTATTCCCCAGTGGGCAAAAGGCCATGTGGGGGTTGTCAAGTGTAGTTGATTAGGAGGCCCTCTGGACACTGGCCCGAAAGCCTGACATTTGAGGGCAGCTGCTCGCCATTTTCTTGCAATCAACGAACATTGTCGGTCAAAGAAGCCTTTGGTCTTGATATTGATCTTCATTTTTACAACATTGAACTCCGCATATTCCAACATGGACCTCTTTCATTATTTTACAAGCTTCCTTAGGAGAAAAGCATCGCAACAGCACATGGAGAGCTTGCCTCGATCATGGCGATTTTGATTGGCAGGAGAATTTCCTCATCTTCCTCTCCCGAACCATCAAATTTCGTATCACCAGTTTGTCTTTTTGCCTCAAACGAAAGCAGACTCACCATATTGACCGCGTAGTGGACAGAGGGTCCACAGGTGCCGCCTATAGCCTAGGCCTCTTCTATCCTAACGAGAGAACGTGGGTTGTCCTCTTGCCTCGACAAGGTACCACAACTCTCAAAAGAGCTTGCCTCTAGCTGCACTTTGCCTTTCTGGGATATTTTGATGTTTGCACATCTGTTTGATATATTGCGGCATATCGTCTATTTCTTGAACTTCTTCTTCAGTCTTTGGCTGGGAAATCTTCCACCCAAAACCATCCTCAAGAGGGCTCTCAGGCACTAAGTCTCCCTTGTAGAAGACAGTCTGCCATCCATCTTTATGTGGGACGATAAGGTCTTTAATTCTTCCACTATGTGGACTTCCCTTTGAGATATTAGCCTTATGAGGTTGAAAGGCAGACATACACTAGCTTCTATCTCTTTGCTGATGGTATTGGCCTCCAGATTAATGGTGGGTCTCTCGTATTTGGCCGGCCTCCGACTGGAAGGGCTAGACTTTATCTTTTGTCTGAATTTTGCCGCCTTGGCTTCATTGATTGTTATGCCTCTCTCCTCATTGGAGGGGCTCTTCGACTGTTTATTTCCCCTTGCGGCGACTCTCGCCAGTTGTGGGATTCTTTGCTTTGTCAAAATATAACTAGGCGTCTGCTAGGTAGCAGTCATATGCTTTGAACGGCTCCAGATCAGCAAAGACCCGATATTGTTCGCCCTGCTTTGAACGGCTCCAGATCAGCAAAGACCCGATATTGTTCGCCCTGCTTTGAACGGCTCCAGATCAGCAAAGACCCGATATTGTTCGCCCAGATCAGCAAAGACCCCCCCCCCCCGACACGTACGTGGGCTTGTGGGCTGCTGCTCAAGGAACGGGCCTACCGAAGGCCCACATTCTAGCACTCACTTCCAGCGAATTTCGGCCTTAGTACGACCAAGCGTGGGTTTGATGCTTCGACCGTCGTGCTCCGTTCTTCAGCAGGCAGGTACATTGGATTGGCCGACTCCTACGTCTACTCTTTTAGTATTTGGTGAGTTTGTTCACGTGCTTGTGTGTGTTTGAATATTAGGTTGCCTAGCTACTGCAAATTTTAAATCATTGTCGGGTGAGAGATTGTGAGCAACCAAATCCCGTGGTGCTAATCTTGTGATTGTTGAGCATGTATGTGATGCCCTAGATGGAGGTAGTCCTCACTGCCACGATCCGTCACGTTTCCATATTGCGAGGGACGGTACAAGAGCATAGATTCTTGCTATTTACGTATTTATTTTCATGGTAACCGTGGCTGTTCGGTTCGTTTGCTGTCCGTTGTCGAGTCCCTGCTGATCTCGGATATTACGCGTAGTTCGGGTTCCTAGTTGGTAACCGTCCCGCATCACATATGGTGGTGAACTTATTTAATTCATGCACCTTTCTTGTCAAATGTTCTCTTTGTTAAATACTCAATAAGTTACCCAGTCCTTTGTTTATTCCATAAATTACTTAACCTTTTACTACTCCAAATGACCACACTAATTTTTCAAGAAGAGATTTTGTACAGAAAATACCAAGGCCATATTTGAAGACATTATGTGGCATGGATGTTTCCATGGGAACTAATTTCCTACCCTTAGATGGGAGGGGAATTTGGAATCACCAATACCCCCCGCCCCAAAAAAATGAAATGGTGCAGCATCTTTTTCTTTAGACATCCTTTCATAAAAGACTGATCCAAGCTTCAGGAATTTGTGCTGTATAATTTCCAAATACCACCTATGTGGTCCTAGGAAGATATGTAAAAAAACAAATGTTCTTAAACTCAGGTACATCCCTTTGAATGACAGTTTAAGAAGATGGATTATCAATCATTGCCAACTACATCATCACTCAGTTTTACATCTTAAGAACATACTATTCATTTACGTATGACTACATAACCCTTTCACATATGATTCATAAAAGTTTTTAAATATAAACACGTTCACATGGACGTGTGTGAGACTTCCTTCATGAAGATCCTCATCCTTTTGTGATTTTGAAAAATCTTTCGAGGATTTGGAAACCTTTGTAGAAATCTTATCTTTGAAAAGAGAATTTTAAGTTTTGAAAACATGTTGTCTTTTCTTTTAGGTAGACTTTTAGATTAATCTTCAAAGTCAACATTTCTTCTGGATCGATTATAGATCTGTGTTCTTGACCTCTCCCCAGTAACCTCGGTCGGTGTTAATTACACCAATCAATGATTGATAATCCTTGATTAACCATCCGATAAGGCCTAGATAATGCAGGAAATAAGCAAGATTTGATGCGAGCATACAAGTCATTTTATTGTTCCTTTATTAGAAAGATTCATGAGATATCCTTTAAAGGATACTTAAAGGATTTTTAGTTTCTTTTGTAGACTGCTTAAAGGATGTCCTTAAATAATGAGGCATGAGGGCCACCACATGTTCAAGAATATTTCTTAATGGTCCTTCAACCAATATGAAAGAACCACTATTTTTTTTAGGCCATTCAACCGATATGAATGAGCTAGAATGTAAGGGTCAATCCACCAGTAGGAAAGAACCACTTGAATTGATAGATACCCCATCGATAAATGAACAAATTATTTTTATTAGTCCCTCTATGAATAGGTTAACGACGACTTCATAGCCTGCCCACCAATAGGACATAACCATAAAAGTCACTGGTTATCCTATCGATAGGATGAACTAACAATTATAACATTTGATCACTCTACCAATAAGAGTGAACCATTAACGAAGTAGACAATCCACTAATAGGATAGAACCACTAAACTTGGGCCATTCAACCAGTATGCATGAACCTCATTTTTTATTTTTTATTTTGTTTTTAGAACACTTTGGTCATCTCATTAATGAGGATGAACTAATTTTTGTTAACATGAAGTAGTTAATCTTACAAAACATTATGCAATGTAGTCAATTTTTAATAAAATAAACCTTAGATTATATGGCCGCTCTACCGATAAGAGAAAATCATATAATCTTGTGGTCAATTTTATTAAAAATGAGCCAAATCTTTTTTTATATGGAGCTTTGGTCACCCCATCGATGAGGATGAACCAGATTTTTTATTTCTTTATGTTTGAATTGATTAATGGCCAACCAACCAGTATGGAAGAACCAATTTAAATTAAATTATTATTATTTTTGGATTGATTAATAATAACACGTGGCCAACAAACCAATATGGAAGAACCACATCACATTATATTTTTTTGTTTTATTTTAGATTGATTAATCAAGAATGTATAGCCATCCAACCGACATGGATGAACCCTACACTAACATGTCATCGATATGAAAATATGTAAGCTAGCCAACATAGAACTTTTGGCCATCCAAATCTATATGGATGAACCCTACTTTATTTTTTCAAAACAGAAATTTACAAGCTTTAAAAAAAAAAATGGCGAGCCTTCTTTTTTTGCAGCTGGGAGGCTTGAAAAACTGGAGCTCCGGGGGGGCGCTTGAATGCTGCAGCAGGGGCCTATTTATAAGCTTTTGGGGGCCGGCCAGGAGGGGCAGGCCTGGCCGCCGGTGGCACCCCCCACCGGTGCCACCTAGGCACCGGTGGGGGGGAAGGATAAGTGCGGGTGAGCAAGAGAGGGATAGAGATAGAGATGGAGAGAGATAGGGATGGGGAGAGCTAGAGATAGATAGATAGATAGAGAGAGAGAGAGAGAGGGACGGGTAGAGATGGGGAGGGGAAGGAGACCGGCCGGTCCCACAGGTCGGTCTCTCCTTCTCCTCTCTCTTTTTTTTTTTTTTTGATCTTTATCTCTGCCCTCTGTCTCTCTTTTTTTTTGTATTTATCTCCCCCCCCCCCCCCTCACCTTTATCTCTATCTCTTCTCTCTCTTTCCCTTAAAAAGAAGACCGATAGGGGCCTAGGGCCGGCAGACCTGCGGTTTTCTTCCTCCCTCTGCTGCGGTCTGCTCCTTGGTGCTGGCCGGCGCCCCCTGCTGCTGCTGTTGAGGCTCTTTGCTGGCTGCTGCTGTTGGTGCTTCTCCCTTGCTGCAGGTTTGCCCTGCTGGAGGCTACATTGGTGCAGGTTTTGGTCCTGATTGGAGGCTTCTTTCCTTGCTGGTTTTGCCACTGGTTGGAGGCCTTTTAAGGGACTGCATTGCTGCAGATTTCGAGGTATTCTTGCTCCTTTTCTATATCTTTCTTTGCTTATGCACAATACACATGCATGCCTATGTATTTTGCATACTCCATAAACCCTACTGGCCTATGTTGTTTAGGGTAAAACCCTAATCTATCTTCATGCCTGCATGTTTCTCCCCTTTTTTTATGCTTTTGTGCATGTTGCAGATTTCTTTCATACTAGGTTCACAAACCCTAGTTTTTTTTTTATGTGTTTACAGGTGGGTTTCAAAACCCTAATTCTCACATAGCTGTATGCATACATACACACACCTAAATTTGTTTCCCTGGTATCTTCTTTTTGGGTTCAACAACGTGTTCCAGAAGAATGTGCATACATAACTCCAGAAAAATTAGATATACTGGTAGATTTAATAGAAAATTTTCTATGGCATGGATGGATGGGGGATGGGTTGAGAGAAATTTATTTTAGATGTACTTCACGAAAATTTTTAGATGAAGTCTAAAGGATTTCCATTAGTCAAAGGACTTTAGGAGATTCCACATGAGATGAACAAGTTATCCAACTGACTCGCTGAGCAGGATATACTTATGGTGACACTTCTTTGTTTAAAGAGAAAAAATGAAGATAATTTAAAGAACTTTGACAACTTTTATGGTCAACAAAAAAGTATAATCAACTCCTGCTGAGCATGATATCATCTGCTAACTTTCCTGAGAAGATTGTGGAAACTTAACAACATGAAATGAGGACACCATGGCTTAACAACCGAAAGAAATATCTTTCCAGACACGTATAATGTTTTTCATTCTCTCTTCTTTCAGTGGTGGTGTCTACAACAGAAATACCTCACCACGGAGTAATAAATTTAAAATAGTGCAAAACCAAACTTGACAAAGTATAACTAGGTTACTAGATCCATATTCCATAGCAATGATTAATAGGCCCAAATTTCCCTATATACTCTAATTTGACAGTCTGTTTTTCTCTTTTTCTGAATAAAAGATTATGTGCATGTGAGAAAATTTTATAGCAAAAAAACATAAAAGGAAATTGACCATTAAGCACTCACCACTCCTTTGACATCCAAAATTATCATTGTGGAGGCTATGTGCCTCTTAGCTGCTACTGAACATGCAGGATACCTTAAGGACAATGTCTTCTCTTGCTCTGAGATGTGATATTTCAGGTAACGATCAATACTAGTAACTTGTAGTAGGGCATTAAGGTCCACAAGTCCTATTCTTTCAATGTATACTGGTCTACCATATTTATCAGCTCCATGAAATCCATGGGGATAACACTTTTTAACATCTTCATACTCTTCATATCGGAAATCCTGCACAACAGCAGCAGATTATGCCCATAAAAATTGTTGAAATGCAAATGATTATCACCACATGATGAAATTCCAATTAATCAAATACAAGAAAACATTCAAGAATTTTATTGAATACATTGCATATAATACAAAGTAGAGTTTTGTATCTTTTACGTCCTTTGGAAAAAAGTGAGCATAGAGCAAGCTGATGTTAAACAGAGGAAGGCTAATCTAAAGAATATCTAATTGTGGCACTCCTATAATTGAAAAATACAGAGTCCATGACACTCGTGCAAAGCTTGCTGACTTTTGTCATCATGTAGACAGGAAAACGTGTTTCCAATCTGCAGTTACCTGTGTTGCATCTGAAAATGTTTTCAAACAAAGGATTCAAGGACCTGATTTTTGAAAGATAACAACCAATCTCCTGAAAAGAAAACAAAAAAAAGCATGCCATTGAATTGTTACCTTTTGTCAGAGCTCAGATTACAGATGACATACCATGCCAGATGAGAATGAAGGGTTTACACAGAATAACAGTGCAGGCCACAAAAATAAAGTATTTGTCTAGGAGAGTAGGACATGTTGTGCAATAAACTTGTGCCCATGTCTAAAAGGATCTACAGTAGGAATATTTATGTCATGTATCAACAGCATTGCACGTATTGCATTCACTGAATGGCATGGTGGCAATGTTGTTTATTTGTTAATCCTTGAGAAATTAATCTGAGAGGACAACATCATCAAAAATGACTAAAGAAGTGAACAAGATGGGGAAGGCCACTGGAGGTGTCCACTTCATTCAGAACTTTAGGTGCATGACTATTCAGTTGAAAATCATCTTCAGATTCATAGTGAACACCCCCTGTGTCTGTGGTGTTGAAATGGAACTATAGTAAGAAGAACATATAGAGGCATGGAAAAAGGAATTTCTTGACCTTCCCATTGCTAGGAGGGTATATGCATTTGTAGAAAAGGAAAATCATTGTCAATATATGAAGAAATTTTATGCAGCATTTTGCTTCTCTCTGGACTGAAAGTCAATCTCACAAGTTTCATGGACCATAACTTTCTAGAAATCTCCAATGTGGATTCACTCAGGTTCAGGAACAGTATAAGTTTATTTAGTGGGAATATTGTGCACATGATACAGCCAACTAATCTCTAGAAAAGATCAAAACTCAAAAGTGCATGACACACGTCGTGCTGCTGACAGTACCACTAACAGACTTGCAATAGCTTAAGTAGAACTGAGCAAACAATCATGGAAAAGCTAAATGTTACTCTCCAGGGTAGTTTGACATACCATTCATTAATTGTAAAAGTCTGGAATCTCGAACATTTCATTATTCCCATTTTTATTTATTCATACAAACACGCAAGCACTAAGAGAGACGTATACATATGTAGATGGATAGATAGATAAGAGATCTTGTCAGTGGCCACTCATCAGACTATTTCTATGTAAAGAAGCAATAATTATGCATGATACCAGTTTACCTTTGCAATTGCATCAACACTACAGTCGTCCCGCCACTTGAGCATCTTCAGATACATGTCTTTTGCTGTTATCAAGTCAAAGCTTCTTGATCGGAGGAAGCTGTGGTGATACTAAGCCTTTCTCAGATGATAAGTCACATGAAAGATGGTGCTTTCTTTTTGGAAACAATATAAGCATGAGAATCTAAATGTGTCCATGGTGAAAAGTGGAAAGAGACAAATGAAATTGCATTTATATCATCACATGTATGCTTTACAATATGTTGCTAGCATGGTGGGAAAAGTTCCACATGTTTCTTACCCTGCTGAGGAGGTAAGTTCTGAGTGGAGGATGTCCTTGCAATACACAGTGGTACATTTGGTAAAGTCTGATAAACTCATGAACTGCTTAATCCATGTCATGCAGATAAAACAAAGTGGGGGACCTTTCCCATCATGCCAGCATTTTCCTTACAATGCTAACTGCATTTCCATAAGTCTAAAGCTAAGCCTTTCTGCAAATGGCTGAACTGCTACTTCAACCAAAATTTAAATTTGGAAATTACCGAAGGAGGGTGTCGTAATCAGCATGTTTTTGTGGGAGTTTCCCCTCTGATAAGAGTAACTCGCGGAGAGCCTGCACTGCTCGTTCTTCTTTTGGATCCTGGGCACTTTCAAGTATTCTCTGCAATGTATTGGTCCCCCCAATACTCTTGAAGGAATCCTTTACTGACTTAAAGCTCCACCTCGAGAAAGAAGCCAATTTTCCCACTTGGGCAAGATGCCAGTGTGCTTTGAGTGGGATGTTGAGAGAATTGCTCCTGTTCCGCATCGGAACTTGACAAAAGCTGGAAGATTTGCCTCCATCCTTGGAGGAGGATCTAGACGTTGCTGCTGGATCATGTTCCCCTGACAATGGCATATGATCACCTTCCTGCACCAGTCGATGGTACCATTTCTTCTATTATAATCCAACGCAATGTCTTTTGAGCAAACATTTGTGGCTTATACTATTCAAAACCATATTAGCGGGCCATCGATGCTACAAAGGTTCTCCACAGGGAGGGAAGAATTGCATTTTGCAGTGAAATCTTGAAATTAATAGATGAAATCTTCTACATGGGCTTTCTCCTTTTCAATGACACCAAATGAAATGACAAACGCACGATGAGTTGAACCCACCAACCTCCACTAGGTCTTCATTACCCATGGCATACAAACAGAAGAGCAGCAACAAGGAGCTTAATAATGTGATTAAAAATGCCATCTTTTATGCACTGGTACCGCTAAAACAGGAGCTCTTCCTCGGTGGGCGCAAGGGCTTCGGGCTGGGCCTGGGACGAGGTGGCGGCTCCCCTGATACCATCGACGTGAAGAACGTAATAGTACGGAGTGTACCATTTGCACCGCCTCAGTGCAGTGGGTAAATTAAAAAGAAAAAAAATGAAATTTTTTTAAATGAGTCCCAAAATATTCTACATATCCGTTGATGAGTTGTTTCGTGGTTGATTGTTGTCGAAATTAAGTCTCCAATTTTTGGATAATCAGTTTGGTAAAGTTTTCTATAAATGTTTATAATACGATCAGTTCGTGATCTGTGGATATATTTCTTACTAGAATCGTCAAAAGGATTTTTATGATCAACATTTCTAAGGATTTTTAATAATTTCATAATCAAAAATTCTTTTAACAAACAAACAAATAACTGAAATCATCTTTAAAAAATTGTTTTATGAAAAAATAAATACATAAAACAATTTTCAAAAAATAATTTCAGCTGTACCAAATGACAAATTACGATTTCATTTTCTTGTAAATTAATTTCCTTATAAAATCATGGAACCAAATAGACCTTACGTACACCTGCAAATTTGGGACCTTTATGCGTAGAAAAGAACAGGCTCCACTCAATCCAACAACAACAAGAAAGAAAATCTTTAAGAACATGCGAGCATAAGAACCAGGGGAGGCCTGTTAATGTGGGGAGAGAATGCCACCACTTAAAAAGACTTTCTTTTTAAGCACGTTCGAGGAGGATATGAACTGCACCACCCATGGTTTTGGGCGCAGAGAAGAACAAGCCGTGTGGGTGCATGCGTGTGTTATAGATAGCCACACACACACACACAGAGACAGAGAGAGAGAGAGAGAGAGAGAGAGGCACGTACTGTGAAGAGGGGAAGGGAAGCGTCGAACCAGGCAGGCTGCTGCGGTGGTAGTTGTGCAGCTGCTACTGTCGTAGTTTGGTTCGAGAAGAAATTTTTGGCAGTGAAGAAGACGAACCAGGGATTTGTTTTCTCTTCCGGCCTGTTCTAGCAGCAGCTTGGCCGGCAAGTGCTGCTCTTGCCATGCTATTGGGGGTCCAAAAAGGGTATGTGGCAGATTGTAGCCACTGATCAATCTTCTAACAATCTAACTAGAAATCATTAAAAGTGGTGTAAATAATTAAGTACTTATATATACAAATAGGAAAAAATTAATTAGATCCTCATATTAGAAGTTTGGCATTATTTTTTTCTCCCTCTTGTCAAGTTTACAAAGGCGGGTTCGTCTCGGGATTCGTCGACTCGAAGAGTCAGACCGATTCGGATCTCTCATGATCCGGTACGAGTCGAGTTAACTCGTGTCGACTCGTACGAGTCGTATGGCCAAATCGTACAGGTTCAGACGGTATGAGTCGTACCAGTCAGCACGAGTCGATCCGGTACGGCAAACCACGGTCTGTCTCTTATTTTACGAGGAAACTTACATTTTTTTACTCTCTACTATTAATGTGTATTCGTTTTAATGTGTTAGAGCATTAATATCTTAACTTGTTATGTTAGGGTACGATAAGATGTTAATACTTTAATGCATTAACAACTTAATACTTTAACATTATTAATAGGTGATTTATTAAGGTGTTAGCACCTTAATAAGCTAAGACATTTATATCTTAATGTGTTAAATATGTTAACACATTATATAAGTGTTATACTTAACCTTTAAAGTGTTCACACATTAAAATCTGAATATCTCATGGTGTTACTGTTAACATAATAATATGTTGGGGGATGAACGAAAAATAGAGAGTAAGGACTTAGAATTTGTACAGAAAAATAATGACCCTTAACGAGGAATATGGCTTTTCGTGAAGAGAAGACGGATGATAAACAAAAGAGAACTTAGTTAATGTTTTTATAAAAATAGATATGCTTTGATCTTCCTTGCAAACATAAAAAGGAAATATTTATTAAATTATTTTATGGACCACCTTCGGCATCCCTATGCATCCATGCACTTTTAGGTTGAATATATTACTGAAAAAAAATGTTGAAATATAATAACCTCCGGTGGGCAAACTAGGGATTTGGAGCATCGGTACTTTGAGTGTATGGAGGAGGTTTCTCGAGGCTTTAACGAGCTCTGGTGTAGCTTCCTCTTGCAGCAAACCCTTTGATGCTGAACCACGTGGCAAGAAAGATCAGAAGCATCACCTCTCAGTAGCCTTTTCAAGGGAAGCAACGTAGGGGATGCCCACATGGAAGGGGATCAACTTTGTGGCTTGTCAAAGAGGGTATGAAAACCCAACTCATGAAATCTCTGGAGAAGGAGGTATGGTGCCAAGTTTTTGCAAAAATTTGCTCATGTAAGGTGTTTTTACGTTGTAACAAACGTGTCTTTAATGAAAAATTGCTTTTGACTTTTATTTTAAAATAATTATAGTTAATGTTGTACGTACTTTGATTTTTTTTTTTTAACATGACTCTCCATCAAGATATTCTCAAAAGTAGAAATACTATTTTGTCTCGTGAGAAAAAAAATTCTCAAAAGGAAAAGAGAGATAGATCCTCCTAATAAGTTCACGACTACATTTGTTGTAGGATAGGTTGCCACAGATACACCAAATGTCAAGGTTGGTCGGTGATGGGGTGATACAATTGAGCCCAACTAACAGACCGAGACAGGCGGACTGGAAGTGGGCCGAGAGGCGCCTGGTAAGGACGCGGCCCCGCAGCCAATTGAGCCGAGAGTTGTAAAAGCCCAATCACACACGAACCAGTCCATAGAAGGCCGAGACATGGACTTTCGGCCCATCAGGCATAAACGAGGCCCTTGATATTTTGTGACTTACATTCTTATTCTTATGAATAGTCCTACATCGCCTGCTATAGAAAAGGTTTTATCACCTACACATAATAAATGAAGTACTACTTTCGTAAAAAAAGATTAGTGAGCTAAGTCTTCACTCCCCTCTTAATACATCATCATCATCCATTAACCGAATACTGACTTGACCGTCAGAGAGGGCTCTCCTGGGACGAGACGCAAGGCCCTCGCTAACAGAGTTTCCTCTTCATACAGGCACCTTCTTCTTCTACCTCCGGATCCTTCTTGGCCTCGGACCTTCCTCTCAGCTTCAGATCCCCTGTTGGTTCTCGAATTCCGTGTCCGCGAACTGTCCGCAACTGCCTCAGCTGCATCAGTCGAAAAGATGAAAAGAGGAGTAACTGTCGGAAGGGTACGTGAAGAGAATGAGCTGAAGATGGTTCTACCTATTGCTTGATTAATTCCTGTACTTGCAAAAAAGACATGGTCAGGTACCTCCTTAGGTTATTGGGGGAAGTTACTTTGACACTCAAGTTAGATGAGGAAGAGTTTGCAATGACATTGGAGATTGTAGATGAAAAATACCATACCTGGAGGATTCTACCTATGATTTGAATGGAAATGAACTTCCTAGAATTCTCTGACATGAGACTTATTTTTGGAGTAATACTTACTGTAAAGTCTCCTGCTACTGCAATGCAGGTGTTCAATTTTTCTGATTTTTTTTAATATTATCCCTCCAATGCTTCATGTGTCCGTACATGTTGATCTCCAATCGGATGACCTAAAAGTTTTAAAAAAATAAAAAATAAGCCTCAATGAACAGTATAAAAACCTTAAATGAATTGAACCTAATAATAGTTTTTTATTTTTTAAAACTTTTTTTAGGTCATCTGATCAAAGATTGACTTGTACGTATGACATGTAGGGGCCAATCTTTTAATTTTTATTTTTATTTTACTTGATGCAACGCCCCACACTGGAGCAGCAAGGACATTATAGCAAGTATTACTCTTATTTTTGCAACTTACTTTTTTTGGGAACATGGATGATACCACTTGTATAATAAAATGAGAGAGAGAATATACAAGTAAAAGAAGAGGGGAAAAGAAAAGAGCCCCTATACAAAATATAGGTGTCGTGGATCAACAACCACCCTCCCCTGGCAAACTTTCCCACAAAAAAAGGGAAAATAAATGATGAGGAGTATTAGCAACTTACTCTCATTTTTGATAAGTTGCAAAAGCACACAAGTAGGGTTGTAACTAAGCCGGATATGGGTGGACTGAGACCCAAAACGAGCTCGCTAATTTTTTTGCATAAATGGGTAAATAGGTTTATTATTGAGTCTACCTCTTTTTTGTAGATTTGCACCTTAAATCAATTTAAAAAAGAAATTTGATATGATTTGTTGGGTCTAATTGGCAGGTCTCAACTCTTGGACCCCTTTTGACAGCCCTAGACATGAGGTAGTGTGAGTGAGTGGGGTGAGACTCGTGAGAGCCATGGGCCAAGCCTTGCCCGTGACAACTGTTTAGTGGGCCATAATTGGACTCAGATCATCTTGGAGTTCCCATTCTTCATTAAGAAACTAGTTTTACTTGCTACAATGTCCCTTTCAGCAATACTAAATGTGGGTGCATAGCCATCTGATCAGTTTTGATTGGACGACTACTGCAACGAATATAATTTTTTTATTTTTTTTAAACTCAAGGAGAATGTACAATCTTAAAGAAGTTATCTATATTGTTCGATTGTTGATTATACAGTTATTTTTTAAAAATAAAAATAGATAAATGAAAGTTCTATTTTTTATTTGTAAAAATGTTTATCCATCCGATCTTTATAGATGACTCCCTCAAAATTCCCCCCTCTCGCTTAGGCTTTGAGGGAAGCATGACCTCTTCTCTTAAGTTTCATCCAACTCAAAGCTGAATTGTGACCGACGCTGGCTCCATACCGGTGAATCAGACATATCCATAAACTTAATGTTGATATTTATGGGCAGCCCTTATCCCATTCGTCATTGAGTTCTCATGGCAGGCTGGAAGGACTAAGAGAATCAGATCAAAAAGGGCGGATTGGATAAGCAAAAATTACTTTATTTAAATTTGATGGATGTTTGTCCCATCAAATTGCTAACTTTCATTTAAGACATATCAACATTAAGGAGCAGACTTTATCTTTGAGAAAGAAGATTAATTCAGTTAAAATGTAATTAATGCAGCATTGCAAATTAATGACTTCCATATCCTGGTGGTGAGTCAGAGGGAACAGGCCCTCGTCCCACGGCCGATAAGAATACCTCTTTCAAATCGAGATCGAGAGGAGCGGTTCCGGTTTTCGGGTAAAAGCCGACATAAACCACTTCCGGTTGTCGGGTTCATAGTTTCCTATCGGCAACGAGTTACCCAACCCGCTTTGGACATGGCTGGCCTATCTGAGGTATGTTTTTTTTTTTTCAAAAGAAATACATTTGCTGCAGCAGTCATTCGATCAAAGTTGATCAGACAACTGCAATGCAGGCATTACAAAAAAATAAAATACTAATGAAACATGCTTGTTGCAATACTTAGACATTGCAGTTCCTTATAGATTGTAATACCCGACACAGTTTGTCCAATCTTTTAATCAGACAGCAGTCAAGTGATGCCTAGTTTGTTTAAAAAAGATTTTGCCGAGCTGAGGTGAGCAAAGAGCCCACTTCAGCTCCGATCTTTAATCAAATAGTTAGAAAAATTCCCAAAAAAAGGAGAATGCAGCAAATCGGTGGACTGAACAGTCAAAACAGAGAACACAAGGCCATGTCTGACTACCGATACCAAATTCATCTCTGCTCGGATCCGACCCGATTATCATGTCGATACGACTGCGCTGGTTGAACCTTTTTGGATTATAACTTCGTTTTTACCTTAACTTATGAAGTTTCAAATTAAAACTTTTTATTAGAAACCAAAAAAAGAAAAACACATAAGTTGTAGGTGCAATGTCGTCCTTCCAAAATATCTGAACTGAAACATGTCAAAATCCAAATACACTTTTAATTGAAAGTTGATCCCTTTCAATATGATCATCCCCTTTTTTTGGTGCCTACTAATAGGAGTCGTGTCCCCCCAAAAGTTTATCCCACAATGCATCCAACTTTAAGGAATCCTTCGGAAATCTGCGCCCTACACGAATCTCTGATTTATGGGATTTTCTCAAAATGAGATTCATATATTGTTCTCAAACAGCCTCTGAAAAAACACTCTCCACAAAGTGATCTTGAATCTTTATCTTAAAATTGGGAAACTATATATGCACGTAAATATTTTGGTTTTTACCTTGAAATAATGATTCGCAGTTTACATTCCAAAACTGGGTCAAGTAACTCAGATTAAGTGACCAAGATGGCTAACTATCTCGATCACCATGTCTCCTTATTTGCCGTCGACCTCGCCGACCCATCCCTAGACCGTCCAAAAAACTTAGGAAACATAAAATGGAGGCCAAACGGTACTAGGGCTGCAAACAAGCCAAGTCGAGCCAAATTCTATTCTGTTTAGGTTTAATTGGATTAATTTTAATCAAGTTCACATTCGAGCCGAGTTTTTATAATGATTGCTCAAACTTAGTTCATTTAAATATTAAACAAGTTCAAGTAGCTCACGAAGTCAATGAATCTATGATTATATTTAATTTATTTTTATTTTAAATATATAAATTTAAACTATGACAAGTAACAAGTTATTTGCACCTTTACCTATTTGATAGAAAATTCTACAAGATATTAAAATATCTTATTAATTAAAATCATTTTAAAATTAAAATAACTAAATGAATACTTTGAATACTTAAATAAACTCAAGTACTTAAACGAACTTGTTCACGAGCACAATTGAGCCGAGTTTACTTGTGTTCAAACTTGACTCGTTCAATAAACTGAGTTCAAAATTTTAGTCAAACTTGTTTATTTAACTTAATAAACAAGTTGAGCCGAATTCTTATCGAGCAGTCTTACGAGTTATTCATCGAGCGTATTTGTTCATTTGCAGCCCTAAACAGTACAAGTCAGCCCCTTAGAGTTGTTCTCTCCCCTTAGGATTTTTAGAAAAATAAAAATGCTGCAGCAGCCATCTGATCAAAACTGATCGGACGGCTGCTGGCCCACATTGCACCGCTGCTGCAATGTGGACATCGCAGAAAGTATTACTTCCACAAGACTCGCGCACAGCAAAATCTTGGAAAAAGTAAGGCGTCCATGAAGTATCGCCACATGGACTACAACCAAGTAGCCACGGACTTGTGCAGGCAGCTTTTGTTCTTGGTACCACTTTGCTAATTATTTCATGCAAGTCTCCTGATTCAAGGCACAGTCTGAGATCATAGATACACTGTCACGCATTAAGGCACGCTATGCACTGCTTCCATTCAGAATTCTAGAGAAAAAGTTAGTGCAAACATGCAAACTATAGTTGTAGTCAATTTCCATAATGGGAATGATTTATGTAGAACAGAGACTTAATGAAACCCGGGATATCTCATTATGTATAAAGGCTGAAACTAAATAAACAGGAGTCACAAGGATAGGGAATGCCTGAACTTCAGCATGATCACATTACGCAACAATTGGGTGTAGACTCTAGGAGCTCCGGCGATCTGCTCAGGCCATGAGACCAAAGACAAATGACGATAAGATTAGATAGTCATTTCAAATACCCTCTGTTTGCAGTCAGAAAACAAAAGAAAATTGTCAAATGCTTGTTTGAACATAGGCTCATACCAACTGCTCTCCCATCTGCTCAAATCATAGAATTTAAGTATATCTGGTAAGAACTTGTCAATAACTAGAGCTTCAATTCCTAAGACTATCAAGAATTTTTAGAAGCAAATGTCTCAAACTTATCGAAGATGTTGAAAAAAAAAAATGTAAGCAAGTCAAACAGCAGAATGGATCAGAACAAAAGGGCACGGGCACAATAAAGCATGAATTCTCTTCTTTCCTGCTGTATTCACACGTGAACAGTGGTTACATACCAAGACACAAAAGGGATTGGGGAAAAGAATCAGGATGACCCTTGAACCACAGACAAAATAAGATACCACCCTGGAGGAAGAAACCATCCTGGAGGCGTGCCCATGCTCATCTCAACGCCTGATAAGGTAACTTGAGCAAGAGGAACTGGACCCATTCAACACCACCCCAATCAAAGACAAGTTTAATCAGACAGAAGATTGGCAATACCATGAAAATATGATATGGATTCTAACTTCTTGCAATGAGCTGCTCAATATGATTTTGAAGACTGGAATAAGAACAGTAGCAGCCCTAAAGCAAAGTTGAATAAGAATCACATTATCCACTTGTTTTCTTTCAAGAGGATCAGAAACACAGGTTGCTTGGTAACACATGTTGAGGAAGCAACAAGAGAGGGGAGTTCGAGAGAAGGGAGACGAGCTTCTCCTAGGAGGGAGGTCCCGTAACAGGACGGGAGAGAAAGGGTTGGGAGGGAGAGATGGAGTCCTGGTCACAAGTCTTGGGCATGACCTCTGTCTCCGATGCTTCTGGTACGGACATTGGGCTACTAGGTGCTTTGGCGTTGTGGCATATCGGGTTTACAGATCGGCACGTGACTATGCACTAGGGTACAAAGGGCTGGCTAGGTTGGGGAGCCTTCTGATGGAGGTGAATAGGACCAAGGAGAAGCTTCCGGAGAGTATGGTGGTTTACAGGTAAATGGAGCTGGGTGAGTATAGATTTGTCAGATCAGGAGGCTGATAGGAAGAAGTGGGAAGTCCTCATCTCACCTGATGCTGCAGAGTAAGGGGAAAGGGTACAGGTGCAGGCGATTACCAAAGCTCTGGACAAGGCCTAGGGGGATAATGGATCTTGGACAGCCTGGCGCTTGGGTGATAGGAGTACCCTTGTCAGATGTCCCTCCAAGAAGAGGGCAGAGGAGGTTGGATGCTCTGACGTAGTGATCGTTGAAGGGGTGAAGCTGGAGGTATTGGGTTGGGGTCCCAACGTGGGTGCAAAAAGATTACGAGGGCACCTCGATTAGCTTGGGCTGAGAGATCTTGGGCATTCCCCTACATCTGTGGAGGTCGGAGGTGATCAAAAGGGTGGCGTTTGAGGCTGGTAGTGATCGTTGAAGGGGTGAGCTGGAGGTATCGGGTTGGGGTCCCAGTCTTGAGGGCACCTCGATTAGCTTGAGTTGAGATCTCGGGCATTCCTCTACAGATGTGGAGGTCGGAGGTGATCAAAAGGGTGGCATTTGAGGCTGGTCATGTGGTTTTGGTGGAGAAGGGGGTCTTAGAGAGACCTATCTCCTCCGGGCTCATGTCCTCCTCACCCTGGAAGGCCCCCATCTCCCTCTCAAGGTGGTTCTTAATCATTGGGGGTTCCATTTTGATGTGTGGATCTGGGAAATCGGGAGACGAGGAGATGGAGCCGAGAAAGCCTGCAGGTCTTAGGTCGATGTAGTGGAGCAGGGGTTGGCGGCGGAGGGTGGTTGTTGCTGGAAAACCCTAGTGTACAGTTGGGGAAGACGGCCCAGGTGTTCAAGCTAGAGGCGGCTCGTGCTAGCGAGATGAGCCAGTCACATCCGCCCGGCGCAGTGCATGCTAAGATGTCTTCTTTGAATTTCGAGTCTCTCGGGCGGGCGGGAATTAATCAGATTGGGCTAGCAGATCTGGATTGCCTCTCTGGGCCCAATCTTGGCCCATCTTCTTCGGATCCCTCGCTTAAAGGGTCTGCAATCAAAAAGGCTTTTGGGTTGCCAACCCCTGTAGCAGCGACGACAGCCCGCTTCCCACGAAAGATGTTTGCAGGAGGTCCTCTTCGATGCTAGAAGAGCACAGGCAAGCACCTTGGGATCCGTCTATCCTTACAGGTACATGTTCCTAAGCCGATGTTGAGGAGCCGGGTAGGGATGGAGGGGCTTCTTCACCCCCTTCCTGGGGTGACCTGTGCGTCAAGGCAATTGGGTGTAGGGGTGCCTTGTTGCAGGACATTTCTTCACCTGGCAATAGGGAGGCCAAACCAGATTCAGACTTGGGTTTGACCCTGGCCCAGCTAAAGAAGACTCATAGGGCCACTACTGTGACAGCGGCGGCTTATTCACCTGAAGCCTCTTCGGTGGACGGTGCCTTCAACTCCATCTCTCCTGCAGAGCTGCGTTCCATCACGCAACTGGTGGGAATCAGCTTCGAAGGGCTCCTAGACCTGGCCATTCAACGGGTGTGAAACCGTATCAACAAGCATTCTCCAGCCAGTGGGAACACAGTCATCTCTGAGAAGTCTGCTGGACTTGTCAACCCCAGCAATCGTGTGGATGCCTTGCAAGGCCTTAAGGGTCATCTGGATAACGGGCTGTAGGCTTCCTCCCCAGGAGGTGGGGGTCTCTATGTGGGTGGGTGGAGAGGAGATGGGGTTTCCTCTGGAGGATTTGTGAGCTTTTACTCTGGGGTTTCTGGTTTTGGGCATTTGGATCTGGAAAGCTTTTGGGCTACGGGATTGTTTTGGCATCCATTTAGGTTTCTGGGTTCTTTCGGGTCCTTACACTGTGTATTCATCTTTTTAGTTTTATAATATGTGGTACCATCCACTTCACAAGTTGCTTGGTGGTTCAAACTCAGTTTTATATCAAAATCTACCAATTTCAGGTTGAAGCTCCTAGAAAGAGGGTGAAACATAGGAAGGTGATGACGGTAGCAAGGGAACTTTAAAAAATCCACGACCTTCGTAGGCGTCAACCTCTATTATGCTTCATTTGGCAATAGAAGTTGAGGGTAGATTCTAATGATAGATGGGAGACAAGGGGGGACAAGAGAAAAGCAAGTGTATTAAATGCACACTTTTCTCAAATCCAAGGTGATTTTCCCATATTGCAATCTAGAGAGACATAGGGAAGAGAGAGGGAGAGAAGACAGAGAGAGAAAAAGCTCATGAAAAGGAGCCTTTTGAGCTTTGGAAAATAACATGGGCCCCACAACGCCCCAAAAGCCAAACATCTAAATTTTCACTTTTTCAACCTCTCATTACAAACGCCACCTTAGAATGCTTGGAAAGCTAGGATTCATAGGATTACACTCTTTGCAGTTGCTTACTACCATGGTAGACCATACTACTGGCCAAACCAATGCTCACTACCATAGCAGACCATACCATTGGCCAAACAAAGGAAGAAAGGATAGGAAATCAGGCACAGATTGCTCTGGCCCAAACCGTTCGGAACGGCCAATCCAATTCGATCCCAACCAATCCGGCCCGCCGCCCTCCCTTCTTGTTCAAATGGTGTATGAACAAATTCAAAAAAATATGAGCATTTTTCTAAAAGGCTTTTTCAATATCGATCCTTGATTCCCTATAAGCATAGTAAATTTGATATAAGGATATTAGTCCCTACAAACTTAATATAATTTAGTAATAAATCCTTCTAGTTAAGAATCATTTAAAAGAAGCAAATATTCATGAAATATTCTTCAAACCAACGTTAAAACCGAGATAAATACTTGAAATGACTTAAAAAATAAAAAATCGAGCCCCGATGAATAATAAAAAATGACTTTAATGGATCAAGCCTAGTAATAATTTTTTATTTTTTATATTTTTTAGATCATCCACTCAGAGATTGGGTTGTATGGACACGAAGGGTTGGGGTAACCCAAAAAAACATTTTTTTTAGTTTGGTTGTGCCAATAGTCGGCATAGCATCCATTACTGGTGCAACAAGTAAAACTCAAAATTTAAACATAGCAACGTTTCTAAAGTGAGTTAAAGTTAACCTCATGCTTAAATATGGTAGAGTTAAGAAAATTTGATCATTAAAATCTAAAAAACTTAAGTATATAAGGACTAATATCAAAATATGCAAGATACATGGACTTATTTTGAATTGACTATGTTTATAGGGATTGATATCGAAAAAATCCCTTTTCTAAGAATTATAAAAAAGATGATTACAATCTTTGGGACAATTTAAAAGGAAAAAACTTACTATATCCGAACACAAAATTTTACAATCTTTTGCCTCACTTCTATATTTATTATTCCTTAAATAATATAATTATCATATGAATTTGTACATGTGCAACACTCAAAATTGATGAATTAGCATCATTTTAAACAAATAATTCATCAACTTTGCATGTTATCAATATACCATTTCATATTCATATTCTTTTGTGATACTTCTTGGGACAAATATGGAAATGTGACAAAGGAATGTAAAAAATTAAAAGGCTACAGCAATCCACTATGATGATATAATATACAACAAACAAACATACAAAGAATTATTAGAATGCCTTCACTGGAGTCGATCCAATCGCCATGGGGTATTCTTGGAGATACTCTAACGCATCACCATGGCACAAAGTCATGACAATGATTGCATCTAAGGGGCTGTTGCCATGATGAAGTCGTTAGGATGTCTTCTTTGGAGCTGATCTGAACCCTAAAGCCAAACATAATAACAAATGAGAAAAAAAGAGGAGAGAGAAAGAGAATGCTTAGAGAGGGGGGGCTGAGAATAGGTTAGGATGGGGGGTCAAAATGGCCAAAGGGGGTAATTTTAACCCCAAAGCCATCCCCAATCCCTAACTAGCTGTTGGAGGTCCTCTCCAACAACTAGTTTAACTAGCCATTGGGGCCCCAACGACTAGCCAGGATCAGCTAGATTAGCCGATCCATGGCTAATCCACACTTGGATCAGCCGATCCAATTGATCCTAGCGGATCTAACTTTAGATCCACAAGAGCCGAAGCAAGGTAGGATCGATTAGAAGAAAAATGGATCGGATGGTTCGCTCCAATCCGATCCTGACACTCCAGGGTCCGTTCCGATTGATCCTGACACTCTAGGGGCCAAACTAACACTATTGATGAATTTGTGAACCTTATCATCTCAAAAAGAACCCTTCTTTTGCCTGCCAAGCGCCAACAAGCCTCATTAGGTCTTGGTAGTAAATGAAACGTTCCCATGAAATGGAGAGCTCGCCAAAAATATATGCTTAAACCCTTTGAGCTTGAGTCATTAGGGTCCCAAGCCAACACCACCTTAGAGATACCATCATGGAAGTCACAATATAACAAAAAGAACATGAACAATTGGATAAATGCATTAAGGACATGGGTAGTTGAGAGAGGTGTTTACAGCAAACATGAGATTTCCTTTTCAAGAAACAAATACAAACATATATGTGTATTTATTGCTAATATGCAAACACCAATACACCATCCAATAAAAGGAGCATCTAAGTAATGAGCAGACTTGACTGTCATTCCTTGAAAAAAAGGAGGGGGGGGAACCGTTATCTGTCCATTCTTCTACACCACAGAGAAAAGGATACCACTAATAGAAAATTCAAACCGCACCATACGTCAGAGACAAAAGCCAACCAGCCCATTGTCCAGAAAACATAATGAAACACTAGTTCCAAAGCATAGACTCATCACCAAGCCAACCATTTGTTATAAATGACACATTATCTGAGCAAGAACAAATGGGTCAGGGTCAGAATCGAAAAGTAGAAACAGACTCAAAAACAGATTTTCTCTTTCCATTTTCATTTCACCATTTTATTCAAAACAGATGTTCCTCAAAATCCTTATTGACTTTGAAGGCAAGCCCATTTGATTAGAGAGGCTCTCAAGTGATGTACCAGGAGGGGGGAATCTTTACATGACAAGCCTCTCCCCATGGGTTCCCTGCAAAAGCTGGGGTGGGACAAAAAGTAAACCACCAACCCTCTCGAGCCATGGGCTCATGCTCATGCTGGGCTTGCCCCATTACCTCGGTTTTTAAAAATTTAATAATATATTTACTATTATAAATACCAAAGATAAGCATTATCAGAAGTTACCAGAAAGCCGATATGGAAAAGTAGTTCTTGCATCCACTTCCTATCAGTTATTGGAAATTTCCAATTCCAATAGAAAATATACTTCAGTAGTAAAATATGCTTTTGAATTTGATCCTGGAGTGTTGGGTTAGAAATTGGATGGTCAGGTTAACATTTGCAGCCAATGTCCCACCACCTTATAGAATATCTTCTTCCCAATGGTACCTACTATGCTTATAAGCAATTTATCAAACTAAATGGAGAAGTTACCCACCTCCAAAAACTCAATTTCCTACTGATTCTGGCATTTCTGAATCGGGTTCCGAGAAACATCAAATAAATGTTTTCCCTCCTCATTGTTGTCAAGGCGTGCACCTAGGCATTGCCAGCATGCAAAGGCGCCCCTCACAGGCCAAGGCACATGGGCACCTAGTTTACGGCGCAAAAGGCAGGCCAGGCAGTCCACCTAGGCACCCAGGCAGGCCAGGTGAACCACTTGGGCCGCTTAGTCTTGGATCGGATCTGCTTCTTAAGCTCCTCTTTGCCCATCTCATCCCATTCCACCCTCAAGACGCCCGAGAACCCCCAATCCCCTCTATGCCTATTACTGCTAGGGTTTCAGAACACCTCCCATTGCACTGCCTCCCAGCTGCCGACCGCCACCGCCTCTCCACCGTCGATTGTTGGCGTCTGGTGCCAGCAAGTTTAGTTCCTCTCTCTCTCTCTCTCTCTCTCTCTCTCTCTCCATATACCCCTTCTCTGTGTCTCAATCTCCCTCTCCTTGGCTCTCTCTATGTAGAACAGTGCACGTACGGTCCACAGTGCACTGACAGTGCACACACATGACACCCCCCCTTCCTTTCTCTCTATTTCTCTCACAAAGTGGGCGCCTAGGTGTCGCCTAACACCTTGGGTTGCCTTGTCACCTTAACAACTGTCCCCTTTCCAATAAATCTTCCCATCGAACTCATAAATGTTTGATAAAAATCAGAATCGGAAATGGAAACATGAATTTCTGTATCTGGTTTCCTATAACATGTCAATTTATTGAATAATATTATATATTTTATATTCAATTTTAAACACACGCATTGCTTTTACCTAGGGCCATGCACGGTTCAGTTCAGTTTGACTAGGGGAAAACTTCTCCAAGCAGAATATACATAAGAAACCAAACTGAAAAAGTTCAGTTCAGTTGAGTTTAATTTAGTTAAACCAAAATATTAATATTTAATAATTAAAAAAACCTATTTTGGTGCCTCCAGGTCCCAGAACTGAACTTGGTTCACAGTTCACCCAGCTGAATCCATGGATCTGGGCGTGCTGTGCAATGGAAGAGGAAGCATGGTAGCTGGTCCCCTGAGATGGAGTGACCTTATTGGTGCTCTCCCTCTTCAACTTTTTGAATTACCGGTGTAGGACAAATCAAAAGGGGGAAGAGCACTGGGCGGCAGGTCTCCCTCTTTCCCTTTTAGATTTGTCCCATACCGGACAGATGAAAACGAGGAATAGTAGAGTGCCTATAAAGGCACCCACCCTGCTCCCCTAAAAAAAGCCCAAGGGCGTGGTTCAACTAGATAGCGGGACTGGCTTACTGGGACTTTGGATTAAAAAATGTGTTAAATATAATTATATAGTATAGAAAATAGATCATATAACTTGGTTCAAAACAATTTTATGGTTTGGTTCAGGTACAAGAACTTCTGAAACTGAACTAAACCCGATGAATTTTTTAACTGAACCTAACAGGACTAAATCAATTGATTTGGTTCAGTTTTGTTTTTCAGTTTGAACGGAATGATACATAGCCCTATTTTTACCAAGGGCCGGCCCTCTTGAGAGGCAACCAGCCCAATAGAAGGCTGGCTGAACATTCTAGCAAACATGCAAGGGAAAGGGGAATACCAGCCCTGAATAGTCAGGTGGCTACCCTGCTGCATTTGTCAAGTTGTTATGATAGCCACCAGCATATGCACCATGCATAAGCAAACAGGGTTCTCCAATTGTGCATGCAATTGGATGGCTCCAATTGCAGTGCCTGGTATTGTGGAATTTGCAGCCCCTATTTACTTTTGAGAAAATGGAGGCTACGACCCTTTTATTTCCCCTTGCTCCCTTACTCTCCTAAGTTGAGCATGTGCTCCCATGGGCTGGCACTATGTCAGCCTAAAAGAACAGGGCTATGGTTCTATTGTGATATGTGACCAGTATAAAAGTTTAAACTTTACATTCAATCTTGGAAACATCTGAATCAAACTTTGACTCCACTAAAAAGTTGGAATTAGAAACAAGTGACCTTGACTTCATTTCTTATTCCAATTATTCTCATTGGAATCTGAGTCAGAAACACGCCATCCTGGATCCCTTGATGCCCCACATCCAGAAAGTTTCTTGAGAGCAAGGCAATCAAATCATAGAGCTCACACCAAAGATATACAAACTAATAACACCAGATTATTCCTAGCTAAACTAAGATTTCCTCAGGAAAAAAAGGTACAAGAAACTTCAAATCAACTAACCCATTTGAAAATTAGTGGACTTCAAATTCCAGTTCAAATATGAAAGCTCACAAAAAGATCACCAGCAAACTGGAGAAAATCATGTCAATTTCAACTGATGCGAAAACAACCCACCATTATCAACCATTACCAATATAATAATTGATTCCCAAGTTTCATCGATGAACTGAGTCAACTACTAACTTCCAGCATCGCAAAAACCTCCATTTTCACCAATGTCTTTTATCTAGGCAAAACCTTCCACCTACTAAGCACAAAGGCCATCTCATCAGGGTTAATCCTCCACGACCAATCCCTTACCCCATAAACAAATGAAGTAGAAAAGTGGTTGTCACTGTCACCTAATGGATAATCTCAGTTTCCTCGTAAGCAAGTGCAAGAGAATGGATTTTATCACAATTTTTATCACAATTGCCAGTGCCTTATCCCATTTATATACGGTCAGCCTGTCTGTAGTTAAACTTCGAGAGGTCAGGTCCTTTCTTACTTCATCAAACCATCCGATTTTAGGCCTTCTTCAAGTTCTTTTCCCATCCTCCACTTGAATCTGGCACCAAACTTGGGTGATGGTGCACATGACCAATGCATCTAAGCCTATTTCCCCTAAGCTTAATGTCAACTGGAGCTACATTTAGATCCCTTGTATACATTCATTTTGGGTCTAAACAAGTCTGTGCAACCCAGACATATCTCCATAGAACAATCCTATAAGCCTACTTTTCCTCCCCCCCCCCCCAACCAAAAAAAAAGTCAATTCCTTTCTGCACACTTTTATCCACAAAGCAGAGAACAAGTATACTTTACCAATCATCAAGATTCTTCTGTGAATCTAAGATATTGCATCACACGCGATTGCAGCCCCTTTTAATTCATGTGGCAGTTAAAGTTTTATAGGATACATCCAGAAGTGGGTTAATAACTTAATATCCATAAGGTATTCTTTGAACCAGTGGTCTATGAACTGGTAGGGCATGGGACACTTCTAAAAGAATACTAGCATTTACAAAGTAATAGCTGAACGAGCGGCATATGATCTTGTAGCTTTTCCATTTTCCTGTCCAGTCTAGACAGCATACTAGTAATCCATCATCATCATCGTCAAAGCCTTATCCCATGCATTTGGAGTCGGCTACATGAATCATGTCCCGCCATCTTAATCTATCCAAACGCCAAACTTGAGGTAGTACGTAGCAAACACCAAGTCCTTTCTAACTACATCTAACAACCTCATCTTAAGTCTTCCTCGATGTTTTCTACCCTCCTCCACTATAATTATATCACACCTCTTAACTAGTGCTAAACTTGGGTAACGATGTACATGACCAGACCATCGCAGTCTATTCTCCCTAAGCTTATGTCAATAGGAGCTATACCTAAATCCTTACATATATATTCATTCCTAATTTTATCTTTTCTAGTCATCCCACAGATCCACCTTAACATCCTCATCTCCGAAACACAATGTTTGCACATCATCCTTTCTCACAACCCAACACTCGGAACCATGTAACATAGCAGGTCTCACAGTTGTTCTATAAAACTTGTCTTTGAGTTTTGAAGGGACCCGTCGATCACAAAGAATTCCAAATGTACTTCTCCACTTTAGCCAACTTGCCTTGACTCTATGAGCGACATCTTCTTGGATCTCTCCATTATCTTGAATAATAGGTCCTACTCATGGAATTTAAAACATAATTGAGATATCATAATTCCCAATCATGGAATTTAAAAAAGCGACTTTGTTTGAAATCTTTGACCTTCTCCATGCCTCAGATAGCACAAAGAGGAAGGAGAAATGGACTTCACTACAGAAACTCTTGCAGAAACATTGACCTATGATGTGCCTCAAGAACCTATGTTCATTAAAATAATAAACTCTAAACATCCCAATAAACTAACCTAAGACAGTTCCAAGCGAGGTGATATTATCTACAAGGTTCCTGTGGCTTGAGTGAATTCCTGATATCGATCATAAGTATTTCAGCAAAATGACAAAAACACATCTAACTGTAAAAGAAGATAAAAAAGATATGGCCATACAGTCACTCTCCCTTATTCCCTCTGTTTGGACCAAGTGGGTTCCACAGCTATGCTTTGGAAATTCAACGGGAAGTAAAAAAAAGAAGTGCATGTGATATATGCATATCAAATGTGGAATTGGAGTGGGACCAAGAAAGAAGGATATTTCTGTTATAGAGATGCACATTGGATAGAAAAGCTCAGATGACGACAAAACTCATAAAAAGCTGGGTTGCTTACTAAATGGAACAAAAGCTGTCAGAGATAGCCAAAATGTCTGAAAGAGGAGAGAATAAGAAAAAAAAAACCCTGTCAAACCCACCCTATGGAAATGCAACTAAGAAAAAATAAAATAAAAAAAGGACTTACATTTGGCCCAGGTTGGTAAGATCAAGGTCAGGAGCAAGCTCTTGCACAATATCATTTGGAGGTTGGCCACATTCCTGCATTTTCTGCATAAGCTCAATGATTTTGGAAAAGTTACCAGAATCATTTTCATAAACTTCATTGAGCGTTAGCATAAGCTGATATTGGTGACTGTAGCGCTCATAATCTTCAGACTTTAGTCCATCTCTATGTTCCTCCAACCACTTTGGATATCTTTCTGCAATCTCTTTCATAGGCTCGTGAAGGATCTCCTTAGATAATAGTTGCTGCATCATGGTCTCCACTATAGACTCCATGTCCTACAAAAAAGAGAGCACTTAAAGTGGATTCTAATCAAATAATTGAGCAGATAGAAATCATCAAAAAGTAAAAAATCTGATTGAAAAGTATAGTGACCTTTTACATGACAAATAATAGTTCAAATAAGGTCACAATTCTTAAACAGGACAAACTATGATGAAGGCATATATTAGGACTCCACTAATTAGCTACAACAAGGCATACATCATTTGCAATTTGCCAAGGTTGGTCTTTTACATTTGCTGACGACTTGTTGCCTTTCTCTCCAGTAGATGTAAACAAAATAGTGCACTTGAAATGTTTCCCAAGCTATTAGAATGGATTTTGTTGTGCCTTAAAGTTAATTTCCAGAAATACAGTGAACAGGAATAGCGGAAGGTAGAAACAAAATAACTTTGCTCGCTTAAAAACTTTTGTATTGTGGGACTTGCATTGTATAATGGATACATTATAATTTGCAAATGAGGACATGAATTATACAAAATGTTAGCCAAAAGCCAGAGGGATGGAAAATGAAGTTCTTGCATCCAATAATGTTTTAGAAGGCAAAGGTGTATGTTGAGGTGCTCATGTTAAGTGAAGCATAAACAGGCCTTAAGGCATGCATCATAAGCCAAGTGAAAATCCATCTGAAAATTATCAATGATTAAACTAAACTTGCAGAAAGAAGGGAGGAGTTCGAGAAAATATTTGCATTCTGACCAACCAAATGAAATTGATTTGCCGGGTGGGATCACCAAGTGGCTCCCATCCTCACCAGGTGGTCTTTACCAACCCAGTGAGGATGAGAAGCCCCATCCACAAGTGAACTCCTGCCCCAGGAGGCTCCCCACCCTCACCGGGTTGGGTTTCTCCACCTGGTGAGGGTGGAGAGTCCCGCCACAAGGTGGAAACTTCCTTTCACAATGAGACTGCAGGTCTCTCTCCCTCTCTCTCTCTCTCTTCTCTCTCTCACACACACACACACGCACACACATTTTTTATATAAAATCGGGGCCAGCCCCCTTCTCTTCTATTATGATGTTGTTGCTGGTACTTGTCCGCTCCTCTTTTTCTCTTAGCGGGTGCTGGCATTCTCAACATTTCCCCGGAAAATAAAGAATCATGGGAAGTATTTCCTCGGGGAATAAAAAATCACAGGAAGTATTTTCTCAAGAAACAAAAACATATGTTTGCAAATCTCATAGGAAAATGGGTGGAAAATAAAAAGTGAAGGGAGGATCCAACATGGGGAGGGAGAAAAAGATGCAACAATAGAAATAGAATTACGGGAAGTAATCCCCCATGAGTTAACCTTCAATCAACGCAATTCACAGCATGCTCCTACTTCCAAATATACAATGAAGCTTAATTAGGCTTCAATTGATGTTTAATTTAAGTAATTAGACAAAAGTTCCAATTTTTAACCGTTAATTAGGGTCTAAAGTTGAGGGTTGTCTATTTTACTAAGAAAACGAACGTAAATGATCTAATAATTAGTTAACAACTCAAAAACAATATAAATATTTAAAATATATATCATATCTTCTTTTTTTCTTCCACCCAAAACGGCCAAAACGTCTCCGGCAGCAGGCTACAACGGCGGTGGGAAGCGGCGGCGGCGACGACAGGTGGCAGCGGCGGCAACTTCTCCTCCTTCCCTTCCCCTCCAAAAACCCATCACCCCTCTCACATATCTAATTCTGCAAGAGGGGAAAGTGACGGGTACCGGGCCGGTACCGGCCCGGTACAGTATTTTTTTTTTTTTACCAGTACTGGCCATTTCAGGCCGTACCGGTACTGCCAACCATGGTGGAGAGAGGTGATATACTCGAATCTTAACCTGATTCGAAGTCCGGACTCCCTAAAGGCTAATCCCAAGCTCTCATAATCCAAGAAACAAAATAAATAAAACCGACCTATATATTTCTCCGAATAAAAATAAAACTCAAATAGACAAAAAATTCCTAGGAGAGATTACTAGGTGCAGGTCCAAACAATAAATGCCTAAATATCGCCATCCTCTTCCCTGCATCGTCCTACATCACTTTGTCTATCCTCTTTATTTTAGTCAGAAATGAAGTGATAAAATATTATTATTTTTTTACTTTCAGTCCTTATGATCATTTAATATTTCATGTTAGTCCCTAAAATCTTCATATTTATTTTAAATATCCCACAATCCCTAAACCCTCCTTAAAAGGTCCCTCTAGTTAGTAACCATTTAAAGAAAGGAATACACTACATGGAAGGAATATTCTGTAAATATTCTATTTTTTACCAGTTTTTAACTGCAGCGACGCTGTAAAGAGGTTTCAAAGATTATAGGGGGTTTAAAATAAATATGAAGATTTTAGGGACTAATACAAAACATGGAAAGATAATAAGGATGGAGAAGTAAAAGACTGTAACATATTTGCAAGACAATTTCCTTTGGCATATACTATTTGCATATGGCATTGTTTTAATCAATGAAAATATCAAAGGTTTCAATGGAGTTGTGGAGAGTATTAGACTCGGGGAGGCTAGCTAGGTTAGGAGGATGAGAGGGGAAGGTAGTAGAGTGATAGCAGATAGGAGTGATCTGCTAGATGAGGAGGGTGGATTCAAGTCAGGGGAAAGAAATATCATAGGACTGCTACCAGGAGGAATCCTTTGCAGTCGAGTCTTCTGGTGGAGAAAGACGTTTGTATTACGTGTCTGATCATTTGGCTAAGTTCTGTAAGGATGAAGTCAAGTGCATCCTATGCAGCAGAGTTGGTCATAGGAGATGGGCTTGTCCTAGCAGTAAGCTTCAAAAAGAAGATGGAAACTCCAGAGGAGACAACCAACATGGTTCAAAAGGCAAAGTTTGGACACTTGCAAGAGAAGAAAGTCTTAACTGGTATTATTGAAGTACCATGGTCACCAAAGGTGGTGGAGGCAAGATGCAAGATGAAAGACTGTGGTGTTGTCTTTTGATCAAATCTCCTGATATCTCTGCTCAAATCATGGTTTGCCGTACTGGATCGACTCGTGCAGACTTAGGCGACACATACCGTATCATGGCGAACCTGAGTCGGTTCAGCTCGACCAAGTCTGCGATTTTTCCATGTGACTCGGCCGAATCTGTGCAAGTCGACCCGACTCGGACTGACTTGTACCGGACCATGGGAGATCTGAGTCGGTCCGACTCTTCGAGTCGGCGAACCCTGGCTCAGATGCAAGACACTGAAGCTAGTTTACAGTGTGCAATGCAGAGATGATATCCTTTTCTCAAGGGTTGGTGGCTTCGTCAGATTGATTCTCATTCTTTTCTAGTGATGACTTCCCTGCCTGGAGAGATGAGCTTTGCTCTGAATAAATCAGAGAGCTGGAGAATCTCACAATGTGTTTCTTACCATGGAAGCTTGAAGATGGTACTGTTCCTACTCAAGAAGGTGCGAAGATTTGGTGCAGTAAGGAGTTCCACTCCACCTGTGGAATTCAGGCACTTTCCATTCAATAGTTTCTAAGTTTGGAATTCTGAGCACAATCGATGTGAAGACTTTGAAAGGGGAAGTTTTGAGTTATGTGAGGGTGTTGGTTGAAGTTGTGGAAGCTGAAGAAGTCCCAGAGAAACTTAATATTCTGGTGGTGGGTAAAGTATTATGGGTCATGATCAAGAAGGAAGATGCTACAGCCTCTGTTGGACAATCTGAGCATCCCTCTCCTAATGTTCAATGGACATGGGCAGAGGTGTCTCTGAATACAAGAGGTACTGCCAGGCCAGAGACTTCGGTCAAGGAACAGGGGAGCCAGAGAACAGAGATGTAAAGGTGCAGAGAGTCAAAGAGACTGAGCAGAGATGGTCCCGAGCTATTGAGTTGGAAGACGTAGGCATATGAACTCAGCCAGAGTTGACAATTTGGGAGTCAGAAGGTTACCAGGTTGTCAGGAGGATTGATGATGGTTGGTAGGCTAGTAACGAGGGAGAGTGGCGCTCATGGCCCCTTGGTTGAGGGTCCCGGGCAATTTCTATTGGGCAGATCTATCCTATCTGCTGGGGATGGCGTTGCAGTGCTTGAGGCGAGAATTGCAGGGGTGATTTCATATGGTCCCGAGGAGATCGTGGTGCACATAGCGGGAGATGGGGAAGGGGTTGTTTCAGGTAAGGATGATAAACAGTGTCGGGCCAAAGATCCTATCTGTTTAGGACTTAACCCAAGCCTGCCCATTTCTCTTCAAGCGGATCCTGACTTAGTTTTGGACAGTCTTTGTCCATTTCGAACCGGCCAGGCTAGCCGGTTGAGAGTCTGGACCATCATCTTTCACCTGGTGAGGGCGAAGGGAGTTCCTGTTGAGGGTTGCAGACCAGCAAGAAGCAGGTCAAGATGCTTACAATAAGAAGCTCTCGTTTCAAGCTTTGACACTATTGCAGCAGAGTCTCTTCTCTTCTCATCAGTGGAGACTGGAGAGAGGCGATTCTTCCATAATTCCTTTTCCTGCATCTTTTTCTGCGGGTTCTTTCAATACAGTGGGTTTGACCTTTGCAGGAGAAGAATGGAATAAGGCTGTGACCTCTATGAAGGATGCAGGGGGACTGCACTTCGAAGATGGTGAGCTTGCAAAGGGACTCAGATGTGAGCCGGTTATGAGGTATAATTTGGGAGAACAATGGGCAGCAGGAAACAGAGGATCAGTTACAGCAGCAAGTTCATCTTGACAGCAGTCGCAGCAAGAAGGCCAACACGGGGATCGGACTCGGATCGGATCGGTCCCCACAGAGCCGATCGACCGATCCGATCCGATCTGATCCCGGACCGATCCAAGCCGATCCAGTCCAGTGTGCCCGAGTCAATTGAAAAAAGAGAAAAATAGGGAAAATAGAAAAAAAGGGTCTAAAAATCAGGAAAAATGCAAAAAAAAAAATCAGAAAATTTATATTTAGCCAAAAAACTTATCCAGGACATCGTGTAAGCCCTTAGAATTTTATTAACTTTGAAAAAGCTTGAATACATGGGGGGAAGGGGGCATAAAACCTTACCCCTGAGTATTACATGAGAGTAAAAAAATAAATAAACACAAACAAATTTAGAGAGCTTTGGAGAGCAAGAGAGCTTTGAGTTTGAGAGAGTATGAGAGCTTAGAGAGAGATTACAGAGAGAGAATGATATTTTAGAGAGAGAGAGAGAGAGAAATGAGAGTTTGTGTGTGAATGTGGGAGAGCAAGGGTGGTGGTGGGTGGGTTGGGGGGGGGGGGGGGGGGGGGGGGGGGGGGGGGGGGGGGGGGGTGGTTGTTATAGGCTATCGAAGGGGCTTAGAAGCCTGTTACGGATAGCAAACGGCTACTTCAGAACTAGCCGTTGGGAGCCTAGATCGGCCAATCCCCGTCCCACCTCGCTGGGTCGGGGCTCAGGATCGGATCGGCCAATCTGATCCGATCCCAGCCGATCTGACACACCTTGAGTAGCAGTGAGGGAGAAGGTGAGACTGTAGGAGGTTGTGATCTCTTAGGAGGCTCCTTTAAGGGAGCTGAATCTAAGATGATTGTTCCTTATGTTTCGGACATGGACCCTCTTGCTGTGTTACATCCGAACATGAATGATGAATGGACTAAGGAGATAATTGGTTTGAGCAAAAGGTTGGTGTCTCCTTTCTGGGAAGGGAGGACACTATCAGAAGTTTCCTTAAAAGGATCAAAAGAAGTGAGGCTTTACAAAGTTCTGTGAAAAGGAAAGGACAAGGTGGAGGTGTTGAGATAGGCAAGAGGGAACCTAACTATGTTAAGAACAATGAAGTTTTTGACTCCCCTAGGAAGAAGAAAGGGAAAATGGTGGTGGGGAGGAGCTTCGATTGATAATGAAACTTCTATCTTGGAACATTAGAGCTCTAAACAGTGGCCTCAAGATCAGGGCTGTCAAGGATTACTCAAGGACTCTTAAATTGGATTGCATTTTTTACAAGAGAGCAAGATGAAGGATGTGAAGGATCAACTGATTAGGAGAATTGGGGGTTCTTTCTTGTCAGGTTGTGCTTTTATCCTTACAGATGGTCATAGAGGGGGCCAATTAATTCTTTGGAATGACAGCAAATTCAAGAGCAGTGTATGTGATCTTGGTGACCTTAGTATTTCTATCAGGTTCTCCACTTCTTATAATAGGGCCAAGTGGGTGGTCACGTCAGTCTAGGGATCTCACAGATGCTTGGTGCACACAGGGGATATTAACTGTGTCAGGTTCCCTTGGGAAAGACCTGGGAGGCAGAGATGGAGTAGGGAAATGGAGATGTTGGGACAGTAGATTAGGGACTGTGAAATGATTGATTTGGAGATCTCGGACAGACGGCCGACATGGTCGAATCTTCAGCAGCATAGTATACAATCCAGAATAGATAGAATGCTTATTTCCCCAAAGTGGTTGAAGACTTTTCCCTTCACTCATGTTAAGGGGTTAAACAGAATTGTGCCTGACCATATCCCTTTACATCTGAGGACAGATGATGATGATAACAGAAGAAGATTATTCAGGTATGAGATGACTTCGCACAAACAGGAATATTTTAAGGGTTTGGTATCTCAGTTATGGAGAGAAGCACCTTCAGCTAATTTTGCTTGTGCATCATTCTCATTGAAACTTAAATGGATAAGGAAATGCATCAAGCAGTGGGCAAAACAGACCTTTAGGGAAGATTCTTAATCAAAATTGATGAGTTAGAAGAAAAAGGTGAACAACAGTCCTTATCTACGGAGGAGATCCAAGTTTTGAAGACTTAACAAGAAAGAGTATAATGATTGGCTGATAAGGGAGGAGATTAAATGGAAACAGAGAGCCAAAGAACATTGGCTTAGAGAAAGTGATAATAACTCAGCCTTTTTTCATGTAGTGGCTAGTGCTAGGAAGAGAAATTTAAAGATAGATCAGGTTATGGTGGATAATGAACAGATTCATTGTGAGAAGGGAATCGGGAGGCTTTTATCAACTCTTATAGACAGCTTATTCGAGAAGGCAGCTTGTGGAGACCTCATCTACTAGATGGAGTCCTTCCTAAATTCAAAACAGTGATGTAGAGCTGCTTATGTGCCTTCCATTACATGAGGATGAGGTTAAGGAGGCGGTGTTCAATTTGAATGTTAACAAATCCCCTGGCCCAAATGGTCTTTCATTAGGATTTTATCAATTCCTTTGGGACACAATTAAAGAAGACCTTATGAAAGTTGTGAAGGAATTCCAAGACAGACCACTCAGCATTTTTTCGAGAAAAACGTGGATTATACCAGCAATTTTATTGAAAAATAAATAGAGGAGGTACAATCAAGTAGATTGGAGATATTCCAATCTAAGAAATAAAACAGGCCACTTAGCATTAAATGCTTTAATTCAACACACATTGTTCTCATTCCCAAGAAAGGTGTTAAACAAGTGACTGAATATAGACCAATTAGTTTGTCGAATGGATGTCATAAAACCATCACAAAACTCTTGGCTGACCGTCTTAAAAAGGTCCTTGTGCATGTAGTTGGAAGAACCAATCAGCTTTCATGGAAGGGAGATTTATTTTAGATAACTACATGGCAGCACATGAAGCATTGCATTATCAGAAAACAGAAACATGAAAGAAGTTGTTTTGAAGTTAAACTTTGAAAAGGCATATGTTAGAGTTAATTGGCTGTGTACCAGCAACGCTTTGGGTCTGATGGGGTTTAGACATAAGTGGATTGGTTGGATAATGAGTTGTATTACATCCCCTTGATTTTCCATTCTCGTTAATGGGGAACCTTGGAGGTATTTCAGCAGTTCAAGAGGATTGAGGCAGGAAGATCCTATCTCAACACTTCAATTTCTTATTGTGGGACAGATTTTGAGTTCCTTATGGGACAGAGCAGCAAATCAAGGTAGAATCGATGGTTTTTTGTACTAAGAGAAACAGAATTCAACTAACTCATCTTCAGTTCACTGATGACACGCTAATATTCACCTCTGAAGAGGACAACATGATCCATAATATTAAGAATCTTTTGTTGCTAACGGAAGCTATTACAGGGCTCAAGATCAATTTTGACAAATCTGAGGTGGCAGGTATTAAGGCAGGTATTAATATGACTCGGGAAAGTTTGATGAACATAGCTGATAATATGGGTTGCAAAAGGTCTCAATTCCCTATCAGATATTTAGGCTTGCCTTTGACTGTGGTTGCCATCAAGGTGAGAGATTGGGATGGGTGTACTAGAAAGTTTGATCAAAGATTGGAAGGATGGAAAGTGTAGCTTCTCTCAGCAGGAGGTAGATGGGTTCTCTTCAAGAATATGCTTTCATCTCTGCCTAATTATTATATTGCCATTTTCAAAATTTCAAAGACTGTTGACAGGATTATTGAAGCTGCTAGATGTTCCCTTTTTTTGTCGCGGAGGGGGGGGGGTGTGGTTGGGGTGGGGAGGGAGAGGGAGAGGGAGAGGAGAGGAGGTCTCCATTTAATAAGATGGGATAGTGAATGTAGAAGTAAAGAGCAAGGAGGGGCTGGGTTATGTAAAATTGGTCTCTTTTAAGGCAATGTTGGCAAAATCGTTGTGGACAATGGGAGATGAGGTAGAGTCTTTCTGGGTGAAGATTGTTAAAGAGAAATACTTGAGACACTTCAGCAGATGGTGTCTTATCCCTTCCAGAAACTCCAACCTGTCACCTGTTTGGAAACATATTCTTAAAGCGGCAGATCTAATCTCAGTTTCAACTTCTTATCAAGTAGGGAATGGCTAAGATAGTCGCTTCTGGCAAGACAAGTGTTGTACAGACTCGTCTTTTGGTAGACAGTTCGGAATTTGTATCAAATTGTGTCTGATAAAGGGGCTACAGTGGCACAAATCCTGGCTAATGATTCTGCAGGCCTATGGAATTTTAGGCTAAGAAGAGACACTACATATTCAGAAACGGAAGAATTGGTTAAGATATTTGAAATCATCAACCATGTACAACTGTCAAACAGTCAACAGGATAGAACAATATGGAGATGGAATGGGTATGAGAAATTTTTCTGTCAATTCTCTAGTGAGAGTGCTTGATGATGGAGGGTGCAGGGTATGGTGGAAAAATCTTGTTTGGTCCTAATTATTCCTTAATAAAATTAAGCTATTTATGTGGAAAGTAGCATGGAGAAGATTGCCAACTAGTGACAGGATTAAAAGTATATGGAGTATCCCTGGTTTCATATTTACTTTCTGTGGTCTTCATGAGGAAAGTCAAGAGCATTTATTTTGTAACTGTGGTATTATTGTTGGGCTTTGGAGAATTCTATGCAAAGCGTTGAGTCTCATTTAGGTGGAACATGATACTGTGCTGGATATGCTCAAATGGTGGTAGAAAGCTGTCCATGTAACTCTCAGAAGGATGTTTGGGCCTTATTTTTCCCTGCCATGTTGTAGTCAGCGTGGTTTGCAAGAAATAGAAGAAAGTATGGTGGTGACTTCAACAATACCTTTGATATCCTGCAAAGGGCTGTTACTTTTGTCGAAGGCGCACGAATGGCATAGCCTTATTTCTTTATTAACTTTTTGTTATCAGTTTCCTCTGTCTTATCTCCTTTATAGGATAGAGTTGCCTGCTATGTAGTGCTTCTTGTGCTTTCTTTGGGCTGAGGTGGCCCTTGGGTTTTCCTACTGTTCTGTATTCTATTTTCTAATTTTAAATGAATCCTGACTTTTTGTCACCTTCTGAAGAAACAGTTAGAATAGTGGAGGGATGTTTTAGAATAAAAGTACCTTAGGATTAGTCAAACTAAATTAACTTTACTAACATCCAAAAGTAATAACTTTCAATATTCAGATTTATTAATTCAAGAGAATGGAGACATCCAAGAGGATGTCATATAGAGGGTTAGTGCATGTTGCTTCTAGTGGAGAAGTACCTCTATAGTCTATGCAATTGACAAAGTCTACTTGAAGCTCAAAAGGAAGTTATATATAACATTATAACATTATAACTATGCTGTATAGGACTAAGTATTGAGAAATGAAGAAAAAATACATACAAAAAATGAGTATAGCAGGCATCAGGATTGATGGGTGTGCAAAAAGACTAGAAAGGATAAGATTCAGAATGATTGTTATATGTGGGGACCTAGAGGTAGCTCCATTTGATGTTAAGCTTAGGGAAAATAGGGTTAGATGGTTCAGTCATGTGCATCCTCGCCCAAGTTTAGCGCCAGTTAGAAGGTGTAGAAGTTGGAAAAAGAACTCAGGGAAGGCCGAAAATAATATGGTTTGACATTGTAAGAGAAGACATGACCTTCCTACGTTTAACTACCAATATGACATAGGAAAGATTGAAGCGGTGGGCAAGATCCATCGAAGCCACCTCAAATCAATGGGAATGAGGCTATTATGATATGATGGCAACAACTGATGACGATGATGATGGTGATGAAGATGATAGATTAAACACTATAAATTATATGTTCTGTATAAAGTAGTCTTTAAAATTATTATCCAAACCTCAGACTTGGACATGACATGATTGTATTTGGTTCAGATTCTGATGGCTAATCAGAAATTTTGTCCCAAAACAGAGAATTAATTCAAAATTGAGCCAACTCATGAAATTATTGGGTTCCTTTTAAAGGACTGAGCCCAACAATACAGAAATAAATTTAAAGATCAAAGTGATGACAGATATCATCTATGTCTATGTATCATGATTCTGAACTATAACTGGAGGTTCTGATTTGTAAGTGTGAAAGCAAAAAGACACCATACGATAGACACCATGGCATGACAATTCTTGGAACTCTGCTTATAACTCTGTGAAACCTCATAACTAAAACTTCGACAAACTAAAATTCACAAAAAAAAAGAAAGGATTTCATGGGTAGAGAAGAGAGCGTAAATCTCCAGAGAGTTAGAAAGCTGCATGAGAAACCTGCATTTGAACTGTGATATTTCTTGCTCTTGGACGTGATACTTAGGTCTCCATGGAAACCTTCAGATCCAATCATAATGTCAGGGACATCCCCGAAGCCTTTTTCCCATTAATATACAAGGTATTCAATTTTATTTCTACACCTGTCACTAACATTGCGTTTTATTTTTATTCATGTCGAATGCACAAAAATGGAAGAGATGAACCTAATTAACATGCAAACTAAATATTCTAAATCGCATGTGGTTGCTCATAAATCAAGTCGAAAATGTGGAATTTTATGAAACAAGATAACTTCCAGAAAAAGTAATAATTTTAACTTCCAAGAAAATTTTATGAAACAAGTGGAGCGACATGCATCCAATAACCGCCGAGAAAACGCAAACTATCAACAAATTCTACAGAGGAAGCAACAGATAGGAACACGCGAAACCACCGGAAAGTCTTCACCAATACCTGAGAACCGGCAATCTCCTCAAACTGCTTAACAAAATCCTCCATGATGCCGTCCTTATCCAGGTCCTCGACGCCGCCGGCCCTCGGCCCCTGCGCCCCCAAGGTCGACTCCAGCCCCAGGACGGCCTGCTGGGTCTGCTGGGTCAACATGGCAAGCGCCTCGGAAGCATGGGAGGCAACTTTCTGAGGCGCCCCGCCAGCTCTCCCCACCGGCCTCCCCTTCTTCTTCGCCTGCCGGGGATCCGGCAGGCCCATCCCCACGCCCAGGCCCTGGACAGGCACCGCGGACGCTGAGGAGGATGACGGCGAGGCCGACGGCCCCTCCCCTCTAATCCTACTCCCATCCGCACTGCCGCCACTGCCAGAAGCATCTCCCCTAAAAAAGCAAGAGCAACCCAAATCGAAATCAACTGAGAAGATATCGCTTCGGGCTTCAGAACGCTGCCGAGCATAGGAGGGAGAGGGGGAGGGCATGAAGGTGGGGGTACCTGTGGGCGGGGGCGAGGTCGAGCTTGCTGAAGTCGTCGAGAGCGCCTGAGAGAGGAGGAGAGGGAAGAGAAGAGCAGTTAGATTACATGCATAGAGAGAGAGAGAAGGGGGGGAGGGGGCAGGGGAGGTTACTGTCGAGGAGGTGGTCGAGGTCGTCGGAGGAAGGATCGGCCATTGCAGCGGGATAATTGGGTGGTTTTGCTCTTCTTGTTGGTGGTGTTGGAGTGGAGGAGGCGGCGGCGTTTCGGAGAGGAGGACACAGGAGTGGCCTGCCAACGCGGGGGAGTCCCCTTTCACATTTTAACTGCGTTTCTGGTGAAAGGTTCGGTCGGCCCGACTCGGATCTGCCCTGATCCAGTACGAGTCGGTCCGAGTCGGAGTCCCCTTTCACATTTTAACTGCCTTTAAGCTGGTGAAAGGTGCGAGAAATTTTGTGTGTTTAAAACAAGGTTCGGTCGGCCCGATCGGATCTGCCCTGATCCGGTACGAGTCAGGCCGACTCGGACAGACTCGTACAAATCACATGTAAAAGATAGTGTTTTTGGGTATTTTTCTGGATTTCAATAACTTTTCGATTGTTAAGTTATTTTTTGTATATTACAATGATTTCTCATCTTTCCTAACAGGTAATACATGATAGAATTCAATGATTCCACCCTAAAACTTAAGAAATGAAATAATTACACTTTAAAATACATTGTGTCACCTATAAAACTAACATAATAACTCCAATAATTACACTTTAAAATCATAAGGTCACATACATATTGTCACCTATAGAAAAACTGTAATAATCTAATAGAAAGAATCATTGCTCACTTGTCCATGAGTTTGATTTCATGATGAAAATGTTATCATTTGAAGCATATCTACACAACGAAATGAATGACATAAAATTTCTTGTGTAAAAGAACATTAAATTTTTTCACCAAATTGAAAGAACCATAAGAAAAGAATAAAAAATATCCACACACACTGTACATCCACATGAATGTACATCTTGAGCTTTTCTCCTTTGGCATTGAACTCCTGTAACAATTAAAATCACATAGACATATCTTTGAAAAAACACTGAGACTATGTACACATACTACAAAGAACATACAAATTATCAAATATTATCACAAGGAAGTAAATACATCTAGTCCATATATAATTAAAGTCTAACATAAAATATTGTCCTTGCAAGAAGTCCACAAATACAACATATAAAATATAAAACATGAAGTCAAGCAATCAAGCATCATCATCAAAGTCTGGAAAAAATATGAATTAGTCATCTTCATCAAAATCTGAAGAAAATATAGACTCATCATCATCTGAATGGTAGCATGTGGATGCAAATTGTAATTCTATGCTAATAGGTGGAGGGCATTTGGATGTCTCTGTATGCATCTAATCATCTCCATATAAGAAGGTACGTGTACAACAGTCGGTGATATACGAAACTCTGTGAAGAATGTCTAATTGCATCCACTAACTCTTCTCTTGCCTGTGATAGTGGAGGTACTAAAGTCGTAGAGGAAGATACCACACAACCTGGACCACCGGTAGAAGGTAGAATGCCGGTGCTCACATGTAAGAAAGTCCAGAACTGAGCACAAGTCGCCTGAGGAATTGACGGACACGGAATGTGATCCCTCCCAATGCCAGTAAGATGCTATGAAAATCGACTTATGCCAATAATCAAAGGTGAACAATACATGCAATAGATCCTCCGATCACTCAGTACTGTATATCCATGATCTCAAGCCAGGTGTAACCGATCACGTGGCATCTAAAAATTAGATGAAACGTAATAATAATTATTTTAAAAATAAAAATGACAACATGAGAAATTAACATATACTTAATTAATAATACTCAAAACAAATTTTATTATCCTAATAATCCCAATATTGTTGATATGGATAAGAAGGTGTGCCAGTGGATGTGTTCTTGCCTATTGTGCCATTGTCCTCCAAGTGAATATGGTGAGAACCTGAAACATATGTCATTGGCTGACCATAAACACCATAACAATGTCCATAGACAATTTGAGTAGGAAATGTGGATTATAGTGCAGGAAATGTGGATTGTGGGGCATGAAATGATGTATCTAGTGACTCTTCATGATCAGACAATGTCTCCACCATCTCAGCCCACTGTGCCCTGAGCACATGTTCAGGGACACCATGTGTACGTGCTTGTATGATATAATTATCAAAAAAATCCCGTGATGGATCAAACTGTTAGTTATGTGTATGGCCTACAAAGCCAATCAGACTTATTCTTGTTCATTTATTAATGTCAATAAATATTCATTATGTGTAAATCGTTTCATGTATCACAGTAAAGTCCATGAATGTATGTATAATTGTTAGACTATGATGAGATTACAATAATGAGACTGATGATTTATAAGCATACATTCTTAATTGTTCTTAGTCAATGGATATCCAAGAAGGACACTGGATATCTGGTTATACTAATATAAATTACTCCAGCTCATATGATGAGGGTGACTGGTCTCAGAATCACTTGTGTGGAGACACTATGTTGAACATGTACCCGCTCATTGGAAAATGAGTTCACTGAACTGATTTGACATAGATCGTTTGATGGTAAGCTATTTGATTGTCAACCAGCTTGATCCATCGTCACAGTAGCGTGGACGATCTTCGGACCTAAGATACCAAAGACACATTGTCGGTGGACTTCTGGACTTTGACCATCGTTTATAGATCCCTATCCACTGGATTCTAATCATTCATGTGATCAGACTTAGCAGAAGACTTTCGAAGGCCATTATATATCAATAGAAAATTATTCGCTCTTAGTAATTAGAGAGAGAATGCTCTAGATTAAATGCGTGGGTGTCCCTGACCAGGGTGGACTCAATATCCTGAAATGAATTTTCTGATATTGAATAAGTGCATACTCATGCCAAGTAAGTTGACCGGCTAAGGTGACAATTATTTATACCCTAGGTTAATTCAGGAGCATTATATGGATGAAGGATTAAATCTATGCGATAATTGTGGACGGACATATTCCAAGAGCGAGTTACAGAACTCCATCGCCTTATGGGATCATGCGATGTTGCTTTGGCATCCAACATGATCGAAGACCCGAATAATTACCGTGAGTCGATAATTCGATTATGTAATTAATTGAGTATTAGATATTAATTAATTACAATAATCTAATAAAGAATTATTGGACTTATTGGGTCGAAAATCGGACTGGCGTTTGGGCTTAGAGGGTCACACGCACATAAGTTCTCAGTTTGGGATAATTAAGTGGATTTTATATTAAATGGAGGTTTTTGTGAAAAATGCCCAACCCAATATAAAACATAACGAAGAGGGTTGTCTTGGGCCAAGCTCCAAAGTAGCCCTAGTCGCCCCCTGTTAGTTTTTGGGTGTCCTACAGACCAATTATGGGTCGTGTAGGTCCAATGTGTTGTACAATCTTATTCAATATAATTAAGTAGTAATTATAGAGTAAACTTATAATCTGTGGATTGCTTTGCGTTGTCCCTAGGATATGTGGTTGTAAAGTTAATTTCGAGATGGGATCTTGAATGTGAGTTTGACTGTATATGGACACATACCTTAAATTGTTCCTGATTGGAGAGTAATCACTCTGGGACATTGATTACTTGTAAATCAACACGCATGATGTGTAGATGACCAATCTCACGGTAATAGGTGCGGGGCACCAGCACATATGTGTGGGTGTTCATCTTGGGAGGATGTTCACTGAACTGATCCGCTGATAGATCTTCAGATGGTTAATTATACCTAATGTCAACTGAAGATCCATCTGTCTCAGTAGTATCGTTGATTCTTTAATCTGAGACATTAATAAAATCTTGCGTGAGGACTGGTGTGGTTTAATGTTTGGTTAAGTGACTTTAACCATAAGTCACAAAACATCGAATTATTAGCCATATCGGGATACATGCGAAGACCATTAATGGTCAATAGGGGATCGCTCACTGTCAGGTATATCACAGACAGTTAATGAGTCATGACATGGACGCTCCACTAAATTCCTGGCCAGGGTGGTATCAGTTCGTTTGGAACGAACGTAAAATTATTATGGAGGTCATAGTCAGACGACACAATCACTAGTGCTTTGACATAACCATACCACACGATCGGATCGGATTCATAGAACGAGCGAGGGATTATAGCGATACGGTAACTGAAGACTTACAGGTGCCTGACAGGGTGAAGGTGAACCCGGCATCCTTTGGGATCACGCGGATTTGCTTGACCCAACGTGATCAAAAAGGTCCGGAACTAATTAAAAGGTTATTGGGAATAATCGGTTTAATTTACTTCTAATTAGATTAGAAGTTAATGGATCTTTAAACCAGAGTGATAATGGGCCTAGATGATCACACACAAATAATTCTTGCAGAACGGAATATTGTTGTATGAAATAATATACTAAAGTATTTGATTCTTTTGGGAAAAGAATCTATAAATGGCTTAAAAGTATATACGCAATAATATAAAGGGCATATATATAATATATGTATTATTATGCTTGTTTGATAAATAAGCTAATAATAATATATTGATATATATTATACACTAGGGTTTACTTTAACTGCGGCAGTTAAAGAAGGGTTTGGTTAAACGAGGCGGTTCAAGCTGCCGCTTTAACATTCCTATAAATAACCCACCTATTCTCCAACCCGTAACCTAGCGAAAAAGCTTTCTAACCATTCCAAAAGGTTGGCCGTCAAGAGGAAAAGAAGAGTTGGACTCTTCCCAGGTTCTTGAGACAAGAAGGTTTATGCGGAGTTGGGAGAAAGAAAATTCCGTTGCTGCGAGATTCGTGTGGATCGGCTTTAGACGCCGGACGTTTGTACGGTTCAAAGCTTTGTGGAGTTCGGCATTGATTTTCACAGGATAATATATTCTGTGCAAGGTGATAAATCTCGTGTGATTTATTTAGATCGTTTTTGTTGCATCAATCGGAGCCCGAACCGGTTTGGGAAATCATTTTGTTTCATATTCTTCCGCTTCTGTGATTTCCCGGAGGGGGTTACGACCGAACCCTACACCCCCTTCTCTCTCTCAATCTCTCAATCTCTCAATCTCTCAATCTCTCTCTCTCTCTCTCTCTCTCTCTCTCTCTCTCTCTCTCTCTCTCTCTCTCGTGTTATGCGCCCAGTATAGGGCACCCCTTTCTGCTACCGCCCCGCTTCCTTCATCTTCGACAGTCGAAGAAGAATGCCGTCATGCTGCGGGCACTTACGCAGAGGAGGAAAGCTGACGACTGCATCGAACCGAGCAAGGAGATGAGGACGATCTCGTAATAGGAGGCCGCATGGATACTGCTAAAGGCTGGGCATTTGTGCGACTGACGACATCACTCGTTTGGAACAAGACGAATGCTGATTCGAATCCGCGCAAGGTGATAATCGAATTGCCGTCTTGTGTCTTTGTAAAATGTAAAATGCATGCCGCCACCATGTGCATTGTTGCGATAATCATGACGTCCAGGTGCACTGTCGCCTCACTCATAACCACCAGGAGGGTGCGATGATCCATCTTCTGTGCTACCAAAAGAATCATCTCCACTCCTAGGCAACCTACGATTTGAGATGTAAATGTGTCAGACTCATCATTCTCATCTACTATTTTTGCATCTGCTATGTCAAGTGGATCCTCATGTTCTTGTTGTTTCTTACTCTTCTTAGACCCAAATCTAAACCATCCTCTTTTCTTTTGGGGCTCTGGTGCACTCTTTTTTCTTGGAATATCTTTTGCTTTTTTTTTTTTACTTGGAAGCTTCAGACCTCTGAGATGAAGGTGCAAGTGGAGGACGTACACGCTGAGATGAAGGCACAGTCAGGCATGGTACACATTGAGATGAAGGCGCAGCTGGGGAAGGTACATGCTGAGATGAAAGAGAATGTCTAGCTAAGCTTGAGGATGTGCACGTGAAATAGGATGTTTGGCTGAGCTTAAGGGAGCTTGTGGGATGCCCTGCATTAATCTCTCAAATTCAGCATCATCACCAACAACTCTACTACCTCCTATGTTGTTGACCCCCACGATAATATCATCATCCAAGTTGACATCATCATCATTATATCTGTGCTGCTCAATAGGATGAGAATCTCCACCAGACTGCCCTTCACCTGATACAAGTGTGGCTAAGAAAGTGTTTGGCCTTGGTGGTTCTCCTGACTCTAGTGGGTCCTCATCAAGCTCATATTCACCTCGGTCTCCAATGGTCTTGGAGACCCATGCCACCATAGGATATTCATCACCTGGGAGGTATGCACCATCAGTAGGATTAGAATGTCCCTTCCTCTTCTTTGCATCCATTTGAATATGCCTTAATTTCAACCTCATATTATAATGCACATACACTAGTCTATCCAATTTGAGATGTGATAATCTATTCGTACTTTTGTATGGTTCAAAGTAAACATACTCCAATTTCTCTCACAACCACTAGAAGACAATGTTTGGGATAATATTCTAATAGCAATCTTCTTCAATGTAGGTGATGTGCGTCCATAGTTAAGCCACCATTCAGCTACATAGGAAAAAAGGTATTCAATGAACTTCATAAGTATATTATAAAAGCTTTTGACTCTAGGTCATAATTGATACCTGTGTCAATTTTTTCTCGACCAGCAACGATAGATGGCTGAGCAAAATATTCATGAGCCTTCTGAAAGTATTTAATCTATCATTAAAATGATTCATGAATTTGTGAGTGATAAGTAGAGTGAAGAGATGTATTGGCCTTCTAATGTGTAATTTAAGCCTACTCCACTCTTTACCTTGTTCATTGCTTTTGCCGCAATGGAGGGAGTCATTGCCATGTTGTTATGCTCGACACTTTTACAACTTATTAATAAATTCAATTAACTTAAATTAGACCAAATTACTAATTATAAGAGTTTTTTAGTGAGTTTAAGTAATTTGTTTTAGTCTAATTAAATTTATTATAAAAATTCATTAATATAATTACACTATTAAGAATAGTCTACTAATTTAGTTAAAATTCTATTTTAGGTACATTAGATAGCAGCATAATAAAATAATGATAACTTTTTGTAAAAAAATCGGATTTAGGTATGGTTGGTGTCATTAGAAAGAGAATTAAAAGATTTATAATTTTGTAGAAGACTATTTTTATTAATTCAGATATTTTGTAAGTCAAAAATATCGATGATTAGTTTTAGAAAGGACTGCCCTTATAACACAAGTCATAATTGGACTAGGATTTGAACTAGATAACAAAAGATAGTATAATTAAAATTAACTATGACTTAAAAATTTATGTAAGACATATTTGAATTGGATTAGAAGTAGAATATGATAAATTTGAGTATAATTAGGATTTCAATTAGTGGATAAAAAGTAATTATTGGAATCCTATTTGAATTAGGATTATGCATACATATTTATTTGACATAATACTGTTGTTTTAATCATAATTTCGTATATAAAATTTTAAATTAAGTAAGACATCTCCCATTAGAAAGATAACTCAAAATTCTAAAAATTTTATGAAGACCATATGTTTAAAATAAGTCGTTTATTTGTCGGAGTCAAGACATCTTTGGACATAAAGGAAATCTGTCAGATTTTAGATTCAATATACTCAAGACATCACGTCAATAAAATATGGATAATTTTTTGTACAAATGTCCAGAAACGATGATATTAAAGGAATTAAAAATATAATAAAAAGTTATAAAACTTTGTAGAATGAAAATTTTCCTAATTCAAAGTTTAAGAGGTCAAATTTAAAGATTTTCAAAAAAGAAAACTGTAGGCTGTGGGAATTGAGTCATACTTGTACTTGGAAGTGACTTTGACTTGAAGATTAAGTCATGAGAAGTTGGAGTTCGACTCCAGCATATAAAGGAGGTCTTAATGATCGTATTGAAAAGGATAAAAAATATAAACGTAGTCTTGAGGTCGTATACAAGCTCTATTGCACACAATTGTTTTCCAAAAGTAAATTCATGTGATCAAAAATCAAATAAAATAAAAAATCTGCACGATGATTCTTTAAAAGGAGAACAAATGATCATTTTAAGTTGGAGTTAGATATGCACCCTTCCAGTAGGCTACAAAATGTGTCCCGCAAAAATCAAAACTTAAATAAATGAAAGCCACGTCTTTCTAATATCTATCAAAACATGAATATTTTACAAGCTTTTTCAAACCTGTATAATCAAAATTGCCACATCATGATACTATATTCTCACGCATTTCACGATGTACATTGTTAATGTTATGTTATTTTCGTTTATGGTGTTATGTTAAGTTTTTTTGACGATTAATCAAGAGTTTTATGTTCGAAAGATGTAATTAATGTTATTCATTTATGGGTGACAGCATCAGATCAAATGAATAAACACAATCACTTGATTGTGTCAAATAAAGTACACTAATAACTCAAACCCCTATCACAAAAAATTCTCCAACGTTCTTTAAAAGAGTCTATTATGCATTGACTCATATTTGTTTAAACCTGCAATTAGAGGATCTTTATTCCGATTTACATATGTAAGTAACGTACAACTGTAGGTTTCTTTCGTCACTAACAAAGGATTCCAATCCACAGATTCTCCCATCATTTTGGTTGCAAAGTTGTCTTCTTCTTGTTCGTCACCATATATACACAGCCACAGCCATTCTCCAACCTCCAGCCCGGTTTCTCCGCCCCCCCCCCCCCCCCCCCCCCAACTGATGGTAGTCTGCTATGTGAAGGATTAGCCAAAACGCCACAGATTCTCCCATCAGTTTGGTTGCAACATTGTCTTTTTCCTGTTCGTCATCATCCACACAGCCACGTCTCCAACCTCCGGCCCGGCTCTGACCCCTCCCGGGCCCCACCCCACCCCCAACCCTACTTTTATAAGTCAGTTTGTTTGCAGAATAGCTTAAACCAGAATGAGGAGGAAGGGATTTCTTAACCCAGAATAAGAGGTATTTTAGTTTGGTAAGTAGTTGGTATTCCACCCAGAATAAGTAGAATTGCACTGCGCTATTCCAAGTGATTTGGTAGGAATAAGTAGAATAAAGAAGAGAATAAAGAGTGGAATAAAGAGTTCAAAATATTATATTGATTAATATATATTCATAAATATTAATTAATATTAATAAATGTTAATTAATATTGATAATATTAATAAATATTATTGTGATTAATACATACTAAACAATATTAATATATATTATTATGATTAATAAATATTAACTATTATTATTTTGATTAATAAATACTAGCAAACATTAATCATAGTTAATTATTAATATAAATTTTATTATGCTCCATTTAAATAGTATTAAATATTAAAAATGTTAAGTAATAAATGTTAATTATTATTAACAATGTTAATAAATATTATTAATCACCATTAATTCATATTAATAATAAATATTAATTCATAAATATTAATATTAATAAATATTAGTATGATTACTAAATATTATTTAATATTGTTTTGATTAACTAATATTAATTAACATTAATCATAGTTAATTATTAAGAAAATTTTATTATGCTCCATTTATTGATAAGAAATTTAAATAACAATTAACGTTAATCATAGTTTATTATTAATTTAAATATTAATATACTAATTACTAAATATTATTTAATATTTAAATATCAATAAATGTTAAGTAATAGATGTTAACTATTAATAACATTAATCATAGTTAATTATTAAGATAAATTTATTATGCTCCATTTATTGATAAGAAATTTGAATAACAATTAACGTTAATCATAGTTTATTATTAATTTAAATAGTAATATACTAATTACTAAATATTATTTAATATTATTTTGATTAACTAATATTAATTAACATTAATCATATTTAATTATTAAGATAAAATTTTTATCCTCCATTTATTGATAAGAAATTTGAATAACAATTAACGTTAATCATAGTTTATTAAGAACGTGTAATTCTGCCCCTATTCCACTTAAACCGGGTATAAAGTATTCCACCTCTGGGTTAAGCAATGCCCTCCGCCAAACTGAGTTAAAGAGTTTAAATGGAATAAGAGACCCTATTCCGGACCTATTCCGCAAACAAAGCAAGGTAAGGCTTAGCCAAAACGTCTACACAGACAGGTGTTCCCACAGAGGAGTTGGAGGCCACAGCGGGGTCATGACAGACGCAAGCTGGGAGCTCCCACTCACGTACGCGGCTGCCACGGTGCTGGCGGCCCTCTGGTACGCCGCCCTGTTCTGGTGGCGGAGGAGGCGGAGCTCGTCGCCGCCCCTTCCCCCTGGGCCAGTGGGCCTCCCCCTCCTCGGCAGCCTGCCCTTCCTGGACCCGGAGCTCCACTCCTACTTCGCCCGCCTGGCCAAGGCCTACGGACCCATCCTCAGCATCAGACTCGGCACCAAGCTCGCCGTCGTGGTCTCCTCCCCGCAGCTGGCCCGGGTGGTCCTCCGCGACCAGGACAAGGCCTTCGCCAATCGAGACGTCCCCGCCGTGGCGCGCGCCCTCGCCTACGGCACCAGCGACATCGTGTGGAACCCCGACGGGCCCGTGCTGCGCATGCTGCGCAAGGTGTGCGTGCGGGAGGTGCTGGGGGTTCCCAGTCTGGACGCCGTCTACCCCCTGCGGCGGCGAGAGGTGAGAGCCACGGTGCGCCACCTGCACTCGCGGGCGGGACAGGCCGTGGACGTTGGTGCGCAGATGTTCCTGACGTCCATGAACCTAATTACGGAGATGCTCTGGGGAGGGGAGATGGCGGCTAGGGGAGAGGACGGAGGAGGAGGTGGGAGGACAGAGGTAGCCGCCGAGTTTAGAAGTCTAGTTGGGGAGGTGACGCAGTTACTGGGGATGCCGAACTTGTCGGACTTTCTGCCGGCCGCGGTGGAGAGCTGGGACCTGCAGGGGCTGCAGCGGCGGATGAAGGGGATCCAGCTACGGTTCGACAACATCTTCCTCAAGTTGATCGACCAGAGGCGGCGGCGAGGCGGGCAGAGCGGCCATGGAGGAGGGAATGACTTCCTGGAGTTCATGCTTAGGCTGGAGCAAGAGGGCGGCGACAGCAAGACACCCTTCACCATGAACCACGTCAAGGCCCTCCTCATGGTCTGCCATCCCATCTCTCTCTGTCTCTGTGTGTGTGTGTTTTGTGATGTTATCTGCTGTATTGGAAACAGGACATGGTGGTCGGGGGCACGGACACCACGTCGAACACGGTGGAGTGGGCGATGGCGGAGATGATGCAGAAACCAGAGACACTGAAGAAAGCCCAAGAGGAGCTGGACGCCGTCGTGGGGAAGGACGGGGTTGTAGAGGAGTCGCACATCCCCAAGCTCACCTACTTAGCGGCCGTGATGAAGGAGGTGCTCCGCCTCCACCCGCCGCTCCCCCTCATGGTAAACCACAAGCCCAGCGTCACCACCACCGTCGGCGGCTACTCCGTGCCCAAGGGCTCCCAGGTGTTCGTGAACGTGTGGGCGATCCATAGGGACCCTTCCAACTGGGAGGTTCCCCTGGAGTTCCGGCCGGAGAGGTTCCTGGAGGGCGCTTGTAGGGGCGACTTCAGAGGGAACAGCTTCGAGTACGTCCCGTTTGGATCGGGGAGGCGTATGTGCGCTGGGGTGGCCCTTGCGGAGCGGCTGTTCATGCACCTGCTGGCTTCGCTGGTGCACTCCTTCGACTGGAAGCTACCGGAGGAAACGAAGCTGGACATGTCCGAGAAGTTCGGGATCGTGGTGAAGAAAGCGACGCCGCTGGTGGCTGTCCCAGTGCTGCGGCTGGCGGACCCCGCGCTGTATGCCTAGGGACAAGACCGAACCGTCCGCCAGGTACCGGAGCCCCATGAAACTTGGAACTAGATCGTCTGTACCTGTCCGTTTGAACCGTCCAATGTTGGACGGTTTGGACGTACAGATCGAGACGATCTCTTTCTGTAAAGTCTAAATAAAAATTTTTGAGATTTGATTCAGTGAATTTGACTTCACCGTGAGGTGAGTACCACAATCTGAAGTATTTTTCACTTTACTTCTTTCGGTTTTTACGGAAAAAGTAAAATAAAAAATATCTCTAACTGTGGAACCATAGTTCACACTAAAATCGAACTCACTTGAATCATTTCCCTTAAACTTCCAAACTCCACACTGTTTTATTATTGCATAGTTTAATTGGTACTAGCTTCATGGCATATTGGCAATGTGTGTGAACCGTGAAGATTAATTAACACATACATATGAAACAGTGTTTGATTGTTATGCCTTTTTTCTTGAAAGGATTTGATTGTCTATCTCAAATATGAGAAATGCTAGAATGCATCGCCTCTATGTCATGTCTTCTTTGTCCCTACCAAAGGACAAGTACCATATAAATATTCTTGAGATTGTTCTTATCATTAGAAGTTAATAAAAGCTCAACAATACTTATGCGACCCTTATTTATTAAAGTGGCAAAAAAACATAACACAAAAATATAGCATGCCTTATTCCTCGTTATACATGTTACAGGAATGCTAGAAATTGTAACTGATGTTTGGCAGCATTTTTTTGTCTTCCTCTGATGCTAACTCTTTCCTTTTTGACAGCAGCTTTTTTACTCTTCATACATTACTTACTTTAATATTAATCATTTATATCAGAAGATAATATTATAACTAATAATACCAGCAGAAAAGAATAAAAAGATGAGCTAAATATCTACTTATTATACTTAGGCAGTGTTGATAACGGTTTTACCTTAGATTGAGCATCCTCGGATTTGGCGGGCATCTCAAAGGCTAATTTTTTTTTTCAAACGAAAACAAAGTAGGTGGATTTATAAGAATCCAAATTTTGTTGCATGTTAAAAAAGAGTATCTTTTTTTTATTTTTGGCATATCTTTTAAAAAATAGATATGAGAGAAATATGGATATTCTAAAAAGTAACACCCTCCTTTTTCTTTTTATCCTCCTAAAGTTCTTAAAAAATAGTAATATGAGGATAAAAATGATCTTTTGATGTATCTTCAAATTTGAGTTCTCATAGTAAACAACTTCTCCTAAAATTTAGATTCAAGAGTTGATGGAGTGACACTTTCTAGAATCTAAATTATTCTAAATTGTATAATCCCAAAAGTGTTCCCAAACAATACCTTAGCAAAGAACGATTAATAATCCGATATTCTATGACAGACATGTGTGCTCAAACGACTCCTAATTGTTCGAGTCATGTATCCTCTATGTTATCTCAAGATGCCAACTGAAAATGCAATGGAAGAGCAGCCGCACGTGACTTTTTTACTCAAAAAAATAAATTTTATGAGATCAAAAGGTGGGAAAGTTTTCCCCCAATTTTTTCAACCCTTGTAAAAAAAATATTTTCATTATTGTATTTGACGGGGAAAGAGCCCACTGAAGCCCATTATCGTCGGCCCAGTCCCCGTTCGAGAATGGGCCAAGCGCCATTCAGCTATTATCGTCAGCCCGGTCCTTGTTCGAGAATGGGATGAGCGCCACTCAACTATTATCGGCGGCCCACAATCGTAGCGGGCTGGGGTGGACCCGGCCCAATCACTCGGGACAACCTATTTTGATCCGGCCAAGAGGCTAGCCAGGCCGACAAGGGTCCAGCCCGCTCGGCGTAGTGGTATAATAGTTGCTTGGGTTCGGCGCAGGTGTATAAGGACCGAGATTGGTCTGGCCCATTTCGATCAGTCACCGGTTTTCGGCCCACTCAGTTAGGGTATTCTCAGAATTTACCGACATTTCGTATAGTCCTACATCGCTCGCCACAGTAAAGGAACCCTCATCCCCTGCTATAAAAGGGGTACTATTCAATGTGAAAAAGGGAGGGAAGAAAACGATTAAGCTTATCTCTCTTCCTCTAATATAAACTCTTTCATTAGTCCAGTAACTGACTTAACCATCGAAGGGTTCCCCCCGGGCCACACCCCGGGATCCTTCTGACGGATTTTTCTTTATAGGAGGACCACCCTTCGTCTTCAAGCGTTCCTCTGCCACAGATCCTTTCAACATTCGGTCACCGGCAGGTATTCGGATTTCTCCCCGGAATTCGACAGTGATTGCCTCGGTAACATCACTTGGCGTCGTATGTGGGAAAGTAGCAGCCATGTCTCATTGACCAGTGATGAGACGATCCGGCCAAGACGAGACGGAGATAAGGGCGACCTCTGCCCAGTCACTCCATGCTGAAGGAGTCCCGGCCAATCTTCCGCAAGGATTGACCCTCCCAGCGATATCTGAGCCCATCGTTCGCAGGAACGACCGAGTGGAAGAACTCTCGCAGCAGGTAGCCACGCTCACGGCTACCGTTACCTCTTTGGCCCCGCTGCACGACATGGTCTCAGCCATCGCCCAGCACATGGGTCTGCTGGATCAGTCGGCGAGGCCGGTACCGCTTCAGCCGCAATACTGTCTGGCCACTCAGCCTACAAGGGGGGAAGCCGGGACCTTCACGGGCATCCCCCCATGAAGGATTCTCGACTCACAGCGAACCTTATGGGCCGCAAGTCCGAGTTCCGCGTGCTAGTCATCTGCTAACAGAGCCGGACAACGCTTCGTCCAGCACCCACCCCATAGAGGCCGAGGGACGTTCGGCTGCCACTACTGCTACAACTCCAGTACTGGACCGGAAATTGATCGAAATGAGAAAGGAAATGCAGCAGATGGTGTCCCGGCCATATGGAGTGCCTCTCACCAGCACAATTCTGGAGCAGGCCCCCTTCTCCCCTGACATTCTAGCCACTGAGGTACCTTCCAACTTCAAGCTGCCGAAGGGCCCTCTATACGATAGAATGACAGACTCAGTTAGCCATTTCCAGAGATTTAATTCCTATCTTTATGTCCGAGGGGTTCCTGAAGCGGTTCGCTGCCGTCTTTTTCCCCTCACCCTTGAGAAAATAGCCTCCACCTGGTTTGAAACCCTGGCACCTAATTCCTTACGCTCGTTGGTACAACTGGGCCAATTGTTCATTGACTAGTTCTATGATGCCACTAGGCAAAGCAAAACTTCAGCCAGTTTGCTCGCCATTCGACAAGGACCATCCGAAACTCTTCAGGAGTATTTTGCCAGATTTCGGACCGAAGTAGCCCAAATTCCAAATCTGGATAGTTCAATCGCAGTCTTGACCCTAATAAGCGGCTGCACGAACAATGGGCTTCTTAGCTCCATCGGGAAGCGACATCCTCTCACCTTTCAAGACTTAGTGGCCCGGGCTCACAAATACATCAATCGGGAAGCCCTAATGACGTCTAAAGGTAAGAATGCCGCCGAAGCGGTGTCGGCCGACACTCTACCAACGGCATGTCCGCGCGCTGAAGATCAAGAGTCCTCCCACAAGAGGTACAGAAGAGAAGAAGATTGGGGTCGAGACAAACATCGGGCTCCACAGCAACAGTACCTGCCGCTACCAGCTCCACCCTGTTAGTTTTAGGTGGCCTACAAGCCAATCTGACTATGTAAATCTCGTTCATTTATTAATGGAATGGCATAATATTCATTATGTGTAAATCGCATTAATTATCGTTTCATAATGAAGTCCGTGAATATGTGCTATAGTGATCAGATTATGATGAGATCATACTAATGAGACTGATCACTTAAATACACATATTCTTAATCGTTCATAGTCGGAGGATATCCGAGAAGGACATCGGATATCCGGTTAGACTAATACAGATTACTCATGCTCATATGATGAGGGTGACTGATCTCATAAGTCACTTGTGTGGAGACACTAAGGCAAATCTGTAGGTGCTCATTGGAGAATGAGTTCACTGAACTGATCCGACTGAATCGCTGGATGGTATTGTACCTCATTGTCAACCAGCTTGATTCTATTGTCGCAGTTGCGTGGATGGTCCTCGGACCTGAGACACCAAGGACACCTTGGCGGTGGACTTCTGTACTTTGACCTTGGTCTACGAATCTCTAGCCACGGGATTCTAATACGCCAAGGATTGGGTGCAGCGGAATACCGTCGAAGGGAATCGTGTGTCAATAAGGAATCATTTGCTCTCGGTACTTAGAGAGAGAATGCTCTAGGAAGGATGCGCGGAAGTCCCTTGCCAGGGCGGACGATAATATCGGGAAGGGAGTTTTCCGATATTTATCAGCGGCATCCAATCCAAGTGAGTCGACCGGTTAGGGTTTGACAACACGCCATACCTTGAGTTGACTCGAGAGCATTGCACGAATGAAGGATTATATCCACGCGGTAATTGTCGGCAGAAAGGTTCCAAGAGTGGGTTGCTTAACCCCGATACCTTTCGAGTTCACGCGGTGTTGGTTGGCACCCAACGTGATCGGAGGCCCGGTCGAATTCGATATGCGACATCAATTCGATTGATTAATTAATTAATAAAGAGTTATTAATTGATTAATAAAGCTAGTAAGGAGTTACTGGGCTTATTGTTAGATTGGCTTGTAGGCCACCTTAAACTAACAATATGTAAATCTCGTTCATTATTAATAAAATGGCATAATATTCATTATGTGTAAATCGTGTTAATTATCGTTGCATAATGAAGTCCGTGAATATGTGCTATGGTGATCAGATTATAATGAGATCATACTAATGAGACTGATCACTTAAACACACATATTCTTAATCGTTCCTAGTCGGAGGATATCCGAGAAGGACATCGGATATCCGGTTAGACTAGTACAGATTGCTCCTGCTCATATGATGAGGATGACTGGTCTCATAAGTCATTTGTGTGGAGACACTAAGGCGAATCTGTAGGTGCTCATTGGAGAATGAGTTCACTGAACTGATCCGACTGAATCGCTGGATGGTATTGTACCTCACTGTCAATCAGCTTGATTCTATTGTCGCAGTTGCGTGGATGGTCCTCGGACCTGAGACACCAAGGACACCTTGGCGGTGGACTTCTGTACTTTGACCTTGGTCTACGAATCTCTAGCCACGGGATTCTAATACGCCAAGGATTGGGTGCAGCGGAATACCGTCGAAGGGAATTGTGTGTCAATAAGGAATCATTCGCTCTTGGTACTTAGAGAGAGAATGCTCTAGGAAGGATGCGCGAAAGTCCCTGGCCAGGGCGGACGATAATATCGGGAAAGGAGTTTTCCGATATTTATCAGCGGCATCCAATCCAAGTGAGTCGACCGGTTAGGGTTTGACAGCTCGCCATACCCTGAGTTGACTCGAGAGCATTGTACGAATGAAGGATTATATCCACGCGGTAACTGTCGGCGGAAAGGTTCCAAGAGTGGGTTACTTTACCCTAAATACCTTCCGGGTTCACGCGGTGTTGCTTGGCATCCAACGTGATCGGAGGCTCGGTCGAATTCGATGTGCGACATCAATTCGATTGATTAATTGATTAATAAAGGGTTATTAATTAATTAATAAAGCCAGTGAGGAGTCACTGGGCTTATTGGGCCATTAACTGGACTAGTACTTGGGCCTAGAGGGTCACACGCACATGATTCTCAAGGCGATGGATAAATAAGTGGGTTTTATATAAACCGGGGGTTTTTGTGAAAAACTGCGCGGTTAGTATAAAACATAGCGAACGGGCTGAGCAGGCCAAGCTGCTGCTAACCCTAGCCGCCCCTCCTCGTTTTCTGTTCTTCCTCTGGAGTCCAGGCAGATCCAGATCTGCTCCGCCGCTTCTCCGAATCCCGTTCGACGGGAAATCGTCCGCGCACTGCGGCGATCATTGCGGCGACCAGCGGAGGCTTCGCGGGCTGCGAAGAACGACGAACTCGAGGATATCCGTCGCGGGGAGGATCGCGTGGACTTCGCTAGAGGCCGGGCGCTTGCGCGGCTTGCGGTGTCGCACCGACGGAACCGAACGGCTGAGAATTCGAATCCGCACACGGTGAGAAAAGATAATCCGATTATCTTGTATTTTAGTTCTCCGAAACGGGAACGGATCGCTGTAAATAATTTCATTTTCCGCTGCGTGAGCGATCCGGAGAAACCGAGAAAACCCAACACTTATTAGGCTGTTAACCGGACTGGTAATTGAGCCTAGAGGGTCACACGCAAATGATTCTCAAGGCGATAGATAAATAAGTGAGTTTTATATAAACCGGAGTTTTTTATGAAAAACTGCGCGGTTAGTATAAAACATAGCAAACGGGCTGAGCAGGCCAAGCTGCTGCTAACCCTAGCCGCCCCTCCTCTATTTCTCTCTCTCTCTGGCGTCCCAGACAGATCCGGATCTGCTCCGCCGCTTCTTCGACTCCCGTTTGACGGGAAATTATCCTCGCGTTGTGGCAATCGTTGCGGCGACTGGCGGAGGTTTCGTGGGCTGCGAAGAATGAGGAACGTGAGGATATCCGTCGCGAGGAGGATCGCGTGGACTTCACTAGAGGCCGGACGCTTGCGCGGCTTGCGGTGTCGTACCGACGGAACCAAACGGTTTCGGATTCGAATCCGCACACGGTAAGAACAGATAATCCGATTATCGTGTTTTTAGATTTTTCGAAACGGGAACGGATCTCCGTTTTATTTTATTTCCGCTGCGTGGGAGATCCGGAGAAACCCGAGAAAACCCAACAGTGGTATCAGAGCCAGGTTCTACTATTTCTCGTCCCGATTCGATCTACGAATTAATAATTTTTAATTATTTCATGCATGTATTCGGTTTGTTTGCTGGATATATATTCATACGATGAATATTATTAATGAGATTAATTTAGATCTTGCAAAAATCGAATTTTTTTTGGGTTGTTTTCGTGTTCTTCATGTGATGAAGAACGAGGTTGTTATGGGTCCGTTCGGGGAACCCCAAACGTTGGGGAGGTGGTCCGGCATCCCAAGACATCCCGGAGATGTCACCAGTCACCACCAGACTCCCAGCCGGCGCCGGAGAGGGAGATGGAGGAGCACAATCCTCTCTTTAATTTTCGGTTTTTAACCAGAAAATTCTAAAGGCATTAGGGGCTTGGCCATGACAATCTTGGGCCTTGATCGGTTTCCCCGCCGGCGCCGGAGGTGTTGCTGGCGGGGCAGGGCTGTCAGATGCCGGTGGCCGGCCGCCGGCCGTCGCCGTGGGGAGCCGCCGCCCCAAAAACCCCAACCTGCATACAAGGTTTAGGGTTTCCTGTGTGGGGTAAGGGGGCGTCGGGTTAGTGGCGAATGGTTCACGGCCTAGGCCGGTCGGACAGGTCCTGGTTGGACCGGGCCTGTCTCAATGGCGGGCCGGTTAGACCCTGGTTGGGACCAGGGAGCCCAGGGTCTGAGCCCCTGGCTGAGCCAGGGCTCGTGCCTGGCCGAGCCCGAGGCTCGAGCCAGGTGCCCTTTTGGGCTGAGCTCTTTTATTTCATGAGTCCCTAAACCCCATTAAACTCCTTTATTCTAATTAAATCAATTCCCCATTTAAATAATGTATTAAATTGAACTTTAATTTTAATTTAAAATTGTTTTGAAGATTAATTTTTTTATTCAATTTTAATTTATTTGGGCATTAATGATTTTGGAATCTTTATATTAACAAGTAAGTTGTTAATTGATTAAAATTAATTATTAATTTAAGTGTTAGATTAATCATTAATTTTAATAGACTAATTTAAATGTTAAATTAATAATTATTAGTTAATTATAATTAATTGTTAGTTTAATTGTTAAATTGATGATTAATTTTAATTAACTAATATAATGGTTTAATTAGATGTTATTAATTATTGATTTAAGAGTTAAATTAATAATTAATACTAATCTACTAATCTAAGAGTTAGATTAGTAGTTAACTATTCCTTTGAGTTGATTATTAGTTTAACAGTTAAATTAGTGATTAACTTTTATTAATTAACTAGTCTAATTGTTAAATTAGTAATTAATAATTTATTAGAATTAATTATTAATTTAAGTGTTAAATCATGTTTAGTTTTAATTTACTGATCTAAGAGTTAGATTAGTAATTATTTATTAATAGTCTAATTGTTAGATTATTAATGGGGTTTAATCTAAATGTTAGATTATTAGAATTGTTCTAATTTGCATGGAATAATCTGGATTATTAATTTGGAGTGTGTGCATATGTGATGTGTGTTTTGATGCTTTTAAATTTGACTTGATTGCATGATAAGTTAATTAAAAGTGTTTTCAAAATTTAAATACCAATTTTAATTGGATCCCAGCTTTTTGAAAGCCAAAGTTATCTATTTTTTAAAACTCTTTTATTTTAGGCATGTGATGCGCTGAATCATGTGTGGGATGTTTAAAACACACCGTAGTCATGGATATGCACTTATTTAATTATTCATGTGATAAATGATGTGTTTGTGTGGATCGTGGATGAATGATGGATGTTTATCAAATTGTTAATAAATAGAGATCTGCGTATCTCTCCCTCTCTTATTCTCCGATGTATTTCTACCTCCCTCTCTCTTGTACTCGCCATAAGGCTCTCTTCTAATTACATGCAATTCTAGAATTATTGTAATATGATCGAGGCAACTGAGGAAGGAGCGAGGACGATCTATAGATGCAACTAGGAAGGCGATATGATGGAGATCTCTTGCCTATGTGTTTGCAGGTTTATCTAATGTAAATGTTATGTTATATTGTGTGTGCGTTTGACTGTTGGCTCCAGTCAAACCCACTGTGCTATCCATGACCACACTAGACATGTATGTGATGCATTGTTTTTCTTTTGATTATGAATCAAAGCAGGTATAGTATTTAGTAAATATATACGATATATTTATATACTATCACCTAGGAGAGACCAAGATAAAAGTTATCTAAATACTCTCAGATAAACTCTAAGCCGTAACACGAGTAGTTAAGAACTTACCGCGTGGTCCACCATCATTATAGTCATAGGATTCGAATCACTTTAGACAGGTTTGTTGTGCTATCCACAAGGCCTGTTTAATTGGGAGGAGAAATTATGGCTATGTCATTAGATGCCTATATGATCGGGGTAGAGGAACAATGTAGCTTTGTTGTGCTATCTACAAGGGCTGCATGCAAATCTATGCTCGTCGCGTAACGATGGTTAGCTTAGACCAGAATTAGTGGTTTGTTGTGTTATCCACAAGGCCATTAAATCTCTGGGGACCGAAGCTATGATCCGATATTGCAAGGAGTTGTAAGTCCCATGAGTTGGGTGCTCTTTGATTGTATTATAGTTTGTTGTATTATCCACAAGGTTGTACTGCAAGTCATTGAGATTCTGATCCCCACTAGGAGACTGTCGGCGTCTCCCGCTCTGTGTAGCTGAGGGTTATACAGTCCGTCAAAAATTAGTGGGAGTTAAAACTTGAACAAAAGACCATGTCTTGTTTTAAAAATTAATAATTAAACATCTGCTGAATAGATTTCACTTATCCCCTGTAGGGAATTATGTCATCGAATAACCTACTCCGTGGCATACTTGATGCCAAACTTATGACTAGCCTGAACTACTCGGATGAGCTCAAAAACCTGAAGAGTGTTTTCAGATCTGAACACATTGCCTATGTCCTTGGTGCTGATCATCATGCTGAATTGACATTAGATGCCTCTGAGACAGAGATGATCGCATACGATAAAAGATCGAAGGACAAAGGCAAAAGAGTAGTAAAGGGTGACTGTTTCTACTGTAAGCAGTATGGTCACTGGAAGGAACTGCAAGGAGTTCCTTAACGATAAAGCTCATGGAAATGTGAAGCTATATAAAGCTTCATATATCTATATGATAGATATCAACTTGTCAGTTAGAGATTCCACATCTTGCGTATTAGATACTGGATGTGCTTCTCATATCTGTCATGATGTGCAGATGCTGACAAGTAAGCGCAAGCTGAGATAAGGCAAGGTGGAATTGAGGCTAGGAAACGGCGCAAAAGTTGCGGCGATTGCTGTTGGGACAGCAAACCTCAGGCTTCCATCAGGAGATGCCTTACTATTAGAAGATTGTTATTATGTTCCTAACATAATAAAGAACATCATATCAATATCTTGTTTGGACAAGATAGGATATAGGTTGACTATTGAGAATAGAAGTTGTTCGATTTATTATGGTAATAAATCAATAACTTCGGCATCTTTGGTCAACGGTCTATATTTCTTAGATGTTTCTTATTACAATCTTCAAATTGATAATGCTCTTAAGAAGAGTAAGAATTGTGTGAACCAAGCCTACATGTGGCATTGTAGACTTGGGCACATTGGCGAAAGCAAGTTGCACAAGCATAGTTACTTAACAGCATTCGATTACGAATCGTTTGTGACATGTGAATCCTGCCTTATGGGAAAGATGGTGAAATCTCCGTTTACTGGACATGGAGAACGTGCCAAGGACATTCTGGAACTAATACATTCGGATGTATGTGGTCCCATGTCCACCCAAACTAAAGGTGGCTTCTTATACTTCATCACGTTCACCGACGACTTCTCAAGATTCGGCTATGTGTACTTAATGAAGTACAAGTCGGAAGCATTTGAGAAGTTTAAAGAGTTCAAGAATGAGGTAGAGAAGCAGTTAGGAAAGAGTATTAAAACTCTTCGATCAGATCGAGGAGGAAAATACTTGAGTACTAATTTTACACAATTCTTAAAGGATAATGGTATCCTTTCTCAGCTAACTCCTTCATATACACCACAGATGAATGGTGTATCAGAAAGGAGGAATCGCACCTTGTTGGACATGGTGCGATCCATGATGGGCTTTTCGGGATTACCAGTGTCCCTCTGGGAGTATGCTCTAAAGTCAGCCGCATACCTACTGAACAGAGTACCTAGCAAGTCTGTGGCATCTACTCCATATGAGATATGGAAAGACAGGAAACCAAAATTTAAACATGTTAAAGTCTGGGGTTGTCCTGCTCATGTAAAGAGGCATGATCCAGGCAAGCTGGAATCACAAACTGATAAATGCAAGTTTGTGGGATATCCAAAGGAAACTTTTAGATACTATTTTTACCATCCTGGTGAACAAAATGTGTTTGTCGCCAGGAAAGCTGTCTTCCTGGAAGAGGAATACCTTTACCAGGAGGACAATGGGAGTAAAATAGTATTGGAAAAGGTTCCAAAATCCCAAACAGTTGCATTATCATCAGATGAGATATCAGTTCCTGAATCTGTTCAGGTACGCACATGGGAGCCTTGTAGATCTGGTAGAGTACCTAGACTACCCGAATGATATGTGGGACATATCACTGAAGGTGAGTCTAAGGCAGAATATAATGAGGATGATGATTTTAAAACCTACCAGGAGGCCATAGAAGGCCCATAAGCCGGAAAATGACGAGAAGCCATGAACTCAGAAATCCATTCCATATACACCAACCAAGTTTGGAACTTTGAGGACTTGTCCGAGGGTATTGTACCCATCGGTTGCAAGTGGATCTTTAAGAGAAAGATCGGTGCTAATGGACGGTGGCAAAGGGATATCGTCAAAGGCAAGGAATTGACTATGACGAGACTTTCTCTCCAGTTGCCATAATAAAGTCGATCAGAGTTCTACTTGCCATTGATGCACACTTTGATTATGATATCTGACAGATGGATGTGAAGACTGCCTTCCTTAACGGTAACCTTGAGGAAGAAATGTATATGATACAACCATAAAGTTTCACATCCAAAGAATCTCCAGATAAAGTGTGCAAGCTTCAGAGGTCTATTTATGGACTGAAGCAAGCATCTCGGAGCTGGAACATAAGATTTGACGAGGCTGTCAAGTCTTATAACTTCATTAAGAATGAAGATGAGCCTTGTGTGTACAAGAAGACCAGTGGGAGCACAGTCACCTTCTTAGTTCTTTACGTAGATGACATACTACTCATTGGGAATGATGTACCTATGATGTCATCAGTAAAGATCTGACTGTCAAGAAACTTCTCCATGAAGGATTTGGGAGAAGCATCCTACATATTGGGTTGCTTAACCTGAGTTGATTCGTGAGCATTGTACAAATGAAGGATTATATCCACGCGGTAACTGTCGGCGGAAAGGTTTCAAGAGTGGGTTGCTTAACCTCGATACCTTCTGGGTTCACGCGGTGTTGCTTGGCACCCAACGTGATCGGAGGCCCGGTCGAATTCGATATGCGACATCAATTCGATTGATTGATTAATTAATAAAGTGTTATTAATTGATTAATAAAGCCAGTAAGGAGTTACTGGGCTTATTAAGCTATTAATCGGACTGGTAATTGGGCCTAGAGGGTCACACGCAAATGATTCTCAAGGCGATGGATAAATAAGTGAGTTTTATATAAACCGGGGGTTTTAATGAAAAACCGCGCGGTTATTATAAAACGTAGCGAACGGGCTGAGCAGGCTAAGCTGCTGCTAACCCTAGCTGCCCCGCCTCTATTTCTCTCTCTCTCTGGCGTCCCAAACATATCCGGATCTGCTCCGCCGCTTCTCCGACTCCCGTTTGACGGGAAATTGTCCGCGCGTTGCGACGATCGTTGCGGCGACCGGCGGAGGTTTCGTGGGCTGCAAAGAACGAGGAACGTGAGGATATCCGTTGCGAGGAGGATCGCATGGACTTCGCTAGAGGCCGGGCGCTTGCGTGGCTTGCGGTGTCGCACCAAAGGGAACCAAATGGTTGCGGATTCGAATCCGTACACGGTAAGAACCGATAATCCGATGATCGTGTTTTTAGATTTTTCGAAACGGGAACGGATCTCCGTTTTATTTTATTTCCGCTGCGCGGGAGATCCGGAGAACCCCGAGAAAACCCAACACACCCTCCCGGATGCTCATAGAGGTAAAAGGCATGATCCGCCAGCCAAAGCGCATCAGAACCGACCCTCGTCGAAGGGACTCCCGAAAATACTGTAAATACCATCGGGAGACTGGGCACTCAACAGACGAGAGCTGACACCTCCGAGAAGAGATTGATCGCCTCATCCGGAAGTCCGCCTACTGCAATTCAATCGGGCACGACCTCAGCAGCAGCAAGGCCGAGACCCCCCAGCAATACCAAGGCAGCCCCAACTTCCGGCTAAAGAAGCACCACCTCAGCCGAGAGTTGCCCCAACTACAACAGAGGCATCACACTAGCGGCCTAGTGTCGGGTCCATTATGGTCATATCCAGAGGATCAGGGGAAGGTTTGCAATGTCGTCACGTCGAAGCATCGTCGGACGTAGCTGCAGTTGACGCTGAGCCAAAGCGCTCTTGTCAGGACATCGTCTTCGGCCAAGAAGACCTCAGCGACATCCTAGTCCTACACAACGATGATCTCATCGTGAATGTTGTATTAAAAAACTACGATGTTCATTGTATTTTTGTTGATAGTGGGAGTGCACCTAATGTGCTTTTTTATGATTGTTTCTTAAAACTTGGCCTAACCGAGGCCGATATGAAGGCTCATCGGGGACCTTTGTTTGGCTTGAATGGAGCCCCATGCCGAGTGGAAGGCATTGTCCGACTGCCCGTGACCCTCGGCACGGCACCAAAATAGCTAACAATTGAGACCGACTTTGCGGTTGTAAAAATCGACTCAGCTTACAACGCTATCTTCAGTCGAAGGTTAATTAGAGGAATCGGTGTTGTACCTTCGTCCTACCATCAGAAACTGAAGTTCCACACCAGATGTGGAGTCGGCGAAGCAAAGGGAAACCAGGAAGCTGCCCGACAGTGCTACATGATCTCAGTGAAGGGGAAGGCTGCGGCCGAGTCCCTTTCATTTGAGTCATCGGCCGAAGCCTCCCCAGGTGAAGAACTTGTGACTATTCCAGTCCCGGGAGGAGAAGGCTGAACATTGTTGATAGGTTCCGACCTTGATAAGACCGAAGCCGAAAGACTGATCAGCTTCCTAAAGGATAATCTTGACGTCTTCACATGGTCCCCTTCAGACATGCCTAGAGTCGACCCGGAGGTAGCAGAGCATCGTCTACGTGTTGATCCGAACCAGCTTCCGGTCAAACAGAAGCGGCGCACCTTCAACCAGGAAAGGAGAATGGCAATCCAAGCCGAAGTGCAGAAGGGCCTGGACGCGGGACATCTCTGGGAGGTGCATCGTCCTAATTGGGTCACCAATGTAGTAGTGGTACCCAAGAAGAAGGTAAGTAGCGAATGTGTGTTGATTTCACTAACCTTAACAAGGCCTGTCCGATGGACAGTTTTTCGTTGCCTCGGATTGACCAAATGGTGGATGCCACCTCCGACCATGAATTGTTCAGCTTCCTCGATGCCTACTCGGGGTACCACCAGATCCGAATGCATTCGGAGGATGAAGACAAGACGAGTTTTACAACGGACCTCGGCTTATGCTGCTATACCTGAATGTCGTTCCGCTTGAAGAATGCAGGAGCAACTTATCAATGCCTCGTCAACAAGATGTTCGCTTCCCAACTTGGCCGAAACATTGAAGTCTACATCGATGATATGCTGGTGAAAAGCCGAGCCACCACTAACCATTTGGCCGAGACCTTCTCTACACTGCGTAGGTACAAAATGAAGCTAAATCCCGTGAAATGTGCCTTCGGCGTGGCCTCTGGAAAGTCTCTTGGCTATGTGGTCACTCACCGAGGAGTGGAGGCAAATCCCGCAAAGGTTTTGACCATCCTTCAAATGCGCCAACCGGCTAATATCCGAGAAGTTCAAAGGCTAAGTGGACGAATAGCAGTGCTAAGCCGTTTTATGGCAAGAGCGGCGAATCGCTGTTTTCCCTTCTTCAAGTTGACGAAGAAAACTAGCAACTTTTCGTGGACGGACGAATGCCAGTCGGCCTTCGATCAGTTGAGGACCTATCTCTCCAAAGTTCCCGTCCTATCCAAGCCTGTCGAAGGAGAGCAACTATTTGTATATCTTGCTGCATCCGAGGCTGCTGTAAGCGTTGTCCTTGTCCAAGAGGAAGACGGTTCCCAGAAACCGGTCTATTATACTAGTCGAGCACTCCACAGAGCAGAGCTTTGGTATCCGGCCTTGGAGAAGTTGGCCCTAGCCTTAGTCTCATCCGCCAAGAGGCTTCGGCCTTACTTCCTCGCGCATCGCATAAAGGTATTCACGGATCGACCTCTGCGACAGATCCTCTCTCGGCCAGAGGTGCCCGGGAGGCTAGCCAAATGGGCGATCGAGCTGGGGGAATTCGACATTTCTTATGGGCCACGGACTGCGATCAAGGCGTAGGCGCTGGCCGATTTTATTGCTGAACTGACATTCGAAGAACCCTCAGCTCCAATGATAAAAGTGGACGAAGCATCTGGCTTACGGAGTAGAAGCAGTCATCTCGGTCGAAATTGGCCTACCTTCGCCGAGGGTCCTCGCCTACAATCCGGAAAGGCAATGACAAAGCCATGAGAGACCATCTTGATCTCGCTGAAGAGATAAGAGATCAGGCTCGCATCCGGCTGGCTGCATACCAACAACGCATGGCTAAATATTGCAATGCCAGAGTAAAGCCTCGGAACTTTAAAGCTGGGGACCTTGTGCTGCGGAATGCCCATGTCTCGAAGCCTGCCGAGGCCGCAGGAAAGTTATCTCCCAAGTGGGAAGGTCCTTATCGAGTAAAGGAAGTCATTTGACGAGGGGTCTATCGACTCGAAACCCTCTCGGGTCAACCTCTCCCTCGCACCTGGAATGTAGAACGCCTTCGGCGTTATTTTATGTAAAACTTCCTCTCGGCTTGAGGCCGAATGTATATTGTAAATTGATACAAAGGCACCGATTAAGTACATTATTCTAAAATATTATTCTAAGTCCGTGTAAACCATACCGGGAGTGGCCTCGGCCATGCAAACCGTATCGGGAGCGGCCCTTTTCTAAAGTCCGTGTAAACCATACCGGGATTGGCCTCGACCATGCAAACCGTATCGGGAGCGGCCCTATTTGAAAATCCGTGTAAACCGTACCGGGAGTGGCATCGGCCATGCAAACCGTATCGGGAGCGGTCCTATTTTAAAGTCTGTGTAAACCGTACTGGGAGTGGCCTCGGCCATGCAAACCGTTTTAGGAATAGCCCTATTCTAAGTCCGTGTAAACCATACCGGGAGTGGTTTCGGCCATGTAAACCGTATTAGGGGCGGCAACGTTCCGAGTCCATGCAAATCGTACCTTCGGTCATGCTAAACGTATCGAGAGCGAGGAATAAAAGAGCTCGGAACAACCTCTGAGATAGCATTTAACAAAAGTATCTTTATATATGTCTATCGAAGAGCGCTACAAAAAGTATCGGCCAATGCAAAAAAGAGCAGAGACATGCCCCGACTCGCCGATCGCAAAGAGATATAAAAAGAAAGTACAGCTATTCGCTAACTCCTCGTCGTCTGAACTGAGAAGGGAATTCCCCGGAGTCACGGGGGTCGGGGGAGACTCGGCATGGTCGGCCGAGGTCGCGACTTCTTGGGCGACTGAGGCCCTCTCGGCTTTAAGGCCACGCCACCATTCTAGCAGTTCATTCCACTCCGATTCCGAGGGGTAACCGAATCCCGTAAGATCCATCTCGGGGCAGGCCTTCTGCGCAATGGCCATCCCGAGGTTGAACATATTGGAAGCAGGGTTGGGCCCAGCATCGAGGAGGGCCTTAGTGAAGTCTGGTCCGTCCTTATAAGCTTCTACGGCCGAGCAAACTTCCGCTTCTGCCCTCTTCGCAGTCTCATCCGCTTTACTCTTAGCCGCCTCCAAGGCTTCGGTGATCCGCGCGATCTCTTCATCACGCTCTTTTTGAAGGCGAGCGAGGGCTTCATCCTTCTCGGCCAACCTGGCCTGGAGCGCTTCTGACTCCTCATGCACCTCAGCCAAATCCGTTTCGGCTTTCTTTCTTGCCTCAGCCTCGAGGCGCATTCCCTCTCTTTGCCGAGACAACTCGATCCCCCAGTCGAGCGTTCATCCTAAGGAGGGTATCGATGTTGCCCTCCAGGTCTTGTTTCACCGTAGCTACCTTTCCAGCAACCAGGTGGTCCGCCGTCGCGTCCACATCCTTCAACTTCTCCTGGACGTGAGCGAAGCGCCGGGCAAGAGTTGCGCTTATTGTCGAGGACTACATAAGATCATGTTAGAATCCCTTGACTGAAGCAAAAAAGGAGGACAAAGATGAGGAAGCTGAAGGCCCACCTGAATGGCGTTGCGCACGCACAACGCCGATAGCCCCTCGGTAGAGATCGTTTGCAGTTCATCAGCCACTATAGGGAGGATATTCCCCTAGGCCAACTGCAGGAAGGTGGCGGAATCCTCGATAGAATCATCCGCCAGCACCCCGCTCTCTGAGCGCCATTGCTCATGCCCGTACTCCCAAGACATGTGAGTCTCGGTCGGGCCAAAAGGGAAGGACACCAAAGTCCCCGTGACCGATAGGGACTCGAGCTGCGTCGCCAGAGGAGGAGAGGGTGCCAGAGGCGTCTCCCGGCCAGTCGCAACTTTCTTCGACTGGCGGGTTTCCTCTCCGTCGGTTTTCCTCAAGTTTGTTAAGACAAGGAAAAATCATGACATGATATGGGTAATTGTCTATCGATTAACTAAGTCTGCTCATTTTTTGTCTATCTATAAGACCCAGTGTAAGGACTGAGGTTTCGGGTTCAGTTTTCGGGTCGGTTTCGGGCCGGATCCCCTGGGTTGGACCTTGAGGGGCCTTGAGAGTTTCTTCTGAATGACGTCTACACTTCACGACGCCTTTCAAACGGCGTCTTGATAGGTGGACGCCATTTAGATGAATTTCTGTTGTGCCACGTGGGCGCCACGTGGGCGGGTCTCAGGCTGCGAGAGTACGGCCCTTGTCTCGTCGTCTGAACGGCGTCCATGATGGACGACGCGATTCAGACTGCGACCCTGCGGTGTCAGTGTACGGTGCCTGACATGTCAGCTGAACGGCGTCCGTGGTGGTCGACGCGTTTCAGAGAGCTGTCAGTACGGCCCGTCCTGTCATCTGATAGGCGTCTCTCTCGCTCGACGCGTTTTAGGCAGTTTCTGATTGACCCCGCGAGCCCTCCTTTCTTTCTCTCATTCTCACCCTTTCACTCTCTCTCCTCTCCCTCTCCGCCTCCTCCGATCCCACTCTTCCCCTTTCCCTTCCTCTTCTTCCTCTTCCACCACTCCAACGCCTCCCTACCTCTCACCTCTGCCACCACGACTTCCTTCGCGGCGTTCCATTCTCCGGACGGCGGCCGACGTCCCGGCGGAGTGGCGACGTTCTCGGGGGTACCGACGGCGGTTTGCGGTGCGGTGGTTCGGCGACACGGAGCCAGGAGGAGTTCAAGTAACCGGTAGGGGGACGAACCTTGCATGTGTTGCTCGTGTTTTCCTAGGCATGATATGGCGTGTTTTGGGCTAGATTGAGCATGTTTAGGGGGTGTTCTTGTGGGTATGACCGTGCTCGTGAATGTGGATTTGTAGTATACTTGTGGTGGATGAACTTCTTTTCCTCCCCTTCTGTTTTGGGGCTTTTTCGGGGTATTTGGGGTTAAGGGAGAAACCCTCGGATCGAACCAGGGAATAAGGTTTTTGGCGCTAAACGGCGTCGTGCCTGGTCGACGCCTTTCAGAAGGACGTCAGGGCAGTACGACGCCTTTTAGGACAGAAATCCCCCTGTTCGAGGTTTCAAGAGTCAGGGATTCTGGCGCTAAATGACGTCATGGATGGACGACGCCTTTCAGAAGGACGTCGGGCCATCATGACGCCATTTAGGCAGGAAATCACCCCGATTGAGGGACTCAGTTCGGGGATTCTGGGACTAAAAGACGTCGTGGGTGGGCGACGCGATTCGTAAAAGCGTCGGGTAACCATGACGCCTTTTAAGGCAGAAATCCCCTGATTAATATTTTCTGGAATTCCTGGATTTTCGATGTGAACGGCGTCTGAGGATGTTGACGCCTTTTTAAAAGGCGACCGCTGGTGTCGACGCCTTTTAGGCCAGATTCTGAGGCCGGTATTTTCATGAACCAGTTTAGGGTACTTGAATGGCGTCGGCCTCGGGCGACGCGATTCAAGACAGAACCACACTAATCCATGCCAGTAAAATGTGTTTACACTGCTAGATAGTTGGTTAATACATATTGTTAGTATACTCGATGTGATGGACTCTTCGTGACCGGATGGCACTGCGTTGAGTGTCGTGCGACCGTGGACTTCTTCCGTGACCGGATCGCACCGTGCCGTGTTTTCTGTTTCGGTGGACCTAGAGTGACAGTTGTAGCGTTCTACACCCTGTGTCGGTGCGGAGGGACACAGCGCTGACGGGAGCAGTGGCGGGGTGACGCCTAGTAGAGAGGGTCACCTGGTGAACCCCGGGGTTAGCTAGCTTGTACCGATGTCGGAGTGGTACCTTTGGAGTGTCACTCGTGCTGGGGGAAGGAGTAACCACCTGAGCCAGTTGGGCCGGAGTAGCCAGCGCGCTATCCGAGGGGTTACTGTTTGGTCTCAGCGGGTCGGTGTTTGCTGGGGGAAGGAGTAGCCGCCGAGGTAGCCAGCGTGCTATCCGAGGGGTTACTGTTTGGTCTCAGCGGGTCGGTGTTTCCCACTTTCGGAGACGTGGTTGACGCGTTTTGCCGAAACGCGAGTTGTAGGTTCCTTGCTAGAATGATTTCTGAGATATGCGTGTTACATTCCAAATGCATGTGGTTTATGTCGAGAATTTAGGAGGAATGTGTTACTGCTTTACTTATCTTGTTCCTATGTATCTTTGTAATTGCACTTGTGGGTGTGTGATGGGAGGCAAGGGATCGGATGATCCCTAATGAGCCCAGTTCTGGTGTGGCTCACTCCCTGCGGTTTTCAGGTGTGGACCTCGTGGCAAGTGGCGGCGCGTGGTGTTCTTCCTGGTGTACGGACCAGCAGCTATCTCAGTTCCGGGGTATGCCCCGATGTTGTTGTACTTTACTTTTGCCTGTACTTAATTAATTTGTGGGACCATGTAATTATTGTTGGACTGTGGACGGACATTATTACTTTACTTCTTGCATACTGTACTTCCTTGTAGTCCGTGTGAATGTTATATTTAATCTTGTTTAATGCTTACTCCTCCAGATGTGTGTATAAGATCCGGGTGTGAGACCGTTGGATAATGATTCGACGCCCATTTAGTGATCGGGTCTCTGATCATTGGGCGGCGGGTCGTTACACCCAGTCTTTGGAAGAGTTGACTAGATTGTAGATTGATGAGATCATTCAACTTCATAGTGTTCCAGTTTCTATCATGTCAGACAGGGATTTCATATTCACTACTCGATTCTGAAAGAATCTACAAAAAGAATTGGGCACACAGTTGAAGTTTAGTTCTGCTTTTTATGCTTAGACTGATGATCAGTCTGAAAGGACTATACAGACGCTCGAGGACATGTTGAGAGCGCGCAGTCTTAAGTGGAGGGTAGTTGCGATGATCAGTTGCCTCTGATTGAGTTTGTATACAATAACAATTATCATTCTAGCATTCTGATGGCTGCATATTAGGCGCTTTTATGGTTGTCCATATAGATCACCTGTTTGTTGGTCCGAGATTGGTGAAAGAAGCTTGATAGGACCACAGATTGTGCAAGACTGTTTTGAGAAGATCGATATTATTAGAAAGAGATTACTCACTACTCAGAATCGCCAAAAGAGTTATACTGACAACAGAAGGTGAGAGTTGGCATTTGAAGTGGGAGATCATGTGTTCTTGAAGGTGTCTCCTACTAACGATATAATGCGGTTCAGCAAGAAGGGCAAGCTTAGTCCAAGAATTATTGGGCCATTGGAGATCCTACAGTGAGTTGTTGAAGTGACTTACAATTTGGCTTTACCACCTGCATTGGCCAATGTACATACAGTATTTCATGTATGTATACTCAAGAAGTATATATTAGACCCGCCTCATGTGATGGAGTACGAGCCACTACATGTGCAATAGGACCTATCATATGTAGAAAAGCCAATTTGCATATTGGATTGTAAAGAGCAAGTACTTCGAACCAAGGTGATTCTTCTGGTAAAACTTTTATGACAGAGTTGTTCTATAGAGGAAGCCACCTGGAAGACCGAAGAAGACATAAAGAAGAAGTATCCATCTTTATTTGGTAAGATATGTTGATTTAAATTTTGAAGACGAAATTTCTTTTAGGGGGAGAGGATGTTATACCCTAGATGTTAAATCCATTAATTTTTTAATGGGCCAAGATTTGTTAAACCCAATTAAATTTAAATAAATAAGTCAATTCACAGGTTAAAATAATTTAAATCTATTTAATATTTATTTAATAATATAATAATAGGTTTATAATTGATAACTCATTAGCCAAGTCTACTGAGATCCAATAAGCCCATTAGTGACCCAATTAGGAAACTAGTTGGTTTCCAACATAATCAAATATCGGGCTCTATAAACTATGTGACAATAGCATATTGGAGATGCGATAACTTCACGCACAAAGTTTTAAAATTCGCAAAGTGGGTATGGTTGAAAAAGAGGATAAAAGGACTATAATTTTTGTCTAAAGTACTTATAGCTAATTAAATTGTTAAAATGGTTGAATTTAAGGAGTTTTAGTTAAGGAAACCCACTGTGTTCGGAAATCTGGATTCCTAGTTGCAAACGGATTAACTTTACTTGTTGATTAAGACTCTATCTGTTGGAGTCCGCCTCTACAACAAAAAGGAACTTGATTTGGGTAATATTAGGAAGGGGAAAATGTATGAATATAGCTCTGGATTTGTGCATAATCTCTCTTGTACACTGCTCTAACTTTAAGGTAAGTAATGTTGTTCTTTTGATAAGAAAGAAGGTTATTTCCTAGAAGCTTTGAGGACGTGGGAAGGAGCTTAGATAAGAGAGAATCGTCTGTACCTGCAAGAGAAGCTAAGTTTTGAGATCGGTTCTTCGCATTCAAAAGGTAGGTATGATAACTCATTGAATGTTTATTTTGTATTATATAAAAATCAACGTTTTGATTTTCAGAAGTGGTCAATTTGAAATTTTGGAAGCATGATTAATAAGCCCAAGATCTCTAATTTCCATTAGATTCATGAATCCTACCTAAAATCCTCGATTTTCTTAAGTTTGAATTAACAGGTTAAATTCGCGTCAACATCAGGTGACACAATTTAATTGCGTTAGCCCGACATGATGCCGTTAAGAGGTAAAAGTTACGTCATGGGTCCCTGACATGACTATAAAATCATGTCCAATGTTTCTCACATGACTTTAAAATCATGTCCAATGTTTCTCACATGACTTTTACTTACAGATTAAGGGATCATTACGTCTTCGGCTACGGTTATGAGCACCTTTAGCTACAGTTATTAGGATCTTTATCAACAGTTTTCAGAACATGTGACCAATTTTCAAAGCTGAAGTTAGATTGGCCATAACTCCTTCATTCCTTGGCCAATTGAATAGAAACTTAGACCACACCTTGATTTTGATATATTCTATCTGTTGGTGAAAATTTATAATTTTTTGATTTAATTTGTTTATTCGTTGTCTGTAATTTGACTTGAGTTCTTTATATGCCATTTTGATACTCTAAATCACTGATTAGATGTCTGAATTACATGAAGCTTTGTCCACATGTTTGTTTTAACTGTTTGTACATGTTCACTAAGTTTGATCAATTTCTGAATCTGTGTGCTATTTCGACCCTATTTATTGATTTTTCAAACTTTAAAAATTAGTTTTAATTGTCAAAAATTATATTTGTTATGTCAAAAATTATGTTAGCCATCTTATATGTCTAGTAATCTATTGGCGTTAGCTTACTCTGATTTTTCATGATATATGACGATGTTGGCTCTTTAAGTTATTATTTTGTATATAAAAGTATGTATTTTGACTTGCATATGTCATGTCTGTATAATTTTGCTAATCTAATTTTCATATCTATGATCATTATAAAATCTGTAAAAATATGATTGTACCATATTATTTTGATATGTTTGAGACATTGACATCTTAAGGAGATTGTAGCTCATTCTATAAGCTCTATAGATGAGTTCTACCCATAGACAATGGGATATAATCCCAATGACTGTGTTTTGTTTTCAGTTATCCAAGGTGGGACAATAGACTCTCCGGTTATATATGTGTCATGACCTTAACATACTTGTCTATATGCTCTGGTATTTGTTTGTTCGTCTCCTTCTGTGGTGGTTGGGTGCATATTTATTTGATATGTTCATTTGTGGTATGTTTGGCAAATAATTATGAAACATAATTTGATGTTTAGGACCATTTGATTCAGCATATAATCTATTTAGTTTGCTCCTTTAACATTTATACTTAATTATTTTGATTTTCAACCTGTTTGATTGAGAATCCATATCCATTCTTATTAACTATTCTGATAATATAAACTCTGATTTGATAAGCTTCCATGTCATGATAATTTGCCATATGCTCAGTTCGACATGTTCAATTTTATATGTGATATATTCTCATCATGCTAGTAGACTTGTTCAGTTAGATATAACTTCGATCATGTCATTTATGATATATGTTAGTTCGATTTGTTCATACTATTAGAAAATACATGTGATTGGGTAAATCTATATTGACCATGTTTTGTATCATGATCTTATTTGAGATATGTGCATAATTGTGAATCATGATTAGTTAGTTATCAGTTGATGTCAATTATTATTTTGTTTAACATTTGGTGAGTTTGATTGCCTACTCAGTGGTTATACTCATAAAGCGTATTAGACATTTTTCAAAGTCTGAGGAGGAGATGGCCATTGAGGATTTTGATTTGGAATCTACAGAAGGTCATTTAGGTTGAGATTTACTGCTTTCTTATATTGATGTAGTAGGGACATACGAGATAATATATACTTTTCACTTTTCTTATTGAGTTGAGAGATTATATGTCTGCTAGATATATGATGAAATTTGAGATCCTGGTATTAATGATGTAATTCATGGAATAGTGGTATTGGCAATGAAATTTTATATTTGGATATTTGATGGTAATTGACATGTTTATTGCTTTGGTTATTTATCTCTCATCTTTAACATTTTTGACTTATATGCTATTTTGGTTCCATAGTTACGTGACTTGAATCCAAAGTAAGTCCAAATGACTGAATCGGATCAAGGGCGTAACAACTGTTGGTTTTCAAATTTTAATCTTGAATTAACAACAAACTAGCTTTGTGTTCTATGCTTTTAGGAAGTCACTCATTAACACTCAACTTACCATACTCCAACTTTAGCAACTTAAGCTCCTTAGAAATAATTTTAAATTTTTTGTATAGCTCATCAAATGCTTCTTCTAGTGATAACTCTCCTTCATCGTCAAAATGAGAACAAGAATTGAAAGAGGTGATAGACTTTACATGATCTTCATCACTGTTGGACATAAGCATAAGGTTGGCCTCCTCATCTTCATTCAGCTTGGAGGGACATGAGGAGTATCTTCATTTTCCTACGTGGCTACCATAGCCTTCTTTTTGTACTCCTTCCTGAACTTCCTTGGGAAATCCTTGTTCCTCTTCTTGTACTTTTCTTTCTTCTTCTTCAGCTGCGGGCATTCAGTTCTCATGTGACTTGGCTGCTTACTTTTGTAAGATGTTACTTCTTACGTTTCTTGCAGTTGGTCTTCTTCTTGTAGTACCTCTGGATTGAGGTGCCTTGCCTCTTCTTCTTCTTCAGGATCCTTTGAAGTCTTCTAGATAGTAGGACTTCTTCCTCACTATCTATATCACTATCGTCGCCAGAGTATTCTTCTCCTGAGCTCGGTAAGCTTACCTTTAGGGTGTTGGTGGTGTTCTTTCTTCTCAAGGCGCTCTCTCCCAATCTCTCCATGTTAATGTCATGGACCATGAGTGACCCGGTGAGCTTTTCAAGGCTTATGTAGTGAGGTCGTTGGCTCCTTCAATAGTAGTAACCTTGGGGGTCTATTGACTGGGGAGAGACCTGAGAATCTTGTGCACCATATCACTAGTGTTATACTCCTTCTCGAACGCCACCAACCCATTTGTGATGTCCGCGAAACAAATGTACATTTGGATAATGGTCTATGTAGGCTCCATTCTGAACTTCTCATAATGTGAGAACAGGATGTCAATTCTAGTCTCCTTGACTTTCTTTGTCCTTTCATATGTGACCTCCAGCTTCCTCTACATCTCTTGTGCAGTCTTGCATGTAGAGATGAGGTTGAACTCTTTCTTAGACAATGCACACTACAACACACTCTTTATCTTGTTACTCAAGGAAATTAAGTGTTTGTCAATATTATTCCATTAACTCTAGGTCTGGTAACATTGTCGTCACCATCCTCAAACACACTTCATAGATCAAAGTCAACACCATTAAGGAATAACTCCATCTGGCATTTCATAAGAAGTAGTCATCTCCTTCGAATAGTGGAGAGCAGTTGACAGATTGACTTTCATTGTAAGCATTAACCATAGCCATCTTACTCTCAGATCATTAGATCTATGCAATAAGAGACCGCACTCTAATACCACTTGTTATCTAGACTATGGAGAACACGGGAGGGGGGGTGATGGGTTATCAAAAATTCAAATGCAAATTATTGAGTGCAACAAATAAAATTAGACAAGAAGGAGAAAAAAATAAGGAACAATCACATAAGGAATACAAGGATTTTATACTGGTTCGGTCCATAGACCTACGTCTAGCCCCCAAGCAACGTCTTGGGAGTACTACTAGCACTCAAGCTACACATGGTATTATGGTGCCTTACAGATTTACATATTCTTAAGTTGTAGTCTTGGGAAGCCTACAAGCAATGAACAATGCCAAACCATCCACACAACACATTCACAGTACAATATAACCATACCAAATGTCCATTCAATAAAAATATGTTTAATTACATGCTAGTTGCTTAACCACAAAGTGAAACT